>CM065795.1:992935-2407935 GCA_033296515.1 Macrochelys suwanniensis
TACCTGGTCGGGGGAGACAGAGGCCCAGCCTCGTCTCTGGGGGGCCCGATGAATTCAGTGGTCCAGGTTCCCCAGCTGGCAGAGATCGGGGTCGAGTGGCTAAGCTAGATTGCCAATGCTGAGCGAATAGCTTAGCAGAAGATAGAAAGAGCGACCCCTCGACGTGGCTTTATAGGGTCCTGCAACGCCCTGAATCTTAGATCCTCACCCAGCTATAGGCCGACACATTCATACGTTAATATCGATGGTCTCATCCCCGCAACCGCGATTCCCTGCTCTGCGGGGTGCCCTGCGGTGACCGCCCTGTTCCACCCGCCCGGTAAACACGGTATTCGGGGGTATCCGAAGAAGTGGGTATTCACCCACGAAAGCTTATGCTTCAATCCCTCTGTTAGTCTATAAGGTGCCACAGGACCCTTTGTCGCTTCCAGTAAACACGGTCAGTTCCCCGCCCCGCTCGCCACTTCCCCAAACACAGAAGGGGAACCGGAGGCCATGTCTCCAGGCCGACGGTTACTGAGTCACTGGAGCTGATCAGACAGGAAACAGGCCTGTAGGTTCCTTATCATAGAATCACAGGGTTGGAAGGGACCTTAGGAGGTCATCTAGTCCAACCCCCTGCTCAAAGCAGGACCAATCCCCAATTTTTGCCCCGGATCCCCAAATGGCCCCCTCAAGGACTGAACTCACAGCCCTGGGTTTAGCAGGCCAATGCTCAAACCACTGAGCTATCCCTCCCTTGCTTTGCCACCAGCTCTTGTGAGGAACAGAGAGTGGAATTCGGGAGAAACAAACCCCAAAGAGAATAACAATAGAATCAAACCACCGAAGAAAACACATTATGCAAAGTAGCTTCAATGGCTACACCCCCGGTGCCCCTCACTCCCGACCCGCAGCCCCCGGCACCCCTCACTCCCGACCTGCACCCCGGCGCCCTCACTCCCGACCCGCAGCCCTCTGCACCCCCGGCGCCCCTCACTCCCGACCCGCAGCCCCTGGCACCCCTCACTCCCGACCCGCAGCCCCCTGCACCCCTGGTGCCCCTCACTCCCTGAACTCCCCCTCCCCTCTCCTGCACAAAGTGGGGGGCCCCGGGGACAGAGCCCCCTGTGTGGCAGGGGCCTCCAGCTCACCTGGCCACTCGGCGTCCGTCCAGGCCCGGCCCCCCCTGACCCCCTCTTGCCGCCCCCAGACCCCGGGGCCATTGTGGAGGCCCAGACCTCGGTGCCCTACGCCATTGTGGGCGGCATCCTCGCCCTGCTGGTCTTCACCGTCATCTGCGTCCTGATCGGCATGGTGTGGTGCTCCATCCGGCAGAAAGGTGCGGGGGTGGGGACGGGGGAGGATGAAGGGGGAGGGGACGGGGTACAGTGGGTGGGGCAGCGGGGGGAGGGGACGGGGTAAGATGAAGGGGGAGGGGCCAGGGTGCGGCAGTGGGGGGAGGGGACAGGGCAGGAGGGGCCGGAGGAGGAAGAAGGGGGATGGACGGGGTACAGTGGGTGGGGCAGTGGGGGGGGGACGGGACGGGGTGCGGCGTGGAGCAGTGGGAGGCAGGGGCCGGGGCCGGAGGGTCTGGAGGAGAGACGAAGGGCGATGGGACGGGTACAGTGGGTGGGGCAGCGGGGGGAGGGGACGGGGGAAGATGAAGGGGGAGGGGCCAGGGTGCGGCAGTGGGGGGAGGGGACAGGGCAGGAGGGGACGGAGGAGGAAGAAGGGGGATGGGACGGGTACAGTGGGTGGGCAGTGGGGGGGGGACGGGACGGGGTGCGGCGTGGAGCAGTGGGAGGCAGGGGCCGGGGCCGGAGGGTCTGAGGAAGGACGAAGGGCAATGGGACGGGTACAGTGGGTGGGGCAGCGGGGGGAGGGGCGGGATGGGTGCAGTGGGGGGCTGGGGCCGGAGGGTCTGGAGGAGGACAAAGGGCGATGGGACGGGGTACAGTGGGAGGGGGTACAGTGGGAGGGGTAATGGGGGAGGGGCCGGGATGGGGTGGGGCAGTGGGGGGAGGGGACAGAGCGGGAGGGGCTGGAGGACGAAGGGCGATGGGACGGGGTACAGGGGGACGGGGTACAGTGGGAGGGGCAGCGGGGGGAGGGGCCAGAGCGGGAGGGGCTGGAGGAGGACGAAGGGCGATGGGACGGGGTACAGTGGGAGGGGTAATGGGGGAGGGGCCGGGGCACCCCCTCACCTCTGCCCCCCCGCAGGCTCCTACCTGACGCACGAGGCCAGCGGGCTGGACGAGCAGGGTGAGGCGCGGGAGGCGTTTCTCAACGGCGGGGACACCCACAAGCGCAAGGAGGAATTCTTCATCTGAGCCGGGGGGGGCGGAGCCGGGGGCGGAGCCGGGGGGAGTTTGGACCGACCCATCGAGCCGCGGCCGAACCAGGGGGTTGGGGGGGGGGGGTCGGTTTAATTTTTGAAACCAGGGCCCGTGTGCCAGCAGCCTGGGCTTCAAGCCCTGCCCCTGGGCTGCGAGGCCCCGCCTCCCACAATAAGCCCCGCCCCTATGCAGTAAGACCACGCCCTTGGGCCTGGAGGCCCCGCCCACCTGTGTGGGAGTCCCGGCTCCAGGTGCCCCAGGTGGTGCCTTTGTCCAGGCAGATGGGGGGGGAGGTGGGGGCTGAAGCAGGGGATTCCGGCCTCACCCACAATACAATTGGGGTGGCCACGCCCCTTTGATGGGGGCGGGGCTCCAGGGAAACAGGGGTGGGGTGGAGACCAGGGGGTGCTTTTGTACACAGCTTAACTGTGCCGTGACTGGATGGGGGATGGAGTCCCTCCCCCTTGGGGCTCGGACCCCTGGGTTCTATCCCCGGCTCCAGGAGGGCGGTGGGGGGTAACTGGGGTGGAGGGGGGGGGGTGGCTGGGAGCCAGGACTCCTGGGTTCCATCCAGGGCTCCCCTATTCCGGCTGTGGGCCTTAAAAGCAGGTTGGACTCTTTCTTTAAAGCCATGATTGTTTGGGGGGGGGGCGGGGGGTGTCTCTCTGTCCATCAGTGTCTGTCCGTCCTCGTCATGTGACGTCCTCACCAAGCACAAGAGCCTGACACGGGGCCGGGGGGCTGAGGAGCTGGGGGCCGGGGCTTCTCCCCCCACCCCCAGGAACTCCCCTGCCTTGGGGCCCAGAGGGGGTGAATGGGGCAAAGCCAGATTTCACCCACCTTCCCCCCCCCAATGCACCAGCCCCTCTGCTGCCCCCCAGCGCTGCGGGTCGCTCGCCCCTCGCACTCGGTGCCACGGCAACCCCCCACCCCGGGCATTGGCGAAGCAGGACCCCAAAATCCCCCCGGTCAAATTGGGAAAGAGCTTCCCCGACACGGCCTGCCGGAGAGCGGGGACCCCCCATGCCCCCCAGCGCCGGACGAGGGGTCCCCATGTAACCAGCCCCCCCATGCCCCACCCCAGAGGGGCTGCGTCTCCAGTGTGGGCATCTCCTACCCGATCCCCTCTGACCCCTCCCCCCACTTCCCTGACTGCCCCCCAGATCCTCATGCCCCCCCTTGTCCAGAAGAACCCCCCTGTTGGGTCCCAGCCCCGTCTCTGGCTCGAGGTTATTTTCTAGCGTGTGTGTCGCGGAAGGGGAGAGGGGAAAAGAATGGGAGATATAATAATTAATATATAACCGGGGTGGGGGGGAGGGGGCTCTGTGGGGGGGCCAGGCCCCCCCCACCCCGAGACTGTTCCCCCACCCCCGCCGCAGCCTGAACGTTAATATATATGTAAATATCTGTCCGCCTTTTAACCGCCTTTGATACTTCAATAAACTCCCCGATTAATTCTTTTAACCCGAGTGGGGGCAGAGACCTGGTTTGTAGGGTCCGTCCCGGGGGGGACCCCTTGTCCCCCCCGCTTCAGAAAGGGTCAGTCGGGGGCTTAAAAATCACAGCCGGGGACTGAGAAATGGGGGAACGCGGGTTGAGTGAGATCCTGGGTTTCTTCGAGGCAAAACCCCGAGGGGGCTGAAGAAAAATCACCCCCCACAAATCACGGGCCCCCCCCTCCAGACTCGCAGGGGGCCAACGGGCAGAACCGGGAGGCACCGGACAAACGGGACCCGACGTGGCCCCGTCCTCGAGCCAGGGGCCACGTCAGCTGCCAGCGCTCGGGCCCCGGCCTCCTGCCCCACCGCCCCCCCTCAGCCTCTCACCCGGCCTCCTGCCCCACCGCCCCCCCCCCAGCCTCTCTCGCCCGGCCTCCTGCCCCACCGCCCCCCCCCTCAGCCTCTCGCCCCGGCCTCCTGCCCCACCGCCCCCCCCCTCAGCCTCTCGCCCGGCCTCCTGCCCCACCGCCCCCCCTCAGCCTCTCGCCCGGCCTCCTGCCCCTCAGCCCCCCCCTCAGCCTCTCGCCCGGCCTCCTGCCCCTCAGCCCCCCGGGGCTGCATCTGCTCTGCTCCCAATGCGTCCCGCAGACCCTGGGGAGCCGGTTTGGTGGTGGGGGCTTGTGGCAGTGGCTGAGAACAGGAGCGGGGGGACAAACCTGCCCCCCAGCAACCTCCCCACGGCTGGGACACAGGGCAGGGCCCCAGATAGCAGGCGGGGGGGGGGAGGCCTGGGAGCCAGGACTCCTGGGTTCCCTCCCCAGCTCTGGGAGGGGAGAGGGATTTAGGGCCCACGACAGACTCCAGGGCTGCCCCACAGCCCTGCTGGTGCCGCTCAATCCCAACCCCCAGCCCCGTGGCGGGGGGGGGGGGGGGGGGAGAGGCTATTCAAACACCAGCACTCACCTCCAGAGTTTTCAAGTGTCATTTTAATCACGTTTAAGCCGGGGGGGGGCCTGGCCCATGCGCCCCCCCCCCCCATTTAAAGGGCCAGGCCCCTCCCACAGAACTACAATCCCCAGATTTTAAGCAACAGCACCCTAAAAAATATCAACCCCCCCCCACAGAAATAACACTACAGCCCCCGGCCCTGCAAGGATTTACACACACGCAGGGGAGATGAAAGGGTTAAACCCTCCCCCCCCCCCCGAACACCGATATCCCCAAAACAAGCTCCCAGCCCCCTAAAATCAGAGCCCCCTGGGGGGGCTCTTGAACTGCAAGGGGAGCTGGGCTGGTCAAACTGCCCCCCCAAGCTGAGGGGAACCAGCACCCCAAGATCGACCCCATCCCCAAAATAATGATACCAGCCCCCCCATCCAAATGATCTCCCCCCCATACTGGCTCTGTTTGCATCAACTAAGTATAGACACTGCCCCATAATAACCCCCCCTCAGAAAACGCAGCTGAGCCCCCAATAATTCCCCCCCAGATTGCCCCCCCCATAACCCCCCCTGCTGATTATAGAAGTGGCTGAATCTCGTCTGCGATGGCCGCTGTGGTTCTGCCTGGGGGGGAGAAGAGAGATTTCAATGGGGGGGGGGGCTGCAGCCCCCAAAGGATTATGGGAGGAGCGAATCCCCTGCCCCGCTACCAACCTGTGCCGGGGGGCAGGGCCCATCTCAGAGCACGAGGGGCTGCAGGTCCCCCCCGGCTGAGGGCACCGACTCCAGGCTGCCCTTGTAGATCGGGGTGCGCTGGCCAGGCTCCTCCCTGAAATGGGGGGACAGAGAGCGGGTGAGTGACACCCCAAAACCCCCCATTCCACCTTCCCCCATTAGCTCCCCCTGCGCCCCCCAAATCTTCCCGGGACTGAGCGGGGGGAGGGAAAATGAAGAGAGAAGAAAACCCCCCCCACCCGTGTGAACACCCGGATCCCTGTGGGGGCTGTATGTTGGGGGGAGAAAGGGGGGGCTTGATGCCCTTCGCCACGAGCTACTGAGGCACGGCGCCCCCTGGAGGGCAGGTCCCGCGGCCGGATCAGAGCCGGTGCCCCCCGGAGGGCAGGTCCCGCGGCCGGATCAGAGCCGGCGCCCGGTGGAGGGCAGGTCCCGTGGACGGATCCGGCCCGGCGCCCCCTGGAGGGCAGGTCCCGTGACCGGATCAGAGCCAGCGCCCCCTGGAGGGCAGGTCCCGCGGCCGGATCAGAGCCGGCGCCCCCTGGAGGGCAGGTCCCGTGGACGGATCCGGCCCGGCGCCCCCTGGAGGGCAGGTCCCGTGACCGGATCAGAGCCAGCGCCCCCTGGAGGGCAGGTCCCGCGGCCGGATCAGAGCCGGCGCCCGGTGGAGGGCAGGTCCCGTGGACGGATCCGGCCCGGCGCCCCCTGGAGGGCAGGTCCCGTGACCGGATCAGTGCCGGCGCCCCCTGGAGGGCAGGTCCCGTGGCCGGATCAGGGCCGGTGCCCCCTGGAGGGCAGGTCCCGTGGCCAGATCAGGGCCGGCGCCCGCTGGAGGGCAGGTCACGCGGCCGGATCCGGCCCAGCGCCCCCTGGAGGGCAGGTCCCGCGGCCGGATCAGAGCCGGCGCCCCCTGGAGGGCAGGTCCCGTGGCCGGATCAGAGCTGGTGCCCCCCGGAGGGCAGGTCCCGCGGCCGGATCAGAGCCGGCGCCCGGTGGAGGGCAGGTCCCGTGGACGGATCCGGCCCGGCGCCCCCTGGAGGGCAGGTCCCGTGACCGGATCAGAGCCAGCGCCCCCTGGAGGGCAGGTCCCGTGGCCAGATCAGAGCCGGCGCCCCCTGGAGGGCAGGTCCCGCGGCCGGATCAGAGCCGGCGCCCGGTGGAGGGCAGGTCCCGTGGACGGATCCGGCCCGGCGCCCCCTGGAGGGCAGGTCCCGTGACCGGATCAGAGCCGGCACCCCCTGGAGGGCAGGTCCCGCGCCCGGCCCCCCCCCGCCTGGCGCCCCCTGGAGGGCCGACCCCCCGCCCGGCCCCCCACACTCACCCGGCCGGGATCTTGGCAGCGCCGCGGCGCCGCAGGACGAAGACGCCGAGGCCCAGGACCAGCAGCAGCAGCAGCAGGGCCGGCAGCCCCACGGCCAGCAGCAGCATGGGGGGGCTCAGCCCCAGCCCCAGCCCCGGCTCTGGGGGCAGAGAGAGGGGTCAGCACGGGGCGGCTGGGACACAGCCCGTGGGGGGGGGGCGGGGCGGGGGACCCCCCGACTCACCCAGCCGGTAGCTGCTCTGTGCCCCCTGCACGTCCAGCCGCACGGCCCGGCTCCGCACCAGCTGGGGCAGGCCGGGGAGCCGCGCCCGGCACACGTAGGTCCCGGCCTGCTCCCGGCTCACCCGCCGCAGGGGCAGCGCGCTCGACGCCACCACCCAGTCGTCCCCCTGCAACGAGGGCCGGACGCTTAGGGGGCAGGGACCCACACGGCAGCCCGCTGACCCCCCTGCCCCATGGCGCGCCCTACTTATCCTCCGTCCCACTCCCTGCCCCATGGCATCCCCGCTGACCCCCTGTCCCATGGCGCCCCCTGCTTATCCTCCACCCCGCTCCCTGCCCCATGGCATCCCCGCTGACCCCCTGTCCCACGGCGCCCCCTACTTATCCTCTGCCCCGCTCCCTGCCCCACGGCATCCCCGCTGACCCCCTGTCCCACGGCGCCCCCTACTTATCCTCCACCCCGCTCCCTGCCCCCCGGCGCCCCCTGCTTATCCTCCACCCCGCTCCCTGCCCCACAGCATCCCCGCTAAGCCCCTGCCCCATGGCACCCCCTACTTATCCTCCGTCCCACTCCCTGCCCCATGGCATCCCCGCTGACCCCCTGCCCCACGACACCCCCTACTGACCCTCCACCCCGCTCCCTGCCCCACAGCATCCCCGCTAAGCCCCTGTCCCACGGCGCCCCCTACTTATTCTCTGTCCCACTCCCTGCCCCACAGCGTCCCCGCTGACCCCCTGTCCCATGGCGCCCCCTACTTATCCTCCACCCCGCTCCCTGCCCCACAGCATCCCCGCTAAGCCCCTGTCCCACGGCGCCCCCTACTTATCCTCCGTCCCACTCTCTGGCCCATGGCATCCCCGCTGACCCCCTGTCCCACGGCGCCCCCTACTTATCCTCCACCCTGCTCCCTGCCCCCCGGTGCCCCCTGCTTATCCTCCACCCCGCTCCCTGCCCCACAGCGTCCCCGCTAAGCCCCTGCCCCATGGCACCCCCTACTTATCCTCCGTCCCACTCCCTGCCCCACGACACCCCCTACTGACCCTCCACCCTGCTCCCTGCCCCACGGCGCCCCTGCTGACCCCCTGCCCCATGGTGTCCCCTACTTATCGTCCGCCCCGCTCCGTGCCCCACAGCGTCCCCGCTAACCCCATCCCACGGCGCCCCCTACTTATCCTCCACCCCGCTCCCTGCCCCACAGCGTCCCCGCTAACCCCCTGTCCCACGGCGCCCCCTACTTATCCTCTGCCCCGCTCTGCCCCACGGCATCCCCGCTGACCCCCTGTCCCACGGCGCCCCCTACTTATCCTCCGCCCCACTCCCTGCCCCACGGCGCCCCCTACTTATCCTCTGTCCCGCTCCCTGCCCCCCGGCGTCCCCGCTGACCCCCTGTCCCACAGCACCCCCTACTTATCCTCCACCCCGCTCCCTGTCCCACGGCGCCCCCTACTTATCCTCCATCCCACTCCCTGCCCCCCGGCGTCCCCGCTAACCCCCTGTCCCACGGCGCCCCCTACTTATCCTCCACCCCGCTCCCTGCCCCACGGCGTCCCCGCTAACCCCCTATCCCACAGCACCCCGTACTTATCCTCCGCCCCACTCCCTGCCCCACAGCACCCCTACTTATCCTCCACCCCGCTCCCTGCCCCCCCGACACCCCCTACTTATCCTCCACCCCACTCCCTGCCCCATGACGTCCCTGCTGACCCCCTGCCCCATGGTGCCCCCTACTTATCGTCTGCCCCGCTCCCTGCCCCACGACACCCCCTACATATCCTCCGCCCCGCTCCCTGCCCCCCGGCACTCCCTACTTATCCTCCGCCCCACTCCCTGCCCCATGGCGTCCCTGCTGACCCTCTGCCCCACGGTGCCCCCTACTTATCCTCCACCCCGCTCCCTGCCCCCCCGGCACCCCCTACTTATCCTCCACCCCGCTCCCTGCCCCCCGGCACTCCCTACTTATCCTCCGCCCTGCTCCCTGCCCCATGGCGTCCCTGCTGACCCCCTGCCCCATGGTGCCCCCTACTTATCGTCCGCCCCGCTCCCTGCCCCCCCCGGCACCCCCTACTTATCCTCCACCCTGCTCCCTGCCCCCCGGCACTCCCTACTTATCCTCCGCCCCGCTCCCTGCCCCAAGGGGTCCCTGCTGACCCCTTGCCCCATGGTTCCCCCTACTGACCCTTCACCCTGCCCCCTGGCACCCCCTGCTGGGTCTACTGTGTGACACCCCACATCCACCCTAGATATTTTGGGGTACGATTCCTCCCCCCCATTGCTGGGGGGTCCTGCCCAGCCCCTCACCTGGCGGCTCCACTCGTACTCGGGGGGCTGGGAGGCGGCCGCCGAGCACTGCAGCTCCAGGTCCTCACCCTCCATCACGGCCAAGGAGTCGCCCAGGGTCCCGCACCAGGTGTGGGCGCGGGTCACGAGGACGCTGTGCAGATCTGGGGGGGACACGGCGCGTCAGGCTCCGCTGGCGCCGCGCCCCCAAATCCTCCCCCCCGCCCAGCTGCCCCCCAGGCACCCAGGGTTCCAATGGGGGTGTCCCGCTGTACCCCACTTCTAGCTGCTGGGAGTAGACACCCCCACATCAAACTGCCCCCTCCACGCTGGGCCATATACCCCTCCCCCGCCTGCCCCATAGACGCACCCCCAAACTGATGCCATTTCCCCACTCTGGGCTCCCTGCAGGAGCCGCGACACCCCCACGCCCCCCACGTCCATCTCCTCCCAGCCAGCCTGGGGGAGCAAGGAGCAAATTGGGGGGGGGTTATGCTCAAATATGGCCAAGGGTAACCCCCCCATGGCCCCCCAAGAGACAGAGACGTGGGCCCCCCGCCTTAAACTGGCAGAGCCAGGTTCATTTGTGTAACGAGGGGCCAGTTCTCAGCGACAGGGTGTAGTTCTGGGGGACGGGCGGGTTTGGGGGACCCCGGGGCGGGCGCCACCCACACTCCACGCGGAGGCTGATCTCGGCGGAGGCGGTGGCGTTGCCGGGGGCGGCGGTGGCGTTGCCGGGGGCGTTGCCGGGGGCGTCGGTGGCCACGCAGCGGTAGGCCCCGGCGTGCCAGGACTGCAGGGCCCCGATGGCCAGCAGGAGGCGCCCGTCTGCCCGCGTCACGTTGACGTCGAAGAACCAGCACCGCAGCCGGTCGGGGTCGTCCAGGGAGACCCAGGAGTGGAGCCACTGCGGAGAGACGCCCCCGGTGTCACCGTTAACCCCCGATGGGCTGCCCCCACCCCGGCACGGACCCCCGGCCTGCCCCACGGCGCCCCCTAGGGACCTGCAGCCTGCCCCCCACAGCATGGACCCCCGGCCTGCCCCACGGCACCCCTAGGGACCCGCAGCCTGCCCCCTGCGACACAGACCCCTGGCCTGCCCCACGGCGCCCCCTAGAGACCCGCAGCCTGCCCCCCACAGCACGGACCCCTGGCCTGCCCCACGGCACCCCTAGGGACCTGCAGCCTGCCCCCCACAGCACAGACCCCCGGCCTGCCCCATGGCGCCCCCTAGGGACCCACAGCCTGCCCCCCACAGCACAGACCCCCCAGCACCCCCTAGGGACCTGCAGCCTGCCCCCCACAGCACGGACCCCCGGCCTGCCCCACGGCACCCCTAGGGACCCGCAGCCTGCCCCCTGCGACACAGACCCCTGGCCTGCCCCACGGCGCCCCCTAGAGACCCGCAGCCTGCCCCCCACAGCACGGACCCCTGGCCTGCCCCACGGCGCCCCCTAGGGACCTGCAGCCTGCCCCCCACAGCATGGACCCCCGGCCTGCCCCACGGCACCCCTAGGGACCTGCAGCCTGCCCCCCACAGCACAGACCCCCGGCCTGCCCCATGGCGCCCCCTAGGGACCCGCAGCCTGCCCCCCACAGCACGGACCCCCGGCCTGCCCCACGGCACCCCTAGGGACCCGCAGCCTGCCCCCTGCGACACAGACCCCTGGCCTGCCCCACGGCGCCCCCTAGAGACCCGCAGCCTGCCCCCCACAGCACGGACCCCTGGCCTGCCCCACGGCGCCCCCTAGGGACCTGCAGCCTGCCCCCCACAGCATGGACCCCCGGCCTGCCCCACGGCACCCCTAGGGACCCGCAGCCTGCCCCCTGCGACACAGACCCCTGGCCTGCCCCACGGCGCCCCCTAGAGACCCGCAGCCTGCCCCCCACAGCACAGACCCCCCCAGCCTGCCCCACGGCACCCCCTAGGGACCTGTAGCCTGCCCCCCACAGCACAGACCCCCGGCCTGCCCCATGGTGCCCCCTAGGGACCCACAGCCTGCCCCCCACAGCACAGACCCCCCAGCCTGCCCCACGGCGCCCCCTAGGGACCTGCAGCCTGCCCCCCACAGCACGGACCCCCGGCCTGCCCCACGGCACCCCTAGGGACCCGCAGCCTGCCCCCCACAGCACAGACCCCCCAGCCTGCCCCACGGGGCCCCCTAGGGACCTGCAGCCTGCCCCCCACAGCACGGACCCCCGGCCTGCCCCATGGCGCCCCCTAGGGACCCACTGCCTGCCCCCCACAGCACCCCCTAGGGACCCACCGCCCTGCCTCCCCTGCAGCACGGACCCCCGGCCTGCCCCACGGCACCCCCTAGGGACCCAGTGCCTGCCCCACGGCGCCCCCTATGGTCCCACTGCCCTGCCCTCCATGGCATGAACCCACTGCTTGCCCCACAATGCCCCCTGCTAACCCCCTGCCCTGTCCCCCGTGGCACGGACCCCTGGCCTGCCCCACGGCACCGCCTATGGACCCCCGGCCTGCCCCCCTGCAGCACAGACCCCCTGCCTGCCTCATGGCATCCCCTGTGGACCCCCTGCCTTCCCCACAGTGCCCCCTGCTGACCCCCTGCCCTTCCCCCCACTGCATGGACCCCCGGCCTGCCCCCTGGTGCCCCCTATGGACCCCCTGTCCTGCCCCCCTGCAGCACAGACCCCCTGCCTGCCCCACGGCACCCCCTGTGGACCCCCTGCCCTGTCCCCTGCCTCACTGACCCCCCTCCCACTGCCTTCCCCACGGTGACCCCTGCTGACCCCCCCGCCCTGCCCCCTGCAGCTTGGCACCCCTCAGTGTCGGGTGAGGGGCAGGCTTGTCCCCGGCGGGGCAGGGCTGAGTGAGGGGCGGGCGTCCTGACCCGACTGTATTTCTGGAAGGTGAATCGGCTCATGTCAGCTCCGTCCTCGTCCGTCAGACACTCCAGGGTCACGTAGCTGCCCTCCAGCATCGGGCCCTCTTGGTCAATCAGGCGGACGGTGGGTATCTCTGGAACAGTCCATGGGGCACAGTATGAGCACCCCCTGGAGGGGACAGGCCCCATTCCCGGCCCCCCGGAGCCAGCCAGTCCCTGCCCTGGGGCCGGACGGGAGCCGGCGCCCCCCAGAGGGGAGAGGCCCCATTCCCGGCCCCCCGGAGCCAGCCAGTCCCTGCCCTGGGGCCAGACGGGAGCCGGCGCCCCCCAGAGGGGAGAGGCCCCATTCCTGGCCCCCCGGAGCCAGCCAGTCCCTGCCCTGGGGCCAGACGGGAGCCGGCGCCCCCCAGAGGGGAGAGGCCCCATTCCTGGCCCCCCGGAGCCAGCCAGTCCCTGCTCTGGGGCCAGACAGGAGCCGGCGCCCCATAGAGGGGAGAGGCCCCATTCCTGGCCCCCCGGAGCCAGCCAGTCCCTGCTCTGGGGCCAGACAGGAGCCGGTGCCCCATAGAGGGGAGAGGCCCCATTCCCCACCCCCCCTGAGCCAGCCAGTCCCTGCCCTGGGGCCAGACGGGAGCCGGTGCCCCCCAGAGGGGAGAGGCCCCATTCCCCACCCCCCGGAGCCAGCCAGTCCCTGCTCTGGGGCCAGACAGGAGCCGGCGCCCCCCAGAGGGGAGAGGCCCCATTCCTGGCCCCCCAGAGCCAGCCAGTCCCTGCCCTGGGGCTGGACGGGAGCCGGCGCCCCCCAGAGGGGAGAGGCCCCATTCCTGGCCCCCCGGAGCCAGCCAGTCCCTGCTCTGGGGCCAGACAGGAGCCGGCGCCCCATAGAGGGGAGAGGCCCCATTCCCCACCCCCCCTGAGCCAGCCAGTCCCTGCCCTGGGGCCAGACGGGAGCCGGTGCCCCCCAGAGGGGAGAGGCCCCATTCCTGGCCCCCCAGAGCCAGCCAGTCCCTGCTCTGGGGCCAGACAGGAGCCGGCGCCCCCCAGAGGGGAGAGGCCCCATTCCTGGCCCCCCGGAGCCAGCCAGTCCCTGCTCTGGGGCCAGACAGGAGCCGGCGCCCCATAGAGGGGAGAGGCCCCATTCCCCACCCCCCCTGAGCCAGCCAGTCCCTGCCCTGGGGCCAGACAGGAGCCGGCGCCCCCCAGAGGGGAGAGGCCCCATTCCCCACCCCCCCTGAGCCAGCCAGTCCCTGCCCTGGGGCCAGACAGGAGCCGGCGCCCCATAGAGGGGAGAGGCCCCATTCCCGGCCCCCCGGAGCCAGCCAGTCCCTGCCCTGGGGCCAGACGGGAGCCGGCGCCCCCCAGAGGGGAGAGGCCCCATTCCCCACCCCCCGGAGCCAGCCAGTCCCTGCTCTGGGGCCAGACAGGAGCCGGCGCCCCATAGAGGGGAGAGGCCCCATTCCCCACCCCCCGGAGCCAGCCAGTCCCTGCTCTGGGGCTGGACGGGAGCTGGAGCCCCCTAGAGGGGACAGGCCCCCCAACCTGCTGCCCCCAATCGCGATGGGCTCTCCTGCCCTGACTGGGCCCCTCTGGCAGACCAGGCCTAACGGGGCCGGTGCTGGGGGGGAAGGGAGGCTGCAGCCGGGGGCGCGGCTCTGACCCACTCACCCCCGTGGGCCCAGCGCAGGGCGAGGGCGGCGAGCAGGACCAGGGGGGCTGGCAGCGCCATGGGAGCTGGCGAAGGCCGACCGGGCTGACTCTGGCGTCCTGCTTCCGTGTCGCAGCACAAGCAGGAAGGCCGGGGGGGCGAGTCGGGTTCCGCCTGCCTCGAACCCTGCCCCAGTGCACCTGTGGGGGGGGGGACCGAGCAGAGACGCCAGGGCCCAGGCCCCTCCCGGGGGCGGAAAGTCAACAAAAAACCGCCTGTAACTGACTCCCAGCAACTGCACGTGATGGTGCAATTCCAACACACAACAACACGCAACGCACAACACACAGGGTGTGTCGGGGGCAGCCCAGAACAGGGCTAGCGGGAGCTGCGGGTCGGGAGTGAGGGGCACCGGCAGAGCTGGGGGGAGCCCAGGGCTGGGCTAGCAGGGGGCTGCAGGTCGGGAGTGAAGGGCACCGGCAGAGCTGGGGGGAGCCCAGGGCTCGGCTAGCAGAGGGCTGCGGGTCGGGAGTGAGGGGCACCGGCAGAGCTGGGGGGAGCCCAGGGCTCGGCTAGCAGGGGGCTGCAGGTCGGGAGTGGGGGGCACCGGCAGAGCTGGGGGGGGCAGGGCTCGGCTAGCAGAGGGCTGCGGGTCGGGAGTGAGGGGCACCGGCACAGCTGGGGGGCAGGCTGGGCTAGCAGGGGGCTGCAGGTCGGGAGTGGGGGGCACCGGCAGAGCTGGGGGGGGCAGGGCTTGGCTAGCAGAGGGCTGCAGGTCGGGAGTGAGGGGCACCGGCAGAACTGGGGGGAGCCCAGGGCTCGGCTAGCAGGGGGCTGCAGGTCGGGAGTGAGGGGCACCGGCTGACCCATGCATTTGGGGCAATCCTAGGACTGCCCCACCCCCCATGGGAACTTCTGTGTGGGGGGTGACCCAGGGGAAGCAGCTGTTGCAAAAGTCACCCCCCCCCCGCGGGGAAGGGGAACCGGGCAGCTGCGGTCACCTCCCGCTGAGAAGTGGGGGGCTCGGGGGGGGGTGGTAAATCATCCCCTCCCCACACGCCACCTCCAGCGCAAGCGGTGGGGCGGGGCTGGACCGGTCCGGCCGGTTCCCGGCGCGCATCCAGCGTCTGCCCCACGGGGCGCGGTGGGGGCGGGGAGCTCAGCCCCAGTGGCCTGGGGGGCCCTGCTTGGGGGGCGCTGGGCTGGACGGGGGGGCTGGGCGGGGGGGGCAGGAACAGGGGGACCGGAGTGCGACTCTCGCCCCCCCCCGCACACGGGTCCCGATTTCACACTTGTTCTCTGGGCACCTAGTGGGGCCGCAGGGACCCTTCGGGGAATGGGGCGGGGCTGTATTAGTGGGCGGGGCCTGGGGCTGGCTGGGGGCGGGGCCTGAGGAGGGGACACTGTCAAGCCCCGCCCCCGTCCCTGGAAGGCCACCTCCGGCCATGCGCCCCCGGCCCGCTGATTGGCTGAGAGCTCTTCCCTGGGAAACGGTGTGGCAATCGGGGGGGGGGATGTGACCCCCCGACCCTGCGCTGGGGTGACGTAATGCGGTGCCCCTGGGCCCCGCCCCCGCCTTAAAGTGACAGGAGCAAGCAGGGAAGGGGGGGAGGTTCCCATGGAGGGGAGGGGGAAAGAGGGGGAAACTCACTATAGGGGACCTGGATGCAGTGGCGGTGGCTGGGAGCCCGGACTCCTGGGTTCTCTCCCTGGCTCTGGGAGGGGAGTGGGGTCTAGTGGTTAGAGCGGGGGGGGGGGGGGGGGCTGGGAGCCCGGACTCCTGGGTTCTATCCCCGGCTCTGCGAGGGGAGTGGGGTCTAGTGGTTAGACCGGGGGGGGCTGGGAGCCCGGACTCCTGGGTTCTCTCCCCGGCTCTGCGAGGGGAGTGGGGTCTAGTGGTTAGACCAGGGGGGGGCTGGGAGCCCGGACTCCTGGGTTCTCTCCCCGGCTCTGGGTGGTTAGAACAGGGCTAAATTAACAGATTGGAGATTCTCTCCATCCCCTGGCAAACTGTCATGTTTCAGCTAAACAGCCCCCACCGCACCCCACCCCAGAGGCGGCTGCATCTCTGCTCCGTACGTTTCCTCGGGATCTTGAGGCAGGAAAGAGCAGTGGGAATATTTGTCTCGGTTATGAAGACAGACGCCTGGACAGCTAATGAGTGAAGCTTTTCTCCTGTCTCCTCCGCGTCACGCCTCATCAGCGGTCGCTCAAAACCAGCCCCGGGATTGGATCGTTTAAGGCTAATAGAGCAAATGGGAAATTAAAAGCTGATCCATCGAGTGGGCTGAAGCGTCGCTGGGCTGGGCTGGAGCCAGGACTCTCAACACGCTGCCCTGCGCCCCCCTCCCCAGCGATCTCCCCGGAGAGTGGGGAGGGGGGCGCCGGAGCTGAGTGGCTGGAGACGTGCCTAGGAAGCCCCTTTAACACCACCACTCCAACCCCCCCAGCTCCCCCTCCCCGCTCTAACCATTAGACCCCACTCCCCTCCCAGAGCCGGGGATGAGGGGTTTGGGGTGTAGGAGGGTGATCTGGGCTGGGACCGAGGGGTTTGGAGGGCGGGAGGGGGCTCCGGGTTGGGACACGGAGGGGGGGCTCAGGGGCACAGGCTGTGGGCGGTGCTTACCTCATGCGGCTCCCGGAAGCAGCAGCAGGTCCCCCCTCCGGCTCCTACACGGAGGTGCGGCCAGGCACCTCTGCTGCACACTGCCCTGTCTGCAGGCGCCGCCCCCGCAGCTCCCATTGGTCAGGAACTGTGGCCAATGGGAGCTGCGGGGGCGGCGCTTGGGGCGGGGGCATCAGGTGGAGCGGAGCCCCCTGGCTGCCCCTACGTGCAGGAGACGGAGGGGGGACCTGCCGCTGCTTCTGGGGGCCGCTCCTCGCCAGCTGGAGCTCGAGGGCCAGATTAAAATGACCGGCGGACCGTATCCAGCCCACGGGTCATAGTTTGCCCACCCCTGTACTAGACTCCATTCCTTTCCCAGTGCTGAGATAGAACCCAGGAGTCCTGGCTCCCAGACACCCTGCTCTAAACCCCCTCCCCTCTCAGAGTTAGGGATTGAGCCTCCAAATTTACCCTAATTGTGAGCTTAACCATAGAAGGGAAAACAACGCGGAGTCCTTGTGGCACCTCAGCGACTAACACATTTATTTGGGCCTAAGCTTTCGTGGGCTAGAGTCTACCTCATCAGATGCATGGAGTGGAAAATACAGTAAGCAGAATATATATCACAGCATGTAAAAAGATGGGAGTTGCCTTACTGACCCCCCACTTGGTAAGGAACCCCCCCTCTTTTCATGTTCTCTGTATATATCTCTGTCTTCTGACTGCATCTCCCAAAATGTCTTTCTGGAACAAAAAGGTTGCTGGTAAGAACGTAAGAACGGCCAGACTGGGTCAGCCCAATGGTCCATCCAGCCGTGTCCTGTCTGCCGACTGTGACCAGCGCCAGGGCAATTAGCGAGTGATCCCTCCCGTTGTCAGGTCCCAGCATCGGCAGTCAGGGGTTTAGGGACACCCAGAGCAGAGGGTTCTGTCCCTGCCCATCTTGGCTAAAAGCCATTGATGGGCTGATCCTCCAGGAACTGATCTAGTCCTGTTCTCAACCCCGTTCTACTTCTGCCCTTCACAACATCCCCTGGCGGTGAGGACCACAGGTTGGCTAAGCGCTGTGTGAAGAAATCCTTCCTGTTGTTTGTTTTAAACCCGCTGCCTGTTAATTTCACCAGGTGACCCCTGGTTCCTGTGTTACAGGAAGGGGTAAATAACACGTCCCTACTCACTGTCTCCAGCCCAGTCATGATTTTATAGACCTCAATCACATCCCCCTTAATCGTCTCTTTTCCTCGCTTGGAAGCTGTTCCATCCCCCTCATCACTTCCACTGCACTTTCCCCAGGTCTAATAGATCTCGTCATTGGCCAGAATGATTTGCCACAAATTGACCTAAATGACCAATAAGCTTTGGTTGCCCTGAATCTGTGGGGGAAAAAACTTTGCACAGAACATGTCTTCCAACTCTACTCATGTCTGCTAGCCAGAGCGGGGCTTCCCTGGTTGCCGGTGGTAGGAGATCGGCGGCCGGAGGGAGTTTGACACGGAGAGCCGAGAGATTTTCTTGAGCACAGAGCCTGCCGGAGAGGCGGGCGTGGGGATTTCTGAGGAAGGGAACCTCCAGGCCCCTGTGCGAATCCTTTCTAAATAAGCCAGATGACACCAATGAATACACCTGCTCGCGTGACTCAGTTTCTCCTCCTAATGCAACCAACCCCTGCTAGGGTGGGAATTCTGGCGAACTCCTGGCCCCAAAGGGGCGACAATCTCTAATCCATCTCCAGATCCTCCTGTGTGGAGCTGAGCTAAGGAGCTAAACACTGACGTGTTATCGCTGAGGCATCCTGCAACAGCCCATGACAGGGGGTTCAGACAATGTAAAATGACGCTGTAGCAGACAGGACTAAGCCAGGTCCCCCCCAAGACCTACACACGCAGGGCCTGTTACCTGTGGCGGTTTGATGGATTGGTCCGGCCCCGGCTGGCTGGAGTTTAGCAGACGCTGGGCTGGGGTTATCAAAACAGGCCCCGAAATCATGTAGATGCTTTCGAAACATCTTACCCCGGTTTTGATTTTTTCCCTGGCCAAGCGAGCAGTGTTTGGAAGTTGCTACGGGAATCTCACACCGTTCTTTTAGTTTCCGTGAGGCCTTACATTAAACAAGGATATTTCCCCCCCTATTTTTCTTTTGAATTCTCCTGAGGCTTGCTTGGGTTTTGCTTCTCCTTCACAGTATCTGAGTCTGTGCCCCACCGTTCACCCGCGCTAGACTTGCCTCATGACAGGCAGCAAATCATTCAAGGAGGAAGAGGTATTTAAATCCAATGCGGTATTGATTTACCGTAAGTGAGTTTCACGAGGGTGGGAAATACTGGTTCGGCGACCCCTAAGAGACAGAATCCACGGTAAGTGATGGGGAAAACACACACACACAGACGCACACAGACACACACACAGACACACAGACACACACACACACACACACACTCTCTCTCTCTCTCTCTCTCTCTCTCTGCCCAAAGCACGTCACACAAATGATTCCAAACATCGGGGCACAGAGACGTCACTGAATGTTGCTTTGGCTCAAGAGTCTGTGTCTCTTTGAATATTGAACATTGACTGTATCTCACTGAACGTTGCTTTGGCCTAAGACACGGCGAAAGGGGAGAGACGCTCAGAGGCAGAAGGAGCAGAAAGCGAGACGCAGCCCGAGAGACGCCCAGCGAGGCAGCGTTTGGGCACAGTCCTGGCTGAAAGAGGCTTTGAATTCTGAGCAAGGAAACTGTCTCCGGGTAGAATCATAGAATCTCAGGGTTGGAAGGGACCTCAGGTCATCTAGTCCAACCCCCTGCTCAAAGCAGGACCAAACCCAATTAGATCATCCCAGCCAGGGCTTTGTCAAGCCTGACCTTAAAAACATCTAAGGAAGGAGATTCCACCGCCTCCCTAGGTAACCCATTCCAGTGCTTCACCACCCTACTAGTGAAAAAGTTTTTCCTAATATCCAACCTAAACCTCCCCCTCTGCAACTTGAGACCATTACTCCTTGTTCTGTCATCTGGCACCACTGAGAACAGTCTAGATCCATCCTCTTTGGAACCCCCTTTCAGGTAGTTGAAAGCAGCTATCAAATCCCCCCTCATTCTTCTCTTCTGCAGGCTAAACAATCCCAGTTCCCTCAGCCTCTCCTCATAAGTCATGTGCCCCAGCCCCCGGATCATTTCCTTTCATTCTATGATTCTAAGGGCAGCTTAGAAATCACCGGTTTCACCAAGGTTGTGTCTGAGCAATTTGCTCCTGGGGCAGCCCCCGGGCACTCGGGGCAGGGAGCTTCGCTGGGGGGGCTCTTTCGGGCGTGCCGGAGAGCAGCGCTGGATGCGCCGGTCTCTGGCTTTCCAACGGGGCTGCATGTGCATTTGAAGCCCCCGATTGAGTCCTTTTGTTTCCCAGCCCGTTACTCCATCTATTAGCACAGCTCCTGGTGTCTGGCTGCCCTGCCGCAAACAGCCCCGGCGCGTCCTCTTTGCTGTCTCTGAGCTGGGACGCGGCCCCGCTCCTTGCACCAGGACGCTCCCAGCCGGTGCTGCGAAAGTCCAGGGGAGATTTATTTGCTTCTCCTTTCTGCTGAAAATTGGCAGGGACGGGCCTGGCGGCCCGGTAGCAGCGGGTGAGATTCCAGGCGACGGAGTTCGGGCATGTGGACGCTACTGGGCCCGAAACCCCCCCACCCCCACCCCGCAGCGCAAACAGCTCGGTGTCAGATGGAAACTGAAAGCGGGCAGGAGAGCAGCCGCCCTTCGTAGAACAGGAGCTGGTGCCGGGAATTCAGCGTCACGCCGACACAAAGCCCGTCTTGTGTGTCCCTCTAAGCTGGGGGGAGAAGGCGCGGCAGTAAACAGTACCCGCCCCTCCCCCACAGGGCTAACCCCTCCCGCAGGGGTTTTACTGCCCAGGGGTTCCTGAGTCGCCCTCGCCACCCTTTTTAAATATTGGCATAAGAGCTTTTTCCAGTCCTCTGGGACCTCCCTTGGACGCCAATGTTTGTTGCATATCAACATCAATGGGTCAGGGAGTTCCTTGGCCGATTCTTTTGCTACTCTTCGTACAGGGTACCCGGTCCTGCTGATTTAGAGATGTGTAACTTTAGCCTCTGGTATTTAACATCCCCCCTCAGTCACTGGCCGAACAGAAAGCCTGTTACCGCTGCTAGAGCCGAACGCCTCGGGCCACTTCCTTCCGCTCCAGGGCAGGAACATTCCCGGGACCCGTCTGCCTTCTTTGCATCCCTCGTGAGGCTTTCCCCAGCTGTGTCCTGTAACCGAGCTGCACCCACGCTAGGATCTCGGTTAGTCCCGAGATGTTGTGAAAAGGGCTTGTGGTCCTGAACCCTACTGACCACAGGGCTTTTCCCTGAGGCCTGCAGTTCCCCTTATTAACGGTCTGCATTCCCTGGGTCACACACAGCGAGAGCATTGCCGGGGCTGGCAGCCACTCCAGCTACCCCGCTGCTCCACGCCCAGGGGGCCTGACCCAACCCTGGCCGCTGCTCCCTTGGCC
Source organism: Macrochelys suwanniensis (assembly GCA_033296515.1). NCBI lineage: Eukaryota > Metazoa > Chordata > Testudines > Chelydridae > Macrochelys > Macrochelys suwanniensis. Next base: position 1,013,798 of record CM065795.1, read on the forward strand.
CCGGGGCTGGCTGCCAGAGAACGGTTCTGGTGGTCGCTGTTCCGGGTCTGGCTGCTGCTCCAGCCCCGCCCCAGAAGACGTCCCGGGAAGTCCCGGTATTTGTGGCCTCCGTCCGTGGCAGAATCGTATCCTTAATCCTGAGTCAGGCGCCCTCAAAATCACGAGATGCTGTAAAGAGACGAGATCTTGTTATTTGCTGTCGGCTCTTTGAGTCCTTGGGATCCCCAGGGGTCGTATTGTGTAGCTTTCCCCACAGCCGCGAGGGCTCAACACTTCCTGTTTCTTTAGGGCTGAAACACGCCCAGAACCACCTGACTCCGGGAGCTGGGGCTTTAAGGAAAACGACATCACTCATGAGCGTCGGCAGCACTGGCCCCCGCTGCCCCCTGGCACGACGAGCTGGGTGTATGCAGGGGCTGGAGCAGCCACGGGAAGGGCTTGAAAAGAACAGGTTCAAAAGGACGTGGCGTCCAGGGAGGGTGCCACGCTCGGGAGGTGGCTCAGGAGATAAGAAGCGGCTCTCTGGGGAAAGGGGCCGCGCCGTGATCGAAGGCAGGTGTGAAAAATGAAGGGGGGGGGAGCTCCCTTTTATGGACACCCACCCAGCCAGTAGCTATAAAATCCCTCTGAGTAGCTGTTCTCTAATTGCTCTACCTGTAAGGGGTTAAAAAATCTCACTGCTCTGCACGGGTGAAAGGAAGTGAGTGGGCCCCTGGCTAGAACTTTTTAAACTTGTCTGTGGTTGTTCTCCCGGGGACAGGAGACAGGACAGAGCGATGCTGTAAGAAGCTTGGGGCCAGGTATGAAAAATCCCCAGAATCATACCTAGAAACTACTCATTGAAACCCCAGCTATGTAAGTAGCTCAGGAAATGTCTAGGAGGACGCGATCAGGTTTCTCTCTTTTTATTTCTTTATGGCCCGTGGATTCCTCTGTGCTAACCCCAGGTGCTTTTGTTTTGTTTGTCACCTTTAAGCGGGACCTCAAGAAAACTCTTCTTGGTGCTCAATCCTTGTAGTTACTCTTTTAAAATCTAGCAAATGCCTGAGTTCCCAGAGGAATTTTCTTTTATTTTTTATTGATAAAATTTATCTTTTTTTAAGAACAGAATTGGATTTTTGTGTCTTAAGAAGTTTGTGCGCGTGTTTAATTAGCTGGTGGCAACAGCTGATTTCCTTTGTTTTCTATCTCAGCTCTTCCCCGGAGTAGGGGTGAAAGGGCTTGAGAAGAGGAGGAATTCCCAAGTGCGCCTTCCTGGTCTCCCAAAGTGGTTCAGCCCTCCCCTACCTGGGATCCAGGTGCCAAGATGGAGGGATGCCCTTAACCCAGACCAAGTTCTAACTGCAGAAGAAAGGGATTTCTTCCTGGAGATGAAGCGCTTGGAGGCGGAAGCGGAGGAGAAGCACTTGGAGGCAGAGGAGAGGAGAAGCGTGTGGAGGCGGAGGAGAGGAGAGAGGCGAAGCGCTTGGAGGTGGAAATGCAGCGGAAGTGCTTAGAGCTGGAAAGGGCTACGCTGGGTCAACCAGGAAGCCCTCGCAGTCCTGCTCCAGGTACCACTCTCAGCCTTGACAGGGCTGTGAGGGGCTGTCACCCCGGGGTGCAGTCTGGGAGCCGTGGGAACCCTGTGGGCTCTAACCCCCCAGCTGGGCAGGCCTCTCCCACTCTGCTTTGCTGGAGATTCAGCCGGCCTCGCCAGGCCCTGTTATCACCCAACTCAGCTGCCTGAGTGCTCTACCGTAGCCACTCAAGGACAAACAGCCAATCCCCCAGCTCCCCCACTGCACCCTTGCTGGAGTAAACCCCAGTATTAGACCGTCTGGCATGGCACAGGGATCTGTACAATAATAATCCTGCCCTCTGAACCCCTTGATCCCAGCCCGGAGCCCCCTCCTGCACCCCAAACCCCTCATCCCCAGCCCCACCCCAGAGCCTACACCCCTTCCCGCCCCCCCACCCCCTTGCCCCAGCTCAGAGCCCCTTCCCACACCCTGAACTCCTCATTTCTGGCCCCACCCTGGAGCCCGCACCCTAACCCAGCGCCCTCACCCCCTCCCGCACCCCGACCCCAGTGTCGTGAGAATTCATGGCTCGCCATTCAATTTATATTCCCAGATGTGTCTCTTGGGCCAAAACGTTTGCCCAGCCCTAGGCCAGGCTGTCTCTCTGCAGACTGACTCAGGTTCCTTACGGGGCCTCCTACCTGCCACCCGGCCCAGGAACCCCCCCCCCCCCCCCCGAGGATTAAAAGCTAACGCAGCGCCGTAGGAACTGCCTTCGGCGGGTCTGCCCCGGCACGGCCAGCGAGATCAATGGGCGTCTGGCCCCACCGCCTCAGGCCGGGCTGAGCTTCCCACTAGGTGCCTAAAGCCCTTTGGCAATCTGCCCCCTCGGCCTGGTTTGGGGGGTGAGGCCGAGCCCCCACAGCGCCTGTCGAGTTGAAAATCAGCCCCCAAGTGTCTTAAGGGGAGAGGGGTCAGTGACCCCCTCCAGGTGCCCTTTGCAAGCCAGCAGCTGGAGTGAACACACACACATATCGATATCTGTCTATGTGCGAGGGGGGATCTAACGCTGCAAAGCCTCATGGGACAGCTGCGTGGTTCCGCAGAGGAGGGAAATGGCCCCTCCGGCTCTGTGTTGCTGGTGGAGGGAGAGCGACCGCGAGCGACGCAGGAGCCGTTGTTAATACAGACACTGGGACAGGGCTGCTCCAGCAGATGGGAACCTGTTTAATTCACACCCGGGCTGCGGGGCGCAGAGTCTCCCGGCGCAGGGAGATACAGGCCTTGCCGAGCGTGTAGCCACCTGCCGGCCGCTCCCGTTACAGACGGGGGATAATGACCTAGCTCTCAGCATGCTGAGCCGGGGAAAGGAGCCATCCCCACAACTGCCTCTCCCTAGACACCCGGCAGCCCCGTTCCAGCGCCGGCAGCGGGGAGAGCCCTGGGAGTGGGGCTGCATTTACACGGCCATGGGGGCATGCAGGGAAATCGGAGCCGTTCGCTGGAGAGCCCCGTTACCACTGTGCATGTAGAGAGCACCATCCGCTCAGCACCTAACACACAACACTTCGTCCTCCCAGGGGGAAGGTCCCTATTTCAAAGAGGGGAAACTGAGGCACAGAACAGTGATGTGACCAGCACAAAGTTACACAGAATTACAGTGCAGGAGGTGGGGAGAGAACCCAGGCATCCTGGCTCCCAGGCCACCCGCTCTGACCACTAGACCCGGCTTCTCCCCAACAGCAGGGGACAGAACCCAGGCGTCCGGCGATTTCCTTTTGCAGACAGCTCCGGGCCCCGTGTTCGCAGCTGGGGGGGCTGGCGGGTCGCAGGAATTACTCAGCAGACGCTTTCGATTGTGCAGAGAAGCAGCGTTTGTGGGACCTGCTGCCGGGGGGGCCCCACAGGGGCCCGGCTACTTTCGTCTCTGGGTTTTACTCGGGTTGCTCGTCCCCTTCCCCCACAGGCGCCTGGATGTCAGGTAATCGGACACGCTGGCGACGGCTCTCAGCCCCTCCTTGATGGTGCCAAAAAGGCCTGATAGAAATTCAGTCTTGCTGGTGGAGCTGATTTCCCGCCGGAGGCCCGAGATCTCGTCCTCCATCAGCCTGGCTTTCTCCTCGAAGCCCTTCTGCATCATGGCCTGCTGCTCCTTCAGCTTGCTCTCCAGCGCCCGCACCGCCTCCCGCCGGGCACTGGCCAGCTCCTCCGTCAGCTTGGCCTCCAGCTGCGTCACGTTCTCCTGGTGGCTGCGCTCCTGGTCCTTCATCAGCTGCTCCGTCTGCAGCCGCTTCTCCTCCACCGCCTTCCGCTGCTGCTCCAGCATCTCCGCCTTCTGCTTCTCCTCTTTGGGGGGAAAGAAAGGGGGAAATAGAGGCCCAACCCCTCCCCCAACCACCCTGAGCAGTCCCCGGGCACCACGCAAACCCCCGTCTCGGTTGGCATGAGACAGGGGCGGGTAACTAGGGAGCCATCCCCTTGCCACCAGCTTCTCAGCATGAGACCTACCTAACCACGGCTTGAAGGGCAGTTGGGATGGGGACCCACAGAGCCCTGGGCATGGGGGGTATTGAGGGCATGCAGAGCATCCAACATGAGCGGAGGGGCAGGGGGTTGCAAGGAGTCTCTAAGATAAAGGGGGCTGGGAGGGGGCACCCAGGGAGTTTGTTGCGGGGGTGGGGTGGGGGATGCTGGGAGCTCCTGGTGGGTGCAATGAGTTTGGCCGAAAGACGCTCGGCAGCGGGTGACCCCGGTATTATTTGCAGTCTGCAGGGCCGTAGCACCCACGACCCCAGTCCTGGCCCAGGGTCCCGCGGCGCCAGGCGCTGCACAGACTCGCTGCAGCGACGGAAACCGGGGGCAGGGGCTCGTTCGCGGGCTCTCACCGGCCACGTGCTTCTCCGCCTCCGTCAGCAGGTTGTCAGCCTTCAGCACGGCCTCCGCCTCGGCCTTCTTACTGGCCAGGAACTGCTCCAGAGCATCCTCTGCCTGGGGCCAGAGAAGGCCGAGTGCTGGATTATTCATGAGCTCCCATCAATATGCTAATGAGCTCCCTCCTGTCCCAGGGGCACGGGCCTCACAGGGGACTTTATTCCACCTCGGGGCAAGATGTTCCCCCCATGACGCTGGAGGGTCGCAGGGGCCGGAGTTGGGGGTGGGGAGATGGGAGCTGAGCTGCGGCACAGGGGCTGATCCCGCCTCTCTGGGGCCTCATCCCCTCGGGGGAGGAAAATCGACGCTGTGGTGGGGGCTTCCTGATGGTCGCCAGACCCCCGGGTTAGAAAGCAAGCGACCGGGTCGAGTGGAGCTGCCTGCCCGCGAGGCAAACGCCGTCCCCCGCTGGGGAATGTGGGTGTTTCTCTACAAGATCTGCTCTCGGTCAAACAAGAATCACTCCAGGGACGTCCTATGCCCGGTGCCGTGCCGGAGGCCGGACCCGCTGATCACAGGGGTCCCCCATGGGCTGGGAATCGATGAACCTCACGCAGGGCCCAGTCTCTGTTCATATAGGGCCTGATCCAAAGCCCATCGGTCAATGGAAAGATTCGGATTGGGCCCATGCAGAGCAGGGCAGGATCCTGGGGGGAATCTGCCCCCGGCACCTTCCTGCTCAGAAAAGCAGCTCCGTGACCAAGGGGCTTTGCGAGACCTTCCCAGCTCCACAAACTCCCCAGGTGGGATCGGAGGCCATCACCATGGGCTACAGTGACTGCAGGTCACAACCAGACCCAGGGGCGGATTTACCATGAAACACACAGTGCCCTGGCACGGGGCCCCTGCTGGCGAGGCGCCAGCCAGAGCGAAATCCGGCTCCTTCTCCCGGAGCTGCGCCGGCTGTTGTAACTGCCCGGCCGAGAGGGGAGGGGGGCTAATTTCAGACACTCACCTTGACCCCTTTGTTGGGCTTGGCCCGGTAATTCTCCACCACCTGGTTCTGGTCCCTGGCGTAGGCCTGGTACCCGCCGGGCTGGGAGTAAATCCCGGCGCTGAGTTTCTGCCGCATGGCGGCCGAGAGCTCCTCCAGCAGGGCCCGGCAGCTCTGCTCCGACACGGCCTCGTTTTCCGCCAGGAGGTTTGCGTATCGCTCCGTGATCCCGGCCTGGGCAAGGAAAGGGAGAAACCCCAGCGCAGAGGATTGGAGGGTCAGAGATTCACTGGCCAATCAGACGATTCGGAGAGCCAGTGGTTCATTGGCCAATCAGAGGCTCGGGAGAGCCAGCGGTCCATTGGCCAATCAGAGCATTGGGAGAGTCAGCGGTCCATTGGCCAATCAGGGGAATGGGAGAGCCAGCGGTTCATTGGCTAATCAGAGGATTGGGAGAGCCAGCGGTCCATTGGCCAATCAGAGCATTGGGAGAGTCAGTGGTCCATTGGCCAATCAGAGGATTGGAGAGCTGGCCAATCAGGCCACCCGGGGACTGGATGGTCCCTGGAGCAGGGACCAGGTCTCGGTGGGTCTCTGTACCGCTCATGGCACAAAGGGGCCCTGACCCACCACTGGTGCCCACGGGCCCCTCCCCCCCGTGGTGCAAATCCCTCCCAGCCACGCCCCCCTTGCTGCTGGGCCCGCCCGGGACGCCCCCACCTACCACCAGCTGCGCCTGGAAGCCCTGCTCCTCGTCCTTGAAGGAGCGCTGCATGAAGAGCCGCAGGGCGTCCGCCTCGCACGTCCCGTGCGCCGCCGAGAGCTCGCCCAGCTCCGCCGGCAGCCGCAGCCCCCCCATCCCGGCCGCGTAGAGAGCCAGCGCCTCCCCCAGGGCCGCCCCGTTCTCGATGGCGGCCATGGCGCTCACCGCGTTGTCCAGGCAGGGCACCTGCCCGCTGCGGATGGTGCCCACGTAGCTTTGCACCAAGGAGCTGAACCCTGGGCGAGGGAAGGGGGAGGGGTAAGAGCTGGGGGGAGGGGACTGTACAATTGTACAGCACCTGGCGCCCAGGGGACTCCAATGGGGAGCGGGTCCCGGATTCTCCTCGGTGCCGACCCCCGGGGGACAGGGGTTATTCCGGTCGCAGACACAGAGCTCCTGCGGTTAGCTCTGCAGACCCCGGTCCAACGGGGCTCATCTGGGATTCGAACTGCCAGAGGCTCGGAACGAGCATCCTCCGAGCAGAGCCAGGGCTCCGTAGCCGGGCCCGGAACTAGCTCCTCTCCCTGGTGGGTCAGTCCGGGGGGAGGGGACACCCGTCACACCCGCCCGCCAGTGGGTAACGCCAGCAGGATCTCAGCAGGGCTCCCCGGGGCCTTTCTGCAGAGCTGGGACCGTTCTACCGGCAGGTTGCCAAGGCGGGTGAGCGTCGTCCATCCGAATGTGAAGCTGGGCAGCTCCCAGGATCCCTGAATGCAGGACAACCCCCCATCTCCAACCCTGCTCCATGGCCAGGTGCAAGAGCACCCGGCAAAGCCATGGGCCTGCGTCTCCTCCGAGCAGCCGTGGGGCTGACGTACTTCGCCCATTGACCGGAATCCCTCCTTTGATCGTCTTGACGTTGGAGCACTGGAAGACGTAGTCACAGAACCGGCGGGTCTGGTCCCGGAACAGCGGGTCCAGGGCACTGTTGGGCAGCGAATCCAGCCGGCCCATCTCCTGCCGCGACGCCGGCTGGACAAACACGAAGCACTTGCGGGTGGGGAAGAAATTGCGGATGCACTGCCGCGGCAGGTTGTATTCCATCACCTTCTTGTTGGTGCCTGGAGAGCCAAGGAGAAGCAGGGGGCTAGACCCAGGGCGGGGCTAATAACGGAGTCTGGGGTTGTTGGCAGCTTCCAGACATCCGGGGGAAATTCATCTTAGGGCAGGCGGAAAACGAAAAGTTTGGGAAAATTGAAAATCTGAGAAAAAACCTACTCTGGGGCCGAAGGAAACGTGGTGTTTTGATTACGGCCATTTTTAAACACGCCTGGAGTTGGGACGCGGAATAAAGTCCAGTGGAGATTTTGGAACCAAAACTTTAAAACCAAAAGAAAAAAATCCAGATTTTTGGATTTTTACTATTTATTTTCTTCCCAAGTCAACAAACCCAAACGGAACCTGAAACCCAACAAACCCAAACGGGCTGTAATTACACCTCTGTATGAATTCTGTATGAATTCTCCCCCGACAGCTAGCTGGGACGGGGGGAGACTTCAGGAGCAAACTGTATTGACATGAACACACCTGCTCTGCGTAGGTATTCAGCAGAGAGGAGCCACGTTGCTCAAAGTCATCAACTTTGGCTGCTGTTGGGTGACAAATCACTTCAGTACCGAATGCGGGGCAGTGACATGTTATCAGTGTTGTTGTCTTTATTGTATGAATACAGGGGAGCAGAACTGTGCTTAACCTGTCCCAAATGAGGGGGTCACCCTCAGCTGAAAGGACCTCGTTAAGCCAGGGGCTCAAATGCCAGAGCCCTGTGACAGTAAGTGGAGTGGAGACAGGTGTCCCAGCCAAGCGGGGGGGAGTCTCCCTAGGGTTCCCTGGTCTGGTTTAACCTGGTTCTCCCCCCTGTTCAATGGAAGAGCTAAATAGGCTTCATTAGAAGCCTCTTTGTTATTTCGGGCTGGCCGGGTGCCCAGCCAGAGCACGTGTTCAGATGGTGGATCAAACCAGGGGCCTTCTTCCCGGGGTGGGAGGGGAACTCACACAGCTGCGCATCTGAGCCCAGGGTCCTCACTGACCAAGGATCCCCCCCTGTGAGTGGGGTGTGGTGAGGGAGCCGAGGGGGGCACAGAAAAGGAACTGTTGGTTGTAGGACTCAAGAACAGGAGGCCGAAGGCTCTGCCCCCCGCACTCTGGGGTCGGTGTCCTGCTCACAGGTTTATGGTTATGAATCCCGCTTGTGGCATTTTCCCTAGTTAATGTCGGGTGACGTCTCTCCTTTCATTAAAAGTTTCCTTTCCTACACTCAGACCCAGTGCTTGCGAGGGGGGAAGTGTCGCCCCTCAGAGGCGCCCGAGGGTGGTGTGTACATTTCGGGGGTTACTGGGTGGGGGCTTGAGCCGGTTCTGTGTTGTATCGACGGAAAGGAACCCCTTGATACTGAACCCGGCCCTGGTGGCTCCACCTAGCAGAGGGGTTACACCTCTCCCCGCCGGCGGTTGTGTGTGTGTGTGTGTGTGTGTGTGTGTGTGTGTGTGTGTGTGTGTGTGTGTGTGTGTGTGTGTGTGTGTGTGTGTGTGTGTGTGTGTGTGTGGACTCACCTGCACGGTGCCTCCTGCTGGTTGTCTTGGGAATTAGCTCTCCAGCACTCGGCGCGCCTCTTGGGGGCTGGTGTCTCGCCTGACTTAGGGCCCCCATGTCCCTCCCAGACCCTGGTGCCCTTTACCCTGGGGTTCTGCCCACTGCAGTACCCCACCCCGCTCTGGGTCTCCCCTCCCAGGGGAACCCCCAACCCTCTATCCCCACCTTGCCTCAGTGGCTACTGCCAGTCAGCATCCAGCCCCCACTCACTGGGGCAGACGCCGTCTGTCATGGCCACTCATCGTTGGCGAGGGGGTCGGACCAGCTGCCTCTGCCGAACCCCGGGCTGCCCCTCTGCAGACCCAGGACCTGTTTTGGCCTTTACCGAGGCCCCAGCCTGGGGATTTACCAAGCTGGAGCTCCCCAGCTACTCTGCCCTTTCCCCAGCTCTGCTCTGTTCCCTGTACGCTGAGCTCCCAGGCAGCCACGTCCTTCTCCCGCCAGGGCTGGAGAGAGACTCTGAGCTCCTGGCTCCCAGCCCTTTTATAGGGCCAGCTGTGGCCTGATTGGGGCGTGGCCCAGCTGTGGCTGCTTCCTGGATCCGCCTGCCCTATTGGCTCCCTGGGGCAGCCCTTTCCCAGGGCTGTTTTAACCCCTTCAGGGACGGAGCGGGGTGTGTGTGCGTGTGTCTCTGTCTCTCTGGAGACGCGGAGACCTACGCGGTACCCAGCGCCGGCTGCGGAGCTCGGAGGAGCTCGCCGATAACCCTGTTCCGCGGGGGCCCGGCCAGGGAACGGTCACAGCAGTGAGGGCCGAGAAGGGCCGTTCGGATCACGTTGCCCAAGATGGTCCCCGTGTTCCCCCCATCTGTCTGTCTTGCCCACGTGTCTCTTACAGCGTCGGCTCATTGGGGCAGGGCCTGTATCTTTGTTCTGTTTGTGCCGCATACTGGGCTCCTGGGCCTCGGTGACAGGGGCCGGGACGCCGGGGTAGATGGGCCCATGGGTCTGATCTCGGGGCAGGGAGGAGGCAGGATACCGGGGTGATGGGCCCCCCCCTGCACACGGCTGACCCCAGCTCACCTTTCCTCAGCTCCAGTGCGTGCTCCAGGTACTGATCCTCCGTCACCAGCTGCCCCTCGATCCTCAGCTCCAGCGTGAAATCCCGCACGGCCCAGACGAAGCTGGGGAAGAAGCGGACGAACTCCGTGTCCTCCTCCTCGTCGTCCCCTCCCTGCGCCTTCACCTTGATGTGCTCCGTCAGCTCCGACACGAAGCTGGGCCGGGGGCTGAGGACTCACACTGGGGCCAGACCTGGGTGCTACCGCCCGGCGTGGGACTTAATGGGGGGGTCCCAGCCCCACATCCCCCAGGGACCACCCTGCAAGAGCCCCAGCCCCCCAGGGGCCACCCCCCAGGACCTCCATCCCCCCAGGGGCCACTCCCCAAGAGCCCCATGCCCCCCCAGTCCCCACCCCCCAGGACGCCCAGCCCCCCAGTGGCCACCCCCAGGAGCCCCATGCCCCCCCAGTCCCCACCCCCCAGGACGCCCAGCACCCCAGGGGCCACCCCCAGGAGCCCCATGCCCCCCCAGTCCCCACCCCCCAGGACGCCCAGCCCCCCAGTGGCCACCCCCGGCAAGGATACTGCAGCTGCTCCATGGCGTACTGGTCGATGGTCCCTTTGCTGTTGTAGACCAGGGTGCTGCTGAGCAGCACGGCCAGCGCGAAGATCCACACGTCGTTCTTGGTGTCGCCCTGGGCCGCGGAGGGGGGTTGGATCAGCCGCGGAGCCCGGGTGCCCAGCGCAGGGTGCGAGGGGGCTGCTCCGGGGCCGAGCGCCGGCCTGGGATCACAAACAGGGGCTCTCCGGGGGAGCCGGGAGGGGATCTCCCCTCGGGGGTTGGCCTGGGGGCGACACGCTGGATGCGTGCCCAGTTCTGGGCCCAGCGATTCCCGCGCCCGGCTCTGGGGCCGCCCATCCCCGCCGGCTGGTGATACGCTGGGGAGGGGCCGGAGAAGAGCCCCGGGGAGGATTCGAGGGTTCGAAGCCCGGCCCCAGAGCGAGCGAGGCCGGGACTCCCGCTGTTCAGCGAGGCCCAGGGCAGGCTCTGGAGTGACTTGATCCGCATCCGTCCGCGGGGAGCAGAGAGCTGCCCAGGACTCCTCACTCGAGCGGGGGGAGCCAGCGGCTGGGAGGTGAAGAGCCCGGATATCAGGCGCCCGTTTTGGCCGCGGGGGGGTGGGGTGGGGGGGGGAATGGACCCTGGGAGCGGCTGGCCCAGGGGCGCGGGGGATTCTCCATCCCGGGCAGCGTGTAAATGGAGGCGGCCGTTCCTCTCGATCCGTTCCAGGAATTCCTGGGGGGCTGGGATCCGCCTGGTGTTATCCGGGGGCCAGGCTAGACGGTCACAGGGTCCCTCTGGCCTTGGGGGTCTCAGAATCTGCTCCCCGGGCCAGGACCCCACGGCCCCTTCCTCCAGCCCCCTCCCGCCGCCCCCCCCTCACCTTCTCCACGTCGCCCAGCCCCTCGGTGTCCAGCAGCACCAGGGTGTGGCCGGCCCGGCGGGGGTGGGGCAGGCACCACATCCAGATGCCCTTGGTGTGCGACTGCACCGTGGAGCCCAGCGAGAAGCCTGGGGGGAGAGGAAACGGGGTCGAGACCCAGCGCCCGGGCTCACCTGCCCCCTGGCTCCAGCCCGGGGCCGAGGGGAAGCGGGGCCGGGACACCTCTCACCTCTCTGCCTCCCGGCCAAGGCGTTCATGAGATAAGACTTGCCGGTGCGGTACAGCCCCACGATGGCCACCGGCACCACGGGCTGGGCCACGCCGCGCAGGATCTCCAGCGCCGCGGGGTTCACCTCCAGCTGCCCGTCGGCGCCGTTCCCCACCAGGCACACGGGCCCCTCCATGGCCACCGGCTAGAGAGAGGGAGCGGCAGAGAGCGCGTGGGCAGCCCTGGGCCGGGGCGCCGGCTCCCGTGCACAGAGCTGCTCCTCCAGGACAATCATTTAGACACTAAAAATGCCCTTTGGGGTGATCCGATCAGGACTCATCCATCGTTCCTCATTCGCCCACGACCCATCGGCAGCGAATCCAGGTCCCATGCTGAATGAGAGGCGCTCGCGCGGGCTGGGCTGGGTTGAATGATGACAACCCTTGGCGAAGTCGGCCTAGAGTGGATTTAGTGAGGAACAGGGAGTGAAGCCAGCCCGCCCACACACAGAGACCTTCCCTGGCGTATATGGACAGGCGGGGTCGCTTCCCCAGGATTTCCTGGGGTGATTATACCCTCGTGCCCCTTCCTGTATCCGGGGGGCGTGACGGAGCTCTACGCCATCATGACTGGTGTGGGGACAGTGATGACTAGGGAAGTGTTATTTCCCCCACCACATGGCACAAACCTGGGGTCACCCCGTGAAATTAACAGGCGGCTGATCTAAAACAAACAGAAGGCAGCACTTCTTCACGCAGCACGCAGCCAACCTGTGGAACTCCCTGCCGGGGGATGCTGTGAAGGCCAAAAGTATAACGGGGTTCTAAAAGGAATTAGCTGAGTTCCTGGAGGACAGGCCCGTCAATGGCTATGAGCCAAGATGGTCAGAGAGGTAACCTCACGCTCTGGGTGTCCCTAAACCTCTGACTGCCAGGGGCTGGATCACTTGATAATTGCCCCGTTCCGTTCCTTCCCGCTGGGGCACCTGGCACCGGCCGCTGCCGGAGGACGGGATCCTGAGCTAGCCGGAGCCTTGGTCCTGCCCAGTATGGCCGTTCTCACGTTCGGATTGTGTGTTATTTTGGGCCTTAACCTATTCCCTTCCTTTGGATCACACGTCTCCCTTTCTTGGGCTATTCCCGCGGATCCCGGCTCCCTGGCAACTTTCCAGCCGTCTCAGCCTCTGTTGGCTGGTCATTACGGAGGCCCTGTTATAGACGTATCGATTCCTTTCGTATCTAGCAGCTCCTCCATTTCTAAGCTGTTTCTCACAACAGTTTTCAAAAGATGTGAAGGGAAACGGCCAGGGACACGTTCAGCCCCGAAAGCGAACGGCAAAGTGTCCTGAGAGTCTAGCTCCCCGGCAAGGCCTAAACCTGTCTTGGCGAATGTTGGGGGTCAAGAAGGTTGAATGTGGGGAATAGAACCATAGAAATGTAGGGCTGGAAGAGACATCGAGAGCATGGCCGGCGGGTGGAGCCCCCGTCTGGGAAGGCCCCCAGCTCCGTCCCTTCCACACATGCCCTCCCCACGGCTGGAGCCCTGAGACCCCCTGCACTGCCCCCCCACCCCCACGGCCAGAGCCACAAGCCCCCCCGCCCCCACACCTGGAGGAGCCCCAGGCTGGCTGAAGCCCCGAGCCGAGCCCCCCCGCCCAGAGGAGCCCGGGGCTGGCCGGAGCTGCACCCCTCTCCCCGGTCCCAACCCGCCCACCACCTGGGGAAAAGCGTCTGATACGCCCCATGCAGGCTCCCGGGCAGCTGAGGACGGGATGTGCCTGCCTGGGGCATAATAAAAGCAAAACCTTGGCCACCAAACCCCGCAACCGGGGGTCCAGCGGCCGCAGCAGCACCGGGGGAGGCAGCGTCTCCCTGGCCTATTATACCCACCACCCATGCTCAAGAGGTCACCGAGGAGAACCCCCTGTGCTGAGCCGGGAGTAAGTGCTGCCCCCTGTAATCAGAGCCTGTGACCCACAGCTCCCGCGGGCGGCAGGCGGCGTGTAAGATTTCCAAAGGGGGCCGCGCCTCCAGCCGAAATTTCGTAGGGGTTTGCAGCTGAACCCCTCCCCGGGGGCTAGAACAGTTCTGAGAAACCAGATTTGGTTTGAACAAGTCGAAATGTTTCATTTTCATGTTTTCAGAATGAACCAGTTGGACTTTGTTTCGAAACTGAGAATGAACCAAAAGGATTTAAAAAAAAACAACCCAGGAAAACATGAAAATAAAATAATCTGAGGCCAAATGAAACATTTCAATGGAGCCCGACTGAATTCTTATTCGTTTTTTCAATTCAGTGGGAGACACAGAAAAGTTTCCATCTGGGGTGGCCCCGAAATGAGGCGGTTTTTGATTTTCAGCCACTGACTTGAAAAATCAGTTCCTGGCCCGGCTCGAAGATCAGCCGCGTTTATGCACAATGTACATTTCTGGTGCCACCTGCCGGCGCGTTCGCGGGCTTGGTCTTCACTTCAATACAGTGGGGGGAATACAGCTGGGAATAGAACCCAGGAGTCCTGGCTCCTCCCCTTCCAGCCCTCCCCAGTTTTATCCCCAGTTCCCTTATTAGCAAGTTGACATGAAACACCCGCTACCTTTCCTCCCCTTCCAGCTCATCCCACCCCTCCCTCCCAGAGCAATCTCCAAAGGACCCACCGGGCTCTCTTCCCCCATTACGTCTTTGTGCATTTTCTCCCCAGCTCTCATGGCCCTGGCAACTCAGGTTAAGAACATGAAAACAGCCAGACCGGGCTGGACGAATGGTCCATCTCGCCCAGTGTCCTGTCTTCTGACAGTGGCCCATGCCAGAGCTTCAGGGGCCGTGTACAGAACAGGGCAATTTTGGAGAGATCCGCCCCGACTTCCCCTCCCAGCGTCTGGCCGTCAGAAGTCCAGGGTGGCCCCAAGCAGGGGGTCGGATCCCTGACCACGTTGGCTAATAGCCAGTGATGGACCTGACTCTCCTCCAGGAACGTCCCCGGCTCTCCTCTAGCTTCTGTTCCAACAGCCTTGCTGTGCAAGATAATGACGGACCGTCCGGCCCCCCGAGGTGCCGGGGAAAGATGCTTCAGCCATGAAGCACAGAGCTGTGGCTAAAGCCTTGTCCGCACTGGCAAACCCGGCTAGTGGAGACGCGGCTTCTACCAGCCAGCGATTCTTTTACCCGGAGAGCCTGACACGTTTGCGGCTGAGCCGCGTCCACACTGGGAATTTGGCCAGCACAGCTCTGTCCGTGGGGGGGCGATTCCCCCCCCCCCCCCGCCCCCGACACTCTGACCTGATGTACCTATGCCAGCAAACCTTTCCGGGGTAAACTCGTCCTACTCCTGTCCTGGGGCGCGGTGGGAGAAGCCGAAGGCAGAGCACTTACCTTCTTTAGCTAGTCGGGTGTTTCTCTCCGAAGCAGGGGCAAGTCCCACGCGGTGTCGCTCTCCTCCGGCTTTCCGCCTCTCTTGGGTAGGTGTGCAAAGCAAAAGCAAAAGCACAAGCAGGCAGCGTCCCATATAAAGTGTGAGCTTCGAAGGTGGGGTCGAAAGCGTCATCAATGTTCAGCCTTGCCCAGGTCCCCTGGTTGGTTCGGCGCCTTACCCAGACGGCTGCCTCGAACCTGCGCCCCTTGAAGCCTTCTCAGGCTGACACCTCAGCCCCGCAAGGGCAGCTCCTCTCTCTCGGCAGGTTCCAGCTTCCAAGCGTCCCTGGCCTCCCTTATGGCATGGAAAACGTCCTGGCCCGTGTTCGCTACCTCGCTGAGCCGTCTCGCCCTTCCAGCCCGGGGTCAGCCGGCCGCGGCCCCGTCCAGGGCTTGGCTTTCCCCAGACAGCAGCAGCCCCTGCTCCATGGGGACGAGGGGCGGCCCATGGTCCCCCGACCCCGACTTGCCCTTTCACGGAGTCTGCGGTGGACACAGCTTCCTGTTAAGCCAGCGCAAAACCACGAGCCGCGAGAAATCACCAGTGACCTTACGTGCTGCTTAAAGCCAGACTTGGGGTCGGGAAGGAATCTCCCCCCGGACGGATCGGCAGAGACCCTGGGCGGGGGGCGGGTGTTTCACCGTCCTCTGTGCCGGGACCCGGGTCACTGGCCGGTTTCAACTAGTGCCCATGGTGGAGTCTCGTCACGAGTCTGTAAGCCGGGATTTGGGGCCGTCGGGGGCTCAGCTGGAGGTCGGGGCCTGTTACCGGAGGGGGTGAGGGAGGTTTTGGGGCCTGCGACGTGCCGGGGGGTCAGACAAGACGGCCGCGCTGGGCCCGTCTGACGTAAAAGCGGCCCGCAGTGCGAACAGCTCCGTGTCAGCTGGAAACTGGAAGCGGCCAGGAGAGCAGCCGTCCTTCGTGTGCCGGGAGCGGAGGCCGGGAAATCAGCGTCGTTCCCACACAAGGCCGGGGTTGCGTTTCCCTCTAAGCTCCAGCCGCAGCCCCCGCATCCCAGCCGCGTAGAGAGCCAGCACCTCCCCGAGGGCCGCCCCGTTCTCCATGGTGGCCACGGCGCTCACCGCGTTGTTCCCCGGTTGTATCCATCCTGCTCCCCACCAGGCACACGGGCTCCTCCATGACCACAGGCTGAAGTGAGGGTGCGGCGGGGAGCCCAGCAGGAAGAGGGGTGTGAGTGTGAACAGCTGGTGTCCAAACCGCTTTGCCCCAGACGCCCACGCGAAGGGAGCGTGTATCCCACATCCCGCCCAGCTACGAATGGCTCCAACCTCGAGTGCTACACCCGGGCAGGCCCATAGCTGGAACGATCAGCAAAACGTGTCATTGTGTGGTCACTAGGTTTCAGAGTTAACAGGGTGTCGCTAGAAATGGGGCAGGTCACGCCACTCGCAGGGCTTTCGGTTCAGGCTCTCTGCACACGGAGGCAGAAAGCCCTGCCCGGAAGAGGTCACCTTTGGAAGGTTTCTTTGCAGCCACAAGGGCTGGCAGGGCAGGGCTGGATTCTCGCTGGTGCTAGGGCCCCTTTACACAGCTCAGGAAGGACAGAGGCCCCGCGTTATATTTTCACTCACTTCCAGGCCCCAGTGTTGGTGAGAATCCGGCCCTGAGCCTCTACAAAACCTTCCCAATGTGACCTGAATCCACCGGGTTTGCTGCCTGTGTCTGCAGAGAGCCTGACCCCAGTGTGAGTTGTGTCCTTCATAGCAATGGCACGTTACCCCTGGAACCTAATGACTGCTTGGTTATGTGTGTCAGTGACAATCGTTTCAGCGGGAACACCCAGCCCCGGGGCTTCTCTCGCGTCATTGTCGGGCAGATCTCGGAGTCTTGAATGGAGTCTATCCCGCATGTTTCTTCGTTTCAAGGGTGTCAATTTCACATCACCAGAGAGCAGCAAAGAGACCCAGACACGTGACACCAGCTCCCCCTAGTTTACAGACTGGCCTGTTGCACCCCCAGTGCATTTCACCAGCTCTCCCCAGTGTATGGACCGGACCATTGCACCCCGTGTGCATTGCACCAGCTCTCCCCGGTGTACGGACCGGACCATTGCACCCCCAGTGCATTTCACCAGCTCTCCCCCCAGTGTATGGACCGGACCATTGCACCCCACGTGCATTGCACCAACTCCCCCTAGTTTACAGACTGGCCCATTGCACCCCCAGTGCATTGCACCAGCCCCCGCCCCCCTGTGTATGGACCGGACCATTGCACCCCCAGTGCATTTCACCAGCTTCCCCACAGTGTATGGACCGGACCATTGCACCCCACGTGCGTTGCACCAGCTCTCCCCAGTGTATGGACTGGACCATTGCACCCCATGTGCATTGCACCAGCACTCCCCGGTGTACAGGCCGGACCATTGCACCCCCAGTGCATTTCACCAGCTCTCCCCCCAGTGTATGGACCGGACCATTGCACCCCATGTGCGTTGCACCAGCTCTCCCCAGTGTACGGACCGGACCATTGCACCCCACGTGCATTGCACCAACTCCCCCTAGTTTACAGACTGGCCCATTGCACCCCCAGTGCATTGCACCAGCCCCCGCCCCTCTGTGTATGGACCGGACCATTGCACCCCCAGTGCATTGCACCAGCTCCCCCTAGTTTACGGACCAGCCCATTGCACCCCCAGCGGTGCATTGCACGAGACCACAGATCTGGGCCATACCAAGTATCAGCCCTAGCTGGGGGGGCGGAATAATGAAAACAGAACATTATTCCCCCCACAGCAACGGTAAAAATGGCATACTCCGTCGCGCATGCGCAGCACCCTCCATTGGGACCAAGTCGCCCCTGCTTCACCCCCTCCGCTCGGCGCAGGCGCATCGACTCAGGAGAGGCTTCCCGTGCGCAAAGCCCCTGAGCAAGACTCCCCTCATCGCTGCGCATGCGCAACACCTTGCGACCAGGGCGCAGACGTGAATGGGCGGCCCGCGCACGCGCAAAGGCCCACGTCGGAGGCGCTGCCGGGGCCCCGCCCCCCGCCTCGCTCCCACTGCGCCTGCGCAGCTCGGTCCTGCCGCGGCGGCCAGACGGGACCGGGTCAGGCCCGGAGGAGCCGGTGAGCGACGGGCGGCGCGGTGCATGGCGGGATAGGGTGGGCCTCCTGCCCCTCCCCCCTGGGCATAGCTCCCTGGTGCATTGTGGGGTCGGACCCCTCGACCTCTCCCCCACCGGTCCATATAGCCCCAGCCCGGTGCATTGTGGGATGGAACCCCTCCCCCTGGTCCATATAGCCCCAGCCCGGTGCATTGTGGGATGGAACCCCTCCCCCTGGTCCATATAGCCCCAGCCCGGTGCATTGTGGGATGGGACCCTCCTCCTCCCCGATCCATATAGCCCCAGTTCCAGTGCATTGTGGGATGGAACCCCCTCCCCCTGGTCCATATAGCCCCAGCCCGGTACATTGTGGGATTGGACCCTCCTCCCCCTGGTCCATATAGCCCCAGTTCCAGTGCATTGTGGGATGGAACCCCCTCCCCCTGGTCCATATAGCCCCAGCCCGGTGCATTGTGGGACTGGACCCTCCTCCCCCTGGTCCATATAGCCCCAGTTCCAGTGCATTGTGGGATGGAACCCCCTCCCCCTGGTCCATATAGCCCCAGCCCGGTGCATTGTGGGACTGGACCCTCCTCCCCCTGGTCCATATAGCCCCAGCCCAATTGTGGGGTTGTTTCCCTGCCCCCTGGTCCATATAGCTCCAGTGCAAGGTAGGTTTGGATCCTCACATTTCTCCTAATCTGTATAGCCCCGGTGCATTGTGGGATTGTGGCGCACTGGGGGGTCGGCTCCCCTGTGTCAGAGCAGGGATCCCGCGAGCAAGGGTCTCGCCCCAGCCAGGCCGATCGCCGAGGGATGATGTCTGAAACACACAAGCACACGGACGTGGGGGGGAGCGAGGACGTGATCTTCGAGGAGGAGGATGGGACCTCAACTGGTGAGGGCAGGGCAACTGCTGGTGGGGTGGCTTAGTGGGGAGGGGCGTTGGGGGGGCTGGGATTCCCCCTCCCCCTGGTCTTTATAACACCAGGCCCAGTGCATTGTGGGATTGGAATTTCTCCTTGCTGTGGTCTGTAAAATACTAGGCCTAGTGCATTATGGGCTTGGAATTCCCCGTCCCCTGGTCAATATAATGCCAGTCCCAAAGCATGATGGGACTGGAACTCCCCCTTCCCATGGTCCTGAGGTGGTGGCACACAGGAGAGGGGCGCAGTGTGCTGTGATTGGACTAGATCTCATGCCAAGCAGGGTCAGGCCTGGTCACAACTGGGATGGGAAAACTTCCGTTAAACCCAGGGTGATGCCGGGTGTCTGTGTGTGTGTGTGTGTTGGGCTTCAGTCCTTTGTTTTGGGTCCTAAATTACCGTGCTGTGTGGTGGTTAAACACCCACCATGTCCCACCCCAGAAGGGCTGCATAATAGGTGTTTGTCTCCACCCCTCTCCCCGGCTCTCTTTTGATTGGTCCCTATGCTGGAAGGGGTGGAGCCCAGGGTTTGCTTGGTGTGTGTAGCTCTCTGGTGCCGTTAACCCCTTGTGCTCCCTGAGTAGCTGCTGGAGGCTGTGGGGAGAAGGGGGATTAGCTGCACTCTACCTGTGCATACTCTCATGTTTCCCAGAACCAGGGGCTCTGGGGAAAACACCTATCGCTCAGGGACTGAGGGGCACCGGCAGAGCTGTGGGGAGCCCGGGGCTGTGGGTTGGAGTTGAGGGGCACCCTCAGGGGGTGGGAAAAGGGCAGCCTCTCACCTGCAGCGGGTGTTGCAGGCGTCTCCACGGTGCAGGAGGAAGAGGAGGAATCGGAAGCAACCTCAGTGTCATCTGGAGAGAGCCGGCCCTCCACGCCCTCTGCCAACGGGTACCCAGGTAGGTGGGCGGCTCTGCCTAGGGCCGGTCCTCTCATGCGGTGGAGCTGGGAGCCAGGACTCCTGGGTTCTCTGCGCAGCTCTGGGAGAGGAGTGGGGGCTGGTGGTTGGAGCAAGTGGAGCTGGGAGCCTGGACTCCTGGGTTCTCTGCGCAGCTCTGGGAGAGGAGTGGGGGCTGGTGGTTGGAGCAAGTGGAGCTGGGAGCCTGGACTCCTGGGTTCTCCTCTGACACAGATTCAGCCGAGTATTGCTACTAGCCAGACCCCTGTCCGGCAGCCCAGCAGACAGGCTCGGGGCTGGATGGGCCATGCGGGTCAGCCCCTTCTCTAGGATCAGGGGGTGCTGGGGGGGGTGTGCCGAAGGCTGTGGCCCCTGTGGAGCAGGGAGTTTGCTGACCCCATCTCTCTCTAGGTCCCAGGAGCAAGGAGCTGAGGTCGGCAGTATCGGAGCCCCAGCAGGAGGTGGCGGCGGAGGAGGGGGAGGCCGGCCAGGGTCGCTTGGGCTCCCCGCAGGCCCCCAGCCCCGAGTGGCACGAATGCCCCGAGTGTGGGCGCGGCTTCGGCACCTCGCGGGCCCTGAAGGTCCATCGCAGCTACCACGTGGGCCGGAAGCGGCCGCACGCCTCCTCCAAGCCGCCCCCGCCCCGGCCGGCCCCACCCTCCGCCGGGGACCCAGAGGGCCGCGACGCCAGGCCTGTGCCCCCCTCGCCCCGAGCCGGCGCCTTCCACTACATCTGCGCTGAATGTGGCCTGGGCTTCGCCTCGCCTGCCTCCCTGGAGGCTCACCGCTGTGAACATGGCTGGCGCCGCAGCCCCCCGGCCCCGCCCCGCAACAAGGGGCCCCCCGCCCCGCCCCGCGAGGCCAATGGCGCCCGGGACGCCGAGGGGGCAGACGGACCTTACCACTGCACCGAGTGCCCGGGCGAGTTCGGCTTGGTGGCGGATCTGCATGAGCACTACATGCTGCATGCCCGGGGGGAGCTGTAGCCCCCTTCCTTACTGTGGGGCCGGGGGGTGGGGAAGGTGGGAGTGAGAGGGATGGTGGCAGTGGGTTCCACAGGCTGGGGGTTGGTGTGTGCGGTGGGATTTGTGGGCTGGATGGGGATCTGTGGGAGGATATGAGGGAGCCAGAATGGTGGTTGCCGTGGGATCCACAGATGAGGATTGGTGGGTGAAGTGGGATCTGTAGGAGTAGGAGAGAGGACGGTGGGTGCAGTGGGATCTGTGGGTTGGGTGATATTCACAGTGGTTTCTGCAGGCTGGGGGTTGGTGGCAGTAATGGGATACGGGGTCCTGAGCCCCTGAGACAGAAAGGTGGGGCAGGGGACCTCCCCTTCCTTTATTCTAGTTAATTTGTAGATTCAGATGAATCTGACCAGGGCCCCAGCCTGACCCCATCTTTGCCTCCCCCCAGAGCAGGGCCTGTTATCCCTCCCAACCTGCCCCCCAGACCTCAGAGAGGGGAGCCCCATCGGGGGCTCAGACCTGGCAATCTCGACTTACCCTTGGGGCTGCAAGATTGCGGCGCTGGAGGGGCGCGGCCCCCCTTCCCCACTGCCGCCCTTGAGGGAGGGGAGAAGGCCCCATCACTCATTTCCTGCCCCACGCAGATTAGGCCGGCAGCCACGAAGCTGCCCCTTCCACTAGCCCCGGGCGTGTTTGGAACCCAGGGCCCCCAGGGGGTCGGGCGGGGCAGATCCAGCCTGCACACCCTGTCTGCTTCGCCTGGGAGAGAGCGGGTTGTGGGTGGGGGGAGCCGTTCGCAGAGCGATGAATATTAACGAGCTCACGGGAATAGCTGGGGGTGGGGTGGGGACCTTGTTTAATAATAAAAGTGATTCTGTATCTCGGCCGCTCTCTGTCCCCTGCGCCGGTGTCTGTTGGTCTGTCTGGCCTGTGGGTGGGGGGGTATGTTGGGGGGACACCTGGCGGCAGGATTGGGGGAGGAGCTGGGGGAGGAGGGGGACCGTCTCCCAGGATGATCGGGGCAAGGAGCCGGTGGTTGCACCGTGATATCGTCATGCCATCACCACGCTGGTGGGTGACATCAGCACATCGTTGGGTGACATCGGAGTGGGGGGAGGCTGCACCTAGCTGTTCCCCTGCCAGGTGGCTGACATCATCGTGCAGTGCACTGTGGTGGTGAGGCCGTGCCCGTGACATCAGCAGCGTCGCCTGTTGCATTTTACTGGGGGGGGGGGAGGGCAGAGCCCTTCCCAGCACTTGGCCTGGTGTCCTGTGGTGATGTCAGAGCTAAGACTGGTCACAGCTGTAAGGCCCGGCTTTGCTGAGAACTACAACTCCCAGCATGCACCTGGCCGGGGCATTGTTCTAGGCTGAGGACTCCCAGCCTTTACTGCTCGGTGAGAACTTCAACTCCCAGAATGCATTTGGCTGGGTCATTGCTCCACTAAGACCTACAGCGCCCAGCATGCATGGGGTGGGGGCTTTGTGCCTGAGAATGAGAGCTTGTCGTGGGGAGGGGTGTGAGCCCCTCTGGTGTGGAGAATGGAGATACTGCCCTCGGGGGGGCGGGGGGGGAGGAATACCTGCACCAGGGGGTCCTGAAGCCCCAGCTCTAGGTGCAGGACGGGACCAGAGAATGGGACGGGGTCCTTTCCTCTCTGGGGGGATAGCTCCCCTCTGGGACACCATAGTTGTGTGTCTAATTCATCTCCCCCCCTGCCCCATCCCAGGACTCCAGCCGCCCCCCCCCTTCACTGCCCCCCCCCCCTCCCCGGAACGAGCCCCTGGCCTAGGATCTGCCCTGGGAGACGGTGGCTAGGGGTGGCCCTAGCCACTGTATGCAGGAAGGAGGCTGAAGGGGACTGTGGGGCAAGACACGGGGCCAAGGCCACACATTCGGGGTTAGAGCTTCCAACGCCTGAGCCACCCACTAATGGCCCCTCTCCGGGCATCCCTCAGCTTGTCACTGTTCTGCTGGCTGCCCCATGGCCAAGGTGCCCTCTGGGCTGCCCCGTGCCCCCAAAGGGAGGAGGAGGGACTGAGGGGGCTGGGGCCTAGAGCTTGTCGCTCTGTGGGGTCTCCTTCAGGGCCTGGGCCCTACAGGAAGCCCCTGGTCCTATATAGAGCTTCAGGGCCGAGACCCCCCTGCGCTATGGACCCATAGCGTTATGTGGGGGCAGCAGCAGTAACCAAGCCTGGAAACACCCCCTCGTGGTGGAGGGACCCAGGTCCCATCCACGCAAGGTCTGGGAGCATCAGAGCCATGGGGCTGCAGCTGCAGAGGGATGCGGGGTGGGAGAAGCTGGAGTCACAGCCCAGAGGTCCCCCACATTGTTGGGGGACATAGCTGCAGCCCCATGGGCAGCACTAGAGGCAATGAGACAAAACCCGGGATCGGTACCAAGTGAAGAACAGAAAACAAACTGCCCTGAGATTTTTCTTTAGAGGGGTCGAAGATGGGTCAACTGGAGGGCCGGATTGGGGGGCACCAGCTGAGCTGGTGGGGCAGGGCTGGGATGGCAGCAGGCTGTGGGTTGGGATTGAGGGGCACCCACAGAGTGGCAGGGCAGGGGGCAAGTCTGGGCCTGATGGAACATTTTGATTGGCTGCAGTTGAGATGGCATGCGGAGGTGAGGGAGAGAGCAGTTTGTGACAGGAAGTGAAGCTGGATCCTGGAGCACCCCCCCATCCCTCAGCAGCTGAGGGCATTGTCCCAACACCACTGATCGGCTGAGCAGGGTCCTAGTGCCACGGCCCCTGCCTCACCACCCCCGCCCCGCTGTGGGGCAGAGCTCACAGCTGGGAACGAGAGGCCTCAAGTTCTCATTGCATCCCAGCCCCCCGCCCTGGGGCCAGTGCCCCCTAGAGGGGAAGGGGAAAGGCGCCTGTCCCGTTCCCCTTCCTCTGATTTTGAAATCAGGCTTTGTGGTTACCACACACGTCCCCGGCAGCTGAAGGCAGAGCCGGCTGGGGCCGGGTCTCAGCTGGTTCCCGGGCTGATCTTTGGGAGTGAAGGAGACGCCGGCAGCTTGGCCCCGTCTGTCCCTGCCACAAACACCGCTTTCCAACTCCCCCAGCCCTGGGGCTACGGGCACACGCCTGGCTCCAGCCCGCCTCAGGAGACAGACACCCTGTCCTGTGCTCAGCTTCCAACACTTTATTGTTTCCATATGAAAAATAGGACCTTCCCCTCACCCCAGTGCCCCCGCACGGCCCCCCAGCCTGGTAGGGGAGCCCGGCTCTCCTCACCACCCCTCATCTCTGCCTTCCGCGCCGAACTGTCCCCAAAAGCTTCCTTCCCACAGCTGCCCAGCTCCGCCCCGAAGCATGTAGTGAAGATGTGCGTCCCCGTGGGGAGCAGGCAAATGCCGCTGGCATTGGGTCTGTGACCCCTGCAGCACTGGACAGTTATACTGGTACAACCCGGCTTCTACTGGCTAGGTGGGTGCCCACCCTGTAGGGGCAGACTGGTATAACGGCCCTTCGCCTCTGTGCCAGGGGCCGTAAAAGTCACCCCTGCGCCGACAGGGCTTTCCCGGGACATGCTCTGGGTCCAGCTACGCTCAGGGGAAGTCACAGTGATCACGCCACACTGCAGGGCAACGGCCCAGGGACCGGACACACTCTGGAAACTCCCCCCGCAAACACGGAAAGAGGACGTGTTCGGGTTAGGACCTCGAACCGCCAGGACTCCAGTAGGGGGCACTGCAGACGCCACCCGGGGTAGGGAGTGACAGCTGGTGCTGTGGAGCGCTTGGGGAGGAAGAGCAGGGGTATGGAGAGGGACGCGGTCGGTGCGTGTGTCGCACACGGACATGGGGGGGGGGGGGGTCATTTCAGAGGTACATCCTGATCTCTGCAGCCCCCCCACACTCTCCAGCCCCCAGGAGCCAGCCAGCCCTCCTGCTCTGGGGCCGGATAGGAGCCCGCGCTCCCTAGAGGGGACAGGCCCAGTGCCCCATTCCCCGCCCCCCTGAGCTAGCCAATCCCCTGCCTTGGGGCCAGATGGGAGCTGGCGCCCTCTAGAGGGGAAAGGCCCCATGTCCTGCTCCATCCAATCCGCTCAGTCCCATCAATGTCCTTCCAGTCCCATTCTAGCTTGGCCTCCTGCCAGGCGGCGCCTGCTGTCCCAGCGCCCTGAGCCGATCGGAGAGGGCTCGGTGGCAGAAGAGGGGGGCATTCTGCTGCAGTCCCAGCTCTCTCCATGGGGCCGGAGGGGGCGCTAGAGCTCCGGGGGTGGCACGGGCCGCTAGAGCTCGCCACGGGCGTGCCGGATGTAGTGTTCGTGCAGGCCGGCCTCCTGGGCGAAGCTCTCGCCGCACTCCGTGCAGGAGTAGGGGCGGGAGGGCAGCAGCTCCAGGGGGCGCTGGTGGGAGGCCTGGTGGCGGCGCAGGTTGGAGAGCTGGCGGAAGCTCTTGCCGCAGTCGGGGCACTGGTGGGGCAGGCTGCGGCCGGCGGCGTGGCCCAGCCGGTGACGCTGGTAGTTGGCCAGCTGGCCGAAGCGGCGGCCGCAGTCGGAGCACTCGAAGGCGGGGCGCAGGCAGTCGGGGCAGTCGGGGGGCGGGGCGGGGGTGTGCCCGCGCTGGTGGCAGATGAGGGCGCGGGAGCTCTCGAAGGGCTTGCTGCAGATGAAGCAGACGAAGAGGGCGTCGCGCAGATTCTCCTGCACAAAGTCCTCGGGGTGCTCTCGCTTCATGTGCCGCTCCTTGAACTTCTCGTCCGGGAAGGTGATCAGGCAGTGGAAGCACTGGTTGGAACCCAGGCGATCTGGGGGCAAGGCGGGAGGAGGGTGAGCTCAAGAGCCCTACCCCCAACCCCGCCTGGGCTCCCCACGCCACCCGCCTCCCCCCGCTGCCGGGATCCCTAACTCCTTCTGAGCTGCATAACCCGGTGGTGGGGAGGGGGAACGGGGCTCCCCTCCCTGAGGGAAGGGCCGGGAGCCCTGGCATTGGGGGGGGATCTGGAAGCCAGAGTGCAGTTCCCCATGGAAAGGGCTGGGAGTCCCAGCACTGTGGCGTGTAAAGCCCTAGAGAACAGGCACAGGGAATGGCCGTGACCACCCCCGGTACTTACAGACAGGGCTGTTGCTAGAAGAGGCCTTGACCTTCCCCTCGGGGCTGGGCCGGGCGGGTTCGTCCTCGATGCAGATCGGCTCCAGGTCAGAGCTGGGGCACCGCGTCCGGGCCGGGGCAGCCTCCTGCTTGGCAGGGAGTCCAGGCCGCGCTGGGATCTCCGGCGGGAGCGGTTCAGCCAGGGGCTGCTTCTCTGCTGTGACTTCAGACATCTTTTCTCTGCAAGGGGAGGGGCGAGTGATGTGAGAGCACACCGTCCCCCCCGGATCAGCCCCATGGGCCCAGCTACCCGCATCCTGCCCCCGCCCCCAGCTCAGACCCACAGGCCCATCTAGGCCCCTACCCAGCCCCCTCCCTGCTGCCCCAGATCAGCTTGGTATCCCCTTCTTTGGATCAGCCCCATGGTTCTTTCTTCCACTCTAGGTTTCTTTGCCCCTCACCATGAAGCACCTCAAGCTTCTCATAGTGCCCCTCACTGCAGTGTCTCGGCCCCTCACTCCACCCGCCCCATGCATTTCCTCCCGTCGCTCCCCCCAAGGAGCCCCCTCCTGTCCAACCCTCTCTCCCCCGCCCCCAGCTGTCCCCCCCATGCAGGCTCCCACACTCCCCACCCCCCATGTACCCCAAAAGCTCCCCACATGAAGCCACTACTACCTGTGGACTCCTCCCCCTGGCCCACCCTCCCCATGGAGGCCCCCCAGCTTCTTTTCCCCCTACAGATCATTCTCCCTCCCCTCACATGGAGCCCCCCAAACTCCCCTCAACTCTTCCCATGGACTCCTCCCCCCTTCCCCCATAGAGTCCTCTCCATCTAAATCCGTCCCTTCTCATGGAGCCCTTCGCCACCTTCATCTAGATCCCCCAGCCCCTCCCCACACAACACAAAGCTACCTCTCCCCATGGCCTCTTTCCCCCGACCCTCATATGCAGCCTCCCAAACCCCCTCAACCCTCCCCTCAGACACCCCTGCCCCCATGGAGACCCCCCTCAGACACCCCTGCCCCATGGAGACCCCCCTCAGACACCCCTGCCCCATGGAGACCCCCCTCAGCCACCCCTCCCCCCATGGAGACCCCCCTCAGACACCCCTCCCCCCATGGAGACCCCCCTCAGACACCCCTGCCCCATGGAGACCCCCCCTCACTCACCCCTCCCCCATGGAGACCCCCCTCAGCCACCCCTCCCCCCATGGAGACCCCCCTCACTCACCCCTCCCCCATGGAGACCCCCCTCAGTCACCTCCATGCCCCCCCATAGAGACCCCTCTCAAACGCCTTCCCCCCACGGACCCCCTCACCTCTCTCTCTCTCTCCTCCTCCTCCCTCGCCTGCTTCGCCTTCCTGTTTCCGATGCCCACCCAGCCAGGACCCCTCCCTGTTTCCGGTGGGGCTGTCCCTGCCCGCGCCTGACCTAAACTATCGGCCCGCGGGACTGCTCCCGTCCCATCCCCTCTTACCCCCATCTGGCCTCCCTCACCCCAACTCCGCCCCCGGCTATGTGTAATTGTAATCAGGCATTCATTATGGCACCCTAAAAGACTGGGGGGACGCGGGGTCCTTCTGTCCCCAGAGTCGCGCTACTGCGGCAGGCGCATGTACATTGGGAAAGGCGCGTGGCGAAGTGGACTGCGCATGCGCGCCATATATATTTTTATATATAGCGTCCCGCTGGGTCCGACGGTGCGCATGCGTAGAAGTTCCGTTCAATTCGTCGCGGCAACGATGCTACGACGAAAGGTCTGCGCATGCGTGATTTCCCTCACCCCCCCCCCGGCATGCGCATGCGCAGTCCGCCGGGAAACTTCCCCAATGAGGGGCAGCAACAAGTTGCGGGCCCCTGCGGAAGGCCACCCACCATGATATCCCACAATGCACCGGGGCATGGAGAGGCCTCCCACCGTGCACAGAGGCATCCACCACCCTACGTTCCCATGATGCACCAGGGAGTGGAGCGTCCCATTGTCCCAGAATGCACTGGGGTGTTCCGAGCCCCAACTTCCCAGAATGCTCTGGGGCTCGGAGCACCCCAAATTCCCAGGATTGACTAGGGTATCCAGCCCCTCAAATTCCCATGATGCATAGAGAGCCCCAAATTCCCAGGGGGCAGCAGGGTGTCCAGCCCTTCACATTCCCATGATGCACTGGGGCACAGAGAGCCCCAAATTCCCAGGGCATCGGGTTGGCCAGAGGCTCAAAGTCCCAGGGTGCAGTGGGGCATCCAGTGCTGTGCTGCGGGGTGGAGGTCAGCAAGGGCGCCCCCTTTCCTCTCCCAGGCAGGGTATGGCCATGGGGGGCACTGCACGGCCAGCACTGCCCCAGCCAGCCGCCGCCGAGTTTTCCCATCAACACAGAGCAAAGGTCCTGTCCGGGTCTCCATTTTATTTCTGATTGAAAGGAAACAGACAAGAAAGAACTAATACAAAGTCTGCACTGCGGAGGGCCCAGTGTGTGTGTGTCTCTGGCTGTAACATCAGCCTCCTTCAGCTCAGTAGGCGAAGGGCCAGAAATCAATAATCAGAGAGGCCCAAAGTCCAGAGTCTGGGCAAAGACGGAGGCCCAGACATGTGAACAGAACAAGTGGGAAGTCATCTTGTTTTTCTGTTATCATGGATGGTCAGCAGAACCCCACGTGCTAGCAAATAATTGAGGCCTTTAGATATCAGTGACTGCTTCTCAAGCACAGAGCAACTAAAAAGCAGCTTTATAACTGTATTCCCATATGCCTTTCAATGCTCTTTTGTTCTATTTCCAGCTATATACCTAATGGACAATCAAGGAAGCGGCTCCATTCCTATGGATCCCAGATCAGAATTCAACATAGCGACATATTTTTATAACTAACACACGTTATAGATTGTTTAAAGAAAAACACCTGTGTACTAATCACATATGTTAACCTGAAACTATGGGCGGAGACATGATGTAACCTCTTGGCCATTGGCTTCTGTGTTATCTTATCTTGCTGCTAAGCCTATCCAGGGCTCAGAACTGCCCCTGATTTCCTCCCCCTGCCCATGGTAAAATACAATATAACCTGCTGTAATTAAATGAGTGACAGTGTCTCTAACAAGCGAAGTGACACTCCGCCAGCGCTGAGTGTAATAAACCCACGTGCTTGATTCTACACGGTGTCCGTTCCCGTTCCTTCAGTAGGTCGCCCGCTAGCCGGGCAGGTCACACCTTATTCTGACAAGTGCAGTTCCCAGGAAAGAACCATGCAATGACCGACCTATAGAACCGCACTCCTCTAACGCAGCGGCAACCCCTGTGTCCCACAGCTTCCCTGGCTGTATCTCAACCCCGGGAGAGGGATCCCCACATAAACAGCCCCGCCTCAGAGGTGGTTGCATCTCAGCGCTGGGGGAGGAAACACTCTACAAACAGCCCCTCCCTACTCCTTGGCATAGGCTCGGCGCAGCATCCGCTCTGCGTCCTCCGTCATCTCGGCCAGGGCCTGTGTCAGCACGCGGTAGGTGGCCTCCAGGGAGATCTCGGGCTGCCCCTCGGCCCCGCGGCCCCAGTAGGGCACCAAACTCCACATCCGGGAGGAGAAGGGCACTGGCTTCATGATCTGCTTCAGCACCTGCTCCGGGTCGGGCCGCTTGACCCAGGGGCTCCGGATCGCAGCCTGGAGCAGCCCGGCTGGCTTCCCTGTGGCTCTGGCCACCTGGGCCAAGGACTCCTCATCCAGGCCCAGCTCGATGGAAAAAGCCGAGACTGTGTCGATGAGGCTGGTGGCCACGTCCGGGCCAGGTTTCTCTGCGCAGTAGAGGCAGTTCTTCAGGGTCTTGCCCCAGACGTTCTTCATCAGCACCTTGCTCTTCCTCCTCACCAGGCGGCTCAACACCACGGGGATGGCCTTCTCCAGCGCCTCCCTCTTCAAGGCTGGGGCGTCGCTCTCCAGGGCTGCCCGGAGGGCCGGCAGGTCGTAGGCCTCGCGGAGAAGGCTGGCGACGAGGAAGACCCTGGGGGAGCCCACGCCGTCCTTCTGGAGGGCCTCCACGCAGCTGCTTCGGATCTCCTCCGCGGCGCCAGGCTCGGGGCCGGGCTGGGCGTCCACGTCCACCTTGGTCCTGACGAAGAAGAACCGCTTCCCGGCCGCGCTGACGGCCCGGGCGAGCCGGCTCTGGGCGTGGCGGTAGCGCTCCGAGGCCGTCAGCAGGAAGAAGTCGTAACGGGACAGATCCAGCCGCCCCACGTCCTCCTCCGTCACCGCCACTCCCGGCAAGTCCCACAGATACAGGCCAGGCACGGTGGGGTGGGCGTAGGCTGTGGCTTTCCGGGTGGTGGCCGTCACCCCCATGGGTGCCGCCCCCGGCTCCCCGCCGCCCACCCCCCTCAGGGCGTTCACCAGCGCCGACTTGCCCGAGCCGGCCTCCCCCAGCACCGCCACGTCCAGCCGGATCTGCGAGGGATCCTCCAGTGCCGAGCGGATGATAGCAGGCACCTCCGCCAGTCCCCCCATGGCGCAGGCCTGGTACAGCTCCTGGATCTTCCTCGAGCTCACGGCCCTCAGGTCCTCCAGCTCCCCGTCGTCGGCCCTGCACAGAGAGGACGGGACAGGGGGATTGGAGCCCCTGTGCTGCGCTTTGGGTAGAGAGGAAGCTTGTACCTGGTGTTACCGGGACCCTTCCAACCCTGAGATTCTATGAACTTTTACTGCAGTTTCTGTTAAAAAGCTGATTTTTCAGTGCTGTAAAATTTTCCCCACTCCCCTCCCAGAGCCAGAACCCAGGAGTCCTGGCTCCCACCCGCCCTGCTCTGACCTGCTAGACCCCACTCCCCTCCTAGAGCTCGGGAAAGAACCCAGGAGTCCTGGCTCCCACCCACCCTGCTCTGAGCTGCTAGACCCCAGAGTTGGGGAGAGAACCCAGGAGTCCTGGCTCCCGGCCCCCCTGCTCTGACCTGCTAGACCCCACTCCCCTCCTAGAGCTCGGGAAAGAACTCAGGAGTCCTGGCTCCCACCCGCCCTGCTCTGAGCTGCTAGACCCCAGAGTTGGGGAGAGAACCCAGGAGTCCTGGCTCCTGGCCCCCCTGCTCTGACCTGCTAGACCCTACTCCCCTCCCAGAGCTCGGGAAAGAACTCAGGAGTCCTGGCTCCCACCCGCCCTGCTCTGAGCTGCTAGACCCCAGAGTTGGGGAAAGAACCCAGGAGTCCTGGCTCCTAGCCCCGCCCCGCTCACCTCTTCAGTTGGATTAGCTCCTCCTCCAGTCTGTCCTGGAACTGGCTGAACTGGTACCTGTCCGTCTCCAGGGCCGAGACCAGGAACACCCTGTTGGTCTCCAGCCTGTTCTTGGCCAGCGCCTCGGCCACCCCGCTCCGGGCCAGCGCCAACGCCTCGGCCGGGCTGTACCGGGCCCGGAACCGCCGCTTGGCCGTGTGCAAGTCCAGGTCCACCTTGGCCCGCACCACGTAGTAGGGCTTCCGCTTCTGCTGGAAGGCCTTGAGGAGCTGCAGGTGGGGATCGGCCAGGCTCCCCTCGGCCACCACCAGCACCAGGCAGCCGTACCTCCCCAGGTCCCCCAGCCGCTTCATGTAGTCGCCCGGCTTCTCCGGCTCCTGGAAGCCCGGCAGATCCCACAGCGCCAGGTGGGGGTAGCTGGGGTGGGGGTAGCCGGCCGGCTGCCCCGGCGTCTCCGGTGCCGGCCGGAAGAAGGCCTGGGGGTCGTCCAGGCTGGGGCGTTCTCCCACCAGGGCGCGGATCAGCGTGGTGACCCCGGCGCCCCGGCGGCCCACCACAGCGACGTCGGCCTTCAGGGCGTTGGCCGAGTCCACCAGGGCCTGGAGGCGGGCGGCGGCCGTGCCGGGGTCCTGGGCTTCGTAGCCGGCCCGCAGGGCCCGGAGGAAAGCGTCGTCCAAGCCGGCCGGGGCTGCCATGGACACCGCTGCGAGGAGAAGCAAAGCTGGGGTCAGGACGCCTGGGTTCTCTCCTGCCCTCTGGCAGGGGAGTGGGGTCTGGTGGTTGGGGTGGAGAGCCAGGACTCCTGGGTTCTCTCCCTGGCTCTGGCAGGGGAGTGGGGTCTGGTGGTTAGTGGGGGAGCTGGGCGTTGGGGTGGAGAGCCAGGATGCCTGGGTTCTTGGGGGGGGCTGGTGGTTAGAGCAGGGGGGCTGGGAGTCAGGATGCCTGGGTTCTCTGGGGTGGTTCGGGGCGGGGGGGAGCCAGGATGCCTGGGTTCGGGCGGGGGGGGGGGGGGGAGTGTCGTTAGAGGGGGGGGGGGCGGCAGAGAACCAGAATGCCTGGGTTATCGGGGGTGGGGCAGGGAGCCAGGACGCCTGGGTTCTCGCGGGGGGGGCGGGGCGTGGTTAGAGCGGGGGAGGGGCAGGGAGCCAGGACGCCTGGGTTCTCGGGGGGAGGGGCGGTGGTTAGAGGGGGGGCCGGAGCCAGGACGCCTGGGTTCTCGGGGGGGGTCCAGCCGCTCACCCGCAGTGGGTCGCTCCAGGCCGAGTGACAGCGGGGCCGGGAAACAGAAACCGACGCGGCGGCTCCGCCCCCGGGGGCCGGAGGGGGAGGAACCGGGAGAGACACCGGCGGAGCCGTGAGTGCGGGAGGGAGCGTTCGTGTGACCCCTCCCGGCCTGATCCGTCACCCTGCACCCCCCGATCCGCCTCCTGCACCCCCCGATCCGCCTCCTGCACCCCCCGATCCGTCCCCTTCGCCCCCCGATCCGTCCCCTTCGCCCCCCACC
Organism: Macrochelys suwanniensis; assembly: GCA_033296515.1. Classification (NCBI taxonomy): domain Eukaryota; kingdom Metazoa; phylum Chordata; order Testudines; family Chelydridae; genus Macrochelys; species Macrochelys suwanniensis. The sequence goes on from CM065795.1 coordinate 1,046,190, forward strand.
TCCTGCACCCCCCGATCCGCCTCCTGCACCCCCCGATCCGCCTCCTGCACCCCCCGATCCATCCCCTTCGCCCCCCACCTCCTGCACCCCCCGATCCGCCTCCTGCACCCCCCGATCCGCCTCCTGCACCCCCCGATCCGTCCCCTTCGCCCCCCACCTCCTGCACCCCCCGATCCGCCTCCTGCACCCCCCGATCCGCCTCCTGCACCCCCCGATCCATCCCCTTCGCCCCCCACCTCCTGCACCCCCCGATCCGCCTCCTGCACCCCCCGATCCGCCTCCTGCACCCCCCGATCCGTCCCCTTCGCCCCCCACCTCCTGCACCCCCCGATCCGCCTCCTGCACCCCCCGATCCGTCCCCTTCGCCCCCCACCTCCTGCACCCCCCGATCCGCCTCCTGCACCCCCCGATCCATCCCCTTCGCCCCCCACCTCCTGCACCCCCCGATCCGCCTCCTGCACCCTCCGATCCATCCCCTTCGCCCCCCACCTCCTGCACCCCCCGATCCGCCTCCTGCACCCCCCGATCCATCCCCTTCGCCCCCCACCTCCTGCACCCCCCGATCCGCCTCCTGCACCCCCCGATCCATCCCCTTCGCCCCCCACCTCCTGCACCCCCGATCCGCCTCCTGCACCCTCCGATCCATCCCCTTCGCCCCCCACCTCCTGCACCCCCCGATCCGCCTCCTGCACCCCCCGATCCATCCCCTTCGCCCCCCACCTCCTGCACCCCCCGATCCGCCTCCTGCACCCCCCGATCCATCCCCTTCGCCCCCACCTCCTGCACCCCCCGATCCGCCTCCTGCACCCCCCGATCCATCCCCTTCGCCCCCCACCTCCTGCACCCCCGATCCGCCTCCTGCACCCCCCGATCCATCCCCTTCGCCCCCACCTCCTGCACCCCCCGATCCGCCTCCTGCACCCCCCGATCCATCCCCTTCGCCCCCCACCTCCTGCACCCCCGATCCGCCTCCTGCACCCCCCGATCCATCCCCTTCGCCCCCCACCTCCTGCACCCCCCGATCCGCCTCCTGCACCCCCCGATCCGTCCCCTTCGCCCCCCACCTCCTGCACCCCCCGATCCGCCTCCTGCACCCCCCGATCCATCCCCTTCGCCCCCCACCTCCTGCACCCCCCGATCCGCCTCCTGCACCCCCCGATCCGTCCCCTTCGCCCCCCACCTCCTGCACCCCCCGATCCGCCTCCTGCACCCCCCGATCCATCCCCTTCGCCCCCCACCTCCTGCACCCCCCGATCCGCCTCCTGCACCCCCCGATCCGTCCCCTTCGCCCCCCACCTCCTGCACCCCCGATCCGCCTCCTGCACCCCCCGATCCATCCCCTTCGCCCCCCACCTCCTGCACCCCCCGATCCGTCACCCTGCACCCCCGATCCACCTCCTGCACCCCCCGATCCGTCCCCTTCGCCCCCCACCTCCTGCACCCCCCGATCGTCCTCCTGCACCCCCCGATCCATCCCCTTCACCCCCCACCTCCTGCACCCCCCGATCCGCCTCCTGCACCCCCCGATCTGTTCCCTTTGCCCCCACCTCCTGCACCCCCCGATCCGTCACCCTGCACCCCCCGATCCATCCCCTTCGCCCCCCACCTCCTGCACCCCCGATCCACCTCCTGCACCCCCCGATCCGTCACCCTGCACCCCCCGATCCATCCCCTTCGCCCCCCACCTCCTGCACCCCCCGATCCGCCTCCTGCACCCCCCGATCTGTTCCCTTCGCCCCCACCTCCTGCACCCCCCGATCCGTCACCCTGCACCCCCCGATCCATCCCCTTTGCCCCCCACCTCCTGCACTCCCCGATCCGTTCCCCCTTTGCCCCTCGCCCCTCCGTCTGCCTCATGCACCCCCTGATCCGTCCCCCTGCCCCCTGCATCCCCAATCTGTCCCCTGTACCCCCCTCTGTCCACCCCATGCACCCCCACCCCCGTCCCCTCTTCTGTCTCCCTGCACCCCCGATCCATCCCCCTTCACCCCTCTCTGTCTGCCCCATGCACCCCCCTGTCCACACCCTGCTCCCTCCTCTGACCCCCTGCACCCCCCGATCTGTCGCCCTGCCCTCTCCTCTGTCCCCGTGGACCCCCCATGTCCCCCCGCTCTGTCTGTCTGTCCCTGTGCACACCGCTCTGTCTGGTTCAAGAGGGGGGCTGGGGTACTGGGGTGGGGCAGGGGCAGGAGGGGGTGGGATGTCAGGGGTTGGGGGCGTTGGGGTAGGGGACAGACCCCCCGGAGCTGCCCCCCACCCCAGACAATCACGTCTCCTTCTCTCTCCCAGATGAACGAAGCCCCAGGCCCCGAAATGGCCCCGCAGCCCCTGGCGGACACCTCGCCGGGCTCCCCGGACCGGGGCGACGTCTCGGTGGTGATCGTGGGGGCGCCGGGCTGCGGCAAGTCGGCCCTGCTCAACGCCGCGCGGGGCCTGGCGGAGGGCGACGCCGGCGCGGCCCCGCTGGGGGCCCCGGCGAGCTCGGGGGGGCCCGTGCTGCACCCCGACCCGGCCCGGCCCAACCTGCTGCTCTGGGAGCTGCCCCTGACGGAGGGCGAGGGGCCGGCGCGCTGGCTGGCCGAGGGGGACGTGGTGCTCCTGGCCACCGACGGGCTCTTCGGCGCCTGCCACGCCCGGCTGGCCCAGCAGGCCCGCGGCGCCGGCAAGACGGTGCATTTCGCCCGCACCAAGGCCGACCTGGCCCTGCACACCCTCCGGCGGCTGCTGGCCGAGCGCTACGACCGGGCCCAGGCCCTCGACGCCCTGCGGGCCGCCTGCGCCCAGTCCCTGGCAGCCCACGGCCTCGGGGAGCCCCCGCCCGGCGTCTTCCTCGTCTCCGGCCACGAGCCCCAGGAGCTGGACGGGCCCATGCTGCGCCAGGCTCTGGTGGGGGACGTCAGGGTGTACGAGAGGTGCGGCTTGTTTATTGTAGGGTCTCCTGGGTGGGCCGCTGTCGTGGGGAGCCTCGGGGAAGGCGAGGCCAGGCTGGGTCTCTGGGAAGCGTTGTTATTGTAGGGTCTCTAGGGTGGGCCGCTGTTGTGGGGAGCCTCGGGAAAGGCGAGGCCAGGCTGGGTCTCTGGGAAGGGTCTCTGGGAAGGGTTGTTATTGTAGGGTCTCCCGGGTGGGCCGCTGTCGTGGGGAGCCTCGGGGAAGGCGAGGCGAGGCTGGGTCTCTGGGAAGGGTTGTTATTGTAGGGTCTCCAGGGTGGGCCGCTGTCGTGGGGAGCCTCGGGGAAGGCGAGGCGAGGCTGGGTCTCTGGGAAGGGTCTCTGGGAAGGGTTGTTATTGTAGGGTCTCCAGGGTGGGCCGCTGTCGTGGGGAGCCTCGGGGAAGGCGAGGCCAGGCTGGGTCTCTGGGAAGGGTCTCTGGGAAGGGTTGTTATTGTAGGGTCTCTCGGGTGGGCTGGTAGAGTGGGGATGCTCGAGAGAGGCGGGGCTGGTGTGTTATTGTAGGGTGTCTTGGGGAGACGACTGCGGTTGTTGCAGGGGGAAGGGCCTCAGGCGGGGTGTTAATGTGGGTTATTGGTGGGTTCTTTTTATAGGGTCTCAGGAGGTTTGTTATTTTAGGGTCTCCCAGAGCCCCCAACACCCACCCAGCCCCCCACATGTCTCAGCCTCACCGGTCCCCCCCCCCCCCCACTCCTCAACCCATATCTCCCCTGCTCTGCCTCCCCCCCACTCCAGCCCCCCCCATACTCCCCGGTCCTTTCTTACTCTGTTGAGTTCCCCACTTCCACTCCCCCCCAGCATCTCATGCCCCCTCTAACCCCCCCCAGTGCTCCCCATTATCTTATGCCCCCGGTACCCCCTGGCACCCTCTGGAATCTCACACTCCCTGTGCACACACACACAGACACCCTGGTGCTCCCTAGCATGTCACACCCCTGTGCCCCCCCGTGCCCCGCATTGTCTCACGCCCCCTGTGCCCACACACACCCCCGGTGCTCCCCAGCCCCCCGGTGCCCCCCATTGTCTCACGCCCCCTGTGCCCGCAGGGTGCTGCGCCCGGCGCTCTCCAGCTTTGAGCAGATCAGCGAGCGGGAGGTGGCCGAGATCCAGGAGGCCTATGAGCTGGGCGGCCTGGCGGAGGTGGTGACCCGAGTCCAGTGCAGCCTGGAGACCCTCTGGACCGCCCGCCTGGACGTGGCCGTCACCGGGGAGTCGGGGGCCGGCAAGTCCACCTTCGTCAACGCCCTGCGAGGCCTGAGCGACGAGGACGCGGGGGCGGCCCAGACCGGCGTGACCGAGACCACGGCCCAGCCCACGGCCTACCCCTACCCCGGCTACCCCAACGTGACGCTGTGGGACCTGCCGGGCATCGGCACGCCCAGCTTCCGGGCCGATGGCTACCTCCAGGCCGTGGATTTCCCTCGCTACGACTTCTTCATCATCCTGGCCTCGGAGCGGTTCAAGGAGAACCACGTCCGCCTGGCCCAGGCCATCGTGGAGCAAGGCAAACGCTTCTACTTCGTGCGGGCCAAGGTAGACAACGACCTGGAGGCCACGGGGCGGAGGAAGAACCCGCCCGGGGAAGAGGAGGTGCTGGAGGAGATCAGGAGGGACTGCCGGGAACGGCTGGGCCGGGCCGGGCTGGCCGACGCCAAGGTCTTCCTCCTCAGCAGCTTCGAGCTGGAGAAATACGACTTCCAGGCCTTCGAGGACACCTTGGAGCGGGAGCTGCCCGGCCACAAGCGCCACGCCTTCCTCCTCTCCCTGCCCAACCTCTCGGGGGCCATCGTGGAGAAGAAGCGGCAGCTGCTCCACCAGGAGGTCTGGAAGGTGGCCTTGGTCTCCAGCCTGGTGGCTGCCGTGCCCTTGCCGGGGCTGGCCTTCACCTGCGACGTCTCCATCCTGCTGAGGAAGCTGGCCGCCTACCGGCAGGATTTCGGGCTGGACGCTGCCTCGCTGGCCCGGCTGGCGGAGAGGGCCGGGAAGCCGCTGGAGGCGCTGCGGGCCGAGGTGCGCAGCGCGCTGGGGCGCAGCATCAGCAAGGAGGTGGTGATCGGGCTGCTGGGGAAGGCCACCGGCGGGGGCTTGGTGGTGGCCAACTTATTCTTCCACCGGATCCCCATCTACGGTGTGCTGGCCTGCGGGGGCATCTCCTTCCACACCACCTACTCCATGCTCAGCCAGTGCCTGGAGGAGCTGGCCGCCGACTCCCAGCGGGTCCTCGTCAAGGCCTTTGACAGCGAGGTCTGAGGGGGCTTCCAGCCAAGCCAGGGGATCCCCTCCCTCGGCTAAGGCAGGACTGCGGTGTTATCGTAGGGTCTCTCGGCGGGGGGCCGCGTGCATTGCTTGGTTACCGTAGGGTCTCTCGGGCGGGGGGGCCGCGTGCATTGCTTGGTTACCGTAGGGTCTCCTGAAAGGGGCCTCCACTCCCGGTCCTCTCCCAAAATCTCTGGTCCACCTGCCTCCCCCCACGGATTCCCATGGCTACCCAGCACAGCCACCCCTATAGCAGCCCCCCCCGCTGGGTCAATCGGCCACTGCTCCACTGTAGTCAATGGGGCCAGATACCCAGCGCTCCCCTGGCCATCAGCCCCGATGCTGTGGCGCGGCGTAACACACCGAATAAATCGCAATCGTGATGTACCGCACCTAGCGCTACCGTAATGCACCTAATAAATATCAAGCGTGATGTACCGCACCTAGCACTACCGCAATGCACCTAATAAAGTGCAATAATGATGTACCGTACCTAGTGCTACCGTGGTGCACCTAATAAATCGCAATATTGATGTACCTCCGCTAGTGCTACCGTAATGCACCTAATAAATAGCAATCGTGATGGACCGCACCTAGCGCTACCGTAATGCACCTAATAAATAGATGCTGAACATCACGATTGCTAGTACAATGGGTCCTGGGCCGGACTGGAGCTACTGGATGCTACCGTAATGCACCTAATAAATAGCAATGGTAATGCGTACCCCAGAGAGAGACAGAGTCTGGTGCCCGGTTCCTGGGTGTAAGATAAAGGGCACGTCACGGAGAATCCCTCCTCCCCCAGATCTCTGCCTGGTTCCGCAGCCAGGACGCCTGGGTTCTCTCCCCGGCTCTGGGAGGGGAGTGGGGTCTGGTGGGTTAGAGCAGGGGGGCTGGGAGCCAGGACTCCTGGGTTCTCTCTCTGGCTCTGGGAGGGGAGTGGGGTCTGGTGGGTTAGAGCAGGGGGGGCTGGGAGCCAGGACGCCTGGGTTCTCTCCCCGGCTCTGGGAGGGGAGTGGGGTCTGGTGGGTTAGAGCAGGCGGGGCTGGGAGCCAGGATGCCTGGGTTCTCTCCCCGGCTCTGGGAGGGGAGTGGGGTCTGGTGGGTTAGAGCAGGCGGGGCTGGGAGCCAGGACTCCTGGGTTCTCTCCCCAGCTCTCGGAGGGGAGTGGGGTCTGGTGGGTTAGAGCAGGGGGCGCTGGGAGCCAGGACGCCTGGGTTCTCTCCCCGGCTCCGGGAGAGGAGTGTGGGCTGGTGGGTTAGAGCAGGGGGGGCTGGGATCCAGGACGCCTGGGTTCTCTCCCTGGCTCTGGGAGGGGAGTGGGGTCTGGTGGGTTAGAGCAGGGGGGCTGGGAGCCAGGACTCCTGGGTTCTCTCCCCAGCTCTCGGGGAGTGGGGTCTGGTGGGTTAGAGCAGGGGGCGCTGGGAGCCAGGACGCCTGGGTTCTCTCCCCGGCTCCGGGAGAGGAGTGTGGGCTGGTGGGTTAGAGCAGGGGGGCTGGGAGCCAGGACGCCTGGGTTCTCTCCCCGGCTCTGGGAGGGGAGTGGGGTCTGGTGGGTTAGAGCAGGGGGGGCTGGGAGCCAGGACGCCTGGGTTCTCTCCCCGGCTCTGGGAGGGGAGTGGGGTCTGGTGGGTTAGAGCAGGCGGGGCTGGGAGCCAGGACTCCTGGGTTCTCTCTCTGGCTCTGGGAGGGGAGTGGGGTCTGGTGGGTTAGAGCAGGGGGGCTGGGAGCCAGGACTCCTGGGTTCTCTCTCTGGCTCTGGGAGGGGAGTGGGGTCTGGTGGGTTAGAGCAGGGGGGCTGGGAGCCAGGACTCCTGGGTTCTCTCTCTGGCTCTGGGAGGGGAGTGGGGTCTGGTGGGTTAGAGCAGGGGGGCTGGGAGCCAGGACTCCTGGGTTCTCTCTCTGGCTCTGGGAGGGGAGTGGGGTCTGGTGGGTTAGAGCAGGCGGGGCTGGGAGCCAGGATGCCTGGGTTCTCTCCCCGGCTCTGGGAGGGGAGTGGGGTCTGGTGGGTTAGAGCAGGCGGGGCTGGGAGCCAGGACTCCTGGGTTCTCTCCCCAGCTCTCGGAGGGGAGTGGGGTCTGGTGGGTTAGAGCAGGGGGCGCTGGGAGCCAGGACGCCTGGGTTCTCTCCCCGGCTCCGGGAGAGGAGTGTGGGCTGGTGGGTTAGAGCAGGGGGGGCTGGGATCCAGGACGCCTGGGTTCTCTCCCCGGCTCTGGGAGGGGAGTGGGGTCTGGTGGGTTAGAGCAGGGGGGCTGGGAGCCAGGACTCCTGGGTTCTATCTCTGGCTCTGGGAGGGGAGTGGGGGCTGGTGGGTTAGAGCCGGGGGGGCTGTGAGCCAGGACTCCTGGGTTCTCTCCCCAGCTCTGGGAGGGGAGTGGGGTCTGGTGGGTTAGAGCAGGGGGGCTGGGAGCCAGGACGCCTGGGTTCTCTCCCCGGCTCTGGGAGGGGAGTGGGGTCTGGTGGGTTAGAGCAGGGGGCGCTGGGAGCCAGGACGCCTGGGTTCTCTCCCCGGCTCCGGGAGAGGAGTGTGGGCTGATGGGTTAGAGCAGGGGGGGCTGGGATCCAGGACGCCTGGGTTCTCTCCCCGGCTCTGGGAGGGGAGTGGGGTCTGGTGGGTTAGAGCAGGGAGGCTGGGAGCCAGGACTCCTGGGTGCTATCTCTGGCTCTGGGAGGGGAGTGGGGGCTGGTGGGTTAGGGCCGGGGGGGCTGTGAGCCAGGACTCCTGGGTTCTCTCCCCAGCTCTGGGAGGGGAGTGGGGTCTGGTGGGTTAGAGCAGGGGGGCTGGGAGCCAGGACGCCTGGGTTCTCTCCCCGGCTCTGGGAGGGGAGTGGGGTCTGGTGGGTTAGAGCAGGGGGGGCTGGGAGCCAGGACGCCTGGGTTCTCTCCCCGGCTCTGGGAGGGGAGTGGGGTCTGGTGGGTTAGAGCAGGCGGGGCTGGGAGCCAGGATGCCTGGGTTCTCTCCCCGGCTCTGGGAGGGGAGTGGGGTCTGGTGGGTTAGAGCAGGCGGGGCTGGGAGCCAGGATGCCTGGGTTCTCTCCCCGGCTCTGGGAGGGGAGTGGGGTCTGGTGGGTTAGAGCAGGCGGGGCTGGGAGCCAGGACTCCTGGGTTCTCTCCCCAGCTCTCGGGGAGTGGGGTCTGGTGGGTTAGAGCAGGGGGCGCTGGGAGCCAGGACGCCTGGGTTCTCTCCCCGGCTCCGGGAGAGGAGTGTGGGCTGGTGGGTTAGAGCAGGGGGGGCTGGGATCCAGGACGCCTGGGTTCTCTCCCCGGCTCTGGGAGGGGAGTGGGGTCTGGTGGGTTAGAGCAGGGGGGCTGGGAGCCAGGACTCCTGGGTTCTATCTCTGGCTCTGGGAGGGGAGTGGGGGCTGGTGGGTTAGAGCCGGGGGGGCTGTGAGCCAGGACTCCTGGGTTCTCTCCCCAGCTCTGGGAGGGGAGTGGGGTCTGGTGGGTTAGAGCAGGGGGGCTGGGAGCCAGGACGCCTGGGTTCTCTCCCCGGCTCTGGGAGGGGAGTGGGGTCTGGTGGGTTAGAGCAGCGGGGGCTGGGAGCCAGGACGCCTGGGTTCTCTCCCCGGCTCTGGGAGGGGAGTGGGGTCTGGTGGGTTAGAGCAGGGGGGGCTGGGAGCCAGGACGCCTGGGTTCTCTCCCCGGCTCTGGGAGGGGAGTGGGGTCTGGTGGGTTAGAGCAGGGGGGCTGGGAGCCAGGACGCCTGGGTTCTCTCCCCGGCTCTGGGAGGGGAGTGGGGTCTGGTGGGTTAGAGCAGGGGGGGCTGGGAGCCAGGACGCCTGGGTTCTCTCCCTGGCTCTAGGAGGGGGTGGAGGAGGAGGAAACAGAGTCACTTGCAATAAAGAGCCACATTGTGCCTCAATAAACTGACCTTCCCTGGGACTGAGGCTATTTTTAAGCTGCTCTTTCTTGCGGGGGCGGGGAGGGGGGTTTCCCGCACATCTGCCGGCCGAATTACACCCGGCCCCACATCACCTTCCCTGCCCCACTGAGCCGCCCACCCAGTGCCCCCTAGCACCGGCCCTGCAGGCCAGGGGACAGCCCCCCACTGCGCTCCCTGCGGCACAGCGCCCCTCCGGGGGTGGAAATCAAGGCCCCGATCCTGCTGGACCAGTCTGCCCAGATTCTTGGCATCGCCTGCCCTTCGCGCCTGGCACCACGGGGCTGCTGCTGCGGGTTTGACGTGGTGGGGGGCGGATGGGGGACAGTCCCAGCAGCAGCCTCCTGCCTCTGGGTGCTTGGCCCTGTTCCCCAGCCAAGGCCCCCTGCTCTAACAACTAGCCCCCACTCCCCTCCCACAGCTGGGGATGGACCCCTCCATTGCTAGCAGCTCCCCCAGCTGCCCAGGGAAGGTGCCGCAGGGGCAGTTATGGGTCCCACCCAGGGTGCAGCAAGGAAAGGGTTCAACACGCCTAGGACCCGGGCAGCCTGATATAGGATCTGGGTCTATTGGTTAGGGAGGGGGGCTGGGAGCCAGGACTCCTGGGTTTTCTCCCCGGCTCCGGGAGGGAGGGTAGTGGGTTGGAGGACTAGATGGCGAGGCCTGGAGAATGACTATGGGGCACTGAGCTGTGGGGAGGGGGAGGGCTGGAATCCTGGGGGCGCCGGCAGGGCTGTGCTAATTCCCATGGTCCAGGCCCATCGCCCTGGGCGTCAGGCCTCTTCATCTGCGGCTTCTGGATGACGCAGCCGCTGCCTCTGGAACAAATCAGCCACGCAGCGAGGGGCAGCTGGTATGTCTCCGTTCACACCTAGCGCTGGGTGCAGCCAGCCCCAGCCCCCGCTCTAACCCCCACTCCCCTCCCCGAGCCGGGAGAGAACCCAGGAGTCCTGGCTCCCAGCCCCGCTGCTCTAACCCCCACTCCCCTCCCAGAGCCGGGAAGAGAACCCAGGAGTCCTGGCTCCCAGCCCCCCTGCTCTAACCACTAACCCCCACTCCCCTCCCAGAACCGGGGAGAGAACCCAGGAGTCCTGGCTCCCAGCCCCGCTGCTCTAACCCCCACTCCCCTCCCAGAGCCGGGGAGAGAACCCAGGAGTCCTGGCTCCCAGCCCCCCTGCTCTAACCACTAACCCCCACTCCCCTCCCAGAGCCGGGGAGAGAACCCAGGAGTCCTGGCTCCCAGCCCCGCTGCTCTAACCCCCACTCCCCTCCCAGAGCCGGGGAGAGAACCCAGGAGTCCTAGCTCCCAGCCCCCCTGCTCTAACCACTAACCCCCACTCCCCTCCCAGAGCCGGGGAGAGAACCCAGGAGTCCTGGCTCCCAGCCCCCCTGCTCTAACCACTAACCCCCACTCCCCTCCCAGAGCCGGGGAGAGAACCCAGGAGTCCTGGCTCCCAGCCCCGCTGCTCTAACCCCCACTCCCCTCCCAGAGCCGGGGAGAGAACCCAGGAGTCCTGGCTCCCAGCCCCCCTGCTCTAACCACTAACCCCCACTCCCCTCCCAGAACCGGGGAGAGAACCCAGGAGTCCTGGCTCTCAGCCCCACCCCCCCAACCACTAGACCCCGCTCCTCCACTGATGTTCTATACAGAAATACCCCACGTGCTGCAAGCTTCCCCCCAGCAGTGCCGTCTGCCCCCTGGGCCTGTGGCGGTCGGGTTCGACTGGGTACATTCCTGTGGTGGGACCGGGGGATTGAATTGCACAAAGGGGGGGTGGGGGAACAGGTAGAGCCGGTGCCGGGGAGTTTTCCAACCCAGCCCAGCCCAGCCCGGGCCCAGCCCAGCCCTATAACAGCCCCGGGAGGCGGTGCCGGCCCCACAGCCGGCCTGAGCCTGCGAGACAGCATGGGGGGGCTGCTGAGTCTGTGTGTGCTGGCTGCGCTGCTGGGCACAGGTGAGTTGGGGTGGGGGGGACGGTGCAGACACCAGGGCATCCTGTCCCCAGCCCCAGGGACACCTGTACCCAGCCCCCCCTGTATCCAGCACCCACAGACACCCCCCTATTGCCCAGCCCCAGGGCACCCCTTTATCCAGCACCCGCAGACACCCCCCTGTACCCAGCCCCTAGGGCACCCCTGTATCCAGCACCCGCAGACACCCCCCTGTACCCAGCCCCTAGGGCACCCCTGTATCCAGCACCTGCAGACACCCCCCTGTACCCAGCCCCTAGGGCACCCCTGTATCCAGCACCCGCAGACACCCCCCTATTACCCAGCCCCAGGGCACCCCTGTATCCAGCACCCACAGACACCCCCCTGTACCCAGCCCCTAGGGCACCCCTGTATCCAGCACCCGCAGACACCCCCCTGTACCCAGCCCCTAGGGCACCCCTGTATCCAGCACCCGCAGACACCCCCCTGTACCCAGCCCCTAGGGCACCCCTGTATCCAGCACCCGCAGACACCCCCCTATTACCCAGCCCCAGGGCACCCCTGTATCCAGCACCCACAGACACCCCCTTGTACCCAGCCCCTAGGGCACCCCTTTATCCAGCACCCGCAGACACCCCCCTGTACCCAGCCCCAGGGCACCCCTGTATCCAGCACCCACAGACACCCCCCTATTACCCAGCCCCAGGGCACCCCTGTATCCAGCACCCACAGACACCTCCCTGTACCCAGCCCCAGGGCACCCCTGTATCCAGCACCCACAGACACCCCCCTATTACCCAGCCCCAGGGCACCCCTTTATCCAGCACCCACAGACACCCCCCTATTACCCAGCCCCAGGGCACCCCTTTATCCAGCACCCACAGACACCCCCCTATTACCGAGCCCCAGGGCCCCCCTTTATCCAGTACCCACAGACACCCCGCTATTACCCAGCCCCAGGGCCCCCCTGTACCCAGCCCCAGGGCCCCACTGTACCGAGCCCCATGGACACCCCGAACCACCCATCTACTCAGTCCGCGCACCCCAGGGCACCCCGGTCCCCACTGTCAGATTGCCATAGACACTCCTCTCTCTCCACCCCCCACCTAGCTCCAGACACGCGATCTCTAGCCCCACAGATACCCTCTCTAGCTACCTCGGGGTGGGGGGGAGGGAGGGGCAGATCCTGTTGTCACTTCCCCCAGTGAATTTGGGTTATTTAATGTCTAATAGATCCCCAGGTCTGGGAGGGGAGTGGGGGCTGGTGGGTTGGGGGGGGGGCGGTCTTGGAGCCAGGACTCCTGGGTTCTCTCCCCGGCTCTGGGAGGGGAGTGGGGGCTGGTGGGTGAGAGCAGGCGGGGCTGGGAGCCAGGACGCCTGGGTTCATTCTGGGCAGTGGGTCGGGGGTGGGGGGGAAGGCATGCAGCCATACAGGCTGGGCAAGTGATTCGTTCCCCTGGCGGCAGGGCGACTGGCCCCACGGGGGTGGGATGGAATTTCCCCGACCCAGGCGGGTGGATGGGCCCGTGGGGCCGGTCTGGGCGGCAGGAGGCGGGATGCCGGGTGAGATGGGCCCGTGGGGCCGGTCTGGGGGGCAGGAGGCGGGATGCCTGGTGAGATGGGCCCGTGGGGCCGGTCTGGGGGGCAGGAGGCGGGATGCCGGGTGGATGGGCCGGTGAGGCCGGTCTGGGGGGCAGGAGGCGGGATGCCTGGTGAGATGGGCCCGTGGGGCCGGTCTGGGGGGCAGGAGGCGGGATGCCGGGTGAGATGGGCCCGTGGGGCCGGTCTGGGGGGCAGGAGGCGGGATGCCGGGTGAGATGGGCCTGTGGGGCCGGTCTGGGGAGCAGGAGGCGGATGCCGGGTGGATGGGCCAGTGGGGCCGGTCTGCGGGGCAGGAGGCGGGATGCCGGGTGAGATGGGCCTGTGGGGCCGGTCTAGGGGGCAGGAGGCGGGATGCCGGGTGAGATGGGCCCCTGGGGCCGGTCTCGGGGGCAGGAGGCGGGATGCCAGGTGAGATGGGCCTGTGGGGCCGGTCTAGGGGGCAGGAGGCGGGATGCCAGGTGAGATGGGCCGGTGGGGCCGGTCTCGGGGGCAGGAGGCGGGATGCCGGGTGGATGGTCCCGTGGGGCCGGTCTGGGGGGCAGGAGGCGGGATGCTGGGTGAGATGGGCCGGTGGGGCTGGTCTGGGGGGCAGGAGGCGGGATGCCGGGTGAGATGGGCCTGTGGGGCCGGTCTGGGGGGCAGGAGGCAGGATGCCGGGTGAGATGGGCCCCTGGGGCCGGTCTGGGGGGCAGGAGGCGGGATGCCAGGTGAGATGGGCCCCTGGGGCCGGTCTGGGGGGCAGGAGGCGGGATGCCGGGTGAGATGGGCCTGTGGGGCCGGTCTGGGGGGCAGGAGGCGGATGCCGGGTGGATGGGCCAGTGGGGCCGGTCTGCGGGGCAGGAGGCGGGATGCCGGGTGAGATGGGCCTGTGGGGCCGGTCTAGGGGGCAGGAGGCGGGATGCCGGGTGAGATGGGCCCCTGGGGCCGGTCTCGGGGGCAGGAGGCGGGATGCCAGGTGAGATGGGCCGGTGGGGCCGGTCTGGGGGGCAGGAGGCGGGATGCCGGGTGGATGGTCCCGTGGGGCCGGTCTGGGGGGCAGGAGGCGGGATGCTGGGTGAGATGGGCCGGTGGGGCTGGTCTGGGGGGCAGGAGGCGGGATGCCGGGTGAGATGGGCCTGTGGGGCCGGTCTGGGGGGCAGGAGGCAGGATGCCGGGTGAGATGGGCCTGTGGGGCCGGTCTGGGGGGCAGGAGGCGGGATGCCGGGTGAGATGGGCCCGTTGGAGCGGCTCTGACTGCACTTCCCTCCCCTGTGCCCAGGGGGCGCCATCTCCTGCTACAACTGCACCAGCTCCGAGGGCTACAACTGCACTTCGGGCCAGGCCACGTGCACGGGCAGCGTGAACAGCTGTGTCACCATCGCACGCGACGAGGAGCAGGGTAGGGCCCGGCCCGGGGGCAAGGTGCTGCGAGCTTCCCCTAGCAGTGCCCTACGCTGCGGGCTTCCCCTAGCAGTGCCCTATGCTGCGGGCTTCCCCTAGCAGTGCCCCCAATGCTGCGGGATTCCCCTAGCAGTGCCCTACGCTGCGGGCTTCCCCTAGCAGTGCCCCCGACGCTGCGAGCTTCCCCTAGCAGTGCCCTATGCTACGGGCTTCCCCTAGCAGTGCCCTATGCTACGGGCTTCCCCTAGCAGTGCCCCCAATGCTGTGGGGTTCCCCTAGCAGTGCCCTATGCTGCGGGCTTCCCCTAGCAGTGCCCCCAATGCTGCGGGATTCCCCTAGCAGTGCCCTACGCTGCGGGCTTCCCCTAGCAGTGCCCCCGACGCTGCGAGCTTCCCCTAGCAGTGCCCTATGCTACGGGCTTCCCCTAGCAGTGCCCTATGCTGCAAGCTTCCCCTAGCAGTGCCCCCAATGCTGTGGGGTTCCCCTAGCAGTGCCCTATGCTGCGGGCTTCCCCTAGCAGTGCCTGGATGCTGCGAGCTTCCCATAGCAGTGCCCCCAATGCTGCGGGCTTCCCCTAGCAGTGCCCTATGCTGCGAGCTTCCCCTAGCAGTGCCTGGACGCTGCGGGCTTCCCCTAGCAGTGCCCCCAGTGCTGCGGGCTTCCCCTAGCAGTGCCCTACACTGCGAGCTTCCCCTAGCAGTGCCCGGATGCTGCGAGCTTCCCCTAGCAGTGCCCTACGCTGCGGGCTTCCCCTAGCAGTGCCCGGATGCTGCGAGCTTCCCCTAGCAGTGCCCTACGCTGCGGGCTTCCCCTAGCAGTGCCCTATGCTGCAAGCTTCCCCTAGCAGTGCCCCCAATGCTGTGGGGTTCCCCTAGCAGTGCCCTATGCTGCGGGCTTCCCCTAGCAGTGCCTGGATGCTGCGAGCTTCCCATAGCAGTGCCCCCAATGCTGCGGGCTTCCCCTAGCAGTGCCCTATGCTGCGAGCTTCCCCTAGCAGTGCCTGGACGCTGCGGGCTTCCCCTAGCAGTGCCCCCAGTGCTGCGAGCTTCCCATAGCAGTGCCCCCAGTGCTGCGGGCTTCCCCTAGCAGTGCCCTACACTGCGAGCTTCCCCTAGCAGTGCCCGGATGCTGCGAGCTTCCCCTAGCAGTGCCCTACGCTGCGGGCTTCCCCTAGCAGTGCCCCGACGCTGCGAGCTTCCCGTCAGCAGTGCCTGGACGCGGCGAGCTTCCCCTAGCTGTGCCCTACGCTGCGAGCTTCCCCCAAGCAGTGCCCCGACGCGGTGAGCTTCCCCTAGCTGTGCCCCGACGCTGCGAGCTTCCCCCCAGCAGTGCCCCTACACTGTGCGCTTCCCCCAGCAGTGTCCCTACGCTGTGCGCTTCCCCTAGCAGTGCCCCGACGCTGTGAGCTTTCCCCCAGCAGTGCCCCTACGCTGCGAGCTTCCCCCCAGCAGTGCCCCTACGCTGCGCGCTTCCCCTAGCAGTGTCCCTACGCTGTGCGCTTCCCCCAGCAGTGCCCCGACGCTGCGAGCTTCCCCTAGCAGTGCCCCGATGCTGCGAGCTTCCCCTAGCAGTGCCCCGACGCTGCGAGCTTCCCGTCAGCAGTGCCCTGACACTGCGAGCTTCCCCCTAGCAGTGCCCCCGATGCTGCGAGCTTCCTCTGTCAGCAGTGCCCCGACGCTGCGAGCTTCCCCCCAGCAGTGCCCCGACACTGCGAGCTTCCCCTAGCAGTGCCCTGACACTGCGAGCTTCCCCCTAGCAGTGCCCCGACGCTGCGAGCTTCCCCCTAGCAGTGCCCCGACGCTGCGAGCTTCCCCCCAGCAGTGCCCCGACGCTGCGAGCTTCCCCTAGCAGTGCACCCTGGAGCTTCAGGCCTCCCCTGTCAGCAGTGCCCCCGTGATGCTGCGAGCTTCCCCCCAGCAGTGTCCCCCAATGCCACAGGTAGACTGAGGGGGCGCGGGTACAAACCCTGCATGTGTCCTAGCCTCTTGACTGCTCCCTCCCAGGGGGATTCTCCCCACACATTCTGGCTTGCACCACCCCCGGACTCCGGGTCTCACCCGCCGTGTCCCTCCAGGGGACGAGGACAAGGAGAAGACGGTGTACGAGAAGAAATGCAACTCGGACGACCGGCTCTGCAACCAGTTCTACGGGCTGGCGGCCGGCGCCTACCGGCTGCGCTGGAACTCGACGTGCTGCCGGGCGGACCGCTGCAACGTGCCCGAGATCACCCGTAGGGACCTCCTCCGCCCGGGGCGGCGCCAGGACGCCTGGGTTCTCTCCCTGGCTCGGGGAGGGGAGTGGGGGCTAGTGGTTACAGTGGGGTGGGGCCTGGGAGCCAGGACTCCTGGGTTCTCTCCCTGGCTCGGGGAGGGGAGTGGGGGCTTGTGGTTAGAGCAGGGGTGGGGGCTGGGAGCCGGACTCCTGGGTTCTCTCCCCGGCTCTGGGAGGGGAGTAGGGGCTAGTGGTTAGATGGGGGAGGGCCGGGAGCCGGACTCCTGGGTTCTCTCCCCGGCTCTGGGAGGGGAGAGGGGTCTAGTGGTTAGAAAGGGGTGGGGGCTGGGAGCCGGACTCCTGGGTTCTCTCCCCGGCTCTGGGAGGGGAGTGGGGGCTAGTGGTTAGAGCAGGGGTGGGGGCTGGGAGCCGGACTCCTGGGTTCTCTCCCCGGCTCTGGGAGGTGAGTGGGGGCTGGTGGTTAGATGGGGGGGGTCCGGGAGCCGGACTCCTGGGTTCTCTCCCCGGCTCTGGGAGGGGAGCGGGGTCTAGTGGTTAGAAAGGGGTGGGGGCCGGGAGCCGGACTCCTGGGTTCTCTCCCCGGCTCTCTCTCACTCCTGTCTCTCCCCGCAGTGCAGCCCAGCTCGGGGGTGCCCAACGGGCTGCGCTGCTGGTCCTGCTTCGCCCGCGGCTCGGACGTCTGCGTGCCCAGCGAGGTGCTGAACTGCACCGGCCTGCAGACCCGCTGCATCCAATTCGCCGCCACCGCCCCCGCAGGTACCGCCCGGCGCTCGGGGGGGTTCAGCCCTGTGTGTTGGGGGGGCATGGCCATGGAGTGGCTGCGGGGCTGTTGCCGTTGGGGGTCTGCTTGGGGGGCTGGTGACCAAGGGGCAGGTGGGGGGCTGGTGCCCATGTGGCGGTTGGGGGGCTGGTGCCTATGGGGGGTGGTTAGGGGGCTGCATGCGGGGCTGGTGCCCATGGGGCGATTGGGGGGCTGGTCCCCATGGAACAGATGGGGGGCTGCATGGGGGCCAGTCCCCATGGGGCAGTTAGGGGGCTGCATGGGGGGCTGGTGCCCATGGGGTGATTGGGGGGCTGTTCCGCATGGGGTGGTTGGGGGGCTGGTCCCCATGGGGCGGTTGGGGGGCTGCATGGGGGGCTGGTCCCCATGGGGCGGTTGGGGGGCTGCATGCGGGGCTGGTGCCCATGGGGTGGTTGGGGGGCTGGTGCCCATGGGGCAGTTGGGGGGCTGGTCGCCATGGGGTGGTTGGGGGGCTGCATGGGGGACTGGTGCCCATGGGGCGGTTGGGGGGCTGGTTGCCATGGGGTGGTTGGGGGGCTGCATGGGGGACTGGTGCCCATGGGGCGGTTGGGGGGCTGGTCGCCATGGGGTGGCTGGGGGGCTGCATGGGGGACTGGTGCCCATGGGGCGGTTGGGGGGCTGGTCACCATGGGGTGGCTCGGGGGCTGCATGGGGGACTGGTGCCCATGGGGCGGTTGGGGGGCTGGTCCCCATGGGTTGGTTCGGGGGATGCATGCGGGGCTGGTGCCCATGGGGCGGTTGGGGGGCTCCGTGGGGGGGTCTCTTGCGCCCCTAACCTCTCCCCTCCCCCCAGGGTTCGAGGATCTCCGTGTGGCCTTCATGGGCTGTGCCACCCGCAGCCTATGTGAGGTGGGCGCCGTGGCCCTGTTCGCCTCCCAGCGCCAGGCCGTGCTCCAGACCAACCTGTGCAGCGCGGCGGGGGCGGCCCGGGGGGGGCTGCCCCTCCTCGGCCTGGGGGGGCTGCTCCTCTGGGCGCTGCGCCCCTGATCGCCTCGCGCCCCCCTCCACAGTACCCCGCTTCCCCACCCCCCTGAGCCAGCCAGTCCCCACCCTGGGGCCGGGTGGGAGCCGGCGCCCCCCGGAGGGGACAGGCCCCTGCCCCATTCCCCGCCCCCCTGAGCCAGCCAGTCCCCGCCCTGGGGCCGGGTGGGAGCCGGTGCCCCCCGGAGGGGACCGGCCCCGTGTCTGTTCGCTGGCAGGGATTGCCAGGCCCAGGGCTCACAGGAGTTTCTTTCCTACCTGAGATCCGGGATCCGGGTTGATTTTCCGGTTTCCTGCTGTTCTCACCAAGCGGCTCCCGCGCCGGATCGGCCAGATTGGGTCAAAAATGCCGTTGCGGAGTTTTATAGAATAAAGTTGCAAATACTCACAAGTTTGTGTTTATACCGGGACCCCCTGGCCCGGCGCTGGGACGCGACCCCTCTGGGGTGGGGGCTGGTTATACGGGGACCCCCTGGCCCGGCGCTGGGATGCGGCCCATCTGGGGTGGGGCGCAGGGGGCTGGTTATACGGGGACCCCTGGCCCGGCGCTGGGATGCGGCCCATCTGGGGTGGGGCGCAGGGGGCTGGTTATACGGGGACCCCTGGCCCGGCGCTGGGATGCGACCCCTCTGGGGTGGGGGCTGGTTATATGGGGACCCCTCACTCGGTGCTGGGACGCAGCCCCTCTGGGGTGGGGGCTGGTTATACGGGGACCTCCTGGCCCGGCGCTGGGACGCAGCCCCTCTGGGGTGGGGCGCGGGGGGCTGGTTATACGGGGACCCCTGGCCTGGCGCTGGGACGCGACCCCTCTGGGGTGGGGGCTGGTTATACGGGGACCCCCTGGCCCGGCGCTGGGATGCAGCCCCTCTGGGGTGGGGTGGGGGCTGGTTATACGGGGACCACTGGCCCGGCGCTGGGATGCAGCCCCTCTGGGGTGGGGTGGGGGCTGGTTATACGGGTACCCCCTGGCCCGGCGCTGGGATGCAGCCCCTCTGGGGTGGGGTGGGGGCTGGTTATACGGGGACCCCTTACCCAGCACTAGGGTGGGGGGCGAGGGCTGTTCATACCAGGCTCCCCCCACTGGGTCCCCTGCCCCCCTCCCTGCAGCCCCCCCCCCTTCAACTGGGAATGGGGGTGAGGCGGCAGCCGAGGGCTGGGATCAGAACCAGCCACGCTGGGCCGGCAAGGGGGCGGGGGGGTGAGAGGCGGGGGGCAGTGTCCCCTTGTGGCAGCTCTGACCCCCGGGAGGTGCTTGCCCCTCACCCCCCAGCCTGGCGCCCCCTTGGCCGAGCCCCGGGCCGGCGGATGTTGCCACGACGACGCCACTTATGGGAAAGGGAAGGAGAAGAATTTAAGGAAGAAAAGGAGGAAAGCAGGAACATTTCTGGGGCTGGCTGGTTCCCCCCAGGCCTTCTGCCCAGCCCCCGTTCTCTGCACTCCCCGGGTCCTCCGGGCGCTCAGCCCACTGCCAGGCCCCCTGCTCTAACCACCAGCCCCGACTCCGCTCCGAGAGCCGGGGAGAGAACCCAGGAGTCCTGGCTCCCAACCCCACCCTGCTCTAACCACCAGCCCCCGCTCCCCTCCCAGACCAGGGGAGAGAACCCAGGAGTCCTGGCTCCCAACCCCACCCTGCTCTAACCCTCCATCCCCCACTCCCTGCCCCTCCCAGAGCTGGGGAGAGAACCCAGGAGTCCTAGCTCCCAGCCCCCCTGCTCTAACCACCAGCCCCCACCCAGCTCCCAGAGCTGGGGAGAGAACCCAGGAGTCCTGGCTCCCAACCCCACCCTGCTCTAACCACCAGCCCCCGCTCCCCTCCCAGAGCTGGGGAGAGAACCCAGGAGTCCTGGCTCCCAACCCCACCCTCGCTCTAACCCTCCATCCCCCACTCCCTGCCCCTCCCAGAGCTGGGGAGAGAACCCAGGAGTCCTAGCTCCCAGCCCCCCTGCTCTAACCACCAGCCCCCACCCAGCTCCCAGAGCTGGGGAGAGAACCCAGGAGTCCTGGCTCCCAACCCCACCCTGCTCTAACCACCAGCCCCCGCTCCCCTCCCAGAGCTGGGGAGAGAACCCAGGAGTCCTGGCTCCCAACCCCACCCTGCTCTAACCACCAGCCCCCGCTCCCCTCCCAGAGCTGGGGAGAGAACCCAGGAGTCCTGGCTCCCAACCCCACCCTCGCTCTAACCCACCATCCCCCACTCCCTGCCCCTCCCAGAGCTGGGGAGAGAACCCAGGAGTCCTAGCTCCCAGCCACACCCTGCTCTAACCACCAGCCCCCGCTCACCTCCCAGAGCTGGGGAGAGAACCCAGGAGTCCTGGCTCCCAGCCCCACCCTGCTCTAACCACCAGACCGCACTCCCCTCCCAGACCAGGGGAGAGAACCCAGGAGTCCTGGCTCCCAACCCCACCCTCGCTCTAACCCACCATCCCCCACTCCCCTCCCCTCCCAGAGCTGGGGAGAGAACCCAGGAGTCCTGGCTCTCAGCCCCACCCTGCTCTAACCACCAGCCCCTACTCCCCTCCCAGAGCTGGGGAGAGAACCCAGGAGTCCTGGCTCCCAGCCACACCCTGCTCTAACCACCAGCCCCCGCTCCCCTCCCAGAGCTGGGGAGAGAACCCAGGAGTCCTGGCTCCTAGCCCAACCCTGCTCTAACTACCAGCCCCTACTCCCCTCCCAGAGCTGGGGAGAGAACCCAGGAGTCCTGGCTCCCAGCCACACCCTGCTCTAACCACCAGCCCCTACTCCCCTCCCAGAGCTGGGGAGAGAACCCAGGAGTCCTGGCTCCTAACCCCACCCTCGCTCTAACCCACCATCCCCCACTCCCCTCCCCTCCCAGAGCTGGGGAGAGAACCCAGGAGTCCTGGCTCCCCGTCTGTTCCCCAGCGACTGGAATTGCTTGGTCTTGGTTGTGTAACCTGCCCCCAGTTTCACCTCTGTGCTGCGGGTGGTGAAGTCACGGCACCGGCCTTGCACAACAGTTGTTGTGTTTGTGTCCCCAGGCTGGGCTGGGCTGGGGGGGCGGGTTGTGGGGTGGGGCCAGAAACGAGGGGTTCAGGGTGGGGGACTCAGAGTCAGGACTCCTGGGTTCTCCTCCTGCCAGTGTCTCTCGGGCACAGAACAGAGGCCGGCTCTTTGCCCCACGGCTCACTTTATTCAGCCAGCGCACAAAAGGGAACCGTGATCCCCCCCCGCAAAGAGACGCGGTAGCCGGTGCCCCGGGGGGCGGCGCACTGCAGCCCCCCCGCGAGCGGGGCGAGGCCGGGGCTCACAGCTCACTGGCCCTGGGAGCTGGGTAGCACTCGGCCCGAGTCAGCACGTCCACCACGCCCTGGGCGTATTTCCTCACCCCGACTCTCTTGATGCAGGCGCCAGGGGAGCCGCATCCGGCCCCAGCCTTCGTCATGGCGACGTCACCTAGACGGGGAGAGAGACGTGATCGGGGCTCCCACATCCTCCCCCGACCCCCATGAGGCGTCTCACCCCCCCCACCCCCCCGTTTGGTGAGCTCCCTTCGTCGCTCTTCGCCCTCTGCTTCGGACGGGACGATCTGGAGAAGTTTTGCATCCACCTCCTCGGGATCGCCCTCGCGTCCTCAGCCCTGAACAGCGACGCAAAGGATTCCTTTCGCTTCCCCGCAGTGTCCTTATCCTCCTTGAGTGCTCCCTTGGCGTCTCGCCAGCTAGGACGCCAGGGTTCTCTCCGTGACTCTGGGAGGGGAGGGGAGGGGAGTCTAATGGCTCAGAGCAAAGGGGGCTGGGGGCCAGGACGCCTGGGTTCTACCTCATTGAGGCTCTGTGCTCAGACCCCGCCCCCATCTGGAGGGATTACCCAGCGTTAATGTCCCGGCGATGTCAAGACAATGGTCCTCGGCGCCGGTGCAGGCCAAGAGCTCCATGTCCTCGCAGCGATCTGCCCCCGTGGCAAAGCACGCCGGGCACTGCCGGCCGTTGGGGGCGGGGCTCACGGTGGGCACTGAGAACAGCCAGACACACACAGTCAGCCGGGGGTGGGGAGTGGGGGCTAGTGGTTAGAGCAGGGAGGCTGGGAGCCAGGACTCCTGGGTTCTCTCCTTAGCTCTTGGAGGGGAGAAGGGTCTAATGGTTAGAGAAGAGGGGGTTGGGCTGGGAGCCAGGACTCCTGGGTTCCCTCCCCAGCTCTGGGAGCGGAGTGGGGTCTGGTTGTTAGAGCAGGGGGGCTGGGAGCCAGGACGCCTGGGCTCTCCCCAGCTCTGGGAGGGGAGTGGCGTGTAGTGGTGTCACGGAGTGTGGGGGAGTCAGGTCCTGCACCCCTCTTCCCAGAATTCAATGTGACTCTCAGCCAGCCAGTAGAACAGAAGGTTTATTAGGGTTGCCAGGAAAGAGTCCAAACAGAGCTTGTAAGTATGACCAGGACCCCTCAGCTGGGCCCTTCTGGGGGGCAGGGAGCTTAGACCCCAGCCTGGGGCTCCCTGCGTTTCACCCCCCAGCTCCAAATGGAGGCAGGGAGGCCAGACCCTGTCTGCCTCTCTCCCCTCCTCTCCAGCCAGTTCCAAACTGCAACTCTCCAGCCCCTCCTCCCCCTTTACCTTACATTACCTCAGGATTAAATAAGGACCTGGAATGGCTCGGCCATTACCTTAATTGAATCTATTTCCCTTAAGTTAACGATCCTCATTCACACCTGTGTGACCATCTTGTTTATCACTTCAAAGGTTTTTCTTCCCCTGCTGTTATGGTTCCTCTCTATTAATTAGCCTCTTAAGGTTGGTCTATGCACCTCGACCTTATCATGTTTCTCTGACTGTATAAATATCTGTCTACTGTATGTTTCATTCCATGGATCCGATGAAGTGGGTATTAACCCACGAAAGCTTATGCTGAAATAAATTTGTTAGTCTCTAAGGTGCTACAAGTTTTTCTTTCTTATTTTCATTTTGCTGACACAGACTAACACGGCTACTACACTGAATCCTCCCCCTTTGTCTGCTTCCCGGGCCAGGAGGTCACCTGATCCCTTTGTTCCAACACCTTCAGCTCTCACCTTTGCAGGGGAGGGGCCGGGCCATCTGTTGCCAGGAGACAGGGCCATTCTCTGTGTCCAGGCCTCTGCCCACCCCTGCCTTCTAGGGCTTTGTAACAATCATGCACCGTTGTCCCACCACCTAGATACTCAAGCACTGCATAGGGGAAACTGAGGCACCCACACAGTACTCAGGGAAACCTTAACAACAGTCCTAGTTCGTCACAAGTGGTTAGAGCAGGGGGGCTGGGAGCCAGGACTCCTGGGTTCTCCCCATGCAGGTGTGGCCGGAGCAGGGCTCTAGGTCTGCAGCAGACACACACCCGGGATGGCCCCGGCGTTGCACCCGTCGGTGTCACAGCACGCGATGTTCACCCGCATGGTGATATTGCGGGCGTAGGTCAGCGTGAAGGGGCCGGGCTCACAGTTCTCGGGCTCCAGGCACGATTTAGCCCTGTAGGTGGAGGGGTTTCCCTCTGTGGGAGGGAAACAGAGAATCCCCTCTGAGCTCCCCAGTGCCCCCCCAGCTGCTCCATCCTCCCCCTTTGTATCCATCCACCCCCCACATCTTATCTCATCTCCCAGGCCCCTGATAGAAGCCTCTCTTCTATCCGATCCAGTCCCCCAGCCACGCACTGCGATTCCCCATCTCATCCCATCCCCCGGCTATGAGATTGTCTTTGCAGACTAGAGAGGAGAGGAGTCTATTTGGTTAGAGTGGGGGGGGCTGGGAGCCAGGACTCCTGGGTTCTCCCCCTGGCTCCAGGAGGACAATGGCGTCTACACTTAGCAGGAATCTAGTTTCACTCACCCAGGCTGAACTGTGCCACACCAGTGACGCAGGCCCCTTCCGAGGGGGCGCAGGGCTGCAGGGGGCCGGAGCACGACTCCGCTTCGGACTCACACACCTCGCATTGCAGAGTGCTCCCTGGAGGTGGGGAAATCCCTTCTCAGTGCAAACCCGGCTCCCCACTCCTCCTCAGGCAGTGCACCTGGGAGAAATACCCGCAGGAACCAAGAGGGGGCGCTGGGGTCGTTATTACCACCAATGCCCCCTCTCCGAACGTGTGGGCAGGGAGATCTTGGAGAAATTCCATCTGCTTTTGCAGCAATTCTGCCCAATCTATGGGGAAAGGCATCTTGTTAGCTGGTTATTTGTATCTTCCTCAAAACCACAGACAGTCTGATTACCGCCTGAGTGTCTGTAGCTGGAGTCAATTTTCAGCACCTGAGGTGGGTATCTGCGGTGTGAGTTGTGCATGCAAACAAACCCCACATGACTAGTAGGGTGGTGAAGCACTGGAATGGGTTACCTAGGGAGGTGGTGGAATCTCCTTCCTTAGATGTTTTTAAGGTCAGGCTTGACAAAGCCCTGGCTGGGATGATCTAATTGGGGTTGGTCCTGCTTTGAGCAGGGGGTTGGACTAGATGACCTCCTGAGGTCCCTTCCAACCCTGAGATTCTATGATTCTATGACTGTAGAGAGAGAAAAAAAGAATCCCGCTGCTTTAAAGAGGGGTTTCTGCCTGGCGTGGCAGTGAACCCTTCACCCCCCGCCCCTCGAAACTTTCTGTTTGAGGCCTCTGCCTCTTGGAATAACGTCAGCTCAGCCAGGATCGACTTCAGCCCACTGTTCATCGCGGTGTCAATCCTCTTCTTCAGAATATGATTGACGCTCGTTAAGCCTTTTGATTGATGGCTGTGCACCTCCAGCCAGCGATCCAGGAGCGTTAACTCTTTCCTGGCCAGAGTGTGGGGAGTTTAAATTCATTAGGTGACCATGTTTTTAACAAAAGAAAGAAAGAAAGAAACTGGCCCACTTTGTACTTTTCAGACCTTTCATGTGGAAACATCAATTAAACCTCAGAACACCTTCCACGGCCCCTGCTATGGCCCTAGGTGGTAGGAAAGAAACTTTATCGCCATCTAAAAAATAGGGAAACTGAGGCAGAAAAAGGCTGTGTCTGATTCAGGGTCAGAACCAGGAATACAGCCAAGTCATCCTCGTTCCTGACTCCCAGCCCACTCTAACTCACTAGCCCTGCAGAGCCAGGGGCAGAACCCAGGAGTCCTGATTCGCAACCGTCTCTGCTCTAACCCACTGCACCCCTCCCCTCTTCTACAGCTGGAGATAGAACCCAGGAGTCCTGGCTCCCAGTGATCCCTACTCTAACCCATTAGACCCCCTACTCCCCTTTCAAAGCCTGGGATAGAAACTAGGAGTCGTGGCTCCCACCTGACCCGCCCCCTCAGCTCTAGCCTGTTACACTCCTGCTCCTCTTTTCAAAGCTGGGGAATGAACCCCGGAGTCCTGGCAGGAATCTCAGCGCTGGGGGCAGGGGAACATTGCCAAGCAGGATTACAAGGGGGCAGGTGACGGTTTTCCTGGCTCCTGAGAATTTTCTGTGGTTTCCAGACGTTTTCTGCTCCTCGTCACAAATTCCATCCTGATCCCGGAATCTGCCATCGACAGCGGCACGTTCCCCAGGTGAATTCCCGCCCCCCCAGCGCCCGGCTCCCTGTGCCCGGGGATGGACGGGACTCACCTGTGGCCAGCAGAGCGGACAGCAGGCAGAGGGGCAGGGTCGCCCACATGGTGCCCGGGCGTTTGCTGCAGTGAACGGAGCAGCGATGGAGCAGCTGCTGTGGGTACGTCAGGCAGGTTGGCAAACACCTGCCCCAGGGGGTTAGCTGGGGCCGTCCCATGACATCCTGGAGGGCCCGGAGATGGGAGATTTCACAGTCATGCGCGTTGCAAAATCAACCTTAAGGGACATTTCTCCCCTGAGGCGTGTTCCCGCCCGCCTGCCCGCCTGGGTGAGCTGCGGCCTCACGTACCCACAGGCCTCCTTCCCCAGGGGAGCTCCGCCAGCCCGCGCCGGCCACCTGGGCCTTGCCTTGGGGGAAGGGGCCGAGGCAGGACGCCTGGGTTCTAGCCCCACTTCTGGGAGGGGATTCGGGTTGGGTGGATGGGTGAGTTAGATTGCGGGCCGAGCTAGGAGCCAGAACTCCTCTCTTCCTTTTCCTAGCTCTGGGAGGAGAGTGGGGGGTTCTGGGAGCTAGGACTCCTGGGTTCTATTTCTGGCTTTGAGAGGGGAATGGGGTTGGGTGGGGGTGGCACTCTGCACCTCGAAATTGCCTGGCAGAAACCCCGTATTCACCGCCTTGGTGAGATTGTGACGTGATCTGTGCGAAGTCTGCCCGGTGCGGGATCATTTAACAAGTCTCGCTCTGTTGAGCGTTCCCGTGCTGTTGGCCTGTGGGTATCCGAAGGTCTGAAGTCTGGCGGGGTGTGTTACTGAAAGACGCCGTGAGACCCACCGGCCTTTCGGTAGCAACAAAGGAGCAACCATCACGGGCCAGGCAGGCCCATCAAGAATGATCCACCCTCCCAGAGGCTCCTCGGAGAGGGCAGATACGCCCGGGGGGGCAGGGGGGGCGCTGCCTGGCCCCCAGGTGACAGCACTTTCTGGCACTGGAGAGAAGGTATAAATGAGGGGCAGCGACATCCCCTCTTGGCTTCCCTCCTCCCCCGTCTCAACACCTGGACGATGGGCTGGAAGACAAAGACTTAGAGCTGGGGAGACTGGTCCCAGGCTGGGGGGGAATCCAGCCCCTGTACTGAGAACGGCTGAGTGATCACAGCGCCGGGAGGGCTTTGCTGCTGGTCACTGGCCGAGCAGCGTGAGAGACGGCCCGGGCTGGAGAGTTAAGGGGGCACTGTGGTACCCCAGGTCCAGGTTGTACCCCCCAGGGATGCTGTCACAGTGGGTTACGGGCGGGGGGAGGGGAGGGATGCCAGGAGTCCTGGGTTCCATCCCCAGCTTTGGGACAGGAGTGGGATCAGGTGGGTTAGATCATGGGGAGGCTGGGCGTCAGGACTCCTGGGTTCTCTCCCTGGCTTTCAGAGAGGAGTGGGTTAGAGTGTGTGTGGGGTGGGGTGGGGTGTCAGGACTCCTGGGTTCTCTTCCTGTCAGTGTCTCTTGTGCACAGAACAGGGGCCGGCTCTTCACCCCACCACTCATTTATTCAGCCAACGCACAAAAGGGAACCACAATCCCCCCGCAAAGAGAAGCAGCAGCCGGTGCCCCAGGGGGAGGCACACTGCAGCTCCCCCACGAGCGGGGCCAGGCCGGGGCTCACAGCTCACTGGCCCTGGGAGCTGGGTAGCACTCGGCCCGAGTCAGCACGTCCACCAAGCGCTGGGCGTATTTCCTCACCCCGACTCCCCTCCCGCAGGCGCCAGGGGAGCCGCATCCGGCCCCAGCCTTCGTCAGGGTGTTGTCACCTGGACGGGGGGAGAGAGACGTGATCGGGGGCTCCCCCATCCTCCCCTGACCCCCATGAGGCTTCTCACACACGCCCCTCCCAGCAGGACTGCACCAGGCTCTGGGAGCGGAGTGGGGTCTATAGGGTACTGCAGGGGGACTGGGAGCCAGGACTCCTGGGTTCCATCCCTGGCACTAGGAGGGGAGTGGGGTCTACAGGGCTACTGCAGCGGTGGGGAGGGCTGGGAGCAATAATTGTCAATAAATAAATGTGCGGTTTCCATCTTGGCAGGGGGAGCACAGGCCACTGGCTGTATAGAGGTGGGAGATGAGCCTGCAGCCTCCCCTTTCCTGGGACAGGGGCTTGCCACATGATGGGAGAGCACAAGGGCCAGGCCTGCAGCAGAAACACCCCCCAAAACACCAGGTGTGGCCAGGCAGGCTCAGCCCAGCAAGTTCCATGTGTGGAGGGGTTCAGTGTCGGGTGAGAGGGTTCCGTGTGGGGTGATCCGGGTGTGGGCAGTTTCGTGTGGGATCCGGATGCTGGGGGAGTGGGGCTTGGTGGGGATGAAGGCCACGAGGAGCTGGTTGGGGCTCAGGAGTGTGAGGGTCTGGGTGGTCCAGGGTTATTTTAGCATATTCTGAAGTCCCATCCTCCTCCCTCATACCCCGCCTCCCCCAGCTGCAGCCCAGCCGCGACTAGCAGCGGTGTCGGGCACAGGGTGGGATCCACTGGCCAGTGCGTCTACAGCTCCCACCTCCCCACAGTGATTGACCTCTCTGCCTGCTGCTCTAGGCACCTGAAATGATGCCTCTGCACTGCTAGGGAGGGGCGCGTGACCGCTCTTGTGCCTTCCCTTTGCTTCTCCATCAGAATATCATTTTGCTGCGGGGAAGCAAAGAACTCTGCGGGGGACATGAATTCTCTGTGTGTGCAGTGGCCCAGTATTCCCCCAGGAGTAAGAGATACTGCCAGGACGAGGACCCAGGAGTCCTGAAACCCAGCTCCCCATGCTCTAAGCCATCAGATCCCACTCCTGTCCCAGAGCTGGGGATAAAACCCAGGAGTCATGGCTCCCAACCTCCCCCGCTCTAGTCCACTAAACCCCACTTCCCTCCAAGAGCTGCCTCTATCTCCTCCCCCAAGGCAAGCCCCAGAGACGGGGGAAAGATGCAGGCTGGCTGAGGTTCCCTGGGGAAGGAGGGCTGTGTAACGAAGTGGCCTTTGGCGGGACACTCCTGAAAGTATCAATTCAGGACAAATTGTTTAAAGCAGGGCAGTCACAGCCCAAGGCTGGGGGTGCTTCACTACTAAGGGACCAAACCAGCCAAACAGAGAGGACTTCGGTTTTACCCCACTGGCTAATCAGAAGTCGTACAAGCAATTCCCTCAGACACTCCAGTTTCCCAGTATCACCACCGGTGCCACTCGTTATGGGGATGAATGGTTATGAAAACCAATAGCTCAGTAAAAGGAAAAAGGTTCTCCCGATCCCAATGGATCAAGCCCCAGACCCAGGTCAATATACCAGTCAGATCTTACCCACAAATCACCCTGTTGCCAATCCTTTAGAATCTAAAGGTTTATTCATAAAAAGGAAGAAAAATAGATGAGAGTTAAAATTGGTTAAATGGAAAAAAATCCATACAACAATTGCAAACTTCTAAATTCAGGCTTGTTTCAGACTTGACTGAATTACTGCTGATTTAAACCAATCAAGTCTCCGGAGTAGAAACATCCCAGCTTGGATGGGTCGTTCAGTCCTGTGTTTAGAACTTCAGTTTCAAACACAGTTCCTCCAGAGGCCAGAAGCAGGATTGAAGACCAAATGAGGGGTTTCCGGGGCCTTTTATCTCCTCTGCCATGTGGAAGGACACCCCTTTGTTCTTACTGTGGAGAATCACAGCAGCAAGATGGAGTCTGGAGTCACATGGGCAAGTCACATGTCCACGCATGACTCAGTTTGCAGGCGGCAGCCATTGCTCACATGCTACCTTGAAGGTTCCCAGGAAGGCTCCTCAGAGGTGGATCGGCGTCTCCCAAGGTCCAGTGTCAGTTAAGTGTTTCTTGAGACTAGCCCTTTCTCAAGAAACTGACCAAATGCTTCACTGATGCTACTTGGAATCGAACACATTGAGCTGCAAGTACAGAGCCAACATTCATAACTTCACATACAAAAATGATACACGCCTACAGACGGCACAGTCATCACCAGCCAATCACAACCTTTCCATAGACACCTCACTTGACCTCCTTCGTACAAGATGTGGCGCAACTCTAGGACCTTGGTTGCAACAATGATCTATACAGTCACAGTTCATGTCAACAACGCCACAGGCTGTGGGTACGTGAGGCCACAGCTCACCCACCCAGGCAGGCAGAAACACGCTGCAGGGGAGTTTCTTTTGCAATGCTCAGAGCTGTGCAATCTCCCATCTTCCCCCCAGGGCAGCCTCAGGTGACCTCTCCGGGGCATATATTTGCCAGCCTTCCCGCCGTACCCACAGCAGCTGCTTCGTCGCTGCTCCGTTCACTGCGGCAAACAGACAGACACCATGTGGGCGCCCCTGCCCCTCTGCCTGCTGTCCGCTCTCCTGGCCACAGGTGAGTCCCGTCCGTCCCCGGGCACAGCGAGCCGGGCACTGCAGGGGCGGGAATTCACCTGGGGAACGTGCCCCTGTCAATGGTGGATTCTGGGGCCAGGATGGAATTTGTGGCTAACACCAGTGGGAGGAAAACCCGGCGCCACGTCCCCCGGCTGACTCGGGGAGAGCAGGGATTGGACCCCGGGACTCCCATGGCCCACGCGAGGGGCCTGGCCAGCGGGCTGCGGGTCAGACTGGGGTGACGCGTCGGGGTCTGAGTCCGTCTGTCCTTCCTCCTCCTCGTTCCTCCTCCAGCTCTGATGGGGTTTTGGGGTCGTCCCGACGAGGAGAAGGAAACGTTTGGAAATCACAGAAAATTCCCAGGAGGCAGGAAAACCGTCTCCTGCCCCCTTGTAATCCTGCGTGGAAGTGTTCCCCTGCCCCCAGCGCTGAGATTCCTGCCAGGACTCCGGGGTTCATTCCCCGGCTCTGGGAGGGCAGTGGGGGAGGTCTCTTATGGGGTGTATGTACCCCATGCCGGTCCAGCAAGCAAAGGGTTTATACAGGCTTGCGGGGGCTGACTGGCCGCCTGGCCCCAGCTGCTTTGGGGAATTGGACAGAATTGCTGCAAACCATCTACCTGCCCACACGTTCGGAGAGGGGGCATTGGTGGTAATAACGACCCCAGCGCCCCCTCTTGGTTCCTGCGGGTATTTCTGCCAGGGGCACTGCCTGGGGAGGGGTGGGGAGCCGGGTTTGCACTGACAAGGGATTTTCCCCACCTCCAGGGAGCGCTCTGCAGTGCGAGGTGTGTGAGTCCGAAGCGGAGTCGTGCTCCGGCCCCCTGCAGCCCTGCGCCCCCTCGGAAGGGGCCTGCGTCACTGTCGTGGCAGAGTTCAGCCTGGGTGAGTGAAACTAGATTCCTGCTAAGTGTAGACGCCATTGTCCTCCCGGAGCCAGGGGGAGAACCCAGGAATCCTGGCTCCCAGCCCCCCACTCTAACCACTAGACCCCACTTCTCTCCGGGAGCTGGGGCTGCTTAGTTTAGACCAGTGGTTTTCAGCCTGTGCCCCGGGGGTCCGCAGACCCTGTGTCCGGTTTCCAAAGGGCTCCACACCGGCATTCGGAATTGTTCAGGGTCCGTCCCGGATCCCTGGGCTCGGGCGCTCTAGACCAGCTCCGGCACAGCCCCGGGGAGCCCCCCTTCAGTGCGGGGGCCCCCTTAGGGTCACACTCCCTTGCTAGGGTGAGCCCCTCGGCGTCTCCCACTCCTGGGACCGAACCTCGGAGCCTTCAGCACCCATGAGCCCCTCAGCATGCCCCTCTGGTTGGGCACCGGAGGGAGACGTGGACCCAACCGGAGTCAGGCACCCCCCACTCAGTCTGGAGGGACCCTCCGCCGGCCGTGCAGAACAGGGGGGTTTAGTTGTTGTCTGGGCAGCGGAGAGAACGGAAAGTTACAGCAAAGTCCATCAGCCTGGCGGGGCTTCTCCTCTCACCCCTCCAGAACCCCGGTGCGAAAGCTTGTATGTGGTTCCAGCGGCCCACACGTAACAACGCCGCCCGGACCCGGCTCTGTTCTTCACCGGAGTCACCTGGGCTCCTCCTTGGGTCTTTGCTCTCCGGCTGGCTTCCTGCACAGGGACGGGGTGGGTGGCCGCGAGGTAACAAATCGCCAGGCCATAGTCTGGGCCCCGGCCCCACCTGGATCTCTGGATTGTTGTGCAAAGAAACCCCCTTTCCCCTCCCCCTAGTGAATCATGCAGCACACGTGGCGGGGGCGGGGGGGGAACCTGAGGCACGCACAATCTTCATACAAAATGTGTTGAACAAATCCCACTTCCTCACAGGGTCAGCCAGTGTAAAAAGGGTCAAAAATCGGCGGTCCAGCCATAGCCGGGGGATGGGATGAGATGGGGAATCGCAGTGCGTGGCTGGGGGACTGGATCGGATAGAAGAGAGGCTTCTATCAGGGGCCTGGGAGATGAGATAAGATGTGGGGGGCGGGGGGGTGGATGGATACAAAGGGGGAGGATGGAGCAGCTGGGGGGGCACTGGGGAGCTCAGAGGGGATTCTCTGTTTCCCTCCCACAGAGGGAAACCCCTCCACCTACAGGGCTAAATCGTGCCTGGAGCCCGAGAACTGTGAGCCCGGCCCCTTCACGCTGACCTACGCCCGCAATATCACCATACGGGCGAACATCGCGTGCTGTGACACCGACGGGTGCAACGCCGGGACCATCCCAGGTGTGTGTCTGCTGCAGACCTAGAGCCCTGCTCCGGCCACACCTGCATGGGGAGAACCCAGGAGTCCTGGCTCCCAGCCCCCCTGCTCTAACCACCAGACCCCACTCCCCTCCTAGAGCTGGGGAGAGAACCCAGGAGTCCTGGCTCCCAGCCCTCCCTCCTCTAACCACTAGCCCACACTCCCCTCCCAGCGCTGGGGAGAGAACCCAGGAGTCCTGGCTCCCTGCCCAACCCTGCTCTAAGCACTAGTCCCCACACCCCTCCCTGAGCAGGGATCGAGCCCAGCTTGTGGTGACTCCCCACCCCCGGCTGACTGTGTGTGTCTGGCTGTTCTCAGTGCCCACCGTGAGCCCCGTCCCCAACGGCCGGCAGTGTCCAGCGTGCTTCGCCACGGGGGCAGATCGCTGCGAGGACATGGAGCCTTTGGCCTGCACCGGCGCCGAGGACCATTGCGTTGAGCACACTGGGACAATAACATCAGGTAATTCCTCCAGATGGGGTTGGGGTGTGGAAGATGGCGTCAGCCAGCTAGAACCCAGGAGTCCTGGCTCCAGGCCCCTCTGCTCTAACCACTAGACCCCACTCCCCTCCCAGAGCTGGGGAGAGAACCCAGGAGTCCTGATTCCAGGTCCCCTGCTCTGATCACTAGACCCCACTCCCAGTTCTGCTGGGAGGGGCGTGTGTGAGAAGCCTCATGGCGGTCGGGGGAGGATGGGGGAGCCCCGATAACGTCTCTCTCCCCCCGTCCAGGTGACGTCGCCATGACGAAGGCTGGGGCCGGATGCGGCTCCCCTGGCGCCTGCGGGAGGGGAGTTGGGGTGAGGAAATACGCCCAGCGCTTGGTGGACGTGCTGACTCGGGCCGAGTGCTACCCAGCTCCCAGGGCCAATGAGCTGTGAGCCCCGGCCTGGCCCCACTCGCGGGGGGGGCTGCAGTGCGCCTCCCCCTGGGGCACCGGCTGCTGCTTCTCTTTGCGGGGGGATTGTGGTTCCCTTTTGTGCGTTGGCTGAATAAACTAGTGGTGGGGCGAAGAGCCGGCCCCTGTTCTGTGCCCAAGAGACACTGGCAGG
Organism: Macrochelys suwanniensis; assembly: GCA_033296515.1. NCBI lineage: Eukaryota > Metazoa > Chordata > Testudines > Chelydridae > Macrochelys > Macrochelys suwanniensis. The sequence goes on from CM065795.1 coordinate 1,079,368, forward strand.
AGGAGAACCCAGGAGTCCTGATAACCCCGCCACGCCCCGCCCCCCCCCCTCTAACCCACTCCTCTCTGAAAGCCAAGGAGAGAACCCAGGAGTCCTGACACTGCACCCCATCCCTGACACACCTGCGTCATCCTCACAGCAGAGTTCAACCTGGGTGAATGAAACAAGATTCCTACTAAGTGTAGAAGCCATTGTCCTCCCGGAGCCAGGGGGAGAACCCAGGAGTCCTGGCTCCCAGCCCCCCACTCTAACCACTAGACCCCACTTCTCTCCGGGAGCTGGGGCTGCTTAGTTTAGACCAGTGGTTTTCAGCCTGTGTCCCGGGGGCCGCAGACCCTGTCTCTGGTTTCCAAAGGGCTCCACACCGGCATTCGGAATTGTTCAGGGTCCGTCCCGGATCCCCGGGCTCAGGCGCTCTAGACCAGCTCCGGCACAGCCCCAGGGAGCCCCCCTTCAGTGCGGGAGCCCCCTTAGGGTCACACTCCCTCGCTGGGGTGAGCCCCTCGGCGTCTCCCCCTCCTGGGACCGAACCTCGGAGCCTTCAGCACCCATGAGCCCCTCAGCGCGCCCCCCTGGTTGGGCACTGGAGGGAGACATGGACCCAACCGGAGTCAGGCACCCCCCACTCAGTCTGGAGGGACCCTCCACCGGCCCGGCCCCTCCTCAGTTCTTTGTGCTTCTTCCCGGGCAGCAAGGGTCAGCTGGGCTCCTCCTCGGGTCTTTGTTCTCCTGCTGGCTTCCTGCACAGGGCCGGGGTGGGCGGCTGCGAGGTAACAAATCGCCAGGCCATTGTCTGGCCCCCGCCCCACCTGGATCTCTGGATTGTTGTGCAAAGAAACCCCCTTTCCCCTCCCCCTAGTGAATCATGCACCACACAGGGGGAAACTGAGGCACGCACAATCTTCATACAAAATATTCTGAACAGATCCCACTGGGTCACAGGGTCGGCAAACGTGAAAAGCCTGAAAATCCGCGGTCCAGCCGTAGCCGGGGGATGGGATGAGCTGGGGCATCGCAGTGGGTGCAGGGACTGGATCAGATAGGAGAGAGGAAGCTTTCCTGCTGACAAGCGCTTATGTCGGTGTTAAGTCATTCGGGGGGGTGGAATAGTCACCATCCAATATCCCAGCCCCAGCTCCTGGAGACTGGGGGTGCGCCGGGACCCAGGACACCTGGGTTCAGTGCAGATGGGGGCAGCAGTGCGGCAACTTGTCCAAACAAACACACGCTCTCTGGGGAATTTAAGTTTAGGATCTGGCTTTATTCAGTGCATTGACTTCTGGAAATATATAGCGTGAAATCAGGGAGTGCCAGATGTCAGGACTCCTGGGTTCTATCCCAACTCTGGGAGAGGATTGGGGGCTGGTGGGTTAGAGCAGTAGGGGCTGGGAGCCCGGACTCCTGGGTTCTGTCCCCACGCTGGAATCTCCGGGGCTGCTGTGGAACACATCACAGTCTGTGCAGAGACACCACCCGCCCCCACTCCGGCTGTAATGGGCCCTGACTCCCTGGATCTTTGCAACAGCAGTTCAGCATCATTATCCTTTGGACACAGATGGGGAAACTGAGGCACGGGTGGGTTGATGGGAGAGGAGAGAGACCCACGGACCATGAGGGCATCATTCAGCTGTTGGGTGGATCCCCCGGGAGTGGAGGGGGCGACACAGGGGGGCGTTAGGAGAGGAATTTCACCGCCAGGAGCCCAGCCAGACTGGGCAAGATGCTGCCCAGGACGAAGGGGCCCAGTATCCGCGGAGCGCCACTGGGCGTGTAACACTCCGTCTGTGTTATTTTGTAGGTGAACACTCCTGAATCCAGACTCACTCCCTTCTCGAGGGTGCAGGCGTGCGGGGTGGCGCAGCCTTTGGCTGCAAAGGGGATCGTGATGTCATCTGCGTGGAGAAAGACACGCTGATCAGACACGGGGCATCTGCTGAGCCAACATAACCCTGGCCCCCCCACACACACACCTGCAGCCGGGAACAACCCTCCCCTCCCACCCCGCCATGCATATTAGCGCTGAGCTGCACCAAGATACCAATGGTGATCAGTAGGCTTCAGGGTGAACACCTTGTCGAGACAGAAAGGCCAAAGGGTGAAACAGCATCCACAAGACAACAACTGGGACCCGAGGGCAGGTCACAGTGGTCAGAGCTCAGCTGCCCAGCGCTGGGGAGCAGCTGGCCGCACCCCGCATGGTGTGGACGTCTCTTGCTCTTCTATCATTGGCGGCTGCTACTTCAGCCTCACGGGAGGCAGGCGGGACGTCAGGAGGGCTGGGCTGTGCAGGCCCAGGGGACTGCGGGACAGCTGCGGTTGGCTGGCAACAAGCTTTAGCCTCGTCTGTGCTGCAGAGGCGGATTTTGTGGGGCCCTGGGCCAGAGCAAGTGGGGGGCCCCTCCCCCCTCTCCCCCTTCTGCCTGCGGTCCTGCCCCCATTCTACCCACAGACCTGCACCATTCCACACACCCCCCACTGAGGCCCCCGTTTGCTCCCTTCACCGCAGCCCCAAGACCGGAGACGATCTGTCCCCCCGCTCCTGGGCCACAGCCGCAGCCGGGATCCGGGCCTGGGGCTTCCCCCGCCACCCAGCGCTTCTCCTAGGGACCAGGGTTGGGGCGCAGGGGTGCCCATTTTTTCAGGGGCCCCCAATTGGATGGGGCCCCTGGGCATGGGCCCCATTGGCTAATCTGCCACTGCCGCACTGCGGGTAGAGACACGGGCTCCCCTGGGGCAAGTACAGGCCGGGGGCTGTGTGTGTGGATGGAGCGGGGTTTGGGTTTAGACACGAGTCAGAGCCGTGCCCACAGGGGGAGGGGGAAGCCGGCTGGCTTTGGAACAGGGGACCGTGTCCCCGAACTCGCTTGCAAAGCCGCAGGGTGTGACAGGAGGCCCATGCCCCATACGCCGCTCACCTTCCGAGATCTCCCCGCTGATGGTAATGCACTGGCTGGCGCGGCCCTCACACGGCAGGGTCTCCTTGCTGGAACAACTGCTCCGACCCGGGGCAAAGCAGATCGGGCACCGGCCTCCCGTGTGGACGGTGTTGATGGTCGGCCCTGCGAGACCCCCAGAGAGAGGGTCGGTTGGGGTCAGAGCCGGGGGCAGACGCTAAGGCCTTGTCTACATGGTTGACATTTATTTCTAGCACAGCAGCAACCAAGAAGGGGGACCCCTAGTGCCACAGCTTCCCCCTCCTCCCCCCAAGATCTGGGGCCCTGGTGACACCAGTCACTGCGTAGAGCCCTGGACCACAATTGGGGGGCCCCTCATTGTGCCAGGCCCCTGCCCCGAGATCAGCCCCGCACCCCCACTCCACACATACACACCAGGTGCTACATGGGACTCCACTCGTCTCTGAAAAAAAACCCTTTTAAGAACCAGGCTGACCCTCAGTCGGTGACTAGGGTGACCAGATGTCCCGATTTTATAGGGACAGTCCCGATTTTTGGATCTTTTTCTTATCTAGGCTCCTATTACCCCCCCACCCCCTGTCCCGATTTTTCACATTTGCTGTCTGGTCACCCTATCGGTGACTGTGCCCCGGGGACTAAGGAAGGAGGGGTGCAGAGACAGAGACGTACAGACAGGGGAGATCACATCGTTGCAGCCGTTCGTCGTGCAGACCCGGGACTGAATCTTCACATAGAGCGTCTCGTTCCCGAAGAAGAGGGAAATGTTCCTGGAGGGGATGGCGGAGGATGCGCAGGAGTAGGAATAGCCTGTATTTTCCATACCGCCTGGTTAGACGCAAAACAGTCACAAAAATGATTTACAAATGACACCAGCGCCCCGAGGGCGGGCGATTCCTGGGAGCCGCCTCACCCCTTTTCCTGGCGTCCCAGGCCAGCGGGACCCATTCCCAGCGTCTAGTCCAGGGGTCTCAAACACGCGGCCCGCGGAGCTCTCCACGCCCCGTCCCCCGTCCCCCCCACCATTTTCTTTTGTTTTTTACCCCCAGGCAGTTCCTGCCGCCAGAACAGCTGTCTGGCGGCTTCGTGGTTTCTGGGAGGGAGGGGGGAGGAGCGGGAAGCCGCGCGCACAGGGGAGCGGGGGGGAGAAGAGGCGGGGATTTGGGAAAGGGGTTGTAAAAGGGGCGGAGTTGGGGTGGGGACTTTGGGGAAGGGGCTTGAAGGGGGACAGGGAAGGGATGAGAAGAGGCGGAGCCAGGGCCGGCGCTTGGGCGGAGGTGAGTTGCTGCCGCGGGCGGGGGGGGCGAGAGGCTGCCCCGGCCCGCGGGTTAGCTGCCGCGGGGGCGGGAGGGGGGAGGCGGCTGCGGGCGGGGGGGCAGGAGGGTGGGAGGCTGCCCCAGCCTGCGGATTAGCTGCCGCGGGGTTGGGGGGGAGGCTACAGTTAAAGAAGTTAATAAAAAAAGTTACTATATTTACTTTTAATAGCATACGATATTACTCTTCATTTTTTTAAGGAGGGAGGAGCGGGGAGCCGCGCGCTCAGGGGAGGAGGCGGAGAAGGGGCGGGGCCTAATGGAAGGGGCGGAGAAGGGGCGGGGCCTAATGGAAGGGGTGGAGTGGGGGCGGGGCCGGGGGCAGTGAGGAGGCGGGGTCAGTGATGCGGCCCTCGGGCCAATGCACTAGTCCTCATGCGGCCCTCGTGGTAATTTGAGTTTGAGACCCCTGCTCTAGTCTGAGCTGCCGCCTAGCCCAGGCCGGAGAATTCCCCCTACACGGGGCCCGATCACGTGTGTTTTGATGAAAGCATCTTCCAGGAGACGCCGAGGGACGGAGCTTGTTAACCACCCTCCGTGTTAGAAATCCACGCTTGATTTCCGACCGCTCTGCGGCTGGCGTTCCCGCCCAGCTGTTCCCATGAAAAACTATTTCCAGGCAGAAGACTCGAAATTCGCAGAGGCAAAGTACGAAAAATGAGGCTTAAAAGCGTCGCCGCGTTTGATTTAAGGACGTTTGCTGGGTCTTGATGCACAATGTTGACAGTTCATGTTTCCATGGTAATAAACAGGGCCGGCTTTAGCCGGTGCAGGGCCCCACGTGAAGACCGACGGCCTGGGCCCTGCCGACTTTGTCGGAGCAAAAAAAAAAACCAACAAAAAACAACCGCGTGGGGCCCCCTTGGGCACGGGGCCTGATTCCGGGGAATGACAATAAGCCGGCCCTGATCATAAGTTTTTTGAATCTCAGCATCTACTGATTATCCTCCCAGCCACTCTGTGTGGTGGGGCAGGGCTGTCACTCACCCCATTGTACAGCTGGGGAAACTGAGGCACGGAGTCTCAGCAGCGCCTAACTCTCATGGAAGTGAGGAACCCAAAGACGTTTGAAGCTCTGGGCCAAAGTGGCATGTCCCAGGTCACACGGGGCGGCTGGCAGAGCGGGGACTGGAGCCCAGGGGTGTGACGCCCTCGGCGCGGAGACCGATGGCGGAAAGTCAGCGCCACCCACCTTTGACCAGCGTGTTTGCTTCCCAGACACTGAGGCAGGCGCCTTGACCTAAGGGGCAGGGCTGTGGCCCACCGGCGCATGCCCCTGCGGAACGGCTCTTGCATTGGTAACAGGACCCTGGAGGGGAGGGGAAAAAAATCAGGGTTTCCAGCTTTATTTCTGGTGCCGCCGTCCCCCCTTTCCCGGCTGGTCCCCGCAGGCCTAGGGCTTGCAGAGGTGGCCTAGGCGGGTTTGATCTCACTCCCCGCGTCTGGCCAGCACGCCCGGTACCCACACAGGACACGCCCATGCTGCAGCGGGGGCAGCCCCCCACACAGCCCCACAGTTCCACTGGGGCCGATCTGTGGCCCCCCAGGCCCCGAGACTGGGCCTTTGCCACCAGCGATCCCTATATCCCTGCAGCGAATCGAGCCCAGCGAAGGCTGGTCCTGTCCCAGGGGGAGTCTGCGACACCCCCAGACCTCTCTCCTGATCTGCCCTTGCCCGGTTCTAGTGGGGATGGGGGGACAGACCCCCCAGGTCCCCCACTCAGAGCCTCTTTGTCCTTTGCCCAGTGACTTGTTAACCTGCCCCCCTCCTGGCCCAGTCTGGGAATCACTTGCCCGCCCTGCCCCACAGACAAACCCCTCCCCATCTCCGAGTCAATATTTGCAGAGCTGGGGGTGATCAACCCAGGGTTCATTAGAAACAGGTCCTGTCTCCCCCTCCCCCCAACAGCTCCCCCCTCTCTGAACTACGCCCCCTCCACCAGCCACAGGGATCCAGCTCCCCAAACACCCCACCCAACCCCCTGGGTTCATGGGCAGAACCCCACTGAGTCTAGACGGAAATTGGGGAAAGCCTGATTTCTCCATCCACCCTTCCCCCAACATGCCCATCCATCTGTTCGTTCGTCCATCCCCTTACACACCCATCCATCCATAATTCCATCCATTCCTCCAGCCCCCTTCATGCCTGTCCATCCATCCAACCCACCACATGCCCATCCATGAATCCATCCATCCCCGTACACATCCATCCATCCATCCATCCATCCATCCATCCATCCATCCATCCTTCCCTCTACATGCCCATCCTTCCTCCCCACACCCGCCCCTCCATCCGTCCATCCCCGTGCATGCCCACCCTTCCCCCCACACGTCCGTCCATCCATCTGTACTTCCATCTCCACCACCCCCCGCCCCCCGCCATCCATCCATCCATCCATCCATCCATCCATTTCTGCGGAAAAGGACCTAGGGGTTACAGTGGACGAGAAGCTGGATATGAGTCAGCAGTGTGCCCTTGTTGCCAAGAAGGCTAACGGCATTTTGGGCTATATAAGTAGGAGCATTGCCAGCAGATCGAGGGATGGGATCATACCCCTCTCTTCGGCATGGGTGAGGCCTCATCTGGAGTATTGTGTCCAGTTTTGGGCCCCCCACTACAGAAAGGATGTGGACAAACTGGAGAGAGTCCAGCGGAGGGCATCAAAAATGATTAGGCGGCTGGAGCACATGACTTACGAGGAGAGGCTGAGGGAACTGGGGTTATTTAGTCTGCAGAAGAGAAGAATGAGGGGGGATTTGATAGCAGCCTTCAACTACCTGAAGGGGGTTCCAAAGAGGATGGATCTAGACTGTCCTTAGTGGTAGAAGATGACAGAACAAGGAGTAATGGTCTCAAGTTGCAGAGGGGGAGGTTTAGGTTGGATATTAGGAAACACTATTTCACTAGGAGGGTGGTGAAGCACTGGAATGGGTTACCTAGGGAGGTGGTGGAATCTCCTTCCTTAGAGGCTTTTAAGGTCAGTCTTGACAAAGCCCTGGCTGGGGTGATTTAGTTGGGGTTGGTCCTGCTTTGAGCAGGGGGTTGGACTAGAACCTCCTGAGGTCCCTTCCAACCCTGAGATTCTATGATTCTATGATTCTATCCATCCATCTATCCATAATTCCATCCATCCCTTCACCTCCCTTCACGCCCGTCCATCCATCCATCCCCCTACATGTCCCCCTGCCCCCCCATGCATCCATCCACATGCCCACCCATCCATCCCCCTATGCACCCATCCATCTGTCCCCCTACACCTCCATCCGCCCATCTATCCTCCATCCCCCTTCATGCCTGTTCATCCATCCCTCCATCCATCCCGCGGCACACCCATCCATTTATCCATCCCCCCCACACCCACCCCTCCATCCATCCATCCCTGTGCATGCCCACGCCTCCCCCCACACGTCCATCCATCCATCCACTACACAGCCACCCTTTCCCCCCAAACACCGTCCGTCTGTCCATCCAATCCTGTCTGTCCATCCATCCCCACACTCCCTTCTATCCAATGACCCAGCCATCCCCACACACACTCCTCTGCCTCCCCGCTTCCCGAGGCGGCTGTCCCGCTGGGACGGCCCCTGTGTCTCGGGGACCCGCCGGCACCGCGGCTCCCCCAGAATCCAGAGACGTACCTGCTGTGCCCTGGGCGTCCGCCGCAGCCAGGAGAGCGGCGAGCAGGCAGAGGACGCTTGGGGCGGGCATGGCGAGTGGGTCTCTGATGCCGCCGGCTGCCCCGCCAGGAGGTTTTATGCACAGAGCCCGGAGTGCTGCCGGGACGTGGGAAATCACGTAAGTCAGATCCAGGAAACACGGGGAAAGAAAATACCTTTGTTTGACAGGGTGGGGAGGGACCCTGGAGGACTCTGTAAAATTTGATAAGGGGATTTTATTGCCCCATTCCCAGGGGCACGTGATGCCAAGGGAGACTGTACAAAGGGCAGCTGGCAAACCTTCCTGGTCCACCACGACCCACCATATGGGCCTCACATGGCCGCCCACCATGGGTGCCTCTCGGTCTTTAATGCATCCACCCCCACAACCTCCCCTTGGGGCAGGGCCGTGCTATGAACCCCATTGTACATCCAGGGAAACCGAGGCACTGACCGGCTTTAGAGTTGCCTTGGCTTGTAACTTGCCACGTAACCGTGCTAAGGGTTCACGCACGGCGGGTGAAATCCCAGCTGCTTGACTCTTTTGGGGTCGTTGGCCGTTTCAAAGAGTCAGCCACCCAAAAGAATCCATTTCCAGGTGGCCTGCAAACGAAGAGGTTTGCAAGTGTTCAGTCGGGGGCGGGTGGCTTGTTTGGGGTCAGATGAACTGGTTCGACACCCTGGGGAATGGTACCTCTCGTTTGCCCGCGACGGAGATCAAGACAGGAGTTGAAACCGGAAACCCGAAACGGTTCGTAAGCGTCCAAACGGAAATGTTTGGGGAAGGATTTTTTCCCTAAATGAAAGAAATCTCCCCCCCCCCCACCCTCGCACACACAAAAATCAGCCAGTTTGGTGGCATTCACCAAATCTGCAATTCGGAGCCGTTCAGAGCTGCCCAGTCGCTCTGCTCCGGAATAAGGTCGGTGTGGATGTCTGCGTATTTCAAACGAACGGCTCTGTGCCCGGTGCTCGCCTGCAACGCAATGCCAGTCGCCAGGCGCGCCCTCTCTCTTTCTCTGTGTGCCTGCCTGGCTTCAGGCTGGAGGCTGCCTCAGTTTCCCCAACTGATCGTGTGGGGCTTCTGGCTCGTTGCTGCGTCCGAGTTGCTTTTCAATGCAAAAGTTAAGGCAACACATCAGAACGCAGCAGGCCCTCTGCTCTGCTCCCCCTCAGCTCCAGGGGCTTTCCCACCATTGCCTTTCTTGGTGCTGCAGAGGACGGATGGACACACTCCAGCCAGGCCAGGCCAGCCCCAGCTCCTTCCCCCAAGTCCCTTTTGCCAGCGGGGTCTGATGACTGAATGAGCCGGGGCTCAGGTTTTCAAAGGGGCAGGCCAGCCTGCTGCAGCTGTTCACTGCTCTGGGACTACCCACTAGACCCCACTCCCCTCCCAGAATCAGGGAGAGAATCCAGGAGTCCTGGCTCCCAGCCCCATCCTGCTCTACTCTAACCCACCAGCCCCCACTTCCTTTGCAGAGCTGGGGAGCAAACCCAGGAGTCCTGGCTCCCAGCCACACCCTGCTCTAACCACTAGACCCCACTCCCCTCCCCGAGCTGGGGAGAGAACCCAGGAGTCCTAGCTCCCAGCTCCGCTGCTCTAACCACTAGACCCCACTCCTCTCCCAGAGCTGGGGAGCAAACCCAGGAGTCCTGGCTCCCGGTTGCTAGGACAGCAGAGACGATGAAGATGGCCAGGGAGCCAGCAAGGTGACGGACAGAGTGCGAGGATGGGCTCGGACTGGGGTCTCTGCAGGCCCCAGCGCTCCAGGGAATGGGGGTGGAGTTATTTGCCTGCGGGGCTGACTTGCTTTGGGATGGGAAAGTAAAAGGGAAACTGCTGGGTAAACAGAGGCAGGGCTGAGTAGGTGGCATGGGGCAGCGGGTGAAGGACGAGGCCTTTATGGGGGTTTTACAGCTAGCACAATAGCAATGGGGTAAAAGTCCAGGTTTCATAGACGGCTGAATTTTTACGCTAAATCCCTGCCTGGGCCCCAGCTCCTGGGTATGGGTCAGAATCACACACAGCTTTCCTTTAGAAAAAAATGTCTAGCCTTGGTGGTTGGGGAGAAAAGTGAACAAATGTGCGTGACTTACATTTGCCCGAGGCTGCTGGGAGCCTGAGCTCGTCACTGTGGAGGGGAGAGCTGCTCTGTTCATCTCAAAGGGGTGTTAACTCTCAGCCCTGTGGGTTTGTGGCTCTGGATGGTCAGAGGGGTGCTTGGGAGGATGGATGGAGAGACAGATGGCAGGGCCCCAGTCTTGCCAGGCACAGCCCACAAACACAACCCCTCGCCCCCAAAGACTCACGGTGTGAGTTAACAATGGGAGGGGAAACTGAGGCACGGAGACTGTGCTGAGTGTCACCCCTCCCCCCTTAGCTTACTGTGGGAGTGTTAGTCGCTGATTAATGCAGGGGCCTTGGGCCCACGTTTCTCTTTCGGTCTTAGCACACCGTTGCCAAGCATTGCTATGCCTTGTAGCGTTACCCACACGAGCTCTTGCAGAGTTCTGTGGCCCAGTTAACACCTTGTGCCTCGGTTGAGTGATCTCAGAAGTAAGCCCGTGCGCGTCCTCTGGCTTGCTGGGAAACGTCTCTTTGTATCTGTGCACCGTGGTTAAGCCTTGTGCTTTTCCCACGGGTGTTAACTCGGTGGCGATCGTAATGTTGTCTAGCGTGTGGGTATCTTGGCATTTAGCCATGAATGCCGTGCGGTGGAGTGCCTCAGTTTCCCCTTCCACACGGCAGGCCAGGTTTATTATGGTTTTTCTGCTGTGCCAAGCCTCAAGGCTGCTTACAGGTATTGACTGAGAAGCTGTATTTTCACAGGGCCTCTGCACCAGGGTGTGTTCTTATTTGCCGCTCCTAGTGTGACGGAATGGAACTGTTCTTGATGTTTCGTCTGAATACTGTGTGTGCCTCAGTTTCCCCTGTGCATTTCTTAAGTCTCTAGGTGGTGGGATAAAGGTGTGTGATTGCAGAGCCCTAGTCTAGAGGGCCAGGGTGATGACAGAGAATGGCCGATACCCTGTCTCCTGGCAACTGCTGGCCTGGGCCCCTCCCCTGAAAAGGTGCGAGCTGAAGGTGTTGGAGAACAAAGGGATCAGGTGACTCCTGGCCCGGGAAAGAGACAAAGGCAAAGGAGGGGCTGGAGAGTTAGTTTGTAGCTGGCTGGGGATGTGGGGGGAGGCGTAGAGAGAGTCTGGCCTCCCTGCCCCCCAAGATGGACCTGATGGAGGGGCCCTGTTTCCTGTACCTACAAGCTCTGTTTCAGGCTGTGTTCCTATTGTCCAATAAACCGTCTGTTTTACTGGCTGGCTGAGAGTCCGGGTGAATCGCAGGAAGTAGGAGTGCAGGGCACTGACTCCCCCACACTCCGTGACCCCGAGCATGTCCAAAAGCTTTCCCCCAGACTCCTGCATGTTGCATCTTTTCCTAGGATTTACCATCAGCACCAAATTCCTCGTGGCAAGGGTTACCATTGACACCTAACGTTATCTAGCACGTCCAATTCAACAGGAGATTAATGTTCAACAGATCTAGACTTTTACAATGATCCCTCCCAAGGCAGACTGTGTACAAAACACATCATAATGCTATCCCCATGGGAAATATGGGGGTGCCGGGGTGTTGCGTTGGGGCACAGAGTGTCACAATGGCGTGCTGGGGGCCACCCCAACTGAGATTGGGGGCCCCCATTATGCTGGTTCTGCCCAGACCCCCTGGCTGAGATCAGGGAACTCCTGTCATGCCAGACACTGCCCAGACACACACTGAGAGCCAGCCCCTGCCCTGGAGACCTTCCAATCTAAACAAACACAGGACAGATTATTGCACAGAAGGGGAAACTGAGGCCCAGAGCGACAAGTGGCCAATTTTCCAAACAGCTGTTCCTTTGCTGTTCCTCTCATGCCCCGCCCGGACCTGCACCCAGGGGCGTGGAGGCTGGAGCTCACCTGTCCAACGTTCCTTCCATTCCCCCCTTTGGGGGCGTGTTGGAAAGAGGGTTACAGCGGCAAGCCATCCTTGAAATCCTCCGGGGGTGTCCCGCTCATGCTGGGGGCACTGCAAGGACGGCCGTGGCCTGAGTCAGTCTGTGGAGAGCCAGCCGGGAGAAAGGGGAGGGGGCAAGCTGGGCCTCTCTGCCTTGGGGAGCAGCCTGCTTTGTCTCTCTCTGGTTTGGGACGGTTCTTGGGTGTGAGCGTCCTGGATTCAAAGGGGTTCTCTGTAGGGTTGCCAACTTGGTAATATTTTAAAACCGGACACTCCAGCAGGAGTTCTGGAACCTCCCCTGCCCCGACTCTTCCCCCCAAAGCCCTACCCCTGCCCCTCCTCTTCCCCCGAGGCTCCACCCCATCCACTCCTCTTCCCCCCTCCCCTCTTTGCTCACTGCTTTTCTCCTCCCACCCCCCGGCTGGGGTCAGGAGGGACTCACCTGCAGAGCCAGGACTGGGAGCTGCAGCCGCCCAGTGAAGGGAGGAGGCTGCTCCGGCTCCCCGACCTGCAGACTCTGGCTGTCCAGTCAGTAGATCTGACCGGACACTGTCAGGTCCCCTTTCCGACTGGACTGGACTTTCCGGTCGAAAACCAGGCACCTGGCCAGCCTAGTGTCCACTTGAAATGCGGCCACTGCTGGATTGTAGACATGCTGCCGCCCAGGGGCGGGTGCGTCCGTTGCCGGAGTTAGTCCATCTCCCCCAGAGCTGGGAGCTGGGACGTGGGGATTCTCCCCATTGACCCCGCGCTGGCTACACCGGGGCTAGGTAGGCTGCCTTACGGCCCCCAGCGGGTGGATCTTCCCCACCCTGGAGCGATGCAGCCGGGTCGCCCCACGCGGTTCGTGTAGAGCCGCCCTCGGCAATAACGTCACGTGACGCAAGTGTCCCCGTTGGTCTCTGGGAGGTGGGGGTGAGGACCAGGACTCCTGGGTCTGGCGCGGACGGGGGCAGCCGTAAAGACACCTGCGCTCTGCAGGGAATTTGGATTTAGGATGCAGCTTTATTCAATGCGTTAGCGTGTGGAAATACAAACAGTGAGAACAGACGGTGGACGGGTGGCAGGATTCCTGGGTCCTGTTTTTGGATCTGGGATGGGAGCGGGGGCTGGTAGGTTAGAGTAGCGGGGGCTGGGAGCCAGGACTCCTGGGTTCTCTCCCTGGCTCTGGGAGGGGAGCGGGGGCTGGTAGGTTAGAGTAGCGGGGGCTGGGAGCCAGGACTCCTGGGTTCTCTCCCTGGCTCTGGGAGGGGAGCGGGGGCTGGTAGGTTAGAGTAGCAGGGGCTGGGAGCCAGGACTCCTGGGTTCTCTCCCTGGCTCTGGGAGGGGAGTGGGGGCTGGTAGGTTAGAGAAGCGGGGGCTGGGAGCCAGGACACCTGGGTTCTACCCCGGGCCCCAGAGCACTGTCCTGGGAGAAGCTGCTAATGGGTCTCTCTAATACTCAGGCCTGTTTTTAAGCCCGTCACGCTCAGTGCAAAGCCCATAACGGGCCTTTGGCTTGAGCCCTGCACCGATGGTTCTCAAAGCGCTTTACGAAGGCGGCTCGGCACCGTTATTCCCCGCTGGTGGTAGGGGAGGAGGGAAACTGAGTCACAGCTGGGGGGGGCAGCCACGGACAGGCCTGGGAGTGGGGGGGAGGGAATCGCTCGAAGCGGGGTGGCGGGTGTCAGCAGGGCGTCAGACGCCGTCCTCAGTCTCCACTCTGGGGGCCGGGCTTAGCTGGATGCTCTTGATTCGATAGATGAAGACGCCCGAAATCAGGACGACCCCGGCTTTGATCTTGCCCACATCCTTGGTGGCGCATCCTCTGGCGGCAAAAGGGATTTCGATGTCCTCTGCCCAGAGAAATTGGTATTATTATCTGGCATGGGGAAGGGGGGCAGAACCCCTGGCATTGGGGGCACAGAGCCCTGGCATGGGGGGCACAGAGGCAGAGGCCTGGCAAAGGAGAGGCACAGAGTCCTGGCATGGGGGGGCACAAAGCCCCTGGAATGGGGGGGGGCACAGAGACCCTGGCATTGGGGGCACAGAGCCCCACTGCACCAGGCGCCGGCCAAGCAGCTGAGAGACGGCCCCGCCCCACAGATCTTCCAGTCCCAGTGTAAAAGAAGAGATGCCAGCAGGAGACAGACGTCTGGCCGAGGAAACAAGGGGACAATTCTGGTTGGCATGGGGCCATTTCGAAAAGCCCCAGGAAAAGAGAGGGGAGGTTTCCCAAAGGGGGGAGTCAGGAAGGGGGAAGGAGGAAACGCACAGGGAGGAAAGACGGCCAGAGGAAAGGGAAGGACAGAAGAAAAAGAAAAGGGGGAAAACAAACACGAAAAGACGGCAGATGCGGATTCAGGTTTCCTGGGGTCCTGTGTGGGGGCCTCTCCCCACCCCTTCTGTCTGTGGCCCCGCCCCCGTTCCGCCCCTTCTGGCTGCGGCCCCACCCCCGTTCCGCCCCTTCTGTCCGCGGTTCCGCCCCTGTTCCGCTCCTTCTGCCTGCGGCCCCGCCCCCATTCCGCCCCTTCTGTCTGTGGCCCCGCCCCGTTCCGCCCCTTCTGGCTGTGGCCCCGCCCCCGTTCCGCCCCTTCTGCCTGCGGCCCCACCCCCGTTCCGCCCCTTCTGTCCGCGGTTCCGCCCCTGTTCCGCTCCTTCTGCCTGCGGCCCTGCCCCCATTCCGCCCCTTCTGCCTGCGGCCCCACCCCCATTCCAACCCTTCTGCCTGCGGCCCCGCCCCCGTTCCGCCCCTTCTGTCCGTGGTCCCGCCCCTGTTCCGCCCCTTCTGTCTGTGGCCCCGCCCACATTCCGCCCCTTCTGTCTGTGGCCCCGCCCCTGTTCCGCCCCTTCTGTCTGTGGCCCCGCCCCCATTCTGCCCCTTCTGCCTGCGGCCCCATCCCCATTCCAACCCTTCTGCCTGCGGCCCCGCCCCCGTTCCGCCCCTTCTGTCCGTGGTCCCGCCCCTGTTCCGCCCCTTCTGTCTGTGGCCCCGCCCACATTCCGCCCCTTCTGTCTGTGGCCCCGCCCCTGTTCCGCCCCTTCTGTCTGTGGCCCCGCCCCCATTCTGCCCCTTCTGCCTGCGGCCCCATCCCCATTCCAACCCTTCTGCCTGCGGCCCCGCCCCCGTTCCGCCCCTTCTGTCCGTGGTCCCGCCCCTGTTCCGCTCCTTCTGCCTGCGGCCCCGCCCCCATTCCGCCCCTTCTGTCTGTGGCCCCACCCCTGTTCCACCCCTTTTGTCCGCGGTTCCGCCCCTGTTCCGCTCCTTCTGCCTGCGGCCCCGCCCCCATTCCGCCCCTTCTGTCTGTGGCCCCGCCCCTGTTCCGCCCCTTCTGGCTGCGGCCCCACCCCCGTTCCGCCCCTTCTGTCCGCGGTTCCGCCCCTGCTCCGCTCCTTCTGCCTGCGGCCCCGCCCCCATTCCGCCCCTTCTGGCTGCGGCCCCACCCCCGTTCCGCCCCTTCTGTCCACGGTTCCGCCCCTGCTCCGCCCCTTCTGTCTGTGGCCCGGCCCCCATTCTGCCCCTTCTGCCTGCGGCCCCACCCCCATTCCAACCCTTCTGCCTGCGGCCCCGCCCCCGTTCCGCCCCTTCTCTCCGTGGTCCCGCCCCTGTTCCGCTCCTTCTGCCTGCGGCCCCGCCCCCATTCCGCCCCTTCTGTCTGTGGCCCCACCCCTGTTCCACCCCTTCTGTCCGCGGTTCCGCCCCTGTTCCGCTCCTTCTGCCTGTGGCCCCGCCCCCATTCCGCCCCTTCTGTCTGTGGCCCCACCCCTGTTCCACCCCTTCTGTCCGCGGTTCCGCCCCTGTTCCGCTCCTTCTGCCTGCGGCCCCGCCCCCATTCCGCCCCTTCTGTCTGTGGCCCCGCCCCTGTTCCGCCCCTTCTGGCTGCGGCCCCACCCCCGTTCCGCCCCTTCTGTCCACGGTTCCGCCCCTGTTCCGCCCCTTCTGTCTGTGGCCCGGCCCCCATTCTGCCCCTTCTGCCTGCGGCCCCACCCCCATTCCAACCCTTCTGCCTGCGGCCCCGCCCCCGTTCCGCCCCTTCTGTCCGTGGTCCCGCCCCTGTTCCGCTCCTTCTGCCTCGCCCACAGCCCCATCCCTTTCTCCCCTTCCCCTGGGCCCCATCCCCATTCCACCTGCCCCACAACCCATTTGCTCCTTTCTGTCCCCAGCCCCAGTGCGGCCCCAAGACCAGAGAAGCTCTGTCCCACGCCCAGGGCCGCAGAGGCGTCTGGGTGCTGGGGCGTCCCCCACCACGGGGCAAGCGACCCAAAGGAGGGAGGGGGATGGCAGGACGAATGGAAGAGGAAAAGGAGAAGATGACGTAGGTCTGAACCATCCACCCGCTGGACCCCGTTTTCGTTTGCAGATTTTGAACACAGGCCCTTTCTCCCCCCAGCCCTGCCCACGGGCCCTGCAGCCTGCCCCGCTCTGGGGGGGGGCACTTGGTCCAGTGCCCGCTGGCAGGCCCGGGCGTCTCCCGAGCAGGTTTGGCCCGGGGGGGTGGGGGTGTCCTATGGGGAACTCACTTTCCGCCAGCGTCCCGACGATGTCGACGCACTGGTTGGCACCTCCCTGGCAGTGCAGGGTGACGTTGTGGAGGCAGCGGTGGGATCCCGGGGCATAGCACGACGGGCACTGTCTTCCGTTGGGCACGGTGCTGATTTTGGGGCCTGCGGACAAAAAGGGGGAATGAGAATCAGGATTGAAGTGGGATCAGCTCCTTGTGTCTCGGCGTTTCCAGGGTGGGTGGGCTGCGGAGAAGGAACAGGGCTGGGCGTCAGGACGCCAGGCTTCTCTTACTCCCAACTCTGCCGCTGACTGGCCGGGGGAGCTTGGACCTTCCTGGGCCTCAGTTTCCCCAACGGGAAAGTGGTGAGAATGATCGTAGGTCCATTCAGATTGGAAGCTCATTGAGACAGGAGCTGTGTCTCCTTGTGTGTCTGGGCAGCACCCGACAGGATGGGGGGCCCTGATCTCAGCCAGCGGGATCTGGGGGGGTCCGGGCAGTGCCTGGTGCGATGGGTCCCTGATCTCCAAGGCTGCAGGGCAGTGGAGGGAAAGGGCAGGGCAGGTGAGAGGTGCCAGGGTGGGGGCGGGCGCAGGCCTGGGTATGTACGGTCCTTTAGCTCCCCCGTGTTGCAGTCGGTCTCTCTGCACATCTCGGAATGGACCCTCACGTAGACGCCGCCCCCGAACTCGAAGTCCAGGTCGCCCGCAAGGCTGAGTGCGCTGCTGGTGCACGACTGGAGGACGCCCGTGCTCACCATGCCCCCTGGTGGGGAGGGGAAGGAACGGCTGTCAGGGGGTGAAAGCAAGAGAGCTCCCCGAATCCCCAACCTCCCACCAGCTCCCTACAGCTGGACTAAGGCCACGCACCCCGCCCCACTGGCTCTGCCTCAGTGTTTGGTCCAAACCCCCCTACCTGGAGTGACGGTGTGTTCAAACTGGTGGCAGAAGTGGGATCCCACAGGACTTAGCCTGGCAGTTGGGGCTCTCTACTTTGGGGGAGGGAGGGCAGGCCTGTTGTGCTCTGCCCCTCATGCAGATCCCCCTAGCTGGGGGAGATGGGGTTGACAGGACCCCCTTAGGGCCAAGGGGCTGGGAGTTAAAACCCCATTGAGATGCCCGCGGCAGTTTCCTCTCCTCCCAGCAATGGGCTCAGGCTCTCGGCAGACCCAGGCTCTGTGTCTCGGCCCCATGGCACGTACCGTGGGAGTTCTCTTCCTGAACAGCGATGCAAGAATCTTCACCACTGCTACAGATCCTCACTATGGTGCTTCTCCCGGGGATGCTCTGGTAACAGCTGGAAGGACGTGCTGTGGAAGGAATTCCTCCTGAGTTCTGGCAAACAATGATTCCTCGTTCGCTCCTTGCCCACCATTTACTGGCTCGCCAGCTTGTTTTCTGACCACCGGGGCGGCTCAGATCCCGTCAGCCGGGTTCTCAGGCCCCCAGGGACGCTTTCGGCTGGGCTGGCCGCCCTGCGAGTTATTTCGAGGACGGAGGCAGAGTCATTTCTGCTGACTCCCTCCAGCGGCCAGACCAGGAAGGTCCCTGTCTGGAAAATGGGAACGTTTCCCATGGTGATTTTCTCAGGGGAAAAAGCCACGTGATGCTTTCCTAAGAGCTGCACAGACCCCGCCTGAGATCAGCCCCCGCCTCGTGCCAGGTGCTGCACAAACCCACCTTGAGAAACGGTTCCTCCCCGAAGAGTTTACGGTAAATAGAGAGAGTGGTGGGGGAAACTGAGGCACGGATGAGCTGGGGATAGATCCCATTATACCCCAACCCCCCTCCAAGGAGTTGGGATAGAGCCCAGGAGTCCGGGTTCCCCCCACCACCACTCCCACTCCCAATCTAATCACCCCACTCACCGTTGGCTGGAGCTAGGAGAGCCCAGAGGAGGCACAAGGCAAGACGAATTTCCATGGCTCTGGAGAGGGCGGGGGGCTGGTGTTGGAGCCGCGACAGAGCCACCTAGACTGGAACACAGGCAACATCACAGAGCAGAGTCTGCTCTTCTGGCCCCAGCTCTGGGAGGGGAGGGGAGTCTAGTGGTTAGAGCAGAGGGGGCTGGAAGCCAGGACTCCTGGGTTCTCTCCCTGGCTCTGGGAGGGGAGTGGGGTCCGGTGGTTAGAGCAGGGGGGCTGGAAGCCAGGACTCCTGGGTTCTCTCCCTGGCTCTGGGAGGGGAGCGGGGTCCGGTGGTTAGAGCAGGGGGGGCTGGAAGCCAGGACTCCTGGGTTCTCTCCCTGGCTCTGGGAGGGGAGTGGGGTCCGGTGGTTAGAGCAGGGGGGGCTGGAAGCCAGGACTCCTGGGTTCTCCCCTCAGCTCTGGCAGAACCCCCCTCCCCCGCACTAGGAAGCCCCGTTAGTCTGTAAGGGGCCGTGGCGTTGTGCAGCTGTCTCTGGGGAGTGCCCCGCCCGAGCGAGCAGGGCTGGCAGCCTCGCCTGCTGAGCCCAGCCATGGATCGAGGAAATTCCCAGAGCCAGTCTCCTTCCACCCGGCCCAGTGCCCCCCAGCTGGACAGATGCCCTGGCACCTGCCGCCTGGCTTTCCCCTGCCCCGAGCACTGGGTTTAATCCAGCTGGGGCAGGGGCAGCGGTCTTAGGGTTTTCTCAGGGCCTGGGGAGCCTTTCTCACCACCTTTCTCACCTCTGGCAGCGGAGGGTTTGCAGCTCTGTCCCTGGGCCGTGGAGATGCCGGGGTTAGCTGGCGGCTGGGCAAGGGGGCAGGCTGCTTAAATAGATGGTGCGGAGCAGGGGGGCACCATGCCAGACCGGGGCACTTCTCCAAAGCCCTCCCCCGTTCCCACCCTGCTGAAGGGCGGCCCCCGGGGCTAGGGTAAACAGGAGCAGCGTGAGTGACTCCTGATTTACCCTGCGGGAGTGAGAGGGGAATGGGCCCAGTGACCCCAGTGACGTGACTCCTGATTTCCCCAGTTCCGCACTGGGCTTGCCGGAGGGTCTGTGGGGGAGGGGAGGCATCTCCCCATACAGTGACACCCCCCACCCCCCGCACCCGGCTGAGGAGTGATGGGGGAAGGAAGCAGCTCAGCCCCCTGGCTCTCCGCTCTCCTACCCTGCCCTTAGGCAGCCCCCCGGGCACACAGACCGGCGCCTGGCTTGCTGCTCCGCAGGGAGGGAGCAGGGCCAAGGGAGAAATCCGGGAGCCCCCCGGCCCCTGCGTCACCTCTGCCTCGTATCCAGTTTGGGGGGCAATGCCCCTGCCCCCCAATCTCCGCCTATCACGGAGTGTGGGGGAGTCCGGCCCTGCACCCCTCTTCCCCGGATTCACTGGGAGTCTCAGCCAGCCAGTAGAACAGAAGGTTTATTAGAGATGCCAGGAACACAGTCCAACCAGAGCTTGTCAGTACAACCAGGACCCCTCAGCCGGGTCCTTCCGGGGGGCAGGGAGCTTAGACCCCAGCCCGGGGGCTCCCTGCATTTCACCCCACAGCTCCAAACGGGGGCAGGGAGGCCAGACCCTGTCTGCCTCTCTCCCCTCTTCTCCGGCCAGCTCCAAACTGAGACTCTCCAGCCCCTCCTCCCCCTTTGTCTCCTTCCCGGGCCAGGAGGTCACCTGATCCCTTTGTTCCAACACCTTCATCTCTCACCTTTGCAGGGGAGGGGCCGGGCCATCTGTTGCCAGGAGACAGGGCCATTCTCTGTGTCCAGGCCTCTGCCCACCCCTGCCTTCTAGGGCTTTGATACAATCATGCACCGTCGTCCCACCACCTAGATACTCAAGCACTGCATAGGGGAAACTGAGGCACCCACACAGTACTCAGGGAAACCTTAACAACAGTCCTAGTTCGTCACATCGATTTCAGCGCATGTATAAATGTGTGGGCTAAGGCAACTGAATCCTCCTAGCAGAACCCTTAAGGAGCGGGCGTCGGCAGGGGCCGGCATTTCTACCAGGGCCCTTCCTTTCCTCTGCTCTACCTGTCTCCCTTCTTGTCCAGCGACTATGCCCAGGTATGTAACCTGAGGTAGCACCAACCGAGCCTTGTCTAAGGCTACTTTGAACCCCGTTCCCTGAATTAGCGCCAAAACATCTTCCGTTAGTGTTTGAGTTCGTGCCTCGGTTTCCCAGCAGACCAAGTTTGTAATGTTTTCGCATTTCTTTTACCCCTTCTACAGAATACATTGCACAGGTTCTGGGGAAAATGCAGATTCCTTCCATAGTTTAATTTCTATAACATTAGCCATCTCGATTTTTACATAAGGTGTCACTGTTTCTTTTGTGCTCGCAGAGTTTGTATGTACTCTTATTAAAGTGACAGTTTGATTACACAGAGCCACCTTCAGGCTCAGTGTGGGGCACTGTCTTTTTCCTTCTTCTTTTACTACAGCTCTTATCCGCTATTTTGTTACCAAAAACCGAATCTGTTCCCATTCTCCTGGTTTTGACTGCCCTGCTGCAGCGATGACTTTGGTCTTTTTAAAAAAGATATTAAACATATACAACGAAAATAAGAAAGAAAAACTTGTAGCACCTTAGAGACTAACAAATTTATTTCAGCATAAGCTTTCGTGGGTTAATACCCACTTCATCGGATCCATGGAATGAAACATACAGTAGACAGATATTTATACAGTCAGAGAAACATGATAAGGTGGAGGTGCATAGACCAACCTTAAGAGGCTAATTAGTTGAGAGGAACCATAACAGCAGGGGAAGAAAAACCTTTGAAGTGATAAACAAGATGGTCACACAGGTGTGAATGAGGATCGTTAAGTTAAGGGAAAAAAATTCAATTAACGTAATGGCTGAGCCATTCCAAATCTCTATTTAATCCGGACGCAATGCAACCTAGTCTGCATATCAATTCGAGTTCAATAGTTTCTCTTTGAAGTCTGCTTTTGGAGTTAATCTGTCGCAACACTGCTACCCTCAAGTCTGTCACTGAGTGATTAGGGAGGTTGAAGTGTTCTCCGACTGGTTTTTGAATGTGATGATTCCTGATGTCAGATTTATGTCCATTTATTCTTTTGCGTAGAGACTGTCATTAGGCATTGGCACCCTAACAGCAGGATTGTCTGGCTATGTAGACTCTCTCCTCAGGCCCTATGCCACCAGCACTCCCAGCTATCTTCGCGACACCACTGACTTCCTGAGGAAACTACAATCCATCGGTGATCTTCCTGACAACACCATCCTGGCCACTATGGATGTAGAAGCCCTCTACACTAACATTCCACACAACGATGGACTACAAGCTGTCAGGAACAGTATCCCCGATACTACCACGGCTAACCTGGTGGCCGAACTTTGTGATTTTGTCCTCACCCACAACTATTTCACATTTGGGGACAATTTATACCTTCAAGTCAGTGGCACTGCTATGGGTACCCGCATGGCCCCACCGTATGCCAACATTTTTATGGCTGACTTAGAACAACGCTTCCTCAGCTCTCGTCACCTAACACCCCTACTCTACTTGCGCTACACTGATGATATCTTCATCATTTGGACCCATGGAAAAGAAGCCCTTGAGGAATTCCACCATGATTTCAACAATTTCCATCCCACCATCAACCTCAGCCTAGATCAGTCCACACAAGCGGTCCATTTCCTAGACACCACTGTGCTAATAAGTGATGGTCACATAAACACCACCCTATACCGGAAACCTACTGACCACTATACTTACCTACATGCTTCCAGCTTCCATCCTGGACACACCACATGATCCATTGTTTACAGCCAAGCTCTAAGATACAACCGCATTTGCTCCAATCCCTCAGACAGAGACAAACACCTACAAGATCTCTATCAAGCATTCTTACAACTACAATACCCACCTGCTGAAGTGAAAAAATAGATTGACAGGGCCAAAAGAGTACCCAGGAGTCACCTACTACAAGACAGGCCCAAAAAAGAAAATAACAGAACACCACTAGCCGTCACCTTTAGCCCCCAACTAAAACCTCTCCAGCGCATCATCAAAGATCTACAACCTATCCTAAAAGATGGTCCCTCACTCTCACAGATCTTGGAGGACAGACCAATCCTTGCTTACAGACAGCCCCCCAACCTGAAGCAAATACTCACCAGCAACCACACACCATACAACAAAAACACCAACCCAGGAACCTATCCTTGCAACAAAGCCCGATGCCAACTCTGTCAACATATCGATTCAAGTGATACCATCACAGGGCCTAATCACATCCGCCACACCATCAGGGGCTCATTCACCTGCACATCTACCAATGTGATATATGCCATCATGTGCCAGCAATGCCCCTCTGCCATGTACATTGGCCAAACCGGACAGTCTCTACGCAAAAGAATAAATGGACATAAATCTGACATCAGGAATCATCACATTCAAAAACCAGTCGGAGAACACTTCAACCTCCCTAATCACTCAGTGACAGACTTAAAGGTCGCAATTTTGCAACAGATAAACTTCAAAAACAGGCTACAACGAGAAGCTGTTGAACTTGAATTGATATGCAAACTAGATGCCATCAACTCAGGATTAAATAGAGACTTGGAATGGCTCGGCCATTACGTTAATTGAATCTATTTCCCTTAACTTAACGATCCTCATTCACACCTGTGTGACCATCTTGTTTATCACTTCAAAGGTTTTTCTTCCCCTGCTGTTATGGTTCCTCTCAACTAATTAGCCTCTTAAGGTTGGTCTATGCACCTCGACCTTATCATGTTTCTCTGACTGTATAAATATCTGTCTACTGTATGTTTCATTCCATGGATCCGATGAAGTGGGTATTAACCCACGAAAGCTTATGCTGAAATAAATTTGTTAGTCTCTAAGGTGCTACAAGTTTTTCTTTCTTATTTCCGTTTTGCTGACACAGACTAACACGGCTACTACACTGAAAACTAAACATATAAAGGTACATATAAGGTACCTTAGGGGTTAAATGTCCAAAGCCAAACCACGCTCGCTCGTTATCTGCGACTGGCAAAGTGTTTCTCGGTGTTGCAACTTTGAATGAACGATTCAAATGGATTTCAGTGGTATTCTTAAAAAAAACCCAGCCAATTCAGCTTAAACCTAAAAAAAAAAAAAGTTTTACAAACCAGGAGTGTTGCTTTAGCTCCTAAACACAATATATTTATACACACATTTTTTCCCCCTTAACACCCCTTACACAGTTTTAATTGTACACAGCTGCACATAGATTACATTTGGGGGCAGTTAAGTTCCAATAGAAACCCCTTATGTTCCTTTAGTGAATTTGACTAAATTGTTCAGAGTCAAATGATTTAAATCAGCCTGGCTTCTTGACAGACATTCCTTTGGGAAAGGGCCCATTTCCCCTTCAGAAACCAAGAGTTCTCGTCCTATCACACTTTTCCTTTTTAACATTTTTACAGCGTTCAACTGCTTAATTCCCTCCAGCCTCTGCAGAGTTAACTTCTCACTCTCTTTCCTTAAATCACTTGTTTATCCCCCACAATGACACCTTCATCAACTCAGATTTCACCATTCCCGGTATTGCTCCAGGGATCTGAAATCCCCAGGCCTGCGCTTACTGCTTCCCTTACTCCTGCCGCTATGCTCCTCAGGGCTCCCAACCTGGTTTCCAATTTCTTTATCTGTTGCCTGCCTGCTTGTCTGGGCCCGATCCTGCTTTCCTCGCTGAACCGTCCCTTCCCGTGGCCACAGGCTTGGTACCACTACCCATTTAGCAAGGAGGGTGTGCTCCTCAACTAGCCCCCACCCCTCCTGGTCCCTTTCCTTAAACATTTCTTTCACAATTGTGAAATCACCACAATAAACTCTACACTGCCCAAACTCCTGTATCCTTCAGAGACTGGTTCCACAGAGCAAGATCTCGCTAGCCCCGTCCTTGCCGCTTCAACCCCAGGAGGCCGGGCAGGGCTGCTAGCCCCGTTGTCCAGATGGGGAAACTGAGGCACAGAGTGGCTGGGTGATTTACCCAAGGGGGCTGGGGCAGAGGAGGGAGTTGAGCCTGGGTCTCTTACGGCCGAGGCGCGTGCACTAACCACTGGACAGTACTGCCTCTCCTTGTAGGGGGTGCCCGGGATGGGAATGTCTGGGGTTTGCCTCTGTTCCTAGGGTTCAGCTGAGAGATGGGGGCATTGCCCAGACCCCAAACAAGACTGGAGCCCCAGTGGAGTGACTCCTGATTTACACCGGGGGAAATGGGCCCCAGTGGGGTGACTCCTGATTTACACCAGGGGAAATGGGCCCCAGTGGGGTGACTCCTGATTTACACCGGGGGGAATGGGCCCCAGTGGGGTGACTCCTGATTTACACCGGGGGGAATGGGCCCCAGTGGGGTGACTCCTGATTTACACCGGGGGGAATGGGCCCCAGTGGGGTGACTCCTGATTACCCCAGGGCCGCACTGGGCACTGGCTGATCTGGAGGCTTTGCCGAGGGGGGCAGGTGAGGCGTGGTGGGTGGGCGGGATGCCAGGGTAACCGCCAGCCCCCTGGCACACCCAGCCACGCCGCCCTCCTGGGTTGTTGGTCTCAGCTCCGGGGGCGTGGGCCAGGCCTGGCCCCAGAAGATAGCTGCTGCCCAGGCGGATGGGCGTGGTGGGGCCGGGGGAACTCCCAGGGCCCCCATCCCAGCCACGCCAGCACCAGATCTGGGGCGTAGTGTGACGTCAATATCTGGGGGGAACACAGGGTGGGGGGCCAGGCTCGGTGGGGAATCCGGAGGGGGGGCTCTGGATGCAGGGGCTGGGGCTCAGCAGGGGAGGGATTCAAGTGTGGGGAGGGGCTCGCTGGAGCGTCTGTGTGTGGGGCTCAGTGGGGGAGGTTCTGGGTGTGTGGGGGGGAGGTCCCAGACCCCAAACGAGACTGGAGCCCCCTTCGCACCAGGCACTGCCCAGACCCCCTGGGTGCTGCCCAGACCACGCACAAAACCAGGGTCCCCAATGTGCCAGGCACCACACAAACCCCAGTCGAGTCCAGGGTCCCCCTGTGCTGGGGGCTGCCCAGACCCCAGCTGAGATTGGGGCCCTGTGTGGGGGGGTTTCTTGTTTTTTCCTTGTTTTTTCCAATGGTTTGCATGCAGACGGGGCGTGACTCAGTTTCCCTGGGGGTTACAGGTGTAACGAGGTGATGGGAGAGTCAGTTTGTGGGTACAGGGACCAGCGAGGGGACTGGGGATCCCAGCCAATGGCCTGGAGAACGGAGACCCCAGCGACTGGTGACCCGGAGGCCCAGCTCGGGAGTTGCGGCCGGGTCTGGCCAGTGGGGGGACAATGGGCTGCGGAGAGAGGAGCCGGGTGACCGGCCCAGCCGGTTCCAGCCAGAGGGGAGGGGGGGGCGCAGTGACCCTGTTTACCTGGAGAGAAGACAATGGACGGGGGGGCTGGGGGCCGGTGATCTCAGCTGACCAGCGGGGGAGTGGGGGGGCTCTGGGCTGGGGGGGGAGCAGGCAGATCCCCCCCGGATGCAGGGGGGAGACTGGGATGTGCTGGGCTCGGGGGGGCCAGGCCTGAGAGTTTCCTGTGCTGGGTTCAGTCGATCAATAAACCTCCTGTGTTACGCCGGCTGAGAGTCGCTCTGGGCTAGAGATGGGGGGGCATCGTCCGGAGGTCCCAGCGGGCCAGAGCGAGGGGACCCCCCCCGAGGGGGCCCCCGGCAGAGAGAGGCGTGCTGAGGCTCAGAGAGGTGGAGGGGCTGGACCCCCCGGGAGAGAGCTGCCCCCGAGAAGGGCTGTCACACTGAAGGGGGCTCCCCCCATGGACCACATGGGGCCAAGCGTGGGCACCACCCGGGAGTCCGGGACACCGTTTTGTGCCCGTTTTGCAACAGCATTAAAAAATCACACGTCTGTTCCCCCCTCGCCCGCTGGTGATGCTTTATTCCGGGACGTTCTCCCAGGAAATACACCTCAGCCCCGCCCCCCCGCGGTTCGCCGCACGCGCCCGACACTGGGACTCGATCCTGGATCCTGCCGAGAGCCGACGGCGGCAGGAGCGACCACGCAGCCGGGCTCGGCGTGCTGGGGCCCGGGGGGTCGCCCGGGGGCTAAGCGCTCTGCTGGGGGCCGGGCGTGGGGGCCGGGCTGCACTCGGACGTTATCACGATGTCGGTGAAGACGCCCGGCAGCTTGTACACCCCCACCTTGCTGACGCAGGCGCTCTTCGTGGCACAGCCGCGCACGGCGTAGGTGTAATTCTGGGTGCCTGAAAGCAGAGCGGGGAAGGGTCACGCCCCGGAGAGTCCCCTGGGAACAGCCCCCGGGACGCTTCGATAGCGGCCAAACTCCGCCGGGCACCTGCCTGCTGAGGGGAGGGGGACGCCCTGATCCCAGCCCCTCCGCCCCCCCGCAGCTCACCAGGTGGGAGGCCCTGGGGGTGCCGGGTACCACGGTGCCGGCTGCAGGGTACCCCGGAGGCAGGTCCCAGCGCTGCCAGAGCCTGGCCGGCCCCGAGCCGGGACCTCCCCCTCCGTGGGTTCCCCCAGCCAGTCTGCCCCGAGCCGGGATCTCACCCTCCGTCGGTTCCCCCAGCCAGTCTGCCCCGAGCCAGGACCTCCCCCTCCGTTGGTTCCCCCAGCCAGTCTGCCCGGAGCCGGGACCTCCCGCCGTGGGTTCCCCCGGCCTGCCCAGAGCCGGGACCTCCCCCTCCGTGGGTTCCCCCAGCCAGTCTGCCCCGAGCCAGGACCTCACCCTCCGTCGGTTCCCCCAGCCAGTCTGCCCGGAGCCGGGACCTCCCCCCGTGGGTTCCCCCGGCCTGCCCGGAGCCGGGACCTCCCCCTCCGTGGGTTCCCCCAGCCAGTCTGCCCCGAGCCGGGATCTCACCCTCCGTGGGTTCCCCCAGCCAGTCTGCCCTGAGCCGGAACCTCCCCCTCCATGGGTTCCCCCGGCCTGCCCGGAGCTGGGACCTCCCCCTCCGTGGGTTCCCCCAGCCAGTCTGCCCTGAGCCGGAACCTCCCCCTCCGTGGGTTCCCCCAGCCAGTCTGCCCTGAGCCGGAACCTCCCCCTCCGTGGGTTCCCCCGGCCTGCCCCGAGCCGGGATCTCACCCTCTGTCGGTTCACCTGGCTGGCCGGCCCCGAGCCGGGACCTCACCCTCCGTGGGTTCCCCCTGCCAGTCTGCCCCAAGCCGGGACCTCCCCCTCCGTGGGTTCACCTGGCCTGCCTGGAGCTGGAACCTCCCCCTCTGTGGGTTCCCCCGGCCAGCCCCGAGCCGGGATCTCACCCTCCATCGGTTCACCTGGCCTGCCCCGAGCCGGGACCTCCCCCTCCGCCTGGCCGGCTTTCCAGAGCTTTCCCGCGGGTGGGGAATTTCCCTGGGGCGGTTTTTGTTCTTCTGAATCTTACCCGCATTTTCACTCCACAAGGTTCTTGGCTCATTTCCCCTCCCGCAGGACCCCGGTGAGTCTGCCCCGGCTCGGAGCTCCCTGACTAACGCAGCGGCCAGAGAGGACCCAATGGAGCTTGTTCCAACGGGGCCTTTTCTCTACCTGGACCGTGCCTGGCACTAACGCCCGGGCTCGCGCCTTGCCCTGGCTTCCTCCGCTAGATGCCAGAGCCCTTCCCCGCCCCGAAGCGTCTCCCCCGGGCGCTTACCGGTGGTGATGGAGCCAGCAAAATAGACGCAGTGGTTCTCGGGGCCCAGGCAGCTGACGGTCTCATTGGCATGGCACTCGGTGCCCTCGGACAGGCAGCCCGGGCACTGCAGCCCGTTGGGCTTGGGCTGGGCCCGTGGCACTAGGGACAGGGAGACACAGTCAGCGTCGGGGCCGGGCGTTGGGAGGGGGCTGGGTGTCCTAATGGTCAGAGCGGCAGACTCCTGAATCGGAGCCAGGAGTGGGGGCTGGGAGCCAGGACTCCTGGGTTCTCCCCCTGGCTCAGGCAGGGGAGCAGGGTCTTGTGGGCCAGAGCAGGGGCAGGGGGCTACAGAAGCCAGGACTCCTGGGTTCTCTCCCTGGCTCAGACTGGGGAGTGGGATCTCGTGAGTCAGAGCGGGGGGGCAGGACTCCTGGGTTCTCTCCCCGGCTCAGGCAGGGGAGCGGGGTCTCATTGGTCAGAGCGAGGGGTTAGGGGGGCCAGGACTCCTGGGTTCTCTCCCTGGCTCAGGAAGGGGAGCGGGGTCTCATTGGTGAAAGCGAGGGGGCTAGGGCAGCCAGGACTCCTGGGTTCTCTCCCTGGCTCAGAGAGGGGAGTGGGATCTCGTGGGTTAGAGTGGGGTGGGGCTGGGAGCCAGGACTCCTGGGTTCTCTCCCCAGCTCAGGCAGGTGACTGGTCCCCTACATCTCACGGCCCCTTTGTTGCACAGGTCGCGCTGGCAGCACTTGGCGGCGCTCCGCACGCGCAGGCCGTAGGCGGCGCTGAGGCTGGAGGATCGCGGGGGGCAGAACTTGGTCTCAGTGCAGCCCTTGTAGGTGCCCAGCTTCTGCTCCTTCCCTGGGGGCGAGACGGGGGGGAGGCGTCACCGGTCCGGACGGGCTGCACCACGGACCGGGCCGTTAAAAGTCCCTGAAGCTCCTCATGGGGGCGCCGCGCGCTGCCCCCGCCCCGAGTGCTGGCTCTGCCACTCCCATTGGCTGGGAACCGGGGCCAGTGAGAGCTGTGGGGGCGGCACCTGCGGAAGGGGGCAGCGCGCGGAGCCACCTGGCCGCGCCTCCGCCTAGGAGCCGGACATGCCGGCCACTTCCGGGAGCCACCTGACGTCAGTGCCGCCCAGACCCCACACCCCAAAACCCCTCCTACCTCCCAACCCCCTGCCCCAGGTTCGAACCCCCCCCACACACTCCAAACCCTTCAGCCCCACACCAGAGCCCGCACCCTCTGCCAGAGCCCACAGCCCAACCCTCTGTCCCAGTCCGGAACCCCCCGCCCCGCAACCTGATCCCCTCATTTCTGGCCCCACCCTGGAGCCCTCAACCCCCTCCCACATCCCAACCCCCTGCCCAGCCCAGTTAAAATGAGCAAGGGTGGGGGAGAGTGAGTGATGGAGGGAGGGGGGATGGAGTGGTCTTGGAGAAATGGCGGGGCAGGGGCGGGGCCTTGGGAAGGGGCGGGGCTAGGGTCTTTGGTTTTCTGCAGTTGGAAAGTTGGCCACCCTACCCAGAGGGAGTGAACAGAACCGGGAACCATCAAGTGACCCATCCCCAGCCGCCCATGCCCGGCTTGTGGCAAACAGCGGCTCGGGACCCCCTCCCTGCCCAGCCTGGCTAATAGCCATTGATGGACCCGTCCTCCAGGAACGTAGCTAGTTCCTTTTTGAACCCAGTTCTAGTCTTGGCCTTCACAACATCCTCTAGCGAGGAGTTCCACAGGTCGACTCCGCAGCACCCGGCGCGACGGGCCCCGATCTCAGCTGGGGTCTGGGCGGTGCCTGGCGCGACGGGGGCCCCGCTGGCTGGCCAGCAGCCAAGCCCAGCCCCTCCCCATGGGGCAAGGTGCTGTGACCCACCGACTCTGGTCTCCGAGGTGAGGATGAGGCAGGCGGTCTGGGAGGGCGCACAGTCCTGCGGCTCTCCGGAGCACGCCCTGTCAGCGCTGCTGCAGCGTTCACACTTTAGGCAGCCACCTGGGGAGAGAGGGGAGGATTTGGGGGAGGGAGAATCCTCAGGGCCACCAGCCCCCCCTTAACGGATTGGTCCAATGGGGGCTGACGTTCTGGGAGCCAGGACTCCTGGGTTCTCTGAGTAGGGAGTGGGGTCTACTGGTTAGAGCAGGGGGGCTGGGAGCCAGGACTCCTGGGTTCTCTCCCTAGCTCTGGGAGGGGAGTGGGGTCTGGTGGGTTAGAGCAGGGGGGCTGGGAGCCAGGACTCCTGGGTTCTCTCCCTGGCTCTGGGAGGGGAGTAGGGGCTCGTGGTTAGAGCAGGGGGGCTGGGAGCCAGGACTCCTGGGTTCTCTCCCCAGCTCTGGGAGGGGAGTGGGGTCTAGTGGGTTAGAGCAGGGGGGCTGGGAGCCAGGACTCCTGGGTTCTCTCCCCAGCTCTGGGAGGGGAGTGGGGTCTGGTGGGTTAGAGTAGGGGGAGCAGGGAGCCAGGACTCCTGGGTTCTCTCCCCGGCTCTGGGAGGGGAGTAGGGGCTCGTGGTTAGAGCAGGGGGGCTGGGAGCCAGGACGCCTGGGTTCTCTCCCCGGCTCTGGGAGGGGAGTGGGGGCTGGTGGTTGGTGCTGGACAGACATTTCCACTCACCCGTGGCCAGCAGCACAGACAGGAGGCAGAGGGCCAGGCAGGCCGCCATGGTGCAGGGCCGAGCGTGGGGCAGCGAGCGGAACTGGCCGTCGGATGCAGCCAGCCCAGCGCCCGGTGGGGATTTATAGCCTCGGGGCTGGGCCAGGGAACAGGGCCTGGGAACAGCCAGTTCCTGGAGGGATCCGGCTCCGGGGCCATCAATTACCCTGGCCTGGACCTCTCACCGCCGGCCACGTCTCCGTTGCGATCCCTGCCACGCACCCCGGCCGGCCTGGGGACGTGGCACCCACAGCCCCGGGGCTGCCGCTCTCAGACCACGGGGTATCTGGGGCGGGTGGAGGAGGGTGAGGGTTTGGGGAGCCCGGGGGTGGAATATGGGGAACCCGTTAAGGGAAGCCTGTGACCTGACCCCCCCAGCCCGTAATCCGGCCAAGGGTCCTCCCAGGCCAGGAAGCCCAGAAGGGACACAGGCCAGCTGGTGCCTGGGAGCCCCCTCCTGAACCCCAACCCCCTGCCCCAGCCCGGAGCCCCCTCCTGAATCCCAACCTCCTCATCCCCAGCCCGCACCCCCAGCCGGAGACACCCCCCCCCAATAACCTGTCCCAGCCCTAAGCCCCATCCTGCACCACAACCCCCTACCCCAGCCCGGTGAAAATGAGTGAGTGAGGGCAGGGGATGTGGTAAGATGAGGGATAGCTCAGTGGTTTGAGCATTGGCCTGCTAAACCCAGGGTTGTGAGTTCAATCCTTAAGGGGGCCATTTAGGGATCTGGGGCAAAAATTGGGGATTGGTCCTGCTTTGAGCAGCGGGCTGGACTAGATGACCTCCTAAGGTCCCTTCCAACCCTGAGATTCTATGAAACATAAACCCTTGTATCAGCAGCCCGGTATGAGACCCAAGGCCTGAACTAAAGCAATGGTCAAGACTTTGCGGACAGAAAGCCAAGTCAAGCTGTGAGCCAGAGGCAGGCCCTGCTCTCAGAAATTGGCAAGAAGAAGGTTGATGTTGCAATTATACACCTACCTGAACGACACTAATCACTAGTAAGATAACCATGTGCCAGGATGGTCCCGGAACACGCTGGCAGGACATTCCACCCGGATAACGAGGAACAGGCGGATCCATGTTAAAGACAGGGGCAAAAGGCCCACACGGTGGAGAGAGTTGTTTTGTTCGGACCCACATGCACCAGGAGAATCCCGCCACGGACTGAGCCGGTCCATTGTCAGCTTAGGATCTGGCTCCGGGGCTGAAGCACCCACAGGCAAAAATTTGTGGGACCCACCGGCAGCCAAGCTCCCCTGCCTCCTGAGCGCACCGCATCCCCACTCCAATACCTACCTCCCAGCGTTCCCCGCCCGGCCGCCACCAAACAGCTGTTTGCACGCTCCGGGAGGGAAGGGGAGGAGCAGGAATGTGGCATGCATAGGGGAGGAGGCGGGGCCAGGGGGGGATGTGGGGAAGGAGTTGGAATAAGGGGTGGAGTTGGGGTGGGGACTTTGGGAAGGGGTTGGAATGGGGGCGGGGAAGGGGTGAGAAGAGGAGGGGCTTCATGGAAGGGGTGGGGTGGGGGTGGGGCCAGAGGCGGGGTCGAACACCCATGCAAAAGAGGGGATGTCAGCGCCTATGATTATCAGGGGGCACATATTCCTAGTATGCCCTGTAGAGTCTGCGGGAAACTATTACTGTGCTTCATTTGGCAATAAACCTGGCCAGGGGCCTTCGTTCCATATCGGAGTCTGTGGTCATTCGGGGGTTCTCTCAGGGTCTGCTGTGTCAGCGATCTGCAGAGCCGGGGCTGCATGCAGAGGGAACACCCGCACGCAGCCGACTGTTATCATCATCGAACAGAGCAGAGCCCCACACCGGTGACGTCTGACGACCCTGGTGACCCCAAACATGGACTGGCATATGTAAAGCAATGGTAAAAACCCAAGCTCTAAAAAATAACAAGAAAAGTAAAAAAGCTAGAATTTTGCAATTAATGTCCATGGCAGTGTGATGGCTTAAGCCACACGCCCCCATACTGGCCAGACAAGTCACGGAGAAAACCGGGGAAGCAGAAGAGGTAACTCAAGCTTTGGAGGAAGCAACCCAGGCAGTCGAGCACTGGGACGCCCGAGCGCTTTTAACACGGCAACAGGCGGTCCAGACCCACGATCTGCTCGGACAGATCAAGCAGGAAAATAAAAAATTGGAGAGCGCCGTGGAAAACCTGCAGCAGAAAACGGTCCCGTCCCCTGTCGCCCGACAGACGTCGAGGGCTTTTACCGTACCTGAAGGATGGGGGCAGAAAGGGAAGCAGGTGGCCGTTGCTAAATTAAAAGACGGAACATGGGACAACTGGAATGGAGGCTGCACTGAGGACGTGTGGAATGATCCAGCCGGATCCTCCTCTCTTTGTCCATGGGCAGGGGCCACCGCACCCCAACCGCCACCTTATGATGATAAACCCTCCCCAAAACCTAGATCAATTCCTGTTAAAACAGGAGAAATGAGGGAAGATGGGAGAGAAAGCCCTGCCCCGGGACCTGACCCCGACACCCCGCCTACACCCCACTCTACCTTTGACGCTACCCCACCGAGTGGTGTTCCACCTCCATTGGGGTTCTGGTTCTCCAGCGAGCGGCTTACCAGCCAGGCTCGACGCTTTCAAAATGAATGAACTAACTGCGCTGGCTGGAGCTGTCGGCCCCCCCGCCTTCTGAGAATTTCACTGAGTTTATGGCCTGGCTCCATAAATGCTCGCGGGTGTGAAAAGCGGTGGGAACTGACACGTTACAGGAACCAATGCTGGTACAAACCCCGCGGGGACCACTGAATTGTCAGACCCTTGGTTTTGATGATGATGTTACGCAAACGGTTAAACGCGCGGTTCGAAAGCATTTGAAGCTCTCCGGTGGATTAGCTGCATTTAAAGGAATTACAAGAATGCCGGGAGAGGCTCCGGCCAAGCTGCCGGACAGAATATAAACGTAGGCTAGGCTAACAGCGGGGGGACACGGATCTCGAGGATTTGAAGCAACTTGTTTTGGAGGCGCTGCCTTCTGGGGTGATCGAACGGATGGATTCTTGGCGTGAGAAGGGAGGCAGAGACGTACCTTGGAATGAACGGACTGGAAAAGTGGAGACTGCAGTTAAACAGCAGGAAGGAAGGAACTGTTAGTGAGCTGCAAACACAGTTAGGACAGTGGAAAACAGAGGGTCCTGGAGACTCTCCCTGTGGCGGTGGCCGGGGTGGGAGAGGCAGAGGAGTAAATAGAGAGCATGAATGGGTATCGCCTGGAGCTCTGAACCAGGAGAACGTAGACCTTTAAGAAGAGAATGAGACGCTGCGGGCGCAGCTCCAGGTATGTCTGATGGGCAAGGAGTCTCGAAAGGAGGAAGAAAAGGCAGCGATGAAGGTGGCTAAGGCGACTGTCTTGACGTCTGGACTGAATGAGCCGATTGTTAGTCATTCAGTAGCATAGGACAGCCCTCCCTGCAACTCGGAATGCATCTTCCAGCAACCCATGACAATAGATGTCTGGGGGCGCCCCCATTTAAGCATCCGAGTCGGGGATGGGCTTGCAGATTTTCTATTGGACACGGGGGCTGGAATTCTGATAGTAGTAAAAGATGCATGTAATGTCTCTCCAGTTGTGGACTCCGTACAAATCCACGGCATCTCAGGAACTAAGCAAACATGCCATGTCAAAACCCTCCCTCTCCAGTTTGGTGTACAGACCGTTCAGGAGACGGGCGCTATTGCAGGGAGAGAACATCTAATTGGGGCAGAAACTATCAAACGATTGGGAATAATCCTGAACTTCCCAAATATGTGTAGCAGACAAACTCTCACTGTAACAGGAGAAACAAATAATGCTAACCTGACCCCCATGGGACTTGCTCCTCACACGGTGAAAGCGACAAAACCCAAACAGCCACCTCCTGTTCCAGATGGCTGAGAAGGCTGGTGGGCTGAGATTCAAACCGTCTGGGCAGTGGACTCCCTAGATACGGGGAAAATAAAAAGCTCCGTTACATTAGAAGGAGACATACCCCCATACCTCAGACAATACCCCCATACCTCAGACAATACCCCATACCTCAGAGGGCAAAAGAATCTTTAACACAAGTTATAGAAGAATTGGAAAAATGAAAATTAATTTGACTTGTGTTCAGCGCCTAACGCGCCACCAATCTGGCCAGTTAAAAAACCCGCTGGAACATGGAGATTAACCTTTGACTGTCGGGGTTTAAACAGAACTGCCAAGCGGGGGGGCACCAGTAGCGGGTGCGTACGCAGAATGGTTGGAGATGGTAGCCCCTGACGTGAAGTGGTTCTCAGTACTCGACGTGGCAAACGGCTTTTGGAGTTTACCTTTAAACCCAGAGTCTCGATACAGACCAGCTTTTGTATTCCAGGGTCTGCAATACGGCTGGGATGTTCTGCCTATGGGGTACTGGGACGCCCCCACAATATTTCATGCTGTAGTGAGAGCTATGCTAGAGAAGGAGGGACTGATACAAACGGGAAGGAGAGTCTGGTACGTAGATGACATTTTAATAGTCAGTGAAACAGAACAGGAACATGAAGCGTTAATGTTGCAGTTACTGACTTGCTGCCAAGCGTAGGGTTTGAAACTTAACCCCTCTACGTTCCAGATTAAACAGAGAGAAGTTCAATATCTCGGACTTCGACTCAGTGCAGGGGGAAGGCCTGTGGACAAGGAAAGGGTTGTTGTCGGTAGCTACCGGTGAGGTGCTCCGCCCTTCTTTAATGATGATAACAGTCGACTGCGTGCGTGTTCCCTCTGCGTGCTGCCCCGGCTCTGCAGATCGCTGACACAGCAGAGCCCGAGAGAACCCCCGAATGACCACAGACTCCGATAAGGAACGAAGGCACCCAGACAGGTTTATTGTCAAACGAAGCACAGTGACAGTTCCCGATAGACTCTACTGGGCATACTATGAATTTACGCTCCCTGGCGATGGACACCGCTCAGTCAGTGGCGGGACACTCCACTGCCCCCTAGGCCGGATGACGATGTGCGCTCCGGGACCTACTTTTATACCGTGCAGGACACATTACTCAACAGAGTTCAAACGAATCTATCCATCATGCTGTCCTTTGGACCCTGTCTTTAAGATGCACCTGCCCGTTCCTTGTTGTGTCTGCGGAGTGTTCCGAAGCCGTCTTGGCACAAGTTCCTCTCGTTAGCCCTTGTGCGTGTGTCTGCACGTGCTTCTAACAACCTTTTCTTGCCAACTTCTGTGAATGGGACCTGCCTCTGGCTCACAGCCCAGCTTTTGCTTAGCAATGCCTAGAAGTACTTTGGTTCAGGCTTCAGGCCTCAGACTAGGCCTCTGATACAAGAGTTTCTGTTTCAGGGCCTCCTCTTACTACAAGGGTGAAGTGTCTTGTTAATCTCCCTATGCCAGTAGATACTAAATCTTTGCAAACTTTTTTGGGGCTCACTAATTTCTGCAGAGAATTCATGGTTGGGTATGCAGAGAAGGCAGGTCCCCTGTATGAGGTGCTTAAAAGTCCACAGTGGACCTGGATCAAGGAGGCAACTAAGGCACGGGAAAGCCTGAAAAAAGGGTTAATGGAGGCCCCTAACAACGAATTCCCCTTTGTATTGTACCCTAGTGTTAAGAATTTCTGTATTGTTAGTGTGCTTCCACCGGATACTGGTACTGGGGAGAGACCTGTTGCTTATTATAGCAGAGTGTTAACAGGTCCAGAAAGCAAACTGGGAAGCTGTGAGCAAACTGTTCTCGCTGCCTACAGGGCACTCCGAAAAGCTCAGGCAATTATCGGAGCGAGCAAGGTGATTGTAAAGAGCCACCATGTGCTGGGAAAATTACTCAGGAAAATCTGTCTAAAGGACGTGTGAGAGTAAATACGGCCATTCAATGGGTCTGTGCTCTCATGTTCGAGAATGTTCAATTAGTTCCACTAAGAGGACCTGAAATATCTGTATGGGGATTGACTATAAGTGGTCGGGAACATGTTTGTGAACCCCAAGGGGAATCCAAAGCACACCCTGTCTTTAAAGCAACCCCAATCGAACAGGTGATTGGAAAAACCATTTGGTTTGTGGACGGCAGTTCATATTACACCGAAGGAAAACGAGTCACTGGCTTTGCAGGGATTTGTTTAATTGGAAACCTGCAGAGTTAACTCCTTCCCGTAAAAATTGATTAAAGGAGGAACACAGTCTGCAGAAGTGTCAGCGGTCTTAGAAGTTTTAGCTCGGATGAAGAATAAGCAAACGGAGCTAATAATGGGAACTGATTCAGATTATGCTTACAAGGGAACCATCATCTCTCTACCAGGGTGGAATAGTGTAGGTTTTACAGGAACCGATGGATCTGAAATTAAGCACAAACTTTTGTGGCAGCACATGGAGAAATTGGCAAAGCTGTATAAAAGGATCCGGATGGTTAAAATAAAGGCCCGTAGGGGAAAGGGTCCATTACAGTGGGGAAATGAACAAGCAGATAAATTGGCTAAGGAAGCAGCCTTCACTGGAACACTGGGAGCCTACACCCATGGCAGTAACCACCTGGGCACAGGCAAAACAAAACCAAGAAAGTGAAGAGAACAACCAGAGCGAGTGTGACGTTATTGACATAACCTGCAACCACTGGTATATATTTGCAGCAAATATTGTACAAAGGTTGTCGTGTGAGGTGTCTATGGAAAGGCTCTGATTTGCTGGTGATGATTACGCTCTCTGTATGCATGCATCATGTGTGTAGTTGAAGTTATGAATATTGGCTATGTACTTGCATAGCAATGTGTTTTAATTCTGGAGTAGCCTAAGGGTATGTCTACACTACGCACGTTACAGCGCGGCCGCGGCCGCACTGTGCCGTGAGCAGCATAGACGTGCTTTATCGCCGCGGGAGAGCTCTCCGGGCGATAAACCCCCCCCCACCCCTAACGAGCGGTCGTAGCTTTATCGCCAGGAGCGCGGCACCCGGCGATAAAGCGCTGTCTATGTTGCTTTTTTTCCCCACTGCTTGCCTCCGAAGAAGTGGGGATTCACCCACGAAAGCTTATGCTCCAATCCCTCTGTTAGTCTCTAAGGTGCCACGGGACCCTTTGTCGCTGTCTATGCCGGCGCTTTTCAGGGCTAAAACGTTGGTGGCTCAGGGGGGTGTTTTTTCACACAGCTGAACGACAAACGTGTTTTTCCGTGCTGAAAGTGGCAGTGTAGACACAGCCTTAGTAAAGCATTTGGTCAGCTTCTTAAGAAAGGAATTTGCAAGTTAAGTGCCCAGTCAAGAACCACTTAATGAACAATGGATCTTGGGAGACCCCAATCCACATGAAAAGTCTTCCTGGGAACCTTCAAACTGACACGTAAACAATGGCATCGGCCTGCAACTGAGTCATGCATGGACATGTGACTTGCCCATGTGACTCCAGACTCCATCTTGCTGCTGTGATTTTCCACAGTAAGAACAAAGAGGTGTCCTTCCACGGGGCAGAGGGTATAAAAAGCCCTGGAAACGCCACCATCTTGTCTTCAATCCTGCTTCTTGCCTCTGGAGGGACTTTGCTACAAACTGAAGCTCTGAGCAAAGGACTGAATCACCCCTCCCAGAGCTGGGGATGTGTAGGGGTAGGATTTGATATTTGTATTAAAGGCCATAGATTATCCTGCCAGCCACCCTTTTTAAATAGCAGAAAGGAATGACCCGCTGGGGCATTGGTAGAAACGCATCGGACAGACTGCCAGGGTCTGCACTGATGTTAAGACAGGGGCCGACCAGAACAGTCCTTATGATGGATTATGGTCACCCTTTGTTTTAGGATCAGTTGTATGATAAAAGATGGGGTCTTGTTTCCCAGATGCATTATAAACTTCCCTCGAGTCATTTCTTTGTGTTAAGGTTTAGTGAGTAAAAGACAGGGTCATGGATTGTGTCTACGTTCATTAGATTAGAGGAATGCTGAAGGCCCGAGCCACGGTGTGAACTGTTTTGATTACAAGATTTAGTGAGGTTTAATTTCTAATGCCTTTTTTCCTCAATATAAAACGGATACCTTTGCAGGTCTCTGTGTTGTGTGAATGAGGAGTGCATGCATCAGGAAAAGATAAGGTGTGAAGGCCGTTGTCGGAGCCTGATGGTCAAGGGAGGAGGAGTGAAGAAATTGAACAGGCTTATCGACGCCAGAGAACCATCAATGCGCATCCATGACTGAGGGAAGGCAGATGGACGACCCTGAAGTGGAGGCTGGCACCCCTAAAGACAAGACAATTAAATCAAAAGGACAGGATGGGCCTCTCGGAGGTGCTTTGGGATGTTAACATCAGAAGATAACACCGGTTAAGGAGTAA
This sequence comes from Macrochelys suwanniensis, assembly GCA_033296515.1. NCBI lineage: Eukaryota > Metazoa > Chordata > Testudines > Chelydridae > Macrochelys > Macrochelys suwanniensis. The sequence continues at coordinate 1,118,177 of CM065795.1, forward strand.
CTGGTCACAAACGGACACAGCAAAATCCATAGACTTCAACAGAGAAAAAAGACTCTAAGAACAGGGGGCTTTGCCATGGCACTTTGGCTTCGTCTTGCCACAACTTCAGGAGCATCAAATCGCGACCGACAGAGCCCGGCTCCCCTCTGCGACCAATCTGGCCGGGCACTGGATTGATCCGGACTCTGGACTGGTAACTAGAACATCGACTGGCAGGACTGTGTGTGTGTGTGTGTCTCTGTGTGTGTGATTGAAAAGCATACGCTAACTGCTGTATTCTCAATAAATGTGGCGTGTTGCCTTCTCCCCTATAAAAGATCTCGTGTGCATTGTATGAGCATAACAGATGTACTCCGGAGACTTGATTTGACCCTGCAGTTTATCCTATCACTGCTAGGAGCCTGAACCAAGAACTTTGCCATTACTGTATGTAATTGATTCCATTTAACCATTTCTAGCTCTCATCTATATTTCTTTCTTTTTATGAATAAACCTTTAGATTTTAGGTTTTAAAGGATTGGCAACAGCATGATTTGTGGGTAAGATCTGAGTTGTATATTGACCTGGCTCTGGGGTTCGGTCCTTTGGGATCAGGAGAACCTTTTTTCTTTTACTGGGGCATTGGTTTTCATAACCATTCATCCCCATATGAGTGGCACTGGTGGTGATACTGGGAAACTGGAGTGTCTAAGGGAATTGCTCGCGTGACTTGTGGTTAGCCAGTGGAGTAAAACCAAAGTCTCCTCTGTCTGGCTGGTTTGATTTGCCTTGGTGTGCAAAGGAACCCCAGCCTTGGGCTGTAGCTGCCCTGCTCTAAGCAGTTTGTCCTGAATTGACACTTAGTTGTGTCCCACCAAGGGTGGCATCGTTACAGTGGCGTAGTCGGCAGGATCCACAGAACCAGATCAATTAAGCTTTGGGCAGGAGCGGCTCTAACAATTTTGCCGCCCCAAGGAGGGGCGGCGGCCCCGCCCCCGATGCAGACAGACGTAGCGGGGCCCCGCCCCCGACGCCTGCCTGTGTTGGGGGCGGGGCCCCACTACGTCTGCTTGCGGCCCCGCCCCCGACGCGGGCAGTCCCAGTCCGTGGTGGCAAGGGGAGAGTGGCGGACCTGCCGCCCCATTGCCACCGCGGCAGGCGAGAAAGTGGCGGCAGTCCAAGTCCCGCGGCAACAGTTCGGTGGCGGGAAGAGCGGACCTGCCGCCGAATTGCCGCTGCGGGGCTCGGACTGCCGCCCCATTCTTGCCTGCTGCCCCAAGCACCAGCTTGGAAAGCTGGTGCCTGGCGCCGGCCCTGGCTTTGGGTCAGAACCCCACGCTATCCAAATTCGAATTTTGGTATTGAGAGTTTGGTTGGTTAAAGAGCAGTTGCAATGGGTGAGCAAAGAGCATATGAGGGCTTTGACAAAAAAGCCCTGGAAGATTTGTGTGCAGAAAAGGGGATCAGCTTTAGAAAGAAAGCTGCAAATCAAAACCGGAGAGATCTGTTAATGACCAGTGATCAGGAGGCAGGAGCACAGCCCTTACCTGATGGCACAGAAGCTGCAGAAAACGTTCGAATGCAAAAGGCAGCAAATAAACTGCAACTTGAGCATGAACAGAGACTAGCCGACTTTCGATTGCTGGAAAAGCAAAAGAATGCTGAATTGGAAGGAGAGGCTGCTGAGAGAGAAGAAAGGGCTCGTAAGAGGCTCATGGAGCTGCTGGCTGCTGAGGAGAAAGCTCAACAGATGGAACAGGAGACGGCCAGACTTCAGCTCCAAGTAAAGGAAGATGAGGCCATGAAACATAAACCCTTGTATCAGCGGCCCGGTATGAGACCGGAGGCCTGAACTAAAGCAATGGTCAAGACTTTGCGAACGGAAAGCCAAGTCAAGCTGTGAGCCAGAGGCAGGCCCCGCTCTCCGAAATTGGCAAGAAGAAGGCTGATGTTGCAATTATACACCTACCTGAAAGATAGTAATCACTAGTAAGATGAACATGTGCCAGGATGGTCCCGGAACACGCTGGCAGGACATTCCACCCAGATAACAAGGAACAGGCGGATCCATTTTAAAGACAGGTTCAAAAGGATCACATGGTGGAGAGAGTTGTTTTGTTCGAACCCACATGTACCAGGAGAGAGGCGGCACCCTAACAGGCAGAGGGGTTGCACCACTATACATCGGGAGTGATGTGAAACTTGTTTGTACCTGTGTATAGAAGCGTACCCCTGAAGAGTTTTCTTGGTCTGGCCTAGGGGGCAGTGGAGAATCCCACCACGGACTGAGCCAGTCCATTATCAGGGGGCACATATTCGTAGTATGTCCAGTAGAGTCCGCGGGAAACTATTACTGTGCTTCATTTGACAATAAACCTGTCTGGGTGCCTTCGTTCCTTATCGGAATCTGTGGTCATTCGGGGGTTCTCTCGGGGCCTGCTGTGTCAGCGATCTGCAGAGCCGGGGCAGCACACAGAGGGAACACGCGCACGCAGCCGACTTTTATCATCATTGAACAGAGCACCACACCGGTGACGTCTGATGACAGGGGAGAGAGCGACGGAGAGGGGGTGGAGTAAGTGGTGGGCTGAGAAGTAGCGGGGCAGTGGTGAGACCCTGGGCACGGGTGGGGCAAGTGTGTTCAGTTTTCTGCAATCAGGGAGCTGGCAACCCTAGTGATGTCACGGTTGTGTCACTATGTTAAACCACCATCGCGTCGCGACAAACCCGGTGACCTCAAGCCAAGCCCAGGCCACTCGTGACGAGGCCACGCTAAATCCCGGCCAGGGATGCTGATGCTGTGGCGAGCTGCCACAAACATCACGTGAAGTCACCGTCATGTTGTGATCATGTCCCAGGCTCACGCCAAGGTGATGTCACATATGGCACTGTCCCTCAATGATGATGTCATCGCGCTGCCAGACCACCGTAACACCACTGCGCCACAGGGACACTCTGCTACCAGGAGGGCCTTGGGCTGTTGGCATGGTGACGGCGTGCTGGGATGGGGCCATCTTGATCATGTCTGCTCATCTGGATGATGTCACCAGCCTGTGATGTCATGTCACATCAGGCTGATGTCACTGGATGCACTGTGCCCCTGTGACGAAGTGGGGATTTTCCCTTGTTATGTTGTATGTGGGCCTATGTGAGTCTTACTGTTTTGCATGAATGCTGTGTGTGCCTCAGTTTCCCTGTGTATTGCACCAATGTCTGGGTGGTGGGAATAAGCGTGGGGGCTGCTCCAGCTGCCTGCAGGGATGCTCTGGCCGCCCCTTTGTCACCTGAGACCCAGGAGGGGGATGTAACCAGGTGACTCTTGGTCCCGGAAGCGAGACAAAGGCCGGAGGAGGCGCAACGGGCAGGGCAGGGCCAGGCAGCTGGAAGCGGGTCAGTCTCGGGGGGCTTGGGGCGCAGGGGAAGGACCAAAGCCCTGGCTCTGGGCTCCCCTCCCCGCAAGATGGACTTGGCTGAAAGTTCCTGATTTCTGTGCTAACAAGTTCTGTCCTACGCTGTGTTCCTGTCGACTGATAAACCTCCTGTTTTCCCGGCTGGCTGACAGTCACGTCTGACTGCGGAGTCGGGGGGCAGGGCCCTCTGGCTCCCCCAGGACCCCGCCCGGGCGGACTCGCTGTGGGACGCGCCCGGTGGGGCAGGGGATGCTGGATGCTCCGGGGTCAGACCCAGGAAGGTGGAAGCTGGGGAAGCTTCGTGCCCTGGAGACAGTCGGCTCCGAGAGGAGGCTCCCCTGGGGTCCTGCCTGGCTTCATAGGGAGCAGTTCCAGAGCGTCACCCAGGGACCCCGTGACAGCCCCATGATGTCACATCATAATGTCCGCCTATTTTGATGATGTCACATTCTCAGGCCATCACATCCAGGTGTCTGCACATGTTGATGACATCATATCATGGGGCTGATGACATCACCACTTGTGATGTGATGTCATCGGTTGATGATGTCACACCAGGAAGACTACCCATGTTGGTGATGTTATGTATGATGTCATGATGATGTCATTATTAGTCACTGACTTATTAAGACGTTACAATTAACTAAATTGGGGCTACGTGCGCCATGGGATGACGTCATGTCCCGCTCTGATGCGACTTCACCTCTGCGCCGCCAGGGGGTGGCACAGGTGCGAGAGGTGTGTACGAGGGCAAGGCGCATGCGCACTAGCAGGAGCCGCAAACAGCAGCCGGGGCGCATGCGCCTCGACGGAGCGGGGACCGGGCGAAAGAGGCGCGAAGGAACCACGCACGCGCCCTGCGTCTCGGCTTAGATCGGGCGCTGCGCACGCGCACAATCCCTCGCCGGGCAGCGGCGCCTGCGCAGAGCGGCTCGGAGGACCGAGCCAACATAGAGCGGGCGGCGCAGAGCGGTTCCCCTTCCGGGGGGCGCCAGAGTTTTGTTTCCGGGTCGGGGCAACGGTGGCGCCCGGCGGCGGAGCGCGGGGATGCCGGAGATCGGGATCCGCCATGTGGTGTCCGCGAGCAGCGCCGACCCGGTGCGGGGCAGACCATTCCCGGGGGGGGGGGACGGGACCGTTCCGGGGGGTCGGGTCTGGGACGGGGGAGACCATTCCCCATGGGGGGTGCGGGAGAGCTGAGTGGGAAAGACCATTCCCTGCGGGGGGGGGAATGGAAGAGTCCATTCCCGAGGGGGGGGGTCGGAAGAGACCATCCCCGGGGGTGTCCCGCCCCCCTGACGATCTCCCCCCCCCCCCATTCCGCAGACTCACTGCGCCGAGAACCTGCTCAAGGCCGACACCTACCGCAAGTGGAAGGCGGCGCAGGCGGGCGAGAAGCAGCTGTCGGTCATTCTGCAGGTGAGACCCCCCACCCCCCCCACCCCGTGCGGGCCAGGACTCCTGGGTTCTCTCCCGGGGGGTGGGGGGGAATGGGGGAGCCAGGACTCCTGGGTTCTCTCCCTGGAGGGGGGGAAGGGGGAAGCCAGGACTCCTGGGTTCTCTCCCTGGAGGGGGGAGGGAATGGGGGAGCCAGGACTCCTGGGTTCTCTCCCTGGAGGGGGGGGAAGGGGGAAGCCAGGACTCCTGGGTTCTCTCCCTGGAGGGGGGGGAAGGGGGAAGCCAGGACTCCTGGGTTCTCCCCCTGGAGGGGGGGGAAAGGGGGGAGCCAGGACTCCTGGGTTCTCTCCCTGGAGGGGGGAGGGAATGGGGGAGCCAGGACTCCTGGGTTCTCTCCCTGGAGGGGGGGGAAGGGGGAAGCCAGGACTCCTGGGTTCTCTCCCTGGAGGGGGGGGAAGGGGGAAGCCAGGACTCCTGGGTTCTCTCCCTGGAGGGGGGGGAAGGGGGAAGCCAGGACTCCTGGGTTCTCCCCCTGGAGGGCGCGGGGGAAGGGGGAAGCCAGGACTCCTGGGTTCTCTCCCTGGAGGGGGGGAAGGGGGAAGCCAGGACTCCTGGGTTCTCTCCCTGGAGGGGGGGGAAAGGGGGGAGCCAGGACTCCTGGGTTCTCTCCCTGGAGGGGGGGGAAAGGGGGGAGCCAGGACTCCTGGGTTCTCTCCCTGGAGGGGGGGGAAGGGGGAAGCCAGGACTCCTGGGTTCTCTCCCTGGAGGGGGGAGGGAATGGGGGAGCCAGGACTCCTGGGTTCTCTCCCTGGAGGGGGGAGGGAATGGGGGAGCCAGGACTCCTGGGTTCTCCCCCTGGAGGAGGGGGAAAGGGGGGAGCCAGGACTCCTGGGTTCTCTCCCTGGAGGGGGGGGGGGAAGGGGGGAGCCAGGACTCCTGGGTTCTCTTCTCGGCTTTGGGAGGGGAGAGGGGTGTAGTGGTTAGAGCAGAGGGGACGGGGGAAGGCTGGACTCCTGGGATCCCGGAGTGGGTTGGAAATGGGCCCTGGGTGGGCGCCGCATCCCCGGCCCCTGACTCTCTCCCCCTCCGCCCGCGGCAGTTCGAGAAGGAGGAGCGGATCCACAGCATCGACGTGGGCAACGAGGGCTCGGCCTTCGTGGAGGTGCTGGCCGGCAGTTCCGCCTCGCCCAGCGAGCAGGACTACGAGGTGAGGGCGGGGGAAGCAGCGCATGCTGGGCTTTGGGGAGCTCCCAGGTCTAAGGTGGGGGGCAGAGGAGTGGACCTGGTTCAGTGATCTCTGTGGGGTGGGGCCCAGTCAAACGACCCCAGGGGGCTTAACCCTTAGGACTGTGGGGGTGACAGAATTTGGGGTGGGGGGGCCGTCAGGGGTTTGCGAAGGCTTCTCTAACCCCGGTCTCCCCCCCGCAAGGTGCTGCTGGTCACCTCGTCCTTCATGTCGCCCTCGGAGAGCAAGGCCGGCACCAACCTCAACCGGGTGCGGATGTTCGGCCCGGACAAGCTGGTGAAGGCAGCAGCCGAGAAGAAATGGGACCGGGTGAAAATTGTCTGCACCCAGCCGTACACCAAGGTGGGACCCCTGGGACCCGTCTCCGCAGTACAGCCTGGTCTGGGGACCCCTCGCGTACTGGCCAGGCAGGGGTGGAAGGGATGACACGGGGTGAGTGAGAGCGGGCAGTGCAGAATAGTGGTGCGAGCGTGATCCGCTGTCAGTGCCCCCACTCAAGGGGGGTAGGTGTGACGTTCCTCAGGGTACAGCTGTGTCCCCTTGGGTCTCTAGCCAGGGGTGCCTTTGACATTGCTTTGCCTGGAGTCCTGGCCTGCTCACACAGCCCACAGCTGAACTACACACAGGGCAGCACCCGCAAATCCTGAGTCCCGGCCTTGTCCCCCAGAAATGTGCGTCTTATAATGCCCAGCACTCTCCTGGACAGTTCATAGAAATTTCCTCAAAGGAAAGGTATTGTGCACCAGCCAAGTGGAGGTTCGCAAACATTTCAGTCCAAACCCGCTGCTTTGGATGGAACAATCCGAGAAGTTTATTAACTGCAGAAAGGTTGATTCTAATTGATTACCAGTGATAAGGCATAAAAGAATAGGTTACAAAGAAAAATAATAGAGGATAAACACACAAGCTAATCCCTAATTTACCCAACTAAGTAAATTTAAAAGCAAAAAGGATTTTTCTCACCCAAAGCTTGAAGTCGATTTCACAGGCTGGATTTCCTTTCAGCCTGGGTCCCCCTTTGGTTCAGTGAATACACTGATGACCAGAGAGATGGGAGAGGTGAGGTAGAAGCCACTGTTTATTCATTCCTTTACCCCCTCTCTCTCCGAGTATTACCCCTCACCTTGTGTATGTGAGGCTTGAACCGTCTCTGGGGCGGAATGTACATTTCTTCTTCACGCCTTCCTCCTGCCAGAGAATGGCTGCCTACGCAGCGGATAGCTTCTTAACACCTGATGGGGTATTGGTCTGTCCTTTGTCTCTGAAGGGATAGTCTGTGGGTGTTCCCCAGAATCATAACATATTTTAGTAACATTATAAAGTAAAAGCCCATAGCTTTACGCACAGTGTTGTTGCACACATTTTAACAGGACAATGATGTTCAGCAGATTATGTGTTTTCAAATGATACCTCATAAAGTAGACTGTACCACGTGTGTTATAACCTTATAAAAGTGGTGAACATGGGGTACAGGGTGTCACAGTGGGTGAGGGGGGAGATGATGTCTAGTGGTTAGACCAGCAGAGTGGGGGCAGCGGGAGGAGCCAGGACTCCTCGGTTCTCTCCCCAGCTCTGCCAATGGGTCACTTTCTTTCTGGCTGATCTCCCCGTAGACCCTAGCGTATGGGCTGTCCTTTGTGAAGTTCCACTCGCCGCCCGAAAACAACGAAACCCAATCAAAATCTGCCTCCCCGGTGAGTAACAGCTTTGCCGGTGCCCCTCACTCCCGACCCGCAGCCCCTGCTAGCCCAGCCACGGACTACCCCCTCCCCTCCCCCGGCTCTGCCGGTGCCCCTCACTCCCGACCCGCAGCCCCTGCTAGCCCAGCCCTGTGTGTCTCTCTCTGTACAGAAGGTGACCAAGCTGGGCCAGTTTAAGGTGAAGGACGAGGACGGCAGTTCCGCCTCCATGAGGCCCGGAGCCCTGTTCTTCAGCCGAGCCAGCAAACCGCTTCTCACGCCGCCCAGAGGTACCACGAACCCCTGGGGTGGGGGTTGGGGGACAGGCAGGGAGCCAGGACTCCTGGGTTCTCTGCCCGGCTCTGGGAGGGGAGTGGGGTCTAGTGGTGAGTGCTGGGAGCCAGGACTCCTGGGTTCTCTCCTGGCTCGGGGAGGGGAGTGGGGTCCAGTGGGTTAGAGCGGGGCGGGGGGCAGGCTGGGAGTCAGGACTCCTGGGTTCTCTGCCCGGCTCTGGGTGGGGAGTGGGGTCTAGTGGTGAGTGCTGGGAGCCAGGACTCCTGGGTTCTCTCCTGGCTCGGGGAGGGGAGTGGGGTCCAGTGGGTTAGAGCTGGGCGGGGGGCAGGCTGGGAGTCAGGACTCCTGGGTTCTCTGCCCGGCTCTGGGTGGGGAGTGGGGTCTAGTGGTGAGTGCTGGGAGCCAGGACTCCTGGGTTCTCTCCTGGCTTGGGGAGGGGAGTGGGGTCTAGTGGTGAGTGCTGGGAGCCAGGACTCCTGGGTTCTCTCCTGGCTCGGGGAGGGGAGTGGGGTCCAGTGGGTTGGAGCGGGGCGGGGGGCAGGCAGGGAGCTGGGACTCCTGGGTTCTCTCCCCAGCCGGGTGTGCCGCCCATCCGTCTAAGCTCCCCAGAGCTGCCGGTTCCCAGGGGCTGTCCCCTGCCCTCTGTGGAGCGTCCGGTTAGCTCTGGCTCCACGTGCGGCTGCTGCGGTCTGTGGCTGCGACGTCTCTTGCCTGCTCTCCCGTGCAGCCCCGCAGACGGAGGAGCCGTCCCCCAGCTACGCCGTGGCCACCCTCCAGGCCAGCACACCCGGTGCCGCCTCCCCCTCCCCGCCTGCCGCCAGGACCTCCCCCAGCCGCGCCGCAGCCTCCCCCAAGGTACAGTCCTCTCGGCCGGGCGCGGCCCCTCCCTTGCTGCGGGGGCTGCCGGAACCCGGGGCCAGTTCCGGGGCCCTCCCCTGGCGAAGGGGGTTGGTAAGAGCCGCGAGAACGAGGAACGGCTTGAAAATCCTTTGTAAGATCAGCCCTAAGGACTGATTCGGGGGCCGATCTCTGGCCTGGGTTGTCAGGGGCTGGCCTGGGAATGTAGTCCTCTATACGGACCCTGGCGTCCGGGCCGGATCCCCGCACTGGTACCCACAATCCGCTGCATTGCAGATTTGCTTGGGTACGGGGTTCTCCTTCACTTTTTGCCTTAAAGCGGCCGCCTCTCAGCACCCAGCGAGGGAGCCCTGTGTAAACAGGCCCCACCCCAGAGGTGGCTGCATCTCAGCACCGGGTGAGGGGTCCCTGTATAAACAGCCCCCCCCCAGTGGTGGCTGCATTCAGGAGTCCAATGCAGATCGTATCCGTTCTTTACCTTTTGCTCCCGATCCCCTTTTCTTCCCCGTCAGGATCCGGCTCCCACCAAGAGGAAGTTTGAGTTCAGCAAGGAGAACTCGGCCCCCCCCTCCGCTCGGAAACCTGACCCCGAGACCCCCCACACCACGCAGCCAGCCCCCAAGAAGCCCAAAGGTGAGAGGGGACTCCTGGGTTCTCTCCCCGGCTCTGTCCATATTGTACAGTGTGACGGATGGAGGTGTGGGGGGTACAGTGTGAGGAGGGGAGGGTGGATCTGTCACTCATTTGGCTGGGCGTTCCAGTTGGCTCAGGTGTCCCTGTAGGCGGGGATTATCTCTAACCCCCCGTATTGTCCTTCCCCAGCCCCGGAGCCGCCCCCCCGCAGGCCGCCGGCCCCCAAGAAGCAGCCGAAGGAGCCGTCGCCGGAGGGGGCGGGGGAGGATTTCCATCGCCTGCTGCAGGGGACGGTCTTCGTGCTGAGCGGCTTCCAGAACCCCTTCCGCTCCGAGCTGCGGGACAAGGCGCTGGAGATGGGGGCCAAGTACCGGCCCGACTGGACCCCCGACAGCACCCACCTCATGTACGTACCGCCGGCTCCTTCCCTGCCCCCACCCAGTACCACTCGACTGGACCCCCGACAGCACCCACCTCATGTAGGTACCGCCGGCTCCTTCCCTGCCCCCACCCGGCCGGTACCGCCCAGCCAGCCCGACTGGACCCCCCCACAGCACCCACCTCCTGTGGGCCCCGACCTTCCCCTATCGGCCGACCTTCTACCAGTGCAGCCGATACTGCCCAGCCTGGTTAACCCTGCCTAACCCTGACCCAGTGCATCCTGGGAAACCCAGGGCGCGCTCGGACACCAGGAGCAGAGCACCCTGGGTGGACCTTCCCAACCGTGTGCTGTGCAAGGAACCCAGGAGTCCTGCTCCCAGCCCTCCCCCACCCCCGTCTAACCACTAGACCCCACTCCCCTCCCAGAGCGGGGGAAAGAACCCAGGAGTCCTGACGCCTTGATCTACCCCCCTCTGATCTTCCTTCTGCTTCTTTCCCCCCAGCTGCGCCTTCGCCAACACCCCCAAGTACAGCCAGGTGAAGGGGCGCGGGGGCACCATCGTGCGCAAAGAGTGGGTGCTGGATTGCCACCGGGCCCGGCAGCGCCTGCCATGCAAACGGTGAGGGCGGGGTGCACCCCACGTCCAGTGGGTCTGGGGGCCAGCCAGGAGGTATCGGCAATGGCTGGGGGTTATATGCCAGCGGGGGTCAGATGGGGGCTCTGGGGGGCGATCAGCGCTGTCTGGAGCCCAGGGGGTTCAGTCCTGTTGTGGGGGGGCTTCAGGGGGTTCTCTCCGAGCTCCCTGGGGCTGGGGAGCAGTGCTCAGCTAAAGGGGTAACCAAGGGGTGTCCCCGAGCAGGTACCTGATGGATGGGCTGCCCGCCTCGGGCAGCGAGGAGGAAGAGGAGAGCGAGGAAGAGCCACCCACCCGGCCCCGCAAGACCCCCTCCCCCCGACAGGTAGGGGGCGTCAGGTGGGGCAGGGCCTGGCTCCGGGAGGGGAGCGGGGTCTAGTGGTTAGAGCGGGGGGGGGCTGGGAGCCAGGACTCCTGGGTTCTATCCCTGGCTCTGGGAGGAGGGTGTGGGGTCTAGTGGTTAGAGCGGGTGGGCTGGGAGCCAGGACTCCTGGGTTCTATCCCTGGCTCTGGGAGGAGGGTGTGGGGTCTAGTGGTTAGAGCGGGGGGGCTGGGAGCCAGGACTCCTGGGTTCTGTCCCCAGCTCCGGGAGGGGAGCGGGGTCTAGTGGTTAGAGCGGGGGGGCTGGGAGCCAGGACTCCTGGGTTCTCTCCCCGGCTCTGGGAGGAGGGTGTGGGGTCTAGTGGTTAGAGCGGGTGGGCTGGGAGCCAGGACTCCTGGGTTCTGTCCCCGGCTCTGGGAGGGGAGCGGGGTCTAGTGGTTAGAGCGGGTGGGCTGGAAGTCAGGACTCCTGGGTTCTCTCCCCAGCTCTGGGAGGGGGGCGTGGGGTCTAGTGGTTAGAGCAGGGGGGCTGGGAGCCAGGACTCCTGGGTTCTGTCCCCAGCTCTGGGAGGGGAGCGGGGTCTAGTGGTTAGAGCGGGTGGGCTGGAAGTCAGGACTCCTGGGTTCTCTCCCCAGCTCTGGGAGGGGGGCGTGGGGTCTAGCTCCCCAAACCCCTGCCCCCATTGCGCCACCTCGCACAGACACCGCCCCTATCGGACCTTTCTCTTGCAGGGAGCCGGGCTGCCCAGCTCCAACCACCAGGGCAAGGCGCCTGCCAGGGCCCAGCCGCCTCAGGGTGAGTCCTCGGGGGAGGAGACCGAGCCCGGCACATCCTGGGCCAACGCCGGCAACTCGCGGGCCAGGGGCCAGAGCTCCCCGGCCTCCACGGACAGCGGGGAGCCCGCAGGTAGGGAGAGAACCCAGGCGTCCTGGCTCCCTGCCCCGGGAGGTATCCCACAGTGCCGTGGGGTGGCTGGGACTGATTTCCCCTGCTGTTCTCCAGGGGCGAGAGACAGCGGGGAGGGCGACTCCGGCGACACGGACGACGAGCTGAGGAGGTGGGTACAGCAGAGCGTGGCCACCGGTGAGTTGGGGGTGAGTGCCCCTCGGCTGAGGGGATGGGGACAGGAGCGATGGAAAAAGGGCCCCAGGGGGGTTCGGCCCCCCCCACTCATCCTGGGGAGGGACTCGGGTTCTCTCCCTAGCTCAGGGGAGTGGGGTGTAGTGGTTAGAGCGGGGGGGGGCTGGGAGCCAGCCCTCCTGGATTCTGTCCCTGGGTTTGGGAGGGCAGAGGAGGGGGGGGCGGAGGATGGGGTGCCCCCCCCCCCCCCCCGTCTGACCCACGCTCCCCGATGCAGGGTGGAGGAGGAGCACCGCAAGAAGCAGCAAGCGGGTCGGGAGGCAGCTCCGGACCCCGACGACGACCCCTACGGCGGCTCCACGGATGAGAACACAGATGTGGAGGAGGAACCGGATCAGCCCATCCCGGAGCTGCCTGGTACGTGGGGTGGGACGTGATGCCTGTCCCCTCTAGGGGGTGCCTGCTCCCATCTGGCCCCAGGGTGGGGACTGGCTTTCTCGGGGGGCGGAGAATGAGTCACGGGGTCTATCTTCTCTAGGGGGTGTGTAACCCCTTAGCAGTGATTCTGAGTAGAAGACATGACAGAGATTTTTACTATCCTGCGGCGGTGAGTCCCACAGGTGAACACTGTACGAATCGGACAGGGAGACGCCCAGGCGGTTTTCTAGTGTCCAGCTCTTTACGTTCCCCCTTTTCCTCCTCTCCAGATTTCTTCGTGGGCAAACGCTTTTTCCTGTATGGAGATTTCCCCTCCCAGGAGCGACGCCTCCTGAATCGCTACATCACGGCGTTCAACGGGTGAGGGGCGGGCCGCGGGGGCCTCAGGCCGTCACAGCAGCTGGTCCCTCCGCCCAGACCCGAACCCAGGAGTCCGGGTCAAATCCCATCGCGTGTGGGATAGCTCCCGAAGTCCCCTCTGTAGTTATGAAATTCGCCCCCGCTGCTGTCCTAAGCGTGTCTGTTGCTGGGAGGTGGTTAAACAGCCTCCGCGCCCCACCCCAGAGACAGCTGCATCTCTGTGCCGGACATGTGTCTGTGTTCAGCGAGCGATTCTTCGATAATCGATGGAAGTGTGGGCTGGGGTAGCAGGGGCTGCGGGTCAGGAGTGAAGGGTGCCGGCAGAGCTAAGGGGGCTGCGGGTCGGGAGTGAGGGGCACAGGTGGATGGGGCGGGGGGGGGGGGGGGGGGGGCTGTGGGTCGGGAGTGAGGGGCACAGGTGGATGGGGGGGGCTGTGGGTTGGGAGTGAGGGGCACAGGTGGATGGGGGGGGCTGTGGGTCGGGAGTGAGGGGCACAGGTGGATGGGGGGGCTGTGGGTCGGGAGTGAGGGGCACAGGTGGCTCTGGGTCGGGGGGGGCTGTGGGTCAGGAGTGAGGGGTTCTCACTGACGCTGCCGTTCCGCTCCCAGGGAGGTGGAGGGCTACATGAACGAGCGGGTGAACTACGTCATCACGGCCCAGGAGTGGGATGACACCTTCGAGGAGGTGAGAGGGCTCCCCCTGTTCTCCCCCTGCCCCCCGGCACCAGAATAGCGACCCCCTAATGGATGGGGTGCACGTGTCCTCCCCTGGAGCGGGCAGGGGGCTGGCTGGCTCCGTGGGGACAGGGAATGGGACATGGGGCCTTTAACCGTTTATGGCATTTGGGTGTTTAACGCAGGGCGTAGACTGGAGCCTTTGGAGCCAGGACTCCTGGGTTCCCTCCCCGGCTCCGGGAGGGGAGTGGGGTCTAGTGGTTAGAGCAGGGGGCTGGGAGCCAGGACTCCTGGGTTCTATCCCCGGCTCCAGGAGGGGAGTGGGGTCTAGTGGTTAGCGCAGGGGGCTGGGAGCCAGGACTCCTGGGTTCTCTCCCCGGCTCCGGGAGGGGAGTGGGGTCTAGTGGTTAGAGCAGGGGGCTGGGATCCAGGACTCCTGGGTTCTCTCCCCGGCTCCGGGAGGGGAGTGGGGGCTAGTGGCTCAGAGCAGGGCAGGCTGGTCAGATGCTCCTGGTTCTCTGCTCTCACTGCCCTGGTATCGCCCCCGCAGGCTCTGAACGACAACGCCAACCTCTCCTTCGTCCGCCCCCGCTGGATCTACACCTGCAGCGAGCGCCAGCGGCTCCTCCCGCACCAGCCGTACGTGGTGGTGCCGCGAGCGTAGGGCGGCGCTCGGGGATCCCCCCGGCGCGGACTCGGGGGGCCTGGGAGCTCACCTGTGTACAGACGACGGGGTGGTTTTAGCTGCGCTCAGTCCCTGCCTGAGCCCCCGTTCGCATCAGCGCCAACTTCAGGGGCTTGGGAGCAGGGGCTGAGCTGGGCTCTGTGCCGGGGCAGGGCCGCCCTGAATGTACCCGCCTCCCCCGGCCGGTGTGACTCCCTGTTCCTCAATATACCCCTCCCGGCGCGATCTCCAAGGCGCCCTCACTCCCCGGCCCTTCCCTCCCGGCTCCTCCACCCCCTTTCCCACCAGTGCTGTCATTTTGACGGGTTAACCCTGGATTGAATCTCTGTGCGGACGCCCCCAAAGGGATTTGGACCCGGCTTCTCGCCGTTCACACCGCCGTATGATCACATCCCTTCCAACCGGTGTCTGCACCCACGTGCCCCCCCCTCCAGTCCCCTTCCGCTGGCCGGAGTCTGTGACTGGGAGGGGGGAGCCCCAGGGTGGGGTTCGATGCTAAACTCCAGAGAATTTACAAACCCAAATCAAATGCAGGAAACCTCCCCTCCCTCCCTTCCCGCCCTGGGAACGGTGCAGCCAGGGACCCCTTCGCACCGTGAGCCGCGGGGGGAGTTCAGGTCTTAGCATTTGCTCTGGGCAAGGAAATTAAGCTGGTCAGTTTCAGGCTGGTGGGCGGGGGCCCGAGGTGGGTGTGTCTGGTCAGTTTCACAGTTGCTGTGTGTGTCTGGATGGTTTCCCTTTCTCCTGCCCTAGATCCTGGGGTGCTGTTTGTATTTGTGGGGGGGGAGGAGGGGGGGAGCTCTTTTCTACAGATTTTTCTTTGAGCGAAATAAACAGCTTTTGGGTGATGCTTGGTTTAAAAGCCCCCTTTAACCAGGGGGTGGGTCTGGTCTTGCTGGGGCCCTGGCCTGAGCCCCACACTGAATTTAGGCTACAAGGCCTGGGCCCCCTCCCTCACAGCGCAGCTGAGTGGCTCTGGGGGGCGCTAGGGGCCCTGCTCTGCCCCAGTGGGTTTCTTTGAAAGGGCCCCACGTTGTCCAGCGAAAGGAGACGTGCTGCTGCTGAGCCCCCCATCTCTGTGCCCCAATGAACCCACATCCCCCAGAGCTACTGGGCAAACTGGACTGCCGTGAAATCTGACCCCCACCCCCCAGGGTCAGGGAGCAGCCTCTGTATTGAAGCTCAGGGTGCTTCAGACGTGAGATTAGCGGAGGCATCTCGCTCTCTGGGTCCAAATGGGGCTGGAGCTACTCCTGCCCCCCATGCAGGCTCCTTCCCATCGTCTGCCGCGGTTCTGCACGACCCCCAGCCCGAGCCGTGGAGTCCCAACCCGTCTGTCCCCCTCTGAGCTTTAGCCGGGGGTGGGGGTCTCTGCACGTTCAGATCTGGCCTGGAATCCAGCAGGGGAGCTTTCTTGTCTGTGCCCCCGGGTGCTTTCCTGGCTCAGACCAGCCAGGGGTGACGAGATGTGTGTGGGTCCTGATCCAGAGCCCACCACAGCTGCTCCCCACACTACTTGGCGGGGCCAGTGTGTCTCTTTCTTCATTAAACCTGTTCACGAGCCCAGGTGTGGCCCCCTTGTGTTGATCTGACCCCACAGCTGCCAGCGAACGGGGGCTGACAGCCTGACTGAGAGGTGGGCCCATGGACAGAGTGTGGGTGGGGGAGCCCGGGGCTGGGGGGTTTGAATTGAGGGGTATTCACAGACGTAGGTGGGGGGGCTGTTGAGTTGGAGTCTGGAACCTTATGGGGGGGGTGTAGAGAAGTTTTGTTTGGGGGGAATTCAAGACTCCCCAGGGGGTGCTGTGTGTAACATGGGGAGGGGGGCAGTCAGCCCCTCCAGCAGAGGATGGACAGACAGAGTCATTCATGTTTTTAGATTTAAATGACCAAGGTACCATTTGTACCTAGACAATAAAAAGAGGAAATCCGCCCCACCCCGTCCTGTCCTCCCCATGGGGTGTATGGGGGGAGGGTTCCACACACACTACACTGGAAGAAGCTTCTCTAAACATGGGGTCAACCCTGCCCACTTCCCCTGGAGTGGGGGGCGGCTGGTCCATCTCCAGCCCCCTGGGGACAGAAATCCAGGCATGGGTGGGGGGCTGATGCTTAGATGGTGAGCGCTGGCGGGCTGGGAGTGTCTCCTTTTTGAGGGTTTGTGCAGCGCCTGGCGCGGCGGGGTCCTCGGTCCTACCTCATACGGTGCAATAATGGACCAGGCCGAGCACAACGGGGTCCTGGACTGGGGCCATAGGAATAACGGGTCAGAAGTGCTGCCCAGGGCTCCTTGGCCTCGCCTCCCCCCCCAAATCTGCCTCTTTCACCACAAGATGTGGGGGAGAGTACAGTATAGCTTGATCCAAAGACGTGTCCAGGTCTGGGATTGGGACGCTGGCACCAGCATGCGGAACTGGCTGGCTCGGGGTGGGGAATTCGGGGCCGCTCCCCTCCAGCACCAGGGTTTGTGCCGGATCACAGCCCCGTGCCAGTTAGTTCTCCCCCGCAAGGGTGATTTATTTTCTCCTCTGTTTAGTATTTTCTCTCAGTTCTTTTACCAAATGGGTTAAATTTCACCCTACAACGTTTTGAAAATTAAAATCTGGGTAAAGTTATTTTTGTTCCTTAACATTTTGTTTAACCTGCTACAGAAATTTCCCAGTTCACAATTCACCTTTGTTGTTTTTGTTGTTTCTTTTCTGTCACATTCTTTCATCAGATTAATTTTACCGAGCGACTATCAATTGCTACTCAACACATTGTGCTTATAATAATTGGTAACTGATCATTGATAATCTCTCCTCCAAGATCTGTTGAGAATGTATAGCAATAATTAATACTTATTAATACTTAGTGACTAATGGTTAATGTATAATTAGGCTTGAGAATTTGAGGTTTATCATTTTTAACATACCAATTTTGTATTTAAAGCCTTTTCAATGTTCACCGTTGCGAGAAGTTACGGGGCAGTCACACACCAGGGCGGGTCGGACAATAATTATTTAATGACTAACTGTTGATTTTAAAAAGTGAAAGCTTTCTACCCGGTAAAACACCCCTCGTCGACATGTACAAAGCAAATACCCCGACATCCAGCTCCGCTCCCCAGCAGCGCCGGTCTCACGTCGCCCGTCCGGACATTTCGATGATCATCGAGAGATTTTTCCGTCGGTTTGCGTGGGTGCGGTGAAATAGACTTTTATCGATGTTTACTAATTAAAAACTGACCCCTTCCAAGGCTAGGTGGAACATGACTCATCACCGTTCGTTACACATGCAATCTGGGCTTTACAACAAAATATTAATAATTAACACAACCAATCAGTCATTCATCATGTCTTTGGCAAAGTCTTGCGGCCAGTCTGACGGCAGGAAAATGGGGAACTCAGCAAGGATCTTCGATGCGGAGCAGGAACGGCGCCGAGTACCGACAGGGGAGTGAGGCGTGATCTGCGGTAGGAGGCTGGCTGGCACAGTGACGAGTCAGAACTAGGCGTCGCTCATCAGGCCTGCAGCGTGTACGGCTCCGAACGCTAGCGACGGAGGAAGCGACAGGTGCAGAGTGGGAATAAACCCATTCAACTGGACCCTCGGGGCAACGAGGACGAACCGTGCTCGGAACGAATTCGCGGAAGGGTGAAGGTGGCACCAATTCTAGAACCGCTGAGGGGATCCCGGCTTAAGGCGGTTCGGCCAGGCGAGCGGAAGAACAGCCGGGAAACGGGGTTCAAGTTAGACGTGGCGGGTAAAAGCCGGGTTGGAAGACCCAACGCTCGCTGGGGTTTGATGGCCAGCAGTGTTTCGGAGGAACTGCTCCAAGACCGACGGGAATGGAGACGAGCCAGCCCCAGAGAGACGGGCCTGAGGCAAGGAGAATCAATCGTTCATCTGTAAGAGAAAGTATGGCTGGTGTTTAATACGGAGCGTGAGTAACATTCGCTAGTTTACACCTAACGATCGATAATTACTACTAACTAAGACTGATTTAGTCACGGAATCCGTGACTTCCAGCCACCTCCATGACTTCAGCCTCTGGTGGTGGTCGGGAGCTGCGGGGTCCTCTGCCGGCCCCTGCAGCCCCCCGCCGCTGCAGGCGGTTCCTAGCCCCTGTGCAGCTGCCCCGCTTCGGGCGTTGTGGGGACTCACAGATCCCCATTTCGTCAGGGACAGGTCACGGCTTGCGGGAATTTTTCTTTTTCGCCCGTCGCCTGTCCCTGACTTTTACTAAAAATATCCGTGCCTAAATCTTAGCCGTACTAATAATGTATCATTTAGAACATAAAAGTATTTTAATATGTAATGTATAGTCCCTAATTTATAATAATACGTAATTACTAATTGATCATTTAGAATTTATAATATAAAGTAGTGTTGTTAGTATATAATAGAGTCCCTAATTTATAATAATTACCAATTATCATTTGATATAAAGTGTTATAAATGATAACTAGTAATCATTTAGTTATATAATTAATGTTGAATTAGAAATATTTAATTGTTTACCATATATAATATACAATATCTAATATCTACTAAATAATTACTAATAATAGTTTTAGAATATAAAGTATTGTTCAATCTCTCATTTAAAATGTAGTAATTGTTCATTATTAGATCGTTAATAAGTATTATTCTATTGTTGGTTAACATATTATAAATTAGAGATTGTAGAACAATAAACACAGACCTGTCACACCGGGCGCTGCCCAGACCCCAACCAAGTTGGGGGCCCTGCCCAGACCCGCGCTGAGCTTGGGCCCCGTCGCACCGGGTGCTGCCCAGACTCACAGTGATACCTGGGCCCTGCAGTGATTATGTCGTTTGACCGATTATCGATGGTCTCCCGACCCCCCAATCCGCATGGTGCTGTCCCTCGGGCGTGTCTCTGTCGCCGGCTGTCACGCCCCAGTGATCCAGCCTGGCCTGCATCTCACCAGCAGCCGCTGGAATTTCGTCCTCGGTGGGATTTGGGCCCAACAAGCGGGAATCCCGTCTCGGGGGCCGGATTCAGGCCCAGATTGGGGCGAGCAAAAGTGGGCTGGGATTGACACAGGGGAAATGCCCTGGTGTGAATGAGACGGGGAACGTCCCCAGAGCAGCGGCCGGTTCCCACCCGCTGGGGCTCTGGCCCCATTGACACCTGGCCCAAATACAGACGGGGCCAAAACCGCCCCGTGTTTTACACTCGGTCATCGTCCCTCTGGGCACCAGCCCCCACCCCTCTATATCCCCATCCCCTTATACCTCCATCCATCCCCCTATACCCCCAGCCCCCGCTCACCTGTCTCCATCCCCTTATACCTCCATCCATCCCATGTCCTCTGTCCCTCCATCCATCCCCCTATACCCCCAGCCCCCGCTCACCTGTCTCCATCCCCTTATACCTCCATCCATCCCATGTCCTCTGTCCCTCCATCCATCCCCCTATACCCCCAGCCCCCGCTCACCTGTCCCCATCCCTTGTGCTCACCTCTCCCCCAGCTCACCTGTCCCCCACCCCGCTCACCTGTCCCCCATTCCCTTCGTTCACCTGTCCCCACTCCCCTCGCTCACCTGTCTCTCATTCAGCCATCCTCCTGCTCACCTGTCCCTGCCCTGCTCCAGCTAGTCCCTGGGGCCCAGCCTCAGACCCGGCTGGCACGGGGTGATAGGCGCAGCGCTGGTAACTGCAGGGTGTGGGGCAGTGTCGGGGCTGCACATGGGGCCAGAATCGGAGTCAGGGGCACCCAGCTAGAGAACCCCCCCCCCGTGCCTGGGGGAGCCCCCAGCCCCCTTCAAGCACCACAGAACTCCTCTAGATCCAGCCCCATGTACTGACCCCATAAACCCTCAATCCAGCCCCACAGCCCTCCATCCAGCCACATAAACCCCCACCCCCCCTTCCAGCACCACATCCCCACTCCCCCGTCCACCCCATCTATCTATGTAGTTCTCTGCCTCGACCCCACCATGCATATATCCACATATCCCCCAGATCCAGCCCCACATACACCCCACATCAGACCCCACCTACCCCTTGGATCCTGTGCCATGTACCCCCTCCCAGCGCTCTCCCCAGATCCAACCCTGTTCTCATCTCCCCTCCTGCCCCACCCCCGCAAGTCTTTTGTTTTCAGTTCATCTCCCTGCTGGGATTTTGGATGGGTCGCTGTGGGTCAGGATTGAGCATATGGGGGGGGGCCCTGATCTCGGTTGGAGTCTGTGCAGCGCCCGGCGCGACGGGGCCCTGATCTTGGTTGGGGTCTGGGCGGCGCCCGGCGCGATGGGGCCCTGATCTCGGTTGGGGTCTGGGCAGTGCCCAGCATGGTGGGAGCCTTGATCTCATTCCCTATCTTGATCAGCACCTTTAGGTGCTATCGTCAAACACCTAATAGCTGCCCCTCCCAATGCAGGACCCTCTCCTTCACTCTCCAGCAGCCCGGCCTGGCGGATGGAATATTTGCTACTTCCCTCCGGAGACCTGGTCCCTGAATTTTTCTAGTCCAGAGAGGCCGGAAAAGAAAACTGGGGCAGACAGCAAAAGAGCGAGAGAAACCACCCACTCTCCGGAGATGGGCGGTATTAACCCTTTAATCCTGAGAAACGAGGGTAACAAAGATGGGACAGACGAATGTAGAGGGGCAGCTTTCTCCTCCGGGATCCCACTCTAAGGGGCGCAGGACGTGCAGAGGGGAGAAGGGAAAATCCCGTGTCTGAGGCTTTTGGGGGCAGAGCTGGTGGGAGGAGTGGGATAAGCTGAGGGGCGTTGAATATCCCAGCGCTGTAACGAAGCGTTAACCGGAGTCCTTTGCATTCAGTGTCCGCAGGGTTTTCTCTGTGTCAGCCGGGGCGTGCAGTCAGGGGAGGTTCACCCTTATACCAGGTCCGTGTGCCCCCTAGGACTCCTGGGTTCTATTTGGAGCAGCAGAAGGGGAGGGTGGCCGGTGGGTAGTTGTGAAGGAGTCAGGACTTCTGGGTTCCATTCCTACCTCTGGGACTTGGTTCCCAGCCCCCCGCCGCTGTAACCACTAGACCCCACTCCCCTCCTGGTGCCAGGGAGAGAACCCAGGAGTCCTGGCTCCCAGCCCCTCCCACCCCCCTAGTTCCCACTCCCCTCCCAGAGCCAGGGAGAGAACCCAGGAGTCCAGCCCCTCCCACCCCCGCCCAGACCCAGGGAGAGAACCCAGGAGTCCTAGCTCCCCACCCCTCCCACCCCCGCCCAGAGCCAGGAAGAGAACCCAGGAGTCCTGAGAGAGCATGGGAAGGGGACAATGCAGGAGGCCCAGTGAGGGGGGGGAATCCGGGGGCTGGGGGCAAATCCCAGCGGGAAGGGGGGTAAATATCGGAGGCGGGGGGCAGATTCCATGTGGGAATCCCCGGGGGACTCCCCAGGGAACGGGGCGGACGCAGCAGAATCCACCGAGAAGGGAGGGGGAGGAGGCGGTGCCGGACGCTGCCGAATCAACCTAGCCACGGGGAGGGGCCAGGAGCAGGGAGCGAGCGCTGGGCTGTACCAAGTGCCCGCACAGGGGCGCGTCAGGGCTCCCGCTTTGCGCGCCCACCTGGTTTCTCACCAGCTCGGGCTGATATCTATGGCGCGGTGCGAGGGACAAAATTCATCGTGCCAACGCGCTGCGGCTGTTCTTTCTATGCGTCTTCCCCCTCCCGCTCCCCCAGCTCCCAGCCGCGGGCTGTTCCAGGCTTGGGCTCCCCTCCCAGGCACATGAGGTTGGTTTGTTAGGGTCTCCCATGAACCCCTGGGCTGTGCAACAGGATGGGTTGTCGAGGGTAGAGTATCTGGGCATCCCAGTGTGTTTATTGTAGGGTCTCCTGTGAGCACCAGGGCCGCAGACTCCTGTTTGTTTATTGTAGGGTCTCTTGTGAGCACAGGCTCATGTTTACTGTAGGGTCTCTCTAGAGTGCTGGGGCTGTACGCACTGGCATGTTTATTGTAGGGTATGTAGTCACCCTGGCTTGTTTACTGTAGGGTCTCCTGTGAGCACTGGTATGTTTGTTTACTGTAGGGTCTCTCATGTGCAGTGGGGCTACAGACACTAATGTGTTGTTTGTTGGCTCTCTCCAGAGTTCTGGGGCTACACACAGTTGTTTGTTTATTGTAGGGCAACTTGGCAGAATATTTTGTTTATTGTAGGGTCTCTATGGAGACCTTGGACTGCATAGCCTAGGGTTATTGCTGTAGGGTTGCTTATGAGCTCTGGGTGACTGTGCATGCTGGTTATTATAGGGTCTGCCCTGAGTACTGGCACTACACACACTGGCTTGTTATTGTAGGGTCTCCCTGAGCTCAGTGGCTTTGGCGCTACATTTTATTTTAATTTCTGTAGAAAAAAATCATTGATGGAGCAGATAACTACAGAAAACATCCTGTGGCAAGGGGGAGGGGGGATGTGAAGGGTTAACTCCCAGCCTCCCTGCTCTAACCCATTAGATTCCACTCCCCTCCCAGAGCCAGGGAGAGAACCCAGGAGTCCTGGCCCCCGGCTCTAACCCATTAGAGCTCCCCAGCCACTCTTCAAACCGCTCAGCTGCTTCTTGAAAAGCAAAAAACCGCAGGATTGGAAGCAGGGGAGCGATTAGGTGACATCCTAGAGCTCGGGCTGATTGCTGGAGGAGGCCCCTGGCTGGCCAACGACCAGGGCTTCCTTAGCGAGATGGGGGGACTCCATGGGGGGGAGGGGGTCCCCGAGAGGGCAGTGGGGTGATCATTCTGCCTGCGGTGACTGTCACCGACCAAAACGGTCGAAAGGATGTCGGAGGTCAGCGTTGCTGTCACTACACCGCAAGGGAGCCAGGACTCCTGGGTTCTCTCCCTGGCTCTGGGAGCGGACTGGTGTCTAGTGGTTAGAGCAAGGGGCTGGGAGCCAGGACTCCTGGGTTCTCTCCCTGGCTCTGGGAGGGGAGTGGGGGCTAGTGGTTAGAGCAGGGGGGGCTGGGAGCCAGGACTCCTGGGTTCTATTCCTTTCCCTCCCCCCTCCCCTATGGCATCAGTTGCTGGTTGGTAAATCTAATCACCCCGACAGCCCAGCGGGAGTTACCGTCTCTTCGCCCCCAGCGGCTCCGTCTCCCCAGCCCTGTTATTGCCACGGCAGGTTCCCAGCCTGCTCCCGGGGGCCCCAAATCTTCCCCCGCCCCCCCGGAGCCAGCACAGGCCTGGTAACCACGGCGCAGCCAAGGGGGAATGATCCCGTCACGCCCCCGGGGACCCAACAGGCAACGGGACTGCACAGTCTGAGCTCATCTCTAGAGAACCCAGGAGTCCTGGCTCCCAGCCCCCCTGCTCTGACCACTAGACCCCACTTCCCTCCCAGAGCCAGGGAGAGAACCCAGGAGTCCTGGCTCCCAGCCCCCCAGCTCTGACCACTAGACCCCACTCCTCTCCCAGAGCCGGAGAGAGAACCCAGGAGTCCTGGCTCCCAGCCCCCCTGCTCTGATCACTAGACCCCACTCCCCTCCCAGAGCCAGAGAGAGAACCCAGGAGTCCTGGCTCCCAGCCCCACCACACCCCTTTAACGACTGGAGCTCACACCCCCCTACTTAGAGCCAGGGGCTGGGCTGGGAGTCCTGACTTGTGCCCTGGGAACAAAGTCCACATGGCCAAGACTATAAACAATGACGTCACTTCTTCCCACCCACCCCCCTCTTTAACCCCTTGTATCCCCAACCTCGGGCGCTGAGCTGCTCCCTGGGTTTCTAACCCTCTCCCAGCTGGGCTGCCCAATGGGGGGGCGGGGGGAGAAGAAGAGAGGGGCCGCCTGTCCCAGGAAAGGGCTGGCAGGTGAAGGATTAATCTCAGCTGTTTCTTTGGCAAAGGGCAGAGACCAGCCCCACGAGAATCTTCAAGGAGAGTCAAAGTCCCCTGGTCCTTGTGCACTGCCCCCCCTGCTCTAACCACTAGACCCCACTCCCTTCCCCGAGCCAGGGAGAGAACCCAGGAGTCCGGGCTCCCAGCGCCCCCCTGCTCTAACCACTAGACTCCAGTCCCTTCCCCGAGCCAGGGAGAGAACCCAGGAGTCCGGGCTCCCAGCGCCCCCCTGCTCTAACCACTAGACTCCACTCCCTTCCCCGA
The DNA here is from genome assembly GCA_033296515.1 of Macrochelys suwanniensis. NCBI lineage: Eukaryota > Metazoa > Chordata > Testudines > Chelydridae > Macrochelys > Macrochelys suwanniensis. The sequence goes on from CM065795.1 coordinate 1,142,316, forward strand.
GCCAGGGAGAGAACCCAGGAGTCCGGGCTCCCAGCGCCCCCTGCTCTAACCACTAGACCCCACTCCCTTCCCAGAATCGGGGATAGAACCCAGGTGTCCTGGCTCCCAGCCCCCCCTGCTCTAACCACTAGACCCCACTCCCTTCCCCAAGCCAGGGAGAGAACCCAGGAGTCCTGGCTCCAACGCTCCCTCCCCCCCCACCCCCTTTCCACTAGGTCATGCGGCCTCCTCTGTATCTGGTATTTGTAGGGTTAACAAGAGGATCAGTAAATGAAACTACCGGCGGGGAGCTGTCCTGCAGAAGGGACCAATCAGGAGAGGATGTGTATGGGGGATTGCGACCTTCATTTGCATATTTAAAGCGTGGCTGTGGGCCCAGCGTTGGACCCTCTTCCCTGCGTTTGTTAAGAGCCGACAATAGCAAAGCAGTGCAGCTAACAGGCTGCCCTGTGTGTGTTTCCAAAGAGCCTGGCCTGTGAGTGCTTGTGCCTTGTTCTCCGTGCACCTGGGGTCTGCCAGCGTGACTGTCGCCCCGTGTGGCTGAGTGTGTAAGTGTAACCCTGGGTGCATTGTGAGACAGAGAGAGGGGACTCGGGGGGGGGGTGTGTAACCCAGTGTGTGTTGAATTGTAGCTCTGTCTGTGTCATAGAATCATAGAATCTCAGGGTTGGAAGGGACCTCAGGAGGTCATCTAGTCCAACCCCCTGCTCAAAGCAGGACCAAGCCCCAATTTTGCCCCAGATCCCTAAATGGCCCCCTCAAGCATTGAACTCACAACCCTGGGTTTAGCAGGCCAATGCTCAAACCACTGAGCTATCCCTCCCCCACAGGAGGGTGTGTGTGCGCGCGCGTGCGCCAGGGCTGCTGTGTGTATCACTGTATTCCAGGGAGTGTGTGTGTCTGTGAGAGGGACTTGTATGTGTATCTGGAACCCTGTGTGTCATTATATCCCTGGGTGTACATGTGTGGCACTCCATATCTCTATGCACGTGTCTGTGTGGGGGGGTGTTACTCTTCCCTAGTGTGTGTGTCTGCTTGTGTTAACCTTCCCGTGTGTGTGTGTATTTGTGTGTCTGTTTGTGTTACCCTTCCCTAGTGTGTGTGTATTTGTGTGTGTCTGTTTGTGTTACCCATGCGCAGTGTGTTTGTGTGTGTGTGTCTGTTTGTGTTACCCTTCCCTAATGTGTGTGTCTGCTTGTGTTAACCTTCCCTAGTGTGTGTGTGTGTGTATTTGTGTGTCTGTTTGTGTTACCCTTCCCTAGTGTGTGTGTGTTTGTGTGTCTGTTTGTGTTACCCTTCCCTAATGTGTGTGTCTGCTTGTGTTACCCTTCCCTAGTGTGTGTGTATTTGTGTGTGTCTGTTTGTGTTACCCTTCCCGTGTGTGTGTGTGTTGTGTCTGTGTGGGTGTTATTACCCTTCCCTAGTGTGTGTGTATCTGTTTGTACTACCCTTCCCTAGTGTGTGTGTATCTGTTTGTGTTATCCTTCCCGTGTGTGTGTGTTGTGTCTGTGTGGGTGTTACCCGCTCCCTAGTGTGTCAAGGGCATCTCTATGTCCACAAACCCAGCTTCCCCCTTTCCACTCCCCCGCCCCACCCATGTGCAGCTGGCCCTTTAAGGGCTCCCGGCTCCCTGTCCCCGCCCCCTTCCGTCCTCCCCAACCCCTGGCAGTTAAAGGGCCAGTCCCGGCAGCTGGCACCAGGCGCCCCAGCGATGTGGCTGTCCCGGAGCTGCCCCGCAGCGGCCGCTGCTCGCCGGACCCTGGCCCTGAGACCCTACTGCACCCGCCGGGCCCAGCGCCAGGGGCTGCTCTTCCGGCAGGTGAGCCGGGGGGCTGGGAGCCAGGACGCCTGGGTTCTCTCCCCCGCTCTGGGAGGGGAGTGGGGGCTGGTGCTTATAGCAGGGAGCCAGGACGCCTGGGTTCTCTCCCTGGCTCTGGGAGGGGCGCGGGGTCTGGTGGTTAGAGCAGGGGGGCGGGGCTGGGAGCCAGGACGCCTGGGTTCTCTCCCCAGCTCTGGGAGGGGAGTGAGGGCTGGTGGTTAGAGCAGGGGGGCGGGGCTGGGAGCCAGGACGCCTGGGTTCTCTCCCCAGCTCTGGGAGGGGAGTGGGGGCTGGTGGTTAGAGCAGGGGGGCGGGGCTGGGAGCCAGGACGCCTGGGTTCTCTCCCCAGGAGGACGTGCTCTGCAGTCAGGAAATCCCAGCCCTCCTTGTTGCTGCTCTGATCTGATCCTTGGGGCTGTATCGTCCCCGCCCTGCCTGCAGGACTCCTGGCTTCCGGTCCCGCTCCCAGGGCGGCCGATCTCCTGGTTTCCCATCCCACTCCAGGGCAAAGGGCCAGGCGGGCGGCGGGCCTGTCACCTGGCTGCCTTGGCATCTCGCCTCGAACGGCAGCCCCTGGCAGGGAGCCCGGGGCTGGGGAGGAGGGATGGCACCAGGACCATGGGTTACGTTAACTGAATCTGTTTCCCTTAAGTTAACTATCCTCACTCACACCCTTGTGTCCACTGTCCGCAATGGGCCAGCTTGATTATCACTTCCAAAGTTTTTTTTCCCCTGCTGATACAGTTCTGTCTCTAAGGTGCCACGAGTATTCCTTTTCTTATTTTCTTTTTGCTGACACAGACTAACACGGCTACTACTCGGAAGCCTGTCCCAATTAATTCATTAGCCTCTTAAAGTTGGTGTGGGCACTTCCACCTTTTCATGTTTCTCTGAATGTATAAATATCCTCTCACTGTATGTTCCATTCCATGCATCTGATGAAGTGGGTTCTAACCCACGAAAGCTTATGCTTAGAGCTTAGTCTCTAAGGTCCCGCAAGGACTCCTGTTCTTTCTGCTGACACAGACTAACACGGCTGCTATTCTGAAACCGAAAATTACCATGTGTAGAACCCAGGAGTCCTGGCTCCGCCCCCCCACCCCCCCAGTGCTCTAACCACTAGACCCCACTCCCCTGCCGGTGCTGACTGCATCTCTCCTCCCAGCTCTTCGAGCCCGTCAGCTGCACCTACACCTACCTGCTCGCCGACCTGAAGACCAAGGAGGCGGTTCTGATCGACCCGGTTCTGGAGACGGCCAAGCGGGACGCAGAGCTGGTGAGGGAGCTGGGCCTCAACTTGCTGTATGCAGGTGAGAGCAGCTCCCAGGGGGTCGGGATGGGGACTGCCTCAGGGGGTGGGGAGCGGGGCCTTTTCCCCGCTAGGGGCACCGGCCCCGATCCGGCCCCAGGGCAGGGACTGGCTGGCTCGGGGGGTGGGGAACGGGGCCTTTCCCCTCTGGGGGGCACCAGCCCCGATCTGGCCCCAGGGCAGGGACTGGCTGGCTCGGGGGGTGGGGAACGGGGTAGCGGGGCCTTTCCCCTCTAGGGGCACCAGCCCCGATCCGGCCCCAGGGCAGCGACCCGCTGGCTCGGGGTGTGGAGAACGAGTCAGGTTCCCGTCCGTAAGTCCTTGGTTCTGCTCCCCGCAGCCAACACCCACTGCCACGCTGACCACATCACGGGCACCGGGCTGCTGAAGAAGATTCTGCCAGGCTGCCGCAGCGTGATCTCCCCGGACAGCGGGGCCTTGGCCGACATCCACATCCGCGAGGGCCAAGCCCTGGAGTTCGGGGCCTTCGTAAGTCACCTGGGCACTGGGCTGGGAGCCCGGACTCCTGGGTTCTCTCCCCAGCTCTGTGGGTAGTGGGGGGTCTAGTGATTACAGCGTGTGTGGCAGGGGCTGGGAGCCCGGACTCCTGGGTTCTCTCCCCTGCTCTGTGGTTAGAACAGTGCGGGCTGGGAGCCAGGACTCCTGGGTCCCATGGAGGGCTCATGTCGCTGGCTCCCCCTGTCTGCAGGCCCTGGAAGCCCGCTCCACTCCCGGACACACGGACGGCTGCCTGACCTACGTGCTCGGTGACCGGACCATGGCCTTCACCGGGGACGCCCTGCTGATCCGGGGCTGCGGCCGCACCGACTTCCAGCAGGGTGAGGGCGAGCTGGGAGGGGGGGTATGTGTTACTGGGGGAACAGGAGGGTGCATCCCTTGGATAGCGTGGTGGTTGCCATGGCGATGGTGACAACCGCTGGGCATGACCTGGAGGTGCCATGGTGAGGTGGGGAGGAGGGTGTTGCCATGGGGATGGAGGGAGCATCTCTGGGTTCGCCTCCTAGTCGCCATAGCCCTGGGGAACATGGCTACTGGTTGCCAAGGTGATGGCAGTGGGTGTCCTTGGGTCCTGGCCAGTGGGTTCTGGGGCAATGATGGGGGTGCCATGCCAGGGGACTGGCTGTGTCCCCCCCACCCTGTGGTAACCGGGCCTCACATGTCTCCGCCCCCCCAGGCTCCCCGGAGACCCTGTACCGCTCTGTGCACGAGAAAATCTTCACGCTCCCCGGGGACTGTCTGATCTACCCCGCCCACGACTACACGGGTGAGTCCGAGCGCGGCGCTAGGGGGCGCTGTGCTGCGGGGGGGGGCTCAGTCGGGGGCGGCCCCGCTGCCCCAGCCCGGCACTAGGGGGCGCTGTGCTGTGGGGGGCTGGGTGGGTGGGGGCTCCCCCTGCTGGGGCTGTATCTCACCCGCCCCCTGGCGCCCCCTGCAGGCCAGACAGTGTCCACGGTGGAGGAAGAGCGGACCCTGAACCCCCGACTGACCCAGAGCTGCGAGGCCTTTGTCCAGCTGATGAACAACTTGAACCTTCCTGAACCCGAACAAATTGGTGAGGCTGGGAGCCAGGACACCTGGGTTCTCTGCCGGGGCTCGGAGGGGAGGGGGGGGGTCTCGTGGTTTGGGGGGGCGGGTGATGCCAGCTGAGGGGCAGCGTGGGGGGCAGCCGAGGCCCGGGCCCCTCTCGCTCTAACGCGTCTCTGTTTTTGCCTCCTCTGCAGATTTTGCCGTCCCAGCGAACCTCAAGTGTGGGATACAGGATGCGGCGACTTAGCCCCGCCCTCTTTCTCCAATGCCACGCCCCTATTGTTAAGCCCCACCCACCTTGTTGTAGGCCCCTCCCTCTCATTGATCCTTATGATGGAAGGTTCTTTGGCCTGGGGGGTGTCTGTCCCTGACTCTCACTTTGGTCCCCCCCTTAAGCGAAATGTGGGGGCTCCCTCTTTGGGGTCCTCAGGGGGAGGGTGCATCCTTTAACTGGGGAGGGGGTGAATGATCCTCAACCAGGGCAGCTTCCCTTCCCCTCCCTGCAACGTCCCCACCAATTCCTCTGACAGCCCCGTCTGGCATTAGGGAGTTTGCACCTTCCTCTGCATTTGCTGTGGGGTGGGGGCAAAGGTCCCCCCCCTTTCCCTGAGCCTGGTGTGCAGACAGCAGGGAACCCCGGCAGCTGGCCTTGGGGTCCGAGAGAGGCCCCCGGCCCCCATATTCTGCATTTCAATGACAGGGTGCCCGGGGGGACCTGGCTCGGTTCTGTCAGGCCCTCTGTCCCCCCCCCCCCCCCCCCCGTTTGAATTGGGGGGTCCTACCCACTCTGCAGGGGTCCCTCTACTTGCTGTTTGCACTAGCTGGACTGTCTCACTGTCTGCTCTGTGGGGTGCTGGCGTGAGCAGGCCTAGAGCAGGGAGCGGGGCTCCCCCACTCTGGGCTGAGTGGGGGGCCCCGTCTGTGAATGGGGCTCAGTCTTGTGCGGGGGTTGGCAATGAACCGCCGCAGAGAGAATAAAGTTATGTTGGACCCACCGGAATGGAGTTTGCTTCACAAGGTGGGAGGCTGGGCCAGATGGGCCCCTAGGGCCACCGTGCTACTGCAGTTGCCCACCAGAGGGTGCTGTGCCCTCATTTTTCCCAGCCTGTTCCCTGGGTTTACTCTTCCCCCACCCCCCCATAGACCCCGGGGGCCCAGACCCCCTCGCCTTCCCCCACAGGAACAGCCACAGGAGCCTGTAGGGGGTCTTGGCCCAGAGAAAAGGCAGGATAATCGGCTTCCATCCCTTCCCCCCACTCTCAAGAGCTGAACTCACGCTCCCCCCACCCCACACTCCTTCCTCCTCATAGACTTCAAGGTCAGAAGGGACCATTATGATCATCTAGTCTGACCTCCTGCACAATGCAGGCCACAGAATCTCACCCACCCATTCCTGCAATGATCCTCTCACCTATGTCTGAGCTACTGAAGTCCTCAAATCATGGTTTAAAGACTTCAAGATGCAGAGAATCCTCCAGTAAGTGACCCGTGCCCCACGCTGCAGAGGAAGGCAAAAAACCTCCAGGGCCTCTGCCAATCTGTCCTGGAGGAAAATTCCTTCCCAACCCCAAATATGGCGATCAGCTGAACCCCGAGCATGTGGGCAAGACTCACCAGCCAGACACCCAGGAAAAAAGTTCTCTGTAGTAACTTCTAACATCCCATCACTGACCATTGGTCCTATTTACCACTGATGGCAATTAATTGACCTTTGACTAAGATCATGTTAACCCATCAAACCATCCCCTCCATAAACGTATCTAGCTTAATCTTGAAGCCAGATAGGTCTTTTGCCCCCACTGCTTCCCCAGGCTGTTCCAGAACTTCACTCCTCTGATGGTTAGAAACCTTTGTCTAATTTCAAGTCTAAACTTCCGTGGTGATAGTTCTTTCCTTTTCCCTTTCCTCTTCTCCAGGGAGGGGTAAGTCCTGGCCACAGCGCCCCCCCCCACCCCCGGCTTAACAAAGGGAACCCCCACCCTTTGGTCTGTTCCCACCCACCCTGACCCCTGCAACCAGGCCCAGCCAGCCGGACACCACCCCAGAGCCAGGCGCAATCCTGGCGGGGCCCCGTCCCAGCTGGAGGGGGAAGGTCTTTCTGCCCGATGAACTCCATGGGGTTGGGATAGAGCCATCCCCAGACACCTCCTCCAATAAAGGGTGCTGCTCCTTTAAGGCTGCAGCCCTGGAAGAAAGGAATTGTGGGAGATGTAGTCCCCAGGGTTGATGGGTGTTGTAAGCTGGGCAGCGAGGCATGCTGGGAAGGGACCAGGGCTATAAAAGGGCTACCCCAAGGAGGGGCTGGGTAAATCGGGGTGGTTGAACCCCTTGGCGAGCAGTTGGGAGACATTCCTGGGGCCATTGTGCACCACTGTGCATGTGCAGAATTTGTGTCCCCCCAGATATTTTTTCCCCCCTGCACGATATGAGATTCTGCTGGGGGAGCCACGCGTGGGGTCATGCCCCCTTCCCTGGCAGCTGTCCCGAGCGGGCGGGGAGGGAGGGATGTAACTCACCACTGGGGCTGGGCGGGCCAGACTGTCCCTCTCGCTCCTTCTGCCGAATCTGTGTCGGGATGGGGGGCTGCCGGGTGCCCCAGTGTGTGCCCCTTGTCCCCATCACTGTGCCTGTCCTGCAGAGGCGTGGGGCTGACCCAAGCAGCTAGGGGAAGCCTTGGCCAGTCGTGCCATTTAGGGAGGGTGGGGGGCACCTAGCCCCCCAAGTTTCACGCAGTACAGTCAGGCCCCCTTCTCCAGGAGTGGGGTTCTCGGGCTGCAGCTCCCTGTGCTGGGGACTTGGGGGTGGGCCAGGCAAGTAAGGGGTCAGTTGGGGTGTGAGGGGGAAGCAGAAGGCCCCCAGTGGAGGGGGGAAGGAGAGGTTCCCCACCGGCAGAGCGGGGGTTGTTGGAGTCTGGGGGGGCAGTGGAATGGAAAAGGGGGGAGTCACAATCTCCAGGGGAAGGGAGAGAAGAGGGCACAGGGCCAAGGGGGAATGGTCCATGGGACAAGGACGGGAAGCTGAGGGGGAGCTCCGTGGGTCTTGGGGTGTGTTTGGCCACTGAGAAGCAGGGAGCCCCCTCACCTTTGCCTGTTGCTTCCAGCCCTGGATCTCAAAGCAATTAACACAGGTTAATGAGTGGACCCTGACAAACCTTTCCTTCCCTGGGGAAACTGAGTCAAGCGCCACAACCCTATTATACAGTGAGGGAAACTGAGGCAGAAAGAGGGGAACTCTGTGCAGGACAGCTGGGGGTAGACCCCAGTAGCCCTGGGTTCTAGAGCCCCCTTTCTCTGAGCATTAGACTCCTTTTCCCTGCCAGAGCCAGGGATAGACCCCAGGAGTCCTGGCTCCCAGCCCCCGCTGCTCTAACCACTAGACCCCACTCCCCTCCCAGAGCTGGGGTAAGAACCCAGGAATCCTGGCTCCCAGGCCCCGCTGCTCTCAGCCGGGCAACCTGTGAAATCCAGGGTGTGGCTGATTCTCCAGTTCCCACCCACCTGCCCCATGTTTATACCAGGCCCACAGGTGTGTTGAGTTGAGGTTATATGGTGCCAGCCAAGGTAGCAGAACCGGGGTGAAGGGTTGGAATCTGGGGGGAATGTGGGCAGGGGCAGGGGAGACACTAAAGGGCAAATCTAATGAACATCCTAGATGCCTGTGTGCTAATGCAAGAAGTATGGGGAATAAACAGGAAGGGCTGGCGATCCCCATGAATAATCCCAATTACGACACAAGGTGCATCACAATGACTTGCAATATTGGTACAGAAGAGCGCGGTTTACTCAGGCAGGATAAAGGGAGGAGGGGTTGCCTTGTATAACACAGGTGTCTGCCCCTGCTCTGAGGCTGAGCTGGGCATAGGAGACGGACTTGTTGAAAGTCTCTGGGTAGGGATAAAGGGGGTAAAAACCAGGGGGGGCGCCATGGTAGAGTCGGCTACAGACCAGCTAAGCAGGAAGAAGAGGTGGAGGAGACTTTTTTTAAACAACTCACAAAATCATGCAAAGCCCAGGACATGGTGGTGACAGGGGATTTCAGCCACCCAGAGATCGGTTGGGAAAATAACCCAGCTGGGCCCAGATCTCAGATTGCACTGGAGACAGCTTTGGGGAAAGCAGCGAGGGGGCGGCGGTTCTGGGTTTGGTTCTGACCCCAAGGGAGGAACTGGTTGAAGATCTGAAGGTGGACGGTAGCTTGGGTGAACGGGATCAGGAAATGACAGAGCGTACGCTGCTAAGGAACGGTCGGAGGGAAAAGAGCAGAGATCGGACAGCGGACTTGCAGGCCGACTTCAGTGAACTCAGCGAATTGGTGCTAAGATCCCGTGGGAAGCAAGTCTATGGGCCAAACTGTTCAGGGCAGTTTTTAAAGAGACGGTATTAAGGGCACAAGACCAAACGACCCCGCTGCGTAGGATGGCGAGAGAGCACCCGGGCTTCCCCGGGGATCGTCAATGAGCTGAAACGCAGAAAAGCCTCCTGCAAAAAGTGGAAACTCGGTCAGATTGCGAAGGGTGAATACAAACACCCAACACGCGTCGGGCAAAGTGAGAAAGGCCACGGCACAAAACGAGATTAAACCAGCTAGGGACAGAAAGGGCAACAAGAAAACATTCTGTGAATAGGTGACAAGCAAGAGGAAGACCCAGGAGGGGACAGGCCCATTCCTCAGAGAGGAGGGAAAGCCAATAACAGAAAACGAAGCGATGGCTGAAGGGTTAAACGCCTTGTTTGTTTCCGTTTTCGCCAGCCGGCTCTAGTGAACGTCAGCGGACATGGGGCAGGATCGGAGGCTACAATAGGAAAAGAGCGAGTTAAGAATTACTTAGATAAGTTCCATGTCTTTGAGTCGGCAGGGCCTGCCGAAATCCGTCCTTGGGTAGGCAAGCGAGATCTCTGAGCCGCTAGCGATTCTCTGTGAGAACTGGAGGACGGCAGAGATCCCAGAGGACCGGAAAAGGGTAAATATTGTACCTAGCTACAAAAAGGGGGAATAAGGACAAGCCGGGGAATCGCAGACGTCAGCTTCACTTCGGTACCCGGAAAGATAACGGAGCAAATAATCACACCGTCCGTTTGTACCACCTAGAAAATAACAAGGGGATAAGTAACACTCAGCAGGGATTTGTCAAGAACAAAGTGTGTCAAACCAACCTCACATCCTTCTTTGACGGGGTAACAAGCCTGGTGGATCGGGGGGAAGCGGCAGACGTGGTATAATCTTGACTTCAGTAAAGCTTTTGAGACGGTCTCACGTGACCTTCTCCTAAACAAACCAGAGAAATCCGACCCAGACAAACCTACTCTCAGGCGGGTGCAGAACCGGCTGGAAAGCCGCTCCCAGAGGGTTGTTATCAGGGGTTCACAGCCCAGCTGGAAGGACCCCGCGAGTGGGGTTCTGGAGGGATCTGTGCTGGGGCCGGTTCTGTTCAGTGGTTTGGATGATGGCATGGAGAACGCACCTATAAAGTCTGAGGGCAATGCCGAGCTGGGAGGGGTGGCAAACTGTCCCGGACTCCCGGGGCCCAGGCTCTCTCGGCTCCGTACGGCCCCTGGGAGGAACCCCCCGGTGTGACAGCCCTTCTTGGGGGTCACAATCTCTCCGGGGGTTAAGCCCTGGGCTCCAGCGCCTCCAGGAACCGCACCCCTGAGCCCCCAGCAGCCTGGCTCTGCCGTGGGCCCCCTCAGGGAGTCCCCTTGCTCCGGGCCCCTGGGGGCCCCACCCCCAGAGGGAGCAACGCCCCCCCCCCCCCCGATCTCTAGCGGCAGTGACTCCTCCAGCATCACCCAGGAGGTTTATTGAACGTCGGACCCAGCCCGGGCAGTTCTCAGGGCCCCCGGGCTTGGCCAGTCTCAGCCCCGGCCAGCTGGGTCCGTCCCCGTCCCCATGGGCTCTGGCTGCAAATTGTCCCCAGCCCAGCCCCCCCTTCCAGCCGAGCCCCCCATATCCCCTCCCCACAGCCCCTCCTTCGCCCTTTGTCTTCAGTCCCAGGTAAACAGGCCGCCTGGGCCCCTCTCTTCCGTCCTTTGTTCCCCCCTGGCTGGTCAGGGTCCCCCGGCTCCCTCTCTCCTCAGCCCATTGTCCCCGCCACTGGCCAGAACCAGCAGGCTCCCAATCTCCAGGCCGGTGTCCGGGGTCCTGGCTGCTAGGCGAGGTCACACCTGGTCCCCCGCAACAACAACCCCCCCCCTCCCCCTGCCTCGTTACACATGCAGCACCCAGGGAAACTGAGGCACACACGGTGTTCATAAGAAAATCCCCCACTTCATCACACCAGCGCGTTGGCAGACAGGATTAAGATTCAAAGTGAGCTGGAGAAACTGGAGACGTGGTCGGAAGGAAATAGGGTGAAATTCAATCAGGACAAATGCAAAGTTCTCCCCTTGGGAAGGAACAATCAGTCGCACACTCACAATGGGAAACGACGGCCTCGTAAGGAGAACGGCGGGAAGGGATCTGGGGGTCAGGGTGGCTCAGAAGCTAAACGTGAGTCAACCGTGCGATGAGGTGGCAAAACCAGGGGCCGTCCTTCCGGGATGTCTCATCGGGCTCGTGGTAAGCAAGACCCGAGTCGCGATTCTTCAGCTCTGCTCAGCACCGACGACGTGTCCCCTGGAGTCTGGCGTCCCGCGCGGGGCCCCGCCCGTGGGCCGATCGGAGAGAGTCCAGGGAAGAGCAACACACACGACGAAGGGGCTGGAAAACGCGGCCTACGAGGGCCGGGAGAAGCGAGGACGGAGGCGGGGGCAGAGGGACGACACGACTGTCTTTCAGTCCATAAAAGGTTAAGAGGAAGGTGACGTTGTTCTTGGGCACCGAGGCCAGGACGAGCAGCAACGGTTGGACATTGGGAAAAACTTCCGAACCGTCTGGGTGGGGAAGCCCCAGGGTCCATCGCCCAGGGAGGTGGTGGAATCGCCGTCGCTGGAGGTTTTGAAGAGCAGGTGGGACAAACACCTGCCGGGGTGGAGGATCTGAGTCGGCACCCCCTAGAGGAGAAGGCCCTGGGGCCCGGGGAAAGGCTCCCAGGAGGGCAGGTGCCCGGAGTGGCTTGGGGGGCCGGGGCGGGGAGGGTTGTTTGGGGCTCTGTGTGGATCCCCCGCCCCGCTGGGTGTCTCCCGGACATCCACCTCCGTTGAAATTAACGGGGCCCCCCGGGGGTGGGAGCTAACCCGCTCCCTGGCTCGGAATGATCGGCCGGCTGCTAAACGAGGGGAAAGGACCTGCCTGACCTAGAGAGAGAACCCAGGCGTCCTGGCTCTGGCCCACCCCCTCTAACCCACGGGACCCCCCTCGCTTCCCTTCCCAGAGCCAGGGCGAGAACCCAGGAGTCCGGGCTCCAGCCCACCCCCTCTAACCCACGGGACCCCCCTCGCTTCCCTTCCAAGAGCCAGGGAGAACCCAGGAGTCCTGGCTCCAGCCCACCCCCTCTAACCCATGAGACCCCCCTCGCTTCCCTTCCCAGAGCCAGGGAGAGAACCCAGGAGTCCGGGCTCCCCGCTCCCCAACCCATTACCTCTCCCCAGCCACTCTACAAACAGCTCAGCAGGATTGGAAGCCGGGGAGCCCAGAGATCCGGCCCACGCTGGAGGAGGTACCCGGCCGGCTGGTGAGCAGGGCTTCCTGAGCAAGACGGGGGGACTCTGGTGGGGACGGGGGGTCCCCGAGAAGGCAGGTGAGAGAGAATCCTGCCTGCCATGGCGGAAAGGGCAGAGTTCAGCGCTACCACACAGCAAGGGCAAAGGAGGAGGGCTAGACTGGTTGGGAGCCAGGACGCCTGGGTTCTCTCCCCAGCTCTGGGAGGGGAGTGGGGTCTGGTGGTCAGAGCAGGGGGGCTGGGAGCCAGGACTCCTGGGTTCTCTAGAGATGAGCGCAGACTGCAGTCCCGTTGCCTGTTGGGTCCCCGGGGCTTACCAGGCCTGTGCTGGCTCCGGGGGGCGGGGGAAGATTTGGGGCCCCCGGGAGCAGGCTGGGAACCTGCCGTGGCAATAACAGGGTTGGGGCGACCAACCGCAACTGATGCCATGGTGGAGAGGGGAGGGAAAGGAATAGAACCCAGGAGTCCTGGCTCCCAGCCCCCCCGCTGCTCTAACCCACTAGCCCCCACTCCCCTCCCAGTGCTGGGGAGAGAACCCAGGAGTCCTGGCTCCCAGCCCCCCCGCTGCTCTAACCCACTAGCCCCCACTCCCCTCCCAGTGCTGGGGAGAGAACCCAGGAGTCCTGGCTCCCAGCCCCACCCCCCCAGCTCCAATCACGTTAAGATCTCCATCCTGCCCTGTCCTCCCCGCCTCTGCCTCCACCTCCTTCCTCCTTCCCGCCCCCACCCGCTGGCATTTAAAGGACTCACCCCCCACAGCCTGGCACCAGTCACCTGCACGCCCCGGCCATGACCCTGAGACCGTATTGCACCTGCCGTGCCCAGGGACACAGGCTGCTCTTCCGGCAGGTGAGCTCCGGGCATGGGGGCTGGGGGCCAGGACGCCTGGGTTCTCTCCCTGGCTCTGGGAGGGGAGTGGGGTCCGGTGGTTAGAGCAGAGGGGGCTGGGAGCCAGGACACCTGGGTTCTCTCCCTGGCTCTGGGAGGGGAGTGGGGTCTACTGGTTAGAGCAGGGGGGGCTGGGGGCCAGGATGCCTGGGTTCTCTCCCCGGCTCAAAGGGGAGAGGGGTCTGTTAGTGCGAGATGAGAGCCTGGACTCCTGGGTTTTCTGTGTGGGGCTCTGGGAGGGGAGTGGGGTCTGGTGGTTAGAGCAGAGGGGCTGGGAGCCAGGACTCCTGGGTTCTCTCCCTGGCTCTGGGAGGGAAGTGGGGTCTAGTGGTCAGAGCAGGGGGGCTGGGAGCCAGGACTCCTGGGTTCTCTAGAGATGAGCGCAGACTGTGCAGTCCCGTTGCCTGTTGGGTCCCCGGGGGCGTGACGGGATCATTCCCCCTTGGCTGTGCCGTGGTTACCAGGCCTGTGCTGGCTCCGGGGGGCGGGGGAAGATTTGGGGCCCCCGGGAGCAGGCTGGGAACCTGCCGTGGCAATAACAGGGCTGGGGAGACGGAGCCGCTGGGGGCGAAGAGACGGTAACTCCCGCTGGGCTGTCGGGGTGATTAGATTTACCAACCGCAACTGATGCCATAGGGGAGGGGGAGGGGGAGGAATAGAACCCAGGAGTCCTGGCTCCTCCCCCCAGCGCTCTAACCACTAGACCCCACTCCCCTGCCGGTGCTGACTGCATCTCTCCTCACCAGCTGTTCGAGCCCGTCAGCTGCACCTACACCTACCTGCTCGCCGACCTGGAGACCAAGGAGGCGGTTCTGATCGACCCGGTTCTGGAGACGGCCAAGCGGGACGCGGAGCTGGTGAGGGAGCTGGGCCTCAACTTGCTGTATGCAGGTGAGAGCAGCTCCCAGGGGGTCGGGATGGGGACTGGCTCCTTGTGGAAGGGACTGGGGTCAGGGCCCCTCCCCTCTAGGGGCACCGGCCCCGATCCGGCCCCAGGGCAGCGACCCGCTGGCTCGGGGTGTGGGGAACGAGTCAGGTTCCCGTCCGTAAGTCCCTGGTTCTGCTCCCCGCAGCCAACACCCACTGCCACGCTGACCACATCACGGGCACCGGGCTGCTGAAGAAGGTTCTGCCAGGCTGCCGCAGCGTGATCTCCCCGGACAGCGGGGCCTTGGCCGACATCCACATCCGCGAGGGCCAAGCCCTGGAGTTCGGGGCCTTCGTAAGTCACCTGGGCACTGGGCTGGGAGCCCGGACTCCTGGGTTCTCTCCCCAGCTCTGTGGGTAGTGGGGGGGTCTAGTGATTACAGCGTGTGTGGCGGGGGCTGGGAGCCCGGACTCCTGGGTTCTCTCCCCAGCTCTGTGGTTAGAACAGTGCGGGCTGGGAGCCAGGACTCCTGGGTCCCATGGAGGGCTCATGTCGCTGGCTCCCCCTGTCTGCAGGCCTTGGAAGCCCGCTCCACCCCCGGACACACGGACGGCTGCCTGACCTACGTGCTCGGTGACCGGACCATGGCCTTCACCGGGGACGCCCTGCTGATCCGGGGCTGCGGCCGCACCGACTTCCAGCAGGGTGAGGGCGAGCTGGGGGGGTGGGTATGTGTTACCGGGGGGGAGGTGTTTCTTGGAGGGGTGGTGAATGGTTACCATGGGGACAAGAGGATACATCCCTTGGATATGATGGTGGCCGCCATGGCGATGGGGGGACATCTCCAGCTGATGCCCAGCAGTTGCCATAGCGATGAGGAACATGGCTGCTGGTTGCCAAGGGGATGGCAGGGTGTGTCTCTGGGGCTCAGTCTGGGTGCTGTGGGGATGGCAAGGGGGTTCGGCCGGAGCGCGTTGGGGGTGTTGTGCCAGGGGGTTCAGAGAGGGGGCACTGGGGGGTCGGGCAGGGAGCTGTGCTGGGGGCTATGGCAAGAGGGAGTGGGGTTCCCATTGGGCACTGGGGGGATATCGGGGGTGCCATGCCAGGGGACTGGCTCTGTCCCCCACCCCGTGGTAACCGGCCTCACATGTCTCTGCCCCCCCAGGCTCCCCGGAGACCCTGTACCGCTCCGTGCATGAGAAAATCTTCACGCTCCCCGGGGACTGTCTGATCTACCCCGCCCACGACTACACGGGTGAGTCCGAGCGCGGCGCTAGGGGGCGCTGTGCTGCGGGGGGGGGGGCTCAGTCGGGGCCGGCACTAGGGGGCGCTGTGCTGCAGGGGGGGGCTCAGTCGGGGCCGGCCCCGCTGCCCCAGCCCGGCACTAGGGGGCGCTGTGCTGCGGGGGGTGGGGCTCAGTCGGGGCCGGCCCCGCTGCCCCAGCCCGGCACTAGGGGGCGCTGTGCTGCGGGGGGTGGGGCTCAGTCGGGGCCGGCCCCGCTGCCCCAGCCCGGCACTAGGGGGCGCTGTGCTGCGGGGGGTGGGGCTCAGTCGGGGCCGGCCCCGCTGCCCCAGCCCGGCACTAGGGGGCGCTGTGCTGCGGGGGGGGGCTCAGTCGGGGCCGGCCCCGCTGCCCCAGCCCGGCACTAGGGGGCGCTGTGCTGCGGGGGGGGGCTCAGTCGGGGCCGGCCCCGCTGCCCCAGCCCGGCACTAGGGGGCGCTGTGCTGCGGGGGGGGGGGGGGGGGCTCAGTCGGGGCCGGCCCCGCTGCCCCAGCCCGGCACTAGGGGGCGCTGTGCTGCGGGGGGGGCTCAGTCGGGGCCGGCCCCGCTGCCCCAGCCCGGCACTAGGGGGCGCTGTGCTGCGGGGGGGGCTCAGTCGGGGCCGGCCCTGCTGCCCCAGCCCGGCACTAGGGGGCGCTGTGCTGCGGGGGGCGGGGCTCAGTCGGGGCCGGCCCCGCTGCCCCAGCCCGGCACTAGGGAGCGCTGTGCTGCAGGGGGGCTCAGTCGGGGCTGACCCCGCTGCCCCAGCCCGGCACTAGGGGGCGCTGTGCTGCAGGGGGGCTCAGTCGGGGCTGACCCCGCTGCCCCAGCCCGGCACTAGGGGGCGCTGTGCTGCGGGGGGCGGGGCTCAGTCGGGGCCGACCCTGCTGCCCCAGTCCGGCACTAGGGGGCGCTGTGCTGTGGGGGGCTGGGTGGGTGGGGGCTCCCCCTGCTGGGGCTGTATCTCACCCGCCCCCTGGCGCCCCCTGCAGGCCAGACGGTGTCCACGGTGGAGGAAGAGCGGACCCTGAACCCCCGACTGACTCTGAGCTTCGAGGCCTTTGTCCAGCTGATGAACAACTTGAACCTGCCTCAGCCCAAGAAAATTGGTGAGGCTGGGAGCCAGGACGCCTGGGTTCTCTCCTGGCGCTGGGAGGGTTGGTGGGTTAGAGCAGCGGGGGGCTGGGAGCCAGGACGCCTGGGTTCTCTCCTGGCGCTGGGAGGGTTGGTGGGTTAGAGCAGCGGGGGGCTGGGAGCCAGGATGCCTGGGTTCTCTCCTGGCGCTGGGAGGGTTGGTGGGTTAGAGCAGCGGGGGGCTGGGAGCCAGGACGCCTGGGTTCTCTCCTGGCGCTGGGAGGGTTGGTGGGTTAGAGCAGCGGGGGGCTGGGAGCCAGGACGCCTGGGTTCTCTCCGGGGGCTGGGAGCCCGGACTTCTGGGTTCTATTCCCAGCTGCGGGCCATGGGCAGTGGAGACGAGGCCAGGACCCCATCGCGTTCTCTCTACCACGTGTCTCTTTTTCTGTCCTTTGCAGACATCGCTGTCCCGGCAAACCTGAAGTGCGGGATCCAGGATGTGGAGACTTAGCCCCACCCTCTTTCCTCCCAGGCCACACCCCTCACAACAAGCCCCTCCCACCTCTACATGTGCCATGGCCTCTCATTGACCCCTACTCGGGTGGAAGGCCCTTTGGCCTGGGGGTCTCTCACTCCGGTCCCCCCCATTTAGTGGAAGCTGGGAGCTCCCTCCTTTGGGTCCTCGGTGGCATCCATGAATGGGGACGGTTAATGATCTTCAACCGTGGCAGCTTCCCTCCCACCCCGCCGCCAGCCCCCCCATTCCTCTGACACCCCCAGTCTGGCATTAGGGAGTCTGCACCTTCCTCTGCATTGGCTGTCGTGTGGGGGTGTCCTGCTGGCCTCCCCTCTTCCCTGAGCCTGGAGTGCAGATAGCAGGGAACCCCAAGACAGGCCACAGACCCTCAACCCCCCGTGCCCTGTGTTTGAATAGCGGGGTGCCCTAGGGGAACCCCACTTGGTTCAGTTAGGTCCTTCCCCCACACTGCAGCTGAATAGGGGGTAACCCCCTCTCCCAGGGGCTCTGGGTTAGTGCTGTTTGCACTCGCTGGACTTTCCCCATCTCTGCCCCCTGGGTCTCCGGCCAGCCCGGCCCTGGACTCTCCGCTCCATGGGTGGGGAAGGGGTGAAGGGGGCCCGGGCCGGGAGCCGGGCTGAACCTCAGCGGGGTTTGGAAACGCGCCGTGGCCGCCGAGAGAATAAAATCCTGTTGGACCTGTTTGGAGCTGAGTTCACTTCGCAAGGCGGGACGCCGGGGTAGATGGGCCCATGTGGGCAGGATACTGGGCTAGTGGGCTCCGGGGGCTGAGGTTGGGGGGCAGGCCCCCAGGCTGGCTGGGCCCATGGGGCCAGCCGGTTACGGCAGTTCCCCACCAGGGGGCACTGCTCCCTCACACTTTCCCCAGCCTGTTCTCAGGCTTTGCAGCTGGGGGCGGGGGGTGCTCGGCTCCCCCATGGCCTCAGACCCCCTCGACTCCCCCCCCCAGGAACAGATGCAGGTGCCTACACCGGGCCCTGGCCCAAAGAATGGTGAGAGGGCAGGAGAGTCGGCTTCCCTCCCTCCCCTCACCCCGCAGAGCCAAACTTGCCCCCCATCCAGTCCTGCTAGTTCTTCCCTCCCCTCCTCTCCAGGGAGGGGTGAGCCACAGCCTCAGCGCCCCCCCGCTTAAAAAAAGGACTCCCCCTTGGCCTGTCCCCTGCAAACAGGCCCAGCCAGCTGCACACCACCCCAGAGCCAGACGCAATGCTGGCGGGGCTCTGTTCTAGGTTGGGGGTGGGGGACGGGAGCTCTTTCTGCCTGGTGAACCCCATGGGGCTGGGATAGAGCCATTCCCAGGCACCCCCTCCAATGCGGGGGGCTGCCCCTTTAAGGCTACCACCCTGGAAGAAATGAATTGTGGGAGATGTAGTCCTCAGGGTTGTAGGCTGGGCAGTGAGGCATGCTGGGAAAGGGCAGGGCTCCCTTTTCTGTTACCTACCAAGAGAAGGGGTGGGCAGAGACTGAGGGCGTTTTCTGGGTCCCCTCCCCTTGCTCTGTGGGGTTCCTCAGGCAGCCAGAGAGCTCAGGGATAGTTACCCCAATGGCTCTGGCTTGGGGTGGGCAGACAGCTGATTGCAGGGCTCTCTGCTGGTGCTTCCAGCCCTGGATCTCCAAGCAATTAACGTGGGTTAATTAGTTGAGCCTCATAAACTCTTTTGCCAGGGGGAGCAGAGTCAGGATCCTCATTCCTGTTATACAGTGAGGGAAACTGAGGCACAGAGGTGGGAAATCTGTGCAGGACAGCTGCTCCCAGCCCCCGCCCCGCTCTAACCACTAGACTCTACTCCCCTCCCAGAGCCAGGGAGAGAACCCAGGAGTCCTGGCTCCCAGCTCCCTGCTGGCCAACGCTGACTGTTCCTACAGGGATCGCTGGAATCCCACAGGCCGGGGGTGGGTTTGAACAAGCCCCTGGGGCATCCCAGGTGGACCTGTCCGCTGGGGAAGGGGTGGGGGGGAAGAGAGATCTGGGGCCAATTAACCCTTCGATGGCTGCCTGCCCTGCCCCCACTGCTCCCCTGCACTGACCTCCAGGGAGCTGCTCTCCTTATCAGGGCCTGTGAACTTTGCACCCAGCGCTGGGGTGTGCTGGGGCCAGGAGGGGTGGGCGCGAGAGTCCAGTCACAAACTGTCTGAGGGCCTGGGGCCCGGCTGGTGACAGAGCAGCTGGGGGGTGTATGGAGAGAAGGGAAAGCCCTGAACCAGGGGGGCTGGCTGGCTGGCTCCAGGGGGGCAGGGAATGGGGTCACGGGGCCTTTCGAATTAGCCCCATTTTTTCTTTTTTAAAAAAAACTGTTTCTGGTTTTCAAACCTGACCTGCTGCAGCCGCAGCGCCCTGCCCGGCTCGTGGGAACGGAGCTCCCAAGGGAAACTCCCGCCAGGTACATTTGGGTGTCAGCCGGCAGGACTCAGCCTGTCTCGATCTGCCAGGCCCGGGGGAGACAAACTGGTTTCTCTCACGGATGTCGGACTCCTCCCCGGCAGCCTTGTCCCAGAGTCAAGGATGGAACCCAGGAGTCCAGGCTCCCAGCCCCTCTGCTCTAACCACGAGACCCCCACACGCCTCCCAGAGCTGGCAATAGAACCCAGGAGTCCTGGCTCCCAGCCCCACCTGCTCTAAGCACTAGACCCCTGAAATCCCTGATGTAGCAGATGGCCCAGCCCCCCTGTTTATACAGGCAACCGGGTTGGGAGTGTGTGAAACCAGGCAAAGCGGGGGGAGGGAGAGCCCATGTTCTGTTCCCTGCCCCACAGAGCCAGCCAGACCCCCACCATGGGGCCCTAGGGGAGCCATGGCCCCCTAGAGGGGAAAGGCCCCTGTGCCCCATGTCCCAGCACCCCAAGGGCCTGGGGAAAGGCTCCCATGGGGCCAGGTGCACCCAGTGAGTGGCAGGGGAGGTTTCGGGGCTGGAGGGGGAAGGGTGGGGTTCTTTGTGGCTCCCCCCTCCTCCCTCCCTCTGTCTCATCCACCTTGCTGGTAATTAACCCCTTCCCAGCAGACATGGGCCCAGCAGGGCCTGGAGCGGAGTGATCTCCCCGCTCCTAGGGAGGGAAACTGAGGCACACAGAGGTGAAAGAACCTGCCCAAACTGAGCCCTGGCTCCCAGCCCCCCCTGCTCTAACTGCTAGTCCCCACTCCCCTCCCTGAGCCGGGGAGAGAACCCAGCCCCCCCTGCTCTAACCACTAGCCCCCACTCCCCTCACAGAGCCGGGGAGAGAACCCAGGAGTCCTGGCCCCCAGCCCCCCCGTGCTCTAACCACTAGCCCCCACTGCCCTCCCAGAGCCAGAGAGAGAACCCAGGAGTCCTGGCTCCCAGCCCCCCCTGCTCTAACCACTAGCCCCCGCTCCCGTCCCAGAGCCGGGGAGAGAACCCAGGAGTCCTGGCTCCCAGCCCCCCCTGCTCTAACAACTAGCCCCCACTCCCGTCCTAGAGCCGGGGAGAGAACCCAGGAGTCCTGGCTCCCAGCCCCCCCTGCTCTAACCACTAGCCCCCACTCCCCTCCCAGAGCCAGGGAGAGAACCCAGGAGTTCTGGCCCCCAGCCCCCCCTGCTCTAACCACTAGCCCCCACTCCCCTCCCAAAGCCAGGGAGAGAACCCAGGAGTCCTGGCTCCCAGCCCCCCCCCGCTCCCCTCCCAGAGCCGCGGGGACGGGTCAGTCCGAGTTCTTGGCCCAGGGGCGGTTACACAAGGGCAGAAAGTCCCAGCCCAGACCTCGTGCATGCTCCGGCTCAACTTCCCCTGCTTCGTGATCCGCACCCGGCCGTGGGGGGCTGGGAGCCAGGACGCCTGGGTTCTCCCTGGCTCTGGGAAGGGGGCTGGGAGCCAGGACGCCTGGGTTCTCTCCCTGGCTCTGGGAGGGGGGCTGGGAGCCAGGACGCCTGGGTTCTCTCCCTGGCTCTGGGAGGGGGGCTGGGAGCCAGGACGCCTGGGTTCTCTCCCTGGCTCTGGGAGGGGGGCTGGGAGCCAGGACGCCTGGGTTCTCTCCCTGGCTCTGGGAAGGGGGCTGGGAGCCAGGACGCCTGGGTTCTCTCCCTGGCTCTGGGAAGGGGGCTGGGAGCCAGGACGCCTGGGTTCTCGGGCTGTGGCTGGCCCTGACGTGCCCTCCCCTCCCGGGCGCTGATGTCACAGGTGTTGTGTTTCCAAGCCCGGGCTGGAAAACGAGTTTGAGCAGCCGCTGCCCCCCCCCCCCGTCCCAGCCGGGACCGGAGCCGGACGCGCGGGCAGAGGAGACCGAGGGCGGCCGGTGAGCGGGGCTGGGGCGGGGGTCCCGGAGCGCAGCGGCCGTCACCTGGCGGGGGGTGGGCGGAGTTGGGGGGGGGGGGAGAGAAAGAGAAACAGAAAGAGGCGGGCGGGGGAAGTTGTGTGTGTGTGTGGGGGGGATGATCGTGACCCCCCTCCCCCCATGGCTCGCCTGACTCTGCTTCTCTTCCCCAGTTCCCAGAGCGACTCCCGGACACCTGGGTTCTGCCTGCGCCCTTGGAGGAGGGGCCTGGAGAAATCCAGGGATCGCGGGGTGAGTGGGTGCCAGGCCTGGGGCCCTCATTATGGGGGGTTCGTGAAGGGAGAGCCCCTTGACTGGTTGCTGGATTGATGAATGGAAAGAATGGGGGGCCCGGGAGCCAGGACTCCTGGGTCCCCTCCTGGGCTCTGGCAGGGGAGTGGGGTCTAGTGGTTA
Source organism: Macrochelys suwanniensis (assembly GCA_033296515.1). Classification (NCBI taxonomy): domain Eukaryota; kingdom Metazoa; phylum Chordata; order Testudines; family Chelydridae; genus Macrochelys; species Macrochelys suwanniensis. Next base: position 1,163,895 of record CM065795.1, read on the forward strand.
GAGCAGGGGGGCCCGGGAGCCAGGACTCCTGGGTCCCCTCCTGGGCTCTGGCAGGGGAGTGGGGTCTAGTGGTTAGAGCAGGGGGGGCCGGGAGCCAGGACTCCTGGGTCCCCTCCTGGGCTCTGGCAGGGGAGTGGGGTCTAGTGGTTAGAGCAGGGGGGCCCGGGAGCCAGGACTCCTGGGTCCCCTCCTGGGCTCTGGCAGGGGAGTGGGGTCTAGTGGTTAGAGCAGGGGGGGCCGGGAGCCAGGACTCCTGGGTCCCCTCCTGGGCTCTGGCAGGGGAGTGGGGTCTAGTGGTTAGAGCGGGGGGGGGGGGGGGCTGGGAGCCAGGACTCCTGGGTTCTCTCCCCGGCTCTGCCTCATTTCCTCTCTCTAGCAAACAGAAACAATGATCCCCTGGGGGAAGGGGGCAGTGGAGGGGCTGTGAGAACAGATCAATATTAAGTGCTTTGAGATCCTCAGACAGATTGGCTGGAGCAACCCCCGCCCCCAAAGCTGAAATACAAACAGGGGCTGCCCCCCCCCCCACCCCCGCGTGGGGCCAGGATTGTCCCAGCTCGCACATCAGCAGTTCACCCCGGCCCATGGAAAACTCTGACCCCCTTTGCTATTCCCAGGGCCTGGCCGTGCCAGCCGCCGGCGCCGGTTCAAGTGGGGACAGTCTAGCGCTGGAGATAAAGAGGCAGGTGCCAAGGGCTGGGTGAACCAGGGTCAAGGTGGTTTTTCCCTGCTCAAGAGCCTGTCCAATGCACACGGCGCAGAGATGTGGCCACCTCTGGGGTGGTGCCCTGGGGCTGGCTATACAGGGATGCTCACTCAGTGCTGAGATGCGGCTGCCTCTGGGGTGGGGCATGGGGGCTGGTTATACAGGGACCCCTCACACAGCCCTGAGATGCGGCCACCTCTGGGGAGAAACATAGCATCTGGTGAACAGCCCTAAGACAGGTTTTGGGACAGGAAGTGAAGGAGAATTCCTGTGTCCTGGTTGGCAGTAGGGGGAATAATTTTGGAGTGGGGTGGTTGCTAATCTGGAGGTGCTGGGTAAGTGACTTCTTTATTAACAGCCTCCAAACCCTACCCCAGAGGTGGCTGCATCTCCACACCGGGCACGGGGTCCCTGCATAACAAGCCCCCGCCCCACCCCAGAGGTGGCTGCATCTCCTCACCGGGTGCAGGGTCCCTGCATAACAAGCCCCATGCCCTGCCCCAGAGGTGGCTGCATCTCCTCACCGGGCGCAGGGTCCCCGCATAACATGCCGCGCCCTAGAGGTGGCTGCATCCCAAGGTTGGGAAGGGGCCGAGAGCCCCGGGGGGGCGCAGTGAGGAAACGGACATCTGGCAGGCAGGGAGGGCTGCAGGTAGGGGGTTGATCGTTTCCTTTTGTCCTGTTGGAATAAATAAATCCCTCTTCTCGCCTGCCCAGCGGAAAATTCCCCTCCCGGCTCCGGGCTTGGCCCTCCCTTGGGACTCCCTCTGGCCGGGCATCTCTTCCCCTGGCCCCCCCCAGAGATCCAGGGAGGTGCCGCCTCTGGGGCAGGAATGGCGCATTGAGGGCGGGGCTGCCTGTCTGGTGCAGGGTGGCCCCACACCCAGGGGGACAGTTCGGCCTTTTATTAGCTGGGTGTTGCGCGTGCCGGAGGTTCGCTCTCGGGCTGGGTTCAGCTTCGTCCCGGGGAGTTTCTGCCCCCGGGGCAGGACTCGGGAAATGATACAGGCAGGACCTCTGTAATTTCCAGTGGCAGAGAGTCCCTGGGGTTAACACTAACAACGGGATATTGATACGGGGACACCTCACCCGGTGCTGAGATGCGGCCAGCTCTGGGGTGGGGCTATTGATACAGGGGCCCGCTGCTGAGATGCGGCCAGCTCTGGGGTGGAGCTATTGATACGGGGACCCCTCGCCCGGCGCTGAGATGCGGCCAGCTCTGGGGTGGGGCTATTGATACGGGGACCCCTCGCCCGGCGCTGAGATGCGGCCAGCTCTGGGGTGGGGCTATTGATACGGGGACCCCTCGCCCGGCGCTGAGATGCGGCCAGCTCTGGGGTGGGGCTATTGATACGGGGACCCCTCGCCCGGCACTGAGATGCGGCCAGCTCTGGGGTGGGGCTATTGATACGGGGACCCCTCGCCCGGCGCTGAGATGCGGCCAGCTCTGGGGTGGGGCTATTGATACGGGGACCGCTCGCCCGGCGCTGAGATGCGGCCAGCTCTGGGGTGGGGGCTGGTTATATGGGGAGATTTAGGGAACCAGAAAGGAGTCACTTGAGCTGAGGCATCGGGGCCAGCTCTGACAGCCAGGGCAGAACCCCCCTCCCGGCCCCCCGCAGCCCAGCGCCCCCTAGCGCCTCCTCTCCCTTGCAGTTGCAGGTCTCTGGCCATGGTTCTCCAGGACAATGAGCCCCTGGCGGGGCTGAGCCAGGCCTCGCGATGCCCCTTCCTGGCCCCCGCGGGGCAGGACAGGCGCCGGGGGCCGTTTCCAGCCCAGAGCCCTGAGGGGCCCCGGGCCCAGCCCGTGGGCAAGGCTGATGGTCTCCCCTCTGGCCCCGGGGCAGCCGCAAGTGACAGCACCGAGGAGGACGAGGCCAGCAGCACGGAGAGTGCCCAGAACGGGGTGTGTGTCCCCACTAGGCCCCGGGGTGGGGGACCTGGGGGGGCGGGGAATCGGGCAGGGGCCTGTCCCCTCTAGGGGGCGCCGGCTCCCATCTGGCCCCAAGGGCAGGGACTGGCTGGCTCGGGGGGCAGGGAATGGGGTAGGGGCCTGTCCCCTCTATGGGGCGCCGGTTTCTATCCGGCCCCAGGGCAGGGACTGGCTGGCTCCCGGGGGGTAGGGAATAGGGCAGGAGCCTCTCCCCTTTAGGGGGCGCCGGTTCCCATCCGGCCCCAGGGCAGGGAGTGGCTGGCTCCAGGGGGCGGGGAATGGGGCAGGGGCCTGTCCCCTCTAGGGGGCGCCGGTTCCCATCCGGCCCCAGGGCAGGGAGTGGCTGGCTCCGGGGGGCAGGGAATGGGGCAGGAGCCTGTCTCCTCTAGGGGGCGCCGGTTCCCATCCGGCCCCAGAGCAGGGACTGGCTGGCTCCGGGGGGCGGGGAATGGGGCAGGAGCCTGTCCCCTCTAGGGGGCGCCGGTTCCCATCCGGCCCCAGGGCGGGGACTGGCTGGCTCCGGGGGGCAGGGAATGGGGTCCCCTTGTCGACAGGCCCGGTTCACGCCCGCTCTCCCCTGCCCAGGACGAGAGCCCCCAGGCGGGCGCGGAGGGCTCCCGGCGGCGGGGGGAGCAGGACGAGGTGCTCGCCCGGGTAGCGGAGCTGGAGAGTCGCGTCAAGGAGCTGCAGCACCAGCAGAAGGAGATGAACATCGAGGTGCGTCTGTCCCCCGGGCTCCCCTCCCCGAGTCACGGGGACGTCTGGGGGGCGGGGGTGGGGGGGCGGTCCCAGCTGCCGGCACCTGGCAAACCTGTCTCGCCGGGGCACCGCGCCCAGCCAGGTGGGGAGGGGCTGGGTGGGTCCCTGCTGCAACCACAGAAGAGCAGCTGGGTTTGGGGAGAGGGAAAACACTGAGCAGCGCAGACAGGACGCCTGGGTTCTCTCCGGCTCTGGGAGGGGCGTGGGGGTCTCGTGGGTTAGAGCGGGGGGGGACTAGGAGCCAGGACGCCTGGGTGGGAGCGGAGTGGGGTCCGGCGGGCTATCGCGGGCGGGAGCTGCCCGCTGTCGGCTCTGCGTGCCGTGGGCCCCGGGTCTAACCCCCTGCCCCCCGCCGCCGGCAGATGAAGCTGGAGGGGGCTCTGCTGGAGGGGGAGCTGGCGGCCGAGTGGCAGGAGGTTCAGCGCGAGGAGCAGCTGGTCCTGCAGCTGCAGAGGCGGTTCGCGGAGACGGTGCACCGGTGCCACGCCGAGCGAGAGAAGGTCAGGCCCCTGGCCAGCCGCCGTGCCTCCCAGCAGCCTTTGCGGGGCTCCTCTTTTCCCAGAATCCTTTGTGCTCCCTGCCCATTGCTCGCTTTTTCCCAGAATCCTTTGTGTTCCCTCCCTCCTTGGCCCGTTCCCCCCAGAATCCTTTGCCACTCTCCTCGTTGCCCACTGGATCCCAGAATCCTTTGCTCCCGTCCAGGCGTGCCCACCTTTCCTGGCACCCTTTGCTGGGGGTTGGCCCTGTCCCCCGCCTTCTTGGCTACCTCTCCCCCCAAGCTGGCCCCATTCCCCAGCCTGTCAATGGTGTCTGGCCTGGGGGCAGGGATGGGGGGAGTGTGTCCATGGAACCCAGGTGTCCTGGCTCCTGACCCCGCCCGTCTCCGGCAGGAGAAGGCTCGGCTGGGGACGGAGCGGCGCAAGGTGGAGGAGCTCCAGAGGCAGCACGCCGAGTCCCAGAGCCACCTGGAGACCCAGCCCGAGAGCATGCGGGAGCGGATGCAGAGCCAGCTGCAGCAGGTAGGGGCTGGGGAGGGAGAGCTGGGCAGGAGGAAGAGACCCCCAGGTGGCCCATGTACCTTGATACGGCCCAGAGGTCAATAAAGCCCCACAAGAGGCTTGTGTCTCTGGTCATGCCCAGATGTGGGCCGGGCTCCATTAGAGGGGTCAGCAAAGCTGGACCAGGGGGATCCAGTGGCTATAGAGTACTTAGACTTTCAGAAAGTCTTTGACAAGGTCCCTCACCAAAGGCTCTTAGGCAAAGTGAGCTGTCATGGGATAGAAGGGAAGGTTCTCTCATGGGTCGGTAACTGGGTAAAAGACAGGAAACAAAGGGTAGGAATAAATGGTCAGTTTTCAGAATGGAGAGAGATAAATAGGGGGGTCTCCAAAGATTTGTACTGGGCCCGGTCCTATTCAACAGATTCATCAATGATCTGGAAAAAGGGGTAAACAGTGAGGTGGCAAAATTTGCAGATGATACAAAACTACTCAAGAGAGTTAAGTCCAAAGCTGACTGTGAAGAGCTACAAAAGGATCTCACAAAACGGGGTGACTGGGCAACAAAATGGCAGATGAAATTCAATGTGGATAAATACAAAGTGATGCACATTGGAAAACATAATCCCAACTCTACATATAAAACAATGGAGTCTAAATTAGCTGTTACCCCTCAAGAAACAGATCTTGGAGTCACTGTGGTTAGTTCTCTGAAAACATCCACTCAGTGTTCAGCGACTGTCAAAAAAGCGAACAGAACATTGGGAATCATTAGGAAAGGGATAGATAATAAGGCAGAAAAGATCATATTGCCTCTGTATAAATCCATGGGATGCCCACATCTTGAATACGGCGTGCAGATGTGGTCGCCCCATCACAAAAAAGATCTGTTAGAATTGGAAAATGCGCAGAGAAGGGCAACAAAACTGATTAGGGGTGTGGAACGGCTTCCGTATGGGAAGAGATGAATAAATCTGGGACTTTTCATTTTAGAAAAGAGACGACTAAGGGGGAGATATGACAGAGGTCTATAAAATCATGACTGGTGTGGAGATAGTGAATAAGGAAGTGTTATTTACTCCTTCTCATAGCACAAGAACCAGGCATCACCCAATGACATTAATAGGCAGCAGGTTTAAAACAAACAAAAGGAAGTATTTCTTCACACAACGCACAGTCAACCTGTGGAACTCCTTGCTGGGGGATGTTGTGAAAGCCAAAACTATAACTGAGTTAAAAAAAGAATTAAATAAGTACCTGGAGGACAGGTCCATCAATGGCTATTGGTCAGGGCCACGACCCCCTGCTCCGGATGTCCCAGGATCTGGGAGTGGACGATGGGATGGATCACTTGAAAACTGCCCTGTTCTATTCATTCCCTCTGAAGCACCGGGCATCAGCCCCTGTTGGAAGATAGGATACTGGGCAAGATGGACCATTGGACTGGCCCAGTATGGCCGTTCATATATATAGTCCAGATGCACCAGCCTCCCCCTTCCCCCCGCTGTAACCCACTAGACCCCCCCTCCCCTTCCAGAGCTGGGATAGAACCCAGGAGTCCTGACGGGGTCTCCCTCCCTGCAGACATCGGAGATGCTGGAGGGGGCGCTGAAGAGCTACGAGGACCTGGAGTTCCAGCAGCTGGAGCGCGAGAGCCGCTTGGAGGAGGAGAAGGAGGAGGCCTGCCAGGCCTTGGCCCGCCAGATAGCCCAGGTCCAGGGGAGCCTCAAGGAGAGGAAGGTGAGTGGGGCCAATCCTCAGGGATCCGCTCCGGGTCTTACCCTCCTCCCATGACTCCATTCCGGGGCACTGGGACCCGGTTCCGTATCTTACCCTCCTCCCGGGGTGGATCCCACAACTCCATTCCAGGAGCACTGGGACCCGGTTCTGTATCTTACCCTCCTCCCGGGGTGGATCCCACAACTCCATTCCAGGGGCACTGGGACCCGGTTCTGTATCTTACCCTCCTCCCGGGGTGGATCCCGCGACTCCATTCCAGGGGCACTGGGACCCGGTTCCGTATCTTACCCTCCTCCCGGGGTGGATCCCGCGACTCCATTCCAGGGGCACTGGGACCCGGTTCCATACCTTACCCTCCTCCCGGGGTGGATCCCACAACTCCATTCCAGGAGCACTGGGACCCGGTTCCGTATCTTACCCTCCTCCCAGGGTGGATCCTGTGACTCCATTCCAGGGGCACCGGGACCCGGTTCCGTATCTTACCCTCCTCCCAGGGTGGATCCTGTGACTCCATTCCAGGAGCACCGGGACCCGGGTCCGTATCTTACCCTCCTCCCGGGGTGGATCCTGTGACTCCATTCCAGGGGCACCAGGATCTGGCTCCAGGTCCTGACAGTCCTGTTCCAGGTCTTCCGGCAGCCAGAGTGCGATCCCGATGGGGAGGGGACCCAGAGCCGGATCCAGGTCTTACCTTCCTCCAGGACGATGACACCCGGAATCTATTCCAGGGGTGCCAGGATCCGGGTCCTGAGCAGCGAGTCTGGTCCAGGGGGGATCCTGCTCCGGGTCTTGGCTACATCCAGAGCCCATTCCAGGGGGGCAGGATGATCCAGCACTGGGTCTTACCCGCCTCCTGGATGCCACCTGGGGGCGTGGGGCTGGGCCCTTGACTCCATTCCAGGGGGGCATTGGGATCCGGTGCCAGGTCCTACCCACCTCCTGGGCAGGGGGCTGTCTCCACAGCTCAGTGCAGGGGGGCCCCCTGGGGTGGGGTTCCCCCTTGCTAGGTCCCGGGAAGGAGCACCTGGGTTCCCCTCCCCCACAGGGCTCTCACCCTCCCCCGTTCCCCCCCAGAGGAAGGTGCGCAGGCTGGAGGCCCAGGTGCGCTCGGTGCAGGAGAACATGGCGGGCGAGTGCCGCAAGCTGGAGCAGGAGAAGGGAGAGGCCGTCCAGAGCCTCAACCTGGTGAGCAAACCCCCCTCCCCCCCGGAGAGAACCCAGGAGTCCTGGCTCCCAGCCCCCAATCCCCATCTAACCCCGTTCTCCTCCCAAACCCGGGAGAGAACCCAGGAGTCCTGGCTCCCAGCCCCCAATCCCCATCTAACCCCGTTCTCCTCCCAAAGCTGGGATAGAACCCAGGAGTCCTGGCTCCCAGCCTCCTGCTCTAACCATGAGACCCCACTGTCCTCCCAGAGTCTGAGTGGGGGGGGGGAGGTCGCCGGGCCGGCTGGGCTCATGGGTCTAAGTAGGAGGCAGGGCAGGACCCTGTGGGGTGGAGTGGGGGGTGGGGCAGGACCCCAGGGGCTGGAGCAGGAAATGGGGCAGGACCAGTGGGGCACAGTGGGGGGCGGGGTAAGGGACAGGGCAGGACCCCGTGGAGCTGAATGGGGGGCAGGACCCTGGGGGCGGGGCAGGACCCCACGAGCTGACCCCTGCCCCGGCCTGTGTCCCCAGGAGAGGCGTCGGCTGGAGGAGCTGGGCAAAGCCTGTGAGGACGAGAGCAGCGAGAACTCGCCCGTGAGTAGCCAGGAGCTCACCAAGGTAACCCCCCCCTGTGCCCCGCGCTCCCCCGCCCGCCGGGGTCCCCCCTGGCACACCTGTCCTGTGCCCCCACCTACCGATCTCCCTCCTGCCTGCCCCCCACATCCTGTGCCCCCCACTTCACCCTTCCCCACCCGCTGGGGTCCCCCCCGTCACACCCATCGTGTGCCCCCACCTACCTGTCTCCCACCTGCCGGGCCCCCCAATCCTGTGCCCCCTACTTCACCCTCCCCCACCTGCCGGTGCCCCCCCCAGCCTCCCCACTCTGTGTTCCCCACTAGAGTCCCCCTCCCTGGCCCCCCTTGGCCCTGCCTGCTCCAGTTCAGATCAAAGCTTCTCTGCTGTGTCCCAAAGCTGTGACCCCCCCCCTCCCCCCGGACGCCTGGGTCCCTCCAGCTGCGGGCCGGGAGCCCCTGGTTAAGGGAACACCTTGACCTGGTGTCCCGGAGACCCAGGCCAGCAGCGACTCCCAGCCAGCGTGTGACGCAGACGGGTCGGGAACCCAGCGCAGAACAGAGCTTGTGAGTGCCGGGACCTGCGGCAACGTCCATCCGGGGGGGCCCAGAGCCCTGGACTCCCCCCTCTGCGTCCCTGGCCCCAGACCCGCCTGTTCCCCTCCTTGTTCCTCTGTCTGGGACCCGGGCCACCCGCTGGTTCTGGCAGAGGAGGGGGCCCGGCCAGTTCTCTGTCCCAGCGTCACACCTGCCCTCGGCCCCACGCTCTCCTCCCACCGCCAGAAACTCGAGTCACACATCGGGGAAACTGAGGCACGGAGGCTTCAGGGAAGACATTAGGAACGTTCCCGCTTCCTCACACCTGGGCAGGTGGAGTCACGTTGCCACCTGCTGGTCAGTTCCAGGCATTGCCGACAGGTGGCTCCCAGGAGAACTGGGAGCCCGGACTCCTGGGTTCTCGCCCCGGCTCTGGGAGGGGTGTGGGGTCTGGTGAGTTAGAGGAGGGGGGCACTGGGAGCCAGGACTCCTGGGTTCTCGCCCCGGCTCTGGGAAGGGGAGTGGGGTCCAGTGGTCAGAGCAGGGGTGGGGCTGGGAGCCAGGACTCCTGGGTTCTCGCCCCGGCTCTGGGAGGGGAGTGGGGTCTGGTGAGTTAGAGGAGGGGGGCACTGGGAGCCAGGACTCCTGGGTTCTTTCCTTGGCTCTGGGGAGAGGAGTGGGGTCCAGTGGTCAGAGCAGGGGTGGGGCTGGGAGCCAGGACTCCTGGGTTCTGTTGCTGGTTCTGGGAGGGGAGTGGGGGCTAGTGATCAGAGCAGTGGGGGCTGAGAGCCAGGACTCCTGGGTTCTATTCTGGCTCTGGGAGAGGAGTGGGGGCTAGTGCTCAGAGCAGGGAGGGCTGGGAGCCAGGACTCCTGGGTTCTGTCGCTGGTTCTGGGAGGGGAGTGGGGGCTAGTGCTCAGAGCAGGGAGGGCTGGGAGCCCCACCCCTGCCGTGTCTGTCTGTCTGTCCGTACGTCCATGTCTCCGTGTCTCTGCAGCTCATGTTCACCCAAAAGACGGATCGGAAGGTCGTGGTGCTGGGCTGTGACCAGCGCGACCCGGCCTGCGTGTTCTCCGTCCGCAGCTCCGTCCAGGTGTGTGTGTCCGTCTGTCCTGTGCCTGCCCCCCCCCCCCCGTCTCCGCTCTGTGTCTGTGCTCGCCTGCGTCTGCGCCCCTTCCTGCCCCCCACCCGACGGCTAGAAGGGGGCAGAGCCCAGGGCTCGGGGTGGGGGGCACAGCCCAGGGAAGATTCAGGGCGGCAGTGTCGGGGTACCTGGGCGGGGGTGAACCCCGCTCGTCGACCCCCCCTTGCTTTTTGTCTCCAGAGCTCCTTCGGGCTGCAGAGATCGAGGAGCCTGCCCCGAAGACGGGGGGACCGGCCGGCCCCCCGCCCCACCCAGCGCCCCCTGTCGCTCGAAGCCAACGGTAGGAGGGGAGGGGCTGGGAAGGAGCTGTGTGTGCGGGGGTGGGTATATTTAGGGGGGCTGGGACATCTCCCAGGGCACGGGGTGGGGCTTGCTGGTACCAGTGGGTTTTTTTGCAGGGGGTGTGGTGTCTCTGTGCCTGGGGGGGTGCTGATCCCCCCCCCATCTCTGTCTCTCTCAGGGGGGCTCGACTCAGACGTCCTGGCCCTGCAGCTCTCGGCGGGGGGCGACCGCCGCTGTGTGCCCCTCACACGTCTCAACGCCCCCCTGTACCCGCTGGGGGGGCCGTACAGGTGAGATTCCCCCCAATGGTCCCCCTCCCTCCACTGCCGCCTCCCCAGCCCTGGGGCTTCTCCGCCCTCCATCGTCCCCTCCATGCCCCCGATCACCCCCTCCCCGCCTTTCTCCAGCCCCCCATGCACCTCCGCCCCCCTTGGGTCTCCCAGACACAGGCCCCTCCAAACTCCCCCCACACCCAGAAGCCCCCATCCCATTCTGTCCCCCTCCCCTGGGATTTCCCTCCTACCCACTGGGGGGGCTGGGTGTCTCCCTGGGTCACTCCAGGCTCCTCACCCTCCGTGTCCCGCTCCCTCCGCAGCAGCGTGGGCTCCTGTGTCAGCAAACTGGCCGAAATGGAGCGGATGGTGCGGGAGGCCATGGCAGAGAGAGCGCGGCTGCTGCAGGCACGGGTAAGAACCCAGGAGTCCTGGCTCACCTCCCGCCTACCCCCTGCTGACTCACCTCCCAGGGCCAGGGATCGAACCCAGGAGTCCTGGCTCCCAGCCCCCCCCCCCCCCGCTCTAACCACTAGACCCCACTCCCCTCGAAAGAGAACCCAGGAGTCCTGGCTCCCACCCCTCCCCCGCTCTAACCACGGGACCCCACGTCCCCCCCACGTGTCTGTCCCATGGTCTCCCAGGCCGGGAATGGGGAAGTCGGGGTTTCGCTGCATCAGCTGCTGGCTTCCTCACCCCGCCCCCCACCCCGCCCCAGAGCGGGGGGCACAGAGTGGCTGGCATCGGCCATGCTTGGGGCTGCAAGGGGGGGCAAGGGGCGGGGCCTGCGTGGAGGTGGGGGCGGGGCCAGGATGAAGGCGGGGCAGCCGCAGAAGGGGCCTGGACAGAAGGGTGGGGGTGGGCAGGTTCTAGGTGGGGTGTGTGGCAGGGGGAGGGCCCAGAGTAGAGGTGGGGGAAGGGGGCTGCTGTGAAGGGGGGGGCAAGGCCAGGATGATGGGTGGGGGGCAGGGATGGAGCAGGTTGGAGGTGGGGGCAAGGCCAGGATTGGGGGGCGGGCAGGTCTGTCTCTGGGGCTCCCCAGGAAGCCGGGGGTGGGGGCTGGGAGTCACCAGATTGGGGTCTTTTAGGGGTGGGGGGGCTGGGTCTCCCCCCCGCCTGGTGGCCACTGGGCCCTGACTCTCCCCCCTCTGTCCCCGCAGGACGCGAAGCGAGTGGCCCAGGGGGAGACGCAACACACGGAGCCGCCCCCCCCCCGCCCAGGTGAGACCCCCCCGAGCCAGCCAGTCCCCCCAGGGCTGGATTGGCCCCCCCCCCCCCCACGGACCTTTAACCCCCGCATTGCCCCTGCAGGAGCGGAGCCCGGGGCCGGCGCGGGAGCCCCCGGCCCCCGCCCCCCTGGACCTGCGCGCCCACCTGGAGGCCTCGGGGCACAGCCTGGACACCTGCCCCGAGGTGCGGGTGACGGGCAGGGCCTGCCGCGGCTTCCTGGTCAAGATGGGGGGGCGCATCAAAACCTGGAGAAAGCGCTGGTTCTGCTTCGACCACCAGCGGCGCCTGCTGGCCTACTACGTGGGTGAGCCCCCAGGACCCCCCCGGGCACCCCCTGCCCCATGGTGCCCCCTGGGCACCCCCCGCCCCATGGCACCCCCCCGGGCACCCCCTGCCCCCGGGTACCTCCCTCCCCCGGCATCCCCGTCCTCAGGTCATCCACCCCTCGCACCCACCCTCAGTGATACCTGCTGGCCTACTCTGTGGGTGACCCCGCCCCAGGTACCCCCCATGGGCGCCCCCTTCTCTGCTACCCCCCACCGGGGAGTTGGTGACTCCCGCATCCCCATGTATCCCTGCCCCCTCCCGCCCCGCTTCCTCCCATGGCCGAGCCGCCCCCCCCAGCCCCCCCAGTCACTGCCCCCTCTCGTTGCAGACAAAGAGGAGGCGAAGCTCAAGGGCGTCATCTACTTCCAGGCCATCGAGGAGGTTTATTATGATCACCTGCGCAGCGCCTTCAAGGTACGACATCCCCCCCCAGCACTCCCCACACTGCCAGGACCTACAGTGTCCTCCCCCACCCCACAAACCCTCCCAGCACTGGGATCCACAGACTCTCTCCCCAGCCCTGCAGTGCCCCCCACAGTGCCAGGACCCATGGCGTCATCCCCCCCCCCCCCCCAGTAACCCCCTCCCCCCTCCAGCGCCAGGATCCACGGTGTCCCCTCAGCGCCCCACCCCCCCCAGCACCAGGACCCATGGCGTCATCCAGCCCCACAGTGTCCCCCCCCACAACCTCCCAGCCCCCCCGCGGCAGGCCCCACGGTGTCATCCGGCTGCCCCCAGCCCCGGGGCCCATGGAGTCGTGTCCCCCCCGAACCCTCCCCAGCACCTGGATGCACGGCACCTCCCCCCCCAGCATCGGGACTGACAATGTCCCCCCCGCACCCGCCAGACCCACGGCACGGAACCTGCGGCATCATCCCCGCCCAACCCTCCAGCGCCCCCCAGCTCAGGGACCCCTCCCCCCCCACTGGCTGACCCTGCCCCTCCCTTCTCCCCCAGAGCCCCAACCCCAAACTGACCTTCTGCGTCAAGACCTACGACCGGCTCTTCTGCCTGGTGGCGCCCAGCCCGGAGGCCATGCGCATCTGGATGGACGCCGTCGTCACGGCCGCCGAGGAGAACACCCGCTACTGAGCCAGGCCCGCGGAGCCCCCTGGGGACCCCCCTGCCCAAGACACACCTGCCTGGTGGGTGTGGCCATCCGGGCCATTGGCCCCGCCCCTGGGAGGAGCTTGAGGGCAGGGCAGCCAATGGGGGGCGGACTCGGTTCTTCAAGGTGTGACGCCGTGCTGGCCCCGCCCCCTTCGGACCTCGGCCACTGGGGCGCCGGCGTTTGCCTCCAATCAGAGCGGGGCGCTTCTAAAACACAGGCGCTCGCGGAACAGGCACCAATGGGAGGCAAGCGGCTTTGAATCCTGACCAATGGGAGGAGGCTCGCTCAGCATTCTGGCCAATCGGAGGAGGCCTAGGTTGAAGGCCGGGCCATTGGATGCGTGCTCGCCCGGGACCTGCACCAATCGGTGGAGAGAAGGGTTGAGGCCTGGCCCGCACGAAAAGACATGTTTAGAATCCGCACCAATAGGAGGAGACCTGCCTTCAACGCCAGCCAATGGGGTTGGGGTGGGGGAACGCCCGGTTGGCATTCCCACCAATTACATGCGGCCTGGCTTTGAAACCTGGCCAATCACCCAAAAGACTCCACTGGAGTTTGCACCAATCGGAGGAGATGTGGACTGAACTGACCAATGGTGGCTTGGAATGCCCATTGACATCTCAACCAATGGGAAACAGGCTTCAGGGATGCACCAATCGGAGGAGACCGGGATCGAACCGGCCAATGGCAGCCGTGCCTGGAGGGCGCCGTGGCCAAGTCCCGACCAATGGGGAGTGTGGAGTCTCTCTGGGCCCCGGGGTCGCTGCCCCCTGCTGGCGCCAACTATTTATTACAGAAACTCGTCCGACCCACCGGCCGTGTGTCTCGTTCTATCGCAGCCGGTGCCCCTCACTCCCGACCCGCAGCCCCCTGGGCTCCCCCAGCCCAAGCTCTGCTGGTGCCCCTCACTCCTGACCCACAGCCCCCTGGGTTCCTCCCCCCCCGCCCCCCCAGTTCTGCCGGTGCCCTGGGTGGATCACAAAGCAGCAGCTAGGCAGGTGATAGACTGGGAGGTTTGTGGCTGGCAACTCGGAGCCCCAGACTGGGTGCGGGGCCCCCCAGAGCTGGGGAGAGAACCCAGGAGTCCTGGCTCCCAGCCCCCCCACTGCTCTAACCCAGCAGCCCCCACACCCCCCTCCCAGAGCCGGGGAGTGAACCCAGGAGTCGTGGCACCCAGCCCGCCCTGCTCTGAGCCAGACCCCACTCCCCTCCTAGAGCCGGGGAGAGAACCCAGGAGTTCTGGCTCCCAGCCTCCCCGCCCCCACTCTAACCACACCCTCTCCTGTGCCGACAGCAAGTAGTCACGAGGAGCCCTTTGTCTCCGGCTGAGCTGGGCCTGCGCTGGGGGGTGCTGGGTGTCAGGCTCCCTCCCCCCCGTCGGGGCTGGGCAGTGAACGTGCAGTGAACACGCCAGAGTCGCTCAAGGAGAAGCCGTTGTTTTAATGGGATGATCCATGGCATGAGTTTGTGGGGACTCAGACCGAGCTGCCACTGGGCCTCCCTCTCCAACAAGGCAGGGCGTGGTGGCCTCCGGCCCTGGGGGGATGTAGGAGGGGCCAGAGAATCAGAGGCACATTGGTGGGGGAGGTGGGATGGATGGGTGTGCCCGGGGTGGATCTGTGTGTGTGTGGGGGGGGGCGCACTGGGGGGGGTGGGAAGGGAGAGTGGAGCTCTGGGCAGGGAAGTGGGCTCTTTGCTGCTACCCCAGCTGCTGTCTGTTCTGCTGACCGACAGACAAGTCTCTCTAGGGGAGGGAAGCACATTGGTAGGGGTGGTGGGATACTTCGTGGCTGGGTGTGGGAAGGGCTGTGTGCACATGCAGGTGTGGGTGTGGGTGTGTGTTGGGGTGGGCAGAGGCTGTGTTTGTAGAGCTCTTCCTCCGAGTGCTTTGGGGGTGGACGGAGGAGTCTGGTTCCAGGACAGCTGCACTCATGTTGGTGGGGGCGGTGGGATGGATAAAGGCTGTGGGGCGGGGGCTGAGAGTCTGTATGGGTAGGGCTGCGTGTCGCCCCCTTTGCCGCTGTCCCCGTCTTGGGGGCGCCCGCAGGTCTCCGGTCCGGAAGAAGCCCATTGGTGTCTGCGGTGGGATGGCTGGGGGCTCCTTTGACGTCTGCCTCTGGGCTGCTCTCTTCGCCACTGCCGTCCGGGCCAGGGGCACCCCCCTCACTCAGTCCCTGCCTCCCTCGGCCCCACAGGCCCCGCTTCCTCGGGGTCTCTCAAGCCAGGTTGGGGGCCACCGAGCTCTGGGCCAGCCCATCCACGGAGGAGGCTGCCTCCCTCCGGCGGCTACGGGACCCGACTGAGTAGGCCGTGTCCTCCAGCAGGGCCCGGCGGAAGGCCCCGGCCAGGGTGGTGCGGCCCAGCGCCCGGCGGAAGTCCAGCCCCATGAAGAAGTAGAGGACGGGGTTGGCGCAGCTGTTGAGATAGGCCAGGGAGGAGGTGAGGGGCAGCCCCACGGTCAGGGCCCGGCCCTTGACGCCCGCCAGCTTGAGGAGGAGGAAGAGGTGGTAGGGGGCCCAGCAGAGGAAGAAGGTCACCACGATGGCCGCCATGACCTTGAAGGGCTTCCTGGAGCGGAGGGTGGCCGGGCGCCGCCGCAGCACGGCCGCCAGGGCCCCGTAGCAGGCCAGGATGATGGCGAAGGGGGCCAGGAAGCCGCAGAGCAGCCGGAGGAGATACAGTGTCAGCTTGGGCCCTTCTCCCAGCGTCAAGGAGCACTTGGGCCCGTTGGCTGGCCCCTGCGGCACCAGGTTGCGGTAGAGGTAGAAGGGCAGGCTGGCCGCGGCGGCCGCCCCCCACGCCCCGGCGGCAGCCGCCCACGCCAGGCGGGGCCCCCGGCGGTTCTTGGACCACACCGGGAAGGCCACGGCCGCCAGGCGGTCCAGGCTGACGGCCGCCAGGAGGAAGACGCTGCAGAACATGTTGAGGTACTTGGTGAAGCTGGTGGCCCGGCACAGGAAGGCGCCGAAGGGCCAGTGCCCGCGGTAGAAGGCGTTCTTCGCCAGCGGCACCGCCCGGGTGACGGAGAAGACGAAGTCGGCCAGTGCCAGGTTGAGGAACCAGACGCAGTTGACGGAGCGGCCGGCCCGGCGGGCCGTGAGCCAGATCACCAGGCCGTTGCCCAGCGAGCCCCCCACGCAGACCACGGTGTAGAAGACGACCTGGACGAGGTCCATGGCCGTGCTCAGGTCAGACTTGGCCTTGGCGGGGGAAGGACCGGGGCTGGTCAGCCAGAGAGCGGAGCCATTGGCCTCCATGACGGGACCTGAGAGAGACTGAGAGTGAGGGGGAGCCTGTTCCCAGAGCCCCCGCCCCCGCCCTCGCCCTGGGGCCGGCACCCCCTAGCCAGGGAAGGGTTCACAGCAACCCGCTCTGGAGGTGGGGCCGGGTTTATTTGTAGGGCCAGGCTGAACCGGCACCTTCCCTGCTCCCTGGGTGCTGTGGGGCTGAGCCCTTTGTCCGCCTCTGGGCCTCGCGAGGGTTGGAGCTATTGGGGGCGTGGGGGGACGATGGCCCCCCTGGCAGGCTGGGGGGCACGTCTGGCTCCTTGCCAAGTGGCCTGAGCTGTGGGCGGACAGAGGGCACCAGGCCAACTTCCACACCTGGTTTTTATCATTTCCAGCGGCTGAGATCCTGTGTCTCAACCAGGAAAAGGGGAAATAACCTTTTGCAGGGCTTCTAGGACGCCTGGGTTCTCTCCCTGGCTCTGGGAAGGGAGTGGGGGCTAGCGGTTAGAGCAGGGGGGCTGGGAGCCAGGACTCCTGGGTTCTCTCCCTGGCTCTGGGAGAGGAGTGGGGGCTGGCGGGTTAGAGCCGGGGGGCTGGGAGCCAGGACTCCTGGGTTCTCTCCCTGGCGCTGGGAGGGGAGTGAGGGCTGGCGGGTTAGAGCCGGGGGGCTGGGAGCCAGGACTCCTGGGTTCTCTCCCTGGCGCTGGGAGGGGAGTGAGGGCTGGCGGGTTAGAGCCGGGGGGCTGGGAGCCAGGACTCCTGGGTTCTCTCCCTGGCTCTGGGAGGGGAGTGGGGGCTTGCGGGTTAGAGCCGGGGGCAATGTTCCCTCTAATTTTTGACAGGCCGTGTGTGCAAAAAATTTCTTCTATGCAAATTGTTGTGCTTCTGTGCAAATTTTTGTGCACATGGTGTTTCGCCCCGTGTGCGGGGTTTCAGATCTGTGTGCACGCGCACAACTTAGAGGGAACAGTGGCCGGGGGGCTGGTGCGTTAGAGCAGCGGGGGCTGGGAACCAGGACGCCTGGGTTCTCTCCCTGGCTCTGGGAGAGGAGTGGGGGCTGGTGGGTTAGAGCCGGGGTGTGGGGAGCCAGGACTCCTGGGTTCTCTCCCCCACTCTGGGAAGGGAGTGGGGGCTAGTGGTTAGAGTGGGGGTGGGGGGCTGGGAGCCAGGACTCCTGGGTTCTCTGTGGGGCAGACCCAGCCCCTCCCACTTATCCAGAACAGGGACCTGGCCCAGGCTCCCCTGCACCCCCCGAAAGCTCGCAGAGCCCAACCACCGGCATAGAACAGCCAAGGCAAATCTCAGCCCCCCCCCACCATACTCCCATCCCAGCTCGCAGGCGGAGCATCCTCGGACCCCCCCAGAACGGCACCACAGAGCCACAGACCCCCTGCCCAGCGGTCTGTCTACACTGGGGGACAGACGGACGCACCCTCGCTCCGCTCCGGCCAGCACTGGAAAAGAGTGACGAGTCGGGGGCACCGCCAGACACCGCCCCCCCGGGCTGCCCCCCCCCCGCAGCCCCTGGCTCCCCCTGCTGCCTGGCCTGGGTCGGTCTGACCCTGATGGGGGTCACACACCCAGACACACACGCATGGAGCTAGGGTGTTATAACGCACACACAATGTCACACCCGACACACAGTGTGCGCGCGCACACAGAGCGACTGTTATAACACACAATGTGACACCCGACACACAGTGTGCGTGCACACAAACACAGAGCGACTGTTATAACACACAATGTGACACCCGACACACACTGTGCGCGCGCACAAACACAGAGCGACTGTTATAACACACAATGTGACACCCGACACACAGTGTGCGCGCACAAACACAGAGCGACTGTTATAACACACAATGTGACACCCGACACACAGTGTGCGTGCACACAAACACAGAGCGACTGTTATAACACACAATGTGACACCCGACACACAGTGTGCGTGCACACAAACACAGAGCGACTGTTATAACACACAATGTGACACCCGACACACAGTGTGCGTGCACACAAACACGGAGCGACTGTTATAACACACAATGTCACACCCGACACACAATGTGTGTGCGCGCACAAACACGGAGCGACTGTTATAACACACAATGTGACACCCGACACACAGTGTGTGCGCGCACAAACACGGAGCGACTGTTATAACACACAATGTGACACCCGACACACAGTGTGCGCGCGCACACAGAGCGACTGTTATAACACACAATGTGACACCCGACACACAGTGTGCGTGCACACAAACACAGAGCGACTGTTATAACACACAATGTGACACCCGACACACAGTGTGCGTGCACACAAACACGGAGCGACTGTTATAACACACAATGTGACACCCGACACACAGTGTGTGCGCGCACAAACACGGAGCGACTGTTATAACACACAATGTCACACCCGACACACAATGTGTGTGCGCGCACAAACACGGAGCGACTGTTATAACACACAATGTGACACCCGACAAACAGTGTGTGCGCGCACAAACACAGAGCGACTGTTATAACACACAATGTGACACCCGACACACAGTGTGTGCGCGCACAAACACAGAGCGACTGTTATAACACACAATGTGACACCCGACACACAGTGTGCGTGCACACAAACACGGAGCGACTGTTATAACACACAATGTGACACCCGACACACAGTGTGCGCGCGCACACAGAGCGACTGTTATAACACACAATGTGACACCCGACACACAGTGTGCGTGCACACAAACACAGAGCGACTGTTATAACACACAATGTGACACCCGACACACAGTGTGCGTGCACACAAACACGGAGCGACTGTTATAACACACAATGTGACACCCGACACACAGTGTGTGCGCGCACAAACACAGAGCGACTGTTATAACACACAATGTCACACCCGACACACAATGTGTGTGCGCGCACAAACACGGAGCGACTGTTATAACACACAATGTGACACCCGACAAACAGTGTGTGCACACAAACACAGAGCGACTGTTATAACACACAATGTGACACCCGACACACAGTGTGTGCGCGCACAAACACGGAGCGACTGTTATAACACACAATGTCACACCCGACACACAATGTGTGTGCGCGCACAAACACGGAGCGACTGTTATAACACACAATGTGACACCTGACAGTGTGTGCACACAAACACAGAGCGACTGTTATAACACACAATGTCACACCCGACACACAGTGTGTGCACACAAACACAGAGCGACTGTTATAACACACAATGTGACACCCGACACACAGTGTGTGCGCGCACAAACACGGAGCGACTGTTATAACACACAATGTGACACCCGACACACAGTGTGTGCGCGCACAAACACAGAGCGACTGTTATAACACACAATGTGACACCCGACACACAGTGTGTGTGCGCGCACAAACACGGAGCGACTGTTATAACACACAATGTGACACCCGACACACAGTGTGTGCACACACAAACACAGAGCGACCGTTATAACACACAATGTCACACCCGACACACAGTGTGTGCGCGCACAAACACAGAGCGACTGTTATAACACACACAAAAAGTCACAACTGACACACATCCGTGCGCACACACACGGAGCTAGTGTTATAATGCACACACAGTCACAACTGACACACGACACATGCACACACACACACACACACAGACAGCGATTGTTATACCGCACGCACAACTGACACACAACGTGCGCACAGAGAGACAACATTGCACCCTCGCCCCCATCCAGCCCCTCCCGTGTTCTCAGTCCAGCCTCGACCGGAGCTGTGTGGGGCCCAGGCTGGCATGACCACCCGCCCCCTTACCTGGGGGGCAGCGCCCGCCGGCCCCAGCCGCTTGTCTCGGGCTCTGAGCTTATTTTCCAGGAACCCAGCGGCGGCCAGTCACCGCCCCCCCCCGGGGGTGGGCCCCAGCCAGAGCGGACGCGCTGGGGGAGCGATGCGCCGAAAAGGAGAACTGGGCTGGGGGGTGGGGTGGGGGGGACACTGCCTGTTGCTGCCAGCTTGGGGGGGGGGGCATCAAGGCGGGAGCTGTGGGGTCAGGGCAGGGCTGGCAGCGGAGAACCCAGGTGTCCGGGAGGAGCAGGTGGAGACACAGGGCAGGGCTCGCTTTGGAGCCAGGTGTGACCAAGTGGGGAGGGGGAGGATTCCCAGCATGCACCGCTTCAGAGCGGCCAGGTGGGGTGTCAGGCTGCTCCCAGCGTGCACGGCTGCACCATGGCCAAGGCCAGGGGGGCAAGAGTTCCCAGCATGCCCTGCTCCCCTTGGCAGGGCCAGGCCGTAGGGCGCTGGGCTAGTCTCGCCAGGTGGGCGTCTGGGCACCCCCCTCGCCCACCTCTGCCCGGGGCTTTCGCTTCCTCCCGCGCCGGAGGGACAGGAAGCCGGGCTGGTTCATCCCCCGGGCAGGGGCCTCGGTTCCCCTTTTCACATCTCAAACCGGAGGTGTCTTCTTCCTGCCCCCCGCGAGCCCGGCTGGGGCCCCGCCCGCCCGCCATGACCCCCGGCTGCTCCTTGTCCCCAGCCCAGCCCCCTAAACCCCTCCCCACCATCCCCTCCTCCATCCTCAGTCCCAGGTGAACAGGTCGCCTGGGCCTCCTCTCTTCCCCTGCTGCTGGGAACCAGCTGGTCTGGGTCCCGCGGCTCCCTCTCTCCCCAGCCCATTGTCCCCCCTCTGGCTCCCGAGCTGGGCTGGGCCCCCCAGTCACCAGTCGCTGGGTCCCCCATCTCCAGGCCAGTGTCCGGGGTCCCGGCTGCTAGGCGAGGTCACACCTGGTCCCCTGCAACAACAAACCCCTCCCCCTTCCCCGTTACACACACAGGGAAACTGAGGCACGCCCAGTGTTCATGCCAAGCTCTAAGAAAATCCCCCAACTTCATCCCAAACACGCACACACAATGTCATGAGTGACACACAATGCGTCAGCACACACACCAAGCTAGAGCTTTCCACCACACACAGTCGCAACTGACACACAACATGTGCACACACACCCCCCCCTCCCCGCATGCACAGAGAGAGAATATTACACCTCCCACCCCGCCCTTGCCCGTGTTCCCAGGCCAGCCTCGACCGGGGCTGTGTGGGGCCCAGGCTGGCATGACCACCCGCCCCGTTCCCTGGGGAGGCAGCGCCTGCTGGCCCCATCCTCCCCGTTCCCTGGGGGGGCAGCAGCCGCTGGCCCCATCCTCCCCGTTCCCTGGGGAGGCAGCAGCCGCCGGCCCCATCCGCCCCGTTCCCTGGGGGGGCAGCGCCCGCCGGCCCCGTCCGCTTGTATCTGAGCTTATTTTCCAGGAACCCAGCGGCTGCCAGACAGTCGCCGCCCTCCACCCCATGCCCAGATTTGGGCCCCAGCTGGAGCAGGATGTGCAG
Organism: Macrochelys suwanniensis; assembly: GCA_033296515.1. Classification (NCBI taxonomy): domain Eukaryota; kingdom Metazoa; phylum Chordata; order Testudines; family Chelydridae; genus Macrochelys; species Macrochelys suwanniensis. The sequence goes on from CM065795.1 coordinate 1,185,270, forward strand.
GGATGCACCGAAAAGGAGAACTGGGGGCGGAGTGCGGGGGACACTGCCTGTTGCTGCCAGCTTGGGGGGGGGGGGCATCAGGGCGGGAGCTGTGGGGTCAGGGCAGGGCTGGCAGCGGAGAACCCAGGTGTCCGGGAGGAGCAGGACAGGGCTCGCTTTGGAGCCAGGTGTGACCAAGTGGGGAGGGGGAGGATTCCCAGCATGCACCGCTTCAGAGCGGCCAGGTGGGGTGTCAGGCAGCTCCCAGCATGCACGGCTGCACCATGGCCAAGGGTGGGGGGAGTTCCCAGCATGCTCTGCTCCCCTTTGCATGGCAAGGCCTTAGGGTGCTGGGCTGGTCCTGGCTGGGGTGTCTCCTCTGGTGGGCGTCTCATCAGCCCCCAGCCATCCATAGGTGCCGACTGCCTCAGTTCCTGGGGGGTGCTCGGCCCCCGCTCTGCCCCAGGCCCCGCCCCCACTCCACCCCTTGTCCCAACCCCCCACCCCACCTCTTCCCACCCGCGCTCTGCCCCCACTCAACCCCTTCCCCCAAACCCCCACCCCAGCTCTTCCCACCCCTGCTCCGCCCCAGGCCACTCCCCTACTCCATCCCTTCCCCCATGTGCCCACCCCTTGCCCACCTCTGCCCTGGGCTTTCGCTTCCTCCCCGACCTGTGGGATGGGAAGCCCGGTTGCTTCATCCTCTGGTGGAAAAGTCCCCTGGCCCCGAAGCAGGGGCCTTGGCTTCCCCTTTCCAGATCTGATACCAGAGGTGCCTTCTTCCTGCCCCCTGGGAGCCAGGCTGGAGCCGAGCCTACCTGCTATACCTAGGAAAAGAGATCCCAGGCTCCGTTTGCCAGCCCTTGGCGGGGAATGGGGGCTAGTGGGTGAGAGTGGTGGGCTGGCAGCCAGGACTCCTGGGTTCTATCCCCAGCTCTGGAAGGGGAGTGGGTTCTATTGGTTAGAGCAGGGGGGGCCTGGGAGCCAGGATGCCTGGGTTCTATCCCCAGCTCTGGAAGGGGAGTGGGTTCTATTGGTTAGAGCAGGGGGGGCCTGGGAGCCAGGATGCCTGGGTTCTATCCCCAGCTCTGGAAGGGGAGTGGGTTCTAGTGGTTAGAGCAGGGGGGGCCTGGGAGCCAGGACTCCTGGGTTCTATCCCCAGCTTTGGGAGGGGAGTGGGGTCTAGTGGGTTAGAGCAGGGCGGGCTGGGAACCAGGACTCCTGGGTTCAATTCCCAGCTGTCTCACCGATTCACCATATGGCCACGGACGAGTCTCGCCCATTCTTTTCTCTGCAACAAACACCCCAGATGGCCACTGGGAGCGCCAGAGCCACAGCCCCGCCCACTAAAAGCCATAGCTCCGCCCACGGGAGGGGCTTACCAAAGCCCTGCCCACTAAGTGGCATGACTCCGCACAGGGGTGGGGCTTGCAGTGCTGGCTGTTCCATCCAGGCGCCGCGCCCCCCCCCCCCCCAGCACTAAAGTCACCCCCGCCACCTTTGGTCTTTCACAGACACCCAAGCCACGTCGGCAGCTTTATTCGCCTATTTTTTGGGAGAGGCTATTGCCGAGACGGCAGAAGGATACAAAGCTCAGGGAGAGGGCGGGAAAGTTCTGGCCTGTAACACGGGGCATGACTTTCAGGATGTTTATTGCAGGGACTATTTTTGCTGGTGTTCATCTGCCTGGGATAGGATACAAAGGAGATAAGGCGACGCTCTCTACTTGTTGGGCGGACTACTTCTTTTGAGTGGAAGAAGACAGAAGGGGGGGCGCGTAATAAGGCCCAGGCACAACTTTCCCATGTGTGTTTCAGGGACTAGATTTGGTGGTGGTGGAAGGCCACAAAACAGAGCGCGAGAAGATGACAAAGGAAGTAGTCCCGGTACCGGAGCTTGATTTTCAAATTGTTAAGAGGCTATTTTACCTTTTATTGTTTGGCGGAAGGACACACACACAAGTTATGGAGGAACGTCACCGGGCTTCTGTACAAAAAGAATCTGGTTTTCAGCTATTTTTTTTTGAGGGACTATTTTTTTTGGCGGAAGGACACACAATCAGTACATATTGAAAGTAGATCCGCCTCCTGTATAAAAAGGGTCCAGTTTTGGGACCTATGCTTTGAGGGACTACTTTTGTGGCGGAAGGACGCTCAGTAGCTGTCCTTTGAAAGTAGAGCCGGCTCCTGCATAAAAGGGGCTGGATTTCCCGAATTCTTTTTTTTTTTCGGACGGACTACATTAATTGGTGGAAGGATACACCAACCAATGGGGGGTCGATGTAACAAAAGTTGAGCTGAGCCTTCTGTATAAAAAGAGCGTGGTTTTAGGAATCACTCTGCCCCGGTCTGAAAATCAGGCTCCCAAAATGGTGGCCAGGTGGAGGTATCCATGGCAACCCCCAGGGCCACAGCCTTGTAACAGCCCCGCCCACCCTGTGGGGTGGCAGCCAGTGAGTATCACTGAGTTCCTGCGGCGTGGGAAAGGGGTGTGGCCTATTGTTGCTCCAGTGTGGCCAACGAGGGCAAGAGTTCCCAGCATGCTCCTCTGCGGTGTAACCCATAAGCTCCCAGCATGCATTGCTCCGGCATGGCCCATTCTGATGACGACAGCTCCCCACATGCACTGCTCCAGGGTGGCCCATGGGCTCCCAGCATGCACTGCTCTGGCGAAGTCCTGGGCTCCCAGCATGCACTGCTCTGGTGAGGCTCTGGGGTCCCAGCATGCACTGCTCCAGTGTGGCCCATGCACTCCCAGCATGCACTGCTCTGGCGGGGCCCTGGGCTCCCAGCATGCACTGTTCCAGTGTGGCCCATGCACTCCCAGCATGCACTGCTCCAGCACAGCCCAGGGAGATGATGAGAGCTCCCAGCATGCATTGCTCCGGAGTGTCCCACAGCCTCCCAGCATGCACTGCTCTGGCGCGGCCCTGGGCTCCCAGCACGCCCTGCTCGGTGCCATCCCACCGCTGCCCCCCAACCCCCCTGCGGGGCCCTGACCCCTTCCCCCGGCCCCGTCACGGCGGCACCATCCGCAGCTCGGAGGAGGTGGTGGAGCCCCGCGAGCGGTTGCGCCGGCGCCCGCTTCCGGTGCCCTGCGAGTCCTCGGCCAGGGCGGCCTCCAGCCAGCGGGCGCGGCTGCTGCCCCGCAGCCCCTCCTGGAAGCGGCGGCCCAGGAAGGCGTAGAGCAGGGGGTTGAGGAAGCAGCCGAGGCAGGTGAGGCTGAAGGCCAGGGAGCCGCCCGTCCGGATGACCTTCCGGTTGCCCGGCGAGCCGTGCAGGAAGTTGAAGACGTGGTAGGGCAGCCAGCAGAGGAAGAAGCTCAGCACCACGGCCGCCACCACCTTGGCCGTACGGTTGGGCCGGCGGCCCCGGTGCCTGGCCCGCAGCACCACGACGATGTGGCAGGCTGTGATGACCAGCAGCGGCGCCAGGAAGCCGGCCACGAACCGCACCACGATCAGGGTCTGCTTCCGTGTTGCCCCGAAATCGTTGATGCAGATGCAGCGCTTGGCCGAGCAGCGCTCCTTCCGGTAGGCCAGGTAGGGGGCCGAGAAGGCCCCGGCCAGCAGCCAGGCCCCGCTGGCCGCCCCCCAGGCCCAGCGCGGCGTGCGGAACCGCTGGGCCCAGACGGGACGGGCCACCAGCAGGCAGCGATCGGCCGAGATGAGCGTCAGCTGGAAGACGCTGGCGAACATGCTGAGGAAGAGGAGGGAGTTGACGGCTTTGCAGAGGAAGTTGCCGAAGACCCAGGCCCCGTCCGCGGTGGCGGCCTTGGTGGCGAAGAAGGGCAGCAGCAGGGAGTAGAGCAGGTCGGCCAGCGCCAGGCTCAGGAACCAGATGGAGTTGACCGTCCGGCGCATGCGGAAGCTGGTGACCCAGACCACCAGGCCGTTGCCCACCAGGCCCAGCAGGGAGGACACCACGAAGACGGCCACCGAGACGTGGTTGAGGATGTCGGTGGCGGACGTGGCGCTGGCGTTGCCCACAGTTGGGGTGGCGTTGCCGGAGAGCTGGGGAGAGGTGACCCCTTTAGCCCGTGGGCTAGCCAGTGCCCCTCGTTCCCAACTAGGGTTGCGAGGCCTCCGGTTTTCTCCCTGCCTGCCCTGGCGCTGCGCGGCTCCCGGGCGCGACCTACATGTCCGGCTCCTAGGCGCAGGGGCTACCAGGGAGGCTACGCGCGCTGCCCCCTCCCTGAGCGCCGACTCCGCAGCTCCCATTGGCCGGGAACCGTGGCCAATGGGAGCTGCAGGGGCGGTGACTGCGGGAGTGGGCAGTGCGCAGAGCTGCCTGGCCTCCCCTGCGCCTGGGGGCCGGACATGGTGGCTTCTTCCGGGAGCAGCGCGGAGGCAGGGAGAAAACGCCTGCCCCAGGTCGGAGCCCCCTCCTGTACCCTAAATCCCTCCTGGAACCCGCACCCCACCCCCAGCCCTGAACCCCCTCCCCCTCCCCAACTCCCTCCTAGAACCCGCACCCCCTCTCACACCCACCCCAGCCCTGAGCCCCCTCCTGTACCCTAAATCCCTCCTGGAACCCGCACCCCACCCCCAGGCCTGAACCCCCTCCCACTCCCCAACTCCCTCCTAGAACCCGCAACCCCCCCGCACCCCACCCCCAGCCCTGAGCCCCCTCCCCAACTCCCTCCTAGAACCTGTAACCCCTCTCGCACCCCACCCCAGCCCTGAGCCCCCTCCCACACCCTAAATCCCTCCTGGAACCCGCACCCCCTCCCGTACCCCACCCCAGCCCTGAGCCCCCTCCCCCTTCCCAACTCCCTCCTAGAACCCGCACCCCCTCCCACTCCCCAATTCCCTCCTAGAACCCACACCCCCTCCCGTACCCCACCCCAGCCCTGAACCCCCTCCCACTCCCCAACTCCCTCCTAGAACCCGCACCCCCTCCCGCACCCCACCCCAGCCCTGAGCCCCTTCCTGTACCCTAAATCCCTCCTGGAACCCGCACCCCACCTCAGCCCTGAGTCCCCTCCCGCTCCTCAACTCCCTCCTAGAACCTGTACCCCCTCCCGCACCCCACCCCAGCCCCAAACCCCCTCCCGCTTCCCAACTCCCTCCTAGAATCTGCACCCCCTCTCGCACCCCACCCCAGCCCTGAGCCCCCTCCTGTACCCTAAATCCCTCCTGGAACTCGCACCCCACCCCCAGCCCTGAGCCCCCTCCCCAACTCCCTCCTAGAACCCGCACCCCCTCCCGCACCCCACCCCAGCCCTGAGCCCCCTCCCACTCCCCAACTCCCTCCTAGAACCTGTACCCCCTCCCGCACCCCACACCAGCCCTGAGCCCCCTCCTGTACCCTAAATCCCTCCTAGAACCCACTCCCGACCCACAGCCCCTGCTATTCCGCCCCCCAGGCCCAGACAGCTCCGGGACCCCTTGTCTCAGTGGATTTCTGTTCCCTGGTGCTAACCTCATGTTCTCCTGAGTGCTGCCCCTCCCCAAGCCTGCCCCCGGGGGTACCAACCCTGGGTTTGTGCTACAGGGCCCCATCCTTGGGAGAGCCGTGCAGCCCCCTGAGCCGCGGCTATGGGGGGCTCCCAACTCCCCACCCCCCTCCAGCTTCAGTAGCATCGACCCCCGACTAGAGGAAACTGAGGTGAAAGGACTTTCCGGAGGTCATACAGAGAGTCAGGGACAGAGCCGGGGAGAGAACCCAGGAGTCCTGGCTCCCAGCCCTCCCCCTCTAACCACTAGACCCCAGTCTCCTCCCAGTGCTGGGGAAAGAACCCAGGAGTCCTGGCTCCCAGCCCCCCTGCTCTAACCCACCAGACCCCACTCCCCTCCCAGAACCAGGGGGAGAACCCAGGAGTCCTGGCCCCCAGCCCTCACCCTCGAACCACTAGACCCCACTCTCCTCCCAGTGCTGGGAGAGAACCCAGGAGTCCCGGCTCCCAGCCCTCCCCCTCTAACCACTAGACCCCAGTCTCCTCCCAGTGCTGGGGAAAGAACCCAGGAGTCCTGGCTCCCAGCCCCCCTGCTCTAACCCACCAGACCCCACTCCCCTCCCAGAACCAGGGGGAGAACCCAGGAGTCCTGGCTCCCAGCCCCCTGCTCTAAGCCACTAGACCCCACTCCCCTCCCAGAGCCAAGGAGAGAACCCAGGAGTCCTGAGTCCCGGCCCCACCTTTTCTAACACTGCAGCGGGGGTGCGTAGGGGGCAGCCGCCAGGACTCCTGGGTCCCCCTCAGCAGGCTGCTGCCCCAGCACCGGACACGCCCAGGGGCAGGTGACGCGCGAGGGCATCGGGGCGCACCTGCAGCCGGGGACTCATCGTCCCGTGAGCGGGGGTCTCCGGGGGGGTCCTGCGGGGAGCGGCTGGTGCCCTGCGCTGGTGCCCGCGGGGCTCGGTGTCCGGGAAGGGAACCTCGATCAGACCCTCCCAGCTAACGTCAGCAGCGGGCCCAGCTGCCGGGAACTCCCGAGGGGGCCGGGGCCGGGCCCCAGGGCGGGCGGCTGAACACGTCCGCACGTCCCCGCCCGCGCCAGCCGGGGGCTCTCCCCTGGGGGGCAGCGACTCGGGAACGGAGCTGGGGCGAGGGGCAGAGCCGAGCCCCGAGGACGCGCCCCGTCTGTCCGTCCCTACGCGGGGAGCTGGGGGGGCGGATTAACCATTGGGACCATGCACCAGGGCCGGGGGGGACCCTCCATCCTCGGCAGATTTTCAGTTCAGACGGGGGGTTCCTAAAAGAGCAGCTCCGGGGATGGTTTGTGGGGCGGGCTCTGGCCTGGGCTATCGGGGGTGGGGGGCGGAGGGGGGCAGGCTAGACGGCCACAGGGGTCCCTGCTGGCCGCGGATCGGGGAATGACTGAAATCAGGCGAATAGAGACCAGCCCAGCTGGTCCAGGGGGGTGAATGGAGCAAGAGGGCTACTGTAGAATGGGGTATGGCAGAAGAGCCAGGACTCCTGGGTTCTCTCCCCAGCACTGGGAGGGGAGTGGGGTCTAGTGGTTAGAGCAGGGGGGGCTGGGAGCCAGGACGCCTGAGTTCTTCCCCTGGTTCTGGGAGGGGAGTGGGGTCTAGAGGTTAGAGCAGCGGGGCTGGGAGCCAGGACTCCTGGGTTCTCTCCCCAGCTCTGAGAGGGGACTGGGGTCTAGTGGTTAGAGCAGCGGGGCTGGGAGCCAGGACTCCTGGGTTCTTCCCCTGGTTCTGGGTGGGGAGTGGGGTCTAGTGATTAGAGCAGGGGGGCTGGGAGCCAGGACTCCTGGGTTCTCTCCCCAGCACTGGGAGGGGAGTGGGGTCTAGTGGTTAGAGGGGAAGGGCTGGGAGCCAGGACGCCAGGGTTCTCCCCTTGGTTCTGGGAGGGGAGTGAGGCTCTCGGTTCCATTGGGGACCCTCTTTGGCTGGACAGTGGGGCAGGTCTCTGGGTTCTCTCTTGGCTGCCGGGGGGCTCTCCCCATCTCTGGCACTGGGCTGTCCCTGCGGTGTGGCCGGCTCCCTGCAATCTCTGTCAAATCAAGGCTTGGACTTACCGGCCCCCAGCTCGTGGTGGGGAAGGAGGACGCCATGGGCCAGGGAGCTGTGGTTGGAGAGAGACCAGGGCTTGTTCCTCTCCGCGCTGTCTGCAAGCCTGGGGCTGGGTCTCTGCAGGCTGCGCGGAAGGTAGGAAATTGGGTAAAGCTGGGGCACTGGCAGGAAGCGATTAGCTGCACCCCTTCTGGGGGGGAGTGTGGTCCCCGCCCCAGGAGAGCAGAGCAAGGCCGGGCTGGGAGCGGGAGATCTCAGGTGCGGAGGACAGGGGTGGGTGGGCTCAGGGTGGGCAGTCCCAGGCTGGGGTCTCCTGGAGGGGGCTGGGTGGGGGCAGGGGTCACGGGGCCCTGGGGGGCTGGATGTCCTCGGTCTCACTACGTCCTCCGCAGGGGTAGAGGTCTCTGACGGACGGGGAACCAGGATAGCGACATGCGGCCTCTAGGGGCTGGTGCACAGGGCGGATAACAGCCACACTAGTGCTGCCGGCAAATGGAGCTGCTCCTCAGAGGGGATAATGGCTATACCGGTGCAGCTGGTTTGGGGGCAGGGATGGTCTCCTGCAATGTGCAGCGCCTGGCGCAGTGAGGCCCCGATGCTGAGCAGGGGCCCGACTGCAACACAAGTGCCCCCAGACGGCGATGGCTGGGTCTGGCAGCGCCTTGTGGCCCTGGCCTGGAGTTTCCTTGACGAAGCTTCTTAATTGATGCTGCGTCGTTGTGTCTCTCTGGCGCCACGTAGCGCTGGGGGCTTGCGGCTGAGGTGCCCGGGACTCCAGACTCCTGGGTTCTGTTCCTGGCTCTACTACAGACTTCCTGCGAGAAACCAGCCATTTTACTTCCATCCCCCCGCCTCAGTTTCCCCAGCCGTACAAGCAGCTCACGATGTATATTTCGCCGTAAGGTGCCACCTAGAGATCTGGTCTGAGCTCTGGGCCCTGATGTGCCAGGTGCTGCAGAGACAATCCCTGCCCAGGGAGCACCCAGTCTACATAGGCAAAGGCTGGAAGGGGAAACTGAGGCAGCAGGAGGGGAAGAGACGTGGCCAGGGTCACACAATAGGTTGGTGGTAGAGGTGGGGAGAGAACCCAGGAGTCCTGGCTCCCAGGCCTCCCTGCTCTAATCACTAGACCCCACTCCCCTCCCAGAGCCAAGGAGAGAACCCAGGAGTCCTGGCTCCCAGTCCTATGTCCTTGCTCACTAGAGCACGTTGCTTGTCTAGCTAGATTTCCCATCAGCCCTTTCTTATCCACAAAGCCGGGGATCCTCCTGGCCTCTGGCTGCCGGGATTGGCCTCGGCCTTTGAACCGCCAGGCGTTAACCCCTTGAGTGCTGCAGCCTCAGCAGCAGGTGCTTCTTGTGCAGCAAGATAATTATCTGACCGTGTTCTCGAGCGTCTCGAGCTGGGGTTTGAATTTCAACACCGTGTTTCCTGTTTTTCAGGAGTCCCCCCTCTGCTGGAGAGCATCCAGGAGCTCATGCCCCCACCCCGAGATTGAGGGCTGGGGGCCCGTCAGGAGCAAACACTGATGGGGAGCAGAATTGGGGCCAGACCTGAGCTGGGGTCAATCGGCCGTAGCTCCATTGGAGCCAATGAGGCCAGATCCCAGCTGGGATCATAGAATCAGAGAAGATCAGGGTTGGAAGGGACCTCAGGAGGTTCTAGTCCAACCCCCTGCTCAAAGCAGGACCAACCCCAACTAAATCATCCCAGCCAGGGCTTTGTCAAGCCGGGCCTTAAAAACCTCTAAGGAAGGAGATTCCACCACCTCCCTGGGTAACCCATTCCAGTGCTTCACCACCCTACTAGTGAAATTGTGTTTCCTGATATCCAACCTAGACCGCCCCCACTGCAACTTGAGACCATTACTCCTTGTTCTGTCATCTTCTACCACTGAGAACAGCCGAGCTGCATCCTCTTTGGATCCCCCCTTCAGGTAGTTGAAGGCTGCTGTCAAATCCCCCCTCACTCTTCTCTGCTGCAGACAAAATAAGCCAAGTTCCCTCAGCCTCTCCTTGTAAGTCATGTGCCCCAGCCCCCTAGTCATTTTCGTTGCCCTCCGCTGGACTATCCAATTTGTCCACATCCAGTAGCGTAGCCAGGGGGGGAGCGGAGACAGCGGCCGCTCCCCCTGTGAGCCGAAGCGGCGCCTTAAAAAGGAAGTGGCGCCTTTTTTTAGCAGAGGGGAGGCGTCTTTTTATAGCTCCGCTCCCCCTGTGCTCCGGACCTGGCTACGCGGCTGTCCACATCCTTTCTGTAGTGTGGGGCCCAAAACTGGACACAGTACTCCAGATGTGGCCTCACCAGTGCTGAATAGAGGGGAATGATCACATCCCTCGATCTGCTGGAAATGCCCCTACTTATAGAGCCCAAAATGCCGTTAGCCTTCTTGGCAACAAGGGCACATGCTGACTCATATCCAGCTTCTCGTCCACCGTAACCCCTAGGTCCTTTTCTGCAGAACTGCTGCCCAGCCATTCGGTCCCTAGTCTGTAGCAGTGCATGGGATTCTTCCGTCCTAAGTGCAGGACTCTGCACTTGTCCTTGTTGAACCTCATCAGATTTCTTTGGGCCCAATCCTCTAATTTGTCTAGGTCCCTCTGTATCCTATCCCTACCCTCCAGCGTATCTACCTCTCCCCCCAGCTTAGTGTCATCTGCTAACTTGCTGAGGGTGCAGTCCACACCATCCTCCAGATCATGAATGAAGATGTCAATCGGCTGGAGCTCCATTGGAGTCAATGGGGTCAATCGGCTGTAGCAGCACTGAATTTACATCAATTGGGGATCTGGCCCGAACGACTTTAAAGCTGTATGTAGAGGGGGAGCCCAGGGCTCGGCTAGCAGGGTAGCTGTGGGTCAGGATTATGGGGCACCGGCAGAGCTGGGGTGTGAGGGGAGCCAGGGCTCTACCTAGGGGCAGGCTGAAGCCCCTGCTGCCTTGGCCTAGCTGCAAAAAGCTCCCTGGGGCGGGGACCTGAAATCTGTCGATCAGTTCCTATCTCGCGTGCCTCGCTCCGGAGAACCAGCCTCTGATACTCTGCGTGGTGGGAGGTTTCTCAGTCGCTCGCGGTGATCGGGAGATACCAAGCTGCAGAGCCGACGAGGCTGATCCTGCCGATAGCCACGGCTTCCTTTCTCAGGCCTTTGCTGGGGCCTCAGGGCGCCGGGTCTGACCCGCCCCCTCGGGGCCGGCGGCGCTGACGCCGCCAATTTCATCTCGTGGGCCGGCATCTGTGGAGCTGCTGCCTGGTGGCCCGGCAAGCACCTGTGCCCGGTGTGCGGGCAGCCTGGCCCGGAGGTGGGGCAAATCGGGGCCAGGTGGGGTGATGTTTCGGGGAAGTGGCTAGAGTCCTGGTCTGCCCCAGTCCCTCCTCTCGGCTGGATTTGGGCCCTGATTTGAGCTGCATCGGGGCTCCGTTAGGGGATGATCCCAAGGGGCCATTCCAGCCTAGGAACTGTTGAAGGTCTTGAGGTAAAGGGGCTGGGTTGGGACCCCAGACACCTGGGTTCAATTCCTCACCCTGACATTGACTCTCTGGGTGACCTTGTTTCAGGTCTGCTCCGTGCCTCAGTTTCCCATCTGTAAAGTTGGGGATAATCATCATGTAGTATGTGCTTCAGGGCAGGGAGTGTGTCTGGCCTGATGGGGGCACCGAGCCCGATCCAGGGGGTTTCATGCAGCGCCCAGCGTGATGGGGGCCCAGATCAGAAGTGACGCCCCCTAGAGGGGAAAGTCCCCATGTCCCGTTCCCCACCCAGCTGGGGATCTGGCCCCACTGACGCTAAAAGAAACATTTTCCTTAAATGGAGCAGGGCGGGGACGTTGACAGCCACTGACCCAGACAAAAAATTGGACCCCCCAAAGAAACAGAGGTAGACCCCTTTAAACACACCTACAATCCTTTTATTAATGAGCCTTGAAACCCTTCCCTGGGAATTCCCGGCCCCCTTCCCCCTTCCCACGAGTTGAGTCTCTGAAACTATTTACATTGGGAAGGGCAGCTGCAGCCGTGCCGGCTGGGAGAACGATTCCGGGACGCCTCACCCGCAGGCTCCAGGGCATGTGCTGAGCTGAGCGGTCAGGAAGGGGAATATTGCACAGTGAGGGGGCGTAATGGGGCCAGAGGTTTTCGGGAGCAGGGACACCAGGCTGGATGGGACCGTGGGGCTGATCCGGGATAGTCCCTATCGCCCCAGTGGGGGCCGTGAGGAACTCATTGACCCCTCCGCTCTCCTAGCACCATCCCATCCTTCGCTGAGCTGTGCCGCTGGGGCTGGTGGAAGGGTGGGAAGCTGCACTGGGATCCCATTCTTGGGGCTAAATACCCAGCGGGCAAGATAGGGGGGAACTGCCCAAGCCCACCAAGCCATGAGGATGCCACACCCAGTGCCCTTTCCTTCCCATTGTTGTGCCCTGGCCACAGCGTCTACGACCCGTGTGCTGGCGGCCATCTTGTGGCACCATCTTCCACAACTGCCTTGTGTGTATGTGTGGTGTGTGTCTGTGTCTGTGGAGGGGGCATAGACTGTGGGTCCCAATGCTGAGGCCTAGCAGGCTGTCAGAAGCCTGAGTTGCCTTTGGCGCCATGGCAATGGGACCCACCACCCTGTTGGCTGGAGGCAAAATGGCTGACCCAGAATAATGGCAAGATGGCTGCTGCCTGTAGTCCTGTATTTGATTTGGAGCAGCCTTGGGACTTTGCCCCGGGGGAATGAAGACCAAGCAGTGGCCAGCTTCCCTAGACAGATGTCAACTGGCATTGCATAAAGACACAAGATGGCTGCCCGGCATTGGCGGATAACACAAAAGCTCGAAGGTGCATTGGCGTGGCAAAACACGGGCCTGGGCGAGGTGAAGGCAGGATAGGATCCGCTCAAGTGAACACAAAATGGTGGCCGTCACAGCCCTCCCCAGACTGGGGTCAAACTAGGCCGTGTAGAAACAAGATGGCCGCCGCGCGCAGGCTAAAGAGAAGCCTGCATTTGCTGCGCCTCTATAAGAATGTGGCCTGTGATATGGGACGGCAACACGTGGGACTTTGTTCTCGAGGGCGGGGATAGTTTGGCTCTTCCCTCTCTGTGTTGTTTCCCCCCCACTTAACAAACAAGATGGCCACTGCAAATAGGCAAAACTAGGCCACGTGCAACCAAGATGGCTGCTGCGGGGAGGCCGAAGGGAAGGCCGGGTGTCGCGAGGACGGGTCTCTGCCGCATGGAGATGCAACCTGCAGACTTAGCCCCGCCTGGCGGCGCCAACAGGGCCGACCCGGCCTGACGTCAAGAGCCACTGCTCAACTAAGAAGATGGCTGCCGTGCATTGGCCGAAGCCTGGCTGGAGTTGAAGAAGTCAGGGGGAGGCTGGCCAGCGGAGCGGGGATGTGGGGAATGGGGGAGTGAATGGGTGGGGGGCGTCTCATGCCGTTTCCCCTCCCCGGTGCCCCCTTCACAGGAGCAAGGCGGACCCGAGCAAGACCAGCCAGGCCGAGGCGCTCAGCCCCGCCGCGCCCCCCTTCCCGCCGCCGCCCGGCAGCTTGACGCCCGGGTTGTTGCGCCGCTCGCCCTCCACGGTGACGTGGCGGTCGTCCCGGATGTGGTCCTCGTGGTCTTCATGGTCCTCGTGGTCTTCATGGTCCTCGTGGACCGGCGGCCGTGGTGTGGCGGCGGCGTTGGCGGTGACCGTGGCGTTGGCCCTGGCGGCCGCCGTGGCGTTGGTGGCCGTGGCGTTGGTGGCCGTGGCGTTGGCCCCGTGGCCGGGCATGACCTCCAGCGGGGGGATTTTGTGGGCGAAGAAGGTCTTGTTGGCCAGGTCCCGGTTGCAGAGGGGGCCGGAGCAGCAGGAGCCCACCAGGCTGACGGCCGCGCTGCCCTTCCCCTCCTTGGTGCAGTCTGTGTCCTGCACGCAGCCCTTGATGGGGCGGCTCAGCGAGACGTTGCCTGGGGGACACGGGATGGGGGAGAGTCAGTGGGGGGCTGTGGCGGTGGGGGGTGCTGTGCTGCAGGGAGCCCCTCCCCTGGCTGTCAGCGCTGGCCCCGATGCACCACTAGGGGGCGCTGTGCTATAGGGAATGGGGGGCCCCTCCCCTGGCTGTCAGCGCTGGCCCCGATGCACCACTAGGGGGCGCTGTGCTATAGGGAATGGGGGGCCCCTCCCCTGGCTGTCAGCGCTGGTCCCGATGCACCACTAGGGGGCGCTGTGCTATAGGGAGTGGGGGACCCCTCCCCTGGCTGTCAGGGCTGGCCCCGATGCACCACTAGGGGGCGCTGTGCTATAGGGAATGGGGGGCCCCTCCCCTGGCTGTCAGCGCTGGCCCCGATGCACCACTAGGGGGCGCTGTGCTATAGGGAATGGGGGGCCCCTCCCCTGGCTGTCAGCGCTGGCCCCGATGCACCACTAGGGGGCGCTGTGCTATAGGGAGTGGGGGCCCCTCCCCTGGCTGTCAGTGCTGGCCCCGATGCACCACTAGGGGGCGCTGTGCTATAGGGAGTGGGGGACCCCTCCCCCGGCAGTCAGGGCTGTCCCCGATGCACCGTTAGGGGGTGTTGTGCTGCAGCAGAGGCTGCCTTTCTGGGAGTGGGGCGGGAATCAAAGACCTGCCAGGCCCTTGGCCCCCTGTCGGGGCGCGAACCCCGGTGTCTGGCCAGCCTGTTGTCGTGGTGATGACACCCGGCTCCCCTGAACCTCCCTGGCTTCCCGCCCGGAACGGCTCCCTGCGGTGGCCAAACAGCTGCCGCGCCTCGCCCCAGAGGGGGCTGCCTCTTAGTGCCCCGCCTGGGCCTCACCGACTTTCATGGTGACGTTGCCGTGGAAGCAGCCCTGGTACCGGTCGTAGCACTTCACCACCGTGGCGTTGCCGGGGGAGCAGGACTCGTTGCCTTGGCAGCTGTAGCACTCCAGCCCGTTGGGCACCCGGGCGCTCTCGTTACCTGGCGACCAGACAAAGGGGGGCAGTTAGAGAGGAGGAGGTGGGGGGCTGGCCCCTCCCCGCACCCTCCCCCCTCTGGTGGGGCACTTACCCATCGGCTGCAGCGCCATGGCCTGGATGTCCAGCCGGGAATTGCAGCGGCTGCTGTTGCAATTGTGCAGCTGGGAGAAGGCGAAGATGCCGTGCAGGTCCACGCCCTTGTCGTTGGTGCCCGGTATGCCCAGGCCGCAGCCCTTCTCGCCCACCAGGAACTGCCCATGGCCTGGGGAGACAGCCAGGGGGTGAGCGAGCCGGGAGAGAACCCAGGCGTCCTGGATCCCAGCTTCCTCCTCCCAGACCTGGAGACGGAACCCAGGCCCTCCTGCTCTAATCACTAGACCCCTCTCCTCTCCCAGAGCTGGGGCGAGAACCCAGGAGTCCTGGCTCCCAGGCCCCCCGCTCTAACCCACTAGACCCCTCTCCCCTCCCAGAGCCAGGGAGAGAACCCAGGAGTCCTGGCTCCCAGCCCCCGCTGCTCTAACCCACTAGATCCTACAACCCCTCCCAGAGCTGGGGAGAGAACCCAGGAGTCCGGGCCTGCTCCAACCACTAGACCCCAGTCGCCTCCCAGAATCAGGGAGAGAACCCAGGAGTCCTGGCTCCCGGCCCTCGCCCCGAGGGCCCACTCACTCCATTTCACGGCTGCCACGGTTTCCGTGCACACTTGGGTGTTGGTGGGACACGAGATCATTTTCATCTTCTCCGGGCTGCAGCCGCCGTCGCTGCGCTCGACACAGCTGTGGCACTCCAGGGCCGTGGCTCCTGCACGGGGTGGGGGTGGGGGGGGAGGAATTCCTGTGAAACCCGGTGTGGCTGGCTGGGACCCCTCATCTCTCAAAGGTGGCTGACGTTTCTGAGTTTTCCCAGGTAATTTTGCACTGCCGTTTGCACGGCTCCCTCTCCTCCTTGCACGGGTTCTCCCCTGCTTTTCCACACAGATTTGCACCCTTCTCTCGCCACTTTTGCACGTTTCCTTGTAAATTCGCACGTTACTCTGCAGAACTCCGTCTGTACAATGTTCACCTTTCCCTTGTAATGTTGCATGTCAAATTACTTGGGGATGTGACAATCAACATGCCACATTACATGGGACCACGTGAAAGTGAATATGCAAATTTGCAAGGAAAGGTGAAAATTAGCATGTCACATTACATAGCAACATGACAATTGACATGCTAATTTTCACCTTTCCCTTGCAACTTTGCCTGTTCATTTTTATGTTGACAAGTATTCCTTTCCTTTTTGCTGACACAGACTAACACGGCTACTACTCTGAAACCATGTAATTTTGTGTGTCAATTTTCACGTCATCTTACATGACAATTTTCACCTTTCCCGCAGAACTTGGCATGTCAATTTGGACCCTTCCTGGGGTAACACGTTTCCCCGTGTGATTTTACATGTCAATTGTCCCCTTCCCCCTCCTCGTGGATTGTTCCCCAACCCCCCCGCTTCACAAACATGCAAGTGGGTCTGCCCGTGTTTTACGCCCCTGTGCATCCTCGGAGAAATTCGGAGGCATGTTTCCTCTCCCCTTTTGCACCAGTTTTAATGCACTAGTAGTGCGCTCACTTTCCCTCCTCTCTGGACCCCCCCCCCCCGCTCTGTAAATTCTCATGGCGCATGGCCTGCCTCCCCGCCCACGCTGCGTTATTTCCACCGTCCATTTGCAGCGATTTGCCGCCTTTCCCCTCCTCTTCGCCCCGGTTTCTCCAGGCGTTAAGAACATAAGAACATAAGAAAGGCCGTACTGGGTCAGACCAAGGTCCATCCAGCCCAGTGTCCTGTCCACCGACAGGTGCCCCGGAGTGAGTGGACCTAACAGGTAACGATCAAGTGATCTCTCTCCTGCCATCCATCACCCCCCTCTGACAAACAGAGGCTAAGGACACCATTCCTTACCCATCCTGGTTAATAGCCATTAATGGACTTAACCTCCATGAATTTATCCAGTTCTCTTTTAAACCCTGTACTAGTCCTAGGCTTCCCATGGACACTCGCACACAGGCTTTCCTCTTTGCACCATTTGCCTGGGAATTTGCACTTGCATTTGCACTTCTGTTGTACACCGTTTCTCACGAACACTTGCATGGGCGACAGACCTCCCTCTTCGCTCCCCCTCCTCCCGTGGGTGGCTGTGTCAGCTCCAGGATGGGGGTGACCCCACCCCGGGGTGAGGCTGGCGTCCCTGGGAGGAGCCCTCCCCGTTGGCACGGTGCCCCAGACCCATTCCAGGTGGAGCGACCTGTCCCAGCATGCTCGGCACCTCTGCCCCCCCATCCCATGGCACTAACAGCTCCCCCCTCCCATTCCAGCATGGAGAACAGAGTCAATAGGGAGCCCCCAGAACTGGGGAAGGGGGGGTCGGGGAGCCAGGGTGTCCACTCTCCAGCAGATCCTAGAGGGGAAAGGCCCCGTGCCCCATTCCCCGCCCCCCTGAGCCAGCCAGCCCACCACTCTGGGACTGGATGGGGACTGGTGCCCCCTAGAGGGGACAGGCCCCGGGCCCCATTCCCCGCCCCCCTGAGCCAGCCAGCCCACCACTCTGGGACTGGATGGGGATTGGTGCCCCCTAGAGGGGACAGGCCCCGGGCCCCATTCCCCACCAGCCAGCCCCCCACCCTGCCCTAACTCAGAATTTCTCTCTCTCCAAGGAGCAGGGTTTCCCCGCCAGATGCAGCTGAGATGAAACCCCCTCATCAATCTGCCCTGGCCGGATCGTCCCCTCTGGAGCGGTGCCCCAGCCTGGCCCCCCGGTGTGCTCCCCGGCCCCATACCTCGGAGGAGCAGCGTGGCCACCAGCAGGAGAAGGGGTCCGGCTCTCGGGTGGCGGGGGGCTCCCATGGCTGCGTCTGCCTGGACCACGCGGCTTCTCTCGGCTCCCGGCGGCTTCCACGCGACTCCGGCTGCCAGCGCCAAGCTAAGACGGTAAATAAGAGGAGGCAGATGGGGCGGGGCCCCCCTTGTGCGTCCCGCCCCCCCTGGCTTTGGTGCGGGGCCCCAGGCCGGTGATTATTCACGTTCCCGCCCCAGCGCCAAGCCCCGGCGCGTCGGTCCCAGGGCGGTGGCTCTCCCAGGAACCGGCCCAGCCGGTCGGGGGAGCTTCGACGCTGGGGGCACAGCGCAGGGGGGAGCAGGAGCCCGGTGAGGGGTGAGTGCCCCCAACCAGCTCCCCGTGGCACGACACCCGGGGCCCAGGCCCCTGTCCCGCTCCCCACAGCACGGCACCCCCTGCCGAGCCCCTCCCCTCTGACCCTCCCACCCCACGGTGACCCCTGCGAGCCCCCCGCCCTGCTCCCCACAGCCCAGAGCCCCCTGCCGACTCCCCCACCTCCCCTCTGAACCCCCCACCCCACAGAGACCCCTGAGAGCCCCCTGCCCCGCTCCCCACAGCCCAGCGCCCCCTGCCGACTCCCCCACCTCCCCTCTGAACCTCCCACCCCACAGAGACCCCTGAGAGCCCCCCGCCCTGCTCCCCACAGCCCAGCGCCCCCTGCCGACTCCCCCACCTCCCCTCTGAACCCCCCACCCCACAGAGACCCCTGCTGAGCCCCCCGCCCCGCTCCCCACAGCCCAGCACCCCTCAGCGAGTCCCTCTGGCTGAGGCCCCTGCCTCCCTTCTGAGCCCCCCTGTCCTGCTCCCCGACAGCACGGTGTCCCCGGCTGTGTCCCTTCTACCCCATGGCAGCCCCGGTGAGCCCCCTAGTGTCACACGGGGGCCAGGACGGGGTCAGCAGGACACATTGACTTATGGAGTCACCCCAGCCTGCCCCCGTGCCCCATATCACTGCCCCAGGGCACTGAGGTCAGCGTGGACTCAGCTCCTGGCATGAGCTGGCACCGAGGGCCCAGCCTCAGCCCTGGCCCGGAGGAGTCACCAACATGGGGGCTCATCTGTGTGGCAACCATCCCCCTAGAGACCAGGTAGAGTGGTTAGAGCAGGGGGCTGGGAGCCAGGACTCCTGGGGGCTCTCTCTGGCAGGGGAGTGGGGTGTAGTGGTTAGAGCACGGGGCTGGGAGCCAGGACTCCTGGGTTCTCTCCCTGGCTCTGGGAGGGGAGGGGAGTGGTTAGAGCAGGGGGCTGGGAGCCAGGACTCCTGGGTTCTCTCCCTGGCTCGGGGAGGGGAGGAGAGTGGAGTGTAGTGGTTAGAGCAGGGGGCTGGGAGCCAGGACTCCTGGGTTCTCTCCCCGGCTTTGGGAGGGGAGTGGGGTGTAGTGGTTAGAGCAGGGGGTTGAGAGCCAGGACTCCTGGGTTCTCTCCTGAGCAGCATTGTGCTTTGATGGGTAGGTGGGTGGGGGTACCTGTGTGTGTGTGTGTAGGGGGGTGCTGTGTGTGTTGTTGGGTGGCTCTGTCCCCCCTGCAGTGCAGCCCCCCCCCCGGGACCCCAATCCCAGCCTGGGGGGACCCCGAGGCTGCTCAGGCCCTGCAGAGAGGTAGCTGGGGGAGGGGAGGAACAGGCCCGATGTCCAGGAAATTGGGGTGCAGCTGGGAACAGACCCCCGAGTCCAGACACGCAGCTGCCCCTCCCTTGTCTCACCCACCCCCCTGCGCCCCAGGGCGAATCCTGCCCTTCCCCAGAGCCGGCACCAGGCAGCACCTGAGTCACTGGGGCCTGGGGGCCGGGGTGTGGGGAGCACAAGGCTCCCCTTGTCCCAGGCCTAGGAAACAGGGACACACCCAGGGAAAGACTCACAGGGAGGGGGCGGGGGATGGGACAGGAGGCCCTTCCCCTCTAGGGGGCGCCAGCCCTGATCTGGCTCCAGGGGACCTCAGTGTGAGGCTCTGTCCTTGGGGTGCTGGGATCGGGGGAAGAGGCTGGAAGCCAGGACTCCTGGGTTCTGTCCTTGACTCAGTGGGGTGCGGAGTGAGGTCTAGTGGTTAGTGCAGGGCGGGCTGGGAGCCAGGACTCCTGGGTTCTCTCCCTGGCTCTAGAGGGGAATGGGGTCTAGTGGTTAGTGCAGGGGTGGCCGCTGGCCGGGACTCCCTGGGTTCTCTCCCTGGTTCTGGGAGGGGGTGGGGACTAGTGGGTTGTGGGGGGGGGGGTCAGGACTCCTGGGTTCTCTCCCTGGCTCTGGCAGAGGAGTGGGGTCTAGTGGTTAGTGCAGGGGTGGCCGCTGGCCGGGACTCCTGGGTTCTCTCCCTGGCTCTAAGAGGGGAGTGGGGTCTGGTGGGGGGGGTGGGAGGGTGGCTCGGAGCCAGGACTCCTGGGTTCTATTCTACCGCCTCCCTCGAGTGTGCTTTGCGTTACGTGCAGAGGGCTGGTTTCCACCAGGGCGCCCCGCCGGGTTCCCCAGGGGCTAGACGTGCCCCGCTGGGATGGCAGTGGCTTTCCCCAAGCCGCTGGCACTAGGCGGCAGGGCCGGCCTTACAGGTGGGCATTGGTGGTGACCGCTGCTCAGGAAGCCCGGGCAGGAAGTGGGCACCCGGGCTCACTTTGCCGCCGGCCCTACCCGGAGGACGAGCTCTTCCTCATAAGAACATAAGAGCGGCCAGACGGGGTCAGACCAAGGGTCCATCCAGCCCAGTGTCCTGTCTGCCGACAGTGGCCAGTGCCAGGTGCCCCCAAGGGAATGAACAGAACAGGGAATCACCAAGTGATCCATGCCATCGCCCATTCCCAGCGTCTGGCAAACAGAGGCTTGGGACACCATCCCTGCCCATCCTGGCTAATAGCCATGGATGGACCGATCCTCCAGGAACTGATCTAGTTCTTTTTTTGAACCCTGTTATAGTCTTGACCTTCACAACATCCTCTGGCGAGGAGTTCCACAGGTTGACTGTGCGTTGTGGGAAGAAATACTTCCTTTTCTTTTATTCTTGTGTTATGAGAAGGAGTTAATAACACTTCCTTGTCTATTTTCTCTACACCAGTCAGGATTTTATAGCCCTCTCTCATATCCCCCCTTAGCCGTCTCTTTTCCAAGCTGAAAAGTCCCACTCTTATTAATCTCTCCTTAGGCGGCAGCCGTTCCATATCCCTCAGCATTGCTCTTGCCCTTTTCTGAACCTTTTCCAATCGCAATAGATCTGTTCTGAGACGGGGCGACCGCGTCCCCTTCCCGGGGCTCTCCCTGTGGGGTGGGGGGGCAGCGCCGCGGACCAGGCAAGGGGGCTGGTGATCGCTAGCGAGGGAGGGGCCGTTTCCCCTCAGCCGGCCCTGCCCGGACGGTGCTGGGCTCTCGGGCCAACCTGGCTCCGAGGGGCCCGGGGCAGCTGCCGGGGATTCGTTGGGCGTCGGCTCCAGGGCAGCTGAGATTTAGCGGTGGGGGGGGGGCGTCAGGGGCTCTTGGTGGCTGCTGAGGCCTTGCAAAGTCAGTGCAGGCCATGTCATGTGGTGTGAGCGCCCTCTAGGGGCGAAAGGTGGTCAGTGCTTCAGTCAGTACCCCTGTTCTATCCCAGCTCCGGGAGGGGAGTGGGGGAGCAGGGGGGGCTGGGAGCCAGGACTCCTGGGTTCTCTCTGGAGCTCTGGGAGTGGAGTGAAGTCTAGTGGGTCAGAGCAGGGGGGGCGGGGGCTGGGAGCCAGGACTCCTGGGTTCTATGTCAGGGAGGGGAGTGGCGGCTGGTGGGTCAGAGCAGGGTGGGCTGGGAGCCAGGACTCCTGGGTTCTGTCCTGGTTCCTGTGTGGCTGCCATGGGATTTCTCGCAGTGGGAGGCGGGCGGGCAGGGGGAGGGGTGTAGGCCGCTGGGGCTGTGCCAGCTGCCGGGTTGTTTGTACCAGCGGAAGAGCTGCTCTTGCTCAACGTCCTGTCATGCGGCTTCCCTGGGGAAGGGCCCGCCGGGACCCCGGGGGGTGGGGGTGGAGCTGGGACGCTGAACACAGACCAGCCCTTGGACCCGGGAAGGTCGCTGAGCCCCAGGCAGGTACCCGCTGCCCGGATCCCCCAGGCCCTGCCCCCGCCCCCAAGCAGGGAGGGCTGGATCGGGCCCCGATGCTGGGTAGCGGGAGAAGGGCGCAGGGAAATGCCAGGTGGTGCCCCCTTGCCCCGGGATGGGCTGCACCAGGGGCCTCTGCTGCTCCCAGGGCTGGGGGCGGCGCTGGACGGCCCCGATGGGCTGCAGGCGTCTGTGGGGCGCCCCACGCCTGGGAGCCTGGCTGGGGAGCCTGGCAGCTCTCAGAGCGAATCCCCTCCCGCCTGTACCCGCGTCTGAGATCCCCCAGCCTCTAGCCAGACCCCTGGGCCCCGCGCTCGCTGCACCCTCCTGAACGGCAGTCCTGGGGTCCACCCGTCATCCACCGCTCCCCCCTCCCTCCCTCCTCCCCATCCACCCAGCTAGCCCCATGTCCACCGACCTTCCTTCCCTGAGTACACCCTTCTGTCTGTCTGTCTATCTGTCTGTCTGTCTATCCCCATACACCCCATCTATCTATCTATCTATCTATCTATCTATCTATCCCCACACACCCCCTCTATCTATCTATCTATCTATCTATCTATCTATCCCCACACACCCCCTCTATCTATCTATCTATCCCCAGACACCCCCTCTATCTATCTATCTATCTATCTATCTATCTATCTATCTATCTATCTATCTATCCCCATACACCCCCTCTATCTATCTATCTATCTATCTATCTATCTATCTATCTATCTATCTATCTATCTATCGATCTATCTATCGATCTATCTATCTATCTATCTATCTATCCCCAGACACCCCCCCTCTATCTATCTATCTATCTATCTATCTATCTATCTATCTATCTCCACACCCCCTCTATCTATCTCTGTCTCTCTGACAGTGGTTCCCACACGACCCTGACACTGTCCCATCCCTGAGGCTGTGCCGCTGTTTGTGCCCAGCTCCGGGTGGCAGGGGTAGGCTGCGGGGAGGAGGAATCCATTCAGCACCAGTGGGAACAAGGAGGAAGGCATCACGGGGGACATGTCAGCCCGGGGCAGGCCAGGGGCCCATCTAGCCTGGTGTGTGGTGTCCAACAGGGGCCAGCCCCAGTGGTGTTACCTGCACATATTAGGGCACCCCACCTTTTCCCGGTCCGTAGGGCGCCAGGCGAAAAGTGCCTCCCCGTACCCAATGCGTAGGGCTCTGGGTGTAACCACTTATCATAGAATCATAGAATCATAGAATCTCAGGGTTGGAAGGGACCTCAGGAGGTCATCTAGTCCAACCCCCTGCTCAAAGCAGGACCAACCCCAATTAGATCATCCCAGCCAGGGCTTTGTCAAGCCTGACCTTAAAAACCTCTAAGGAAGGAGATTCCACCACCTCCCTAGGTAACCCATTCCAGTGCTTCACCACCCTACTAGTGAAAAAGTTTTTCCTAATATCCAACCTAAACCTCCCCCTCTGCAACTTGAGACCATTACTCCTTGTTCTGTCATCTTCTACCACTGAGAACAGTCTAGATCCATCCTCTTTGGAACCCCCTTTTAGGTAGTTGAAAGCAGCTATCAAATCCCCCCTCATTCTTCTCTTCTGCAGGCTAAACAATCCCAGTTCCCTCAGCCTCTCCTCATAAGTCATGTGCTCCAGCCCCCTAATCATTTTTGTTGCCCTCCGTTGGACCCTTTCCAATTTATCCACATCCTTCTTGTAGCGTGGGGCCCAAAACTGGACACAGTACTCCAAATGAGGCCTCACCAGTGCCGAATAGAGGGGAATAATCACGTCCCTCGATCTGCTGGAAATGCCCCTACTTATACAGCCCAAAATGCCGTTAGCCTTCTTGGCAACAAGGACGCACTGTTGACTCATATTCAGCTTTTTGTCCACCGTAACCCCTAGGTCCTTTTCTGCAGAACTGCTGCCCAGCCATTCGGTCCCTAGTCTGTAGCAGTGCATGGGATTCTTCCGTCCTAAGTGCAGGACTCTGCACTTGTCTTTGTTGAACCTCATCAGATTTCTTTTGGCCCAATCCTCTAATTTGTCTAGGTCCCTCTGTATCCTATCCCTACCCTCCAGCGTATCAACCACTCCTCCCAGTTTAGTGTCATCTGCAAACTTGCTAAGGGTGCAGTCCACACCATCCTCCAGATCGTTGATGACATTATGACTTCTGTGGGTCTGAGGTCTGGCAGCTCTGATCTTCGGGGCTGGGCCCTGGAGTTGGTTCCCAAAGAACTTCCTTTTGGATCCCAGTTGATATAGTGAAATTTGAGTCCTGCTTAGCTGTACCTTAACCAGTCATTATACTAAAACGTTACCAACCAATCCTAACAGTGTAACACACTTCTCTAACCAATCCTACCCCACCCCCTTCATTAATTCACACCTAGCCAGATTAATTATGTAACAGAGAAACAATTAAAGGACCAGACAGAGACCAGACAGATAAACAATAGGGAAGTGGGGACCATAAAGATAAAACCATAAAGAAATGAGGATTTCACAACCACGGCTATGGATAAGTGATTTCTTGTGAGACAGACGCTGTCAAACTAAGTTTTCTTTAACCACCTTAAGATCTGTTTCTGTATCTGGTGATAGTGGGGGCCGTTAGGAGGGAGTCTCCATCTTAACAGTCGGATCTTACATTGTTTTAATGTCATTTAGATGGGATATGGTGGAATCCTGCTTCTCTTGTAATCGGGCTGCAGACGAAGGCCTCATCCTTACAGTGGTTGCAGAGGGAGGTGCAAGTGGCCCATGGTAGAATAAGCTGCCCAAGGGAGCTGTTCCTTCCTGACCCTTGTGAGGGGCGGTTAGCTCACAGCCTGGAGCATGGGGGTTATAGTGATTCTAATCCCCTCTGCAGGAACCCTGGATTCTCCCATTGGCTGCACAGACCTCCCCAGCTCCCCGTCAGCCCTTCCCAAGCACCAGACTTCGGCAAGGTCCTGTGGCAGTGAGTTCCACAGGGTAATTTTGCATCGGATAAATAGATATCAGTTACTATTTACCTATTATTATCATGAGCCGCAGCAGTGGGGCTGATATAGCAACAAGCTGGTATCAGGACCCCCCAGTGTCCTAGGTGCTGCAAACAGAGAAGTTTTCAGTGGGGCAGCTGTTAGGAGAAAGGGGCTGGAATCCAGGACTCCTAGGTTCTCTCCCCGGCTCTGGGAGGGGAGTGGGGGCTGGGGGGTCAGAGCGGGGGGGGCTGGGAGCCAGGACTCCTGGGTTCTCTCCCCGGCTCTGGGAGGGGAACGGGGTCCAGTGGGTTAGAGCAGGGGGAACTGGGAGCCAGGATTCCTGGGTTCTCTCCCCAGCTCTGGGTGGGGAACGGGGTCCAGTGGTTGGAGCAGGAGAGTCTGGGAGCCAGGATTCCTGGGTTCTCTCCCCGGCTCTGGGAGGGGAACGGGGTCCAGTGGGTTAGAGTGGGGGATGTCTGGAAGCCAGGACTCCTGGGTCCTTGGCTCACCTCACAGAGAGGCCCAATTCAGTGTTAACCCTTTCTCTGCAGAAAACTAGGGAGTGTCCAAGACAATGCCCCCCAGTGATTCCAGGCAGGCCCTGAAGGGGGCGCTGCTCAGCTCCCTGCTCTCAGCTCTGCTGCTCCAAGGTACTGACACATTGAGTCCAGCTGGGTCCTGTGTTTACGGGTGGGGGCGGGGCTGGGAGCCAGGACACCTGGGTTCTCTCCTGGCTCTGGGAGGGGAGTGAGGGCTGGGAGCCGGGGCTCCTGGGTTCGCTCCCCAACTCTGGGAGGGGAGTGGGGTCTAGTGGTTAGAGCAGGGGGGGCTGGGAGCCAGGACTCCTGGGTTCTCTCCTGGCTCTGGGAGGGGAGTGGGGTCTAGTGGTTAGAGCAGGGGGGCTGGGAGCCAGGACTCCTGGGTTCTCTCCCTGGCTCTGGGAGGGGAGTGGGGTCTAGTGGTTAGAGTGGGGGGGAGGGCTTTGGGAGCCAGGACTCCTGGGTTCTGTCCCACCCTCTCCCATCTCCTCTCTCCCAGTGGCCGTCGGGCTGGAGTGCTACAGCTACGCGGGCTCCTTCACGGGCAGCGTCTCGCTGGGCGAGGTGCCCGCGGTGACGTGCGGGCCGGCGCAGAACGTCTGTGCCGAGGGGCTGATCGTCCTGAGCATCGGTAACGCTGCCCGGAGATCTGGGGCACCCCGGGACTGCGCCACTCCCCGAGGAACAGAGCTGGGATCGTCAGGGGGCTGACCCAGGAGGGGGCGGGATACTGGGCTGGATGGGCCCCTGGGGCTGGTCCTGGGGGAGCAGGATGGGGCAGGAGAAGGGGGTGGCTGGGCCTGTGGGTTGATCCTGGGGGGGGGGAGGAGGGGGCAGGATATTGGGGTGGCTGGGCCCATGGGGGTGATCCTGGGGGGGCAGGAGGGGGCAGGATATTGGGGTGGCTGGGCCCGTGGGGGTGATCCTCGGGGGGCAGGAGGGGGCAGGATATCGGGGTGGCTGGGCCTGTGGGGGTGATCCTGGGGGGGCAGGAGGGGGCAGGCTATCGGGGTGGCTGGGCCCGTGGGGGTGATCCTGGGGGGGCAGGAGGGGGCAGGCTATCGGGGTGGCTGGGCCCGTGGGGGTGATCCTGGGGGGGCAGGAGGGGGCAGGATATCGGGGTGGCTGGGCCCGTGGGGCTGAGTCGGTGCGGGCCTGCAGAACTCCCTGCTGCCCCCTCACTCTCCCGCGGTGGGGTCCCGTCTCCCCAGGGGGCCAGGGGAGGCTGGTGGTGATGAAGAAGGGCTGCCAAGCGGGGCAGGAGCGGGACCTCTCCGGTGTCAGTGATGGGCCGTATCTCCCCAACTATTCTCACGTCCGCTTCTGCAACGCCAGCCTCTGCAACCACCGGTACCGGGACGAGAGCCGCCTCCCGGCCTTCCCCACAGGTACCAGCCTCAGCCTCCGGGGGGTGCCGGCTCCACCCGCCCCCAGGGCGGGGACTGGCTGGCTCGGGGGGCAGGAAATGGGGCCCGGGGCCTGTCCCCTTTAGTGGGCACCTGCTCCCACCCGGCCCCAGGGCAGGGACTGGCTGACTCGGGGGGCAGGGAATGGGACCCGGGGCCTGTCCCCTCTAGGGGGCGCCGGCTCCCACCCGGCCCCAGGGCAGGGACTGGCTGACTCGGGGGGCAGGGAATGGGGCCCAGGGCCTGTCCCCTCTAGGGGGCACCGGCTCCCACCCTGCCCCAGTGGGGGGACTGGCTGGCTTGGGGGGCAGGGAATGGGGCAGGAGCCTGTCCCCTCCAGGGGGCACCAGCCCCGATCCCATCCACAGCTATTCGGGGTGCTCTGTGTGAACTGATTTTCCGGGTCTCAGCTCAGGTCTTAACGTGTCCCCCCACTTTGGGCCCCCACCCCCACCAAAGGGTTTCTGCATCTCCCCTCGTCCCGCTGTCCCCCCTACTCTGTCTAGATCAGGGGGGCTGGTTCCTCACCCCTTTCCCCCCCCCCCACAGTGCCCCCAGACAACACCTCCACCAGCCTCCTGTGCTACACCTGCCTCGGGACCACCCCGGAGAGCTGCTCCCCGCACCGCGCCCAGCAGAGCCGTTGCTACGACGACAGCCCGCGGTGCTACGACGCGACGGGCACGGCCTCCATCGGTAGGGAGGGGCTGGGCCGGGGGCAGCCAGGACTCTTGGGTTCCCAGCGCAGTAGGATCAGGGAATGGGACGTGGGGCCTTTCCCCTCTAGGGGGCACCGGCCCCGATCCGGCTGCAGGCCGGGGACTGGCTGGTTGGGTGGGTTTGGCCTAGGGAGGGCTGGCGGGGGTGAACGTGGGGGTGAGGGTGGGGGGCTGGCTAGATGGCTGGCTGGGGGATGTCCAGGGGTGAGGGGGCTGTCTGGATGGATAGACGTGTATGGGTGAAGGGATTGGATAGATAGATGGACGGACGGACGGATGGATGGACAGATGGATGGCTAGATGGACGGATGGACAGATGGACGGATGGATAGACGGATGAACAGACGGATGGATGGATGCATGGATGGACGGATGGAGGGATGGATGGATGGATGGATGGATGGACGGTGTCACGGAGTGTGGGGGAGTCAGCGCCTGCACCCCTTTTCCCCGGATTCACTGGGAGTCTCAGCCAGCCAGTAGAACAGAAGGTTTATTAGAGATGCCAGGAACACAGTCCAAACAGAGCTTGTCAGTACAACCAGGACCCCTCCGGCGGGCCCTTCCGGGGGGCAGGGAGCTTAGACCCCAGCCTGGGGCTCCCTGCGTTTTACCCCAAAAGGGGGGCAGGGAGGCCAGACTCTGTCTGCGCTTCCCTCCATGTTCCCCAGCCAGCTACAAACTGAAACTGTCCAGCCCCGCCTTCCCGTTTGTCTCCTTCCCGGGCCAGGAGGTCACCTGATCCCTTTGTTCGAACACCTTCAGCTCCCACCTTTGCAGGGGAGGGGCCGGGGCCATCTGTTGCTAGGAGACAGAGTGTCGGCCATTCTCTGTGTCCAGGCCCCTGCCCTAGGGCTCTGTAACAATCATGCACCCTTGTCCCACTACCTAGATACTCAAGCACTACATAGGGAAACCGAGGCACCCACACAGTACTCAGGGAAAACATTAACAACAGTCCTAGTTCGTCACAGAGGGATAGACAGATGTATGGACAGACGGATAGACGGATGAATGGATGGACGGATGGACAGATGGATGGCTCGATGGATGGAGGGATGGATGAACGGACGGATGGACGGACGGATGGATAGACAGATGGATGGCTGATGGATGGCTCGATGGATGGAGGGATGGCTGAACGGACAGATGGATGGATGGATGGATAGACAGATGGATGGCTGGATGGATGGACGGATGGCTGGCTGGATGGACGGACGGACGGATGGACGGATGGATGGATGGACGGACGGATGGATGGATAAATGGATGGATGGGTGGATGGATGGATGGATGGATAAATGGACGGATGGATGGACGGACGGACAGGTGGATGGATAGACGGATGGACGGACGGATATGGATGTGTACAGGGATGGCTGACTGGAGGGCTGTTTACGTGGCCGTCAGGGCGGCGGGGCGCGGCCGGTGAGGGACAGCCAGCCAGCCGTCTGACCGTCTCTCTCCGGGGCTCCCAGGGGGCTTTGCGGTCCCCATCTATCTCCGCTCCTGCCAGGCGTTGGGCTGCGCGTCGGTCACGTCGGGGGACCCTTGGCTGAACGTCCAGCTCAAGACGATGTCCTGCTGTTCCCGGCCCCTGTGCAACCACGCGCTGGACCCAGCGCCCACGGCCAGCACCCGCCCCTCACCCACAGCCTCCTCCGGGGTCCGCCCCACCAACGCCAGCCCCCGGCCCGGGCTGTCCCTGCCCGCACAGCTGCTGCTGGCTGGGCTGGGCCTGGGGGGCTGAGAGGGCGGCTCTGGGATCTGGGCAGGGGATGGAGACGCCCCCTATTGAGGCCCCCTCCCAGTCCTGGGTGCACCATAAGGTCCGTCGAGCCGGCCCTGGCCCAATAGCCCAGTCCCCCCAGTTCCCACCGAGCCCAGCTCCTCCCAGCCACCCCAGAGAATCCCACCCTGTCATAAATATGAAGGGTTTGAAAGGCTCTGAGACAGGGCTATAAAATTCTCTTACCAGTAAAGGGTTAAGACTCAGGTAACCTGGCTGGCATTTGACCAATAAGGGGACAAGATACTTTCAAATCCTGAGAGGGGGGAAGGTTTTGTGGGTGCGTCTTTGTCTGGGGCAGCATGATCTCTGGGGACTAAAAGGACCGGCAGAAAATCAGACTCCTCCAACCCAACCTCATCAAACCTTCACTACTTCACGTAAGTTAGTCAGCATTGCGAATAGGTTTTGTTTGTTTTGCTTGTGGAGTTTTCCCTGTGCTAAAAGGAAGGTTTATTCCTGTTTTCTGTAGCTTGAACTTTCCCTGTGTTAGAGGGAGGGGTTATTCCTGTTTTTTCTGTAACTTTAAGGGTTTGTCCAGAGGGGGAATCCCTCTGAGTTTGGAAATTGAGTACCCTGTAAAATAGTTACCATCCTGAGTTACAGAGATGATTTTTACCTTCTTTATTTTAATAAAATCCTTCTTTTAAGAAGCTGACTGGTTTCTATTGTTCGAAAACCCTGGGGGTGGGGTTTTAGATCACTGTGTAACCAATTGGTTAGGAGATTATTCTCAAGCTCACCAGGAAAAGGGGTGTACGGGCTTGAGGCGAGATCAGGGTGGGAAAGGAGAACTTCAAGTGGCCCCTTTCCCTGGTTCCTGTTTCAAGCACTTGGTGGTGGCAGTGAACCTAATCCCATGGCCAAGGAAACATTTGTACCTTGGGGAGTTTTTAACCTAAGTTGGTAAAAATAAGCGTAGGGGGTTTTCATGCGGGTCCCCACATCTGTACCCTAGAGCTCAGAGGGGGGAGGGAACCCTGACACGCCCTTTGCCCCCCGATGCACCACAGCCCCCATGAAGTGATGGAGATGCTGCCCAGGGCTCTTTAATACCCATCACGGGTCCCCTGCATGGCTGGCGGCTGCTGCCCCCCGCCCCCAAACTCCTCGGCCCGATCGCACTTCACGTGCGGACTGGGGATTTCTTTGGAAACATGCAACTGCTGAGCCGGAGACCCCAGAGCCGCCCCATCCGGCCAGGGCGAGGGTATTCAGTGGGAGCTGAGGGACGGCTGCCCTGGATCATCCCCACGGGCCCATCTACCCCGGTGTCCCGCCTCCTCTTTGACCCCCGGATTGGCCCCACGGGCTCTGTGACGGGTTGTACCCCCCGGGTGCAGTCTGGGAGCTGTTGGAACTGCTGTGCCCCCTTGATTATTCAGAGGGGCTGGCTCAGCGAGCCCGTTATCACCCACCATGCCACCAGGTGGCGCCACACACCCAAACTGAGGTACCTGAGTGCTTTACCGTAAGCCACCCGCAGAGTAACAACGAAACGCCAGCTGATTTCCCAGCCCCCCCCCCCCTGCCTTGCCCCCCTATTGGAACAGAAACCTGGAATGAGGCCCTGCCCAGGGATCTGCACGGCGCAAGCTCGTTAATTAATTTGCTCCCCCTGTGTTAGCCAAGCTGAGGTTTTCCCAGACACGTCACTCAAACCCCCGTGTGACGAACTAGGACTGTTGTTAAGGTTTCCCTGAGTACTGTGTGGGTGCCTCAGTTTCCCCTATGCAGTGCTTGAGTATCTAGGTGGTGGGACGACGGTGCATGATTGTTACAAAGCCCTAGAAGGCAGGGGTGGGCAGAGGCCTGGACACAGAGAATGGCCCTGTCTCCTGGCAACAGATGGCCCGGCCCCTCCCCTGCAAAGGTGAGAGCTGAAGGTGTTGGAACAAAGGGATCAGGTGACCTCCTGGCCCGGGAAGGAGACAAAGGGGGAGGAGGGGCTGGAGAGTTTCAGTTTGGAGCTGGCCGGAGAAGAGGGGAGAGAGGCAGACAGGGTCTGGCCTCCCTGCCCCCGTTTGGAGCTGTGGGGTGAAATGCAGGGAGCCCCCGGGCTGGGGTCTAAGCTCCCTGCCCCCCGGAAGGACCCGACTGAGGGGTCCTGGATGTACTGACAAGCTCTGGTTGGACTGTGTTCCTGGCATCTCTAATAAACCTTCTGTTCTACTGGCTGGCTGAGACTCCCAGTGAATCCGGGGAAGAGGGGTGCAGGGCCGGACTCCCCCACACTCCGTGACACCCCACTGGTTAAGATAAAACAAGTGTATTAACGACAAAAGATCGAGTTGAAGCAATTATAAAGGACCGCAATCAGATCAGAGCAGCTTACCCACCAAATGAACAAAAACACAAGGTGGGGTAAATCCTTGGGCGCGTGTGTGTTTCCTCAATAAACCATCGACACTCTTTGGCCTGTTTACTGGTGTGCCTGAAAGGCTGCTCGTGTGTGTTCCCAACCTCACAACATGGTTCAGTAACACACACACACACACACGGCCAAACGCTATAACTTCCCGTATGACGCTAACATGTACAACGTAACAGGAGATTCATGTTCAACAGCTTAAGACTTTTAGACTGAGCCCTCACAGAGCAGACTTTGGACAAGACGTAGCATAATTATATGACCGTGGTGAATATGGGGCTGCCGGGTGTCACAAGCCCATCTACCCTGGTATCCTGCCTGCTCCCTGCCCCCCTGGATTAACCCCCCGGGCCCATCTACTCTGGTATCCTGCCTCCTCCCTGGCCCCCTGGATCAACCCAGCCCCTACTGCTCTAACTCACCAGCCCCCACTCCCCTTCCGGAGCCAGGGATCGAACCCAGGAGTCCTGGCTCGCAGCCCCCTCTGCTCTAATCCCTAGACCCC
This sequence comes from Macrochelys suwanniensis, assembly GCA_033296515.1. Lineage (NCBI taxonomy): Eukaryota > Metazoa > Chordata > Testudines > Chelydridae > Macrochelys > Macrochelys suwanniensis. Next base: position 1,216,836 of record CM065795.1, read on the forward strand.
CACTCATCTCCCCAAGCTGGGGCAGACCCTGGGCGTCCCTCACCGATGCTGATGGCCCGGGGGGGTGAAGCCGTCCGTGTTCTGCCCAAGGCATTCGATCTTCTCAGCAGCAGGGCAGGGCCTCCTGGGTGGGAACCAGACACACCGGGCCCCCGACGCCTTTGTGCCGGGGCTCTGGGTGGGGAGACGCCCCTGGGGGGTTACTGCCCCGCCACAAGCCAGGCCTCGCCCTGGGGCCGGATGGTACCCGGTGCCCCCTAGAGAGGACAGGCCCTGGCAGCGCCAGTTCCCACGCCCCGGGCCTGCCGTGGGTCATGGGGCTTGCCCTGTGCTGGGGTCCAGAGGAGGGTCTCGGCTGGGCCAGGGGGTGGCTGTGATGGGGGATCCCGGAGCCCTGCTCTGGGGTCGCAAACTGCGCGTGGGCGACAGGGTAGGACGGGCAGACTGCCAAGGAGCGGCTGCTTCCTGCGGATGACACCCCCCCCCTCAGCTGGCCCCCAGCCCTCCTGCTCCTCCCCCCCCCCCCCCGAGTGGTGGATCTAAGCAGCACAGGGCCAGCGGGGCTACAGAACCATGTGACATGGCCCAGGCCAGCAGCCCCCATTCTTTGGTACCAGGCTCCCACCCCCCGCCCCCCCCACCAGAAAGACCAGCTGGGCAATGCAAGGGTTTGTGAGTAAGAGACTTTATTCAAGAGAGAGGATGGGGGCGGGGGGAGCGCAGGGCGGGGGGGGCCCACAAAGGGTTAATGGGGACGGAAATCATCAGCAGCAATGCAGGGAAACAGGGAGCGTCACATGGGGCTGACCCCCCCACCTCCGGGAGCCCTCCCTTTAAATGTGGGGAAACTGAGGCACGCAATGTGGGGCGGGGGGAGTGACTTCCTCGTAACTACTAAGAGTTGGGGAGAGAACCTAGGAGTCCTGGCCCCCAGACCCCGCTGCTCCAACCCACTAGACCCCCGCCTCACTCCCCTCCCAGAGCTGGGGATGGGACTCAGGCGTCCTGGCCCCCCCGCCTCACAGCCCCAGATGGGCTATCCCCAATGCCACCAGTAGGGGGCAGAGGCGTAGGCCGGGCGCCTGGGAGCCCTGGGCCCCAGGATTGGGGTTCTTGTGGCCAGGGCGGACGGTGAATTTGGGGGAGCTGTTTTTCTTGCCGGGCTCGGTGGGGCGCGCGCGGGGGCGGGTGCTGGTGCTGCGGGACGGGTCCCCCTTGTAGCCAGGGACGTGTGGGTCCGTGCTGTCGTAGCCGGCGTAGTCTGGGTCCGGAGAGTGGGTCTCGGCGCTGTCGTCGCCGCCGGTGTACTCTGTGTGGGGCGGCTCCGTGGGGGCCGTGCCGCGGCCGCCCCAGGGGTGTGGGTGGCCTTTCCTGGCCGTGACGTTGGCGAGGGGGTCGGAGCCGGGGGTGCCGGTGGGGACGTGGCCGGGGATCTTGTCGCCGTGGGAGGCCAGTGCCAGGGCCCCCGGCCCGTTGCAGTAGCTGCTGGAGCAGCAGGCGCCGGCCTGGTGGAGCTGCAGGGGGCCGACGTGGCGGCTGGGCGGCACGGCGCAGGGCGGGGCCTGGCAGCTCCACACGAAGATGGGCACCGCGAGCTTCCCTGGGGGCACAAGGGGGGCGTGTGTGAGAGGGACGCCGGCCTTCCCAGGGTGCAGCGGGGCAGCCACTATGTGCCTTGGGCGAGGGGCGTCGCGCTGGCCTTCCCAGGGTGCAGCGGGGCAGCCACTCTGTGCCCTGGGCGAGGGGCGTCACGCCGGCCTTCCCAGGGTGCAGCGGGGCAGCCACTGTGTGCCTTGGGCGAGGGGCGTCGGGCCGGCCTTCCCAGGGTGCAACGGGGCAGCCACTCTGTGCCCTGGGCGAGGGGCGTCGGGCCGGCCTTCCCAGGGTGCAATGGGGCAGCCACTGTGTGCCTTGGGCGAGGGGCGTCGGGCCGGCCTTCCCAGGGTGCAATGGGGCAGCCACTGTGTGCCCTGGGCGAGGGGCGTCGGGCCGGCCTTCCCAGGGTGCAATGGGGCAGCCACTGTGTGCCTTGGGCGAGGGGCGTCGGGCCGGCCTTCCCAGGGTGCAACGGGGCAGCCACTGTGTGCCCTGGGCGAGGGGCGTCGCGCCGGCCTTCCCAGGGTGCAACGGGGCAGCCATTATGAGCCCTGGGCGAGGGGCGTCGCGCCGGCCTTCCCAGGGTGCAACGGGGCAGCCATTATGAGCCCTGGGCGAGGGGCGTCGCGCCGGCCTTCCCAGGGTGCAACGGGGCAGCCACTATGTGCCATTGTCGAGGGGCGTCGTGCCAGCCTTCCCAGGGTGCAATGGGGCAGCCACTGTGTGCCTTGGGCGAGGGGCGTCGGGCCGGCCTTCCCAGGGTGCAACGGGGCAGCCACTCTGTGCCCTGGGCGAGGGGCGTCGGGCCGGCCTTCCCAGGGTGCAATGGGGCAGCCACTGTGTGCCTTGGGCGAGGGGCGTCGGGCCGGCCTTCCCAGGGTGCAATGGGGCAGCCACTGTGTGCCCTGGGCGAGGGGCGTCGGGCCGGCCTTCCCAGGGTGCAATGGGGCAGCCACTGTGTGCCTTGGGCGAGGGGCGTCGGGCCGGCCTTCCCAGGGTGCAATGGGGCAGCCACTGTGTGCCCTGGGCGAGGGGCGTCGGGCCGGCCTTCCCAGGGTGCAATGGGGCAGCCACTGTGTGCCTTGGGCGAGGGGCGTCGGGCCGGCCTTCCCAGGGTGCAATGGGGCAGCCACTGTGTGCCTTGGGCGAGGGGCGTCGGGCCGGCCTTCCCAGGGTGCAACGGGGCAGCCACTGTGTGCCCTGGGCGAGGGGCGTCGCGCCGGCCTTCCCAGGGTGCAACGGGGCAGCCACTGTGTGCCATTGTCGAGGGGCGTCGTGCCAGCCTTCCCAGGGTGCAATGGGGCAGCCATTGAGAGGTCCATAGCAAAGGAGTGGTTGTCACGGCAACCTTCCCTGAGTGCAATGGGAGCAGCCATTGAGAGGTCCCAGAGTGCAGTGGGGTGACCCTTGGGTGTCATGGGGGTGTTGCAGGGCAGCCGTTGGGTACCATGGGAGAGGGGCTTCATGCCAAACCTTCCCAGAGTGCAATGGGGCGGGTACAGGGGCACATTGGGGTACGGGGGCACATTGGGGGCTGGAGGCGGGGCCGTCCTGGTCACTGGAGGGGGGGTTTGCAATGCACCCCAAGGACAGCAGGGGGAGCCGCTGTTGCCGGGGTACAAAGCCCAGTGTCACCCCACTGCTCCCCACCCACCTGCTGTGAGGGTGCCGTTGCCGTGGTAACAGCGGGCGTCGTCCCCCTCGCAGGTCACCCGCTCCAGAGCGTGGGGCTGGGGGCCGAGGCTCAGGCCGGCGTAGCACTGGGTGGGGCCGCTGGGGGCCGGAGCTGCAATGAGACATGGATCAGAACCGGCGCCCCGCAGAGGGGACAGGCCCCATGCCCCATTCCCCGCCCCCCGGAGCCAGCCAGTCCCCGCCCTGGGGTCGGATGGGAGCCAGTGCCCCCCAGAGGGGAGAGGCCCTGTGCCCCATTCCCCGCCCCCCGGAGCCAGCCAGTCCCTGCCCTGGGGCTGGATGGGAGCCCGCGCCCCCCAGAGGGGAGAGGCCCCCGCCCTGTTCCCCATTCCCGTTACCTGTGCCCTGGCCGGGGCTCCCCAGATCCAGCCCCTTGGCATTGCACTGGTCAGACTGGCAGTAGCGGACATCGGCCTGGATGTGCAGGAATCTGCTGGGCGCAGCGGGGGGTTCGGTGCCTCCCTTGGGGTGTCCATCTCTGCACCCCCTTTGGATCATAGTCATGGACATGCCCCCTGGAGAGAAAGAGGCAGGTGAAGACAGTAGCAGGGAGTTCCACAGACCCTGGGGAAGGGCCCATCTCTGGGGAACTCCTGGAATCAGCCCCGCGGGCCCATCTACCCTGATATCCCGCCCCCTGCCTGCCCCTCGGATCAGCCCCATGGACCCATCTACCCTGGTATCCCGCCCCCTGCCTGCCCCTCGGATCAGCCCCATGGACCCATCTACCCTGGTATCCCGCCCCCTGCCTGCCCCTCGGATCAGCTCCATGGACCCAGCTACCCTGGTATCCCGCCCCCTGCCTGCCCCTCGGATCAGCCCCATGGACCCATCTACCCTGGTATCCCGCCTCCTCCCTGCCTCTCGGATCAGCCCCATGGGCCCATCTACCCCGGTATCCCGCCCCCTGCCTGCCCCTCGGATCAGCTCCATGGACCCATCTACCCTGGTATCCCACCTCCACCCTGCCTCTCGGATCAGCCCCATGGACCCATCTACCCTGGTATCCCGCCTCCTCCCTGCCTCTCGGATCAGCCCCATGGGCCCATCTACCCTGGTATCCCGCCCCCTGCCTGCCCCTCAGATCAGCCCCATGGGCCCATCTACCCTGGTATCCCGCCCCCTGCCTGCCCCTCAGATCAGCCCCATGGGCCCATCTACCCTGGTATCCCGCCCCCTGCCTGCCCCTCAGATCAGCCCCATGGGCCCATCTACCCTGGTATCCTGCCCCCTGCCTGCCCCTTGGATCAGCCCCATGGGCCCATCTACCCCGGTATCCCGCCCCCTCCCTGCCCCTCAGATCAGCCCCATGGGCCCATCTACCCTGGTATCCCGCCTCCTCCCTGCCTCTCGGATCAGCCCCATGGGCCCATCTACCCTGGTATCCCGCCCCCTGCCTGCCTCTCGGATCAGCCCCATGGACCCATCTACCCTGGTATCCCGCCTCCACCCTGCCTCTCGGATCAGCCCCATGGGCCCATCTACCCTGGTATCCCGCCCCCTCCCTGCCCCTCGGATCAGCCCCATGGGCCCATCTACCCTGGTATCCCGCCCCCTGCCTGCCTCTCGGATCAGCCCCGCGGGCCCATCTACCCTGGTATCCCGCCTCCTCCCTGCCCCTCGGATCAGCCCCATGGGCCCATCTACCCTGGTATCCCGCCCCCTGCCTGCCTCTCGGATCAGCCCCATGGGCCCATCTACCCTGGTATCCCGCCTCCGCCCTGTCTCTCGGATCAGCCCCATGGGCCCATCTACCCCCGTATCCTGCCCCCTCCCTGCCCCCCTGGATCAGCCCCCTGGGCCCATCGAGCCGGGTATCTGGCCCCACTGCGCTGCGGGTGTTACCTGTGCTGAGGGTGACGGCCGCCTGCATACAGGCGCTGTGGGCCGGGGCGCAGGACTCGGTGCCACTGGGGGTGACAATGCTGTCGAGGCGTTTACCGGCCCGGTCGCGGAGCAGGATGGAGCTGTCGCTGTGACAGCGCAGGGAGCCGGCCCCTGCAGGGAGACAGACATGGAGGCGCGGCGGGAACCGGTGTGTGTGTGTGTGTGTGTGTGTGTGTGTGCTGCCCCCTGCTGGAGGGGACGAGCCTTGCTCTGTGTGTGTGTGTGTGTGTGTGTGTTGTGTGTGTGCTGCCCCCTGCTGGAGGGGACGAGCCCTGCTCTGTGTGTGTGTGTGTGTGTGTGTGTGTGTGAGATTGTGTTTCTCTGCATGTCATGGTTGGTTTATGTGCACGTGATGGTTTGTGGGTCCCGCTGGGTGTTAGTGGTTGGGGTGGTGAGAGGCGTCTAGAATTCTCTGTGTGCACTCACAACAGAGGCGGTGCCTCAGCCAGCAAAACAACAATACAACAGGTTGTGCCCACTAGGGGCTAGGCAGGGGGAGTCCTGGCCCCCAACCCCACCCCACTCTATCCACTAGGCTCTTCTTCCCATCTCCCCCCAAAGCAGGGGAGAGAACCCAGGAGTCCTGGCTCTGAAACTGCCCCCGCTCTAACCCATTAGACTCCATTCCCCTCCTACAGCCGGGGAGAGAACCCAGGAGTCCTGGCTCCCAGCCCCGTTGCTCTAACCACTGGACCCCATTCCTCTCCCAGAGCCAGGGAGAGAACCCAGGAATCCAGCTCCCAGCCCCAATGCGCTCTAACCACCAGACCATTTCCCCCCACCCAGAGAACCCAGGAGTCCTGGCTCCCAGGCCCCCCGGCTCCAACCCACTAGACCCCACTCCCCTCCCAGAGCCAGGGAGAGAACCCAGGAGTCCTTGCTCCCACCCTCCCTAGCTCTAACCACCAGACAGACACCTTCCCCCCACCCAGAGAACCCAGGAGTCCTGGCTCCCAGCCCCCCTGCTCTGACCCACCAGACCCCCCTCCCCTCCCAGGGAACCCAGGAATCCAGTCTGTTGGTACCTGGGATCAGCAGAGCAGAAGCCAGGATTGCCAGCAGTGTAGCCGCCGGCCCCCCGTGTCCCGTCCCAGGGCCCCCCATGGCCCCAGAGAGCTGCAAACCCCTGTGTCTGAGGGGGCGAGTGTCAGCCACTTACGGGCATGGGGGGGGAGCCTCTAATTTATAGCCCCCCCCCCGGCGCTGCTCCAGTGGATTGCACCACTTTGCCGCTTCCGCAGCTCTGGTGAAATGATCCCATTGGGCAACCGGTACCACAACGGCCCCTGGAGTGGGGGCAGCCGGGGTGCCCCAGAGACCCCCCCCCATGCCCAATGTCCTCCCCGTTCTCCTCGCAGGTCCCAGTCCCCGTCCCGCCCAGGGGGAGCTCGGGGGTTCGGCCCCTGATCCGGCTGGGGGGCTGCCCCCTGCTGGAGGGGCTGAGCCCTGCTCTGTGGGGGGGGGTCCGTGGGTGGGTTTGACGTCCCCCAGGGCCTGGGTGGGCAACCGCGTGTGGGCGCTGGCCAGGGGGGAATCTGGGCCTGAGGGGAGGGGGCAGTGGGGGTGAGACCCACACAGGAATCCCCCCCCTCCCCCACAAACACAGTCACTCACTACCGCATACACAGGCCGCCTCACTGGTGAACACACCCAAACACAGCCTGACGCCCGCATGTACAGCCAGCCTCATGGGTGTGCACACACAATCACTGCCTGACGCCCGCATGTACAGCCAGCCTCACGGATGTGCACACACACTCACAGCCTGACGCCCGCATGTACAGCCAGCTTCACGGGTGTGCACACACAATCACTGCCTGACGCCCGCATGTACAGCCAGCCTCATGGGTGTGCACACACAATCACTGCCTGACGCCCGCATGTACAGCCAGCCTCACAGGTGTGCACACACAATCACAGCCTGATGCCAGCATGTACAGCCAGCCTCACGGATGTGCACACACAATCACAGCCTGATGCCCGCATGTACAGCCAGCCTCACTGGTGAACACACCGAAACACAGCCTGACGCCCGCATGTACAGCCAGCCTCGCAGGTGTGCACACACAATCACAGCCTGACGCCCGCATGTACAGCCAGCTTCACGGGTGTGCACACACACTCACAGCCTGACGCCCGCATGTACAGCCAGCCTCACAGGTGTGCACACACAATCACAGCCTGACGCCAGCATGTACAGCCAGCCTCACTGGTGAACACACCGAAACACAGCCTGATGCCCGCATGTACAGCCAGCCTCGCAGGTGTGCACACACAATCACAGCCTGACGCCCGCATGTACAGGCAGCCTCATGGTTGTGCACACACAATCACAGCCTGACGCCCGCATGTACACCCAGCCTCATGGGTGTGCACACACAATCACAGCCCGACGCCCGCCAGACTCACGGGTGACGCTCCGAGCTGGTGTCATGCTCCACACACGGTTTCTCTGGAAAACAGCTCGTTTGTGTCCGGCCTGAACCTTCCGCCCATGCGGCACCGGGCCGGCTTCACCCGCCGAGGGGCCGTTTGGCTTCGGCTCGGGCTGAGCTGAGGGAAACCCAGCGACAGGCGAGCTCAGGGGAAACTCTGAACAGGCCAAAAACGCCTTTGCAATTTCCTGGGTAATTTCCTAGTGTTTCTGCTGCTGGCTTTGAGGAAGGCCCGGAGCCGCGCGGGCTGGGGCCACGGGAAACCCGCCGGGGCAGCAGGTAACTGGGCACGAGCAAACACCGGGCATTTTAATACGGCCACATGTTGTCGACGAGAGCGAGGGGCGTCAGCCACACACACGGCAGGGGGCTGGGTCCTGGGGAGCAGCGACTCCGGAAGAGATTCGGGGCGATGGGGGAAAATCAGCCAAACCTGGGCCCCCTGCGCCACGCTGGAGCCAGACGGGCGAACGCCGTCCTGGGCTGGATAAATGAGGATCTTGAGATGGAGCAGGGAGGGGATTTTCCCTCTGGAGCTGACCCGGGGGTGACGCTGCCGGGCCCTGGGTCTGGTTCTGGGGCGCACAGTCGGTCAGGGAGGGGTCAGTAGGGTTAGGGCTAATATTTGAGGTCAGGGTTCGAATTTACATGTAGGGTTACAGTTCACTTGAGGGGCAGAGTTAAGGTTATAGGTGTAAAGTACACATTCAATGTTAAGGTTAAGAGAAGTGCTCAGGTCAGGGTGACAGTTTCTCCTTAGGGTTAGGACTGAGTTTGGGAGTCAGGGAAGGGGATACAGAAGACGTGATTTTGACCCGCATAAATTCAGGGAGGCATCTCCCATGGGATCCTGCAAGGAGCCCTGCTGTGAGAAGGGTGATCCCAGCACGTCTCTCCCAGCCTCACGCAAAGAACCGGGGTTCGCGCTAGGAAATCCAGGGCATCTCTTCTAAAGAGGGGGAATATGCAAACGGCGGTCAGAGCGTCCTGTTTAAATCTGTCCCTCTCTCTGCCCAGGCTGCCCCCGGAGAGAATCTGCAGCCCCCTGGGTCTGTGCCGTCACCAGCCAGCCCCCCTGAGAACTTTCCTCACCAACATCAGCGATTACATCTCGTTCTTACCGCAGCAGCTCGGGAAGGGATTTTCTGCCTTTCCCTGGGTTGTGGAAGCCAATGCCCGTGATACGAATGTTCCCCGTAACGCGTCTTTATTCCTAGGTGCTCTGTCCCAGGGGTTGGTGGAGTCCGGAGGGGATGTGAAAAAGCCCGGAGACTCTCTCCGCCCATCCTGCAAAGCCTCCGGGTTCACCTTCACAGCCTACTGGATGCATGGGTGGAAACTCGGTCAAATGACAAAGGATGAATAGAAACAAATAACAACAAGTATGTAGGGAGACAGTTAGAAAGGCCAAGGCACAAAACGAGATCAAACTAGTGAGGGACATAAAAGGCAACAAGAAAACATTCCACAAATGCATTCGAAGCAAGAGGACGACCAAGCACAGGGTAGGCCGGTTACTCAATGTCGGGGGAAAGACAATAACAGAAAATGTGGAAATGGCAGAGGTGCGTAATGATGTCATTGTTTCGGTTTTCACCAAGAAGGTTGGTGGCGATTTGACGTCTAACGTAGTGAATGCCAGTGAAAATGAGGAAGGATCAGAGGCTAAAATAGGGAAAGAACAAAAATGACTTGACGAGTTAGACGTCTTCAAGTCAGCAGGGCCTGATGAAATGCATCCCAGAATACTCAGGGAGCTGACCGAGGAGAGATCTGAGCCGTTAGCGATTACCTTTGGAAAGTCGTGGCAGACGGGAGAGATTCCAGAGACAGGAAAAGGGCAAATACAGGCCTTGTCTACACAGGCACTTGACAGCGCTGCAACTTTCTCGCCGAGGGGACTGAAAAAACACCCCCGAGCGCTGCAAAGCGCCGGTGTAGCCAGCGCCCCAGTGCTGAGAGCCGCACCCCTCGCGGAGGTGGGTTTCTTGGCGCGCTGGGAGGCCACACGTACCGCGAACACTCAAGCCACGTTAAAGCAGAGACAGCGCTTTAGCGTAGCCAGTGTAGACTAGCCCACAGCGCCCATCTATAAAAAGGGAAATAAGGACAAGCCGGGGAATTACAGACCAGTCAGCTGAACTTCTGTACCTGGAACGATAATGGAGCGAATCATTAAGCAATCGATTTGCAAACACCTAGCAGACAATAAGGTGATAAACAACAGTCAGCAGGGATTTGTCAAGAACAAAGTGTGTCAAACCAAGCTTTCTTTGACTGGGTAACAAGCCTTGTGGCTAGGCGGGAAGCGGTAGATGTGGTATATCTGGACTTTAGTAAAGTTTTTGATACTGTCTCACATAACCTTCTCATAAACACACTAGGGAAATACAACCTAGATGGAGCTACTATAAGATGGGTGCAGAACTGGTTGGAAACCATTCCCAGAGAGTAGTTATCGGCGGTTCACAGTCAGGCTGGAAGGGCAGAACGAGTGGGGTCCTGCAGGGATCGGTTCTGGGTCCGGTTCTGTTCAGTATCGTCATCACTGATTTAGATCAAGGCATAGAGAGGACACTGATAACGTTTGCAGACGATAGCAATCAGGGAGGGGTTGCACGTGCTGTGGAGGACAGGATTCAAATCCAAAATAATCTCGTCAAACTGGAGAAATGGTCTGAGGTAAATAGGATGAAATTCAATCAGGACAAATGCAGAGTGCTCCACGTAGGAAGGGACAATCAGTTGCACACATACAACATGGGAAATGACTGTCTAGGAAGGAGAACCGCGGAACGGGATCTGGGGGTAATAGTGAATCACAAGCTAAATATGAGTGAACAGTGTAACGCTGTTGCAAAAAAAGCGAACATCCTTCTGGGCTGTATTAGCAGGAGTGTTGTGAGCAAGACACAAGAAGTGATTCTTCCGCTCTGCTCCGCGCTGACTAGGCCTCAGCTGGAGGATTGTGTCCAGTTCTGGGCGCCACCTTTAATGTGTGTGACAATTTTAAAATGTGAGTTTCATTGAATGAAACGGGCCGTGAAACATTTTTCAGTTTTTAGGATGGTGCCACACAGCTCCCCGTCGCCCTCCCGGTCTCAACCCTCGTTGGCCCTCACCCCCCAATAGATTCAAACCCCCCCCCCCCAATTTCAATTCCTGGGGAAAACACTGGAGAGCAGAGCCCCGAGGACGATTCGAGGGTTCGAAGCCCTGCCAGGAGTTCCAGCTATTGTGCTGAGCCCAGGGCCGGCTCCGGGGCCCCGCGCTCCCTGTCTGTCCGTCCCTACGCGGGCAGCAGGTTTGCTCGGGACTGGTCACTTGAGCAGAGGAAGGGGAGACACGAGCCAGCGGCTGGGGGCTGAAGCTGGATAAATTCACCCCGGGAATAAGGCGTCGGTGTTAACCAGGGAGGGGACGAGTCCCCAAGGGGCACGGGGGATTCTCCGTCTGGGCAGTTTTAACTCAGGGGGGGACAGTTCTCACACTCCCACAGGGACCGGGTTGGGGCAGGTCAGGGGAGATGGGACGAGATGTAACAGGATGCAGGTTTTGTGGGGCAGGCGGATGTCAAGCATGTGACAGGAGGTGGTTTTCGCGAGGCAGGCTGGGCACCTGGGTTCTCCGCTGCTGGCTGCCCGCGGGACGCGGAGCCCAGCCCCGCCCCGCTGCAGGGCTCAGTTTTGCCATCTGTGAAATGGGTGGAACGATCCTTGTAGGGCGTAAGGGCGTCGGCAGCTGTGACCGAGCAGCGTCCGATGCGACGGGGCCCTGACCTCAGCCGGGGGGGTTGTGTGTGTGTGTCCCTGGGGTGTCTGGCCCAATGGCCACCCCCCGCTTTTCAACTACCGCTACCGTAACACGGAGAGGAAATCCCGCTACACCGAGCGCCACAACACGAGTGACATGAACTCACAGGCTGAGCACGAACCCCCGCTACCCCCCACAAGTCCATATAAAGCTCCAGGCCACCCCCCCACCCCCCAACGCCCTGGGTTGTTGTTTATTGCTGGGCAGACGGAGGCCAGTTCACTTGCTCGTTGCTTAATGGCCCCTTTCCCAACGAGGGCTGATGTAAGCAGGGAGCCGGAATCACCCCGAGCCCGGGGGTGTCTCAACAGCCCCTGGGTCTTGCCACAGCCCCGGGGTCCCGGGCGGCCACTTCCTGGCCCTGTGTGTCACTGTCAGGTTCAAAAACCCTGACACAAACACACACAGAGCCACCGAACCGCCCGGAGATTGACACCATGTCCCCAGGGACCCCTCACCCGGCGCTGGATGCAGCCACCTCTGGGGTGGGACTCAGGGGCAGGTTATACAGGGACCCCTTGCCCGGCGCTGGGATGCAGCCACCTCTGGGGTGGGACTCGGGGGGTGGGTTATACAGGGACCCCCTCGCCCGGCGCTGGGATGCAGCCACCTCTGGGGTGGGGCACCACAGGGGCTGTTTATACGAAGCAGTCAAGGGTCGCGGTGGGGGGAGATTGGGGGGAGTTGGGGGAGGGGCTTTAGGGGCATGGGGGAAGGTCAGGGCAGGATGAGTGTGTTTGGGGCAGTGTGGGGTGAGGGTCACAGGGACTTGGGTGGGGGGCAGGAAATGGGCCTGGTGTTAGAGGAGGGCTGGGGGGAAGGAAGAGAAATGAGGGGGGGGCGTTGGTTTGCGGGACAGAGACTCAGAGGACGGGATGGGGCCCAGGCCGGCTCTGGGAGGGGAGTGGGGTCTAGTGATTAGAGCAGGGCGGGCTGGGAGCCAGGACTCCTGGGTTCTTTGCCCAGCTCTGGGCGGGGAGTGGGGTCTAGTGGTTAGAGCAGGTGGGGGCTGGGAGCCAGGACTCCTGGGTTCTCTCCCCAGCTCTGGGAGGGGAGTGGGGTCTAGTGGTTAGCGCAGGGGGGGATGGGCACCAGGACTCCTGGGTTCTTTGCCCAGCTCTGGGAGGGGAGTGGGGTCTAGTGGTTAGAGCAGGTGGGGGCTGGGAGCCAGGACTCCTGGGTTCTCTCCCCAGCTCTGGGAGGGGAGTGGGGGCTAGTGGTCAGAGCAGGTGGGTGCTGGGAGCCAGGACTCCTGGGTTCTGTCCCTAGCTCGGGGTGGGGGGGCAGTGGGGTCTAGTGGTGGGGGGTATGGCTGGGACACAGAGCAGGGCTCACCCGCAGCATGGGGACGGACACACAGACTCTCGGCAGAGAAACAGACACTGTCCCCAAACTCCCCCCCCCCCCACGCGATGCCCAGCGGATCTACAGCGCCACACAGCCGCCTAAACGCACAACCACACACCCCACATCTCCGGCCACCGCAGGCGCATACACAACGCCACACACCCCAAGTCCCAGGGAAGAGCATCACACACAATCGCATCGGCCCCGCAAAAATAGACACCAAAAACCACCTGAGGAGCAAACAACCCCCCCAAAGAGACACCCAACCCCCCCCGAGAAAAACACCCCGAACTCCAACACACAGTGCCCCCCGCACTACCCACCCACACACTACACAACCACACTTCTAACAATACCCCAAAAGCACACTCAGACACACTCACACTAGAACCTGAACACACACAATGCAACATAGTCCAACAAAGCCACAATCAAACACAACCAACACAAAAGCAAACACACAAACTCACACAACCAGGCTGCCCACACAATGCACTCAAATACCCAGCGGCACAAACACGCAAAACAAGGCAGCCGCAACATGTCCCATGGGGTGTGTGTGTGTGGGGGGGAGCTGTGTGGATGTGATTGTGAGGTGGGGTGTCACACAAACACACACACGACCCCAGTGCGGGCATCTTCTCGCTTCCCAGCGCCCGATGCCGGCAGGAGCCCAGGGGAATCCAGGCGCCCCCCAAATCACCCCATGGGGCCTCCCCCCTTTTCCACCCCCGGCCCCCCACCCCAGCCACGGACCCACCCAGGAACTGCAGGCAGCGCCCCTGCTGGGCAGGGCGGGAATTACAACAAAATAACGTTTATTAACGAAATAACAAACAACTATAAATTATAATAATAAAATAATAATAATAATCAATCATCATCATCATCATAAAACACTGGGTCGCGGCCTGTCAGCTGCCAGCAGATGGGTGAGGGGCTGGGGAGGGACCCCCCGGGGGACCCCAGCGGAGGGGTGGAGTCCGACAGGCCGTAGCATAAGGGGGAAAATAAATTATAGACCTTCAAATCCACGGAGACCCCCCAGGGGAACAGGGGAGTGTGTGTGGGGGGGCCCCTCACATAGTGTGTGTGGGGGGAGAACAGATTCATTGGACTCCCAGCCCCCCCTGCTCTAACCACTAGGCCCCACTCCCCTCCCCAAGCTGGGGAGAGATCCCAGGAGTCCGGCTCTAAGTCTCCCCCTGGGGCATTAGGAGCCGTGGGGGGGCAGGACGAGGGCCGCCAGGAGGGCGGTGCCGTAGAGCAGGGCTGGCTGGGCCGCGAGCCCGTGGCCGGCCCGGCTCCTCGGGGCCGGCGGGAGGGCCCCGGCCTGGATCCAGCTGTTGCAGAGGTTGCCACGGCAGCAGCGGGTCTGGGTCCCGGCCAGGCGCTTGTAGACGGAGGTGTAGGGGGCATCGCACCAGGCCGGGGTGGCGCAGCCCTTCAGCGTGGCGCCCGGCCCCTCCAGCTCTGGGGACGGGGGGCAGCAGAGTGAGATGGAGCCCGGAGCCGTCCCCCAAGCCCCTGCCGAGCCCCCAGCCCCTCCCCCCGCAGCACGGCGCCCCCCGCCGAACCCCCAGCCCTCCCCCCGCGGCACGGCGCCCCCCGCCGAACCCCCAGCCCTCCCCCCGCGGCACGGCGCCCCCCGCCGAGCCCCCAGCCCCTCTCCCCATGGCCCGGCGCCCCTGCCCCTCCCCCCCGTGGCACGGTGCCCCCCGCCGAGCCCCCAGCCCCTCCCCCCGCGGCACGGTGCCCCCCGCTGAGCCCCCAGCCCTGCACCCCTCCCCCCCCATGGAACCGTGGCCCCGCCCCTCCCCTCCCCCGCAGCACGGTAGCCCGGCGGCTACTCACCGTGGCTCCCCACGGCCTCCATGCAGTGGGTCATGGGCCCCTGGCACTGCACCGGGGTGACGTTTCCTGGGGCGCAGCCGTGGCTGGAGTTCCCTTCGCAGGCGTAGCAGGTGACCCCGTTGAGGGGCGGGGCGGATTCCTGGTAATCTGAGGGGAAACAGGGTCAGAACGGATCACTGGGCAGCCCAAAAATCAGCCGCTGCCCCTCACTCCCGACCCGCAGCCCCCTCCCAGCCCAGCCCTGGGCTCTCCCCAGCCCCCCAGCTCTGCCGGTGCCCCTCACTCCCGACCCGCAGCCCCCTGCCAGCCCAGCCCTGGGCTCTCCCCGGTACCCCAGCTCTGCCGGTGCCCCTCACTCCCGACCCACAGCCCCCTGCCAGCCCTGGGCTCCCCTCAGCTCTGCCGGTGCCCCTCACTCCCGACCCGCAGCCCCCTGGGTTACCGTGGGCATCGTTATTGCACAGGCTGGAGTTGCAGCATTGCAGCAGGTAGAAGCTGTCCCGGTTGTGGAAGCCCAGGGGCTCCTGGCACTGAGAGATCTGCCCGCAGCCTTTGATGCGCCGCTCGTCCTGGGGAAACTCTGGGACAGAGAGAGCAGGGGTGACACGGGGCCTGTCTCCTCCAGGGGGCGCCGGCTCCCACCCAGCCCCAGGGCAGGACTGGCTGGCTCAGTGGGGCGGAGAATGGGGCAGGGGCCTGGCCCTCTAGGGGGCGCCAGTTCCCATCTGGTCACAGGACAGGGACTGGCTAGCTCCAGGGGGGCAGGGAATGGGGCGCGGGGCCTGTCCCCTCCAGGGGGTGCCAGTTCCCCTCTGGCCCCAGGGCAGGACTGGCTGGCTCAGTGGGGCGGGGAATGGGGCAGGGGCCTGGCCCTCTAGGGGGCGCCAGTTCCCATCTGGCCCCAGGACAGGGACTGGCTAGCTCCAGGGGGGCAGGGAATGGGGCGCGGGGCCTGTCCCCTCCAGGGGGCGCCAGTTCCCCTCTGGCCCCAGGGCAGGGACTGGCTCCGGGGGGCGGAGAATGGGGCAGGGGCCTGGCCCCTCTAGGGGGCGACAGCTCCCATCCGGCCCCAGGGCAGGGAGTGGCTGGCTCCCGGGGAGCAGGGAATGGGGCAGGAGCCTGTCCCCTCCAGGGGGCGACGGCTCCCATCCGGCCCCAGGGCAGGACTGGCTGGCTCAGTGGGGCGGGGAATGGGGCAGGGGTCTGTCCCCTCCAGGGGGCGCCAATTCCCATCTGGCCCCAGGGCAGGGACTGGCTGGCTCCAGGGGGGCAGGGAATGGGGCGCGGGGCCTGTCCCCTCTAGGGGGCGCCGGTTCCCATCTGGCCCCAGGCCGGCTGGCTCAGGGGGGCTCCCGCAAAGAGGCAGAGTCCTGTCGGGCGCTGGGGCCTGGGCCCCCCATGTGGGGGTCTCGGGACGGGTCCCCGCTAACCTTCGGGCGTGGAGATGGCTGTGATGTCCACGCACTGCTCCCGGGGGTCCAGGCACCGGATCCGCGTCAAGGAGGGGCTGGAGCAGGAGTGGTCGGAGGAGGTGCAGGAGAGGCAGTCCAGGCTGGCGTTGGAGGGGAAGGAGCTCCGGGCTGGGCGGGGAGAGAGGGAGGGTGAGCAGGGCACAACGGAGCCCCCCGGGGCAGGGGGAACAGGCTGGAGGGGAATGACCCCGCCGGCTCCAGGGACTGACCTTCTGGCGCCCCCTGGTTGCAGAGGTCGGTAGCGCAGAACTCCTCCGCCAGCGTCACAATCTGCCCGTGGGAGAAGAAGGAGACGGAATTGTTGGGTTTCCCCTCCACGTCGCAGCCCTTCTGGATCCGATCGGAGATCCCGGAGCCTGGGGGGGAGGGAGAGGAGAGAGTCAGAGCCACCGGCAGGGCTGGGTCGGGGGAGCCCAGGGCTGGACTAGCCGGGGGCTGTGGGTCGGGAGTGAGGGGCTGGGTCGGGGGAGCCCAGGGCTGGGCTGGCCGGGGGCTGCGGGTCGGGAGTGAGGGGCACCAGCAGGGCTGGGTCGGGGGAGCCCAGGGCTGGGCTAGCCGGGGGCTGCGGGTCGGGAGTGAGGGGCACCAGCAGGGCTGGGTTGGGGGAGCCCAGGGCTGGGCTGGCCGGGGGCTGCGGGTCGGGAGTGAGGGGCACCAGCAGGGCTCGGTCGGGGGAGCCCAGGGCTGGGCTAGCAGGGGGCTGGCTGGTCACTGGGGGGCACTCACTGGGGATCATGGTGAGGACAGTCGTGCGACATCGCCCCTGCTGCTCCCCACAGTCCTCCATCTCCTGGCAGCTCCGGTCCCCAGCACAAGAGTAACATCGCAGGGCAGCCGCTGGGGGGATCGGAACAGAACCCAGGAGTCAAAGCACCCCCAGATTTAACCACCAGCCCCCACTCCCCCTCCCAGAGCTGGGGAGAGAACCCAGGAGTCCTGGCTTCCAGCCCCCCCATCTAACCACCAGCCCCTACTCCCCTCTCAGAGCCGGGGAGAGAACCCAGGAGTCCTGGCTTCCAGCCCCCCCATCTAACCACCAGCCCCCACTTCCCTCCTAGAGGCAGGGAGAGAACCCAGGAGTCCTGGCTCCCAGCCCCCCCTGCTCTAACCCACCAGACCCCACTCCTCTCCCAGAGCCAGGGAGAGAACCCAGGAGTCCGGGCTTCCAGCCCCCCCTGTTCTAACCACATCCAGTCCCCGGCTGATGGTGAATCAGAGCGAAGGGGAAATGAGCGGATGAGTTCACGTCTTCGTCCCCCTCCCCCCCTAGAGGGGGCCCTGAACTCTGGTGAGGATTTGCCCCCCGGGGACTCCCAGCCCTGCCACGCGGGAGGGGATCCCCCAGCTCAGAGCCCTCCCCTGGGGCGGGGCTCAGCCCCCTGCCAGAGCCCCGACCTGGCCAGGGAAGTGTCCTGCCCCTCCCCCGCTGGGTTCTCTCCCGCCCCAGTCCCGGGATCTGACTCAGGACTTAGAGCCGGGAAAAAGCCACGGAACAAACCCCCCCCCCCCCGCATCCTGCCCCGCGCCCCCGCCGAGCGGGGCGAATCCTGCCGCCACAGCTGGGGAGAGAACCCAGGAGTCCGGGCTCCCAGCCCCCCCCCCCGCTCTAACCACCAGACCCCACTCCCCTCCTAGAGCGGCGCGGGGGGCGGGGGGAAGAACCCAAGTGTCCTAGGTCCCAGCTCTAACCACTGAACCCCACTCCCCTCCCAGAGCCAGGGAGAGAACCCAGGAGTCCTGGCACCCAGCTTTAACCACGAGACCCCGCTCCCCTCCTAGAACCCAGGCGTCCGGGCTCCAGCCCCCCCTACCTTGGCTCAGCAGCGCCCCCAGCAGGACGCAGCCCCACACGGACTCCATGTGGCCTCGGGGCTCGAACCTGCAACCCCGGGCGCGGTGGCTCCGTCCTGCCTCTGGCCGATGTGCGCGGCCGGCCGGCCCCGGGGCCGCCTTATGAACCTCCCCCCGCCCCCCTCTGCTCCTGGGACACTCCCCTTCCCCCCCGCCCCGGCTGCGGAGCACAGGAGATGGGGCGGGGGCTCGTCGGGGAGGTGGGGGTAGAGCGGGCGGGTGGGGGTGTCATCTGGGAGATAAACAGGCGGGGGGGGCTGGGGGTCCCCGCGGGGAGGGGCTGGGGGGTTACCGGGGGGGGGGGGCTCTTACGGGAGGTGGGTTGGAGCTGTGGCATGTCAGGGGTGGGGTGGGGGGGTTAAACAGCAGGGGGTCCTGGGGGGTCCCCCTGGTTGGGTTCTTCCCTTGGGGGGGCTCTCAGGGGGGGATGGCAGGAAATAGGCCCCAGCCAGGGGGGCTGCCTGGGGGGGCTGGGGGTCCCTAGCCACAGGGGGTTGGGGGAGGGGAGCTTCTAGGGGGAAGCAGGATCTAGGGTTATGGGGGGTGGGGGGATGGTCCTGTGTGGGAGGGTGACCCTGCGTCATGTCACCCCCTTGTGGCCAATGCCAGGGGAGGATAAAAGCTTTACTACCGCTGCTTCCCGACGGCCCATGGGCTGAGGAACCAAAGGGAGGGGGGGTTTCCAGCCCTGCTCCCCCCAGGGCACGGCTCTGGCCCAGCTGGGGGGCCCCACGGACCTTTATGGGGGGCAGAATCCTGGGATGATGCCCCGTTACAGCGCCAGAATACGAGTGGTTAGAGTGGGGGGGAGCCAGGACGCCTGGGTTCTCTGCCTGGCTCAGGGAGGGGGGTCGAGTGGCTGGGGGGGAGCCGGGGAGCCAGGACGCCTGGGTTCTCTCCCCGGCTCCGGGAGCAGAGTGGGGACTTTCTCTGGCCTGCTGTAGCAGGTCAGGCTGGATGGTCACAAGGGAATGTGTGTGTGTGTGTGTGTGTGTGTCTGTGGGCGTGTGGCGTGTGTGTGGGTGTCGGGATCTGTGTGTGTGTTTGTGGGCGTGGGGTGTGTGTGTCTGTGAGTGTCTGTGTGTGTGTGTGTCTGTGGGTGTTGGGATGTGTGTGTGTGTGTCTGTGGGTGTCGGTGTGTGTCTGTGTGAGCGTGTGTGTGTCTGTGTGAGTGTGTGGGTGTCGGTGTGTGGGTGTTGGTGTGTGTCAGTGGGTGTCTGTGGGCGTGTGTGTGTGTGTGTGTGTGTGTGTGTGTGTGTGTGATACAGGCCCATGTTTACAGCAATCCCCGGCTAGCTCGCGAAATGGATTTGAGCCAAACGTGGCTGGGACCCGGGCCCAGACGCCCACCGGGGTGGAGCGAGAGATTGTTGAAAACACACACAACACGCCCTGGTTCTCGTGCGCACACACACACCCCCCCCGCCAGCTCACACACACATACCCCAGCGCTCGCTCTTTTTCTCTCTCTCTCACACACAGAAAACCCAGCTGACACACACACACACACCAGCTGACACACACACACACACCAGCTGACACACCCTGGTTGTCACACACACAGACACCCCCCCCCCCGCCCCAACCCACTTATTTTATGCAGCAAACCAACCCGGCCGTGTTCAGCCGAACCCGAGAACGGAAATTGGACAAAAAACCCACAAACCGCTTCCCCTTCCTGAGCTGGACAAACCCAGCCCCCCCGCCGCTTCCAATCCCCCAGCCCCACCTCCCCTCCCCCACTGCCCAACCCCCAGCCCCACTTGCCCCCGCCCCCCGAAACAGCCTGGCTTCCCGCCCCTCCCCCTCAGGCCACTGGCCAGGGGTGGTTGTTTGCTTGTCGCTTGCCCAATGTGGCTGGGGGTTTAATGACCAGCCAAGGACGGGACTTTAGCCCCCGGCCTGGCTGCCCCACGGTCCCAGCCTGGCTCACTGGGGGCTGGGGGAATGTGCCGGGGGAGCTGCCCCCCGCCTCCTCCAGCAGAGCTGAGGGATGACGAGTCTTTAACCCCGAGGGCTTTTCTCCGCCATGTTGCTCGGGCCTTTGAGTTCAATGGGGGGGGTCAACACTTCGGTGCCACCCGTGGGCTGGACAGGTCGGTGGGAGGCCAGAGGCCAGGGTGAGGGGTGGGGCAGAGAAAGCTGGGCAGGATGTGGCTGGGGTGTCTGAGCCCCACCCGAGATCAGACCCTGTTGTGCCGGGTGCTGCACAGACCCCCACCCCCGACTGAGATCAGGGGCCCCACATTGTTCTAGGTGCTGCCGGAACACATGGTGAAAGCAGCCCCCGCCTCCAGGACACAGCAAAGCTCCTTCTCCCACATTGTACAGCTTGGGAAACTGAGGCAGGGGGCCTACCGCCCTTTGCTCCCGGTCACAGGGGGAGGTTGTGGCAGAGCTGGGACAAGGACCCAGGTGTCCTGCAGCCCAGTCTGGGGCCCTGCCCACAAGCCGGTCCCATCAGCCCCCCCCCAGGCCCCCGGGGAGCCAGGCCCCAGATTTGGGAAGCAAAGGGGAGGGGAGGGGAGACTCCCCCCAAACCGTCTTGCCCCATTTCCACCCCCTGTGCGCATCACCCAGACGCAGCTTTAGCAGGAAAGGAGAAGGAAGCGCCCAGCCTGGGGTGAGGTAAGCGATGGGTCAGCCAGTGACCTCATAGCGCATCGAGTCTGGGAGGGGAGTGGGGTCTAGGGGTTAGAGCAGGGGTGGGGATGGGAGCCAGGACTCCTGGGTTCTATCTCTGGCCCTGGGTGGGGAGTGGGATCTAGGGGTTAGAGCAGGGGGCTGGGAGCCAGGACTTTTGGGATCTATCCCAGCTCTGGGAGGGGAGTGGGGTCTAGGGGTTAGAGCGGGGGTGGGGATGGGAGCCAGGACTCCTGGGTTCTATCTCTGGCCCTGGGTGGGGAGTGGGATCTAGGGGTTAGAGCAGGGGGCTGGGAGCCAGGACTTTTGGGATCTATCCCAGCTCTGGGAGGGGAGTGGGGTCTAGGGGTTAGAGCGGGGGTGGGGATGGGAGCCAGGACTCCTGGGTTCTATCTCTGGCCCTGGGTGGGGAGTGGGATCTAGGGGTTAGAGCAGGGGGCTGGGAGCCAGGACTTTTGGGATCTATCCCAGCTCTGGGAGGGGAGTGGGGTCTAGGGGTTAGAGCGGGGGTGGGGATGGGAGCCAGGACTCCTGGGTTCTATCTCTGGCCCTGGCTGGGGAGTGGGATCTAGGGGTTAGAGCAGGGGGCTGGGAGCCAGGACTTTTGGGATCTATCCCAGCTCTCGGAGGGGAGTGGGGTCTAGGGGTTAGAGCGGGGGTGGGGATGGGAGTGGGACTCCTGGGTTCTTCCCCCACCAGGGCTGACGTCTCACTGACAAGAGGCCCCTCCCATCCCCGAAACCCAGGTCAGACTGAGTCACCCGGAATTCCTGATGTGCCATCTGCCCCCCCACCCCTCCCCCACATTGCACACGTTCTGCCCCACCCTGGGAACCCAGCACCCCCTATCCAGGTGGGGTCCCAGGGATGGGGGGGGGAGCAGGGTCCTTATTTCCCCCACTGGGGCTCCTTCTTCTGTCCCCCCTCCCGTGCCCCCTAGTATCCCTACCCCACTGAGCCTCTATCAGTGCCAGCCCCCTGCCCCCCCATGCTGCCTGGCAGCCCCCCAGGGGCCCTCTCCCCACAGGCTCTGTGCCTGCTGCCCCCCCCAGTGTTAGGCAGCTGCTATGGCTCCCCGCGGGGTGTCCCCCCCCCGCAGCGTGCCAGTCAGGCCCGGCCCGGCAGGGTGCGCAGAGGGGCACAGGGGACGAGCCAGGGCCGCGCCCCATGGCATGCAGGGGGGTGGGGGGGGGCTCCCGGCCTCACCCAGGAATCCCAGGAATTCTCCTGGCCCCGGCCCAGCCCCAGCGACTCATCCCGGCTCCACGTGCCAAGGTAAACGGATGGGGCGGGGGGGGGGGGGGCAGGGTGGGGCTGGGAGCCCAGACTCCTGGGTTCTCTCCCCAGCTCTGGGAGGGGAGTGGGGTCTAGTGGTTAGTGCAGGAGGGGGATGGGCACCAGGACTCCTGGGTTCTCTCCCCGGTTCTGGGAGGGGAGTGGGGTCTCATGGGTTAGAGCAGGGGGCACTGGGAGCCAGGACTCCTGGGTTCTCTCCCCGGCTCTGGGAGGGGAGTGGGGTCTAGTGGTTAGAGCAGGGGGCACTGGGGGCCAGGACTCCTGGGTTCACTCAACAGCCCCCACTTTCCAGGAACCCTTCAGCACCCCCTCCCACAAGGCTCCGGCCGCTTGTGGGGTCGGCTCTGGCCAAAGGAGGCGAGGAGAGAGCTGAAGCAATCTGCCAGCCTGGGGGTGTGTGTGTGGGTCCAGGGCCTCATGGGAACCCCCAAACCACCCAACCCCCGAAACTCAGCCAGAGCCACCAGGGCGCCTGCTAGGGGCAGAGTCCGAAAGCGCAGGGGGCTCGTCCCAGGGCCAGGGACCCTCGCTGGAGCTGGGGGGCACACGGGGGACCCCAGGGCTGAGGAAATGGAGGAGGCGGGGAATGTCTCTGAGCAGGGGGGCGGTGGGGACGGACCCTCCCTCGCCCCATCCCAGGCTCTGTCAGTCGAAGGCAGTGGACGGACGCGTAGGAAGAAAAGCTCTTTATTGGGTGCCCTGCAGGCAGGGGGCACTGGGGGGGGGCAGAGCCAGGGGGTGCCGAGCCGGACAGAGCAGGGCTCCAGTCCCGTCCCTGCGCCAATGGACACAGCAATAAATTATCATCAACTCGGAGGGGGGTCATTGAGCGGTGCTGGGGGAGAGGGGGTGGTGGGTAATCTGCCCCCCCCAGGGCAGTAACTGGCTCCACTGGCAGCCCATCAGCTGAGGGATGAGACCGCACCACCCCCTTTCCCCCCCCCAACATGGGGTGCTAAGGGGCAGGGGGCAAACGGGAGAGACCCCCCCCCACCCTCCATCTCCAGGGGCTGTTGTCTGACAGGGCAAAGGTCCTCTTGAATAAATATTTAAGCCCTAGGAGACTTCGTAGATAGCAAAATAAACTCTCTGTGTGTGTGTGTCTTGGCATGCTGCCTGCCTTGTGTGTACTCGTGTTTGTGTGTCTGCGAGGTGGGTGTATTTGGATAGTGTGTGTGTGTGTGTTTTTGTGGATTGGAGCGGGTGTGGGTGTGCGCGTTTGTATGTTGTCTGCCCGTGTGGCCTTACGGATGTGCGGTCTGGCAGAGTTGTGTTGTGTCTCACCCCCTCTTCCAATCCAGGCCTTCAAGAGGCAAAAAACCCCTCCAGCATCTCAAGGGATAACGGTTCTATTATAGGGCAGTCTACAGCTCTAGATAATCTATACGGATCTACCTATAGGGTGGATAGGGCCCCTCGGAGCAGCAGCCACTACGGAGCTCCCAGCCCCCTGTTCCTATAAGGGAAATCTCCCTCTGCCACTAACACTACGGGGTCTATGACACACGGGGGGGAGCAGTTTCGATTCCAGCCAGCAGGGGGCGGCAGTGACACCTTCACAGATGCACCCTTAGGCAAGCACAAAGAACCCAGGCATTCTGCTCCGATGCTATGGTGGCACAGGGGTGGAACTGACGCCAGGACACCTGGGTTCTCTCCCTGGTTCTGGGCAGGGAGTGGCAGGGCCTAGTGGGTTAGAGCAGGGGGGCTGGGAGCCCGGACTCCTGGGTTCCGCGCAGGGCTCAGTGCAGCAGGATCGTGAGCAGGAGCGTGAGGGCGACGAGGCCAAGGTTGCTGCCGAGGCCAAAGGCGCCGCTGGGGTAAGGCGGGCGCGGCTTCCCCGCGGTGTTGGTGTAGAGCCAGCCGCTGGCATTCCTCACAAGCCCCTCCACCGGGTCCAGCCCCGGGGCGCTCGCGTTGCCAAGGGGACCTCGCAGGGAGCTGTTGGGCGTTTCCACGGTGATGGGGAAGGAGATGGTTGGCCAGTCCCGGTCGCCCTCGGTGCGCTCCGAGCCCTCCGGCTTGGCGACCGTCTCTGGGGCGCTGGGAGGGGCGGCGTGCCCGGCCCGTGCCGGCATGTCATGGGAGGACAGGCCACGGCCGACCGGAGCCGCTCCCGGGCGCTTGCTGCAGTGGGTCTTGTTCTTCCCCCGCTGGGACCCGGCCCCGGCTCCCCCGGCGGCCAGGACAGTGCCGGTGAGGTTGGCTGGGGTGGCGCTGGGCGGGCTGGAACCTCCTTCCTTGTCCTCAGAGAAGAAGCTCTCGTTCGGCCTGGTGGCGAGATAGGGGTTGTGGACTACGGCGTCGATCCGGTTGCCAGGGGAGCCGGGAGTTCGGCCGTCGGTGCTGTGAGTCTCACCGGAGGCCACGGCCGAACCGTCAGAGGCTGAGGTGGCTCTGCCCTCGGCCACGAAGCTCTCTCTGGCTGACCCGGTGCGGCTTTCGGTGCCGGAACCGCCTGCGGCAAAGAGAGATGGTGAATTGGTGGTGCCGTGGCCAGCTCCCTCGGCAACGACCCCGTCGCCGGGGCTCACCGCGGTGCTGCCGGCGCCGGACGGTGAATCGGCAGAGCTGTGGCCGTCTCTTTCGGCAACAAAGACCCTGGCGCCGAGAGCTGGGGTGGCTCCGACGTGGGGTGATGACTCGGTAGAGCCGTCACCGTGGTTGAACCGCGGGGAGTCGGTGCTGCCGGAGGAGACAAAGGCCTCACCAGGAATGTGGTCCCGGGCAGAGTCATTGGTTTCTTCCTCGCACTCCTCTTCCTCCTCCTCCGTGTGGGCCAGGCCGGCGCCGGCTGGAATCTCCCGGACGTTCTCCCGTGTCTCGGTGGGGCCGGGCTCCGAGCGGCTGCCCCCCTCCAGGACGACGGTAGCGGGGCCGCCTGTTGCTGCGGGATCGGGGTGAGGGACGCCGCCCTGTCCGCCTGTAGGCGACACAGCGTGGTCCCCGGCGACAAAGGCCCCTCCCTCCTCCCAGCCCCGCCCTTCGGAACTCTCGGTGGTCTCCGCCTCCCGGTCGCCATGGCTCCCTGCCAATGGAGGGTGGCCCCCGGCAACGGGGACCACGTCCTCCTCCAGGATGCAGTCCGGCTTGGGGGTGGCGGCGTGGGTGGGGGAGCGGGGGAGGCACGTCACGGGGCCGGCGGGGGCGGGGTGGCTGGGCCGCCCCTCGGCCACCCGCCCGTCCATGATGCGGGTGTTGCAGAGGCTGCCGGTGCAGCAATAGACCTCGGCGTCGTCCAGCTCCTGCACCAGGGCCAGCAGCGAGCTCTGGCACATGGCCGGGGTGGCGCAGCCCTTAAAGGTCACCAGGGCTGAATCGGCGCCACCTGCAGGGAGGAGGGCAAAGGGTCAGGAGTCCCCTGAGCCAGCCAGCCCCCCGCCCCGGGGCCGGATTGGAACCGGCGACCCCTGGAGCGGACAGGCCCTGTGCCCCATTCCCCACCCCCCTGAGCCAGCCAGCCAGCCAGCCCCCCGCCCCGGGGCCGGATTAGAACCGGCGACCCCTGGAGGGGACAGGCCCTGTGCCCCGTTCCCCACCCCCCTGAGCCAGCCAGTCCCTGCCCTGGGGCCAGATGGGAGCCAGCGACCCCTGGAGGGGAGAGGCCCCGTGTCCCAGGCCCCACCCCCCCGGAGCCAGCCAGGCCCCGCCCCGGGTCCGGATTAGAACCGGTGACCGGAGGGGACAGGCCCTGTGCCCTGTTCCCCACCCCCCTGAGCCAGCCAGTCCCTGCCCTGGGGCCGGATGGGAGCCAGCGACCCCTGGAGGGGACAGGCCTCGTGTCCCAGTCCCCGCCCCAGGGCTGGATGGGAGCCGGCGCCCCCTGGAGGGGACAGGCCTCGTATCCCGCTCACCGGTGCGGGTGCGGCCGATCCCCTCCAGGCACATGTTGTGGTGCCCCATGCAGGGCACCGTGGCGCTCGAGTTGCTGGTGCAGCCGACGCCGTCCTCGTCCACGCAGCTGTAGCATTGCAGCCCATTGTGCGGCTCGGCCTCAATGTGGAAATCTGGGGTGGGGGGGGGAGCGGAGGATGGGATCCATGAGCCTCTCAGCCTGATATCCCCAGACCCCCCCCGCACCGATCATCCCCACGGGCTCATCTACCCTGGTATCCCGCCTCCTCTCTGCCCCCACCCTCCCAGCTCAGCCCCCTGGGCCCATCTACCCTGGTATCCCGCCTCCTCTCTGCCCCCCCCCCCCCGGGATCAGCCCCCTGGGCCCATCTACCCTGGTATCCTGCCTCCTCCCTGCCCGCCCAACTCAGCCCCCTGGGCCCATCTACCCTGGTATCCTCCCTGCCCCCCCAGCTCAGCCCCCTGGGCCCATCTCCCCTGGTATCCTCCCTGCCCCCCCGGCTCAGCCCCTGGGCCCATCTCCCCCGGCGTCCCGGCGGGTACCGGTGTCCAGGTGGTTGCAGAGGGGCGTGTCGCAGCAGCGGGCGTGGATGGCGCGGGAGCCTGCGTAGAAGCCCAGCCCGTCCCGGCAGCGCGGGAGGCTGGCACAGCCCTTCAGCTTCATGTTGGTGAACTCGCCTGGGGGGGGGTGGGGGTGGAGAGCCGTCAGGGATGTTCAACCGCCACCCCCAGCACTCCTGTTCTCCCTCCCCCTCCTGCCTTCCCCCCAAGCTACCCCTCCCTGCTCCCCACCTTCCTCCCCCCCAAGCTACCCCTCCCTGCTCCCCACCTTCCTCCCCCCCAGCACCTCCAGTTCTCCCCTCCCCCAGCTACCCACCCCCACTGCATCCCGTTCCCCCCTCCCCATCATTCCCTGTCTCTCACCCCCCAGCCTTCCCTCCCTCCCATCCCCCCTCACCCAGGGTGCCGGTGATGTCCAGGTCCAGGCACTGATCCTGGGCCCCAGTGCACCCCAGCTGGCTGCGGGCGGCGGGGGGGCACCAGGCGCCCTGCGAGGTGCAGGCGTGGCAGTTCAGTTGGTTGGGGGCGGCCGGCTCAGGGGCTGTAGGGAGAGACGGGAGGGGTCAGTGGGGGGGGGGCAACGCTCAGCTATGGGGGCAGGAGGGGAGGGGCACTGGGGATTTGGGGGGGGAGGGCAGGGGAGGAGCAGTAGAACTGGCAGGGGGATGAGCAGGGTGGGGGCACTCGGGAGGCGGGTGGGGGCACTCGGGGGGCAGGGGGGCTCACCTACAAGGCTTGGGGCATTGCAGCCGACCCTGGCAGTGCTGGGAGCTGGGGGGCAGGTGATGGGGCCGCAGGCGGGGGGGCAGGGTTGGGGGTATGGGGAGCACAGGGCGTGTGTGGGGGGCTCGGGAGTGTGGGGGGATGGGTGGGGGTGCACAGCACTGGGGGCACTAAAGGTGCAGGGGAGGGGCGGGGATGCAGGGGGCGGGGCGCTGGGGGGGCTCTAGGGGGGGGCTCACCCAGGCTCGCGGCGTTGCACCGGTCCCCCTGGCAGTGCCGGGGGCGGGGCGCTGGGGGGGCTCTGGGGGGGGCTCACCCAGGCTCGCGGCGTTGCACCGGTCCCCCTGGCAGTGCCGGGCGCGGTAGTCCAAGGCCAGCAGGTGCGAGCTCAGCGCGAGCGCCTCGTCCGGCCGCGAGCGGCGCGCGCAGCCCTTGGACACCGCCTGGAAGCGCAGGAAGGCTGCGGGGGGGGGACACTGGTGAGAACCTGCCTGGGCCCCTTCACAGCCCCCCCCCGCCAGGACACCCCAAAAACCTGTCTGGCTCTGCGCCAGGGGACGACCCCCCCCAGGAGAAACCAGCCAGACCCCCCCTCCCCTGGGAATCCCCCCCATAGGGCACCCCCCGCGCCCGAAATCTCCCCCGCAGGAGGCACCGTTCCTATGGGGCAAGGGGGGCAATTGCCCCCCTCCTCCAGATCATGCCCCCCCGATTTTAGCTGGGTCTATATGCATTCCCCCCCATCCCTTTGCATGTCCCTGCCCCCACCCCGCATGCCCCCCAGCGCCCCCCACCCTGCATTCTCCCTGCCCCCCCCAGCGCCCCCCACCCTGCATTCTCCCTGCCCCCCCAGCGCCCCCCACCCCGCATGCCCCCCAGTGCTCCCCACTCTCCCCACACTTTACAGGCTGCGATCCAATCCCATCTCAGGTTCTATCTGCTGTAACTCCCCCCCTCCCCCCAGCGCCCCCGAGCCGGTCCCTGCCCCCGCCCCCACTCACACATGGTGGCGCTGCGCACCGCGGTCCGGCAGCTGGATTCGCCCTCGCGGCACGTCACGTCGGTCTCCACCGAGCAGCCAAACTCCCCCTGGCAGGACTTGCACTGCAGGCAGGAGCCTGGCGGGAGAGAGACAGGACATCAGAGCCAGGAACCCAGGAGTCCCGGCTCCCAGCCCCCCGCTCTAAGTGCTAGACCCCACTCCCCTCCCAGAGCTGGGGAGAGAACCCAGGCGTCCGGGCTCCCAGCTCTAACCACTAGACCCCCCTCCCAGAGCTGGGGAGAGAACCCAGGAGTCCGGGCTCCCAGCTCTAACCACTAGACCCCCCTCCCAGAGCTGGGGAGAGAACCCAGGCGTCCGGGCTCCCAGCTCTAACCACTAGACCCCCCTCCCAGAGCTGGGGAGAGAACCCAGGCGTCCGGGCTCCCAGCTCTAACCACTAGACCCCACTCCCCTCCCAGAGCTGGGGAGAGAACCCAGGAGTCCGGGCTCCCAGCTCTAACCACTAGACCCCACTCCCCTCCCAGAGCTGGGGAGAGAACCCAGGCGTCCGGGCTCCCAGCTCTAACCACTAGACCCCCCTCCCAGAGCTGGGGAGAGAACCCAGGAGTCCGGGCTCCCAGCTCTAACCACTAGACCCCCCTCCCAGAGCTGGGGAGAGAACCCAGGAGTCCGGGGTCCCAGCTCTAACCACTAGACCCCACTCCCCTCCCAGAGCTGGGGAGAGAACCCAGGCGTCCGGGCTCCCAGCTCTAACCACTAGACCCCCCTCCCAGAGCTGGGGAGAGAACCCAGGAGTCCGGGCTCCCAGCTCTAACCACTAGACCCCCCTCCCAGAGCTGGGGAGAGAACCCAGGAGTCCGGGCTCCCAGCTCTAACCGCTAGACCCCACTCCCCTCCCAGAGCCGGGGAGAGAACCCAGGAGTCCGGGACAGGAGCTGGGAATGGGGCGCGTCTGTTTTTGCTAGTTCTCTTCCTCGCTGGGCGATTTGTTCCGGTTTCACCTCCCCGGAGGGGGCGAGAGGCGAGGCTGGGGTGTTGATCTGGGATCCGGGACAGCCTGTTCCTGGGGTGGGGCACCCCGAAGTCTCCGAGCCGGCTGAGGGGGGAGGAGAAGTTCTCCCAAGAGTGCACCGGCTGCTCAGGGAATGGGGCACGGGGCCTTTCCCCACTAGGGGGCGTTGACCCTGATCCGGCCCCAGGGCGTGGGACGGGCTGGCTCGGGGTGGGGGCAGGGAATGGGATAAGTTCTATCCCCGGCTCTGGGAGGGGACTGGGTGGGGTCTAGTGGGGGAGGGGGGAGCCAGGACTCCTGGGTTCTATCTACAGCTCCCAGTCATGGTTGGTGCCTCCCCCGGTCTTTCAGGGATGCTGCCCTGTGCCTCGGTTTCCCCACCCGCATAACGGGTGAGCCGATCCGCACGGCCCCAATTCCCAGTGCCATTGGGGTCCCGTCGCACCGGGCGCTGCATGGACCCTGGCCAGAGACCATCGTGCTGGGTGCGGTGTGGACCCCAGACTGAGACCGGGACCACGCTGGGCGCTGCACAGACACACAACGAGAGACAGTCCCTACCCCGGAGATCTTTGAACGCAACCCATGGCACGATCCTTTGCCCCATTTCACAGACGGGAACTCCAAGGCTCAGTCACTCTTCGGAGAGCGGCTGGGAACCGAACCCAGGCATCCTGATCCCCCCCCTCCCCCCAGCCAGCCTGGCCCTCCTGGTCAGTTCCGCCCCCTGCCCCCGGGGCTCCTTTACCTGGGGCTGGCAGGGCCAGCAGCAGGATTAGCGCCAGCCCCCTGGCCATGGTGAGGAACTTCGGGTGCTCCTGTCCCCCGTCCTGCGTCCGTCTGGCCTTCGCTGCCAAGCTCGGGAGCTGCCTCGAATCTCCCCCTAAATACCCACGCTGGGGCCCCGCCCCGCCGCGGGTGCCACCCAGCTCGGCCCACATGGCAGCGCCGCCGTGGGCACCCCGCCAGCTGTTCGCCGGCGACGCCGACTGGCTCGTTCCGAGGGCCAGGGGGCGATTCGCACGTGGGAGCGCAGACGGGGCCCGGAGCGGGCGGGGTGCAGGGCCGGGGCCCGGTGACTCAGCTGGGAAGGGATGGATCCCGCTGGAGAAAGGGGAGCAGGCCAGGTGGCTCAGGGTTGGGGAATCCGACCAGGCCGGCCGGGGCAGGTGAGGGGCGGCCGGGATGGAAAACATGAGCGAGCGGTGGAAGGAAAGAAGGGGGGGGGGGGGACGTTCTCTGCACTATTCACTGTGCCCTGCTCTTTCTAGGGCGCTGAGCTGTGACCCCCCCCCCCCACTCCCCGAGGTGACACAGGCGGGTAGGCCCCAGAGAGCTCCTGAGAGGCAGGGAAGGAAAGAAAGAGAGTCACAAAGATGGGGCAAGAGAGGAAGGATAGTCCTGGTACCCAGCCCCCCCTGCTCTAACCACTAGCCCTCACTCCCCTCCCAGAGCTGGGGATAGAACCCAGGAGTCCTGGTGCCCACCCAGGTATCATCCCCAAAGACTCCTACTCTGGAATCCCACCAGCCCGTGGTTAGAAGCGGGGTGGGGCTGGGAGCCAGGACTCCTGGGTTCTCTCCCTGGCTCTGGGAGGGGAGCGGGGCCTAGTGGTTAGACCAGTGGGGGGGCTGGGCCCCAGGACACCTGGGTTCTCTCGCCCGGCCCAGGGCAGCGGGCCCTTTTAGCCCCAGCACGAGTCTGTGCCCCACGTTGAGCAGGTGGGAGCTGCCATCCCGGCCGGGGCCAGACAATAACAACCCCACCCCTGCCTGGGGCACCCTCACCAGGTCGCTGAAACTGGGGCAGGACATAGGGCTCCACCTTCAGGCCTGAGTCACTGGAGTCCTCCCCCTGCATGGGAGAGCCTGGGGGTGTGCCAGCCAGCCTCTGGTGGGGGGTCAGGACACCTGGGTTCTCTTCCCAGCTCTGGGAGGGGAGTGGGGGCTAGTGGTTAGAGCAGGGGGCCTGGGAGCCAGGACTCCTGGGTTCTCTCCCCGGCTCTGGGAGGGGAGTGGGGGCTAGTGGTTAGAGCGGGAGGGCTGGGAACCAGGACACCTGGGTTCTGTCTCCAGCACTGGGAGGGGACTGGGGCCTAGTGGGTCTGCAGAGTCTTGAAAAATTGAGTTCCTAATAAATCCACCCGGTGGCTCTTTCTCCCTCTCTGAGGTCTGGTCCCGGGTCACCGCCGCCGATACGATTTATCGCCCGGTTGAATTCACCCTCCAGGGAGACGCTGCGGTTCCATTACTGGCTCCCCGAGGAGCCCGGTTCATCTTCCCCTTTGCCACCTTCCACGGCTCCTCCCCAGAGCCGGCTGCAGCGCAGGGGCACCGAACAGAGCGTCTGAGCTGTGTGAATTCCTCCAGCCATTTCTGGGCCCCCCCTCTCCGCTCCCAGCTCTTCCCCCGGGGTTACCAGCCCTGGGCGCTGGCTCCTGCCACGCTCTGGTACTGTCCCGCCGGCCCCGCTGTCTCCACTCGGCTCCCGCCCCTGGCTCCGGCCTGCGTCTCTCGCACGTGCAGCTGGGACTTTCCCCAGCCCTCTCCAGGAATGCAGGAGCCCGGCTGGGGCCAGGCTCTACGGCCGTGACTCTGGCCTGGGCCTGCTGATTTACACCTGTGACCCCCCCCCCCCGGCTCCGGGACCTGCTTTTCCTCCCCTCCCTGTTCAGTCCCTCTGCACTGTGATGGGGGGGGTGGATCCTGTTTCCACCTGCTGGGTCTGCTCCCCCCGGCTCCCTGCGCCCCAGCCGGACTCCCAAACAGCCGCCCTGCTGGGAGGGGTGGGGGTGGGGGAACGTTCCGTCTGGACAGTGGGGCTTTTCCATCGTCTTTTTGGGATGCTGCACCGATGGGGGAGTCGCTTAAGGACCCCGTTCACTGGAGCCCTCCCAGCCTGCTCCCCACCCCACACACCCGAGTCTTGCCGTGTGCCCCAGAGCCACCGTACCACTCCTGCCTCCCCCGGGGAACCACGCAGAGTACAAAGGGAAACTGAGGCACAGGTGGGCCTCATGAAAATATTGCAGAAACGCCCCCCCCCCCCGCCAGGCCCCAGAGGGCGAGGGCCCACCCAGGGAGCCCGGGGATGGCTACGTGGGCGGATGTTTGGGAGAGGGAGACAGGCCAGAAAATGCCTGGGAGCGGCCACCCTAAATCCCGGCCACCAGCTGAGTCAGGGCCCCTGGCCATAAACCTGGGAGTAGCCTGGAACGTGGGCTGGCCCTTCCCTGCGGGTGCCGGCATCACCTCTGGGGGGCAGGAAAGAGCCTGGGGTGGGGTGGGCAGGCAGAACTCTCCCTGGAAGCAGCATGGTCAGGTGGAAATGAGAGCCCGGACACCTGGGTTCTCTCCCCAGCTCTGAGAGGAGAGGGGAGGGGAGGGGGGTCTAGTGGTTAGAGCAGGGAGGGACTGAGAGCCCGGACACCTGGGTTCTCTCCCTGCTCTGGGGTCCAGGGGCTAGACTGGGGGGGGGTGTCAGGTGTGTGAGTTGGGGGGAGAATTCCTTCCCAGCCCCACATCCGGTGCTCAGTTTGATCTAGAACCCAACCGGGCCGGCCGCCAGGAGAGGATGTCCCCAGAGGATCCCGGCCCAGCCGTACCCACTCCCCTGCCGGGGCCGAGCGTGGCTACTCCCAGGGGAAGGCAAAAGAAAAGCCCCCAACTCCAGCCGGCCAACACCCCCCCCTTCTTAAGCCCTGGAAGCTACAAGCCCCCCACCTGCGAGTGGCTCAGAGCCGGGGGCCGGAGGGGAGCTCATGGGAGGAGGAGGGTGAAGAGAGCTCAGCATCGGCCCCCCCACGGCTGGCCCACACCGGGTAACAGCTGTACTACCGCTGCCGGCGCCCGCGCTAATCTCTTCTCTGCTCTGCAAAGCTAACAGCTCTACTACTGCTGCCCCACAGAGGGGAGCCCCCTCTTAGCTCCTCCCTTCCAAGCCCTGAGCACGTATCTGCCCCCTGCGTAACACAGACCAGAGACAGGCCCTGACCCGCCCCGGCTCGACTGAAGAGCCCATGATCAGACACGTCTCCCCCCGCCTCGGGATCAGACACATCTCCCCCTCCCCGGGACCGAGACACGGGGACCACCTCCCCTAACCCAGCATCGCAGAGAGCCTACATTCTCCCCCGGACTCCTGGGTTCCAGCCCCGGGTCTCCCCAGTTCCCCTACGTCCAGCCGGGTCCCCGTTTCACCCTGGACCAGGATTTCAGCCCCAAGCACTCCCCAATAACGAGGCCACACCGGCCCAGCACGTTAAACCGGTACAATAATTTATTCCAAGCCGGCTTCTCGGCAGTGGTGGGGGGTGGGGGGCCGACCCCCACTCAACACAGCACGTCGTCGTCGGGGGGGAGCGGGGTCCCTGCTAGAGCAGAGACTCACGGGAAAGCCCCGGGGTGAAGCCCCCTTCCCTGAAGATGTGCGACATCTGTGTCGGGGGGAAGGTCGGGGCTCTCAATCCACCTCCTCGATGGTGGGGCCGGAGGAGCCGCCCCCGGCCCCGCCGGCCCCGGGGAAGCCCCCGGGCATCCCCCCGGGCATGCCGCCGCCGGCGCCGGCACCCTGGTACAGCTGGGTGATGATGGGGTTGCAGAGGTTCTGGAGCTCCTTCTGCTGGTGCTCGTATTCCTCCTTCTCCGCCATCTGTGGGGGGTGGGGGGCCACGGGGGCAGAGTTAACCCCTTGCACGCCAGCCCCAATGCACCCCCCCGGCTGGTATCAACCAGACAGCACAGAGGCCCCACCCATTGCTCCCCGAGGCCCCCGCAGATGTAGGGAGCCTCCCTCCAGGGAGGGAGGGTGGGGTGGGGGGAAGACAAGGGGGCCCTGGCTGATCTCACGGTCCGCCCCCCGGAGAGGAGGCTGCCAGGAGCCCGGGGAGACGCTGGGTCCTCCCTGGCTCTGGGCTTCCGAGCCCCGTTCGGCCCTGCAGGGGCCCCATGGGAGGCAGCCCCCAGGCCTAGACGTGCCACCCCCAGCCTCTGCAGCAGGGACCCCCGCCCCCAGTTCCAGCCCTATCTGAGGCTCTCTGCTGCCACCCGGTGGTTGACGTGCCCAGCTGCAGGGACAGGCCTTCCCAGCTTGGGGGGCGGGCGGGGGGCGGGGGCGGGAAGACCCCCAGGGTGACCCAGGGTCTGCCTCACTGCGGCTGGTGGGATGGGTCATTTCACCTTGTCATGGGGGGGGTGGGTAGCACCAGCTCCGGGACTTTATAGTGAGGGGATGGGGGAGACCTGCGTTGTATCCCACTCCCCTCCCAGAGCTGGGGGTCTAGTGGTTAGAGCAGGGGGGGGCTGGGAGCCAGGACTCCTGGGTTCCCTCCCCGGCTCTGGGAGGGGAGCTAGGGGCTCCCTGAAGCTCTCCCTCACCATGGACCTCCAACCACGCCTGGTTCTCCAACTCCCGCTCTGGTTCCGGCCCCGCCCCCACCTCACCTGGTTCCGGTCCAGCCAGTTGATGACCTCGTTGCACTTGTCCAGGATCTTCTGCTTGTCCTCGGGCGCCAGCTTGTCCTTCAGCGCCTCGTCCTCGGCCGTGCTCTTCATGTTGAAGGCCAGCGACTCCAGTGCGTTCTTGGCCGCGATCTTCTCCCGCTGCACCTCGTCCTCCACCTTGTACTGCTCCGCCTCCTGCACCATGCGCTCGATGTCCTCCTTGCTCAGCCGGCCTGGCGGGGGCAGGGGACCGGCTCAGCACGGGGGCCCCCGGACGCCTGGGTTCCCTCCCTGGCTCTGGGGTCCAGTGGGTTGGAGCAGGGTTGGGGGCCGGACGCCTGGGTTCCCTCCCTGGCTCCGGGGTCCAGTGGGTTGGAGCAGGGTTGGGGGCCGGAGGCCTGGGTTCCCTCCCTGGCTCTGGGGTCCGGTGGGTTGGAGCGGGGTGGGGGCCCGGACGCCTGGGTTCCCTCCCTGGCTCTGGGGTCCGGTGGGTTAGAGCAGGATTGGGGCTGGACGCCTGGGTTCCCTCCCTGGCTCCGGGGTCCAGTGGGTTGGAGCGGGGTGGGGGGCCGGATGCCTGGGTTCCCTCCCTGGCTCCGGGGTCCAGTGGGTTGGAGCAGGGTTGGGGGCCGGAGGCCTGGGTTCCCTCCCTGGCTCTGGGGTCCGGTGGGTTAGAGCGGGGTGGGGGGCCGGACGCCTGGGTTCCCTCCCTGGCTCTGGGGTCCGGTGGGTTAGAGCGGGGTGGGGGGCCGGACGCCTGGGTTCCCTCCCTGGCTCTGGGGTCCGGTGGGTTAGAGCAGGATTGGGGCTGGACGCCTGGGTTCCCTCCCTGGCTCCGGGGTCCAGTGGGTTGGAGCGGGGTGGGGGGCCGGATGCCTGGGTTCTCTCCCTGGCTCTGGGGTCCGGTGGGTTGGAGCAGGGTGGGGGGCCGGACGCCTGGATTCTCTCCATGGCTCTGGGGTCCGGTGGGTTAGAGCATGATTGGGGGCCGGATGCCTGGATTCCCTCCCTGGCTCTGGGGTCCGGTGGGTTAGAGCGGGGTGGGGGGCCGGACGCCTGGGTTCCCTCCCTGGCTCTGGGGTCCAGTGGGTTAGAGCAGGATTGGGGCTGGACGCCTGGGTTCCCTCCCTGGCTCTGGGGTCCAGTGGGTTAGAGCAGGATTGGGGCTGGACGCCTGGGTTCCCTCCCTGGCTCTGGGGTCCAGTGGGTTAGAGCAGGATTGGGGCTGGACGCCTGGGTTCCCTCCCTGGCTCCGGGGTCCAGTGGGTTGGAGCAGGGTTGGGGGCCGGACGCCTGGGTTCCCTCCCTGGACGCCTGGGTTCCCTCCCTGGCTCTGGGGTCCAGTGGGTTAGAGCATGATTGGGGGCCGGACGCCTGGGTTCCCTCCCTGGCTCTGGGGTCCAGTGGGTTAGAGCGGGGTGGGGGGCCGGACGCCTGGGTTCCCTCCCTGGCTCTGGGGTCCAGTGGGTTAGAGCAGGATTGGGGCTGGACGCCTGGGTTCCCTCCCTGGCTCCGGGGTCCAGTGGGTTGGAGCAGGGTTGGGGGCCGGACGCCTGGGTTCCCTCCCTGGCTCTGGGGTCCGGTGGGTTAGAGCATGATTGGGGGCCGGACGCCTGGGTTCCCTCCCTGGCTCTGGGGTCCGGTGGGTTAGAGCGGGGTGGGGGGCCGGATGCCTGGGTTCCCTCCCTGGCTCTGGGGTCCGGTGGGTTAGAGCGGGGTGGGGGGCCGGATGCCTGGGTTCCCTCCCTGGCTCTGGGGTCCGGTGGGTTAGAGCGGGGTGGGGGGCTGGACGCCTGGGTTCTCTCCCTGGCTCTGGGGTCCGGTGGGTTGGAGCGGGGTGGGGGGCCGGACTCCTGGGTTCTCACCCTTGTCGTTGGTGATGGTGATTTTGTTCTCCTTGCCCGTGCTCTTGTCCACGGCCGAGACGTTGAGGATGCCGTTGGCGTCGATGTCGAAGGTCACCTCGATCTGGGGCACCCCGCGGGGGGCAGGCGGGATGCCCGTCAGCTCAAACTTGCCCAGCAGGTTGTTGTCTTTGGTCATGGCCCGCTCGCCCTCGAAGACCTGCGCCGGGCGCCGGGCAGGGGGTTAGGAGGGAACCCGCTGCACCAGCCTGCGGACGGGCACGGGGTCCCCCGCCCCCCTGGGCACTAGCTTTCCCCTTCTCCTGGTCATGCCCAGCCTGCTCCCCCCTGCCCAGCCAGGCACCCCCTCACCCGGGCTTCCCTCCTTGTCATTTTGGGGGGCTCATCTCTGGGCACCCCCTGCTCTGTGCACCCCTGCCCCAGCCGCCCTCCTGTGGATGCCCCACCGCTTGGCAACCCTCCCCAGCTGCAGTGCCCCCCTCCGATCTCAACGCAGCCGGGCACCCCCTCAGCTGCATGTTCCCCGGTCTGCACCCTTCCCCCTGCCTCCTAGGCTCCCCCAAACCACACAGCCATCTTGCTGCACCCCCACACGCTTTATTCCCTCCCCACGCACCTGGGTGAGCCCTTCATTGGGTCAGCCCCCCAGCCCCCTGCTCCCGTCACCCCCCTCCGGCACCCCAGTCACTCACTCCCTGCAACCCCACCCCACATGCCTGGGTGAGCCCCCCTGCTCTCTGCACCCCCTAAGGAGCCCCCCAAATCCACCCCCCCGGCCTGCGTCCCCCAGCTCTGTGCCCACCCCTCCTTGCTCGGCACTACCCGCCCCCCCCCCAACCTGGATGAGGACGCCGGGCTGGTTGTCGGAGTAGGTGGTGAAGGTCTGGGTCTGCTTGGTGGGGATGGTCGTGTTGCGTTTGATCAAGGCCGTCATGACGCCGCCGGCCGTCTCGATGCCCAGGGACAGGGGGGTGACGTCCAGCAGCAGCAGGTCCTGCACGTTCTCCGACTTGTCGCCCGACAGGATGGCCGCCTGGACCGCTGGGGGGGGGGGGGAGAACGGCGGTGGGGGGGTCAGCGAGGCACCGGGGTCCCTGGACAGCATCACCCCATCACCTCCAGCCCCCCCCGTCTGCCCCCCTTACCACCCATGGCCCCGCCACGCCCCCCACTGTCCACCTCCCCATCTGCCCCATCACTGCCCTATCAAGACCCTGATCTACCCCTCCCTCACCCCCAACCTGCCCCGTCTCCCCCCGTCTGACCTACCCCACCAGCGCCCCTCCCCTCAGCTGCCCCATCTCCCACGTCATTGCTCCTCCAAGCCCCCTCCCCCACACCTCACCTACCCCCTTCTACCTGACCCTCCCCCCACCCCTCCCG
This sequence comes from Macrochelys suwanniensis, assembly GCA_033296515.1. Taxonomy (NCBI): domain Eukaryota; kingdom Metazoa; phylum Chordata; order Testudines; family Chelydridae; genus Macrochelys; species Macrochelys suwanniensis. Next base: position 1,254,568 of record CM065795.1, read on the forward strand.
AGCCCCCCTGCACACCCCATCTAGCCCATCATTGCCCCTCCAAGCCTCTCCCACCCCCCTCATTTACCCCATCTGACCCTCAACCACCCCCCTCATTTGCCCCCGTCTGATCCTTCCCCCACTGCCCTGAGCCCCCATCCACTTCTCCTTGACCCTCCCCACACTGCTTTCTCCCCTCATCCACCCCATCCAGCCCCATCACCCCCTGCCCCTCCCTCATCCAGCCCCTCCAAGCCCCCCCATCTACCCCATCACTGCCCTTCCACCTGCCCCACCCCCAGCCATCGCCCTGTCCCCCTCCCCTCCTCCATTGCCCTGCCCCCTTGCCTGCCCCCCATCACCCTGCCCCTCCCCAACCATCTCCCTGCTCCTCCCTCCTCCAAGCCCCCCATTTACCCCCTCACTGCCCCCCCCCCCCACCCCGCACCGGCGCCGTAGGCCACGGCCTCGTCGGGGTTGATGCTTTTGTTGAGCTCCCGCCCGTGGAAGAAATCCTGCAGCAGCCGCTGGATCTTGGGGATGCGGGTGGAGCCCCCCACCAGCACCACGTCGTGCACCTGCCCCTTGTCCAGCCGGGCGTCCCGCAGGGCCTTCTCCACGGGCTCCAGTGTGCCGCGGAACAGGTCGGCGTTGAGCTCCTCGAAGCGGGCCCGGGTCAGGGCCGTGTAGAAGTCCACCCCCTCGTAGAGCGAGTCGATCTCCACCGCCGCCTGGCTGGAGGAGCTCAGGGTGCGCTTGGCCCGCTCGCAGGCCGTCCGCAGCCGCCGCAGCGCCCGCTTGCTGCCCGCCAGGTCCCGCCGGTGCTTGCGCCGGAACTCCGCCGCCAGGTGGGTGACCAGCCGGCTGTCGAAGTCCTCGCCCCCCAGGTGGGTGTCGCCCGCCGTGGCCTTCACCTCAAAGATCCCGTCCTCGATGGTGAGCACCGAGACGTCGAAGGTGCCCCCGCCCAGGTCGAAGATCAGCACGTTGCGCTCCCCGCCCACCTGGGGGGGGATGGAGCATGTTGGGGGGGGGGGCAGGGACCCCCGGGTGTGTCCCCCCCCGGCTCGGATCCCATTCCCAATCCCCCCGGAGCCTGTTCCCCAGCCCCGCACCGAGCCCCCTGGTTCCCATTCCCCTCTGAGCCAGCCAGCCCCCCACCCCAGAGGGGCAGCCCCCTTTCCTGTCCCCCGAAGCTAGCCAGTGCCCCCCTTCCCACGCTTAAAGAGGGTGGGCCCCCCTCTCCCATCCTCTCCCCCACACCCTGGGGCCAGCCAATCCCGGATTGGCACCCCCTAGAGGGGCAGGGCCCCCATATCCCCTCCACGCCCTCCCAACCGGGGCTGGCCAGTCCTGGATCGGCGCCCCCTAGAGGGCAGGTCCCATATCCCATCCCCACCCCACCCTGGGGCCAGCCAGCCCCAGATGGGCGCCCCCTAGAGGCCAGGGCAGGGCCCCCGTATCCCACCTCCTCACCCCCTGGTGCTGGCAAGTCCCAGATCAGTAACCCCTAGAGGCCGGGGCAGGGCCCCGCGTCCCCGGCTCACCTTCTTGTCCAGCCCGTAGGCGATGGCGGCGGCCGTGGGCTCGTTGATGATGCGCAGCACGTTTAGCCCGGCGATGGTCCCGGCGTCCTTGGTGGCCTGGCGCTGGGAGTCGTTGAAATAGGCCGGCACCGTGATGACTGCGTTGGTGACCGTCTGTGGGGGGAGGGGCGGGTCAGCGGAGGCTGGGGCTGCCCCCCCACAAAGGAGGGGGTGTGTGTGGGTGTGGGGGGGGAGACAGGACCTGGGGGAGCTCCCTTTGCATCCCTTCTGCCCCAGAGGGTAACGATCTACTACTGCCGCCGGCTATCGGAGCGCCTCCTCCAGCCCACGGCGGATGCTCTGGGGCCGAAGGCTCATCGAGGGGGGGTGTCTGGCACTCCGGGACAGGTCGGGGCGGTGGGGTCCCCAGGGGCACAGGAGCCCCGGCTGTGGGGCCCAGTCCAGGCATTGAGTTAACTGGTTAGCAGGCCTCAGCATGTGGGCACTGGGCGCTTAGGAAGCCCCTGCCCTGCTCTAACCCACGAGATGCCCCCCAGAGCCGGGGAGAGAACCCAGGAGTCCTGGCTCCCAGCCCCCCTTTTACCCCCACTCTGACCCACTCGACCCCACTCCCCGCTCCTGGCCCTGCCCCCATGGAATGCCCCGCCCCCCAGGGCTCTTGGCCCCACCCACAAGGCATGCCCCGCCCCCCAGCCCTCACCTTGCCCAGGTAGGCCTCGGCGATCTCCTTCATCTTGGTGAGCACCATGGAGGAGATCTCCTCGGGGTAGAAGGTCTTGGTCTCCCCCTTGTACTCCACCTGCACCTTGGGCCGGCCCCCGTCATTGATCACCTGGAAGGGCCAGTGCTTCATGTCCGACTGCACCACCGGGTCGTCATAGCGCCGGCCAATCAGACGCTTGGCATCTGCGGTGTGGGGGGGAGACATAGGGGTGGGGGTCAGTGGGAGACAGAGACAGGGAATCCCTAGGGGCTCCAGCCTCCACACCCCCTCGCCAGATCAGAGACCCTCGCAGCCCCCTCAGGGGTCAAGCTACCCCTCTGCCCCCTCCCCCTAGGGATCTGAGGTCCCCCGGTGGTCCCCTCCCCAGGGGCTCCATGCTCCTCCCTAAAGATAGTGTGTGTGTCCCCCACCCCCACCCCCACCGCCAAGGGGTTTCTGCAAAGGGACCCGTCCTGCCTGGATGAGACCCCACCATCTTGTTTCACACAGGAATCAGACGGTCCTTGGACACCATCCCGAGGGGCAAAGCTCCAGATCCCCTTCCCCATCACCCGAGCCAGCCACCCCCCCCCGCCCTAGGGCTGGATCAGAGCCGGCACCCCCTAGAGGGGACAGGCCCCCATGCCCCGCCCCCCTGAGCCAGCCAATCCCTGCCCTGGGGGCCGGATGGGAGCCGGAGCCCCCTAGAGGGGAAAGTCTCCATATCCCAGTCCCGGGGAGCCGGCGCCCCCTGGAGGGGAAGTCCCGGCACCCCAGCGCTCACCGAAGACGGTGTTGGTGGGGTTCATGGCCACCTGGTTCTTGGCGGCATCGCCGATGAGGCGCTCGGTGTCCGTGAAGGCCACGTAGCTGGGCGTGGTGCGGTTGCCCTGGTCGTTGGCGATGATCTCCACCTTGCCGTGCTGGAACACCCCCACGCAGGAGTAGGTGGTGCCCAGGTCAATGCCCACCGCTTGGCCCTTCGACATCGTGGCTGCAAAGGGGGATGGGAGGGGGGTCAAATGGAACCCAGGAGTCCTGGCTCCCCCCCCCCCATCTAACCCACCAGACCCCACTCCCCTCCCGGAGCTGGGGAGGGAACCCAGGAGTCCTGGCTCCCAGACCCCCCCCCACATCTAACCCACCAGCCCCCACTCCTCTCCTGGAGCCAGGGAGAGAACCCAGGAGTCCTGGCTCCCAGCCCCCTCTGCTCTAACCACTAGACCCTACTCCCCTCCCATAGGTATCCTAATGTTAACAGAGCTTAGTTCAGGAGGATCCACTGTTAAGATCTAATCCCAGGGTCCCATCTGAGGAGCGGGGGAGGGAGATATGGGGCCACATGGGCCCTGGGTCGGCTGCAGTTTGTAGCGGCTCGGAAGGATGCGAGGACGGTGCCCCAGCCGCACACAAACCCGCCGGGCGCGTTTCTCTCATCGCCGGGAATCCCAGCACCGGTGACACGGGGATTCCCATGCGAGGCTGGTGATCTCAGTGGTGGGCGTTAAATAGTTAACGTCAAATAGGGTGACCAGATAGCAAGTGTGAAAAATCGGGTCGGGGGGTGGGGGGTAATAGGAGCCTATATAAGAAAAAGACCCCAAAATCGGGACTGTCCCTATAAAACTGGGACATCTGGTCACCCTAACGTCAAATTGGGACGGGTCCTAGACCCACCCCCCCGATTTCCTGCACTGGTGAACACTGAAATAGATTTTTGTCAACACCGATATTATCCGTCAGAATGATACAAAGCCCCCAATTATGCATATAACTCGACAGGCTGATCGTGTGTGTATATCTGCCCCCTGCTGGAGGGGTGAGCCCCGTGTGTCCGTGGGTCCCTCTCCGCCGGGGGGAGCTGAGCGACGTTGCTGGAACAGCCCCGGTCAGGGCTGCAGACCTTCCCCTGGCCCCGCGCCCCCACCGGTCTTTCTAGAAACACGGCCTCGCTGGCCCTGGCCCAAGGGGGCGGCCCGCCCGGCTGCCCAACCAATCGCGGGTCCTGGGGCCCCCCCCCCCAGCCGATCCATGGGGTAGTGCTGGCAGGGGGACAGGGAGCTTACACAAGAGGAAGGGGGGCCCTCCAAGCTCAGGCCTGGGGTAACCCCCCCATCTCCCTGGGGGACCCGGACGGTCCCAGGATACAGCCCATGACCCCCCCACTCCCGCGCTTGGCCAAGACTCTGCCTGCTTAACCCTTTGGCACCCCAGAGACGGAAGCTGTTCATTCCTAGTCCCTGTGAAGTAGGGACCCCCCACTCTAACCACTCCCCTCCCAGAGCTGGGGAGAGAACCCAGGAGTCCTGGCTCCCAGCCCCCTGCGCTCACCACTAGACCCCACTCCCCTCCTGGAGCCGGGGATAGAACCCAGGAGTCCTGGCTCCCAGCCCCTTGCTCTAACCACTAGGCCCCACTCCCCTGTGGGAGCTGGGGAGCGAACCCAGGCGTCCTGGCTCTAGCCAGTTGACCTCACTCCCCCATCACTGGATCGTGTAACGTTCTATCAAGCGCGGCCTAGCCCAGCACTCGGGACAGAGCCTGACCCTGGCTGGGGTCCATGCGCCAGCCCGGCCCCCCGGCCCCACACACAGGTCCTGGCAGGGCGCTAGAGGAGACCGGTTGGTTTTCAGGGCCACACACAGCTCATGCTCCACTGGAGTTAGGACCCGAGTTATTGACCCCCACCCCCCAGCCCGGCTCGTCCTGTGCCCGCATCAGAGCGATAAGAGCCAGGGTCCCCTGGCTCAGAGCCCCGCCCGGCCGTGCCCTTGTCCGAGAGCCGTGGTGAACGGCTCCGCTAGTCGCCAGTGGTGGGGCCTGTGGCGGGGGTTGGGCCGTCTGCGGGCGCTGGCTCTGGGGAGTGCCAGGAACGGACAGCACAGAACGCAGCTCCCGACGTCATAGCCAGCTCGAGCGCCGGGTGTTTGAACAGATACCGTGTGAACCCAGGAGTCCTGGCTCCCAGCCCTCCCCCACTAACCACCTGACCCCTCTCCCCTCCCAGAGCTGGGGCGAGAACCCAGGAGTCCTGGCTCCCACCCTCCCTGCTCTAACCACTAGATCCCACTCCCCTCCCAGAACCGGGGAGAGAACCCAGGCGTCCTGGCTCCCAGCCCCCCCTGCTCTAACCCACCAGACGCCCCCCACCCTGGCCCCCGCAAACCAGGAATAGAACCCAGGAGTCCTCATTCGCACCCGGCGCTCAGGGAGGGGAGTGGGGTCGAGGGGTTGTGGGGGCTGGGAGCCAGGACTCCTGGGTTCTCTCTCCGGCTCAGGGAGGGGAGTGGGGTCTAGTGGTTAGAGCAGGGGGGGCTGGGAGCCAGGACTCCTGGGTTCTATGGCAGGGCTCTGGAAAGGGGTCGCTTCCAGTGCAAATAATTGAGCAGTGCTGGGGGAGGGGGGGCAGGAGCCTATTTCACAGCCCCCCCCCCGCCGGAGCTGTCCATGTCTGGCGCGCAGATAACGCGCGGGGTGGGGGGGGGTGTTTGTGGCTCTGTGTTTTGCTCCGTTACAGCCAGAAGGGCGTCGCCCCGGCACAGTTTGTTCCCAGCCTCCCGCCGCCAGTGGGGTGGGGCAGTGACCCCCGCCGCGCTCACAGCCCCCCCGGCCCGGCGCGCTCTGGGTTCGCTGCTGCGCCCCGGCTAAACTCCCCCGGCGGGGGGGGGCGAGCGGGTCCCAGACCGGCGGGCGGTTCGGGGGGCGGGGGGGAGTTTGACCCGGGGCTCTGGAGATACGGGGGCCCCAATGGAGGGTCCCCCCCCGCCCGGGAGTCGCCGGTCTCGTTCTGCCGCCTCTGAAACTTCCGAGCGGGGAGGATTCCTCCAATTAACCCGGAGCCCCTGCTCCCGAGGGGCCGCTCTCCTGGGCGAGGATTGGGGTGACCCGCCGTACAGCGCCCCTGCCCCCCCAAACCAGAGACCCCTCCGACGGGGGGCAAGCCACCGCCAGAGCCCCCCGCGCCCTTAAATTATGCCCAGACGTCTGGCGGCAAGGGGGGGGAAGAGGTTTTAGCGGCAAAGTTTGGGGGTGCAGGGGGTTACCCCTATTTCCAGGGCACACCCCCCCCGGCTGCAGCACCCCAAGGGTTAAAATTCCAGAGGCGAGCGTGTCCTGGTCGGGTCCCAGGAGGGGGGAGAGCCAGGGGCTAGGTGGGGGTTGGCTGGCCCTAAGGGGGAGGAAACCCCCCATGCCACCCCGCCCCCCCCAGCCAGAGAGGGGCCCTGGGCACGGTGCCAGGGGCTGCCAGCCAGAGACCATTTATGGGGTGACGCGGTTGTGCCCTATATGGCCCGGGCCCCGGTGGGGTGGGAGACCTTCAGCGGCCCCAGGAAGGCAAGTGATTAGCTCAGCGGGGGACGGGGAAACTGAGGCACGAGGGGGTGGTTTTCCCCCCCCCCAGCCACTTAGCAGCCTAACTAGGGAGGGAACCCAGGAGTCCGGACTTCCACAGCCCCCTCCCCCCATCCACTAGACCCCCCACCCCACTCCCCTGAAGAGCTGGGGGGAGAGAAAGGAAGAACCCAGGAGTCCTAGCACCCCCCTCGTCAGCCCGGCTCCAACCAGAGGGAAAACAAACAACAGCGGAGACAGCGCGTGAATAAATCCCAGTGACAACAGCTGGAGAAGTGACCGAGCCCCGATCCCTTCTCCTGGGAACTGCCGGGGGTGTCCCCCCCCCTCAGCTGGGGCTCCCCCAGCCCCCCCACTCAGGATCCCTCCCCCCAGCTGGGGCTCCCCCCACTCAGGATCCCTCCCCCCAGCTGGGGCTCCCCCCACTCAGGATCCCTCCCCCCCAGCTGGGGCTCCCCCCAGGATCTCCCCCACTCAGCTTAAATTCAGCCCCCCCCCTGCTCCTGAAACCTCCCCCCGCCCCCCCAGGCCGCTGGGATCCTGCCCCCGCTACCTTGGCTCCGCAGACTCCCCGCGCCCCAGCTGTGGCTACGTTCGGGCCCGGCGCCCCCCCCGTCCCCCGCTATATACGGGGCCGGCCCCCCACCCCGCCGCCCCTTTGCAGAAGCTTCTGGACTTGGCCGCCGGCCTGGGCCAATCGGGGCCGGCCTGGGCCGCTCCGTCACCGGCCCGGGGCGGGGGGGGGGGGGCGCACCTGCCGGAATTGGCATCGGGCTGGACCCTTTGCGGAGCTGGGAGGGTCCTGGGCGGAGCCGGCCCCGCCCCCATCGGGGCCCCCCTCCCCGGGGGGAGGGTCTAATTGTAGCCGCCAGGGGGTTATTTTGGGACTGGGCAGGCGGCACAAAGGGGGGGCGGAGGGGGAGACGGCAGGGAGATGGCGCCAGCGGTGGTTGTGCCCCCCCCCAGGCAAAAGGAGCCCCCTCCCTGGCCAGTGTGGCCCCCAGAGCGCCCCACACCCCCCGGCAACCCCTGGTCTAATCCCCGCTCCCCTGCCAATCCCGTCCCAGCCTCCAGGCCCATGTGACCCCGCACAGCCCCCCCAGGCTCTGGGACAAGCTGAGAACTTCCCAACTCTTCACACGTGTGTTCCCCAGAACTCCCCCATGGGCACTGCTGATTTGTGGCTGGGTCGGGGCCAGCGCCCCCTAGAGGGGAAAGGCCCCGTGTCCCGTTCCCCGCCCCCCTGAGCCAGCCAGCCCCCCCCGCTCTGCGACCCGACCTGCAGTGCCGGGTTCGAATCCTGTTAGAGGTCACAAGTGAAATGAGTTTCCCCGTCTCAAGAAAACCCACTAAGGGACACGGCAGAACCAGAGCAGAGTTCAGCCCGACTGGGCCTCTCAGCCCAGGGCTGGGCTAGCAGGGGGCTGCGGGTCAGGAGTGAGGGGCACCGGCAGAGCTGGCGGGGGAGGGGTTGGAACTGGCACAGTCAGCTGTTGACCAGCCTGGATCTGGATTCCCTTCAAGGCCCGTTATCGACTCTGTCAGCGCAAAGCTCCGGGCGGGATCGTGGCCCGTGAACAGCAGCAGCTGCCCTGGTGCTCGGCGGGCGCGGAGATCTCTGCTCCTGTGCCTGAGATGTGGCCTAATCCCCCTAGATCCTCAACAGCCCACCTGGTCCCCCAAACCCCACCAGATCCCCCCAATAACCTCCCAGGTCCCCCAAACCCCACCAGATCCCCCCAATGACCCCCTGGATCCCTGATCCCCAAAACCCCACCAGATCCCCCCAATGACCCCCTGGATCCCTGATCCCCCCCAAACCCCACCTGATCTCCCCAATAACCCCAAGAACCCACCAATTACCCCCTGGATCCCTGATCCCCCAAACCCCACCTGATCCCTCCCAATAACCCACCAGGTCCCCCAAACCCCACCAGATCCCCCCAAACCCCACCTGATCCCCCCAATAACCCCAAGAACCCACCAATTACCCCCTGGATCCCTGATCCCACAAACCCCACCTGATCCCCCCCAATAACTCCCAGATCCCCGCAATTATCCCCTGGATCCCCAATAACCCCCAGGTCTCCCAAACCCCATCGGATCCCCCCCAATAACTTTCTTATGCCCAATTTCCCCCTCCCATCTCTGCCCTGGTCAGCCCCCCCCCCCACGTGCTCACCCCACCTTTACCCACCCTCCTGCGGGGCGGTGGGGGGGGAGCTCTGGGGTCCTGGCATCAGCTCCCCCTTGGACAGACATGCTGCGTCTGACTGCTACGGAACCCCCCCCCCCGGAAACCCCCTCCCTTGTATGGAATCACAGACCCCGGGGGCTAGAAGGGACCCGCAAGGATCAGCTCGTCCAGCCCCTGCCAAGAGGCAGGATTGGTTGGGTCTAAACCAGGGGATCTCAACCTTCATTGCACCACGACCCCTTCTGACAATAAACATTGCTACACGACCCTTTAGGGGGGACCCAGGCCTGAGCCTGCCCGAGCCCCACACAGGGGGCCTGTAACCTCGGCCCCGCAGCCCAGGGCTGAAACCTTCGGGTTTTGGCTTGGGTCCTGGGCAGGAAGGATCGGATTTTGGCCCTGGGCCCCAGCAAGTCCAAGCCAGCCCTGGCAACCCCGTTAAAATGGGGTCCCGACCCACAGTTTGAGAGCTGCTGACAGATGCTGTCCAGCCTCCTCTCGAAACCCTCCAGGGAAGGAGCTTCCAGGGCCTCCTGCGGCGCCTGGTCCATTGGCCGATGGTTCTTACAGCCGGGGAGTTTGTCCTGAGATTTCATCTACATCTGCCCTGCTGCAGTATGAACCCGTCGCCTCTCGTCCTGCCCCTGGGGCCGGAGAGAACAACTCGCCTCCACCTTCTTCATGGCAGCCTCATGCGTATCTGAGACCCCGGTCATGTCCCCGCTTCATCCCCTCTTCCAAACAGACCACACCCAGTTCCTTCAGCCTTCGCTCATCTGCCTCCATCCCTTTCATCATCTTTGTCGCTCGCCTCTGGGTCCTTCCAGTTTGTCTCCATCCTTTCTAGACACTGGTGACCAAAACTGGCCACCGCCCTCCAGCTGAGGCCTAGCCAGCACTGAGCAGAGCAGGACCGTCACCTCCCATGACTCGCACACTCTGCCTCTGTTAATGCAACTGAAACTGCATTTGCTTTTTTCGCACCAGCATCGCGTTGCTGGTTTGATCCGCCCCAACTCCCAGCTCCCCAGCAGGGCGGCTGCCCGGCCAGTTCTCCCCCAGGCTGTGTTTGTGCGCTTGGTTTTTCTTCCCTAGGTGGGGACCTTCCATTGGCCTGGGTTGAATTTCATTGTGTCGTCTGCAGCCCAGTTCTCCAATTTATCGAGATCCCTCTGAATTTCAGCTCCATCCTCCAAAGCGTTGGCAACTCCCGCCCCCCTCGGCCCCCGGCTTTGTGTCGTCTGCAGACACAGAGCCTGGTGGAGCCCCCGTGGGACCTCCCCCCAGTCCCACGTCCTTCCATTGACAGTGACTCCTCGTGTGCGGGGGTTTAACCAATTCTGTACCCGCTTCCCGGCCGCATTTCCCCAGCTGACCTATGGGACCGGCCTGTCCCGGAGGTCACAGATTCCGTGTCTCTGACGGGCCGTGAGTCCTTCGGCTGCGGCTGGAGCAGCTCTCAGCCCCCACCCAGGAGCTGTGGCAGGGCTGGAGCAGTGGCTAGTGGCCAGGCCCTGGGGCCGGAGGTGGAGCCGGGGCCGGCGGTCAAGGCCCCAGTAGGGATCCGACTGTTCGTCCCTCCCCCGGGTATTTTTAGTAGCCGTCAGGGTCAGGTCACAGGCTTCCGGGAGTTTTTGTTTCTTGCCCGCGACCCGTCCGTGACTTTTACTGAAAATACCCGGGACAAAATCTCCACCGTAGCCGTGTGGGATGGGGTCGGGAGCCCGGCTGCACTCCAGGTCTGTTACGTCCCCCGCATCCCCCCCCCCAACCCGCTCCCCCGGCAAAGCAGGGAACCGGGCGGGTTCGGCCCCGGGAACTCGCGGACTGAATGTTTGATACTTGCTCTAGTCGCTGCCCAGCGATCGAGGTCAGGCTGCCGGGTCTACAGCCCCCCGGCTCCACAGGGGCACTTCGCTCACCCCTCCCCAGCCAGGGACCCCTCCAGGGAACCCCCTCCCCAGCCAGGGACCCCTCCCCCAGCCAGGGACCCCTCCAGGGAACCCACTCCCAGGCCAGGGACCCCTTCCCCAGCCAGGGACCCCACCCGGGAACCCCCTCCCAGGCCAGGGACCCCTCCAGGGTACCCCACCCTCACCAGCCAGGGACCCCCTCCTGGGAACCCCCTCCCCAGCCAGGGACCCCCTCCAGGGACCCCACCCCCCGGGCACTCCCTCCCCAGCCAGGGACCCCCTCCTGGGAACTCCCTCCCCAGCCAGGGACCCCCTCCAGGGACCCCTCCCCCAGGAACCCCTCCAGGGACCCCTCCCCGGGAACCCCCTCCCCAGCCACGCCCTCGGGTCCGTGGCCAGAGCGGTGCCTTGCCGGGCTCAGCCAGGGTCCCCCTGGCGCGGCTCCACCACAGGGCCCACTGGGCCTCCCCATGCAGCTGCACCAGGGGGCTGGGCTCACGGCTCCTCCCCCACAGCCAATCAGGGACGCGGTTGGAAGAGCTCAGCCAATGGGGCGGGAGCTCCCCCCTCTCGCGCCCCGCCCCGCTAGGGTTTGTCACATCCTCCTGGCACCCGCCCACTGGTAACTATGGCAACCAGGGAGGCCTGGGATGGGGGAGAGACCAGCCAACCCCCAGCCCTGCCGGTGCCCCTCACTCCCGACCCGCAGCCCCCTGCCAGCCCAGCCGTGTGGGGTGCAGCGGGGACACAGCCCAGAGCTGGGCTGGTAGGGGGCTGCAGGTCGGGAGTGAGGGGCACCGGCAGGGCAGGGGGCTGCGGGTCGGGAGTGAGGGGCACCGGCAGGGCTGGGCTGGCAGGGGGCTGCGGGTCGGGAGTGAGGGGCACCGGCAGGGCTGGCCTGGGAGGGGGCTGCGGGTCGGGAGTGAGGGGCACCGGCAGGGCTGGGCTGGCAGGGGGCTGCGGGTCGGGAGTGAGGGGCACCGGCGGGTAGGGGGCTGCGGGTCGGGAGTGAGGGGCACCGGCGGGTAGGGGGCTGCGGGTCGGGAGTGAGGGGCACCGGCAGGGCAGGGGGCTGCGGGTCGGGAGTGAGGGGCACCGGCAGGGCAGGGGGCTGCGGGTCGGGAGTGAGGGGCACCGGCGGGTAGGGGGCTGCGGGTCGGGAGTGAGGGGCACCGGCAGGGCAGGGGGCTGCGGGTCGGGAGTGAGGGGCACCGGCGGGTAGGGGGCTGCGGGTCGGGAGTGAGGGGCACCGGCGGGTAGGGGGCTGCGGGTCGGGAGTGAGGGGCACCGGCAGGGCAGGGGGCTGCGGGTCGGGAGTGAGGGGCACCGGCGGGCAGGGGGCTGCGGGTCGGGAGTGAGGGGCACCGGCGGGTAGGGGGCTGCGGGTCGGGAGTGAGGGGCACCGGCGGGTAGGGGGCTGCGGGTCGGGAGTGAGGGGCACCGGCAGGGCAGGGGGCTGCGGGTCGGGAGTGAGGGGCACTGGCGGGTAGGGGGCTGCGGGTCGGGAGTGAGGGGCACTGGCGGGTAGGGGGCTGCGGGTCGGGAGTGAGGGGCACCGGCAGGCAGGGGGCTGCGGGTCGGGAGTGAGGGGCACCGGCAGGGCAGGGGGCTGCGGGTCGGGAGTGAGGGGCACCGGCAGGGCAGGGGGCTGCGGGTCGGGAGTGAGGGGCACCGGCGGGTAGGGGGCTGCGGGTCGGGAGTGAGGGGCACCGGCAGGGCTGGGGGGGCTGCGGGTCGGGAGTGAGGGGCACCGGCAGGGCTGGGCTGGCAGGGGGCTGCGGGTCGGGAGTGAGGGGCACCGGCAGGGTAGGGGGCTGCGGGTCGGGAGTGAGGGGCACCGGCGGGTAGGGGGCTGCGGGTCGGGAGTGAGGGGCACCGGCAGGGCTGGGGGGGCTGCGGGTCGGGAGTGAGGGGCACCGGCAGGGCTGGGCTGGCAGGGGGCTGCGGGTCGGGAGTGAGGGGCACCGGCAGGGTAGGGGGCTGCGGGTCGGGAGTGAGGGGCACCGGCAGGGCTGGGGGGGCTGCGGGTCGGGAGTGAGGGGCACCGGCAGGGCTGGGGGGGCTGTGGGTCGGGAGTGAGGGGCACCGGCAGGGCTGGGCTGGCAGGGGGCTGCGGGTCGGGAGTGAGGGGCACCGGCGGGTAGGGGGCTGCGGGTCGGGAGTGAGGGGCACCGGCGGGTAGGGGGCTGCGGGTCGGGAGTGAGGGGCACCGGCAGGGCAGGGGGCTGCGGGTCGGGAGTGAGGGGCACCGGCAGGGCAGGGGGCTGCGGGTCGGGAGTGAGGGGCACCGGCGGGCAGGGGGCTGCGGGTCGGGAGTGAGGGGCACCGGCGGGTAGGGGGCTGCGGGTCGGGAGTGAGGGGCACCGGCAGGGCAGGGGGCTGCGGGTCGGGAGTGAGGGGCACCGGCAGGGCAGGGGGCTGCGGGTCGGGAGTGAGGGGCACTGGCGGGTAGGGGGCTGCGGGTCGGGAGTGAGGGGCACCGGCAGGCAGGGGGCTGCGGGTCGGGAGTGAGGGGCACCGGCAGGGCAGGGGGCTGCGGGTCGGGAGTGAGGGGCACCGGCGGGTAGGGGGCTGCGGGTCGGGAGTGAGGGGCACCGGCAGGGCTGGGGGGGCTGCGGGTCGGGAGTGAGGGGCACCGGCAGGGCTGGGCTGGCAGGGGGCTGCGGGTCGGGAGTGAGGGGCACCGGCAGGGTAGGGGGCTGCGGGTCGGGAGTGAGGGGCACCGGCGGGTAGGGGGCTGCGGGTCGGGAGTGAGCGGCACCGGCGGGCAGGGGGCTGCGGGTCGGGAGTGAGGGGCACCGGGCAGGGGGCTGCGGGTCGGGAGTGAGGGGCACCGGTGGGTAGGGGGCTGCGGGTCGGGAGTGAGGGGCACCGGCAGGGTAGGGGGCTGCGGGTCGGGAGTGAGGGGCACCGGCAGGGCAGGGGGCTGCGGGTCGGGAGTGAGCGGCACCGGCGGGCAGGGGGCTGCGGGTCGGGAGTGAGGGGCACCGGTGGGTAGGGGGCTGCGGGTCGGGAGTGAGGGGCACCGGCAGGGCAGGGGGCTGCGGGTCGGGAGTGAGCGGCACCGGCGGGCAGGGGGCTGCGGGTCGGGAGTGAGGGGCACCGGGCAGGGGGCTGCGGGTCGGGAGTGAGGGGCACCGGTGGGTAGGGGGCTGCGGGTCGGGAGTGAGGGGCACCGGCGGGTAGGGGGCTGCGGGTCGGGAGTGAGGGGCACCGGCAGGGCTGGGCTGGCAGGGGGCTGCGGGTCGGGAGTGAGGGGCACCGGTGGGTAGGGGGCTGCAGGTCGGGAGTGAGGGGCACCGGCAGGGCAGGGGGCTGCGGGTCGGGAGTGAGGGGCACCGGCAGGGCAGGGGGCTGCGGGTCGGGAGTGAGGGGCACCGGCAGGGCTGGGCTGGCAGGGGGCTGCGGGTCGGGAGTGAGGGGCACCGGTGGGTAGGGGGCTGCAGGTCGGGAGTGAGGGGCACCGGCAGGGCAGGGGGCTGCGGGTCGGGAGTGAGGGGCACCGGCAGGGCTGGGCTGGCAGGGGGCTGCGGGTCGGGAGTGAGGGGCACCGGTGGGTAGGGGGCTGCAGGTCGGGAGTGAGGGGCACCGGCAGGGCAGGGGGCTGCGGGTCGGGAGTGAGGGGCACCGGCAGGGCAGGGGGCTGCGGGTCGGGAGTGAGGGGCACCGGCAGGGCTGGTGGGACGAGCCCTGGTGCGCTGCCGGCCGGCGCTGATGTGGAGGTGGCTGATCTAGATCCAGCCCCGGGCTCCTCCCCCCGCACCAGCCGGGTCCTTTCGGTTTCCGTTTCCCCGCCCCGGGATCGGAGCCAAACCAGCCCGGCAGCTCCCGGGAGCCTCCCGGAGAAATGCTGTGAGTGGGGAGCCCGGACTCCTGGGTTCTCTCGTGGCTCTGGGAGGGGAGTGGTTCTAGTGGTTAGAGCAGGGGGGGCGGGGAGCCCGGACTCCTGGGTTCTCCCCCCCCGGGCTCCGGGAGGAGGGTGGTGTCCTTGTTGGGTGACCGGATGTCCCGATTTTCTAGGGACAGCCCCGATTTTTGGGTCTTTTTCTTACATAGGCTCCTATTACCCCCCACCCCCACCCCGATTTTCACATTTGCTGTCTGGTCACCCTACCGGGAGGGGAGTGGGGTCTAGTGGTTAGAGCAGGGGGGGCGGGGAGCCCGGACTCCTGGGTTCTCTCCCCGGCTCCGGGAGGGGAGGGGGGTCTAGGGAGTAGAGCAGGGGGGCCGAAGGGCAAAGGAACCTGAATCCTCCCCCTCTCCCAAGCCAGCTCCCCCGCCATGCCGAGCCTGGAGCTGCGGGAGCAGGACCTGGCCGAGATGGGCTCCCTGATCCAGTCCCGCGTGGTTCTGGAGGTTTCCAGCCAGGTCCAAACCCTGCTGGAGTCGCTGGACGCTGCCACCCTGGACATCGCCGTGACGGGCGAATCCGGCGCCGGCAAATCCACCTTGGTCAACGCCCTCCGCGGCCTGAGCGACGCGGACCCCGGCGCCGCCCCCACCGGCGTGGTGGAGACCACGGCCGAGCCCACGCCCTACCCCCACCCCGGCCTCCCCAGCGTGCGGCTCTGGGACCTCCCCGGCACCGGCACGCCCAGCTTCCGGGCCGAGCGGTACCTGGAGCAGGTGGAGCTGATGCGCTACGATTTCTTCCTGCTCGTGGCTTCGGAGCGGTTCCGGGAGAGCCACGCCCAGCTGGCCCGGGCCCTGGCCGCTGCCGGCCGGCGCTTCTACTTCATCCGCACCAAGGTGGACCAGGACCTGGGGGCGTCCCGCCGGCGCCGGCCGGCCCGCTGCCAGGAGGGGCAGGTGCTGGCCGAGATCCGCGCGGACTGCGCCCGGCAGCTGGAGCAGGAAGGCGCGGCCGCCCCGCGGGTTTTCCTGCTCTCCGCCTTCCAGCTGCGGCGCTTCGACTTCCCGCGGCTGCAGGCCACGCTAGCGGAGGAGCTGGCCGGGCACAAGCGGCACGCCCTGCTCCTGGCGCTGCCGGCCCTGACGGCCGAGGCCGTGGGGCGCCGGAAGGAGGCGCTGCAGCGCCACGTCTGGAAGAAGGCCCTGCTGGCGTCCCTGGTCTCGGCCCTGCCGGGGCTGCCGCTGCAGCTCAACGTGCCCATGCTGGTGGAGACGCTGGGCTCCTACCGCCGCAGCTTCGGCCTGGACGAGGCGTCCCTGGGGGCGCTGGCCCGGGCGGGCGCCGGCTCCCCCCGGCGGCTGCGGGCCCAGGTGCGCTCGGCGCTGGGCCGGGAGGTCTCCCCGGCGGCCGTGCGGGACGTGCTGAACCGGGCCGCGCTCTGCGGGCAGGCGGCCGCCCGGCTGGCCCGTGCCCACCTGCCGCTGCTGGAGAACCTGGTGGCTGGCGGCATCTCCTTTGTGGCCGCCTACTACCTGCTGCACAGCGCCCTGGAGGGCTTCGCCGGGGATGCCCAGCGGGTGCTGGAGGCCGCCTACGGCGCTGGGGAGGAGGAGGGGCCCTGTGACCCCCCTGACCCCGGGTTCCTCTATGACTGAGGGAGGGGCCCTGCTGGGTGAGGGGGCTGCTGGAGGTTCCGTGCCCCCCCCGCCTCTGCGCCCTGACCCCCTCCCCACCCTCTCCCCCTTCTATCCCTCTCCCCCTCCTGTGCCCGCTAGCCCCTCTCCCTGCTTCCACCTCTGTCCCTTCACCCGGCCCCCCGGGGCTCCCTTAACAGAGCAATAACCCCCCCCCCCATCCCCACACCAGCTCTGTCAGGGGGCAGGGGCTGGGAGGACCCCCGGTGGGGCCAGTTAGCGCCAGGACCCCACAGCTCCCTGGAGAGCGAGGTGCATTGTGGGTAGCCTGGGAGGGACATGCGACCATGGTTGGACCTCAGCAGAGCATTGAGGGAGGAGGTGCCCCGTAGGGGAGCGGGGTGGCCTGGGGGGCAGGATGACGGCTGGTGTGGGGGGTCCCCTGCGCTGACGGGACGGGCACCGTGTGCTCCCCATGGAGACGTGGGGGCCATGTCTCCTTCCAACCACGGCGTGGGATTGTGCAAACCAAGGCCTGGTCTATGCATCAAATTTAGGTTGACGTAGCTACTGTCACTTGGGCAGGTGGCGTTCCTATGGCGACGGCCAACCTCTTCCATTGCTGTCGGGTGCATCTACACTATGGGCTTAGACCGGCATAGCCACGGCGTCCTAGCTACGCCGCGAACGCCCTGTAGGGTAGCCACGGCCCAGGGCGTAGGAGATCGCAGGAGGCAGAGGTTGGGGACGGAGCTGGTCGGGACTTTCCCAGCGGAGCAGCCGTCTGTTGGAAAACGGGCTCTTGTTGGCATTGGAACAGTGTGTGAGAAACCGACAAAATTGTGCGTTGGGGGGAAAAAATCCCATGTTGATACGAGCGTCTGGGTGTCTGGGTTCAACATTTGTCTCCTGGTTGGTTGTTTTCAACTTTTAACAATTTGTAGATGGTCAAAACTGGAAGGAAACGTTTTGGTTTTATCAGATTTATTCTCTTGGATTTTTTGCTGTTTTGCTGGTTGGTTTTGATTTCAAAAAAGTCAACGTTGGAAAGAAACATTTTGATTTTATTGGGTTTTATTTCATTGGATTTGTTTCAATTTTAAAAAGTCAATATTGGAAGGAAACATTTCAATTGTGCTGGTTATTTTTTGTTTTATGTTTTTAATTTTTTAAAAAAAATCAGTATCAGAGGGAAACATTTTATTGGATTTTATTTTATTGCATTTTTTATTTTATTATATTAACTTTTAAATGTTGTAAAAGTCAAAGCCAGAAAGAAACATTTTGAGTTTATTTTACTGGATTTTATCAGATTTTATTTTATTCAAATTGATTGTATTGGATTTTATTTGATCCGATTTTTAAACATTTCATTTAACGGGGAATGTTCCAATCGTCCCCAGACCAAAATAGTTTTTCCCAACAATTTTGTTTCATGGGGAAATTGTAGAATTTATTTCTGGTTTTCATCCGGTTTCAGAACAAAACCAAATTTCAAAATATCCAAATTTCCCATGGAGCAGAAATTCCGACTTTGGACCAGTTCCGTCGGGGAGCCAAGTTTGGCCACGGGGTTTGGCTTGAGACGCCGGAGGGAGATGAGACGCAAAGGCTGCGTCCCTCTCACTGGGCCGAGAATTAGGCTCCTCTTTCAGTACCCAAGGTGTGGCTTGAATTGCGCCCTCAAATCCAGATGTGAGAGCCCAAATTCAGAGCCATAATACAGGTAACCTCTGGATCTCTCACTTGTTACATTAACTGGACAGTGGTAACAAAATAGCCCCTTATTTTTGTAAAGCAAAGGATGTTTATTAAATAAAACCGCTATTTTCCTCAGATGTTTATTGACGCATCTGTTTTTCTCGGCGGCTGGCCACTGTGCCAGAATGGCTGGAGCGCAAAACGGCCTGAAAAATGTCAAAACGGGCCGATTTCCCAACAGGTAAGGCAGAAAATTCAAAACGGATCCAAGGGAAAACATTGCGTGATTGGCCTGTGGAACTCCCCACCACATGATCTGAAAGGTTCTGGAGCAGCGTCCCCGTAGGAGGGGTGTGTGAGAAACAACCTACAGTAACTCCTCACTTAACAGCGTCTCGGTTAACGTTGTTACGTCGCTGATCAATTGGGGAACGGGCTCGTTTAAAGTTGCATGATGCTCCCTTATAACGTTGTTTGGCAGCTGTCTGCTTTGTCCACGGCTTGCAGCAAGGGCAGCCCGTTGGAGCGAGCTGGTGGGGCCCCCCTGTCAGCTCCCCTAAGTTCCCGTTGCTTCTTGTCCTACCTTTAGTGCACCCAGAGAATAATTGATCCCCGGCCTCTTTATTCCGGCCCTTAACGGATTTGCAGCCTGTTCTCAGGTCCCCGTCGGCCTTCTCTCCAGACAGACCGTGCCGTGTTTTAACCATTCCTCACAGGTCGGGTTTTCCAAACCTTTCAGCATTTCTCTTGCTCTCCTCGGGACTCTCTCCAGTGTGTCCCCATCTCTCCTAAAGCGCGGCGGCCAGAACCGGACCCAGTTCTCCAGCGGGGGCCTCCCAGGTCCGACCTGCGACACGCCCGTGACTACACCCCAGAACGAGATCAGCCTTTTTCGCAGCTGCATCGCCCGGTGGGCTTGCGTTCAACGCGTGAGCCGCTCGAATAGATCTCGCTCCTTAAGCCTCTCCCAGGCCGGTTCTCCAGACCTCGGATCATTCCGGTTGCTCTTCTCTGGAGCTTTGTCAGTAACTCAGGGCTCGCCTGGGGCCACAGGGTCAGGACTCAGTGGGTCCAGGCCTACGTCCCGAGATCCGGGTCAGCCAGACGTTCCGGGCTTGGTGAAGGAAGAACGAGGTGGGATTTTCCCACCTGTGCTGCGCTGGCTGGGCCCGTGTAGCCGTGTGGAAAGTGAACGGCCTCCCCTGACTTCTCCTCCACCCAAGAGGGAGGGAGATACATCGGAGAAGGTTCAGAGAAGAGCCACGAGAATGACTCACGGGTTAGAAATAACCCTGCCAGAGAGGGAGAGGCTGGAGAAGCGCCGCCGCGCAGGGAAGGTGATGGGGCGGCGCTATCCCCGTCGGTCAGTGTTTGCCAGGGGAACCAGGATTTAGTCACGGGCTCTTCGGCCTCGTGGAGGAAGGTCTGACGCCATCCGACGGCCAGGAGCTGCGGCTCGACCAGTTTCAGTCCGGACTGGATGTTTTTCTAGAAGCCCAAGCCGGGGCGGTGGGTATCCTAGGCCAGGGGAGGCTGTGGCCCTGCCCACGCTCCCCTTCTCCCCCGAAGGTGGTGGTGGGGGGTGGGGGTCAGCTCTGGCCGGCGACTTGGAGCTCAGGCCATCTGGAGGCCCAGGGCTCGGGGTGGTTTGGCTGGGGCTCCTCTGGCCACGGTGGGTGGGGACGGGGCTCGGGACTCTGGCAGGGGAGGGGGGGCAGAAGGGGCAGGGCCAGGGGGCTGGCCTGCCCGAAGGGAGGGTTCCCGCGCCACCCACGCCGAGAAGATCTGCTCTGGGAACGGGTGTGGGGCAGGTCTCTGGCCTGGGCTCTCAGCTGAGAGGAGCACAGTGTCCGGTCGAGTTACCACCGGAGCGTAGGTCTCCCGAGCCCTCTGGGAAGGAGCGACCCAGCAATCGGTCTCGCGTTGCCGATGCCGGCTCGAAAAGGGACCCTGGCGGCTCCCGTCAGCACTGCTGACCGGGCTGTTAAAAGTCCGGTCGGCGGCGCTGCGGGGCTCCCAGGCTCCCTACCTGGCTCCACGCAGCTCCTGGAAGCGGCTGGTATGTCCCTGCGGCCCTTGGGTGCAGGGGCGGCCACGGGGGCTCCACACGCTGCCCCTGTCCCGAGCGCCGGCTCTGCAGCTCCCATTGGATGAGGTGAGGGTAGTGTGCAGAACCGCCTGGCCGCGCCTCTGCCTAGGAGCCAGAGGACATGTTGCTGCTTCTGGGAGCCACGAGGTAAGCGCCACCTGGAGCCTGCACCCCAAACCCGCAACTCCCTGCCCCAGCCCTGAACCCCCTCCCACCCTCTAGACCCCTCGGCTCCAGCCTGGAGCCCCCTCCTGCACCCCAAATCCCTCGTCCCCGGCCCCACCCCAGAGCCCACAGCCCCAGTCGGAGCCCTCACTCCCTCCTGCACCCCAACCCCTGCCCCAGCCCTGAGCCCCTCCCACACCATGAACCCCTCATTTCTGGCCCCACCCCGGAGCCTGCACCCCCAGCCCAGAGCCCGCACCTCCTCCCACACATCCCACCGCCCTGCCCCAGCCCTGAGCCCCCTCCCACACTCTGAACCCCTCTGCCCCAGCCTGGAGCCTCCTTCACCCCAAAACCCTCATCCCCGGCCCCACCCCAGAGCCTGCACCCCCAGCCAGAGCCCTCAGCCCCTGCCCCAGCCCCGTGAAAATGAGCTAGTGAGCGAGGCAGGGAGGGGGGAATGGAGTGAGCCGGGGGCGGGGCCTCGGAGAAGGGGCGGGGCAGGGGTGTTCGGTTTGCTGCTATTAGAAAGTCGAACTTGGCGGGTGTGACGGTGTGGGAGACGCAGCAGGTGGTGCTCTCTGCGGTCCCGGGTGTGGTCCAGGCCCGTGCACCAGCTTGTCACCAGAGGGCGTCATGGCACCACCGAGCTGCGGGAGTCGGGTCACAAATCCCCAGGCGTGTTTCACAAATCGGTGTGAGGCTAAAATTCCTCCCTGGGCAACTGTATTTCTCCCCCCACCCCCCTGCATTTCCACTGGCCCCTTGCTGCGTGTTGGCGGCCTGGCTCGGAAGCAGGGGAAGCCCGGTCACCACCGTGTCCCGGCGCGATGGTGCCCCGGCCGGAGAGCCGACCTCAGTCACCTCCCCAGACGCGCCGGGGGTTGAACGGCGTCTCCCAAGCTAGGGAGGCTGAGCCGGATTTCCGGGCCTGAATCCACCAGTCCTCTAGGCCGGGTCAGTGTTGCCCACAGCAGGGGTGGGCCGCAGGACTCCTGGGTTCTCTGCCACAGGCCGGCTGGATCAAGATCGGGCAGGTCACGTCCCCTTTCTGGGCCTCAGTCTCCCCATCTGGAATATGGGTGCATGAGGTGCCGGGCGATATAACCGAGGTTATGGCACCTCAGATACACGGACCTCCACTTCGAGGCCTCCGAATCTGGCAAAAGTGATGTACCCGCCGGTCCTTAAAGCAGTCGAGGATCAGCCTCGTCGATTCGCAGGCCGGAAGGGACCGTTCTGGGATCCATTCTGACCTGCTGCGTAACCCGGGCAGAGAAATTCAGCCGGGGATTCCTTCCACGAGCCCCAGGGACGTGGGGGCTGAACAAACATGCTGCAGGCTGGGCCTGCTCTTTAGCTGAGGGTGTTTTTCTTCATGCTGATTGAGAGTGTTCTGTGTCGTCTTACGGTCTTCGACTCCCCTGGGCACTGCACTTCCGCTGCAGCCGCTAGACCCCACTTCCCTCCCCAAACTGGGCATAGAACCCAGGAGTCCTGGCTCCTAGCGCCCCCCGCTCCCAACCACCAGACCCCATTCCCTTCTGAGGGCTGGGCATAGAACCCAGGAGTCCTGGCTCCTAGTGCCCCCTGCCCCCAACCACCAGACCCCATTCCCTTCTGAGGGCTGGGCATAGAACCCAGGAGTCCTGGCTCCCAGCCCCCTCTGTTCTAACCACTAGACCCCACTCCCCTCCCAGAGCCAAGGAGAGAACCCAGGAGTCCTGGGTCCCAGCCCCACCCTGCTCTAACCCACTGGACCCCCCTCCCCCTCCCAGAGCTAGGATAGAACCCACGAGTCCTGACCCCTAGTGGCAGAAATGCCCCATTTGTCCTGGAAAGCAGAACTGTCCTGTCTACGCCCACGCCAGGCTGGTGCCTGTGGAAAAGGGAAGGGAACCCGGGGACCGAACTTTGGACTCGTTTGGGAACCTGCACAAATATTGATCCTTCGCCGGAACAGGAACCTCCCTGGAGACGATGGAATTTAAAACAATACGAACCAGCCACGAGAAGCCATAAAAGTTAAACAGTAAACGCTGCAGCCACCGTACCAGGCCAAGGGCCTGCTGCGCCCAGGAAAGATGCCCCACAAGGCCGGGGGATCTGTGCGGCCTTCCTCTGTCCTGGCAATCACAGCAGTGGGACCTTCGGTTTCCCCTGGAGGACGCCTGGGAGGTCTCGGAGATGTAGGTTGTCACCGAGCAAAGAGAGTCAATGGGGCCAGGCCCCCAGCGGGGGTCGATGGGCCGTTGATCTGTTGGAGGGGATGGACTTTCTGGTCCAATAAAGCACAGTCTCGCTTTGGGTTGACTGGAAATATTCCTGGCCACCGAATTCTTCTCCACGGGCGGGAGGGCAGGAAATTCCGCCGTAGGGCGAGCGGTTCAGGAAGCACCAGTGTTTTAGCTTACACAATGCAGCACTGTCGGGCCGGAGGGACCCAGAGAGATCGTCCCGTCCAGCCCCCCGGCGCGGAGGCAGGACCGAGCCAACCTAGACCAGCCCCGACGGGGGTTTGTCCAACCTGGTCTTCAAACCCTCCAATGATGGGGAGCCCACAACCCCCCTCGGAAGCCGATTCCAGAGCTGAACTCCCCTGAGAGTTATCCCTAGAATCGAACCCGAATCTCCCTGGTGGAAAACGAAATGATTCTTTTTTGTCTCGGGGGGGACACGGAGAACAATGGATCCCTGTCCTCGTTATAACAGCCCCGAACACATCTGACGACTTATCAGGTCGCTCCTCCGTTGTCTTCTCTCCACACTAACCAGGCCCAGTTTTTTTAACTTTTCCTGCCAGGTCGGGTTTTCTAAACCTTTCACCCTTTTGTTTCTCTTTCCGGGACTCATCCCAATTTGCCCACATCTTTCCCAAAGCGCGGGTCCCAGGCTGGACACGGGACTCCCGCTGGGGCCCCCCGGGGTGGGACAGTTCCCTCCCGTGTTTAACATCCGACTTTCTGGGTAATCCACCCCGGAAGGACAATGGCCTTGTTGGCAGCCGCGTCACGCTGCTGGCGCCGGTTCCATTCAGGCCTTTTCGGCGGGACCGCGGCCCGGCCGGTTATGCCCCGAGATGGCTTCTCCCTGGCCTTCGGCTTGCTGCCGGCTCTGCTTGGAATAATCAGACTTTCACGTCGATTTCTAGGGGTGAATCCACGTCGGGAGCGGGGGTTCCTGCATGGTGCGTGAGCGGCCAGAGGCCACGGTGACGGGCATTTCGGACAGGACCAAATTCTCTGTCCCCCCCCATCCCACCGCCAGCCTCGTGGCACCGCGGGCGTGACAGGGGAAGGGAATGGGAGCAGGTCGGGAAACCGAGTCCAGATTCCCAATCCCCTTCTCACGCCAACAGCCCGACCTTGCCACGAGCAGAGTTCCCATCAGCCCTTGCTGCAGGGGGCACCGTGGAGTGAGGGCAGCCCCTCCCCCTCGGTGGATTTCAGTGAACGCCGCTCCCTCCCCGACGCGGGAGCCATGGCCTGCCCGGCGCGTGACCCCTCGTAAACGCAGGCGCCAGAAATCATTAACCCGCCCGCGGAGCCGATGGTGCCAAGGGCACGCGATGAGCTGTGGGCGGAGCCCGGCCACCCGAGAGCTGCTGGAAAATATGACGATCCCTGCTGGGGAGGGGCTGGGAGACGATTTTCTGCGTGCGCTCCGTGCCAGTCACCCGTCCGTCTGTCCCCCCAGACCTCCCATCCGTCCGTCCGTCCCCCCAGACCTCCCAGCCGTCTGTCCATCCCCCCTAGACTTCCCATCTGTCCATCTGTCCCCCCCAGACCTCCCACCCGTCTGTCCGTCCCCCCTAGACTTCCCATCTGTCCGTCTGTCCCCCCTAGGGCGACCAGATAGCAAGTGTGAAAAATCGGGACTGGGGTGGGGGGTAATAGGAGCCTATATAAGAAAAAGCCCCCCAAATCAGGACTGTCCCTATAAAATCGGGATATCTGGTCAGCCTAGTCCCCCCAGACCTCCCATCCATCCGTCTGTCTCCTAGACCTCCCATCTGTCTGTCTCCCATCTCCGTAACATCCATCCATCCCTCCCCATACTCCCCCATGCATCCATCCATCCATCCCCTGACACCCCCATCCATCCATCTGTGCCCCCTAGACCTCCCATCTGTCTGTCTGTCTGCCTGTGTCTATCTATCCATTCATCTCCGTAACATCCATCCATCCATCCCTCCCCACACCCCCCCATTCATCCATCCATCCATCCATCCCTCCCCACACCCCCCCATTCATCCATCCATCCATCCCCACACACCCGCATTCATCCATCCATCCATCCATCCCCACACACCCCCATTCATCCATCCATCCCCACACACCCCCATTCATCCATCCATCCATCCATCCCCACACACCCCCATTCATCCATCCATCCATCCCCTGGCACCCCCATCCAACCATCCCTCCATCAGAGAGACAAGCTACGTGTAGTAATATCTTTTACTGGACCAGCTTCTGTTGGTGGAAGGGCCAAGCTCTCGAGTGTCACAGAGCCTCTTCCTCGGGTCTGTGTGAGCTCGAAAGCTTGTCCTGCCCAGCCGCACAAGCTGGTCCAACAAAAGCTATTTCCTCCTCCGCCTCCTTCCCTCTCTCATCTCCTGGGACCGGCATCGCTACACCACTGCAAACAACCTTGGAAGAGTGACTATCTCTATCCCCATCCACCCCCTCTATCTATCTATCTATCTATCTATCTATCTATCTATCTATCTATCTATCTATCTATCTATCTATCTATCCCCATCCACCCCCTCTATCTATCTATCTATCTATCTATCTATCTATCTATCTATCTATCTATCCCCATCCACCCCCTCTATCTATCTATCTATCTATCTATCCCCATACACCCCCTCTATCTATCTATCTATCTATCTATCTATCTATCTATCCCCATCCACCCCCTCTATCTATCTATCTATCTATCTATCTATCTATCTATCTATCTATCCCCATACACCCCCTCTATCTATCTATCTATCTATCTATCTATCTATCTATCTATCTATCCCCATACACCCCCTCTATCTATCTATCTATCTATCTATCTATCTATCTATCCCCATCCACCCCCTCTATCTATCTATCTATCTATCTATCTATCTATCCCCATCCACCCCCTCTATCTATCTATCTATCTATCTATCTATCTATCTATCTATCTATCCATCCCCATACCCCCATCTATCTATCTATCTATCTATCTATCTATCTATCTATCTATCTATCCCCATACACCCCATACACTCTATCTATCTATCTATCTATCTATCTATCTATCTATCTATCCCCATACACCTATCTATCTATCTATCTATCTATCTATCTATCTATCTATCTATCTATCTATCTATCTATCTATCTATCTATCTATCCCCATGGGATCTGAACGACCCTTCCCAGCAGTGGCGTAGCCAGGTTTAGAGCACAGGGGGAGCGGAGCTAAAAAAAAAGGCGCCGGGAGCAAAAAAAAAGCTCCGCTCTGGCTGCAGCGTAGGAGCAAAAGGCGTTGGAGCACAAAAAAGGCTCCTCTTCTGCTCAGTGGGGGAGCAGCCACTCCCCCTGCTCCCCCCCCCCCGGCTACGCTGCTGCTTCCCAGGCGTGTGATGTCTGTTCAGTCGTTTTGCATCCTGGGCCTGGCCTAGGGGAGGGAGCCTCCACCCCTCTACCCCGCCCAGGGTCGGCGGGACAGGCAAACCGGCCCAGCCGTGGGCCCCCTCCCGGAGCCAGGCATTGCCGAGATGCCAGGGCCTCTCACGCAAAGGGCCATGCAAATCGGGAGCAGCATGCAAAGGAGCGGGCGTGGGAGTGACACCACAGGCCGCCACCCAGGGGCTCATTTCCCTGCTTAGACGGAACAAGAGACTGAAAGAAACAAAGCACAGGTTCTAACCAGCCAGCTCGTCTGTTGCCTCCCTGGGGGCTATCCCCCCACCCTGTCTGCCCCGTTGCATTCTGGGACGGCTGTCGGCATGCTAACCCCCCCTACCCATCTGCCCCATTGCATTCTGGGAAGGCTCTCAGGCCGCTAACCCCCTACCCTGTCTGCCTCGTTGCATTCTGGGAAGGTTCCTGGGATGCTAACCCCTGTCCCGTCTGTCCCGTTGCATTCTGGGAAGGCTCCCGGGGTGCTCACCCCCCAACACTGCCCCATTGCATTCTGGGACAGTGCCCTGGAACTCTCGGGTCTAACAGGCTCAGTGGTGGGGGCAGCTGGGGGGGTGGGTTTACAGGTGCTCGGCCCAGGAGAGGAGCTAACGGGCCCCTCTGGCCCGAGACGCTCAGAAACAAGGCCACAGCCCCGGGCTGGAGCAAGTGCGGTTTGTGGCTGGGAGCCGGCTCCCGAGGGCTCCTCTGGGGTCAGGCAGATGATCACAAGGGTCCCTTTGTTCTTCAGGCCACGCCTGGGCTGGAGGCTGCTGGGCCCTGGACACGCCCTGCCGCACGGTGAGCTGCCGGCCGCTGTTCGCTTTGCGCAGCTGCTGCGTCCACAAATAGATTTTTCCCCTTCGGTCACCTGGGGTTGTTATTCTGAGCGTCTCCTCTCTGGTTTTCAGCCCTTTTTATAGCCCCTGCCGCGGCCTGGGATCCGCCCCCCCGCCGGTTTCCTGAGGCCGTGACCTGCAAAACAGAAATGAAACGCTTCAAAGCCAGTAAGGAGACTCACTTATTCGGGAGATTGCAGTGAGAATCGGGGCCGTTATTATGTTAGCAGGGTGCTGCACAGAGCTGGGGAGAGAACCCAGGAGTCCTGGCTCCCAGCGCCAACCATTAGACCCCAATCCCCTCCCAGAGCTGGGGAGAGAACCCAGGAGTCCTGGCTCCCAGTGCCAACCATTAGAGCCCACTCCCCTCCCAGAGCTGGGGAGAGAACCCAGGAGTCCTGGCTCCCAGCACCAACCATTAGACCCCACTCCCCTCCCACAGCTGGGGAGAGAACCCAGGAGTCCTGGCTCCCAGCGCCAACCATTAGAGCCCACTCCCCTCCCACAGCTGGGGAGAGAACCCAGGAGTCCTGGCTCCCAGCGCCAACCATTAGAGCCCACTCCCCTCCCAGAGCTGGGGAGAGAACCCAGGAGTCCTGGCTCCCAGCCCCAACCATTAGACCCCACTCCCCTCCCAGAGCTGGGGAGAGAACCCAGGAGTCCTGGCTCCCAGCCCCGCTGCTCTAACCCACTAGTTCTCACTCCCCTCCCAGAGCCAGGGATAGAACCCAGGAGTCCTGGCTCCCAGCCCCAACCTACTAGACCCTCCATCCCTTCCTAGATCTGGGAATAGGACCCAGGAGTCCGGACTCCCAGCCCAATGGAAAGGCACCTAGAAGCTTATCTCAGTTAAGTGTCTCGTCTTTCATTTTTATTCCTTTGTGATTTCTGAACCCCGTTTACTCCTCAGGAGATAAGGCAGCCACCTCCAGTGTGTCATGCGCCACAGAACCACAATAAATAGAGACAACAGCAGGGGCTCGCGGGGCCACCCAAATGCTCTATCTGTGGCACTGCCGAGTGGCAGCCAGCTCTGGGGCGGAGCGCAGCGGCCAGCCCCGCTGCACCCCCAGGGCGACATGTCAGCCGAACAAAGTGCAGCGAACGAGCCCTGAAAAGCAATGGCCGTCAGGCAGGTGGGGAACTTTCCGACGCTGTTTGATCGACGGGGAGAAAAGGCAGGTTTGTTGGCGCAGGAGGAAGAGAGCCTGAGACATAAGGCCTTGTATCTGAGGCCTGGTCTGAGGCGGGACCTGCTCACAGAATCGGGCAGGCACAGGGCTGATAGTGCAGAAATTCACATTCGTGAGACGTGCTAGGCACAGAGCGCTCATGCAAACACAGCCCGATATCAAGGATGGTACAAAACCATTCCCCACGGATAACAGGAACACACTGACCCCTCCTAAAAGATAAGGTCAGTATGTAATAGAGATGTTTTAATCAAACCAACATATACAAGGTAATGAGTAATAACTAGCCACTTCAGGGGGCAGGAACTACAGTAACTATAACAGAGGGGCAGCATGTAACTTGTTTGTATCGAGGTATAAAGGGGTATGTCAGAGGGAGTGTCTTTGTTTGGCCTAAGGAGGATCAGAAAGTCCCGCTGTTCACTGAGCCGGTCCGTTGTTACAGGCATACATGTATTAGTGATCCGGTAGAGTCTGCGGGATACTAGTAGCGTGCTTCGTCGACAACAAACCTGGCCAGGTGCCTTCGTCCCTTAACGGATCTTGTGGTCATTGGGAGGTTCGCTTGAGGGCTGCTGTGCCGGCTGCCTACGCAGAGCTGGGGCAGCACACAGGGAAAACACACACACGTAGCCAAACATCTAATTGTAGTTGGAATTGAAATGTTTGCCCGAAATGTCTCAGGTTCGACAAAACTTTTGTCTTGAAAATTTTCAGGGCTAAGACGGAAAGTCTGGTTAACACTAGACAGAAAGACCCTCCCCCTACTCCCCTCCTCCGCCAGACTAGCCAAAAGTCCAGTGGCGAGTGCTTTCACCTGGGATGGAGGAGACCCAAATATTATTATTTGGTCCCCACTGAGCCAAGCGCTGCCCAGACCCCGCCCGAGATCAGGGCCCCGTCGCGTCGGGCGCTGCCCAGACCCCGGCTGAGATCAGGGCTCCGTCGGGCCGGGCGCTGCCCAGACCCCGACCGAGATCAGGGCTCCGTTGGGCCAGGCGCTGCCCAGACCCCGACCGAGATCAGGGCTCCGTCGGGCTGGGCGCTGCCCAGACCCCGGCTGAGATCAGGCCCTGTTGCACTGGGCGCTGCCCAGACCTCGACCAAGATCAGGCCCTGTTGCGCCGGGCGCTGCCCAGACCTCAACCAAGATCAGGGCCCCGTCGTGCCAGGCGCTGCACAAACTCTGTCTGAATCAGGAAGAGCAGGGACTTAAATGTGGGTTTCCCACATCCCAGCTGATTGCCCTAACCCGTGGGCTCCTCGCTACTCCAGTACTCTCTGTGTGTGTGATATTTCTTTCCCGAGCAGACAGAAACTCGTGTCTAAACCTCGGCGCTTGTGGCAGAGCAGAAGCTTGTTTTCCGACCGGCAATAACCCTGGGCTCTTCAGGGCTACGCACTAAAACTTCCTCAAAAAACCCCACTCACACGCCGCAGCTCCTCAGTTCTCCTGTCAGCTTTGCCTGTGCAACCCCCCCCCGCCCTGGCCCGGAGACCGAGGCTCGAGGCCTCCACAGGAGTGTTCACTTCGTCTGGAGAGGGGGTGAAAATAACCATGTGGCCCCACGGGGTGGCCGGGCTCTGAGATTTGCTGAGCGCCGGCGATGGGAGGCCGCCCTGCGGGGACTCTGCCGTTAGTGCTTTGCGGGGACAGCCCGGGACGGAGGTCGCCAGCTGCGCTTTGGGATCAAGTCGTGGGATCGGGGTTCAGAACAGCCCCTGGTTCTGCTCCAGACACCCCGGGCGAGCCCTTGGCTCCATCTCCCTAGGCCTGGTTCCCCGCGCTGGGAGGAGCTAATCCATCAATGATGGCGAGGAGCCAAAATTGTAGGACTGGAAGGGACCTCGCGAGGTCGTCTAGTTCAGTCCCCTGCACTCACGGCAGGACTAAGTATTATCTAGACCTTCCCTGGCAGGTGTTTGTCCAACCTGCTCTTAAAAATCCCCAATGATGGAGATTCCACCACCTCCCTGGGCAATTTATTCCAGGGCTGAACCACCCTGACAGGAAGTTTTTCCCAATGTCCAACCTAAACCACCCTTGCTGCAATTTAAGCCCATTGCTTCTTGTTAATGAGAACAATTTACCTCCTTCTGCCTTGTTACGACCTATTATGTACTTGAAAACTGTGATCATGTCCCCTCTCAGTCGTCTCTTCTCCAGACTAAAGAAACCCATTTTTTTCAATCTTACCTCATAGCTCGTGTTTTCTAGACCTTCCATCATTTTTGTTGCTCTTCTCTGGACTCTCTCCAATTTGTCCACATCTTTCCTGGAATGTGGCGCCCAGAACTGGACACAATACTCCAGGTGAGGCCTAATCAGCGCGGAGCAGAGCGGAAGAATCACTTCTCATGTCTTGCTTACCACACTCCTGCTAATACAGCCCAGCATGATGTTCGCTTTTTTTGCAACAATGTTACACTGTTGACTCATATTTAGCTTGTGATTCACTATGACCCCCAGATCCCTTTCCGCGGTTCTCCTTCCTAGTCAGTCATTTCCCATTTTGTATGTGTGCAACTGATTGTTCCTTCCTAAGGGGAGTACTTTGCATTTCGCCTTATTGAATGTCATCCTATTTACCTCAGACCATTTCTCCAGTTTCTCCAGATCATTTTGATTTTTAATCCTGTCCTCCACAGCACTTGCAACCGCTCCCAGCTTGGTATCATCTGCAAACTCTCTGCGTGGCCTCTCTGTGCCATTGTCTAAATCAGTGATGAAGATATTGAACAGAACCAGACCCAGAACTGATCCCTGCAGGACCCCACTCGTTCTGCCCTTCCAGCCTGACTGTGAACCGCCGATAACTACTCTCTGGGAACGGTTTCCAACCAGTTCTGCACCCATCTTATAGTAGCTCCATCTAGGCTGCATTTCCCTAGTTTGTTTACGAGAAGGTTGTGCCTGACAATATCACAAGCCTTACCACAAAATGCCACAAAAGGGCATTGAACTGCTGCTCTCAGAGGGAAATTGACCCCCGGCTCCCCTAGACATCGCTGAATCCCCTTGTTCCTTTCCCCGCAGGGGGGGAATTTGCCCCTCCGTAGACCATGCCCGGGAGTGGCACGTGGGGGTGACTCTTCAGGCCTGTCTTCAGCCATGATCATCGTTAGCCGTCTCTGCTGAGCACCCGGACGGCGGGGTTCCCGTGGGCCCGTCTCCTGTGCGGCGGGCAAGAAAACCATCCGAACGAAGCTGAGGTGGGCCGGGGAGAACGGATGCCTTGCTGCTTCTCAACCCCCGATCGCCCCGCTGGTCTCGTCCGCCCCACACCAGAGGGGCCGGGCAGGGGCTAATCCGCTCCAGAGGGGGGTGATCGAATTCGAGGCTGTTGAAACGGAGAGAACGCCGGGGCCTGGCAGTGACCAGAGGTTTGGGTCTCAGTCCAGCCGGCCGGGCTGTGGGGCAGGGGTCCATGCGAGGGTGGTGAAGAAATGGGCACAGAATCAGAGACCTGTGGGGCTGGAGGGACCTCGCGAGGTGCCCGCGTCCAGCCCCCGGCGCTGAGGCAGGGCCAGGTGAGCCCAGCCCAGCCCTGACGGGGGTTTGTCCAACCTGATGCTAAACCCCTCCGGTGCCGGGATCCCACAGCCCCCTGGGAGCCGATCCCAGAGCTGAACTGCCCTGGGAGTTAGAGAGATTTCCTGCATCCAGCCTCCAGCTCCCCTGCGCACCTGAGCCGGGTCCTGCTTCTCCGTCCGTCGGGGGCGGGAGACCAGTCACTCCCGGCCACAGGATAAAAACCTCTCACACATCTGAGGGCTGTCGTCAGGTCCACCCCCAGCCCCTTGTCTCTGACTGAACATGCCCAGTTCCTTCAACCTTCCCCCCTGGGGCAGGTTTCCGAACCTCGGACACGGTTGTTGCCTCTCTGGGCTCCCTCCAGTTTGTCCACATCTCTCCTAGAGCGCGGTGCCTCGAACCGGACCAGGGCTCCAGCCGGGCCTCTGCAGCGCCGAGCGGAGCGGGACAACGTCCTGGGGCTGGGATTGATGCAGAACATTTCCTTTGGGGTTCAGCCCCAGGGCAGCTGCACTGGTGGGGGGCTGGGGGAGCAGAGTGCGGAGCAAGCTTCAACCAGGGTCACGACGGGGTGAGGCCCGGGAGCCGATTGTCAGCGTCACACAGGAGCTCGGGGCAATTGTCGTATTTACAGGAAACATTCCTGGCCTTGGGGCCAAAGCCAAGTCAGAGGAAACTGCCGGGCTACTGGGAGTCAGGGAATAAAGCTTCCACTCCGCCCTGATCTCATTTATGTGCCATTGTGTTGACATGAGCCTTGCTCAGCAACTCTGGGGAAAGTCCATGTGCCCAGGAAATGGAAAGTGAAAAATCCAGCTGCCTTCAGAGTCACTGACAACCGGAGCTGGCGGAGAACTATGCGAAACTGGCTTTTAGGGTCATAAGTTTTGCTACCGCTCAGCAGAGAGGGCGATACTGGTGTCAGCGGTCGGATACTGGTGTCCGAGGTGGGGTACTGGTGTCAGTGGTAGGCAATATCTCTCTCTCTCCCCCCCCACAAGCCCAAGGTTTTACACCCTGCCCATCCCTGCAGTAGCTTAGCGCCTACCTCAAGATTTTACCAGCCACAACAGTCGTGGGCCTTCCAGCACCCAGACAGGAGCCAGAAACTCCCCATCTTGCCCCAGAACCTGCGTGTGAAATTCACCCCTCCCGTGGAGAGGGGCCGGCACCAAGTCCCCAAAAATGAAACCTGCTGTAGAGGGCAGGGCCAGCTCTAGGCACCAGGAAAACAAGCATTTGCTTGGGGCGATGAATTTGCAGGGGCGGCAGGGAGCCCTGGGAGCTGTAGTTCCTTGGTTAGCTCCCTGCCTATAGAGTCAACCCTAGAGCAAGGAAAGAACTACATTTCCCAGCATTCCCTTGGCCGCTATCAACAGGAAAGGGAGGGGGAGGGAGTGAGATAGCTGAGAGACGCTGTAGCTTGCTGTGTGAATGGAAAGCTGGCTGCCGAACGGTAGGGATACCATATTTTAACATTAAAAAAAAAAAGAAAAGAGGACACTCCACTGGTGTGACCTCACCTTGCAGCCCCCAAAGAAAGAACTGCGTGGACTAAACGGCCAGTGCACCTCTCTGTCTGAAGCCTAGCAAGGGAGGGAGGTGGATCCCACTAGAATTTAAAATGAAAAGTACGGGAGGGGAGGCTCTGTAGAGGACCTGGGCAGCTTTAGATACTGTAAAGCACATAGGAGGATTTCCACTTCTGAGCCATGGAAGCAGAAATGGACTTTTCCTTTCCAGATTTAGCTAATACTCAGAAAGGGAATCTAGCACCTGCCTTCCAGATTTGAACACCCTCCAAATTCAGGAGCGCTCAAGCTCATTTTGGGCTAGGGTGACCAGACAGCAAATGTGAAAAATCGGGTCGGGGGGTGGGGGGTAATAGGAGCCTATATAAGAAAAAGACCCAAAAATCGGGACTGTCCCTAAAAAATCGGGACATCTGGTCACCCTAACTTGGGCAGCTGTTGCTTCATTTCTCCCAAATCAAATATACTGATCCACTGTAACTTGCTGTAGAAAAAGTAGGGGGTGTACACCCCCCCTAGGGTGGGTGTAGGGAAATCACTGCCCATCTACACCCTTCCCTGCGGGGTTTAGCGACGGGCACCCTCCACACCCATGTGTTGTGTAGCCGTAGCCAGCGGTGGGTGGTCGGGAGGAGAGTTAAGGTGCCGCTGGGGGGTGGGATGAGGGGGGCAGGTCTCGGAGTCTCCCACCACGCTGATCCCACGTCTGTCTCTCTATGCAGGTGTCTCTTCGCCGACACCGCTCACAGGGCGAGGCTGCGCGACCAAGAGCACGTGTGTCCTGAAGAAAGATTTCCAGGTGTTGGCTGGATTATTCAAGTACCAAGTGAGCATGGTGGATACCTGCACACCAGCTCAAAACAGTGCCAGCCGGATCCCTGGGCCTGGCTCCTTTGCCTTCCTTTTGCACACTCTCCTGCTGCTGAAATACCTCTCCTGATGGTGCCCCATTTGTGTCACCCGTAGATAGGGTGACCAGAGAGCAAGTGTGAAAAATCGGGACGGGGGTGGGGGGTAACAGAAGCCTATATAAGAAAAAGCCCCAAATATTGGGACTGTCCCTATAAAATCGGGACATCTGGTCACCCTAATCCCATAGACAATCCAGGCACCCGCTGGATAAAATCCTCGGGGTGGGGAGGCAGCCAGCTGGAGTCTCTCTGTGTCTTTATTGAGGTAAATGCACCTAATAAAGCAGGATCTGAAAATGAAAATACCCTGGACTGCCTGTGTCTGTTTCACTGCTGAACCCGTCCGCACAGCTGAGCCTGGGGCAGCGTCAGCTGAATTTATATCAGTGTCTGAGGCTTTTCTTGGCTGTCAGCTGACCCTCTCTGTGTTACGCTTATAAGAAGCACACGGGATCTTTTTCAGGGGAAAAATCTGGCCACGGCTACGGGGTCTGTAGCGGCGTAGATCCATTGCCAAAGCAGCCCACGGCGATGGAAAGGGTTTACCTTGCTGTCGAAATGCCACCTCCCCGGGCAACGGTCTCAGCCGAAATGCCACCTCCCCTGGGTCTCAGCTGGTAGGGGCAGAAGCAGCCAGAGACATTTCTACAGTTTTCATATTGTTCTCTTCCTGGTGCTGATTGACTGGTCCTTCCAACTTCCCCTCTCGCTCAGTCTCTTCCTCTTGGCTTCATCCCCCGCTGACCCTTCCTATCCTGCCCTGTTCCTCTAGCTCCCCGTCCCATTTCGCTGATCCCCTCCTAACTAACCCCCCCGAATCGTGGCTGCACCCTGGCCCCTGCTTTGGGTCTGTCTTGTCTAGTTACGTTGTCAGCTCTTTGGGGGCAGAGGACGTCCACGACGCCGGGTTTGTACAGCCTCACAGAGGATGCCAGTTCTGGGGCGCAGCCTGGCTGCTCTTTGGCAGCCAAGAACAACACTATGCAACCGTTTGCCTCCCAGACAGACATTGACACAACGGGACTGTGACATGCCCCCTTCACGAGAGACGGTTCAGGGCTTGTCTGCACTTCAAACACTGCAGCGTCCCAGCTGTAGCGCTTCATGGTAGACACCCCCTACGCCGACGGGAGAGGTTCTCCCACCTCCCCAAGAGGTGGTAGCTAGATCAGAAGAATTCTCCTCTCAACCTAGCGCTGTCTACACAGGGACTTAGGTTGGCTTAACTCCATCACTCGGGGGGGTGGATTTTTCATACTCCCGTGCTGACCGACGGAGCTGGGCTGAGCTAATTTTCGATCGCAGCCGACTGAAAAGAGCTACCGGAATGATTCAAGGTTTGCAAACCTGACACGTTGGGAGACTCAAGGAGCTGGATCTATTTCGTTTACCCAAGAGAAGCGCTGATGGGACATTCAGACATCACATGTGTGGGAACCAGCAGGGCCGGCTCCAGGCACCAGCATTCCAAGCAGGTGCTTGGGGCAGCAGTCAGAAAGGGGCGGCAGTGTTTCCGCGGCGGCGGCAATTCGGTGGGAGTTTCTCTCTTCTGTCGTCTGCGGCGGCAATTCGGCGGTGACAGTTTTTTTCACTGCTTGGGGCGGCAAAAACGGTAGAGCCAGCCCTGGGAACCAGATAGCACCTGTGGGGATGGAGCGCGCTCAGTGTAATCTGGCAATGTGCACATCTCGAGTACTAAATATATGATTGATTATCCCGGTGTTTAACTTCACCGCTCCCTCCATGGTACGGCTGGCGGTCTTGGCAGGTTGACTCCCGCCTTATCTTATTTATGACCCTTCGCGTTTATTTAGTCTTTGATCAGACAGCTCAGAACATCCAGCTGCTTCTGGGGAACGGCAACTTGCGATGGAATTTCTCAGGAAAGGAGGAGCTGGGAGATCGGAGGAAGAGAGAGGGAAACTGAGGCTTAGGGAGTGGAAACATTCTCTTGTTCTCCCGTTCATACTCCCCATACCCCCTTCTATCTATCTATCTATCTATCTATCTAGCTAGCTAGCTAGCTAGCTATCTATCCCCATACACCCCCTCTATCTATCTATCTATCTATCTATCTATCTATCCCCATACATCCCCTCTATCTATCTATCTATCTATCTATCTATCTATCTATCTATCCCCATACATCCCCTCTATCTATCTATCTATCTATCTATCTATCTATCTATCCTCACACACTCCCCTATCTATTTATCTATCTCTTCAGGGCAGGACAGTGTCGACATGTCTGTGCAGCGCCTGGTACAACGGGTCCCTGATCTCTTGGTACTACCCTAGTACGTTTCTTTCTCTCGCACGTGCCAAGGGACCTGAGATCCCTCCGGGCTCGGATAGCACTGAAATGCGGCCACCTCTGGGGTGGGGGTGAACCCCAGCCTGGGGAACGTCCAATGACAGCAGCGTTTAGGAAACGTGCCCTGAGAGATTAAATATCCTCGGAGGATAACAGAGACAAGGGCAGAGATCGGCGACTGTAGGAAGCACAGAGAACCGAGAGAGGAACAAGCAATAACATCGGGTCCGTCCCGCGGGCGAGCAAAGGGTTAATCTGAGCGCAGCCCAGTGAGATAATCTGTGGCTTGCTGCTCCCTGGGCCCTTATCAGGAGCTGTCAGTGTGGCTTCCTCCATCTATATAAACAAGGTGCCCAGTTTACCTAGCAAGAGAACCTGCTTCCTCATCCTCGGCAGCGCCGGACCTGCGAGGCTGAAGGTAAGAGCTGCCCCTCGCCCACTGCCCTCCCCTCTCCCAGGAGACCTGAATTCACACGCGTAAGTATTGCCCTAAATTGGGACCTAGGAGCCGATCGACGTTTTCAACCCAACCGAGGAAAGTTTCGCACCCGCGCGGACGTTTTTTCAACCAAACCGTGCGGGTTTTTGGGACGGGGAGTCAATTTTCTCCGTTTCCGTCCCGGAGCCCCCCCCATTTCGCACAACGAATTCCCTCCGAATTTGGAAACACGGTGTCTCTTTCCAGTAAATATCTCCGTCCGTGCCAATGAGAGGGGGGCAAACTGCGCGTGTGAACCATTACGAAACGGGAAAACGCCCGAGACGCGATTTCCGTTGAGAGCCAGGGGCGGGGAGGGGGACACAAAAGAATTCTCTCGAAAGACGCCGGAGACGAAATCCAAAAATAAAGCAGTGAGAAGATTTCTGAAACATGAAAAGCACCTGGAGCTTATTGGGTTTTTTTCCTTCCCATTTCTGACCAGCTCTGCTGCTGGTAAAAGGGTTAAGATGTAATTTAAATTCCACTGCAAATCTCACTTGAGGTCTGTGTATGGCCCAGTATGACGGTGAGCATTGCTGGATTTCGGGCAGGGCCTGGGCAGTGCCCGGTACAATGGGGAGCATCGCTGGATTTCGGGCAGGGCCTGGGCAGTGCCCGGTACAACGGGGAGCATCGCTGGATTTCGGGCAGGGCCTGGGCAGTGCCCGGTACAATGGGGAGCATCGCTGGATTTCGGGCAGGGCCTGGGCAGTGCCCGGTACAATGGGGAGCATCGCTGGATTTTGGGCGGGGACTGGGCAGTGCCCGGTACAATGGGGAGCATCGCTGGATCTTGGGTGGGGCCCAGGCGGTGCCTGGTACAATGGGGAGCATCGCTGGATTTCGGGCAGGGCCTGGGCAGTGCCCGGTACAATGGGGAGCATCGCTGGATTTCGGGCAGGGCCTGGGCAGTGCCCGGTACAATGGGGAGCATCGCTGGATCTTGGGTGGGGCCCAGGCGGTGCCTGGCACGATGGGGAACCCACCACCCCCGATTTTGGGCGGGGCCCAGGCACGCATGGCAAAATGGGAAGACCCTTTGCATCTCGGGCAGGGTCTGTGCGGCACCTGGCATGACAGGGGAACCCCCTGGATCTCGGGCGGGATCCAGAAATTGCTCCTGTGGAAATGGTAGGGAAATGCCACCCTCGGTTCATTTTTTAAAGCTTTTCCTCTGGAAAAGCGGAGTGGGGAAAGTTGTCAAAAATTAAAACAAGAGACGAAGTAAGTGTCTGATTTAAAATAATACTAATCACAGCCCCTAGCTCTCAAAGCGCTTTACCAAGTCAGGTCAGTATCATCCCCCCGGTTTTATAGATGGGGAAACTGAGGCACAACAGGGAAGGGGTTTGCAAGCAGCAGCCTGATGAGTAGTTCATCGGTCCTCTGAAGTGCAGCGCAGGGCTCTGTCCACTCGGCCCCGCTCCCTGTTTAACTTCCTCTTTAAGCCAGCCAAAGTAACACTTCATTCTGGTTTTTTTCTGTTTGCAAAAGGGCTGAGAAAGTGGGGGGAAAATAACTCAAACTTTTACATGTTGCTGCTGTTTTCTAACTGGGGAAACCAGACAAGAAGTGGGGAAAGGTCGATTCCCCCCGTCTCCCCCCTCCTGCTTT
The DNA here is from genome assembly GCA_033296515.1 of Macrochelys suwanniensis. Taxonomy (NCBI): domain Eukaryota; kingdom Metazoa; phylum Chordata; order Testudines; family Chelydridae; genus Macrochelys; species Macrochelys suwanniensis. The sequence goes on from CM065795.1 coordinate 1,292,787, forward strand.
CTTACTTTTTTCAAATTTCCACATGGGGAAAAAATGTTATCGCCCAATGGGGGGAAAATATTCTGACCGGAGATTTTTTATCCTGGGGAAGTTCCAGTGAACAAAATCCCCGTTGTCAAGCTAAATCTTCGGATAAGGCTGAGAGGTTTCGTCCATGGGATTTGCCAGACTGGACAAAACCGAGGTTCTCTCTTGTCCCATTATCTGGCAGATAAGAGAGGACGCGATAAGAAGAAAGAAACTGGCAGGTTCAGTTTTCTCTGTCTCGTAACACAAATAGGAGTCGGATTTAAAGTCTCAGGAACCTAGTGAATTCTCAAAAAGTGCCTAATTCCCTTGGTTTCAATGGGAATTAGGAGCCTAACTCAATTCAGACCTTTAAAATTTCCACCTACAGGCACTTTGAAAAAGTTACCCTGGGTTTGGCTCGTCCTTTATTCCCAGAGAGTTTTCAGGAGGAAAATATGAGGCCCGCATTCTCGGCTAAACTGAAAGTGGCTGTTTGCAGACACTTCAAAGCTATTTTCTACTACCAGGGCAATTCCAAGGGCCCATTTGGCTGGAGGCACCTGCTTCAGCTTTGAAATAGCGAGTAATGTAGCTTTCAGTAGGGTTCAGAGTTAACCTGCTCTCTGAGGTTGTTTTTAGCTGCTGGCGCCCCCTGCAGTTGAGGCTGCCTCAATTTCCCCTTTGTTCGGCCAGTGACCGTTTAGCCCCGTGTCTGGTAGTTCCTTGCTAGGATTCCACCCGGCTCTTTAATACCCCCTTTTGGGGCAGAAGCTACTCTAGTGAGTCAGGACCAGGAACCTTAGTGAAGGGCTGAGAGACTCTGGCTTCAGCGTGTTGACTCTGGACCCTACTGATGACAGGACGGGGTGAGGACTGCAGAGAAGGTGCTGGGGCACAGCCTAGCAGGCTGCTTCTGTGACTCCCACTTATTCTCTGCCTCTGGCGGCCCAGCTAGGCGCTGCCCAAGGACTCTGCCCCCAGGGGTCCCTCCGCCTTCCCAACGGCTTCTCTTCTGGCCCTGCAGCCTTTTCTCACCCTAACTGCGGGAGGGCCACTGGTCCACCCCTGTTAATCCTTCGGGGTGCGTCCACAGTGCAGCTGGGAGGGGTCCGGCCCAGCCCGGGGAGAGGGACCCGCGCTAGCTCTGCTTGAGCTGTGGATAGCCGTGTGGCCACATGCATGGCTGGGGGGTGGGCGGAAGGGGTGTGGGGATGGGTTGTGTTAGGGAGGGTTGTGTGGAGGGAGCAGATGTGCGGGGAGTGGGGGAGGGTGGTGTGGGGTGAGGCAGGGGAGGTGTGTTGGGGAGGGTTGCGTGGGAGTGTGTGAGGAGGTTGTGTGTGGGGGAGGAAGGTTTTGTGTGTGGGGCTGTGGGTGAGTGGGGTGTGTGGTTGGGGAGAGGAGTGGGTGCGTTGTGTTATAGGGAGGTGTGTGGGGGGGATTGCAAGGGAAGTGACGGAGGGGTGTGTGTGGGAGGGATGTGGGAGGAGGTTGTGCGTATGGGGGGCTGTTTGTGAGGTGTGTGTGTGGGGGGTGTGTGTGGAGGTAGTGTGTGGAAGGGGTGTGAGGGTGGGGGGGTCACAGGGAGGCTGTCTGTGTGTGTGGGTTGTGTATGGGAGGGGTGTCTGGGAGGAAGGTATGGGTGGGAGGTTGTGGGGGGGTTGTGAGGGTGGGCGGTGGTTGTGTGTGGGAGGGGTGTTTGTGTGTGTGTGTGTGTGTCACTGCTATCTGTAGCGCACCAGCTGGCTCAAAGCCAGCACATCTCCATCGACCAGAACTGGACCCCACCCCTCTCCCCGCGGGGCCGACACCCCCTTTGGGCCCAGTTCCCCTCAGTGACTGGGACACCCCAGGGCCTGTGCACCCCAACACACACACACACACACACACGGCAGCTGGCACCTCGCCAATCTGGCGTCTGCTGGGCTGTGTTGAAAACGGCGTTACAATTCCCAGCGATTTGCTTTCCACGGGGAAGGGGCTTTCCTGGTCCTGCGGCGGGCAGGGGGCTCTGCGCAGCGTGTGGGCCCGGAGGCGGTGCGCGGAGGGCTGGCCTGGACTCAGGTGGGGTGACTTAGCGAGCAGCCTGCTTCGTCTCCCCCTGCTTTCAGTTCTTGCGGGGGATCGCTCTGGATTGGAAGCAGTACAGTCACGTTATGGTGCCACCGTCAGCAGGAGGCTTTGGTGGGGTTAGCTCCTGTCTCCGTGCTGCAGACTCAACTTCCTTTAGGGCCGGTCACTGGGGCTAGAGAGGCCGTTTTTGCTGATTGCCGTGAGTGGCGAGCTTAGACTGGGCGGGAGCGGAGCAGCTTCTGTAGTAAATCCGACGGCCCCCCAGGGCATGGAAATCTGGAGCTCTCCACTTCCTGTGTGATCCCCCCAGCCCGTGTGCACGGTGGCAGCAGAGTTCGGTGGATCCGAGGCAAACGAGAGTCCAGTCCGGCTCCGAGCCCAGCCCCACACGCTCCCGGTCGTCATGCAGGGCTCCCTCGCGCTCAGCCTCCTGGCCGTGCTCCTAGCTGCAGCTAATGGCCAAGGTGAGTCTCCAAGCCACGCCTTTAACACAAATGTCCTTTTCAACCACTGGCTCCAGTGGAGTCACTCCTGATTTACTCCAGTGTCACCCTATTGTCTAAATTGGAGTCACTCCTGATTTACCCCAGTGTCACCCTATTGGCTAAATTGGAGTCACTCCTGATTTATTCCAGTGTTACCCTATCAGCTAAATTGGAATCACTCCTGATTTCCCCCAGTTTCACCCTATTGGCTAAATTGGAGTCACTCCTGATTTACTCCAGTGTTACCCTATCAGCTAAATTGGAGTCTCTCCTGATTTACCCCAGTGTTGCCCTATTGGCTACATTGGAGTCACTCCTGATTTACCCCAGTTGCACCCTATTGGCTTAATTGGAGTTACCCCTGATTTACCTGTGTCACCCTGTTGGCTAAATTGGAGTCACTCCTGATTTACCCAGTGTCACCCTATTAGTCCCAGTAACTCATACCCATTTGTGGCTCCTTTACATTGTGCAAATGGCCTTCGTGTAAACTGCTCAGGCTCAGACGGACCGTCCGGGCCACCTACCCGTCAGCCACTGCTCTATAACCCTCTATCATTTCCCTCTGATCGTTCTCCCATCAAAGGCCTCGCCTACAGGCGGACACTCTGGAAAATTAATCCAAATTAACCAAAGGTGTGATTTTAACCTGGGCTAAACCCATCTAATTTGGAATATAAATGACCCTAATTCAGTTTCTTAATTTACCTCCAAAGTGAATTAAACTAAACCGAATGAAGGCCACTTTAATCCCAACAGAAAGTGTGCGCACAGAGGACGTTAACCAATCCAGTTTAAATTCACACTTTTGGTGAATGCAGATTAAAAGTGGCTTTAATTCAGTTTTGTTCACCTCCACCGTAAAGTCAACTAAACGGAATTGATTGAGAGTGTCTACACTGGGGCTTAATATGGCTTAACTAATTCAGATTAGTGACACCTGTAAATTCCCCCATTTAGATAAACCCTTAGGGAAACAAGAGAAGCAGGGAGGGATCTTTGCACCAGAATTAATCCTCGACCCTTGGTGTTTCTTTCTACAGATTCCTGTTCAAATTGCATGAGCTCCCCAGTGGATTGTTCTCTCAGTGTGGAACAGTGCTCAGTAAACTTCAGCAATGGGTCCTGCATCTTCACTCTGGAAACAGTCTCCTCAGGTGAGAGAGAGGGGCCTGGCGCTCCCCTTTCCCTCCCCCAAACCTGCCTAACTTTCCAGCCAGCCCACGATGCTCTTACCCCTTTTAACCAGCTGAGCAGATTAGCCAAAATTTGGGGTGGATTAGCCAAAATTTGCTTCCATTAGGATGAGAAATAAATGAGATGGGTCAGGTCTATTCTTGAGGTGTGGGGTTTGTGTGTGTGTATGGGCAGGGGTTGTGTGTGTGGCACGAGGGGGTTGTGTCTGGCATGGGCTGTGTGTTGTGTGTGGCTGTTGTGTAGGGTGTGTGGGTTGGGTGTTTGTGTGTGGGGGTGTTATGTCAGGTATGGGGTTGTGGGTGTGGTGGGTTGTGTTGGGTGCAGGGGCAGTTGTGTGTGTTGGGGAAGCCGGGTGTTGAGGGGGTTGTATTTGGTGGGGGGAGGGTTGTATATGCAGGTGCTGTCGGTGGGGTGTGAGTTGAGGCTGGGGAGCTGGGTGGCATTTGTCATGGGGCAGGAGCCTGTGTGTGGGGAAGGTGAGTGTGTGTGGGTTTTGTCGGGGGAGTCTTGGGGAATGGCTGTGTGGTATGGGAGGGTGTGTGTGTGTGTGTGTGTGTGTGAGTAGGTGGGTGGGATGTGTTGGGTGTGTGGATGGAGGAGTTGTGGGGTGTATGTGCGCACACATGCAGGCTGATTTTTGTCTTTTTCTTCCCCTGCACCTAGGAGGACAGGACATAGAGACCGTCTACGCAACTTGTGTGGAGAACCGCAATAGCTGCCTCGCAGGCCCCATCAGCCTGACCGTCGGGCCTGACAAACAAGTGAGGACCAACTCCACGTGCTGTCAAAGCAAAAACTGCAACCAGAATATATCCATGGCCGGTATGTCCCAGGCACTGCCATTCACAGGCACAACTGCTCGAGAGGCAGGACAACAATTTGCCTGCGAACATTAGAAATTTCCAAACTGTGTCTGTTTCGTAGGGTTAAAAACGGAGCTTTACATTGTGGCGTGGGTGAAATATTGTTGTACACAAACTCAAACTGGCCCAATGTCACCCCCTGCCCCGGCACAATGAAGAGAGAGGGATTTTTTCCACCTTCGATTCGGTGAAAAAATCAAAACCAAATTTTGTTTCAACTAGCACAGGGGTGGGCAAGCTGCGGGTTGGATCTGGCCCATCAGGGCTCTGGATCTGACCCGTGGGATTGCCACACCTGTGGCGCCGCGGGCCCCATGCCATTCCCAGAAGCGGCCGGCACCACATGCCTGCTACCTGGAGTAAGGGGGGGGGGGACAGAGGGCTCCGTGAGCTGCCCTTGCTTGCAGGGACCGCCCCCCGCAGCTCCCATTGGCTGGGAACAGGGAACTTGACTTAGCCCCACTGCGCACCACTGCCACCCCGGAGCTGCTCCAGGTAAGCGGCACCAGGCTGGATCCCACACCCCAACCTCCTCCTGCCCCCTACACCCCAACCCCCTGCCCTGAGCCCCCGCCGCACCCTGCCTGCACCCCAACCCCCTCCTGCCCCCTACACCCCAACCCCCTGCCCTGAGCCCCTGCTGCACCCTGCCTGCACCCCAACCCCCTCCTGCCCCCTACACCCCAACCCCCTGCCCTGAGCCCCCTGCCGCACCCTGCCTGCACCCCAACCCCCTCCTGCCCCCTACACCCCAACCCCCTGCCCTGAGCCCCTGCTGCACCCTGCCTGCACCCCAACCCCCTCCTGCCCCCTACACCCCAACCCCCTGCCCTGAGCCCCCTGCCGCACCCTGCCTGCACCCCAACCCCCTCCTGCCCCCTGCACCCCAACCCCCTGCCCTGAGCCCCCGCCGCACCCTGCCTGCACCCCAACCCCCTCCTGCCCCCTGCACCCCAACCCCCTGCCCTGAGCCCCCGCCGCACCCTGCCTGCACCCCAACCCCCTCCTGCCCTATACACCCCAACCTCCTGCCCTGAGCCCCCTGCCGCACCCTGCCTGCACCCCAACCCCCTCCTGCCCCCTGCTGCCCCCTGCCTGCACCCCAACCCCCTCTTGCCCCCTACACCCCAACCCCCTGCCCTGAGCCCCCTGCCGCACCCTGCTGCACTCTGCTTGCACCCCAACCTCCTCCTGCCCCCTACACCCCAACCCCCTGCCCTGAGCCCCCTCCCACACCCCGCACCCCATTCCTACATTCATGGCCCTGCATGCAATTTCCCCACCCAGATGTGGCCCACCCCTGAACTAAAGTTTAATCGAAAATGTTTTCAGACATTACTGGAAATTAAAGTCCATTTTTGTTTTTTTTCTCCCCTATTTTGAACCTGGGTCTCCCCCCTCCTTCTCTTCCCCTTCTTCCTCCTCCTCCTCTGGCATTTTGTAACTAAATAAACCCCAGGGTTTGCTTGCGTTATTTCCAGTCGTCTCCTTTATTCTCTCTGTAGCGCTTCCAAACGTCGCCAGTGCTGGCAAAGTTACGAAGTGCCGGAGTTGCCTCATTTCATTTTCATTCCTTTAACTGCTCTGCCCCTTTTCCCGAAGCTGGAGACGTTTGGAAACGTTACAGGGAAAAACCTCCGAAAACACAGATTTCATTCAGTCTGTTACATTCGCTGGCAAAAAACAGCTGAAAAGCTTTTGAAAACCAGAATGAAAATCAGGTGGCCGCAAACTGAAAATGTTGATTTTGGAATGTCCCATAAAAAAATGATTTTTCCCATGGGACATTTGGCTTGTGTTTGATGGGAGTGACCCAAAGATTTGGGTGACATGGTCCAAGCGACAGGCTTGGAGAATTTTTGCAGCAGCCTTTGAACAAGACCAGGTTGCACTGGTCAAAGCCAGAGAGTTGTGGGAATCGAGAGGAGAGATGAGAGTTCTAGCCGGGTGAATGGATACTTCAGTTGATTCTCCATCACGAGCCACTTTATGTCCCGAAATTCTGACCCACAGTTCTTTCTCCGATTGTTCCCAGTGCCGCCGAAGAGCTCAGCCAAGAACGGGCTGCAATGCGCAGCCTGCGATGCTCCGAGCGCTGACCAGTGCAAGAACAATGTGAACATCCCCTGCATGGACTCTGAAGATCGGTGCATCGACTTTGCTGGGACGCTTGGTAATTCCTCCAGACATGCAGTCTGGCTCTCCCAGGAGCTCTCCCAGGCAGTTGGGAATTCCTGCCAGGGCTGGTGAAATCCACAATTCCCTAACCCTACAACTGGTGACATTTATCGAGCGACACCTTTATTTTAATTGATACGGGCCCCTGGTTTTCAGCATCGAAGGTTTACGAGAATCAACATTTGGAGTCCTAGTTTTTCCTGGGTTCTATCACCAGCTCCGAGAGGGGAGTGGGGTCTAATGGTTAGAGCCGGGAGCTGGGTGCCAGGACGCCTGGGTTCTATCACCAGCCCTGGGGTGGGAGTGAAGTCTAGTGAGTTAGAGCCAATTTGGGCCAACGGAAGCATTTTGAGAATTTGTGTCAAAATTTGCCAAATTGTTTTTGCCGGAAAAAACCGAAATGTTCCAATTCAAAATACCATTGTCTGTCAGTTTTTATATTTTAAAAGAGCATTAAGAGCCCCTCAGAAAAAGCCTCCAATGAAACATTCCCTTTCAACCCCAAAGGCAACTAACTTTTGTCACCGCTTCCATTTTGCCCCAAACCGTCCATTCTGGGTCGACTCAAAACCGAGGGTTTCCAACAGTCTGTCAGGCTGGAAACCGACCCCCCCAAGATGGGCTATTGGCAAAGCTCTGTGGCCCAGGCTGCTGGGGAGGGGAAGGGATGGAAAAGGCCAGGCCATTCTTGATTCTAATCTCCTGTTTATTTCCATCTGCAGCTAACAACACCAACACCACATTGGTCTTGAAAGGCTGCGCCACCCAGAGCGCCTGCAAGCTGCAAGTCAATGACAGCTTCTACTATTCCCAGCAGACGTATACGCTGACCAAAGTCAGCTGCCTCCAGGCTACCAGCAAGGGCTCCAACGCCGCTGTTCATGCCCTGGCGTTCTTCCCAGCGTTGGCCGGGCTGCTCCTGGTGAAACAGCTGTCCTGATTTGCCCTCTCTCTGCAAGACCCTGGAGAATCTGCCCTACGTGCACCCCTTGGGATTTATGAGTTCATCACAGGTTGTCGGGGTTGGGGGGGGGGAACTAGGTGTAATTCTCCCGCTTCAGTTATGCAGGACGTCAGCCATAGACGGCCTTAAAATCGGTGAATCAATGAATCCAGTGGGTTGAATAAAAATGGTATTGAAACCATCAGGTGTCTGCTTGTTTCTTGTAAAGGGGAGGTGGCCAAAGGATTTTCCCAGCATGCACAGCACTGTTTTGTGGGGGTCACTTCCTCTGCATAACCCTATAAGAACGGGCTACGCTGGGTCTGACCAATGGTTCATCTCACCCAGTCTGCTGTCTTCTGACAATGGCCAGTACTAGATACTTCGGAGGGAATGAAGAGAACAAGGCAATTAACGAGTGATCCATCCCATCGTCCAGATCCAGCGTCTGTTCCAAGCTTCCTCTCACCCGCTACTTGCCTGTCAGAGTGAAAAGCAAGTCTGCGTTTCCTTAGAAAATTTTGATGAACGTGAAAACAAAAATTTTTCTCAATTTTTTGGGCACAGAATTTCAAATTTTGTTTGGCAGAAAATGTCGATTTTTTTTTCGGATGGAGATTTGGAAGCGGGAATATTTCCGTTGCCATGTCAATCTCCAAACACTCTCTCTCTCTTTAGACTCCTGGAGATCCTAACACCTGGATTCCATCTGGAAGCCCCCTCCCCATCTCGACACCCTCCGGGAGCAAAACTGGCCTGAAATACAACCAAGGCTGAAACGCTCTTCTCCGATCAGTTATTCTAGAACTAAATTCCCCCCAGCCGGGTGCGACGTCATGCACATGAAACCCAGTTTGACGCAACGCCCTTGACATGGGGTGGGTAGGAAAATGTGTCACCAATGAATATTTACACAATTTAATGATAAGGAATTTAGCCACCTGTTCTGGGAGCGGGAGGGGAGCTGTCATAATGGAACCAACTCCAGGCCACCCTTAGTTTCCTTGGGATAGTTTCCCTGACCCCCCCCATTTGGTGACAATCGGCGGTTGCTCCATTAGAGTTAATGGAACCAGATCCCGGACTGGTGTCAATTGGCCCTAGCCCCGTTGGAGCCCATGGAACCAGATCCCGGACTGGTGTCAATTGGCCATTATTGTGGGATTTACAGTACCTGACGATCCGGCTAAACACCTCTAATGTGCAAACAGTCGCACCCCTACCCTTGTGACTAAGCTGAGTACCACCTCTTATCTCTGTTGCACGAACCAGCAGATTGTATGGAACAAGTTCTATAAAACACAATGGGTTTGAGAAAGGGTCAATCTGAGTTGTATTTAAAGAGGGAGTGACCAGGCATGAGGGTCAGTGTGATTTATTACATTTCAGTAAATCATTCACTGTTACTCCCTATGTATATATGAATCCGATTCTGTATTTGGACTATACAGAGAGGAAAGGGGCCGTGCTTGACAGGTTAGTGCGTCTCTTCAATTTACAGAGAACTTGGAGGTGAAAGGAACCACTGTGTGGCTGAAGGTAAGAGTTTTTAAGCCGTGTTACATTATTGTTTGTAATCACCGATGATCTGCTGCAAAGCGCGTAAAGGCTGGAGATATATTTCAGGTGCAAGCTCCCATTGTAAAACCCCATGACGATGATAGTGCAGGGATAACGCGGTTCAGTTTCTGCAAAGGAAAAGACGCCTCACTCATGGACTGGTGTGTGAACGAAATAGGGAGCTTTTCAAAGGCAAAACCGGCAGCGAGGGGGCCAGCGTCTACTGAAACTCACTGGGAGTCGGGCCTCAGACTCCCTTCGGCTGCTTTGAACATCTCGGGTTTAGGGAACAGAGAAAAACCAGTCGACATAATTGATTTGGACCGTCAAAAAGCCTTCGGCAAGCTCCCTCACTGGAGGGCAGTAACAGGGCCGGCCCATAACATTTTGGCACCTGAGGCGGGGAGCTCAAATGACGCCCCCATTCCCCCTCGCTTGGGCCAAAACTTTGAAAGGTCTCAATTCTGCCTTCTTCCTGTTCTACTCCTCTCATGGTACTGCTCTGCTACCTACCCCAATAAAGGAGAACTAACAACTTAAAATGCCTTGTTCAAAAATTTAAAGTAACACTTAACTTTCAAATGCCTGAACAGCAAATGTAACTTTTCTTGTCTGCATAGTAAACACTGGCATTTTTATCTATTTGAATAATCAACGTGGTGTTTTCCATGCCTTCTTGGTTGCAAAGATTTGAACTGCATCCTGCTGAAGGTCGACAGTCTGGGCCAGCTCATGCTCTGTTGAGATGGTTGCAAGGCCGACCAGCCTCTCCTGTGTCATTGTGGAGCGTAGATGTGTTTTTATTAACTTCAGCTTGGAGAAGCTGCATTCTCCACTGGCAACTGTTACAGGAAGTGTTAGAAGTATTCGCAGAGCAACAAAAGCATTTGGAAAGAGGGTGGTCATCTTATTTGTGCACATATATTCCAGAACAGCCTTTGGAGTTGATCCTGTTGAGATGTATCTTGAAAGGGCTTTTAGTTCATCACCTAAATCACTCGCATCAATATCACGCATGTCATCATGTGTCAACACTGTCTCTAGTGCCCTGCATTGCTGGGGTAGGTCTTCTTCAGGTATAGTGAGGCGTTTGGGAATATCATAGAACATCCCAAATATACTGCTGTGTTCCTTGAGCTGCATGAAACGTTCTTCAACTGACTGTATTGCACAATCTAGCACCTGGTTAAATAATTCAACTTTGAATTGTTGTTTGGGGTCTCTTATGGGATTATCCCGTGCCTCGTAATCAAAATGCCTTCTTCAGTGACTCTTGTATTCTTGAATGGGTGGGAAAATAGCTTCAGTGTGAAGTTCTTCTGCCAACTTCTGTGCGCTCTTCAGAACGTTTTGAAATCCCTCATCTGACCGGTAAGACTGTAGGTTTGACTTTGCTTTGTCCAGTTGTTCCATTGCTCCAGATATATCAAGGTCAACACCTTGGAGTCTCTTGCTTACAACATTTATTTCAAACAGTATGTCATGCCACAACACTAAGCCACACAGAAATGTGAAGTTATGTATGTTTCTGGTGATTCCATTTCCCTCTGCCACTGTTGTCCCACGAACAGTTCCTGTCATAGCATTATCCTCCATAATGGCAACTAAGGCATCATCTATCTTCCCAATTTGGTGTTCGATAGGCTTTCTCGCCTCCACTCGACTTTCCCATCGTGTGGCACTCAGTGGTTCAGTGTCAGAGAGGATGTTCCCAGATGTTGCTTCAAAATTTGCCATCGATGAGTTGACGCAGAGAAAAATACATAGATGCTTTGAATGACATTAAAAAATTCAGCAGCCTCACTAGAAGCTGATGCTGCATCACTGACCACCAAGTTCAATGAATGAGAACTGCATGGGACAAAAAAAGCTCGAGGGTTTAACTCTCGGATCCGTGCCTGCACTCCTCTGGTCTTTCCTCTCATGTTGGCACCACTATCATAGCCCTGACCTCTCATGTCAGCTATCGCAATTCCCGTATCTTCCAGCTTTTAAGAAGCACATTTGTCAGACCAGCTCGTGTAGTATCATCAATGTCAATAAATTCTAGAAAATGCTCTCTGACAGTCACCATTGCAGGGACATTTTCACTAGGTTCTGTTGTTGTTACAAAACACACCATTCAAGTCATTTGTTCCATATGGCTGATGTCAGGTGTGCAGTCCAGAATAACAGAGTAATATCTTGCTGACTTCAGATCTGCCACAATCTTCTGTTTGACTTTTGTTGCCAGTAACTGTATGATCTCATTTTGAATTGTTTTCCCAAGGTAGTGGTGTGTGTACATTTCTTGGGTGGTGACTCTTCTTAGATGCTCCTGGAGTACAGCATCAAACTCAGCCATCAGCTCCACAATTTTAAGGAAGTGTCCATTGTTTGGCACATACAGCTGATCTGAAGTGCCACGCAGTGCGAGGTTTTGGGTAGCAAGCATTCTTACAATGGCAACGAGCCTTTTCAGAACATTTTGCCAGTAAAGAGACTCTGATGCAATCTTCTCTTGATGCTGATCATCTATGGTGGCCTTTAACCTTGGTCTCATCTCAAGCTCTTTCCACCTCTCTGGTGATTTGCTGCCTTCTCATGGCCTGCCAGATTTCTAGCCAGATTTTTCCAGTCCTTTGTTCCTGCAGAACCCAGTGTGGCTGGAACATTAGACTGGAAGAGTTTGCAACAAAAACAGTATGCAGCATTCTGGGTTTTTGAGTACATAAGCCATGGCCTCTTCACTTTGTCACCCTTGGGGATTTCACATCAGTAACGTGTTGGATGGAAACTTCTATTTTCATTGTCTTTGGGGAACATGAAGTTTTTCACTTGCTGTGGTCCATGCAGTACAAGGAAGTCCCTCAGGCAACTGCTCAAGTGGGTCCATAGTCCTGGATCATCTAGACTCAAGGAACTAAACTCAGCAGCTGTTTCTTGCACCTCCACCACACTCTTCTCTGATCTACACTTTTCTTCAGGCATGTGCATGATTACATCCATTTGAGATGGAGATATGGATGCCGCAGTAGCTGCCAGGTCACCTGCACTCTGACTAACTGCAAGATCAGGCATCTCCTCACCACTCACATCCTCACTGGGGCCGGAAGGCTCACCGTGAACATTTGTGTCTATGTATCTCAGGAGAGCTCCTTCCTGCTTAGATAGAAAAGCTGCCTTTGCTTTCTTGCTTTTTCTGAATGCTGCCCCAGAGGGGCATTTTCTCCTTTCACTCATGACTGCTGTTCTGTGCCAGCTATAGTGGCTCTCAACACTCAATTGAAGGGGACAAATAAGCAGGCTGGTAGTAGGGCCTGAGTGAGGGAAGATATCAGCGTCTTAAGGGCCTAACTGTCTCCTACTACTTCAGTTGACTGCCTGTTCTCCTCAAGTGGGTTCAGGGAAGCAGCAGGACACAGGAAGCTCCCTGAGAAGCTGGTGTTAATCAGTCCAGGCTTCTGAGGGTGCAAGAGAGGTACATAAGAGGCTCCTCCTCCTCTCTCTCCCTGCAGCTCTTGCTGCTTTATGTTGTTCCCCCTCACCTTTTCTCCTGCCTGCCTGTTATCTCTCTTGTGCCCTCCTTCCTCCAGCAGAGCACCCCCCCATCTTTGTGCATATAGCGCAGAGAGAATCCATATGGACCAGCAGCAGACACACTGTTTTACACTCTGGGTCCTAGTGGTCCCCCCCCGGAGTCTGGAACCTGAGGTGGCCGCAGGAATCGAAGCAGTGCTGGAGTGGGAGCCAATAGACTGTCATGGATCAGAAACAGGACAACAGCCAGAGACCAGAGGAGTTTGCAGCGTTGTTGTAGCCGTTCGGGTCCCAGGATATTAGAGAGACAAGGTGGGGGAGGGAAAAGCTTTTACTGGACCAGCTTTTGCTGGGGAGAGACACAAGGTCTCGAGCTCCGCTGACCCGCAGAAGAGCTCGGTGTTGCTCGGAAGCTCGTCTCTTCCCCAACCTTGTGTCTCTAGAAAACAGAGGGGGAATTCATGGGAATTTTGTGTGATGGCAAAAGCTTAAAAGTGGAGGCCTCTAAGGTCTGTGCTATGTTCAAGGTATCAAATGATCTGCAAGGGGTGGGGGTGAGTGAGGAGGGGGTGAAATCTGCACTGAGAACTTATTGAGGTTAGTCGGGAACTTCAGCGAGACCGAACGGAGCTGGGTCAATGGGCAACGTGCTGGCAGATAAAGTTGAGTTTTGATCAATGCAAAGTAACACGCATGGTGGAGGGGTTTGAAGGACTCCTAGACCTGACAGGTTCTAACTGAACCGGGTTGACTCAGGGAAGGGACCGGAGCGTCCCCATAGGAAGATCAATGGACACCTCAGCTCGCTGGGCAGCTGCAGAAGAGCAAAGTGAACAAGCCGTGGGGCTGCCCAAGGGGGTGGAGATAATGTGGAAAACACTGGAGTGCCCCTCTGAAGACCAGCAGGATCTCTGACCCTGGTGCCCCACAGGCAGCGCTGGTCGCCCCATGTCAGAAGGGACGGTGCAGACCTGGAGCAAATACGGACGAGAGATTGGAAAACTGGGCCAGGCAAGAGCCCTGCAGCGGGACTGGGATCCCACGGGTCCCACAGGACCAGCTGCCATAATAGCGGGAGTGGGTAAAAGTACTTTGTTGCGGGCGGGATTGGGTGGGCAAAGAAAGCCGACTGCGGTGATATGCAGGAAAACACAGGGCAGCAGCTTGTCAGCAATAGAATTTCAGCAATAGAAAGCAAGTTTTTTTTTTAAAAATAAAGGGTTTTGCCCTTACATTTCAGTGAGGGATAGAAAGAGGTTTGATGTATTATAACAGGACTTAAAGTATTTTTTATGTGGTTTAAGCAAGATTTGTTTTATACTTTTAGTAGAAACAATTGTGTCTGACTTCTGTTTATATATATATATAGTATATTAACCAAACTTTTTTTCAATTTTTTTTAAGTAGCATGAGGGATTTTGTCTCTCTTGCGGGATTTGTAGGATCTAAGGTTTTTGCTGGTGTGAAAGGAATAAAAATGCAGGAAACAATGCGGGAGTGGGTAGGAGTGGGATTAAAAAAATAGTCCCATGCCGGGCTCTACCCTGGAGTTCCCACTCTGTTATTTCTAGGCATGTTTGTGGCATGAGAGAGCTGAGAACAATGTTTTCACCAAAACTTTTCTCCACCCAAAATGCAGGTTTGGGGCAACTGAAACATTTCGTGAATTTGTGTCAATTTCGCCGCATTGCTGCAGCAGCAGAAACAAATCCTAGAAAAAAAAATCCTGAAAAAAAGGAAATGTTTTGTCCTCACACTTCCGGAATGAATCGTTTTGATTTTTTCAACTCAAAACGTCATTTCAAAATGGACGGCAACGTTTATATTTAAACCATTTTAAGAATGTTTTTAAATGCCTGAAAATGAACCAAAACCATTTTTCGTTCGGCTTTTCAGTTGGACGAGAATTTTGGGCCAACCCAAAACGATTTCCCCCCCGATCTTTTGGAACTGCCAGTGAACCACAAAATTGGTTATTTGTGCAGCCCTATTGCCTGGTGCTTCCCCCCGAATCGCGGCTCTAATTCCCTTTCCATCCTCATGTCGGGCTTGACTCTCTCCTCCTCCCCTCGGGCAGAGCTCGCTGTGTCAGCCGGGAGAAGCTCCGTTCAGCTCCCAGCCCAGCCCCGGGCGCCTCCCGGCACCATGATGGTTTCCTTCATCCTCTGCCTTCTCCCGGCTCTCCTAGCTACAGCGAGTGCACAAGGTGAGTCACCCGCTGCTGTGGCCATGTAACCTCTCCTGGACTTGGACACTTTCTACCCCCCGGATCCCCAGTCAGGGGAACATCCAGCCTGCGCAGGGAGGGGGGATTAGCTCCGTGTGGGGTTCAGGGTCCTGTCTACACTACAGCTTCTGTAGTGGCTTAGCCACAGAGCTGTGGCTTGGCAGGCAGAGGCCTGTAGTGAAGACGCCACCTGTCCCAATGGACGGGGTTTTTCCATTTCTACAGGAACTCACCTCCCCGAGCGACGACAGCCAGGCTGAGGGAAGTGTTCACCCATCGACCTGCATCTACTCCAGGGGTTAGATCGGCCTCGCTGCGGCGCTCAGGGTGTGGACTTTTCAAACCCGCCCCCCCGAGCAATGTAGCTATATCACCCTGTTTAGTGTAGACAAGGCCTGAGGGACACCGTGACTGGATCCAGGCCTGGATTCTTACTTCCACGAAGGCCCCTCTGCGCTGCTTTGGCAGCATAAAGGGGACTAAATATAGGAGTCAATTCCACTGTTAGGGGATTGAGCGTAATCTGGAATCCGGCCTACAGTTTCCGGTAGCAGAGGGCTCTCTGACTGAGCAAACAGCGGCAGAATGAGATCCAAAGGCTGGGAGTTGAATTTAGACCAATCCAAGGTGCAGCTTGTGTGCAGGGCGCTGTACATACGGACTGAAGGGCAGAGATTGTTCACTTACAGGTCCCCAAGAGGTCTGTGCGTGTCCATGCGCCGTGGTTAACGCCACTTGAATCAATGGGAATTTGGGGAACAAGGGACAATGAACGTCCTTTTGTTCTGCTTTTTGCCTGGCAATTTCCATCCTTCCCATTCCCCACAGATTGCGAATGGCTGGGCTGATCCCGAGGGATGTGGGCAAAGTCGGCTTTACCTTAAGCTCAGGGCCGTGTAACTGGGCTGTAAACCTGGGGGACCAGTGCAGTGGAGAGCCTTCCCCACGGGGATCAATCCCCACGAGTCTAGGGGCCAAGACAGCTGGCTCCCGCACCCCCAAACCTTTCTGCCAGACCCCTACACTGGCCGGCTGGCAGCCCAGAGAGCCTGGCTGCACTCACATCAGTGGCCTTTCCCTATTTCTGTGCAACCAAATAACTTTTGAACGCTGCGTTCCATCCACTCCAGAATGTCAGGGGATGTTCTAGACATCACTGGGGAGAACCGCATTGACTTTGGGGGGAATCAGAAAACCGGAAGAGGGAGATCAGGGACACACAGAGACATTGGCATTTGGCCAGCCCAGCCGCACTTTCAACCACCCTTGTAATTGTGTGTAGATCAGAAACCCGGTTCGTGGCACCATTGACATCTTCCAGCCCATCAACCCCCGCCCCCTCCCCCAGCCTAGCTCTGCCCAGCGTCCCCATGGACGGCTGATCTCCCAGACAGAAAGAAGGATGATGGTGGAGGGGAGGGGGTGTTAATTGGGGGCACACAGAGCCCCTGACATGGGGGGAGAATGGGGGGCCCTGGTATGGGAGATGGGGAATGGGGGGCACATAGAGCCCCTGGAATGAGGTACGGGGTGGGGGGGGCGTGCATGGTGTCCCTGCAATAGAAGGGGCGGGACGGGCACACGAGGAGTTTGTGAGGACCAAGCGGGGCTGCCAGGAGCGCTGGGCGGTGTGACAGACTCAGACAATGCACCCTGCGAAGCGAGCGACTCTCCAGTTCTGTGAATACCTGCACAATGGGAGCCACATCTGGGGTGGGCGGAGTATGTTTTGTGGGTGGAGCTTGGGAAGAGCACCATCCCCTTCACCTGTCCCCAATGGGACCCCTGGGTACTGTTGGTCCAATGGCTAAAATTGTGCAATTGCTGAGTGTCCGGGAGGAAATCAGGTCCGTTAGCCCCTCGGCTTGTTTGGAGCAGAGGGGGAAGACTGGGGCTAAGGGACGGGGCAGACTGACACTGTCACGCCACAGTAAGAAGGAAACACATGTTCTTCTTTCTCCAACAGAAACCCTGACATGCAACGTGTGCTTTGGTCAAACGGAGGCCTGCAGTTTTGCTCCAGGGATTTGCCAAGACAACAAGGCTACTGGTGCCTGCCTCTCCGTGGCAGAAGTTATTAAACTGGGTAGGGGGCATTGCCGTCACCCCAGGCACATCCTACCCCACAGTCTGTCACCATGATCATCGCTAAGGCCAACCCCAAAACAATCCCTCAACAAAGCACATTCACCCGGCACCGAGCACCCAGTCTGTGCTCGACGCGTGATTTATTCAGGCAACGTTGCTGTGTCTTAGGTAGCGACTGGAAGACACGGCAGTTTGGAATCCTGGCCCCATTGGAGTCAGTTGCAAATCTCCCATTGACTTCAGTGGGGCCAGGATTTCACCCCTCGAGCTTTAGTTATTGAATTTCCTTCACTAAGGTTTCATCCCCACAATCGACGGCTGCGCGGCAACAGGCGAAGCTGCTTCGGGTGGAAATGCACGTTCTGAGTCCTGTTAAAAACAGGAGATTGGTGCTGAGACCCCCTGTAGACTGTCGGCTTGCTCCCAAAATCTTGTATGAAGCTGTTAGTCTCCTGCTCAGGGCTGGAGCTCAGCCTTACAAGTGTTTTCCCCTTGCTTGGGATGCAAATTCAAGATACTTTTTGCCCGTTTGACTTAAAGAGATTCCAAACCTTTTCCGTGTCCCACTCCCTGAGGTCCTCAGGCCGGCGGATTTCACTGGTTCCCTTCATTTCTCACCGTTTGCCCTTTGGAATCGAAAACCTCAGTTACAGACCCATTTCTGTTCATCCTTCCACTGAATTAAAGAGAGTAAATGGCTCCTTCCATTTACTCTGTAAGAAGGATGCATAGCACAATGTCAGCTTTAACGTGGTCTGTCTTTATCTAATCTATCTATCTATCCCCATATGTGCCCACCTGCCTCTGACCACACTCAGGAAATTTTCCCAGCACAGTCACAAATGGGTTTATTAAAACTTCCGCCCACTCAGGGTCTCTCTTCACTGCAGAGTTAATGTGGGCCATGACCCCAGTTTTAGCCCTAATCACCCCACCTCACCCCGTACTATCTACACACAAAACCCTTTAACCTCAGGCTAGCAGATGCAATTTGGAGTGTAGTTTAGACCCAGATTCCTCTTTAACTTCCTGAATTGTGGGTCCCACAACTGGACACAGGATCCCAGCAGTGTTGCCCCAGGGCCAAATATGGAGGTAAAATAACCTCTCTGATGTGACTCGAGGTTCCCCTCCCAGCCTCTCATTTTCTTTTTTGGTTTTCTGTCTTTAACAAAGATGGGACACAGAGCACATACTTCTACAAACAATGTCTGGGTACCTATGCCAGTGACATAAATGTCCCCATCTCTTTCACTGTTGGGAACGGCAAGTATGTGAGGATCAACACCGCACGATGCAACAACACAGATAAATGTAACTCGGCTGCACTTGGAGGTACGTTCTGGGTCTGTTTTTACCAACCCTCTTTAATGGCTTGTCCACATGAACAGTTAGATGGAGCGGAGCTGGGGTGTGAATCCAGCTCTCCACGTGCCCCGGCTGATGCTCGTAAACAGGTTGTTCGAGTGCCTTGGAAGGGCACTCACTCAAAGCACATTAACGACCGGTTCACGGGCGCACGTGGCCAGCTAGGCCGTGGCAGGCTGGGGCGTCGTTGATTCATGCCCCGGCAGATCCTTACACCCCGGCCCCCTTGCTACAGTCAAATGGTTCACGTGGACAAGCCCCCGGCACAACTGTATTTGTTACCATTTGTCCCCTTTATTACTCCAACATCCATTCACTCGAACGTCTCATCTGTCTCCATTAAAATGCCTGTAGCTGGCGGGTCTCCAGACCAGGGGGTGGAACAGTCGGGGCCCATGTGAAATCAGACGGGCGAGGGCTGCAGGTGAGAGAGGGGGCAGCAGCCGGGATGGGCTCAAATCTAAACCTCCCTGAGCCTGTCAGGCTCCACTTCAAAGTAGCTGGGGGCTGGCACTGATCGGATGTGGCGTTCACAGATTGTCGTGTCACAGACAGACGGAGAAATGCCGTCGGGCTGGGGGTGGGGCCTTCGCATGCTCAGGCAATGCAGGGCACATACACCCGTTTGAACGAGGTTTAACCCACCCTGTAACCGTGTCTCTCGGTTCTTAGTGCCCACGGTGAATGCCACCAAGAACGGGCTGCAGTGCCCAACCTGCTTCGCTCTGAACTACACTGCCTGCAACAGCCAAGACACCCCTTGCACAGGGGACGAGACCTATTGCATGGATTTCACTGGGTTTCTATACCAAGGTAAATGCTGCCAGGTGCCCGCAGTGCGGGAGCGACCCCGGGAATCTCACGCCTCGGGAACTCCCCAGAGAGCTGGTGAAATTTGTGCTGGGCCCTTGGGCGGGTGGGGGCAGCCATGGGGGGGGGGGGTGGGTTTGGCCGGAGGGAAGGAGAGAAGAACTTGGAAGTTTTCCCTTCCTCACCGGCTCCCCCCTCCTTCAGTGATGCCGTCCTGCCCCTGGAGTTATGACAACACGGTCTCCTGCCATGGGAAGGGTTGTTATGTCAATGATGCAGAGGTGGGGAGAGAACCCAGGAGTCCTGGCTCCCAGCCCCCACTGCTCTAACCACTCCCTTTCTGTTTAACGTGGCTAAGCTATTGCTCAGTGCGGAAGCTCCTGTTCTCAGTGTGTGTCCAGGACTCCCAGCGCTTTGGGGTGTTTATAAAATAACTGAACCGAGCGGTCGGGGCTGCCGGGGACGGTGAGAGCCGGGCATGTTCCCGGAGGGGGGGGGTGCCAGGCGCTGAGGAAGGAGCCGCCCCCAGCGATCAGCTGGGATCCAAACTCCAGCTTCAGTCTCTTGTGGAGCTGCAGAAAGGGGCGCGGGGGAGGCAAGAGGGGAACAGACGCCCGCCCTGCCGTGGCCGGTTACAGCGAGAGCAGGGAGAGCACCGGGCGGGTGGGAGTGGGAGGCCGAGGCGGGAACCTCTGGACGGTGCAGACAGAGAAGGAACCAGAGCTGCCCCCGTCTAATAACAGGCTGATTTCCTCCCTCAGGCACATCTCATTCACCGTTTCAAGCAAAAGGCTGCACTACTGCGTCTCCTCAGGTCATTAAACCTGGAACCACCCTGACTACTATAGCCTACACATTTAACTTTTTTTGGGGGGCCTCTGTTCCAGCGGAGAAAATACCCACCAGCCCCCCTCCCACAACCACCGCCCCCCTAGAAACAACCCCCACCACCGCCGCAACAACCACCGCCGCAACAACCACCCCCACCCCCACTACAACCACCACCCGCCCTAAAAAAACTACCACAACCAAAACCACCACCGTCCCCGGAACAACGCCCACCCCTACATCCACCACCACCACTCCCGCTACAACCACCACCACCAACACAACCACCGCCGCCACCCCAACTGCAACCACCACCCCTAACACAACCACCACCACCCCCTCAAAAACTACTACCCCCGAAACAACTACCACAAACAAAACCACCACCCCCAAAACAACGCTCACCCCCAGAACCACCGCCACCACCACCAAACCCACTACCCCACCCAAAACAACCACCCCAACCAAACCAACCACCCTCCACCAAACAACCCACAATGGAGGCAGCCCGGCTCTGGGGAAATTCTCCTTTGCCCTCTACCGGCTTGGCCTGACTGGGCTGCTGCTGGTGAGGCTGCTCTCCTGACCCCCACCCTGCACGGCCCACACAGCACCTGGTGCCTGTGAATAAAGGCCTGAATTCCCAGCAGCCCCCCCTCTGAGGCCCCTCCACACCCCTGGGGCGATGCAAAGGGGACGCTGCGTAGCCAAGAGTCTGCACGGCGTATGGGTGTGTGCGTCCGTCCCGGTACCTCCCGGCTGGCTGGAATCTCTCTGTGCATTAGCAAATTCACCGAATAAATCAGGATGCGAAATAAAAGCCCCCGGTGGGTTGTTCTGTTCAGGTTGCCTGTTGCTGGGCCCGTCCGCATGTGACTTGGGCGCTGTCACAGGCATTAGCCACATTAGAATTTGCTTGTCTCTCTGTGTATGTATATGTGTGTATGTAAATATAAAAGCTACAATAAAAATCTACATTCCAAGCACACCATGGAGGTCGCACACTCGAGCACTCAGAAGTTAGGAAATGCCAGAACACACGTTGCCAGTACAAGCTTAACCCAATCCCCGGCGTGTCTGCGTTGTGCTGCAGCCTTTGAGTCCACGGTCAAAGACTGTGTGTTCTCCACTGCAGCCCTGCCTCAGTCAATACGTCTTTTCCTTCTCATTGGGGCACTAACCCCAGGCTGTATTTCCCACCCGCCGTTCCTAGCCTGCACTGCGCTGAATGATTGACACCTCCTGGGCCTCTCTGTGGAGTTCTCGCCACGGGATCTGAGGGCGTCACAAATGTTAATGGCTTCGTCTTTGCAACAAATATCTCTGAGGATATTTAATCTCCCAAGGCACATTTCCTAAACCCTGCTGTCATTGGACATTCCCCAGGCGGGGATTCACGCCCACCCCCAGAGGTGGCTGCATTTCAGTTGTATCCTAGTCTGAAGGATCTGAGGTCCCTTGGCATGTAAGAGAGAAATAAATGTACCAGGGTGGTACCTAGAGATCAGGGACGCGTTATGACAAGCACTGCCCAGACCCCGAGCAGATCGGGGCCCCCGTTGTGCCAGGTGCTGCACAGACATGTCGACACAGTCCTGCCCTCAAGATCTTTCGAGATAGACAGAGGAGGTGAATGGGGAGAGATAAGTAGTACAAGGGTGACAACATCAATCAAAAATTGAACCCACCTCTTTTACTCTCAGGCTCCACCCACTTGTCACCATAAGACTCATCCCCTGGGGTATTACTTCTGGGGTCAAGATGGACACCTGACCAGAAGCAAGGGGTAGCATATGACCCCTCTAAGAACTCCCACCCACCATTCTGTACCAAGTGGGGTGGGGTTTAGCCCCATAGGACCTCCCTGAGGGCAGATTTGACCAATCAGGGCAGGTTCTGGGGTGGAGTGACCCACCTGAAAAGAGGGCTGTGTGACCCCTCTAAGAACTCCTCCCACTGCCTTTTACCAAGGGGGATTCAGCCCCCCTTAGAGCATCCCAGAAGGGAAACATGTACTAATCAGGAGAGGTGTAATGTGTGAGTCTAGGCTGGACCCCCTCTCCACCCCCCGATCTCTGGGGTTTGACAGTGATTGTAAGTATATCTTAACAGCAATACACGGTCTCTCTCATTAAGCCTGGGCCTTAGGCCTCAAAGATAAAATGGTCAGTGAAGTACCATGGCCTTTAAAGGTGTTTTCAGTGAAGGTTGCCTGCCTCAAAAACTACAGACAGATCAGAGAAAAGAATTTCTCAACAAAACCTGAAGCAGAGTGCTAAGGTGGCATGATGTGGGGATTGTGGTGTGATTTAACAGAACTTTACAAACTCGGCTGTGGAGATATGTTGAATCCCACAACACCGCACGGTACCTTGACATGTTCCCTGAGTTTATAAAGAGTGACAACCGGAGATTTCACAGAACTGTACGTACCAGACCCGCCGATGTCAACCCCTCAAATTCTCTGACGATATGGAAAATGGTTTACGGAGAGTTTTAAAATAAAACCAGTTGTTGCTCCTGTTAGAAAAGGCGACCGCTTTTGGAAAAGAGCTTTTGAAACCAAAAGAGCTTTTGAAAAAGGTTTGTGCGGGAATTTTCCATTCCCCTTACTCTTGTGTTTTTAATGACAGTCGAGATTCTAGAGAACAAGGCTGAAGACTCGGCGAGGCACCGATACAAAACCACCACCTACCAGTGGAATCTGAGCCTTGCATTCATGCATTGATATAACTAATCCCCAGGTTTTCCATCTCACTGTTCATCAGTCAATCACAAACCTCTCTCTCTCTTTAGACTCCTGGAGATCCTAACACCTGGCTTCTCTCTGGAAGCCCCCTGCCCATCTTGACAACCTCCGGGACCAAAACTGGCCTGAAATACCAGCAAGGCCGAAACGCTCTTCTCCGCTCAGTTATTCTGTAACTAACTTCCCCCAGCCGAGTGCGACGTCATGCGCATGAAACCCAGTTTGATGCAACGCCCTTGACATGGGGCGGGGAGGAAAATGTGTCATCAATGAATGTTGACACAATTTAATGAGAAGGAATTTAGCCACCTGTTCTGGGAGCGGGAGGGGAGCTGTCGTAATGGAACCAACTCCCTGGCCAACCTTAGTTACCGTGGGATAGTTTCCTGGACCCCCCATTTGGTGTCAATCGGCCGTTGCTCCATTAGAGTTAATGGAACCAGATCCCGGGCTGGTGTCAATTGGCCCTAGCCCCATTGGAGCCAATGGGGCCAGATCCCCGGCTGCTGTCAATTGGCCGTTGCTGTGCGATTTACAGCACCTGACGACCTGGCTAAACACCTCTGACATACAAACAGTCGCACCTCTACCCCTGTGACTAAGCTGAGTACCACCTCTTCTCTCTCTTGCACGAACCAGCAGACAGTGTGGGACACGTTCTATAAAACACAAGCTGATGGGTTGAGAAAGAGTCAATCTGAATTGTATTTAGAGAGGGAGTGGCCAGGCATGAGGGTCGTGTAATTTATGACATTTCAGTAAATCATTCACTGTTACTCCCTATATATATATATGAATCCGATTCTTTCTTTGGCCTACATAGAGAGGAAAGGGGCTGTGCTAGACAGGTTAGTGCATCTCTTCCATTTTGCAGAGGACTTGGAGGTGAACGGAACCATTGTGCGGCTGAAGGTAAGAGGTTTTAAGCCATGTTAAATTATTGTTTGTAATCTTTCATGAGCTGCTGAAAGCGCGTAAAGGCTGGAGATGCATTTCATGTGCAAGCTCCCGCTGTAAAACCCCAGGACGATGATAGTGCAGGGATAAAGCGGTTCAGTTTCTGCAAAGGAAAAGAAGCCCCACTCATGGAATGGCGTGTGAACGAAATAGGGAGATTTTCAAAGGCAAAACCGGCAGTGAGGGGGCCAGCGTCTGCTGAAACTCACCGGGAGTCGAGCCTTGGACTCCCTTCGGCTGCTTTGAGCGTCCCAGGTTTAGCGAGCAGAGACGAACCAGTCCACGTACAGTCCACTGCACTGTCAAAAAGCCTTTGGCAAGCTCCCTCGCCATAGGGCAGTAAGGAATCGAAGCAGTGCTGGAGTAGGAGGCAATGGACTGTCATGGAGCAGAAACAGGACAACAGCCAGAGAACAGAGAAGTTTGCAGCGTTGTTGTAGCCGTTCGGGTCCCAGGATATTAGAGAGACAAGGTTGGGGAGGGAAAAGCTTTTATTGGACCAGCTTCTGCTGGGGAGAGACACAAGCTCTCGAGCTCCGCTGACCCGCAGAAGAGCTCGGTGTCGCTCGGAAGCTCGTCTCTTTCCTCCACCTTGTGTCTCTAGAAAAGAGAGCAGGAATATATGGGAATTTTGTGTGATGGCAAAAGCTTAAAAGTGGAGGCCTCCAAGGTCTATGATAGACCCAGTGTTCAAGGTATCAAATGATCAGCAAGTGTGGGGAGTGAGGATGTAGTGAAACCTGCAGAGGAGGCAAACCTCAATAAGAGATTAGTCGGGAACTTCAGCGAGACCGAACGGAGCTGGGTCAATGGGCAACGCGCTGGCAGATGAAGTTGAGTTTTGATCAATGCAAAGTAACACGCATGGTGGAGGGGTTTGAAGGACTCCTAGACCTGACAGGTTCTAACTGAACCGGGTTGACTCAGGGAAGGGACCGGAACGTCCCCGTAGGAAGATCAATGGACACCTCAGCTCGCTGGGCAGCTGCAGAAGAGCAAAGCGAACAAGCCGTGGGGCTGGCCAAGGTGGTGGAGATAATGCGGAAAACACTGGAGTGCCCCTCTGCAGATCAGCAGGATGCTCTGACCCTAGCGCCCCACAGGCAGCGCCGGTCGCCCCATGTCAGAAGGGACGGTGCAGACCTGGAGCAAATATGGACGAGAGAATGGAAAACTGGGCCAGGCAAGAGCCCTGCAGTGGGACTGGGATCCCACGGGTCCCACAGGACCGGCTGCCATAATAGCGGGAGCAGGTAAAAGTACTTTATTGAGGGTGGGGTTGGGTGGGGCAAAGAAAATTGACTGCGGTGATATGCGGGAAAACACAGGGCAGGAGCTTGTCAGCAATATAAAGCAAGTTGATTTTTACCCTTAAATTTAAGCAAAGGATAGAAAGAGGTTTAGTGTTTATTATAACAGGAGTTAAAGTATTTTTACATGATTTATGCAAGATTTGTTTTATACTTTAGTAGAAACAATTGTGTCTGACTTCTGTTTATATATATATGGTATATTAACCAAACTTTTTTTCAGTTTTTTAAAGTAACATGAGGGAATTTGTCTCTCTTGCGGGATTTGTAGGATCTACGGTTTTTGCTAGTGTGAAAGGAATAAAAATGCAAGAAACAATGCAGGAGTGGGTAGGAGTGGGATTAAAAAAATAGTCCCAAGCCGGGCTCTACCCTGGAGTTCCCACTCTGTTATTTCTAGGCATTTCTGTGGCATGGGGGAGCTGAGAGAAATTTTTTCACCAAAACTTTTTCCACCCAAAAATGCAAGTTTGGGGCAAGTGAAACATTTTCTGAATTTGTGTCAGTTTTGCCACATTGCTGCAGCAGCAAAAACAAATCCTAGAAAAAAGAATCCTGAAAAAATGTTTTGTCTTCACACTTCCAGAATGAAACGTTTTGTTTTTTTCAACTCAAAATGTCATTTCAAACTCGACGGCAACATTTTCATTTATACCATTTTAAAAATGTTTCTAAATGCCTGAAAATGAATCAAAACCATTTTTCATTTGGCTTTTCGGTCGGATGAGAATTTTGGTTCAACCGAAAACAATTTTTATTTCCTGATCTTTTGGAACATCCAGTGAACCAAAAAATTGGTAATTTGTGCAGCTCTCTTGCCTGGTGCTTTTCCCCCCGAATCTCAGCTCTAATTCCCTTTCCATCCTCATGTCGGTCTTGACTCTCTCCTCCTCCCCTCCGGCAGAGCTCGCTGTGTCAGCCGGGAGAAGCTCCGTTCAGCTCCCAGCCCAGCCCCGGGCGCCTCCCAGCACCATGATGGTTTCCTTCATCCTCTGCCTTCTCCCGGCTCTCCTAGCTACAGCAAGTGCACAAGGTGAGTCACCCGCTGATGTGGCCGTCTAACCCCCCCGGACTTGAACACATTACACCCCCCGGATCCCCAGTCAGGGGAACATCCAGCATGCGCAGGGAGGGTGTCTGAAGGACTGCATTACTGGATACTGCTCTGAATTCTTATTTCCACGAAGGCCCCTCTGCGCTGCTTTAGCAGCATAAAGGGGACTAAATATAGGAGTCAATTCCACTGTTAGGGGACTGTGTGTGAGCTGGAATCCGGCCTACAATTTCCGGTAGCAGAGGGCTCTCTGACTGAGCAAACAGCGGCAGAATGAGATCCAAAGGCTGGGAGTTGAATTTAGACCAATCCAAGGTGCAGCTTGTGTGCAGGGCGCTGTACATACGGACTGAAGGGCAGAGATTGTTTACTTACAGGTCCCCAAGAGGTCTGTGCGTGTCCATGCGCCGTGGTTAACGCCACTTGAATCAATGGGAATTTGGGGAACAAGGGACAATGAACGTCCTTTTGTTCTGCTTTTTGCCTGGCAATTTCCATCCTTCCCATTCCCCACAGACTGCGAACGGCTGGGCTGATCCCGAGGGATGTGGGCAAAGTCGGCTTTAACTTAAGCCGAGGGCCGTGTAACCGGCTGTAAACCTGGGGGACCAGTGCAGTGGAGAGCCTTCCCCACGGGGATCAATCCCCACGAGTGTAAGGGCCAAGACAGCTGGCTTCTGCCCCCCAACCTTTCTGCCAGACCCCTCTGCTGGCTGCCTGGCAGCCCAGAGAGCCTGGCTGCACTCACATCAGTGGCCTTTCCCTATTTCTTCTGTGCAGCCAAATAACTTTTGAACGCTGCGTTCCATCAACTCCAAAATTTTGGGGGATGTTCTAGACATGACTGGGCAGAACCACATTGACTTTGGGGGAAATCAGAAAACAGGAAGAGGGAAATCGGGGACACACAGAGCCGTTGGCGTCTGGCCAGCCCAGCCGCACTTTCCACCACCCCTGTAACTGTGTGTAGATCAAAGAACCGGTTGGTGGCGCCATTGACATCTTCCAGCCCATCGACACCCCCCAGCCCAGCTCTGCCCAGCGTCCTCATGGAGCTTAGCATGTTCCACCCCGAGCGGCTGATCTCCCAGACTGGAAGAAGGATGATGGTGGAGGGGGGAGGTGATTTGGGGGCACACAGAGCCCCTTGCATGGGGGGAGAATGGGGGGCCCTGGTATGGGAGATGGGGAATGGGGGGCACATAGAGCCCCTGGAATGAGGTAGAGGGTGGGGGGGGGCGTGCATGGTGTCCCTGCAATAGAAGGGGCGGGACGGGCACACGAGGAGTCTGTGAGGACCAAGCGGGGCTGCCAGGAGCCCCGGGCGGTGCGCCAGACTCAACCAATGCACCCTGCGAAGCGAGCGACTCTCCAGTTCTGTGAATACCTGCACAACGGGAGCCACATCTGGGGTGGGCGGAGCTTTTTTTGTGGGCGGAGCTTGGGAAGAGCACCATCCCCTTCACCTGTCCCCAGTCTGACCCCCTTGGGTATTGCTGGCCCAGGGGCTAAAATTGTGCAGTTGCTGAGGAAATCGGGTCCGTTAGCCCCACGGCTAGTCTGAAACAGGGGGTGAAGACTGGGGCTAAGGGACATGTCAGAGGTGACACTGTCACGCCACAGTAAGAAAGAAACACGTCTTCTTCTTCTTTCTCCAGCTGCGACCCTGACATGTAACACGTGCTTTGGCCTAAAGGAGACCTGCGATAAGGCGGCAGGAACCTGCCAAGACAACAAGGCTACTGGTGCCTGCCTCTCCTTAGCAGAAGATATTACATTGGGTAGGTGACATTACCTTCAACCCAGGCACATCCTACCCCACAGTCTGTCACCATCCTCATCGCTAAGGCCAACCCCAAACAGTCCATCAACAAAGCACATTCACCCGGCACAGAACACTCAGTCTGTGCTCGACGCTTCATTTATTCAGGCAACGTTACTGTGTCTTAGGTAGCGACTGGAAGACACGGCGGTTTGAAATCCTGGCCCCATTGGAGTCAGTTGTAAATCTCCCATTGACTTCAGTGGGGCCAGGATTTCACCCCTTGAGCTTTATCTGCTCGAGCGAAGCTGCTTTGGGTGGAAATGCACGTTCTGAATCGTGTTAAAAAAAAGAAATTGGCGCTGAGATCACTTGTAGACTGTTGGCTGGCTCCCCGAGTCCTGTCTGAACCTGTTAGTCATCTGCTCAGGGCTGGAGCACAGCCTTACAAGATTTCCCCCCATGCTTGGGATGCAAATTCAAGATACCTTTTGCCCGTTAGACTTAAAGAGATTCCAAACCTTCTCCATGTTCAACTCCCTGAGGTCCTCAGGCCAGCGGATTTCACTGGTTCCCTTCATTTCTCAACGTTTGCCCTTTGGAATCGAAAACCTGAGTTACAGACCTGGTTTTGTACGTCCTTCCACTGAATTAAAGAGAGTAAATGGCTCCTTCCATTTACCCTGTAAGAAGGATGCATAGCGCAATGTCAGCTTTAACGTGGTCTGTCATTATCTACCTACCTACCTACCTATTTATCCCCATACACCCCTATCTGTCTATCCCCCATACGTGACCACCTGCCTCTGACCACATTCAGGAAATTTTCCCAGCACAGTCAGAAATGGGTTTATTAAAACTTCCACCCACTCATGGTATGTCTTCACTGCAGAGTTAATGTGGGCCGTGACCAGAGGTTTAACCTTAACCCCACCCCCTCACCTTCTCCTACTATCCACACACAAAACCCTTTAATCTCAGGCTAGCTGATGCGATTTGGGGTGTAGTTTAGACCCAGATTCCTCTTTAACTTCCTGAATTGTGGGTCCCAGAAATAGACACAGGATCCCAGCAGCATTGCACCAGGGCCAAATATGGAGGTAAAGTAACCTCTCTGATGTGACTCGAGGTTCCCCTCCCAGCCTCTCATTTTCTTTTTTGGTTTTCTGTCTGTAACAAAGATGGGACAGAGACCACGTACTTCTACAAACAATGTCTAAATACCTATACAAGTGACATAAAAGTCCCCATCTCTTTCACTGTCGGGAATGGCAAGTATGTGAGGATCAACACCGCACAATGCAACGACACAGATAAATGTAACTCGGCTGCACTTGGAGGTACGTTGTGGGTCTGTTTTTACTGTCCCTGTTTCATGGCTCGTCCACACGAACAGTCAGACGGTGCTGAGTTGGGGTGTGAATCCAGCTCTCCGCTTGCCCCCTGCCGATACACGTGACCGTTCGAGCGGTTTGGAAGGGAACTAGCTCAAAGCACATTAACCAACGGTTCACAGGCGCACGTGGCCAGCTAGGCCGTGGCAGGCTGACGCAGGGTCGATTCACGCCCCGGCAGATCCTTACACGCCGGCCCCCCTTGCTACAGTCGAATGGTTCACGTAGACAAGCCCCCAGCACAATTGTATTTGTTACCATTTGTCCCCTTTACTGCCCCCAACATCCATTCACTCGAACGTCTCATCTGTCTCCATTGAAATGCCTGTAGCTGGCGGGTCTCCAAACCAGGGGGTGGAACAGTCGGGGCCCATGTGAAATCAGACGGGCGAGGGCTGCAGGCGAGAGAGGGGGCAGCAGCCGGGATGGGCTCAAATCTAAACCTCCCTGAGCCTGTCAGGCTTCACTTCAAAGTAGCCGGGGGCTGGCACTGATCGGATGCGGCGTTCACAGATTGTCGTGTCACAGACAGACGGAGAAATGCCGTCGGGCTGGGGGTGGGGCCTTCGCATGCTCAGGCAATGCAGGGCACATACACCCGTTTGAACGAGGTTTAACCCACCCTGTAACCGTGTCTCTCGGTTCTCAGTGCCCACGGTGAACGCCACCAAGAACGGGCTGCAGTGCCCAACCTGCTTCGCTCTGAACTACACTGCCTGCAACAGCCAAGACACCCCTTGCACAGGGGATGAGACCTATTGCATGGATTTCACTGGGTTTCTATCCAAAGGTAAATGCTGCTAGCTGGCTGCAGTGCGGGAGCGACCCCGGGAATCTCACGCCTCGGGAACTCCCCAGAGAGCTGGTGAAATCTGTGCTGGGCCCTTGGGCAGGTGGGGGCAGCCATGAGGGGGGGGGGGTGGGTTTGGCCGGAGGGAAGGAGAGAAGAACTTGGAAGTTTTCCCTTCCTCACTGGCTGCCCCCTCCTTCAATGATGCCACCCTGCCGCTGGAGTTATGACAACACGGTCTCCTGCCATGGGAAGGGTTGTTATGTCAATGATGCAGAGCTGGGAGAGAACCCAGGAGTCCTGGCTCCCAGCCCCCACTGCTCTAACCACTCCCTTTATGTTCAACGTGGAGCTAAGCTTTTGCTCAGTGTGGAAGCTCCTGTTCTCAGTGTGTGTCCAGGACTCCCAGCGCTTTGGGGTGTTTATAAAATAACTGAACCGAGCGGTCGGGGCTGCCGGGGACGGTGAGAGCCGGGCATGTTCCCCGGGGGGGCCGGGCGCTGGGGAAGGAGCCTCCCCCGGGCAATCAGCTGGGATCCAAACTCCAGCTTCAGTCTCTTGTGTGGAGCTGCAGAAAGGGGCGCAGGGGAGACGAGAGGGGAACAGACGCCCGCCCTGCCATGGCCGGTTACAGCGAGAGCAGGGAGAGCACCGGGCGGGTGGGAACGGGAGGCAGAGGCGGGAACCGCTGGACGGTGGAGACAGAGGTTATGGGGGCAGAGAAGGAACCAGAACTGCCCCGGCCTAATAACAGGCTGATTTCCTCCCTCAGGTACATCTCGTTCACCATTTCAAGCAAAAGGCTGCACTACTGCGTCTCCTCAGGTCATTAAACCTGGAACCACCCTGACTGCAGCCTACACATTTGAGTTTCATTGGGGGGCCTCTGTTCAAGCGGAGAAAATACCCACCAGCCCCCCTCCCACAACCGCCGCCCCCCTAGAAACAACCACCACCACCCCCAACACAACCAACTCGACCACCACCCCCACTACAACTACCACCACCACCCCCGCTACAACTACCACCACCACCCCCGCTACAACTACCACCACCACCCCTGCTACAACCACCAATACCACCACCCCCGCTACAACCACCAATACCACCACCCCCACTACAACCAAAACAACCACCATCCTCAAAACAACGCCCACCCCTACAACCACCACCACCACTAAACCCACTACCCCACCCAAAACAACCACCCCACCCAAACCAACCACCCTCCCCCAAACAACCCACAATGGAGGCAGCCCGGCTCTGGGGAAATTCTCCTTTGCCCTCTACCTGCCTGGCCTGACTGCGCTGCTGCTGGTGAGGCTGCTCTCCTGACCCCCACCCTGCACGGCCCACACAGCACCCGGTGCCTGTGAATAAAGGCCTGAATTCCCAGCAGCCCCACTCCAAGGCCCCTATGCACCCCTGGGGCGATGCAAAGAGGCCGCTGCATAACCAAGAGACTGCACGGCGTATGGGTGTGTGCGTCTGTCCCGGTACCTCCCGGCTGGCTGGAATCTCTCTGTGCATTAGCAAATTCACTGAATAAATCAGGATGCGAAATAAAAGCCCCCGGTGGGTTGTTCTGTTCAGGTTGCCCGTTGCTGAGCCCGTCCGCATGAGACTGGGGCGCTGTCAGATGTATTAGCAACGTAAGACTTTGCTTGTCTCTCTGTGTATGTATGTGTGTATGTAAATATAAAATCTGCAATAAAATCTATATTCCAAGCACACCATGGAGGTCGCACACTCGAGCACTCAGAAGTTAGGAAATGCCAGAACACACGTTGCCAGTACAAGCTTAACCCAATCCCCGGCGCGTTTGCGTTGTGCTGCAGTCTTTGATTCCACGGTCACAGACTGTGTGTTCTCCACTGCAGCCCCGCCTCAGTCAATACTTTTTTTCCCTTCTCGTTGGGGCACTAACCCCAGGCTGTATTTCCCACCCGCCGTTCCTAGCCTGCGCTGCGCTGAATGATTGACACCTCCTGGGCCTCTCTGTGGAGTTCTCGCCACGGGATCTGAGGGCGTCACAAACGTTAATGACTTGGTCTGAGCAACAGCCCCGTGGGACCTGGGAAACTGAGGCACGGCGGGGCTCTACACAGGGAGTATCTCCCCATGCACGTGGCCACACTGCTCTCCACAGCTAGTGTGGGTCCCTCTCCCTGAGCTGGGCCAGACTCCTCCCAGCTGCAGTGTGGATACACCCCAAAGGGTTGACAGGCCCTCCCACAGCTGGGGCGAGAAAAGGCTGCAGGGCCAGAGGAGGGGGGAAGCCGTTGGGAAGGGGGAGGGACTCCTGGGGACAGAGTCCTTGGGCTGCAGCCTAGCTGGGCCGCCAGAGGCAGAGAGTGAGCGGGAGTCGCGGTGCAGTTGCCGATCTCCGCCCTTGTCTCTGTTAAAGCCACTGGGCTCCTCTGAGGATATTTAATCACCCAGGGCACGTTTCCTAAACGCTGCTGTCATTGGACATTCCCCAGGCTGGGGTTCACCCCCACCCCAGAGGTGGCTGCATTTCAGTGCTATCCGAGCCTGGAGGGATCTGAGGTCCCTTGTCACATGAGAGAGCAAGAAACATATTAGGGTGGTACTGAGAGATTAGGGACGCGTTGTGCCAAGTGCTGCCCAGACCCCGAGCAGATCGGGGCCCCCGTTGTGCCAGGCGCTGCACAGACATGTCGACACAGTCCTGCCCTCAAGATCTTTCGAGATAGACAGAGGAGGTGAATGGGGAGAGATAAGTAGTACAAGGGTGACAACATCAATCAAACATTGAACCCACCTCTTTTACCCTCAGGCTCCTCCCACTTGTCACCGTAAGACTCACCCCCTGGGGTATTACTTCTGGGGTCAAGACGGACACATGATCAGAAGCAAGGGGTGGCATGTGACCCCTCTAAGAACTCCCCCCACCGTTCTGTACCAAGTGGGGTGGGTTTCAGCCCCATAGGACCTCCCTGAGAGCAGATTTGACCAATCAGGAGAGGTTCTGGGGTGGAGTGACCCACCCGAAAAGAGGGTTGTGTGACCCCTCTAAGAACTCCTCCCTCTACCCTCTACCAAGGGTATTTCAGCCCCCACTTAGAGCATCCCAGAAGGGAAACATGTACTAATCAGGAGAGGTGTAATGCGAGGGTCTAGGCTGGACCCCCTCTCCACCCCCCGATCATTGGAGTTTGAGAGTGATTGTAAGTATATCTTAACAGCAATACACAGTCTCTATCAATAAGCCAGGGCCTGAGGCCTCAAAGATAAAATGGTCAGTGAAGTACCATGGTCTTTAAAGCTGTTTTCAGTGAAGGTTGCCTGCCTCAAAAATTACAGACTGATCAGAGAAGAATTTCTCAACAAAACTTGAAGCAGAGTGCTAAGGTGGCATGATGTTAGGGTTGTGGGTCGATTTAACAGAACTTTACAAACTCGGCTGTGGAGATATGTTGCATCCCACAACACTGCTAGCTACCTCGACGTGTTCCCTGAGTTTATAAAGGGTGACAACCGGAGCTTTCACAGAACTGTACATACCAGACCCGCTGATGTCAACCCCTCAAATCCCCTGAAGGTATGGAAAACGGTTTATGGAGACAGTTTTAAAATACAACCAGTTGTTGCCCCTTTTAGAAAAGGCGACCACATGAGATTATCTAAAACCGAAAGAACTTTGGAAAAAGGTTTGTGGGGGACTTTTCCGTTCCCCTTACTCGTGTTCTCAGTGACAGCCGAGATTCTAGAGAACAAGGCTGCAGACTCGGCGAGGCACCGATACAAAACCACCACCTACCAGTGGAATCTGAGCCTTGCATTAATGCACTGATATAACTAATCCCCAGGTTGTCCATCGCACTGTTCATCAGTCATTCACAAACTGCTCTCTTTCTCTAGACTCCTGGAGATCCTAACACCTGGCTTCTCTCTGGAACCACCTCACCCATCTCGACAACCTCTGGGAGCAAAACTGGCCTGAAATACCAGCAAGGCCGAAACGCTCTTCTCCGCTCAGTTATTCTGTAACTAAATTCCCCCAGCCGGCTGCGACGTCATGCGCATGAAACCCAGTTTGATGCAACGCCCTTGACATGGGGCGGGGAGGAAAATCTGTCCCAAATGACTATTCACACAATTTCATGAGAAGGAATTTAGCAACCTGTTCTGGGAGCGGGAGGGGAGCTGTAGTAATGGAACCAACTCCACGGCCAACCTTAGTTACCTTGGAATAGTTCCCCCCATTTGGTGTCAATCGGCCGTCGCTCCATTAGAGTTAATGGAACCAGATCCCCGACTGGTGTCAATTGGCACAAGCCCCATTGGAGTCAGTGGGGCCTGACCTCGTCTGCTTTGAGTTTGCCATCGCTCTACGATCGACACCATCTCATGTTCTGGCTAACCACCTCTAGCGTGCAAACAGTCGCACGTCTACCCTTGTGACTGAGCGGAGTATCACCTCTTATCTCTGTTGCACCAACCAACAGACTTTATGAGACGAGTTTTAAAAAACACCAGCTGATGGGTTGAGAAAGAGTCAATCTGAACTGTACTTAAAGAGGGAGTGGCCAGGCATGGGGGTCGTATAACATGTTACATTTCAGTCAATCATTACTCCCAATGTATATATGATCCCAATTATGTTTTTGGCCTACATAGAGAGGAAAGGGGCCGTGCTAGACAGGTTAGTGCATCTCTTCGATTTGCAGAGAACTTGGAGGTGAACGGAACTATTTTGTGGCTGAAGGTGAGAGTTTTTAATGCCTTTTAAATATATTCTTTGTAGTCTTTCATGAGCTGCTGAAAGTGCATAAAGGCTGGAGATATATTTCAGGTGCAAGCTCCCGTTGTAAAACCCCATGACGATGATAGAGCAGGGATAAACGGCTCAGTTTCTGCAAAGGAAAAGAAGCCTCACTCATGGACTGGCGCGTGAACGAAATAGGGAGATTTTCAAAGGCAAAACCGGCAGCGAGGGGGCCAGAGTCAGCTGAAACTCACTGGGAGTCGGGCCTTGGACTCCCTTCGGCTGGTTTGAACGTTTCAGGTTTAGGGAACAAAGAAGAACCAGTCGACATAATTGATCTGTCAAAAAGCAACTTCAGCAAGCTCCCTCGCCATAGGGCAGCGATCAAAACAGTGCTGGAGTAGGAGGCAATGGACTGTCATGGAGCAGAAATAGGACAACAGCCAGAGAACAGAGGAGTTTGCAGCGTTGTTGTAGCCGTTCGGGTCCCAGGATATTAGAGAGACAAGGTGGGGGGAGGGAAAAGCTTTTATTCAACCAGCTTCTGCTGGGGAGAGACACAAGCTCTCGAGCTCTGCTGACCCGCAGAAGAGCTCAGTGTCGCTCGGAAGCTCGTCTTTTTCCCCCACCTTGTGTCTCTAGAAAACAGAGCCGGAATTCAGGGGAATTTTGTGTGATGGCAAAAGCTTAAAAGTGGAGGCCTAAAAGGTCTATGCTAGACCCAGTGTTCAAGGTATCAAATGATCTGCAAGGGGGGGTGGGTGAGGAGGGGGTGAAATCTGCAGAGGAGGCAACTTATTGAGGTTAGTCGGGAACTTCAGCGAGATCGAACGGAGCTGGGTCAATGGGCAACGCGCTGGCAGATGAAGTTGAGTTTTGATCAATGCAAAGTAACGTGCATGGGGGTGGGGTTTGAAGGACTCCTAGACCTGACAGGTTCTAACTGAACCGGGTTGACTCAGGGAAGGGACCGGAGCGTCCCCGTAGGAAGATCAATGGACACCTCAGCTCACTGGGCAGCTGCAGAAGAGCAAAGCGAACAAGCCGTGGGGCTGCCCAAGGGGGTGGAGATAATGTGGAAAACACTGGAGTGCCCCTCTGCAGATCAGCAGGATATCTGACCCTGGCGCCCCACAGGCAGCGTTGGTCGCCCCATGTCGGAAGGGACGGTGCAGACCTGGAGCAAATACGGACGAGGGAGTGGAAACCTGGGCCAGGCTACAGCCCTGCAGCGGGACTAGGATCCCACGGGTCCCACAGGACCGGCTGCCATAATAGCGGGAGCGGGTAAAAGTACTTTGTTGCGGGCGGGATTGGGTGGGCAAAGAAAGCCGACTGCGGTGATATGCGGGAAAACACAGGGCAGCAGCTTGTCAGCAATAGAATTTCAGCCATAGAAAGCAAGTTGGTTTTTTAAAAATAAAAGTTTTAACACTTACATTTAAGCAAAGGATAGAAAGAGATTTGATGTCCATTATAACAGCACTTAAACTACTTTTTACATGGTGTAAGTAAGATTTGTTTGATACTTTTAGTGGTAAAAATTATGTCTGAGTTCCGTTTATATGTATAATATATTAGCCAGACTATTTTGTTTCAGGGACTCTGTCTCTCTTGCGGGATTTGCGGGATCTAAGGTTTTTGCGGGTGGGAGCGAAATAAAAATGCAAGAAACAGTTTGGGGGCGGGTGGGGGTGGGATTTAAAATAGAGCCCCACTCAGGGCTCTACCCCAGAACTCCCACTTTGTTATTTCCAGGCATGTCTGTGGCATGAGAGAGCGGGGAGAAATTTTTTGACCAAAACGTTTCTCCAACGAAAAATGCAGGTTCGGGGAGACGGAAACATTTTGCAAATTTGTGTCAATTTCGCCGCACTGTTTGAGCTGAAAAAAAATCTTGAAAAAATGGAAACGTTTTGGCTCGACATTTCCACAGTTAGACGTTCTGATTTTTTTCAACTCAATGTGACTTTTCATTTCAAAATGGACGGCAACATTTATATTTAATTCAGTTTTAAAATGTTTCTAAATGCTTGAAAATGAACCAAAACCATTTTATGGTCGGCTTTTCAGTTGGATGAGAATTTTGGGCCAACCCAAAACAATTTCCCCCCGATCTTTTGGAACTGCCAGTGGACCAGAAAATTGGTTATTTGTTGCCTGATGCTTCCCCTTCCTGAATCTCAGCTGTAATTCCCTTTCCTTCCTCATTTGGGTCTTGACTCTCTCCTCCTCCCCTCGGGCAGAGCTCGCTGTGTCAGCCGGGAGAAGCTCCGTTCAGCTCCCAGCCCAGCCCCGGGTGCCTCCCAGCACCATGATGGTTTCCTTCATCCTCTGCCTTCTCCCGGCTCTCCTAGCTACAGCGAGTGCACAAGGTGAGTCACCTGCTGCTGTGGCCATGTAACCTCTCCTGGACTTGGACACTTTCTACCCCATGGATCCCCAGTCAGGGGAACATCCAGCATGCGCAGGGAGGGGGGATTAGCTCTGTGTAGGGTACAGGGCCCTGTCTACACTACGGTTCCGGTAGTGGCTTAGCCACAGCGCTGTAGCTAGCCCGGCAGAGCCCCGTAGTGAAGACGCCGCCTGTCCCAATGGACGGGGTTTTCCATCATTCTAGGAACTCACCTCTCTGAGTGACGGTAGCCAAGACAAGGGAAACATTGACCCATCTACCCAGCTGCATCGACTCCAGAGGGTGGCTTGGCCTAGATGTGGCACTCAGGGTGTGGGCCCCCTTCCTCCCAAGCGCCGCAGTTATATCAACTTAACTGTACAGTTTAGACCAGGCCCAAGGGACAGCAATACTAGTAGGGTGACCAGCTAGAAAGTGTGAAAAATCCAGACACGGAATGAGGGGAGTAATAGGCACCTATATAAGAAAAAGCCCCGAATATTGGGACTGCACCTATAAAATTGGGACATCTGGTCACCCTAATTACTGGATACCGCCCTGAATTCTTACTTCCATGAAGGCCCCTCTGCACTGCTTTTGCAGCATAAAGGGGACCAAATACAGGAGTAAATTACACTATCAGGGATTGAGTGTAACCTGGAATAAGGCCTAAAATTTCCGGCAGTAGAGGGCTCTCCAACCTAGCAAACAAAGGCAGAAAGAGATCTCATGGCTGGGAGTTGAATTTAGACCAATCCCAAGGTGGAATTAATTCTGTCAGCAGCTTCTCAAGAGGCAGGGTGGAGTCTCCATCCCTTGGACACTGCATATTGGGATTGGATGCCCTTCTAAAAGATTGGCTGTAGCTCAACCATCAGATATGGGCTGGATGGCAGAAGGGCTGGGCGAGGTTCTCTGGGTTGGGCTATGCTGGAGCTCAGATTAGATTAGCATCAGAGCCTGAAAATTTTAGATTCTCTAAAAGAAAAGTTGCAAAGCTGCTGCACTTACACAGCTTGTGTGCAGGGCGCTGTACATAAGGACTGAAGGGCAGAGATTCTTCGCTTACAGCCCTGGCTGGGATGATTTAATTGGGGTTGGTCTTCCTTTGAGCAGGGGGTTGGACTAGATGACCTACTGAGGTCCCTTTCAACCCTGATCTTCTATTATTCTATGATTCTATGATGTGATAGAGGTCTATAAAATCATGACTGGCGTGAAGAAAGTAAACAAGGAAGTGTTATTTACTCCTTCTCATAACACAAGAACTAGGGGTTGCCCAATGAAATTAATAGGCAGCAGGTTTAAAAACAAACAAAAGGAAATATTTCTTCACACAATGCGTAGTAAACCTGTGGAACTCTTTGCCAGAGGACGTTGTGCAGGGCAAGACTATATCAGGGTTCAAAAAAGAACTAGATAAGTTCATGGAGGATAGGTCCATCAATGGCTATTAGCCAGGATGGGCAGGGATGGTGTTCCTAGCCGCTGTTTGCCAGAATCTGGGAATGGGCGACAGGGGATGGATCACTTGATGAGTCCCTCTGCGGCACCTGACATTGGCCACTGTTGGAAGACAGGATACTGGGCTAGATGGATCCTTGGTCTGACCCAGCCTGGCCGCTCTTATGAAGATTTAAGGGACATGTCTTACACGGTTACACAACGGTAAGAAGGAAACGCTTCTTCTTCTACTTTCTCCAGCTGCGACCCTGACATGTAACACGTGCTTTGGCCTAAAGGAGACCTGCGATATGGCTGTAGGAACCTGCCAAGACAACAAGGCTACTGGTGCCTGCCTCTCTGTGGCAGAAGATATTACACTGGGTAGGTGACATTGCCATCAACCCAGGCACACTCTGCCCCACAGTCTGTCACCATCCTCATCGCTAAGGCCAACCCCAAACAGTCCATCAACAAAGCGCATTCACCCGGCACAGAACACTCAGTCTGTGCTCAACGCTTGATTTGTTCAGGCAACGTTGCTGTGTCTTACGTAGTGACTGGAAGACACAGCAGTTCTAAATCCTGGCCCCAAGTTGCAAATCTCCCATTGACTTCAGTGCGGCCAGGATTTCACCCCTCGAGCTTTAGTTACTGAATTTCCTTCACTAAGGTTTCATCCCCACAATGGACGGCTGCGTGGCAACAAGCGAAGCTGCTTTGGGTGGAAATGCATGTTCTGAATTGTGTTAAAAAAAAGAAATTGGCGCTGAGACCCCCTGTAGACTGTCAGCTGGCTCCCAGAGTCCTGTCTCAAGCTGTTAGTCGTCTACTCAGGGCTGGAGCGCTGCCTTACACATTCTTCCCCTTGCTTGGGATGCAAATTCAAGGTAGTTTCTGCCTGTTTGACTTAAAGAGATTCCAAGCCGTCTCTGTGTTCCACTCCCTGAGCTCTTCAGGCCGGCGGATTTCACTGGTTCCTTCATTTCTCACCGTTTGCCCTTTGGAATGGAAAACTTCAGTTACAGATGCGTTTTTGTACATCCTTCCACTGAATTAAAGAGAGTAAATGGCTCCTTCCATTTACCCTGTAAGAAGGATGCATAGCACAATGTCAGCTTCAACATAGTCTGTCTTTAATCTATCTAATCTATCTATTTATCCCCAGACACCCCCTCTATCTATCTATCTATCTATCTATCTATCTATCTCCATACAGCCATCTCTCTCCCTCTCTCTCTCTCTCTCTGACCACACTGAGGACATTTTCCCAGCACAGTCACTCATGGTTTTATTCAAACTTCCACCCACTCAGGGTATTTCTTCACTGCAGAGTTAATGTGGGCCGTGACCCAAGGTTTAGCCTTAACCTCCCCCCCCCCACCACTCCCCGTACTATCACACAAAAAACCCGTTAATCTCAGGCTAGTTGATGCAATTTGGGGTGTAGTTTAGACCCGGGTTCCTCTTTAATTTCGTGAATTGTGGGCGCCAGAACTAGACACAGGATCCCAGCAGTGTCGCCCAAGGGCCAAATATGGAGGGAAAATAACCTCCCTGCTCCTCCTCGAGGTTCCCCTCCCAGCCGCTCATTTTCTTTTTTGGTTTTCTGTCTTTAACAAAGATGGGACAAGGACCCCATACTTCTCCAAACAATGTCTAAATACCTATACAAGTGACATAAAAGTCCCCATCTCTTTCACTGTTGGGAATGACAAGTATTTGAGGATCAACACCACACAATGCAACGACACAGATAAATGTAACTCGGCTGTACTTGGAGGTACGTTCTGGGTCTGTTTTTACCGTCCCTGTTTCATGGCTTGTCCACAGGAACAGTTAGATGACGGTGAGCTGAGGGGTGACTCTAGCTCTCCATGGGCCCCATGCTGAGGCTCGTGAACTGCTCGTTCGAGCGCCTTGAAATTGGACTAGCTTAAAGCACGTTAACGAACAGCTAGGCCGCGGCAGGCTGGCTCAGGGTAGATTCACACCCCGGCGGATCCTTAGACTCCCCCGCCCCTTACTACAGTCGAATGGTTCATGTTGACAAACTCCGCCACAACTGTATTTGTGACCATTTCTCCCCTTTATTGCCCCCAATGTCCATTTACTCGAGTCGGGGCCCCCCCATGTGAAATGAGACGGGCGAGGGCTGCAGGCGAGAGAGGGGACAGCAGCCGGGAAGGGCTCAAATCTAAACCTCCCTGAGCCTGTCAGGCTCCACTTCAAACTAGCTGGGGGCTGGCACTGATCGGATGCGGCGTTCACAGATAGTCGTGTCACAGACAGACGGAGAAATGCTGTCGGGCTGGGGGTGGGGCCTTCACATGCTGAGGCAATGCAGGGCACATACACCCATTTGAACGAGGTTTAACCCACCCTGTAACCGTGTCTCTCGGTTCTCAGTGCCCACGGTGAATGGCACCAAGAACGGGCTGCAGTGCCCAACCTGCTTCGCTCTGAACATCACTGACTGCAACAGCCAAGACACCCCTTGCACAGGGGACGAGACCTATTGCATGGATTTCACTGGGTTTCTATACCAAGGTAAATGCTGCCAGGTGGCTGCAGTGCGGGAGCGACCCCGGGAATCTCACGCCTCGGGAACTCCCCAGAGAGCTGGTGAAATCTGTGCTGGGCCCTTGGGCGGGTGGGGGTGGCCAAGAGGGGGGGGATTTTGGCCGGGGGGAAGGAGAGAGGCATTGGGACGTTTTCCCTTCCAGACCAGCTCCCCCCTCTCAGTGATGCTGCCCTGCTCCTGGAGCTATGACAACGCGTCTCTTGCCAGGGTTGTTATGTCAGTGATGCACAGCTGGGAGAGAACCAGGAGTCCTGGCTCCCAGCCCCCACTGCTCTAGCCACTAGACCCCACCCCGTTTATGT
Organism: Macrochelys suwanniensis; assembly: GCA_033296515.1. Classification (NCBI taxonomy): domain Eukaryota; kingdom Metazoa; phylum Chordata; order Testudines; family Chelydridae; genus Macrochelys; species Macrochelys suwanniensis. Next base: position 1,334,404 of record CM065795.1, read on the forward strand.
TTAACGTGGCTAAGCTATTGCTCAGTACGGAAGTTCCTGTTCCCAGTGTGTGTCCAGGACTCCCAGCGCTTTGGGGTGTTTATAAAATCACTGAACCGAGCAGTTGGGGTGCCGGGGATGGTGAGAGCCGGGCATGTTCCCCGGGGGGGCCACGCGCTGGGGAAGGAGCCACCCCCGGTGATCAGCTGGGATCCAAACTCCGGCTTCAGTCTCTTGTGTGGAGCTGCAGAAAGGGGCGCAGGGGAGGCAAGAGGGGAACAGACACCACCCTGCCGTGGCTGGTTACAGCGAGAGCACCAGGCAGGTGGGAACGGGAGGCAGAGGCGGGAACCGCTGGACGGTGGAGACAGAGGTTATGGGGGCAGAGAAGGAACCAGAGCTGCCCCCATCTAATAACAGGCTGGTTTCCTCCCTCAGATTCAGCTATTTCAGCTTTTGTTGCGAGAGGCTGCGCTACTGAGTCCACAAAAGCGATTACAAGTCGAACCACCCTGACTTCTGTAACCTACAGCTACGTCTTTTTATGGGGGACTTCCGTTCCGGCGGGGAAAATACCCGCCAACCCCCCTACCACAACCGTCCCCCCCACCCCCTCAGCTACAAATACCACCCTCTCCCAAACAACCCGCAATGGAGCCAGCCCGGCTCTGGGGAAAGTCTCCTTTGCCCTCTACCTGCCTGGCCTGACTGCGCTGCTGCTGGTGAGGCTGCTCTCCTGACCCCCACCCTGCACGGCCCACACAGCACCCGGTGCCTGTGAATAAAGGCCTGAATTCCCAGCAGCCCCACTCCAAGGCCCCTATGCACCCCTGGGGCGATGCAAAGAGGCCGCTGCATAACCAAGAGACTGCACGGCGTATGGGTGTGTGCGTCTGTCCCGGTACCTCCCGGCTGGCTGGAATCTCTCTGTGCATTAGCAAATTCACTGAATAAATCAGGATGCGAAATAAAAGCCCCCGGTGGGTTGTTCTGTTCAGGTTGCCCGTTGCTGAGCCCGTCCGCATGAGACTGGGGCGCTGTCAGATGTATTAGCAACGTAAGACTTTGCTTGTCTCTCTGTGTATGTATGTGTGTGTATGTAAATATAAAATCTGCAATAAAATCTATATTCCAAGCACACCATGGAGGTCGCACACTCGAGCACTCAGAAGTTAGGAAATGCCAGAACACACGTTGCCAGTACAAGCTTAACCCAATCCCCGGCGCGTTTGCGTTGTGCTGCAGTCTTTGATTCCACGGTCACAGACTGTGTGTTCTCCACTGCAGCCCCGCCTCAGTCAATACGTTTTTTCCCTTCTCGTTGGGGCACTAACCCCAGGCTGTATTTCCCACCCGCCGTTCCTAGCCTGCGCTGCGCTGAATGATTGACACCTCCTGGGCCTCTCTGTGGAGTTCTCGCCACGGGATCTGAGGGCGTCACAAATGTTAATGACTTGGTCTGAGCAACAGCCCCGTGGGACCTGGGAAACTGAGGCACGGCGGGGCTCTACACAGGGAGTATCTCCCCATGCACGTGGCCACACTGCTCTCCACAGCTAGCGTGGGTCCCTCTCCCTGAGCTGGGCCAGACTCCTCCCAGCTGCAGTGTGGATACACCCCAAAGGGTTGACAGGCCCTCCCACAGCTGGGGCGAGAAAAGGCTGCAGGGCCAGAGGAGGGGGGAAGCCGTTGGGAAGGGGGAGGGACTCCTGGGGACAGAGTCCTTGGGCTGCAGCCTAGCTGGGCCGCCAGAGGCAGAGAGTGAGCGGGAGTCGCGGTGCAGTTGCCGATCTCCGCCCTTGTCTCTGTTAAAGCCACTGGGCTCCTCTGAGGATATTTAATCACCCAGGGCACGTTTCCTAAACGCTGCTGTCATTGGACATTCCCCAGGCTGGGGTTCACCCCCACCCCAGAGGTGGCTGCATTTCAGTGCTATCCGAGCCTGGAGGGATCTGAGGTCCCTTGTCACATGAGAGAGCAAGAAACATATTAGGGTGGTACTGAGAGATCAGGGACGCGTTGTGCCAAGTGCTGCCCAGACCCCGAGCAGATCGGGGCCCCCGTTGTGCCAGGCGCTGCACAGACATGTCGACACAGTCCTGCCCTCAAGATCTTTCGAGATAGACAGAGGAGGTGAATGGGGAGAGATAAGTAGTACAAGGGTGACAACATCAATCAAACATTGAACCCGCCTTTTTTACCCTCAGGCTCCTCCCACTTGTCACCGTAAGACTCACCCCCTGGGGTATTACTTCTCGGGTCAACATGGACACATGACCAGAAGCAAGGGGTGGCATATGACCCCTCTAAGAACTCCCCCCACCAACATGTACCAAGTGGGGTGGGGTTTAGCCCCATAGGACCTCCCTGAGAGCAGATTTGACCAATCAGGAGAGGTTCTGGGGTGGAGTGACCCGCCCGAAAAGAGGGCTCTGTGACCCCTCTAAGAACTCCTCCCTCCACCCTCTACCAAGGGGGTTTCAGCATCCCAGAAGGGAAACATGTACTAATCAGGAGAGGTGTAATGCGAGGGTCTAGGCTCCTCCCCCCTCCGATCTCTGGAGTTTGAGAGTGATTGTAAGTATATCTTAACAGCAATACACGGTCTCTCTCATTAAGCCTGGGCCTTAGGCCTCAAAGATAAAATGGGCAGTGAAGTACCATGGCCTTTAAAGCTGTTTTCAGTGAAGGTTGCCTGCCTCAAAAACTACAGACAGATCAGAGAAAAGAATTTCTCAACAAAACTTGAAGCAGAGTGCTAAAGAGGCATGATGTGGGGATTGTGGGGAGATTTAACAGAACTTTACAAACTCGGCTGTGGAGATATGTTGCATCCCACAATACCGCTCGCTACCTCCACGCAGGGCCGGCTCCAGGCACCAGCCTACCAAGCACGTGCTTGGGGCGGCACCTGGAGGGGGGCGGCACTCAAGGTTTTTTATTATTTTTTAATTTTTTTAAATTTACAAAAAAACCTAATCTTCCTCTGGCGCCCCTGCCGGGGGAGCGGGGCGGCAGGCATTCCACGCTCCCCACTGGCAGGGGGAGCGGGGTGGCGGGCATGCCGCCCTCCCCGCTGGCCCCCCCCCCCCCCCCGTGTTTTGGCAGGGCGGCGTTGTTGGGGGTGTGTGTGTTTTGGCCGGCATTGGGTGGGAGGGGGCGGCGCTTGTGGGTTTTTTATTTTTTTGCTTGGGGCGGCCAAAAAGCTAGGGCCGGCCCTGCCTCCACGTGTTCCCTGAGTTTATAAAGAGTGACAACCGGAGCTTTCACAGAACTGTACGTACCAGACCCGCTGATATCAACCCTTCAAATCCCCTGATGGTATGGAAAATGGTTTATGGAGACAGTTTCAAAATAAAACCAGTTGTTGCCCCTTTTAGAAAAGGCGAAAGAGCTTTGGCAAAACGGTTGTGGGGGACTTTTCCGTTCCCCTTACTCTTGTGTTCTCAATGACAGCCAAGATTATAGAGAACAAGGCTGCAGACTCGGCGAGGCACCGATATAAAACCACCACCTACCAGTGGAATCTGAGCCTTGCATTAATGCATTGATATAACTAATCCCCAGGTTGTCCATCGCACTGTTCATCAGTCATTCACAAACTGCTCTCTTTCTCTAGACTCCTGGAGATCCTAACACCTGGCTTCTCTCTAGAAGCCTCCTCCCCATCTCGACAACCTCTGGGAGCAAAACTGGCCTGAAATACCAGCAAGGCCGAAACGCTCTTCTCCACTCAGTTATTCTGTAACTAAATTCCCTCAGCCGGCTGTGACGTCATGCGCATGAAACCCAGTTTGATGCAACGCCCTTGAATATGGGGCGGGAAAGAAAATCTGTCCCAAATGACTATTTACACAATTTCATGAGAAGGAATTTAGCAACCTCTTCTGGGAGCGGGAGGGGAGCTGTCGTTATGGAGCCAACTCCACGGCCAACCTTAGTTACCTTGGAATAGTTCCCCCCATTTGGTGTCAATCGGCCATCGCTCCATTAGAGTTAATGGGACCAGATCCCCGACTGGTGTCAATTGGCACAAGCCCCATTGGAGTCAGTGGGGCCTGACCTCGTCTGCTGTGAGTTTGCCATCGCTCTACGATCGACACCATCTCATGTTCTGGCTAACCACCTCTAGCGTGCAAACAGTCACACGTCTACCCTTGTGACCGAGCGGAGTATCACCTCTTATCTCTGTTGCACCAACCAACAGACTTTATGAGACGAGTTTTAAAAAACACCAGCTGATGGGTTGAGAAAGAGTCAATCTGAACTGTACTTAAAGAGGGAGTGGCCAGGCATGGGGGTCGTATAACATGTTACATTTCAGTCAATCATTACTCCCAATGTATATATGATCCCAATTATGTTTTTGGCCTACATAGAGAGGAAAGGGGCCGTGCTAGACAGGTTAGTGCATCTCTTCGATTTGCAGAGAACTTGGAGATTAACTGAACTATTTCGCGGCTGAAGGCAGAGTCGTAACTAGCTATTTTTGCGCCCGAGGCAAGAATATAAAATTACGCCGCCCCCCCCCCCCCCAGCGCCCCCTCGCCCAGAGACCTCCCCCACAGATCCCTATGCCCAGCACCCCGTCGCCCAGAGTCCTCCCCCACCGATCCCTATGCCCAGCACCCCTCACCCAGAGACTTCTCCCACCGATCCCTATGCCCAGCGCCCCCTCGCCCAGAGTCCTCCCCCACCGATCCCTATGCCCAGCGCCCCCTCGCCCAGAGACTTCCCCCACAGATCCCTATGCCCAATGCCCCCGGACCCACTATGCCCAGAACCCCCTGCCCAGAGACCCCTCCCACTGACCTCCCACCACAACTGCACGGCACCCTGCACACCATACCCCCTGCCCAGCTCCCCCACCCACAGATCCCCTACTGTCCAGCACCCCCTTCACAGTCCCACCATCACAGCTGTAGAGCACCCCATATTCCTGAGAGAATGCTGCATCAAATTCCGTGCATTGTATTTTAAAATTCTGATTTTTTTATTTTTTTTTGTTACAATAAGTAAATGTGGAAGCTCCCCCATGGCAGTGGGGAGCACAGCCCCCTGGCTGCATGGAGGTGGGAGATCACCCTGCAGCCTCCCCCGGCCCCCTGGGACAGGGACTTGGCAATGAGGCTGAACCTGACCCGGGCACAGATACAAGGGCCAGGCCTGCCACAGAAACACCCTGGGGCTCTGCCCCTTTTGCGCCAGGTGCTCCAGATGTGGGCAGGGAGGCTCAGCCTGGCAGCAGGATCCAAGTGCAGAGGGACTTAGTGTGGGGGGTATCCAGATGGGGGTAAGAGGGTTCTGTGGGGGGGGGGGGAAGAGGGTTCTGTGGGGGGGGGTAAGATGGTTCTGTGCGGAGGGGGAGAGGGTTCTGTGGGGGGCAGTCTGGGGGCAGGCAGCTCAGTCGGGGATCTGGATGCACAGGGAGGTTCCAGGGGCAGGGGCGATGGGAGTCTGCAGGGGGGACCAAGTGAAAGTGGTTGGAGTTCAGCAGGGGGGAGGGGGAGTCTGGGGGGAGAGGAGGTGGGGTTCACTTGGGTGGGTCTAGGTGTAGGTGGGGCTCAGTGGGGAGAGTGTCTGTCTGGGTGGGGCTCATCGGGGTGGTACAGATGCAGGGGAGGTGGGGCTTCTCAGGGTGAGGGTTTGATAGGCCTGGTAACAGGGGAGCCCCAGCTGCTGCCAAGGTGATCTGCATGCTGGACCCCCACTTCCCCTATCCCCTTCTCTTCCCCATCTCATGCTCCTTCCCCACCGCTCCATCCCCTCCCCATCGCACCCCCTTCCTTCCCCAACTGCCTCTTCCCCCTGCCCCCGCTTCCCCTATCCCCTTCTCTTCCCCGTCCCATGCCCCTTCCCCACCGCTCCATCCCCTCCCCATCGCACCCCCTTCCTTCCCCAACTGCCTCTTCCCCCTGCCCCCGCTTCCCCTATCCCCTTCTCTCCCCCATCCCAGCACACAGAAGGGAGCCCAACCAGCACTAGGACCCAGACAGGGGTGTCCAGCTGCAGAGTCCAGGAACATTGCTCAGCCGCTGCAGGTGCTCTGCATTCACACCCAGACAGACTGCTCCTTCCCGGGCTGGGGGGGGCACCAACCAACACGGGGCGGCTCCAGGGGCTTTCCCAGCGGGGCGGGGGCCCAGCAGCTGGAGGCGGCGTGGAGCAGGGAGCCTGGCCCATAACCCCTGGCGCCCGCCCTCCACGGGAACCAGCCCCGGGCTTCCTGCAGCCGCCTCTGGGGGGCGCTGACCACCGGAGCTCGCATCCCCGGGGCATGCTGCGGGACGACCGGAGTTCCCAGGAAGCTAAGAGCCGGGAAAGGAGGGCTGACTCGGAGGGCATGGGTGCCACCCCGCGATGCTGCGTGCCCATTTGCCTTTCCCCCCGCGCCCTGCCAGGTCGGGTACAATACTCAGATTGGTCCCCTTGGCTCAACTCCGGTTCTCAGGGGTCCTGAAAAACCTGTCCTCAGAAATCTCCGCACACCTTTCCCAAAGGTATGCGCGAAAAAGGCAAGCCGGAGTTCAGCGGGACCAACCTGGAATCGAGTCCGACCTCGTGGTTCCCTTGGACGGCTGGGCCGACTCGCGGCGACCCCTTCCGGACTTCCGCAACTCAACCGGCCATCAGGTCAACCCCCTGACTTGAACGGGGTTGACCTGGTGGCCGAGTCGGGACTTAGACAAATTTCGAGACCCTTCCCGGGGGTTGACCAGGTGGCCGAGCGGGGAACAGATCGGGCAGGGAGGAGGCAGGGACCGAACACGCGCGGCGCCGCTCGCCTCGCCCTCGTTACGGCCCTGGCTGAAGGTGAGAGTTTTTCATGCCCTTTAAATATAGTCTTAGTCTTTCATGAGCTGCTGAAACGGCTCAGTTTGGGCAAAGGAAAAGACGCCCCACTCCTGGGTTGGCGTGTGAACGAAATAGGGAGATTTTCAAAGGCAAACCCGGCAGCGAGGGGGCCAGAGTCCGCTGAAACTCCCTGGGAGTCGGGCCTTGGACTCCCTTCGGCTGCTTTGAGCGTCCCAGGTTTAGGGAGCAGAGAAGAACCAGTCGACATAATTGATTTGGACTGTCAAAAAGCCTCCCTCGCCGTAGGGCAGGAAGGAATCGAAGCCGTCCTGGGGCGGGAGGCAAGGGTGTGTCATGGAGCAGAAACAGGACAACAGCCAGAGACCAGAGGAGTTTGCAGCGTTGTTGTAGCCGTTCGGGTCCCAGGATATTAGAGAGACAAGGTGGGGGAGGGAATAGCTTATATTAGACCAGCTTCTGCTAGGGAGATACAAGCTCTCAAGCTCCACTGACCCGCAGAAGAGCTCGGTGTCGCTCGGAAGCTCGTCTCTTTCCCCCACCTTGTGTCTCTAGAAAACAGAGCCGGAATTCAGGGGAATTTTGTGTGATGGCAAAAGCTTAAAAGTGGAGGCCTAAAAGGTCTATGCTAGACCCAGTGTTCAAGGTATCAAATGATCTGCAAGGGGGGGTGGGTGAGGAGGGGGTGAAATCTGCAGAGGAGGCAACTTATTGAGGTTAGCCGGGAACTTCAGCGAGACCGAACGGAGCTGGGTCAATGGGCAACGCGCTGGCAGATGAAGTTGAGTTTTGATCAATGCAAAGTAACACGCATGGTGGAGGGGTTTGAAGGACTCCTAGACCTGACAGGTTCTAACTGAATCGGGTTGACTCAGGGAAGGGACCGGAGCGTCCCCGTAGGAAGATCAATGGACACCTCAGCTCACTGGGCAGCTGCAGAAGAGCAAAGCGAACAAGCCGTGGGGCTGCCCAAGGGGGTGGAGATAATGCGGCAAACACTGGAGTGCCCCTCTGCAGATCAGCAGGATATCTGACCCTGGCGCCCCACAGGCAGCGCTGGTCCCCTTGCTTGGGATGCAAATTCAAGGTAGTTTCTGCCCGTTTGACTTAAAAAGAGATTCCAAACCTCCGTGTTCCACTCCCTGAGCTCTTCAGGCCGGCGGATTTCACTGGTTCCCTTCATTTCTCACCGTTTGCCCTTTGGAATCGAAAACTTCAGTTACAGACGCGTTTTTGTACGTCCTTCCACTGAATTAAAGAGAGTAAATGGCTCCTTCCATTTACCCTGCAAGAAGGATGCATAGCACAATGTCAGCTTTAACGTGGTCTTTCTTTATCTAATCTATCTATCCCCCCACACACCCTCTATCTATCTCCATACATCCATCTCTCTCTCTCTCGCTCGCTCTCTCTCTGACCACACTCAGATAATTTTCCCAGCACAGTCACTCATGGCTTTATTCAAACTTCCACCCACTCAGGGTATTTCTTCACTGCAGAGTTAATGTGGGCCATGACCCGAGGTTTAGCCTTAACCGCCCCACCCCACTCCCCGTATTATCCACACACAAAACCCGTTAACCTCAGGCTAGCTGATGCAATTTGGGGTGTAGTTTAGACCCGGGTTCCTCTTTAATTTCGTGAATTGTGGGCGCCAGAACTAGACACAGGATCCCAGCAGTGTCGCCCAAGGGCCAAATATGGAGGGAAAATAACCTCCCTGCTCCTCCTCGAGGTTCCCCTCCCAGCCGCTCATTTTCTTTTTTGGTTTTCTGTCTTTAACAAAGTTTCGACAAGTACCCCATACTTCTCCAAACAATGTATAGGTATCTAGACAAGTGACATAAAAGTTTTCTAACCCTTTAATCATCCTCGCGGTCTTCTCTGACCCCTCCCCAACTGAACAACGTCCTTCCTGAATGGTGGGGCCCAGAACTGGGCACAGGCTCCCAGCAGAGTCGCCCCAGGGACAAACGCAGAGTTAAAATAACCTCCCTGCTCCCCGAGGTTCCCCTCTCAGGTCTGTTCTTTGTTTTCTTTCTTTACAACAGGTGGGATAAAGACCGTGGTCTTCTCCAGTGACTGTCTAAGTAACTATAATAGTTCCATAAAAGTCCCCATCACTTTCACTGTTGGGAATGGCACGAATTTGAGGATCAACACCACACAATGCAACGACGCAGACAACTGTAACTCGACTGTACTTGGAGGTACGTTCTGGGTCTGTTTTTACCGTCCCTGTTTCATGGCTTGTCCACAGGAACAGTTAGATGATGGTGAGCTGAGGGGAGACTCTAGCTCTCCGTGGGCCCCATGCTGAGGCTCGTGAACTGCTCGTTCGAGCGCCTTGAAATTGGACTAGCTTAAAGCACGTTAACGAACAGCTAGGCCGCGGCAGGCTGGCTCAGGGTAGATTCACACCCCGGCGGATCCTTAGACTCCCCCGCCCCTTACTACAGTCGAATGGTTCATGTGGACAAGCCCCGGCACAACTGTATTTGTGACCATTTCTCCCCTTTATTGCCCCCAATGTCCATTTACTCGAGTCGGGGCCCATGTGAAATCAGACTGGCGAGGGCTGCAGGCGAGAGAGGGGACAGCAGCCGGGAAGGGCTCAAATCTAAACCTCCCTGAGCCTGTCAGGCTCCACTTCAAACTAGCTGGGGGCTGGCACTGATCGGATGCGGCGTTCACAGATAGTCGTGTCACAGACAGACGGAGAAATGCTGTCGGGCTGGGGGTGGGGCCTTCACATGCTGAGGCAATGCAGGGCACATACACCCATTTGAACGAGGTTTAACCCACCCTGTAACCGTGTCTCTCGGTTCTCAGTGCCCACGGTGAACGCCACCAAGAACGGGCTGCAGTGCCCAACCTGCTTCGCTCTGAACATCACTGACTGCAACAGCCAAGACACCCCTTGCACAGGGGATGAGACCTATTGCATGGATTTCACTGGGCTTTTATCCAAAGGTAAATGCTGCCAGGTGGCTGCAGTGCGGGAGCGACCCCGGGAATCTCACGCCTCGGGAACTCCCCAGAGAGCTGGTGAAATCTGTGCTGGGCCCTTGGGTGGGTGGGGGCGGCCATGGGGGGGTTTTGGCCAGGGGGAAGGAGAGAGGCATTGGGAATTTTTCCCTTCCAGCCCAGCTTCCCCCTCTCAGTGATGCCGTCCTGCGCCCGGAGTTATGACAACACGGTCTCCTGCCATGGGAAGGGTGGTTATGTCAATGATGCAGAGCTGGGAGAGAACCCAGGTGTCCTGGCTCCCAGCCCCCATTGCTCTAACCACCCCCTTTCTGTTTAACGTGGAGCTAAGCCAGTGGTTCCCAAACTTTACCAACCCACAAACCCCTTTCACTAAAATGTCAAGTCTCGTGAACCTCTTCCTAAAAATGAAGATTTCTAGGGATTTTCTCCTTCATCCGAGTATAAATTAGAAAAGTGCTCTTGGAAAGATAACATTGGTTTTTATGACATGCTTATTACACACTATGTATTATTATTTATCACAACAGTATCTTTATTACATTATGAAAACGGCAACATTCTTCCAAGATCTCACGTCCGTCGCTTGTATCACTTTGAATAAGCCTGTTATAAGACAAGGCTCCTAGGTTTCATCAAGGAGTATCAGATGTGAAACAGCATGCAGAGATTTAAAAAGACAACTCAAATCAGGAATTCCTCCTACACAAACATTGAGGTCTTGAGCAGTCCAGGCAAACCACGCACGTTACAACAAAGCTTAAACTTGTTCATCATAATTTTAAAAACAACACTAGCTGCCTGTTTCATTTTAAAAACAGCAACAAATATCCACCTGCCTTTGTATTTCTTATAAGGAGTCTTGAAGTTTAAATCTCCTCAGTGGGATAGAGATGCTTGCTTTGATCTGCTTAGCTCTTGGAAGTCCAGGGGCTCCGGGCTGCTGGCCCCGTGCTGCCTGGGGTCCCTAGGGACAGCTCTGTCCGCCATTAGGGATTTTTTCCCCCCGAGACCCCCCTGTAACATTTTGTGAACCCCCAGGGGTTCACGAACCCCAGTTTGGGAACAGTGGTGTAGCCAGGTTTAGAGCACAGGGGGAGCGGAGCTGAAAAAAGGCGCCGGGAGCAAAAAGCGTCGGGAGCAAAAAATGGCGCCGGGAGCAGAAAAAAAATGCTCCGCTCTGGCTGGCTGCAGCGTAGGAGCAAAAGGTGTCGGAGCACAAGAAGGGCTCCACTTCTGCTCCGTGGGGGAGCGGCCGCTCCCCCTGCTCCCCCCCTGGGTACGCTACTGTTTGGGAACCACTGAGCTAAGCTAGTGCTCATTGTGGAAGCTCCTGTTCTCAGTGTGTGTCCAGGACTCCCAGCACTTTGGGGTGTTTATAAAATCACTGAACCGAGCGGTCGGGGCTGCCGGGGATGGTGAGAGCCAGGCGTGTTCCCCGGGGGGGCCGGTCGCTGGGGAAGGAGCCGCCCCCGGGCGATCAGCTGGGATCCAAACTCCAGCTTCAGTCGCTTGTGTGGAGCTGCAGAAAGGGGCGCGGAGGAGGCAAGAGGGGAACAGACGCCCGCCCTGTGGTGGCCGGTTACAGCGAGAGCAGGGAGAGCACCCAGGGCCGGCGTGCCCACTAGGTGACCCTAGACGGTCACCTAGGGCGCCACGATTTGGGGGGCGCCTGGCCGTGGCTGTCGCCTGCCTCCCGGCTCTGCGGCTGAGCCGGAAGCCGGGGGGGCTCTGCGGGTGGGGGGAGGCTGCCGGGCTGGGAGGCTGAGCTGCTGGCCCACGGGGGGTGGAGGGCCATGGGGGGGCGGTGTTAGCTGGGCGGGGGCACAGGGCTGGTGCAAGGAAGTTTTGCCTAGGGCGTGAAACTTCCTTGCCTCGGCCCTGAGAGCACTGGGCGGGTGGGAACGGGAGGCAGAGGCGGGAACCACTGGATGGTGGAGACAGAGTTTTTGGGGGCAGAGAAGGAACCAGAGCTTCCCCCACCTAGTAACAGGCTGGTTTTCTCCCTCAGATTCAGCTATTTCAGCTTTTGTTGCGAAAGGCTGCGCTACTGAGTCCACAAAAGAGATTAAAAGTCGAACCACCCTGACTTCTGTAACCTACAGCTACGTCTTTTTATGGGGGACTTCCGTTCCGGCGGGGAAAATACCCGCCACCCTCTCCCAAACAACGCCCAGTGGAGCCAGCCCGGCTCTGGGGAAATTCTCCTTTGCCCTCTACCTGCCTGGCCTGACTGGGCTGCTGCTGGTGAGGCTGCTCTCCTGACCCCCACCAGCACCCGGTGCCTACGAATAAAGGCCTGAATTCCCAGCAGCCCCCCCTCCGAGGCCCCGCTCTGCTGCTGGGGCGATGCAAAGGGGCCATTGCGTAGCCAAGAGTCTGCACAGCGAAGGGTGTGCGTCTGTCCCGGTACCTCCCGGCTGGCTGGAATCTCTCTGTGCTTTAGCAAATTCACTGAATAAATCATGATGTGAAATAAAAGCCCCTGGTGAGTTGTTATGTTCAGGTGTAACCCACACACCTACTGTGTGTAGTGGCACCGAGACCATTTAGAGAGAGACATAAAATGAATCTGCTCTACAGCCTTTGTCATAAACATACAGCTAAGGGGTTAAGATTCCTCCTTACCTGTGTAACCCTTCTGCCAGTCAGAGTCGGCAGCAACAAGGGCCGGGTTCCGTATCTAGGGGTTCCATTCCAATAACACAATGCAAAACCGGCTCGAGCCCCCACCCAGTGACCTGGGACAAATATATATCAACCCCCCTGGGCGCCTCTAAGAGGCAGTACTTCCCCTCTCGCAAGCACCGAGTCTGAGTGTAGAAAAACCTTTTAATGACAGAGAGAAACAATGCAGCATTTTGCTGGGGAAACACCACATCTAGGATTTGTAAATCAAACTGTGAGCAACGACCCACCCCAGCAAATTGGCCATGTCCTTTCCCTTTGGTTCTTGAGTCCAGCAACCCCAAAAATCACCCAAAGTCCCAAAAGTCCAACAACCCAAAAGTCCAGACCCAGAGTTCAAAAGTTCCTCTGCAGAGTGTTACACCCCCCCCAGTCTGGGTAGAAATGGGGAGGGGAGAGGTAAGGGGCACCTTACGTGGCTCGAAGCTGACTCCCCCGTCCCTTCGTGGGGCTTCGCTCGGCTTGGCTCGGCCAGCCATCCCACGAGTCACTCCGCTCAGCCGTCCCGCAAGCCACTCCGGCTGTTCCGCCAACTGCTCCGCTCTGTCAGCAGCTCCGCTCCACCAGCCGCTCAGCAATAGATCTTCTGGCTCCCCCACTACTTAACACAGTGCTCAGTGATTTCAGCTCTTAACAATTTCAGCTTTTTAGTGATTTCAGCTTGTAGTTAGGGGAGCCTGTGTGCTCATTTGCACGCTTAGTCCAGAGTAATTCCAACTCAGCAGCCTGTGATTAGACTCCTAAGGAACTCAAAATTACCTCTGATATTCCACAGTGGAGAGAGAGAGAAGGAGGTACAATTGACATTTAGGGCTCTCAGAAGAGGCCCATGCCACCAGATACAAATACCTGTCTCCAACCTCTCTCCCTTCACTGGGTTTTGGAATCCATGTCCCTTGCCTAGCAAGTGCTGCTCAGCTAATGGTGAGTCCCTTCATCATAACAAAAGCCCACTGTCCTTGATTCACATAATCAGGGTAACAACACTTTATTCTTCCTGCCCCAATAACAGAGAAACTGGGGCTCCCACAGCAGTCAAAGTGACCATTTGGGCAAGCGGTCCATCATGCTTTGCAGGGTGGGTGTGTCCATGCAAACAAGATTAGCCCCTGACATCCTTTTCCACAACTCACCACCAGATGTCAGGGTAGAGCTCATCCTGACTCTGCTTACACCTGTAAGGGGTTAAGAAGCTCAAATAACCTGGCTGGCACCTCACCCCAGAGGACCAAGGAGGAAAGAAGATACTTTCAAATCTTGGGAGGGGGGAAGGTTTTGTTTGTGCTCTCTTGGGACTAGAGGGACCAGGGTAGAAATCCATCTCCAACCCATCCTCAACCAAATCTCCAATATTACAACTTGTAAGTTAGACATTGCGTTTAGGTTTTCATGTGTTTTGCTTGTGGAGTTTCTCTGTACAAAAAGGGAGATTTATTCCTGTTTTCTGTAGCTTGAATTTTCCCTGTGTTAAGAGGGAGGTGTTATTCCTGTTTTTCTGTAACTTTAAGGTTTTGCCCGGGGAGTGGGGGGGGGGGGGGATCCTCTACATTTTGAATTTGAGTACCCTATAAAGTTATTTACCAGCCTGATTTTACAGACATGATTTTTACCTTTCTTTTTTAATAAAATCCTTCTTTTAAGAACCTGACTGATTTTTCCATTGTTCTAAGACCCAGGAAGGTAGGTGTAATAGGTTGGCCTCTCGCGAGCTGGCCAATATACCTGCAATCACAGTCTTTTTCATGGGGCGGCACCCACCTCTCGTGGCTGGCCCCCTTTCTCTCGGTTAGGTGTGACCGGCTTTCCTTTTATGGTCTTACATCAGGGTGGCGTCTGCCTCTCACGAGCGCCCCCCGGCTGCTGGTTCTCTCGGCTGGTCTTCGGCAGCTCAGCCCTTCCGGCGTATACAGTCCCGAGTTCTTATCACGGCCCTGGTATGGGGCTGTAGCTCAAAGGCTTCTTCCCCAAGGCGCTGCCGTCTTCAACTCCCCAGCCGGGGCCCATCTCGGTACCCGCAGCCGGTGTCCTTTTCGGCAGCCCTCCCTGGGCTCAGTCTGCAACCAGACCAGCAGGGCCCATCTCGGTTCCCTCCTCAGGTCCGGCCAAGTCCTGGGGTCAGTACCCTGGGCTCGGCCTGCCCGCATGGACATTTTCATGGTCCTGCTGCTGCTCCATCCATCCAGCCAGGCACTCAGTCTTTGGCAGCCTTCCCTGGGCTTGGTTCTGCCGGGTGCGCTCTCTGCAGGGAGCTGCCCGCAGTCCCGTGGCTCGTGTAGCCAGCCGGGCACCCGGTCCTCCCTCCTCAGGCTCCACACAGCCACTGAAGGCTCTGCTCTGCGGCTTGCCTTTTATCTGGCCCTTCTGGCCCCTTATTGGTCGCTCCAGCAGCCCCTCTGATTTTAAAAAATTTTACAACGACCATTTCAGAGAAATGCATCCGATGAAGTGGGTACTAACCCACGAAAGCTTATGCTGAAATAAATTTGTTAGTCTCTAAGGTGCTACAAGTTTTTCTTTCTTATTTTCATTTTGCATTTCAGAGAAAGTGCACATAGATATTTCATTTTTTTTTGGAAAAGCATAGAAGTGGTTTTTAAAGCAAAACCTTGCCATTTCTAAAATTGCTTTCTTAAAGCATGAAAAACATTAGACACTGAGCCATTCGGGTCTTTTAGCCAATTTTTGCCTTTTAAGAGGCAAAAAAAAAAAAAGGGGGGGGGAGGAGGGGATAATGGTGTTTTTTGATGGTTAAGGCCTTCAGGCATTTTAAAAAATCTCTGCTGACCGCGTTGCCTATGACGGAAGATGGGACATTCAGCTCTGTCATGGCGTTCATAAACACATCATAAATAATAATAACAACAACTCATCAAACTGACGGATAAATGTTTAATGCAAAATGTTGAACATCTTCTTTGTTCAGCAAATTACAAAATCTTGCTAAGAAGAAACACTAAAAGTTAGAGCGTGTTGTGGGAACAAAACAGGGCGCATTGGAAAATAAAATGCTAGTTGAAAATAACAGTGTGAAGTGTGGTTTTTATGGCGTACAAGGTGTGTGCGGTTTGTCAAAAGGGAAGTAGGTTGCCCCCATAGTAGACGTGCAGTTAGGTTACAGTTTGTCAACAACAAGAGGTATATGAGCGGCCTGTTCCTCTAACAAGGGCCCACCCACCCCTCCCAGCCCTGGGGCTTGGGCATGAGGGTCATAGGCTGTTGGGGCATCCGGACCATTGCAAAGCAGCCCCAGAACCCCTCTTAAATCATACCATCTTCCGCTTCGATAACCCTTGTCATTTTCCACCCCAGGCCCTCTGCATTAGGACTTAATTATGACCCCTCTGATTTCAACAATGTCTCCGGTCTCTCATCTACCGGTTCATATTATTTAACACTGTAGAGCATCTAGGGCTACAGTTTGCATAAAAGTGTTTTATAAAAACAAAACAAAAGAAATATTCTCTACGGGCTTAGACAAGATAATGATCAACACAACTGTAATTGTTGCTTTGCTACAAAGTATCTTTAAGTTTGTTTTTGTCAATATTTCTGATAGGCCGTAGGATGGGGGAGATAATACCTCATAAAGTGGGAAAGTGTTTCCGAATGACACACGCTTGTCCGTGCTAACTCACAACAACTAGCACAGAATGGCTGCCTACAAAACTGTTTCACTAAAAGAGTTATCAACATTCCCCCTAAAACTCAGGACAGCTTTCTTACCCCCGTGGCCTGATCTCTGTGGCTGTGGCTTTTTAAAACATTTGTTTGTCCTCGGTTTAGATTTTTAAAAACATTAAAAAAGAAGAAAGTGTGTGTGTGTGTGTGTGTGTGTGTGTGTGTGTGTGTGTGGGCGGCGGGGGGGGGGGAGTGGGGGGCAGGTCATGGGCGTGGGGCAGAGTCCTTATCTCTGGTAACAAACAGCTAACTTTTTTACATAAGCTAATTTTTTCTTGTGTTTTTTTGTATAAATCCAAACTTTAAAAAGCAATCTTGTTTATTTTTTGTTCATTTTGTTTTTTAATTAAAACACACATGTAAACTCCCCTCAATTACCAGTTTTCATATTCTCACCCAGTTGCTGTTTTGGTACTTTAAAAACACCATTTTTAAAAGGCTGGGCTAGTATCTTAAGCCTTTTTAGTTTACTAAACTTCTACAAAATATCCCTAAGAGTGGCCTTGTTTTGTTACAGCTCAGTCAATACTGCTTTTTCATGTTAAACTTAACCCCCCTCCCCCAAAACATAATGCTTCAAATAGGCCTCACTGCACACAGAATATCCTTTAAAAAAGGTCATGTTATGTTACATCTCAGTCAATGTTGTATTTTTATGTTAAATGTTTAAAAAAACCTTTATATATTGAAACACTGCAAGTTTGGTAAGTGTTAAAAGTATGGGGGAAAAGTCGAGGGGTGGGGATGTTCTTCAGATAGGCTCTCTCTGAGCTTCATGCAGTCACAAAGCCCTGGGTTTTGTCTTTTACAGTCAGTAAATGGAATAAAATACTTGTTATAACTGTCACAAAGTGTCTTTCAATGCAATCTCACCATGTGTTAAAATGTTAACAGCTTTAAAAAAGTTAGGAAAGAAGTCTGTGTAAAAAAAACAAGCAACCTGAAGGGGTGAGCCCTAGAGCCTTGCTAAGGCAGTCTATAGTGCATGGAGCACTGGCTAGCCTAATCAGTCTGATCTGTTTTTAAAATGTAGAAAAAGCCACAGTGGTTTTCACTCTGGGGTGTTTCTGCATGCTCATTTTTTAAAATTGAAACACACCTGTAAAATTGTTAAATAAAGGGCTCTCTCTTCATACAGGCTTGTCTTTTAAAGTGTTTATTCCTTTACAAAACTTAATATAACTTTCACTTGTATTTGTTAAAAAGTGGGGGAAGAAGCAGCCTTCTTAGCTCTTATCGACTGACTCACAGACGCTGTTTTTGCTAACAGTGGCTTTTGCTGCAAAAGCATGCTGCTTCAAATTGTCCTTCCTAAAAAATGGCCAGTTAGTCTAAAACACAGGGGAAAAACTTTAAAAACTGTTTGTTACTAAGGGCTTGTAGTTTTAACCTTTATTAAAGCTCCTATGTAAAAGGGCTACATGGCAGGAAAGATACTTGGGGTCTGTTTTTTTAGATAAGAATAAGGCAGGAAAGGGCGGGTAGTGAGGGGAGGGGAGGGAGATGGCTCAAATCTTGAGACTATAGGATTGGTTCAGGAAAATGTATTCTATGTAGAACAGCATCTGATTGGGCTGGTCCAAGGCAGAGATAACAAGCCTGAGGGGTTGTGAGCCTTGGGAACTCCCTCCTTCCCCAGGAACCGCCGCAAGGGTAAGATCTCTCGCTGACTCAGCCACGGGCTGTCTATTTTTGCCCTTTGCAAAGGGGCTTTTGTTTCCCTTTTCTTGCCCTGTTCTCTCTCTTAACCTATCTTTATATGTTTCTCTTTTATTTCACTCTTTTAAAATGCTCTTTTCTTAACCTATCCTTATATTTAATATTTTAAATGTTTATTTATTAACCAACCTTTATATTTTTTACCATGTGCTTACTAAGCAGTCGCTGCTTTATAAAATTCCCTTTTTTGCTCTGTGTTCTTTTTTGTGTCAGTGTCCTAGAATCATAGAAGATCAGGGTTGGAAGGGACCTCAGGAGGTATCTAGTCCAACCCCCTGCTCAAAGCAGGACCAACCCCAACTAAATCATCCCAGCCAGGGCTTTGTCAAGCCGGACCTTAAAAAACTCTAAGGAAGGAGATTCCACCACCTCCTTAGGGAACCCATTCCAGTGCTTCACCACCCTACTAGTGAAATAGCTTTTCCTAATATCCAACCTAGACCTCCCCCACTGCAACTTGAGTCCATTGCTCCTTGTTCTGTCATCTTCTACCACTGAGAACAGCCGAGCTCCATCCTCTTTGGAACCCCTTTTCAGGTAGTTGAAGGCTGCTATCAAATCCCCCCTCATTCTTCTCTTCTGCAGACTAAACAAGCCCAGTTCCCTCAGCCTCGTAAGTCATGTGCCCCAGCCCCCTAATCATTTTCATTGCCCTCCGCTGGACTCTCTCCAGTTTGTCCACATCCTTTCTAGAGTGGGGGGCCCAAAACTGGACGCAATACTCCAGGTGAGGCCTCACCAGTGCCGAGTAGAGGGGAATGATCCCGTCCCTCGATCTGCTGGCAATGCCCATACTAATGCAGCCCAAGATGCCGTTGGCCTTCTTGGAAACAAGGGCACACTGCTGACTCATATCCATATTTCGCTGCATTGCTTCAGTACAAAAAAAATCCTAAGCAAAGCATTCTGAAAAAAAGGAAACATTCTGTCTGGACATTTCCAGAATTAAATGTTTTGGGTTTTTTCAACTCAAAGTGTCCTTTTGTTTCAAAATTGACGGCAATTTTTATTTTAAACCAATTTTAAAATGATATTAAATGCCTGAAAATGAAACAAAACCATTTTTCGTTTGGCTTTTCAGTTGGACAAGAAATTGGGCCAACTCAAAACAATTTCCGCCCCTCCTCCCCCGATCTTTTAGAACTGCCAGTGAACCAAAGATCTGTTATTTGTGCAGATCTGTTGCCTGGTGCTCCATCCTGACCCGAATCTCGGCTGTAATTTCCTTTCCTTCCTCATTTCGGGCCTGACTCCTCCTCCCCTCGGGCAGAGCGCGCTGTGTCAGCCGTGAGAAGCTCCGTTCAGCTCCGAGCGCCTCCCAGCACCATCATGGTTTCCTTCATCCTCTGCCTTCTCCCGGCTCTCCTAGCTACAAGTGCACAAGGTGAGTCACCCGGTGCTGTGGCCGTCTAACCCCCCCTGGACTTGGACACTTTACACCCCATGGATCCCCAGTCAGGGGAACATCCAGCATGTGCAGGGAGGGGGGATTAGCTCTGTGTGGGGTACAGGACCTTGTCTACACAACGGTTCCTGTAGGGGATTAGCCACAGCGCTGTAGCTGGGCCGGCAGAGCCCCGTAGTGAAGACGCCGCCTGTCCCAATGGACGGGGTTTTCCATCCCTCTAGGAACTCACCTCCCCGAGCGATGGTAGTCGAGCCCGGAGAAGCATTGACCCGTCTACCTGCACCTACTCTAGGGGTTAGACTGGTCTAGCTGTGGTGCTCAGGGTGTGGATTTTTCACACACTGTGACGAACTAGGACTGTTGTTAAGGTTTCCCTGAGTACTGTGTGGGCGCCTCGGGTTCCCCTATGCAGTGTTACAAAGCCCTAGAAGGCAGGGGTGGGCAGAGACCTGGACACAGAGAATGGCCCTGTCTCCTGGCAACAGATGGCCCCGGCCCCTCCCCTGCAAAGGTGAGAGATGAAGGTGTTGGAACAAAGGGATCAGGTGACCTCCTGGCCCGGGAAGGAGACAAAGGGGGAGGAGGGGCTGGATAGTTTCAGTTTGGAGCTGGCCGGAGAAGAGGGGAGAGAGGCAGACAGGGTCTGGCCTCCCTGCCCCGTTTGGAGCTGTGGGGTGAAATGCAGGGAGTCCCCGGGCTGGGGTCTAAGCTCCCTGCCCCCCGGAAGGACCCGACTGAGGGGTCCTGGATGTACTGACAAGCTCTGGTTGGACTGTGTTCCTGGCATCTCTAATAAACCTTCTGTTCTACTGGCTGGCTGAGACTCCCAGTGAATCCGGGGAAGAGGGGTGCAGGGCCGGACTCCCCCACACTCCATGACACACACACACCTCCCTGAGCACCACAGCCATATCACCCTAACTGTTTAGTGTGGACCAGGCCTGAGGGACACCGTGACTGGATACTGCCCTGGATTCTAATTTCCATGAAGGCCCCTCTGCACTGTTTTGGCAGCATAAAGGGGACTTAATAGGGGAATAAATTACACTGCCTGGGGATTGGGCATAACCTGGAATCAGGCCTACAATTTCCGGTGGCAGAGGACTCTCCAACCCAGCAAACAAAGGCAGAATGAGCTCCAATGTCCAAGAGTTGAATTTAAACTAATCCAAGGTGGAATAAACCCTGGCAACAGCTTCTCAAGAGGGGCATGGGGGCAGACACATTCTCCATCCCTTGGTCTCTGTATACTGAGATTGGACATTCTTCTAAACGATTGGCTCTAGCTCAACCATCAGATATGGGCTGCAGGGGGGAAGTGGTGGGCGAGGTTCTCTGGGTTGGGCTATGCTGGAGCTCAGACTAGATCAGCATCAGAGCCTGAAAATCTTAGATTCTCTAAAAGAAAAGTTGCGAAGCTGCTGCACTTACACAGCTTTTGTGCAGGGCGCTGTAAATAAGGACCGAAGGGCAGAGATTGTTCACTTACAGGTCCCCAAGAGGTCTGTGCGTGTCCATGCGCCGTGGTTAACGCCACTTGTATTAATGGTAATTTGAGGAACTAGGGACAATGAACGTCCTTTTGTTCTGCTTTTTGCCTGGCGATTTCCATCCTTCCCATTCCCCACAGATTGAGAACGGCTGGGCTGATCCCAAGGGATGCGGGCAAAGTTGGCTTTACCTTAAGCCACCTTTATGTCTCGGAGGCTCAGGGCTGTGTAACTGGGCTGTAAAACTGGGGGACCAGTCCAACAGGGAGCCTTCCCAATGGGGATCAATCCCCACGCAGCTATGGGTCAAGACAGCTGGCTTCTGCACCCCAAACCCTTCTGTCAGACCCTTCTGCTGGCCGCCCGGAGAGCCTGGCTGCTTTCACCTCAATGACATTTCTCTGCTTCTGTGCAACATGTTAAGGTCTGAATCCTGCAGCCGACCAATTCCAAGATATAAGGCTGTCACGGAGTGTGGGGGAGTCAGGTCCTGCACCCCTCTTCCCGGGATTCAATGTGACTCTCAGCCAGCCAGTAGAATAGAAGGTTTATTAGGGTTGCCAGGAAAGAGTCCAAACAGAGCTTGTAAGTATGACCAGGACCCCTCAGCTGGGCCCTTCTGGGGGGCAGGGAGCTTAGACCCCGGCTCTGGGGCTCCCTGCATTTCACCCCACAGCTCTAAACTGCCACCAACCAGACAAAAACTCCAGCAAGCTCTTCCCCTCCCCCGGGGCTCCTCCTCTCGCCTTTTACCATTCTCCCAGCCAAAGGTGTCACCTCCCAACCCCCGTCCTGGCTCATGTTACAGCCCCAGGTAAAGTCTCACATTCCCAATGCAGCAGGTCCCAGGGAACCTCCCCCGCAACCCTCTCAGGTCAGATCCATCTCGCTCCCTCCTCCGACACAAAGGCATCACTGGGCAGAACCCTGTTGATCTGGGGGAAAATGAGAGAACCAGAAGGGGGAAATCGGGGACACACAGAGCCGTTGGCGTCTGGCCAGCCCAGCCGCACTTTCCACCACCCCTGTAACTGTGTGTAGATCACAGAGTCGGTTGGTGGCGCCATTGACATCTTCCAGCCCATCGACACCCCCCAGCCCAGCTCTGCCCAGCAACCCAATGGAGCTTAACACGTTACACCCCGAGCGGCTGATCTCCCAGATAGAACGATGGGTGATGATGGGGGTTATATAGCAGCTGTGGCACAGAGTGGGGAGAATGGGGGACCCTGGTATGGGGATTGGGGGGCACACAGAGTGCCTGGCATGAGGTAGGATGTGTGGTGGGGAGCTAGCCAGGCGTTCCTGCAATAGAAGGGGGTGGGAGGGGCATGCGAGGAGTTTGCGATGGCCACGGGGGGCTGCCAGGAGCCCCGGGCGGTGCGCCAGACTCAGCCAATGCACCCTGCGAAGCGAGCGACTCTCCAGCACTGTGAATAGCTGCCCAACGGGAGCCACATCTGGGGTGCGCGGAGCTTATTTTGGGGGCGGAGCTTGGGAAGAGCACCATCCCCTTCACCCACCCCCAGTCTGACCCCCCTCGTAGCACTGGCCCAGGGGCTGAAAGTGTGCAATTGCCGAGTGTCCGGGAGGAAATCGGGTCCGTTAACCCCCCGCTAGTCTGGAGCAGAGGGGGAAGACTGGGGCTAAGGGAGGTGACACTGTCATGCCACAGTAAGAAGGAAACACTTGTTCTTCTTTCTCCAGCTGCGACCCTGACATGCAAAAGCTGCTCTGGTTCAGCAGACACCTGCCGTGCTGCTCAAGGGACCTGCCAAGTAGACAAGGCTACAGGGGGCTGCTATACGGTGGCAGAAGATATTACACTGGGTAAGTGACATTACCTTCAACCCAGGCACATCCTACCCTGCAGTCTGTCACCATCCTCACCTCATCGCTAAGGCCAACCCCAGCACAGTCCATCAACAAAGCACAGTCACCCGGCACCGAGCACCCAGTTTGTGCTCGACCCTTGATTTGTTCGGGCCTCCTGGAGTCAGTTGTAAATCTCCCATTGACTTCATTGCAGCCAGGATTTCAACCCTTGGGCTTTATTTAGTGATTTTTATTCACTGAGTTTCCTTCTCCACAGCAGATGTCAAAAAGTGAAGTGAAAATGCACTTTCTGAATCATGTGAAAGACAGGAAATTGGCGCTGAGATCCCTTGTACACTGCCCGCTAGCACCCAATATCCCGTCTGAAGCTGTTGGTCTCGTACTCAGGGCTGGAGCTCTGCCTTACATGTTTTTTCCCCTTGCTTGGGATGCAAATTCAAGGTAGTTTTTGACCCTGTGACTTACAGAGATTCCAAACCTTCTCCGTGTTCCACTCTGAGCAATTCAAGCCGGCGGATTTCACTGGTTCCCTTCATTTCTCAACGTTTGCCCTTTTGGAATCGAAAACCTGAGTTACAGACCTGGTTTTGTTCATCCTTCCATTGAATTAAAGAGACTTAAGATTCCTTCCATTTACCCTGTAAGAAGGATGCATAGCACAGCTTTACCATAGATAACGACAGACTATCTAATCTATCTATCTACAGTAACTCCTCACTTAAAGTCGTCCCGGTTAAAATTGTTTCGTTCTTACGTTGCTGATCAGTTAGGGAACATGCTCGTTTACAGTTGTGAAATGCTCCATTCTATCGTCGTTTGCAGGCTATCAATAGCAGTTCAGCTGTCCCTTCCCCCACTGCCATGTGCTGCTCCCCGAGACTCCTGCCTGCTTGCTGTGTGGGGGGGAAGGGAAGAAGAGGGGGGCTAATGTCCCCCTGCACCTTGCTTACCCCATCTTCCATAGAGCAGGGGCGACACACGAGGGAGGGAGCTGCTGCCTTAGGCAGAAGCTGCAGGCTTGCTGGTCTCATTAACAAGGCAGTGTACTTCTGACCCCACTCTTGGTACCTAATTGGAAATGCGCATCTCTGTCTCTGAAACACATCTCTGCCCTACCGCCTTTCCTGCTGGCTTGTAGAGTGTGAGAGTTAACCCTTGAGGGCTCAGTGGAGTGCTAGTTCATGGTGAAAAAAATTTCCCTGTAACCTAACCCCCTTATTTACATTAATTCTTATGGGGAAATTGGATTCGTTTAACATCATTTCGCTTAAAGTCGCATTTTTCAGGAACAGAACTACAATGTTAAGTGAGGAGTTATTGTATCTATCTATCTCCCGTACACACATCTCTCTCTCTTTTTCTCTCTCTCCCGCCCCCCCACCCCCCTCTGACCACACTCAGGAAATTTTCCCAGCACAGACACAAATGGGTTGATTAAAACGTCCATCCTCTCAAGGTACGGCTTCACTACAGAGTTAATGTGGGCCGTGACCTGGGGTTTAGCCCTAGTCCCCCCACCATCCCCTACTATCCACACACAAAACCCTTTAACCTCTGTGGATACGAGCTTTGAGCTCAGGCCGGCTGAGGAAGTTCAGGGTGCAGCTTGGACCCCGGTTCCGCTTTAACTTGGGCTGGAACCCGCCCACTTTGCAGTAAGGATGTGGCTGTAACCTGGGTTACTTCACACGGATGCCAATAGTCCTCCAGTGCCTTCCCATAATTCCTTCAGAGCTGTGTTTTCCTGCCCACTCAATTCGTTTGTACTGGAAGTCACTGACTGATTTATACACCCCTTGGTGATGTTTTAAACTTCACATTCCCTGTAGCCAGCTCCGTCTCTACCCGGCTCTCAAGCAGAGACGCCGTCGCAGAGACTTACGGCAGAGAACGGCACAGCTCAGGGCACTACTAGGAGCCATGGGACATGCCCCCAAAAGGCCGAGCGCTGCACCGGGGTTAGTGCAGCACCAGCCTGGTGGTGTCCGGGTGGATCTAACCCCCTGGGAGGCTTAGCAGTGCGGACGCTCACACCAGGGCGTGGCTAACCCAGGTTCACTCTGCAGTGCCGACACCACAAGGGACCGTTGTGATCCTCTCGTCTGACCCCCTGCTCAGCACAGGCCAGAGACGTGCCCCAGATCATCCCTAGAGCAGAGCTGGGAGAGAAGCGTCCCGTCTGGCTTTACACATTGTCACTGGTGGAGAATTCACCCCGGCCCCGGGAGATTGTCCCAGTGGTTAATCACCCTCCCTGTGAAAAATGTTCCCCTGATTTCCAGTCTGAATCTGTCCGGCTCCAACTCCCAGCCACTGGATGGCATCTGACCTTCCACTGCTCGACTGAGGAGCCTGTTAGTAAATGTTTGTTCCCTGGGTAGGTTCTGGCAGACGGGGATCACGTCACCCCCGAACCATCTCTGTGTTCAGCTACATAGATAGAGCTCCTGGTGTCTCTTGCGCTAAGGCAGGTTTTCTAACCTTTCAATCATCCTTGCGGCTTTTCTCTGACCACTCTAGGGTGACCAGATGTTCCGATTTTATAGGGACAGTCCTAATTTTTGGGTCTTTTTCTTATATAGGCTCCTATTACCCCCCACCCTCTGTCCCGATTTTTCACATTTGCTGTCTGGTCACCCGACCACTGACCAACCTCCTTCCTGAATGGTGGGGCCCAGGACTGGGCCCAGGCTCCCAGCAGCGTTGCCCCAGGGCCAGACACGGAGGTAAAATAGCCTCCCTGCTCCTCCTCGAGGTTCCCCTCCCAGCCTCTCAGTTCTATTCTTTGTTTTCTTTCTTTACAGCAGGTGGGGGAAGATCATGGGCTTCGCCAGTGGTTGTCTATATGCCTATACTGGTGGCATAAAAAACCCCGTCACTATCACCCTTGGGAATGACACGTATGTGCGGATCAACACCACACGGTGCAACACAGACAATAACTGTAACTCGGCTGTACTGGAAGGTAGGTTATGGGTCTGTTTTACTGGCCCTGTTTAAGGGCTTGTTCACCCGAACAATTAGACAGCGGTGAACTGGGGTGTTCATCACTGTGCCTCTGCGGGGCACAACCGAGAATACCAAATTCAGGAGAGGCTGCTGGGGAAAAGGGCAGACATGCCCCAAAACTGGTGGTTATTCTTCCATGAGAAATACCAAACCAGCAACCAAAGTAAACTTCTGTCTCACCACACCGGCTAACAAGAAGTCAGCAATGCAGCCTCATAAGGCCCTCCAGTCCTTGTGTCACCACCAAAACACACTAGACTTAAAGATGAGTCCTTATTTAAAACCAGTTTGATCAAACAAAAGGGTTCTTCTAATCCCAAAGGACCAGCCACATACCCAGGTCACTATATAACTCCGATCTTACACAATAGCCATGCTGGTGCCAATCCTTTAGTATCTAAAATCTAAAGTAGGGCTGTCAAGTGATTAAAAAAAACAATTGCAATTAATCGCACTGTTAAACAATAATAGAATACTATTTATTTAAAATGTTTGGATGTTTTCTACATTTTCAAATATATTGATTTCAATTATAACAGAATACAAAGTGTACAGTGCTCAGTTTACATTTATTTTTGATTACAAGTATTTGCACTGTAAAAAACCCAAAAGAAATACTATTTTTCAGTTCACCTCATACAAGTGCTGTCGTGCAATCTCTTTATCATGAAAGTTGAACTTACAAATGTAGAATTATGTACCAAAAAAACCTGCATTAAAAAATAAAACTTTAGAGCCTGCAAGTCCACTCAGTCCTGCTCCTTGTTCAGCCAATCACTCAGACAAACAAGTTTGTTTAAATTTGCAGGAGATAATGCTGCCTGCTTCTTCTTCACACTGTCACCTGAAAGTGAGGACACGCTTTCGCATGGCACTGTTGCAGCCGGCGTCGCAAGATATTTATGTGCCATATGAGCTAAAGATTCATATGTCCCTTTATGTTTCAACCGCCATTCCAGGGGACATGCATCCATGCTGATGATGGGTTCTGCTCAATAACAATCCAAGCAGTGCACTGCAGACTAACACATTTTCATTATCTGAGTGAGATGCCACCAGCAGAAGGTTGATTTTCTTTTTTGGTGGTTCGAGCTCTGTTGTTTCCGCATCGGAGTGTTGCTCTTTTAAGACTTCTGAAAGCATGCGCCAAACCTCATCCCTCTCAGATTTTGGACGGCATTTCAGATTCTTAAACCTTGGGTCGAGCGCTGTAGCTATCTTTAGAAATCTCACACTGGTACCTTCCTTGCGTTTTGTGAAATCTGCACTGAAAATGTTCTTAAAACGAACATGTGCTGGGTCATCATCCGAGACCGCTATAACATGAAATACATGGCAGAATGCAGGTAACACAGAGCGGGAGACATACTATTTTCGCTCAAGGAGTTCGGTCACAAATTTAATTAACACATTTTTTTTTTAACGAGCATCATCAGCATGGAAGCATGTCCTCTGGGATGGTGGCCGAAGCATGAAGGGGCATACAAATATTTAGCATATCTGGCATGTAAATACCTTGCAATGCCGGCTACAAAAGTGCCATGCAAAGGCCTGTTCTCACTTTCTGGTGACATTGTAAACAAGAAGAGGGCAGCATTACCTTCCGTAAACGTAAAGAAACTTGTTTGTCTTAGCGATTGGCTGAACAAGAAGTAGGATTGAGAGGACTTGTAGGCTCTGAAGTTTTACATTGTTTTGTTTTTGAGTGCAGTTGTGTAACAAAAAAAATGCAACATTTGCAAGTTGCACTTTCACGATAAAGAGATTGCACGACAGTATTTGTATGAGGTGAATTGAAAAATACTATTTCTTTTGTTTATCATTTTTAGAGGGCAAATATTTGTAATTAAAAATATACACTTTGATTTCAATTATAACACAATACAACATATATGAAAATGTAGAAAAACATCCAAAATATAATATAAAACACTTTATATTTAATAAAGTTCAATTGGTATTCTATTAACATAAGAACATAAGAATGGCCATACTGGGTCAGACCAAAGGTCCATCCAGCCCAGTATTCTGTCTACCAACAGTGACCAATGCCAGGTACCCCAGAGGAAGTGAACCTAACAGGTAATGATCAAGTGATCTCTCGGCTGCCATCCATCACCCCCCTTTGATAAACAGAGGCTAGGGACACCATTCCTTACCCATCCTGGCTAATAGCCATTAATGGACTTAACCTCCATGAATTTATCCAGTTCTCTTTTAAACCCTGTTATAGTCCTAGCTGTCACAACCTCCTCAGGCAAGGAGTTCCACAGGTTGACTGTGTGCTGTGTGAAGAACTTCCTTTTATTTGTGTTAAACTGCTGCTCATTCATTTCATTTGGTGGCCCCTAGTTCTTATCTTGTGAGAACAAGTAAATAACTTTTCATTATTCACTTTCTCCACACCACTCATGATTTTATATACCTCTATCATATCCCCCCTTAGTCTCCTCTTTTCCAAGCTGAAAAGTCCTAGCCTCTTTAATTTCTCCTCATATGGGACCCGTTCCAGACCCCTAATCATTTTAGTTGCCCTTCTCTGAACCTTTTGTAATGCCAGTATATCTTTTTTGAGATGAGGAGACCACATCTGTACACAGTATTCAAGATGTGGGCGTACCATGGATTTATACAAGGGCAATACGATATTCTCTGTCTTATTCTCTATCCCTTTTTTAATGATTTCTAACATCTGGTTTGCTTTTTTTGACTGCCGCTGCACACTGTGTGGACGTCTTCAGAGAACTATCCACGATGACGCCAAGATCTTTTTCCTGAATAGTTGTAGCTAAATTAGCCTCCATCATATTGTATGTATAGTTGGGGTTATTTTTTCCAATGTGCATTACTTTACATTTATCTACATTAAATTTCATTTGCCATTTTGTTGCTCAATCACTTAGTTTCTTGAGATCTTTTTGAAGTTCTTCACAGTCTGCTTTGGTCTTAACTATCTTGAGCAGTTTAGTATCATCTTCAAACTTTGCCACCTCACTGTTTATCCCTTTCTCAGGATCATTTATGAATAAGCTGAATAGGATTGGTCCTAGGACTGACCCTTGGGGAACACCACTAATTACCCCACTCCATTCTGAAAATTTACCATTTTACGTAAGAGCCTTTGGTGAGGGACCTTGTCAAAGGCTTTCTGGAAATCTAAGTACACTATGTCTACTGGATCCCCCTTGTCCACATGTTTGTTGACCCCTTCAAAGAACTCTAATAGATTAGTAAGACATGATTTCCCTTTACAGAAACCATGTTGACTTTTGCCCAACAATTTATGTTCTTCTATGTGTCTGACAATTTTATTCTTTACTATTGTTTAAACTAATTTGCCCGGTACGGACGTTAGACTTACTGGTCTGTAACTGCCAGGATCACCTCTAGAGCCCTTTTTAAATATTGGCGTTACATTAGCTATCTTCCAGTCATTGGAAATAGTGACCATAATATAACAACATTTAACATTCCTGTGGTGTGAAGAACATGTCAACAGCCCAACACTGCACTCCACTCAGGACTAAATCGAGAGTTGCCTCTCTCCTTGTGGGTTCCTGTACCAACTGCTCCAAGAAGCAGTCATTTAAAGTATTGAGGAATTTTGTCTCTGCATTTTGTCCTGAGGTGACATGTACCCAGTCAATATGAGGATAATTGAAATCCGCCACTATTATTGAGTTCTTTATTTTGATAGCCTCTCTAATCTCCCTTAGCATTTCATAGTCACTATCACTGTCCTGGTCAGGTGGTCGATAATAGATCCCTACTGTTATATTCTTATTAGAGCATGGAATTACTATCCATAGAGATTCTATGGAACATGTGGATTCATTTAAGATTTTTACTTCATTTGATTCTACATTTTCTTTCACATATAGTGTCACTCCCCCACCAGCACGACCTGTTCTGTCCTTCTGATATATTTTGTACCCCAGAATGATTGTGTCCCATTGATTGTCTTCACTCGACCATGTTTCTGTGTTGCCTATTCTATCAATATCCTCCTTTAACATGAGGCACTCTAGTTCACCCATCTTATTATTTAGACCTCTAGCATTTGTGTACAAGCCCTTTAAAAACTGGTCACTGTTTGTCTGTCTGCCCTTTTCTGAGGCGTCAGATTCTTTATGTGAATGTTTCTCGTCTGATCTGGCCCCTACTTTATCCTCTTCCATCCTCTCCTCCTGGCTGAAGCCTAGAGAATCTCTATCAATAGACTCTCCTCTATGAGAAGTCTCTGTCCGATCCACGTGCTTCTCTGCAGCAATTGGCTTTCCCCCATCTCTTAGTTTAAAACCTGCTCTGCAACCTTTTTTAATGTTAAGTGCCAGCAGTCTGGATCCACTTTGGTTTAGGTGGAGCCCATCCTTCCTCTATAGGCTCCTCCTATCCCAAAAAGTTTCCCCAGTTCCTCATAAATCTAAACCCCTCCTCCCTACACCATCCTCTCATCCATGCATTGAGACTCTGAATCTCTGCCTGCCTACCTGGCCCTACGCGTGGAACTGGAAGCATTTCTGAGAATGCCACCATAGAGGTCCTGGATATCCTCCTTTCTGTCTGAGAGATCGGTCATTCTGGGTATCACCGTGTTACACCCCCAGGGACGCTAGGCAGAGCGGAGATGGGGTGTCAGTGGGGCCATCGACCAGGTGTTTGATCTGAGACAGTCGCAGAGACAGCTGGGCTAATTAGATGTCGTGTGTGTGTGTGTGTGCGCGCGCACACGCGCGTGGGTGGGTGGGGGAGGGGGTCTGATTTCTCTCAAAGATGGCAGGCTTCTGGCCCTGGGTGCCTAGAAAATGCCCAGAAATGCCGGAATTGATCAGCTGCCAGGTTCAGAGCTTGCCGTGTGACAGACGGAGCGATGCCATCGGGCTGGGGGTAGGGGCTTTTAAACGCTCAGGCAATGCACGGCAGCGGGTCCACCCTACGGTTTGACTGAGGTTTAACCCACCCGGTAACCATGTCTCTCTCTCTCGGTTCTCAGTGCCCAAGGGGAGCACCACCTTGAACGGGCTGCAGTGCCCAACCTGCTGGTCTCGGAGCGCCGAACCCTGTGACAGCCACATCGCCCCTTGTACAGGGGACGAGACCTATTGCATCGATTTCGCTGGGAAGATGCAGCAAGGTAATTTCTGCCAGCTGGCCGCAGTGCGGGAGCTGCCCCGGGAATCTTACACCTCAGGAACTCCCCAAAGGGCTGGTGAAATCTAGGGCCTGTCCATAGGCGCCGACTCCGTGGGTGCTCCGAGGCTGGAGCATCCCCGGGGAAAAAATTGGTGGGTGCAGAGCACCCGCCGGCAGCTCCCCACCGCACCTCCGGCCCCGCTTCAGCCTCTTCTGCCTCCCAAGTCCCGAGTCGCGGCCGCCAATCCGCTTTTCCTTCCTCCCAGGCTTGCCACGCGTCAGCTGTTCGGCGTGCAGCAAGCCTGGGGGGTGGGGTGGGGGGGAAGTGGAGCAGGGTGCCTTGGGGGAGGGGGAGGCAGAGCCTGGTGAGCTCCAGCTCCAGCTCACCAGGCTCCGCCTCCTCCCTTGAGGGGAAGAGGAGGGGTAGGGGTGGTACCATGGAGGGGGCAGGGCCTCATGGCCCCCCCACCCCTTTTAGGAAGACTGTCGACCCTGGCTTGGCATATTCCCCGGGGGTGTCGGGCGCTGGGGAAGGAGCTGCCCCCCCAGTGGTCAGCTGGGATCCAAACTCCAGCTTCAGTCTCTTGTGTGGAGCTGCGGAAAGGGGCGCGGGGGAGGCGAGATGGGAACAGACGCCCGCCCTGCCGTGGCCGGTTACAGCGAGAGCAGGGAGAGCACCGGGCGGGTGGGAACGGGAGGCAGAGGCGGGAACCGCTGGACGGTGGAGACAGAGGTTATGGGGGCAGAGAAGGAACCAGAGCTGCCCCCGCCTAACAACAGGCTGGTTTCCTCCCTCAGATATATCTTCACCCTTTGCTGTAAAAGGCTGCGCTACTGCATCCACAAAAGGGATTAAAGTTGGAATCGTCCTGGTTTCTGCAATCTCCACGTTCACGTTCACAAAGGCGATCGCTAAACCTGCGGAGAAAATACCCCACAGCGGAGCCAGCCCGGCTCTGGGGAAAGTCTCCTTTGCCCTCTACCTGCCTGGCCTGACTGGGCTGCTGCTGGTGAGGCTGCTCTCCTGACCCCCGCCCTGCACGGCCCACACAGCACCCGGTGCCTGCCCATTGCAGCCAGTCTATGAATCGTACGTTAATTCTATTGCTTACTTGCAAATTCCCGGTGATCAGTGCGGGGTCTGACAGGTTCTGGTCCCTAGATCCGTCCCAGTGTTGTTAAAATTGCTGTTCCGTTGGGGACCCCGATGGGGCCGGTCGCAGCCCTCGCTCTGTAGGAACCTTCTGTGTTTCTTATCGTTGATCGGCCCATTTAGCAGAGTCCCAAACGCTCCAGCCCAGCCCGGGGGGCAGCGGTATCACAGAATGTCCATCTGCCCATCCCCTTACACCACCCCTTGCGGAACAACCGGAAACGTTAGTCAGTATCTTCCTCATCACCATCACCTTCCTCATTACTACCTGTGGCCGGGATCTGGGCACCCCCCAAACGCTACATCTCGCTCCCCCCCACCCACAGGCTGGGGTATGACTTTTATATGATGTTACGCTGATGCCACTGTCCTAATGCTATTCTGTAGGGGCTTCTCCCCTCTTCCTTATCTCTCTCCCCTCACCCTACCAATGTTGGGGTCCCTTCTCCTATGGGTTAGGATGTTACTGATCTCAACTTATTATCACACATGTCAATTCCTTGCCATGGCCGGTTTGTAGTCAGACATCTGCCGAAGTTCCCATCCTACAATATCCCAAAGCTGGTGTTAGCTCACGTCCTTGTGGCTGGCTGGTGTCATTACGGACAAACCGCCCCTTTAAACCCTCTGTTCCCAGTCCCCCAAAACTTATGGGCCAGCTGTGATCAATAAAGTCGGGGAGGGAGAGGGGGTACCTCCCTTTGATGGACCCCCAGCCAGTCAGTTAGCTGTAAAATCCCTCTTGGTAGCTGTTATTTTCTTGCTTTACCTAGGGGACTTTTTAACCCTTTACAGGTAAAGGGGAAAAAAAGGGCACCTGACCAAAAGAGCCAATGGGAAGGCTAGAACTTTTTAAAATTGGGAAAGAAACTTTGTCTGTTGTTCTCTCTGGGCTTCCGGGACACGGAGCAGCCAGGCTATAAGCTGAATAAGGTTTGAACCAGGTATGAAAAATTATGTTCCATACCTAGGAGGACTCATTGGGACAGGGAATGTTTAGCTAGACGCGATCAGGTTTATTTCTTTATTTTGGCTTGTGGACTCCTCTGTGCTAACCCCAGATGCTTTGGTTTGCTTGTAACCTTTAAGCTGAACCCCCAAGAAAGCTGTTTTGGGTGCTTAATTTTTGGAATTGCTCTTTTAAAAGATAGCAAAAGCCCAAGTTCCAAATGTTTTTTTTCCCTTTTGTTTTTAATAAAATTTACCATTTTTTAAGAACAGGATTTGGATTTTTGGTGTCCTAAGAGGTTTGTGCGTATGTTGTTTAATTAGCTGGTAGCCACAGCTAATTTCCTTTGGTTTTCTCTCTCAGCTTTTCCCGGGGGGGGGGGGGGTGTGTGTGAAAGGGCTTGAGGGTACCCCACAGGGAGGAATTCCCAAGTGCTCCTTCCTGGGTCCAAGGGTTTTTTTTTGCATTTGGGTGGTGGCAGCGTTTACCAAGCCAAGCTCAGAGAGAAGCTGTAACCTTGGGAGTTTAATACAAGCCTGGAGTGGCCAGTATTCATTTTTAGAGTCCTTGCGGGGCCCCATCTTCTGCACTCGAAGTGCCAGAGTGAGGAATCAGCCTGTCAAGGAGTCGTTAATGTAGTCAAAGCGGGGTTGTGGAGCCATTTAACAGAACTTTAAAATCTCGGCTGTGGAGATATTTTGCATCCCACCACACTGTTCGCTACCTCGACATGTTTCCTGAGTTTATAAAGAGCTTTCACAGAACTCTGTGTACCAGACCCGCTGATGTCAACCCCTCAAATCCTCTGAAGGTATGTGCAATGGGTCAGCCTCGCGCGAGTGCCCTCTTTTCTCTGGCCAATATACCTGCAATCACAGTCTTTTTCATGGGGCGGCACCCACCTCTCGTGGCTGGCCCTCTTTCTCTCGGTTAGGTGTGACCGGCTTTCCTTTCATGGTCTTACACCAGGGTGGCGTCTGCCTCTCGCGAGCACCCCCCGGCCACTGGTTCTCTCGGCAGCTCAGCCCTCCGGCCAAGCCGCACACGCTGTCCCCCGTTCCGGCATATACAGTCCCGAGTTCTTATCGCAGCCCTGGTATGGGGCTGTAGCCCAGGGGCTTCTTCCCCGAGGTGCTGCCGTCTTCAACTCCCCAGCCGGGGCCCATCTCGGTACCCGCAGCCGGTGTCCTTTTCGGCAGCCCTCCCTGGGCTCAGTCTGCAACCAGACCAGCAGGGCCCATCTCGGTTCCCTCCTCAGGTCCGGCCAAGTCCTGGGCTCAGTCCCCTGAGCTCGGCCTGCCCGCATGGACATTTTCATGGTCCTGCTGTGGCTCCATCCATCCAGCCAGGCACTCGGTCTTTGGCAGCCTTCCCTGGGCTTGGTTCTGCCGGGTGAGCTCTCTGCAGTGAGCTGCCCGCAGTCCCGTGGCTCGCGTAGCCAGCCGGGCACCCGATCCTCCCTCCTCAGGCTCCACACAGCCACTGAAGGCTCTGCTCTGCGGCTTGCCTTTTATCTGGCCCTTCTGGCCCCTTATTGGTCGCTCTAGCAGCCCCTCTGTTGGCCACTCTTGGGAAGCCACTCTAGGCTCCCTGGAGGACTTCTCTCTGCTCTATTCTGGGGCAGGGTGATGCAGGGCCATGAGACCTCCAGCAGGGGGCCTCCAGACCTAGTCCGCCTGACGCAGTATGGAAAACGGTTTACGGAGACAGTTTTGAAATAAAACCGGTTGTTGCCCCTTTTAGAAAAGGCGACCACGTGAGACTATCTAAAACCAAAAGAGTTTGTGGGGGACTTTTCTGTTCCCGTGTTACGCCGTGTCCCCATCCGAGGAAGGAACGACGAGTTTGTCACCATCACCTCTGATAAATCGCATTATGTGCCGGTCAGTAAACCTCACATCGACACCATCCCCCCCCCCCGAAATAAAGACCAGGCCGTCTCAGATGTCCAGAGCCACTTCCAGCTTTTGAGGCCCCTAGCCATAATAAAAATAAGAAATGACGACACATGAAAACAAAATAAGGCACCAAAAAAAGTGTGAGACATAATTTGAATTTTTTTTATTTAACAAATGCTCTTCTAGCCTTTTTCTGTGCAAATGCACTAATTATTGAGGAAAAAGGGATGACATATATAGTAAACACAGACACGGATACAGACAGAGGGATTTCTTGATCAACCCCAGTGTTGGTGGTCGAGGGCTTCAGAGAAAGTACACAGATTTTTTTTTTTAAAGTATAGAAGTGTTTTATTTAAAAGGAAACATTACCATTTTCTAAATTGCTTTTTTAAAGCATGAAAAATATTATACATGGAGCTATTCAGGTCTCTTTTTAGACTCCTGGAGATCCTAACCCTGGCTTCTCTCTGGAAGCCCCCTACCCATCTCTACAACCTCCGGGAGCAAAACTGGCAGAAATACAACCAAGGCCAAAACGCTCTTCTCCGCTCAGTTATTCTGTAACTAACTTGCCCCAGCCAGGCACGACAACATGTGCATGAGACCCAGTTTGATATGGGGCGGGTAAGAAAATCTGTCACCAATGACTAGTTACACAAGTCAACGACAAGGAAGTAAGCAACCTGTTCTGGGAGTGGGAGGGGAGCTGTCGTAATGGAACAACTCCACGGCCAACCTTAGTTACCTTGGGATAGTTTCCCTTGACACCAAATGGGGGGTCCATCAGCCATCGCTCTATTAGAGTAAATGGAACCAGATCCCTGGCTAGTGTCAATTGGTCCTAGCCCCATTGGAGTCAGTGGGGCCTGATCCGCACCTGCTGTGAATTTGCCATCGCCCTACGATCTGCACCATCTCCGGATCTGGCTAAACACCTCTAGTGTGCAAACAGTCACACCTCTGCCCTTGTGACTGAGGTGAGTATCACCTCTTATCTCTGTTGCACGAACCAGCAGACTGTATGGGACAAGTTCTATAGAACACAATGGGTTGAGAAGGGTCAATCTGAACTGTACTTAAAGAGGGAGTGCCCAGGCATGAGGGTCGTATAACATGTTACATTTCAGTAAATCATTCACGGTTCCTCCCAATGTGTATATGAATCTGATCCTGTCTTTGGACTATACATAAAGGAAAGGGGCCATGCTAGACAGGTTAGTGCATCTCTTCCGTTTTACAGAGAACTTGGAGGTTAACTGAATCATTGTGCGGCGGCTGAAGGTAAGAGCTTTTAATGCCGTGTTAAATTATTCTTTGTACTCTTTCATGATCTGCTGCGAAGCGTGTAAATCAGTGGCTCTCAACCTTTCCAGACTACGGTACCCCTTTCTGGAGTCTGATTTGTCTTGCCTACCCCCCCAAGTTCCACCACACTTAAAAACTATTTGCTTACAAAATCAGACATAAAAATACAGCACATCACTACCGAAAAATTGCAGACTCTCTCACTTCTATCATGTAATTATAAAATAAATCCATTGGACTATAAATATTATACTTAAATCCAGTATAGTATATAGAGCAGTATAAACAAGTCATTGCCCATACAAAATTTTAGTTTGTATTGACTTTGCTAGAGCTTTTTATGTAGCTTGTTGTAAAACTAGGCAAATATCTAGATGAGTTGATGTACCCCCGGAAAACCTCTGCGTACCCCTGGTTGAGAACCACTGGGGTAAAAGACTGGAGATATTTCAGGTGCAAGCTCTTGTTGTAAAACCCCATGACGATGATAGAGCAGGGATAAATGGCTCAGTTTCTGCAAAGGAAAAGATGCCTCACTCATGGATTGGTCTGTGAACGAAATAGGGAGATTTTCAAAGGCAAACCCGGCAGCGAGGGGGCCAGAGTCAGCTGAAACTCACTGGGAGTCGAGCCTTTAACTCCCTTCGGCTGCTTTGAACATTCCAGGTTTAGGGAGCAGAGAAGAACCAGTCGACATAATTGATTTGGACTGTCAAAAAGCCTTCGGCAAGCTCCCTCGCCGTAGGGCAGTAAGGAATCAAAGCAGTCCTGGGGCGGGAGGCAAGGGTGTGTCATGGAGCAGAAACAGGACAACAGCCAGAGAACAGAGGAGTTTGCAGCGTTGTTGTAGCCGTGTGGGTCCCAGGATATTAGAGAGACAAGGTGGGGGAGGGAATAGCTTATATTAGACCAGCTTCTGCTAGGGAGATACAAGCTCTCAAGCTCCACTGACCCGCAGAAGAGCTCGGTGTCGCTCGGAAGCTCGTCTCTTTCCCCGACCTTGTGTCTCTAGAAAACAGAGCCGGAATTCATGGGAATTTTGTGTGATGGCAAAAACTTAAAAATGGAGGCCTCCAAGCTCTATCCTAGATCCAGTGTTCAAGGTATCAAATGATCTGCAAGGGGAGGGTGAGCGAGGAGGGGGTGAAATCTGCATAGGAGGCAAATTATTGAGGTTAGTCGGGAACTTCAGCGAAATCGAACGGAGCTGGGTCAATGGGCAACGCGATGGCAGATGAAGTTGCGTTTTGATCAATGCAAAGTAATGCGCATCGGGAGGGTGGGGAGAGTTTGAAGTGCTCCTAGACCTGACAGGTTCTAACTGAACCAGGTTGACTCAGGGAAGGGACCAGAGCGTCCCCGTAGGAAGATCAATGGACACCTCAGCTCGCTGGGCAGCGGCAGAAGAGAAAAGTGAACAAGCCGTTGGGCTGCCCAAGGGGATGGAGTGAAATAAAAATGCAAGAAACAATGTGGGGGTGGCTGGGAGTGGGATTAAAAAAGTAGTCCCAGGCAGGGCTCCTCCCTGGAGCTCCCACTCTGTTGTTACTAGGCATGGGGGAGCCAAGAGAAATTTTTTGATTGCAACTTTTCTCCACTGAAAAATGCAGGTTGGAGGTGACAAACATTTCATTAATTTTTCTCAAATTTTCTGTATTGCTTCCATGGGAAAAAAAAAATCCCAGGAAAAATATCTTTAAAAAAATTGAAATGTTTTGTCTTGACATTTCCAGAATTAGACATTTTGATTTTTTTCAACTCAAAATGTCTTTTCATTTCCAAAGCGACGGCAACATTTATTTTGAAACCTATTTAAAACGCTTGAAAATGAAAGAAAACCGTTTTTCGTTCGGCTTTTCAGTTGGACGAGAAATTGGGTCAACCCAAATCATTCCCCCCCCCCCCCCCAATCTTTGACAACTGCCAGTGAAACATAAAATCGGTTATTTGTGCAGCCCTATTGCCTGGTACTTCCCCCCGAATCTCGGCTCAAATTCCCTTTCCTTCCTCATTTGGGTCTTGACTCTCTCCTCCTCCCCTCGGGCAGAGCTCGCTGTGTCAGCCGGGAGAAGCTCCGTTCAGCTCCCAGCCCAGCCCCGGGCGCCTCCCAGCACCAGGATGGTTTCCTTCATCCTCTGCCTTCTCCCAGCTCTCCTAGTTACAGCGAGTGCACAAGGTGAGTCACCCGCTGCTGTGGCCATTCAAACCCCCCTGGACTTGGACATGTTACACCCCATGGAACTCCAATGAGGGGAATATCCAGCATGTGCAGGGAGGTGGGATTAGCTCTGTGTAGGGTACAGGGCCCTGTCTACACTACGGTTCCTGTAGGGGATTAGCCACTGTGCTGTAGCTGGGCCGGCAGAGCCCCGTAGTGAAGACGCCGCCTGTCCCAATGGAAACATCCCTCTAGGAACTCACCTCCCCATTCACCGTCGACCAGCTGCATCTACTTCAGGGGTTAGACTGGCCTTGCTGTGGCACTCAGGGTGTGGATTCCCTTCGAGTGCCGTAGCTATATCAACCTCTTTAGTGTAGACCAGGCCCGAGGGACACCATGACTGGATACTGCCCTGGATTCTTATTTCCACGAAGGGCCCTCTGCGCTGCTTTGGCAGCATAAAGGGGACTAGATATAGGAGTAAGTTACACTGCTCGGGGATCGAGTGTAACCTGGAATAAGGCCTACAATTTCCGGTAGCAGAGGGCTCTCCGACCGAGCAAACACAGGCTGGGAATTGAATTTAGGCCAATCCAAGGTGGAATTCACCCTGGCACCAGCTTCTCAAGAGGCAGGGTGGATTCTCCATCCCTTGATCTCTGTACATTGAGGTTGGATGTCCTAAGAGATTGGCTGTAGCTCAACCATCAGATATGGGCTGGATGGCAGAAGGGCTGGGCGAGGTTCTCTGGCTTGAGCTATGCAGGAGCTCAGACTACATCAGCATCAAAGCCTGAAAATCTCCGCCTCTCTAAA
This sequence comes from Macrochelys suwanniensis, assembly GCA_033296515.1. Lineage (NCBI taxonomy): Eukaryota > Metazoa > Chordata > Testudines > Chelydridae > Macrochelys > Macrochelys suwanniensis. Next base: position 1,373,430 of record CM065795.1, read on the forward strand.
AGAAAAGGTGCGAAGCCGCTGCACTTACACAGCTTGTGTGCAGGGCGCTGTACATACGGACTGAAGGGCAGAGATTGTTCACATAAAGATCCCCAAGTGGTCTGTGCATGTCCACACACTGTGGTTAATGCCACTTGTATCAATAGTAATTTGGGGAACAATGGAGAATAAAAAGAACAAAAGGACGTTCAAAGTTTTTTGTTTGGGAATTTTCATCCTTTCCCTTCGCCGCAGATAGGGAATGGGAGGGACACAGAGGTCCTGGCATGGGGGGAGAATGGGGCACCCTGGTATGGGGGATGGGCAATGGGGGGCACACAGAGCTCCTGGCATGAGGTAGGGAGGGGGGGGGCTTGCATGACGTCCCTGCAATAGAAGGAGATGGGAGGGCACCTGAGGAGTCTGTAAGGACCACGGGGGGCTGCTAGGAGCCCCGGGCAGTGCGCCAGACTCAGGCAATGCACCCTGCGAAGCGAGCGACTCTCCAGCACTGTGAACACCTGCACAACAGGAGCCACATCTGGGGTGGGCGGAGCTTATTCTGTGGGCAGAGCTTGGGAAGAGCACCATCCCCTTCACCCATCCCCAGTCTGACCCCCCAGGTACCGCTGGCCCAGGGGCTGAAATTGTGTAATTGCTGAGTGTTCCGGAGGGAATCAGGTCCATTAACCCCTTGGCTTGTTTGGAGCAGAGGGTGAAGACTGGGGCTAAGGGACGTGTCAGTGACACTGTTACCCCCAGTAAGAAGGAAGCATTTCTTCTTCTTTCTCCAGCAGAAACCCTGACATGTGAGAAGTGCTACGGCTCAGCGGCCATGTGCCAACCTGCTAAAGAGACCTGCACAGTAACGAAGGCTACAGGCGGGTGCATCTCAGGGGCAGGAGAATCTACACTGGGTAGGTGACATTGCCGTGAACCCAGGCACCTCTCACCCTGCAGTCTGTGTCCCCATCCTCCTCATCGCTAAGGCCAGCCCCAGTGCGGTCCATCAACAAAGCACAGTCACCCGGCGCAGAACTCTTAGACTCATAGACTTTAAGGCCAGAGAGGACCATCGTGATCATCTTTCTAGTCTGACTGTCTGCACATAGCAGGCCACAGAACCTCACCCACCCCCTTGTGTGGCAGACCCCTAACCTCTGGCTGAGTCACTGACATCCTCAAATCATGGATTAAAGACTTCAAGTTACAGAGAATCCACCATTTACTCTAGTTTAAACCTGCGAGTGACCCGTGCCCCATGCTGCAGAAGGAGGCAAAAACCTCCCAGGGTCTCTGCCTATCTGACCCAGGGGAAAATTCCTTCCCGACCCCAAATGTGATGATCAGTTAGACCCTGAGCATAGAATCAGAGGCAAGACCCCCCGCAGCCAGACACCTGGGGAAAGAATTCCCTGTCGTAACTCAGAGTCCGCCCTAGCTAGCGTCCCATCACTGGCCGTTGGAGATATTTGCTTCTCATCCCCCTCCAAAAACTTAGCAAGCTCAGGCTTGAAGCTGGTTTGGTTTTTGCTCCCACTGCTCCCCTCTGATGTTTGCAGACCTTCCTCTAATTTTAAGTCTAAACTTGGTGATGGCTGGTTTTTATCCATTTGTTGCTAGACGCTGGATTTATTCAGACAACATTACTGTGTCTTACACGGCGACCTGAAGACAGAGGTTTGAAATCCTGGACCCAAATTGTAAATCTCCCATTAACTTCAGTGCAGCCTGGATTTCACCCCTTGGGCTTTATTTATTGATCTTCATTCACTACGTTTTCATGTCCACAATGGACGCCTGCGCTGCAACAAGCAAATTTGGGTGGAAATGCAAATTCTGAATTGTGTTAAAAAAAGGGAATGGGCACTGAGACCCCCTGTAGACTGTCACCTAGTTCCCAAAATCTTGTATGAAGCTGTTAGTCATCTACTCAGGTCTGGAGCCCTTCCTTACAAGTTTATTCTGCTTGCTTGAGATGCAAATTCAAGATAGTTTTTGTCCCTTTCACTTAAAGAGACTCTAAACCTTCTCCATGTTCCACACCCTGAGCTCTTCAGGCCAGCAGATTTCACTAGTTCCCTTCATTTCTCAACATTTGCCCTTTTGAAATTGAAAACTTTAGTTAGACGCGTTTCTGTTCATCCTTCCATTGAATTAGAGAGATTTAATGGTTCCTTCCATTTACCCTGTGAGAAGGTGTCGCAGGGTAGGTACACTCCATCTCATGTGCAGGATCACGTATGGCGAGAAGAAGGGAAAACACTGTCGAGCAGCCTGTTAGGTCCTGTGTTTATGACCCTGACTATAAACCATAGTAGCTCTTTCTCTCTGACCACACTCAGGAAATTTTCCCAGCACAGTCACAAATGGGTTTATTAAAACTTCTGCCCACTCAGGGTATTTCTTCACTGCAGTTAATGTCGCAGGTTTTCTAACCCTTCAATCAGCCTTGTGGCTCTTCTCTGACCCCTGACCAACTGATCAACCTCCTTCCTGAATGATGGGGCCCAGAACAGGGGCCCAGGATCCCAGCAGTGTCACCCCAGGGACAAACGGGACTGTAAAATAACCTCTTTGCTCCTCCTCGAGTTTCCCCTTCCAGCCTCTCAGTTCCGTTCTTTGTTTTCTTTCTTTAAAACAGGTGAGACACTGACCACCGTCTTCTACAAAGAATGTGCAGAGGTCTATAATAATGGCATAAAATCCCCCATCACTTTTACTGGCGGGAACGGCACGTATCTGAGGATCAACACCACAGGATGCAAGGACACAGATAACTGTAACTCGGCTGTGCTGGCAGGTACGTGGGGATCTGTTTTTACTGTCCCTGTTTAAGGGCTTGTTCACCCGAACAATTAGACGGCGGTGACCTGGGGTGTGAATCCATCCGTGTGCCCCCTGCTGGTGCACGTGAACAGGTCATTAGAGCACCTTGAAAGGGGACTAGCTCAAAGCACATTAACGAACAGTTCCTACGCATCAGCAGGGTGAATGGGGACAGGTGCAGGGTCAATTCACACCCCAGCGGACCCTTAGACCCCCCCACTTGCCGCAGTGAAATTGTTCATGCGGAGAAACCTCCGGAAGAATTGTATTTGTTACCATTTCTCCCCTTTATTGCCCTATGCGTCCATTTACTCGAATGTCATTTCTGTCGTCCATTGAAATACCTGTAGTTGGCGGGTCTCCAAGCCAGGTGGGTAGAACAGTTGGGGCCTCTTTTAAAATGTATTTGAAATCAGAAGGGCGAGGGATGCATCTGAGAGAAGAAGCAGCCAGGATATGCTTCCATCTAAACCTTCACAATGAACACCGTACGTAACTTGCAATATTATTGCAGATTCAGCAATATTAGGCTCCCACCACAAGTTTGGCAGCGGAAGCCCCATCGTGAATGGGGCTGGCAGTGGGAGCCCCGGCCACCCCAGGGCTGACAGCAAGTGCCCCTGCTATCAGCCCTGGATCCCCGTTCTCAGCCCCAGGCGGCCAACAGTGGAAAATCGCAGAAAAGTCATCACGGACTCTATTACCACAAAAGGTCCGTTAGGACTTCTCCTTAATTTTCCATGGCTTTTCTGCAACTCACCCGCAATTTTTTGACAATCATCCTGCAATTCAAGTCGGACCTTAGTCATAACCCTGTCAAGATCGACCTGCAAACTAGTTGGGGACTTTGCGTGTCCCCTCCTCCAGTTGGGAAGCCATTCCAAAAGCTCCCTCTTCTGGTGGCTGGAAACTGGGTTCGGTGCCCCAGGGCTGTTCATCGCCGGCCAGTTTATCCCCGTGGGTCCTTGTGCGAAAAATTCAAAACTGCCTGTTTGGCCATTTCCCAAAACAATTGGATTTCTTGTCGCTTTCAGCTTTTGAATGAGTGAGTGATTACAGCTGTTACATCACCGGCGTCACAGAGATGTGGGCGGAGAACACACCTGACTGGGATATCGGCACAGAGGGGCATAGCTTGCTCCGGGCAAGCAGGGAGAAAGGGAGGAGGGGTTCCCTTGTATAACACAGGTGTCTGCCCCTGCTCTGAGGTTGACATGGGAATAGGAGACAGACTTGTTGAAAGTCTCTGGTTAGGGTTAAAAGGAGTAAAAACCAGGAGCGATGCCATGGTAGGGTTGGCTACAGACCAGCTAACCAGGAAGAAGAGGTGGAGGAGGCTTTTCTTAAACAACGAAATCATGCAAAGCCCGGGATGGGGTAGTGATGGGGGATTTCAACCATCCAGAGATCGGTTGGGAAAATAACACAGCCGGGCACAGTTCATCCAGCATGTTCTGGGAATGCCTTGGAGACACTTTTTTATTGCAATCTCCACCGCCTTACCATGGATTCAGTGCACCCCCCCGCCCCATGTGTCTCCTCCCCCATTCCCCCTCCCCCCACCATGGTCCTTCTTTCTGTCTGGGAGATCGGTCATTGCAGGTGTCACCGGGTTACACCCCTGGGGATGCTGGGCAGAGCGGAGATGGGGTGTCAGTGGGGCCATCGACCCGGTGTTTGATCTGAGACAATCGCAGAGGTGGCTGGGCTGATCAGATAGTGTTTGGGGGGGGGGGGGGTGTTCCAATTTCTCCCAAAGAGGAGCAGGCTTCTGGCCCTGGGTGCCTAGAAAATGCCCAGAAATTCTGCAGTGGATGGGCTGCCAGGTTCAGAGGTCACCGTGCCCTCGGGCTGGGGTTGGGCCTTCGCATGGTCGGGCAATGCAGGGCAGCGGGCGCACCCACAAGCTTGAATGAGGTTTAATCTACCTGTAACCGTGTCTCTCAGTGCCCCAGGGGAGCACCACGAAGAACGGACTGCAGTGCCCAACCTGCTTTGATCTGAACTCCGATACCTGCAACGGCACAATCACCCCTTGTACGGGGGACGAGACCTATTGCATCGATTTCACCGGGAAGATAGTGAATGGTAAATTCTGCCAGCTGGCCGCAGTGCGGGAACGACCCCGGGAACCTCACGCCTCGGGAACTCCCCAGATAGCTGGTGAAACTTAGTCTGTGCTGAGCCCTTGGGCAGGTGGGGGCGGCCAAGGGGGATTTTTAGCTGGGGGGAAGGACAGAGGAATTGGGAAGTTTTCCCTTCCAGCCCAGCTCCCCCCTCTCAGTGATGCCGCCTCGGAGTTATGACAACACAGTACTTGCCCTGGGAAGGGTTGTTATGTCAATGATGCAGAGCTGGGGAGAACACCCAGGAGTCCTGGCTCCCAGCCCCCACTGCTCTAACCACTAAACCCCACCTCCGCTAAGCTATTGCTAGTGCGGAAGCTCCTGTTCTCAGTGTGTGTCCAGGACTCCCAGCGCTTTGGGGTGTTTATAAAATAACTGAATCAAGTGGCAGGGTGTGTTCCCCAGGGGTGCCAGGTGCTGGGGAAGGAGCCGCCCCCCCCGGCCATCCGCTGGGATCCATACTCCAGCTTCAGTCTCTTGTGTAGAGCTGCGGAAAGGGGTGCGGGGGAGACGAGAGGGGAACAGACGCCCGCCCTGCCGTGGCCGGTTACAGCGAGAGCAGGGAGAGCACCGGGCGGGTGGGAGCGGGAGGCAGAGGTGGGAACCGCTGGACGGTGCAGACAGAGGTTATGGGGGCAGAGAAGGAACCAGAGCTGCCCCCGTCTAATAACAGGCTGATTGTCTCCCTCAGGTTCACCTTCACCATTTGCTGCAAAAGGCTGCGCTACTGCGTCTGTTCAGGACATTAAACCTGGAACCTTCCTGGCTTCAGGACCCTCCATATACCTCTTTTCACGGGCCACCTCCGTTCCGGCGGAGAAAACACCCCTCAATGGAGCCAGCCCGGCTCTGGGGAAAGTCTCCTTTGCCCTCTACCTGCCTGGCCTGACTGGGCTGCTGCTGCTGAAGCTGCTCTCCTGACCCCTGCCCTGCATGGCCCACGCAGCACCCGGTGCCTGTGAATTAAGGCCAAGAGTCTGCACGGCCTATGGGTGTCTGTCTGTCCCGGTACCTCCCGGCTGGCTGGAATCTCTCTGTGTATCAGCAAATTCACTGGCTTATAAATAAATCAGGATCTGAATTAAAAGCCCCGAGTTTGTTACGTTCAGGTTGCCTGTTGCTGAGCCCGTCCGCATGAGACTGGGGCGCTGTCAGAGGCATTAGCCAGAGAGAGAGAGAGAGAGAGAGAGAGAGAGAGAGCGCGCGCGCGTGCGTATATATAAAACCTGAATTAAAAATCTACATTCCAAGCACACCATGGAGGTCGCACACTCAAGCACTGAGAAGTTAGGAAATGCCAGAACACACCTTACACCAGTACGTGTTTGCGTTGTGCTGCAGCCTTTGATTCCACGGTCACAGACTGTATGTTCTCCACCGCAGCCCCGCCTCAGTCAATGTGTCTTTTTCTCCTCCCTTGGAGGAGGGGGCACTCCAGGCCATATTTCCCACCCCACACAGCACTGAATTATGAATTTACCACCTGCGCCTGTCTCTGGAGTGCTCACCACGGGATCTGAGGGCGTCGCAAACATGAATGACTTGGTCTTCGCAACAGCCCCGTGGGACCCGGGAAACTGAGGCACGGATACCGGGAGGCCTCACACTCAACCCCCCCAGCTCACGTCCATGTCCTGGTGTGATTCTCACGCTAAGCGGGCCTCCGCCTCTCTCACCCCGATACAGCAGAGGAGCTCTGAGGCCGGGTCTATGTAAGCAGGGGAATGGTCCCGCTCTTGTGGGGAACTTTCCTGGTTGCTGCACTGCCCAGGTGGTATCGGACGGTGACAGGATCGGAGTCCTCGCTCCCACTCCCTTCACCCAGAGGCCAGCCGCCCTCGAGGGCTCCCCTTCCTCCCTCCCACGCGGCAGAGTCCTTGTAACCCCGACAGGGCTGGGTCTGGCATCCCTGGGGGGCTGAACCCCCAGTCTCATTGTGGTCACTTAGGCCAGGGGCTTGGGTGTCCCCACCCCAGGGTGCTCATTCCACACCAGGAAGTTAAAGGAACAAGGACCCCGCCTTGTGGGCCAGGGACAGCACAACCAGCTGTCTCTGGGATGTGAGACAAGGTCACCGTCTGGCTCTCAGCCATCCCAGGCCCCAGCTGCAGTGACACCGTGGGTCAGACCCTACCCTACTCTGATGGTGCCCACCCGCCCTCAGGCACTAGGGGGCAGGACCCTTCTCCCCAGCGTCAGTCCCCCGTCGGAGTCACGTCCCCCCTGCGAGCCCGGTCTGCCAGGCCTCGTGCTGGGCGACGTCTCCCTGCCCTGGGCCCTCTGCCCAGTCCCCCCCCCCCCCCGCCCCCGGCTCTCCTCAGATGCTTCCCCTGCAACTGGGCCCTGGCTCCCGCCTGCCCCTCCTCTGCCCCAGCCCAGCCTGGGCTGCTGCTCTCCCCTTAACTCTGCCCTGCCCCAGCCAGCCCCAGATCACACAGAGGACGGGCCCCGGGCTCCTGACTCCCTCATTGGCCAGTGGCCATGTCAATGAGGCTGACTTAGAGCGCTGGCCTCTCCTCATTGGCCCTGGGGCCTGTCAGTCTCAGGATCTTGACTCCTCTTTGGACCTTTCCTTTCTTATCGTATCTGGAGAGGGCCGACCAACTTTCCCCCACCCCCACCTTTCTGTGAGGGGCCAGCAGCCCCCGGCGCTACCTTGCCCCATGCTGGGGGGCTCGCCTGCCTGAATGCTGCGCGCCACCCAAAGGAGCATTCACCCCATGGCAAGCGCCAGGCCTGGGGGCCGGGTCCCAGCCCGATGAACGGCGCTGTGCTGTTATATGAAATGGGGTGTGGGGACTCTGGAGGCTGAATGCCCATTTTCCAGCAGGTGAGGGAGAGGGAGGGAGGGAGAAAGGGTGGGGGGGGAACAGAGAGAGGGGTGTTCTCAGCCCCCTTTGTTCTCCCTGGCCAGTGCCCGTGTAAGTCAGAGCAGCCCCAGGGCTGCTGCTATTTATACTCTGCCTGTTATGGGCCTGGGGGGCAGAGAATAGCCCCCGCTTTATGCTTCCAGAAAGGGTTAAAGGGGCCTCAGGTGTGACTGAAAATTAAGCCCTAGATTCCAGCTTGCTCGGTGGGGTTTCTAGACACCCAGGCAGCTCCAGGCAGGCCTAGAACTGTCTCTGCCCAGTAATTGCCTGCATTAGTCATTGCTAGTGTCCGGTGCAGCGCATGGTCTCCTGACTCCCGCCCTGCCTGGAGTCCCTAATGGAGCACACGGGGCCCTGCAACCCATTCCGGGTGGTGTGGCCCGGAGACCCTGGGAACAAAGCAGACAGAGGCCATTGGAGAAGGCGAGAGCCACACAGGAGGAGAGAGGGGGGCATACGGAAGCTGAGTGCCCAGCTTAGAGCTGTGGAGCTCGACAAAAGGAGCCAGATCCATTTACATACTGTTTTTAAACCAGAGTGACTCCGTTGACTCTCACAGAGACATAGATCCTAGGATATCGAGTCCAGTCCCTGCTTCACACCCCATTTCATCATCCCCTTTGAAGACTCATCACGCTGTGGCGTCATGCTAGTTAGGCTGCTTTGTCTTCTACTACTCCAGACCATCCAGCCTCTGATGGTCAGAAACCTGCAAGGCGGCACCAGACCCGGCCAGAACAACAGATGCAAAACCTGCGGCCGTATCTCCACCGCCACCATGACCGACACCCCTCCCCACACAACGCACCCACCAGGACCCCTGGGTCCCGCACATCTCTATCAGACGTGGAGTATCTCATCCAGCACACGAAATGCCCCAGCAACCACTAGGTGGGTGAAACCAGACAACCCCCGTGCTCCCGAATGAACTCACACAGAGAACTGGTTAAAGACCCTCTCACCCATCACGGGCGCCATTTCAGATTAGGGGTGGGAAGGCAACTTTGATTCTAGAGGCTACTTGGACAGCTGAAAACCTCTAGGTTTTTTGCAGATAATAACTTAGAAATTATTTGACAGCAGCCCTGTATTTAATTCCTATATAAAGAAAGAACATGAAATAAATATTAGACCCACTCAGCTCTAAGAGTAACATGTTCTCACATCTTATGTCAAGTCACTTAAAGGACATTGGTTAGGTTTAAAAATGTGATGTATATTCTTACTTTACTAACTCTTGAATACAACAAACAATTGTAGAAAAACATCTAGATGACGTTCTTTCACTTTTTTGCTGTTCACCAAGCCTGGAATAGATCATTTCACTTCTGGAAACATCCTTCTAGGCCAAGGCCCTGTGAGTTTATACTGTACCTGCCTGGTCTAGAAATAATAGACTAGAAACTGACTTTAAACACTGACACCTTCAGGTCACTTTCACAGTTTTGCCAACCCTAAATGTTCAAAAATCATGAATCAGGCTCACCAGATTAGCTTTAAAATCATGAGTGTATTTAAAAGTCATGGATTGGGCATTCTTTTTATTGGCCTTCTGCTTTTTGAGCTTTTAGAGTGCACTGGGGTCACATTTTGAAGCTCTCTCCACAGCCACAAGGGCTAGAAACTTATTTTTTCTTTAAGCCTGAAACCATCGCAGATCCAATTGACTCCAGGAGCCGGGGCTTTAAGGAAAACAAGATTATCATGAGACTCATGACAAAATCATGAGTTGGCAACACTGCATTTCACGTCAAGTTACTCTCCAGAAGGCTCTTAAACACAACGCGACAGCGACTGAGCTGCAGTTCTCACAGGAGAATAATATTTAAAACCAAACATCAAGAAAATTCCACATTTTAAAGCTGGAAAAAAAAAAAGTGAGACTTCTGAGGTCTCTCAGGGCCACTGCACGCAGGAAAGGAAAATAAACAGGCAGAGGAGCTCTGGGCAGAAAAAGTTGGAGGGTCAAATCTTCCAGTCCTTAATCCAGTAAAACTTCTATTGACATCAGCGCTCCGCTCAGAAATATAAACATCACAGCGAACGTGTGATAACAGGTGTGGCCAATAACTATACACGTCACATTTAAATATCTGAGCCCTCTTATCCAGGGCCACACATCATAGACACATCGGCTCAGGAACGACATTTTCTGGCATATGCTGAACAGGGCTGTGCACACCGATGGTGCCCAGTGAATATTACTGTAGCCATGCGAGACTCACCGGTGTGGCACCTCCTGGGAATTAGCTCTTTTCAGCTCCGGAGCACCCTCTGCAGGCCGGTGTCTCGCCGTCACTGGACCCCGGTGCCCCTTTACCAGGGGTGCTGCCCCCTGGCAATACCCCCCCACACTCTGGGTCTCCCCTCCCTGGAGAACCCCCAACCCACTATCCCCCCCGGCCTCAGTCAAAGGCTACTGCCAGTCACCAGCGAGCCCCCGCGCCCCGGGGCAGGCTGCAGTATCGGCCACTCATCACCGGCCAGGTTGGGTTTGGCCCTGCTGCCTCTGTCTAACCCATGGGCTGCCCCCCTGCAACCCCGATACCTATCGGGCCTAACCCTAGGCCGCAGCCGGGGGCTTTCCTGGCCAAGCTCCCCAGCCCTGCTCCAATCGAGGTGCGCTACTTAGCGCCTGCAGCCAGGCCCTGCTCCCTCTAAAGGCAGAGAGAGGCTCTGGAGCTGCCCTGGCCTTTATAGGGCCCGGTTTGTCTGTTTGGGGCGTGGCCCCCAGCCGAGGCTACTTCCCCACTCGGCCCAGCTTACCCCCCCACCCTCCCGTCGTCCCCCCCTGGGCTGACTCCGAGCCTCTCGGCTGGAGGGGGGGGGGGGGGACCACCCCACCGCACTAGGGCTACGGCCAGTCCACGCCCCGGGGCAGACCGCAGCGTAATGGCCACTCATCACCGGCAAGCGGGGGTTGGACCCGCTGCCTTTCCCTGCAGCCTTGTCGGGCCTCCCCGTCAGGCCGCAGCCTGGGAGGTCGCCAGGCCCGAGCTCCCCGGCTCAGCCTGCCCCTTGCCCAGCACTGCTCCACCCTCAACGCCCTACGCTCCTTCGCGCAGCTCCCTCCATCTCCCTCTAACGCTGGAGGAGGAGGGCTCAGCTCCTGCCTAGCAGCCCTTTTATCAGGGCCAACGGTGGCCTGATTGAGGCATGGCCCACCTGGGGCTCCTTCCCTGATTGGCTCCCCCGGCCACAGCCCTCCCCACGGCTGCTTTGGACCCCTTCCCGGCCGGAGCGGGGGGGACCCCCCCCAAATACAAATCACGACAATAATCGTCAGCGTCATGGAGTCCCTGGGTGCAGGTTTTTGTTCTTTGTTCTGCAGTTGGCCGGGATGCAGCCGAAACCCCACAAATCTGAGGCAGAAACGCACCTGGCACTCGTACGAGGCTTTCTCAGTCCTTCCTGTCGCGGGGTGGCCCCCCCCGCTCCGGGCTGAAGGGGCTTGAAAACAGCCCAGGAGAGGGCTGGGGCTGGGGCAAGCAGCCCCAGGCTGAGTGGGGAACTAGGCTCAGCTGGGGCCATGCCCCAATTAAGGCTCAGCTGGCCCTTATAAGAGGGCAGTGAGCCAAGAGTCTTCCTCTGCCTGGAGAGGGAGAAGGGCCGAGCTGCAGGGATCTGAGCAGGTACCTAGGGTGGAGCAGGGCTGGGGAACGGCCAGAGGAGCTGGGGTGCTCCGGCCTGAGAAAACCCCAGGTTTAGGCCACCCTAGGTACTGGGGTTGTAGGGGTAGGCCGAGGCAGCAGGTCCAAACCCCACCTTGCCTGTGATGAGTGGCTTATACTGCAGCCTGCCCCAGGGCGCGGGGGCTTACTGGTGGCTGGCAGTAGCCTACGACTGAGGTGAAGTGGGCACAGTGGGAGGGGGAGACCCTGAGTAAGGCTGTGGGGGTACTGCCAGGGGGGGCAGCACCCCAGAGAAAGGGGCACTGGGGTCCTGGGAGGGACATGGGGCCAGAGCGGTAAGGCGGATCACCGGCCTGCAGAGGGCACTTTGGATGCTGGATGAGCTAATTCCCGAGGGAGACCAGGATGAGGTGCCACAGGGGTGAGTCCGACCCCCCTACATTTCCTGTTCTCAAACTCAGGGCAAAAACTGACACAACAAAATGGTTTCCAGTTACAATCTAAAATTGCCCGGCAGCCATTGCTCTACAGCCCGACCTGGGGCAGAACCTGCCACCCCTGGGGGGTTAAGTGATCACCTCTCCTCTGACTCTCCTCCTCCAGCCTTCCTGGCCTCTGTGCTGCTTTTCATTCTACCATGACATCCTTCCCAATCTCCTGGGACTGTTTGCTAGCGTCTCTGAGAACTGGCCACCTTGGTTTTGTTCCCATCTATCAGAGTCCTCCTTTTTGTGGCATGCAGCTGAGAAAAGGGCTGGTGCCGTGGATAGGGAGCGAGCTTCCCCCCCCGCAGACCTGGGTTCTACTCCCCCATGGGCTTCCTGTCTGACCGCAGGCCAGCGCCTTAAGGACAGAGTTTCAAAGATATTTAGGCACCCAAAGATGCAGCCAGGCCATCCAGTGGGGTTTACAAAGCACTGAACCTTCTAGGCACTTCTGAAAACCCCACTAGGTGCCTAAATACCTTTGAAAGTCTGGCTGCTAGTCTGTGTGTGCCTCAGTGTCCCCACCTGTACAATGGGGGTAACAACCCTGCTCTGCCTCACCGAGGGGGCCGTCATGTGAGGCGCTCAGATACTGTGGTGCTCGGGTCACATCAGTACCACAGGTAGAGTGTGAACTTCTCTATCCCACTGCTCGCCCTTCCCCTGGTTTTGGTCCCTTTTTTTCGCCTAGGCTCAGAGGGCTTTGTATTTCTCCCGAGTCCCCTGCAGACTTGGGGGTGGGGTTCTTCAACTCCCCCACCCTCTGCAGTGGGATTCTTCTTTTACAGGTTCATCTAAGGACTTCCAGTTAACTAGGGGCGTGGCTTTTTATTTATTTTTGGCCAGTGCCCAGAAAAGACCTTTGGTTGTCGTGTGTGAACGTAACAATCCAATCTCTTTGCAGAGCGCTGGACTACAGAGACCCTTCTAGGCTCCAAATCTATATTGGTCTAGTTCTGCTGAGGCAGTTTGTATTACAGTTTGGTCTCTATTGCAACAACGTCTTAATGGGAGAGGTGCAGAAATATTTGATTACACCCTGTGTAACCCCGGCTGGGATGTGGCTGTTAGTTTGGTATCTGGTCGCACCCACGGCTGACGCTTTAGGTGAAGTTGTAGCAGCAGTTAGCCCCAGAGGCCCCCAGTTCTCCCCCCCCCCCCCAGTTTCTCAGCCACGGCGATGCCTGTCACCCTTCCACGCCAGAAACTGAGGCACCCGGCTATTGCTCCCGGGGTCCCTGGGTAATAAACGTAGACTCCCGCTGGGCGCGGGCTGGGGGACCGCCCACCGTTTGGATTAGAAAACCTGGAACAATCTGGGATGAGCAGGGCAGGCGGCGCAGGGAGTCAAAGCTGGTGAGGCGCCAGGTCTCAAAGGCGCCAACGCCGTGGGTGCTCCAGGGCTGGAGCGCCCACAGGGAAAAATTAGTGGGTGTTTATCAAGGAGATGTGTGTGTGGGGGGCAGAGAATAGCCAGAGCGCAGCTGCGCAGGGCACCCTGAGTCTGCCCCGGTCCACCCCCTCTGGGCCCTGGGGGGCAGGGAATAGCCACAGCGCCATGCCCCTCAGCCATGCCCCAGATCCGCCCCATGGGCCTTGGGGGGCAGAGAAGACTTTGTCACTTGTGTAGGCTAAGTGCGTTGCACCCCACTGGGGCTCCCTGAACCCCCCCATGCCTCCCAGCAGCTCTGTGTGTGCCCCTCCCATCCCCCTCTATTTCACAAATCCCCCAACTTCCCCTTTCCCAGTTTTCTGACCCCCACTCCCCCGAAAATCAACTGGAAGCCGGTCACTGACGCCTCAAACGTCCCCTGAACGTTTGCATGTGATCGGGTGCAGTACAGACGGGGTAAATCCGTCGCGCTCAGCCCCTGTCTACACCATGGAGATGACATTGGCCAAGCCACGGCGCCCAAGTGACGCCGGCACCGCCCTGGCGTGCAGACCCCGCCTGCGGCAATGGCAGGGGGGTTTCCGTCAGCGTCGGAGCTCCCCCTCTGCAAATGACGGCAGCTACACCCCCAGAAACGTTTCTCCATCGACCTCGCTGGGGTGACACCCAGCTAAGCATCACCGTTCTTAACCATTAGCCAGGATGGGTAAGGAATGGTGTCCTTAGCCTCTGTTTGTCAGAGGGGGGTGATGGATGGCAGGAGAGAGATCACTTGATCATTACCTGTTAGGTTCACTCACTCCGGGGCACCTGGTGTTAGTCACTGTCGGTGGACAGGATACTGGGCTGGATGGACCTTTGGTCTGACCCAGTACGGCTGTTCTTATGTTCTCTTGACCTACGTTTTCAGCACGGATCGTAAACGACTCGGCCAGTCACATCTGGGCGTCCCTTTCCGTGCCAGATGTCATGGGCTGGATGGGGAACTCATTGCAGGACTTTGGCCAACCTGGGCTGTGCAGGAAACCAGACCGGATTACCGTGGCGGTTCCTTGGCCTTCGGGACTCTCTTACCTTCAGCCCTCCGTGTTTCACAGAGCAGACCGGAGATGGGGTTTCTTCCTTTCTTCTCCCGGCCTGAGCTACATATATATGCAGCAGGCCCCAGTATCGTATAGAAAGTGGAATCACTTTCTGATAAAGATTTACAATAACACAGCAGATAAGAGTTTCTCAGAAAGGGGGCTGGAATGATGGGAAACCAGGCACCACTCCTTTCCCGGGAAACACGCTCAGATTTAACCCTTCGCTCACCCGCGCTTCCGAGGCCTCGCTGAGGCAAGGCAGTGGAGGGAGGTGAATTTCAATGAGAGGTCCCAAAGGTGAAGCCAGGCAGGGGGACTGGGTTCTTGAAGCTGATTTCATTTGTTAGGGTCTACCGGATGAGCCACATCCTTTAGAAAGAGCGATCTTGATTTAAGAATGGAGACTTCACCCTGTCCCTATCTCCTGGGAGCCAGGACTCCTGGGTTCCATCCCCAGCTCGGGGAGGGGGGTCTAGTGGTTAGAGAGCAGGGCAGGACTCCTGGGTTCAACTAGGCAGCAGTCTGTCTGATGTTAATCACTGACCAAGGTGGGGAGCGATGCCGCACAGTGCTGGGGTGAGGGGCTCCCCACGCAACTTTGGGGTGGGCACGACAGACGCCTGGGGCTCTTCTGGGCAAGACGGGGCACCTTTCCCAAATGTTTAGCAGGGAGGGGAATTAACCACCCAACAGCTTCCCAAGAGCAGGGGTGGGAGTTCCTGGCATGCGTTAGCTGAAGATTTCATGGTAATAATTCGCAGGGCGTCTCCAGGCCCAGGGGGCCGCGTGTCTTGCCGAGAAAAGCTTCGGTGGGAAACCTTCGCCCAGTTCGTTGCCCACCTGCAAATGCCGTCCTGGGCGCCGTCCCCTCCTTGGCACCAGATCCGCAGAAACTTGAGAATCACCAGGTGGCCGGTGCCCTGAGCCCCCTGCCCGCCCTGCTGGGCCAAACGGGCGCCTCGTTTCCTGATGTAGGGGGACCAGAGAGCAAGTGTGAAAAATTGGGACACTTTATTTTTTGTGTGCGCATGTGTGCGTGTACTTGCGTATACAAGACAAAGCCGCTCGTATTGGGACGTCTGGTCACCCTAGTTGGCCACTCATTAAAACAGCGGGAGGGGGGGTTTGGGGGGAGCACCGCTGGAAAAGTGAGGGGGCCCCATGGAAGCTGCCGGAAAAAAGGGGAGGGGCCCGTGGGGGCCACGCTGCCGTGGGGGCTGCACGTGACCCGCGTCGCCTCCCCTCCTTACTGGTGCCTCTGCCTTCACGGAGCACGACGTGACCTGCAGGCTGTAGGTCCTTCCAGGCAGGGGTCTCGCTCAATCTCTCCTTTTCCAGCTCTTCCACTTGGGATAAAATATTTAAATAGTCGCAGATTCCCAGGCCCGACGGGGCCCACCGGGGCCATGGCGTCCGATCACAGGAACGTCCCCCACCGGATTCCGAGAGCAGATCTCTCAGCAAATGCACCCAGGTTTGCCTTGAAAAGGGCCCCTGACGGAGAATCCAATTTCAGCTTCCAGCCGTGACCTTCCTCTGCTGTGTCAATGAGCCCGTTAGTAAGTATTCGTTCCCCATGTAGGGACTGACAGGCTGGGATCAGGTCACCCCTGGACCTTCTCTGTGTTCAGCTCAGCGGATCGAGCTGCTGGAGTCTGTCGCTAGGAAGCAGGTTTTCTAATTTTCCTCATTCTCCTGGCTCTTCTGCAATCGACCCACCACCCCCTGGAACCGTGGGCCCCAGAACTGGATCCCAGCAGCGTCACCCCAGGGCCAAAGCCAGAGGGAAAATCCCCTCCCTGCTCCTACATGAGATTCCCCCCGGTTCGTTGGGCCACAGCGAAGGAGTGCACAAGAGAGAGAAGGACTGGAGCTGGGAGGTGGGAGACTCAGGCTCTTGCTCCATTGAATATTTGAGTTAGACAGCGTGGGACAGCATCAGTAGGAGCAGAAATAAGGTCTATGGGTAAAAGGGTTTTTTGGCTGGTATAACTGCCCCTCGGAGATTTAGCTGGCACAGCGATGTCCCAGGAGATCACGCGCCCCGACCCGCTTGGCTGTGCCGGCAAAAGTTTCCGGTGTCGACCTGGCCTTACTCGTGTACGTTCAATGACAGCTGAGATTCTAGAGAACAAGGCTGAAAATCCGGCGAGGTGCCGCTACCAGGCCACCACCTCCTAGCTGAATCTGAGCCGGGAGTTCATGTGTGTTTATTAATAACCCCCAGCTTTTCCATCGCACTGTTCATCAGTTGATCTCCGACCACGCTCGCTCTTTAGACTCCTGGAGATCCTAACACCTGGATTCTGTCTGGAAGCCCCCTACCCATCTCGACAACCTCCGGGAGCAAAGCTGGCCTGGAATGCAACCAAGGCCGAAACGCTCTTCTCCGCTCGGTTATTCTGTAATTAACTTCCCCCAGCTGGGTGTGACGTTGTGCTCTTGAGACCCAGTTTGACGCAACCCCCGGATATGGGGCAAATAAAATCTGTCCCCAGTGAATATTGACACAATTTAACGAGAAGGAATTTAACAGCCTGTGCTGGGAATGGGAGGGGAGCTCTCGTAATGGAGCCAACTCCAAGGCCAACCTTAGTTTTGTTTTGACAGTCTCACCCGACCCCCATTTGGTGTCAATTGGCCCTCGCTCCAATGGAATCAATGGAGCCAGGTCCCCTGCTGCTGTGAATTTGCCGTTGCTCCATTATTTACAGCACCTCAGGATCTGGCAAAACACCTCTCGTGTGCAAACAGTCACACCTTTGCCCTTGTGATTAACCTGAGTATCGCCTCTTATCTCTGTTGCACGAACCATCAGACAGTAGGGGACAAGTTCTATAAAACACAAGCTGATGGGTTGAGAACCGTCAATCTGAATTGTACTGAAGGAGGGAGTGCCCAGGTATGAGGGTCGTGTAATTTTCAGTAAATCATTCACTTTTACTTCCAATTTCTAGATGAATCAGAATTTTCTTTGGCCTATATATAGAGGAAAGGGGCCGTGCTAGACAGGTTAGTGCATCTCTTCAAGGACTTGGAGGTGAACGGAACCATTGTGCGGCTGAAGGTGAGAGTTTTTAATCCGTGTTAAATTATTGTTTGTAATCATTGATGATCTGTAGAAAAGCGTAAAGGCTGGAGATACATTTCAGGTGCAAGCTCCCGTTGTAAAACCCCTGACGATGATAGCGCAGGGACAAAGCAGCTCGGTTTGTGCAAAGGAAAAGAAGCCTCACTCATGGAATGGTGTGTGAATGAAACAGGGAGATTTTCAAAGGCAAAAACGAGGTGGCCAGAATCCCCTGAAACTCACTGGGAATCGGGCCTTGAACTCCCTTTGGCTGCTTTCCCCTACCTTGTGTCTCTAGAAAACAGAGCAGGAATTCATGGGAATTTTGTGTGATGGCAAAAGCTTAAAAGTGAAGGCCTCCAAGCTCTATCCTAGACCCAGCATTCAATGTACTGAAATGATCTGCAAGGGGGGTGAGCGAGGAGGGGGTGAAATCTGCACTGAGAACTTATTGAGGTTAGCCGGGAACTTCAGCGAGATCGAACGGAGCTGGGTCAATGGGCAACGCGATGGCAGATGAAGTTGAGTTTTGATCAGTGCAAAGTAACGTGCATGTGGAGCGGGGGGTTTGAAGTGCTCCTAGACCTGGCAGGTTCTAACTGAACCGTGGTGATTCAGGGAAGGGACCGGAGCGTCCCCGTAGGAAGATCAATGGACACCTCAGCTCGCTGGACAGCTGCAGAAGAGCAAAGCGAACAAGCCGTGGGGCTGGCCAAGGGGGTGGAGATAATGCGGAAAACACTGGAGTGCCCCTCTGCAGATCAGCAGGATGCTCTGACCCTAGCGCCCCACAGGCAGCGCCGGTCGCCCCATGTCTGAAGGGATGGTGCAGACCTGGAGCAAATACGGACGAGGGAGTGGAAACCTGGGCCTGATCTCCAGCCAGTGTAAATCAGCCAGAGCTCCATTGGAGTCAATGGGGCCAGATCCCAGCCAGTGTACACCAGTGTAACTGTTTTAGTCAATGGACCCATAGGCTTGCTGGGGCCCTGGCCGTCTGGCAGTAAGTACACGGGCTATAGGCTGACTTACTGTTTAACTGTTTCCTTCTACACTGAAGCTATTTGGTGTAAGAAGACGTGAGGCAGGGTCAGGTCATGTCCCCGAGACTGTCACGGGCTCCATTCGACGTCTCCGCTTTGCTTGTCACCACGATTCCATCCGGAACAGTGACTATTACAAGGATTGCCCTACGGAGCGCCCGTCTCCGGATGTCCCGGAGCCCCCGCTCTGCTACTTCTGGGCATGTCTGTGGCATGGGGGAGCTGGGAGAAATTTTCCAACTGAAACTTTTCTCCACTGAAAAATGCAGGTTTGGGGTGACTGAAACGTTTTGTAAATTTATGTCAATTTTGCTGCATTGCTTCAGCCGGAAAAAATGCTAGAAAAACAAATCCTGAAAAAGAAACGTTTTGTCTGGACATTTCCAGAATTACACGTTTTGATTTTTTTCAAGTCAGTGTCCTTTTGTTTCAAAGTTGACGGCGATTTTTATTTTAAAACCAATTTAAAAATATTTTGAGATACTTGAAAATGAAACAAAACCAATTTTTGTTCGGCTTTTTAGTTAGGTGAGTTTTTGTGCCAACCAAAACAGATTCCCTTCCCCGCCCTCTCCCCTGATCTCTGACAACTACCAGTGAACCACAAAATCGGTTATTTGTGCAGCCCTATTGCCTGGTGCTTCCCCCCGAATCGTGGCTCTAATTCCCTTTCCATCCTCATTTGGGTCTTGACTCTCTCCTCCTCCCCTCGGGCAGAGCTCGCTGTGCCAGCCGGGAGAAGCTCCGTTCAGCTCCCAGCCCAGCCCCGGGTGCCTCCCGGCACCATGATGGTTTCCTTCATCCTCTGCCTTCTCCCGGCTCTCCTAGCTACAGCGAGTGCACAAGGTGAGTCACCCGCTGCTGTGGCCGTCTAACCCCCCCGGACTTGGACACTTTACACCCCACGGATCCCCAGTCAGGGGAACATCCACCATGCGCAGGGACGGGGGATTAGCTCTGTGTAGGGTACGGGGCCCTGTCTACACTACGGTTCCTGTAGCGGCTTAGCCACGGCGCTGTAGCTGGCCTGGCAGAACCCCGTAGTAAAGACGCCGCCTGTCCCAATGGGTGGGGTTTTTTCCATCCCTGTGGGAACTCACCTTCCTGAGCGACGGTAGCCAGGTCGAGGGAAGCATTCACCCATCGACCTGCACCTACTCCAAGGGTTAGATCGGCCTAGTCGCAGTGCTGAGGGTGTGGTTCTCCCTCCCCCGCCCCGCCCCCGAGCGCCGAAGCTATAACAACCTGTTTAGTGTAGACCAGGCCTGAGGGACACCGTGACTGGATCCTGGCCTGGATTCTTATTTCCATGAAGGCCCGTCTGCACTGCTTTGGCAGCATAAAGGGGACTAAATAGAGGAGTAAATTACATTGCTTGGGGATTGAGTGTAACCTGGAATCAGGCCTATAATTTCCGGTAGCAGAGGGCTCCTCAACCGAGCAAAGAGAGGCAGAATGAGATCCAATGTCTGGGAGTTAAATTTAGACCAGTCCAAGGTGGAATTAACCCTGGAACCAGCTTCTGAAGAGGGAGTGTGGATTCTCCATCCCTTGCAGGCCCTTCTAAAAGACTGGCTTTAGCTCAACCATCAGATATGGGCTGCATGCAGGAATAGCCGGGTGAGGTTCTCTGGCTTGGGCTATGCAGGAGCTCAGACTAGATCATCATCACAGCCTGAAAATCTTAGACTCTCTAAAAGAAGCTGTTGCACTTACACAGCTTGTGTGAAGGGCAGAGATTCTGCACTTACAGGTCCCTAAGAGGTTTGCATGTGTCCATGAGCTGGGGTTAACATGACTTGTATCAATGGTAATTTGGGGAATGCATTTTTTTGCCTGGCAATTTCCATCCTTCCCAATACCCACAGATTGCGAACGACTGGGCTGATCCCGAGGGATGTGGGCAAAGTTGGCTTTACCTTAAGCTCAGGGCCGTGTAACTGGGCTGTAAACCTGCGGGACTAGTCCAGTGAAGAGCCTTCCCCACGGGGATCAATCCCCACGAGTCTAGGGGCCAAGACAGCTGGCTTCTGCCCCCCAAACCTTTCTGTCAGACCCCTCCGCTGGCTGCCTGGCAGCCCAGAGAGCCTGGCTGCTTTCACCTCAATGGCATTTCTCTGCTTCTGTGCAACATGATAACATCTGAATGCTGCATCTGATCAATTCCCAAAGTTTCAGGCATCACTGGGCAGAAGCTTATTGATTTTTGGGGAAATCAGAAAACCAGAAGAGGGAAATCGGGGACACACAGAGCCATTGGTTTCTGGCCAGCCCAGCCGCACTTTCAATCCCCTCTGTAATTGTGTGTAGATCAAAGAACCGGTTGGTGGCGCCATTGACACCTTCCAGCCCATCAATGCCCCCAGCCCAGATCTGCCCCATGGAGTTTAACATGTTACATCCTGAGTGCCTGATCTCCCAGACAGAAAGAAGGATGATGGTGGGGGAGGGAAAATGGGGGAGCAGACAGTGGCCCTGGCATGGTAGAGGGAGAATGGGGGACCCTGGTATGGATGATGCGGAATGGAGGGGTACACAGAGTCCCTGGCATGGGGGTAAGGGGTGGAGAGCTAGCCAGGCATCCCTGCAATAGGGCAGGTGGGTGGGCATGCGAGGAGTTTGTGAGGGCCATGGGGGGGCTGCCAGGAGCCCTAGGCAGAGCAATGGACTCAGACAATGCACCCTGCGAAGCGAGTGACTCTCCAGTACTGTGAACACCTGCACAATGGGAGCCACATCTGGGGTGGGCAGAGTTTATTCTGTGGGCGGAGCTTGGGAAGAGCACCATCCCCTTCACCTGTCCCCAGTCTGACCCCCCCGGGTACCGCTGGCCCAGGGGCTAAAATTGTGCAATTGCCGAGGGAATCGGGTCCGTTAGCCCCCCGGCTAGTTTGGAGCAGAGGGGGAAGACTGGAGCTACGGGATGTGTCAGAGGTGACACTGATACGCTACAGTAAGAAGGAAACACTCTTTCTTCTTCTTTCTTCAGCAGATACCCTCACATGCAACTTGTGCTCTGACAACACCTGCCAGCCTGCTCCAGGGACATGCCCAGCAAACAAGGCTACAGGGGGCTGCATTACGATGGCAGAAGATATTACATTGAGTAGGTGCCATTACCGTCAACCCAGGCACATCCTACCCTGCAGTCTGTCACCATCCTCATCGCTAAGGCCAACCCCAAACAGTCCATCAACAAAGCGCATTCACCCGGCACAGAGCACTCAGTCTGTGCTTGACGCTTGATTTATTCAGGCAACGTTCTGGTATCTTACATAGCAACCACAAGACACAGCAGTTTTAAATCCTGGCTCCAAATTGCAGATCTCCCACTGACTTCAGTGGGGCCAAGATTTCCCCCTTTGGGGTTTATTTATAGATTTTTATTCTCTAAGTTTTTATCCCCACAATGGACGGCTGCGCTGCAACAAGCAAAACTGCTTTGGGTGGAAATGCACGTTCTGAATTGTGTTTTAAAAAAAGAAATTGGCGCTGAGACCCCCTGTAGACGGTCGGCTGGCTCCCCGAGTCCTGTCTCAAGCTGTTAGTCGTCTACTCAGGGCTGGAGCGCTGCCTTACACGTTCTTCCCCTTGCTTGGGATGCAAATTCAAGATAGTTTCTGCCCATTTGATTTACAGAGATTCCAAACCTTTTCCATGAGCTCTTCAGGCCAACAGATTTCACTGGTTCCCTTCATTTCTCAACTTTTGCCCTTTGGAATAGAAAATCTGAGTTACAGACCTGGTTTTGTTCATCCTTCCACTGAATTAAAGAGATTTAACGGTTCCTTCCATTTACCCTGTAAGAAGGACCATAGCACAAATCAGCTTTAACGTTATCTATCTATCTATCTATCCATCCCCAGACACCCCCTCTATCTAGCTATCTCGTTCTCTGACCGCACTCAGGAAATTTTCCCAGCACAGTCACAAATGGCTTGATTAAAACTTCCCCCCACTCAAGGTACGGCGTCACTGCAGAGTTAATGTGGGCCGTGATCTGGGGTTTAGCCCTAGTCCCCGCACCTTCCCCTACTACCCACACACAAAACCCTTTAACCTCAGTGGATATGAGTGTTGAGCTCAGGTCAACTGATGCAGTTTGGGGTGTGGATTAGACCCTGGCTCTGCTTTAACTTGGGCTGGAACCTGGGTGACTTCACACGGATGCTGATAGTCCTCCAGTTCCTTCCCATAATTCCTTCAGAGACATGTTTTCCTGCTCTCCTGCCTTCTCGCTTCTTTTGTACTGGAAGTCCCCTGCCGGTTTATAGAGCCCTTGGTGATGTTTTAAACTCCACATTCCCTGCAGCCGGCTCCGTCTCTACCCGGCTCTCAAGCAGAGACACCGTTGCAGAGACTCGCAGCAGAGAACGGCACAGCTCAGTGCAGCGCTAGGAGCCATGGGACATGCCCCCAAAAGGCCGAGCGCTGCGCTGGGGTTAGTGCAGCACCAGCCTGGTGGTGTCCGGGTGGATCTAACCCCCGGGAGGCTTAGCAGTGCGGACGCTCATGCCAGGGCGTGGCTAACCCAGGTTCACTCTGCAGTGCCGACACCACAAGGGACCGTTGTGATCCTCTCGTCTGACCCCCTGCTCAGCACAGGCCAGAGACGTGCCCCAGATCATCCCTAGAGCAGAGCTGGGAGAGACGCCTCCCGTCTGGCTTTACACATTGTCAGCAATGGAGATTGTCCCAGTGGTTAATCACCCTCCCTATGAAACATTCGCCTTATTTCCAGTCTGAGTTTGTCCGGCTCCAACTCCCAGCCGCTGGATGGCGTCAGACCTGCGGCTCGAATGATGAGCCCGTCAGTAAATGTTTATTCCCCGGGTAGGCTCTGACAGACGGGGATCACGTCACCCTTGAACCGTCTCTGTGTTCAGCTACATAGATGGAGCTCCTGGCGTCTCCCGCGCTGAGGCAGATTTAATAACCTTTTAATTGTCCTCATGACTCTTCTCTGACCCTTTCCCCACTGACCAATGTCCTTCCTTAATGGTGGGGCCCAGAACAGGACACAGACTCCCAGTAGCATCGCCCCAGAGCCAAACTCGGAGGTAAAATAACCTCCCTGCGCCTCCTCGAGGTTCCCCTCCCAGTCTCTCCGTTCTGTTCTTTGTTTTCTTTCTTTACAACAGTTGGGGAAAAGAGCACCGTCCTCTCCAAAGGCTGTTTAGATGACTATAATACTGGCCTAAAAGATACCCTCACTGTCACTCTTGGGAATGGCAAGTATCTGCGGATCAGCAACACACGATGCAACACAGGCAATAACTGTAACCCGGCAACACTGGACGGTACGTTGTGGGTCTGTTTTTACTGTCCCTCTTTAAGGACTTGTTCACCTGAACAGTGAGACGGTGCTGAGCTGGGGTGTGAATCCAGCTCTCCACGTGCCCCCTGCCGACGCACATGAACAGTTCGAGCGCCTTGAAAGGGCACTAGCGCAAAATGAACGGTTCACGCGCGTCACCATGGTGCACATGGCCAGCTAGGCCGTGGCAGGCCGGGTCGATTCACACCCCAGCGGACCCTTAGACTCCTCCTCCCCCCCTTGCTCATGTGGACAAGTCCCGGCACAACCGTATTTGTGACCATTTCTCCCCTTTACTGCCCCCCAAAGTCCATTCACTCGAACGTCTCATCTGTCTCCATTGAAATGCCTGTAGCTGGCGGGTCTCCAAACCAGGGGGTGGAACAGTCGGGGCCCATGTGAAATCAGACTGGCGAGGGCTGCGGGTGAGAGAGGGGGCAGCAGCCGGGATGGGCTCAAATCTAAACCTCCCTGAGCCTGTCAGGCTCCACTTCAAACTAGTAGGGGCTTTGGCCCCCCTTCCCATGGGAAGCTGCTCCAATATCTCCCTCTTCTGGTGGCTGGAAACCGGGTTCGGTGCCCCAGGGCTGTTCATCGCTGGCCCGTTTATCCCCAATGGGTCCTTGTGCGAAAAATTCAAACCCGTCCGTTTGGCCATTTCCCAAAACAACTGGATTTCCTGTCGCTTTCAGCTTTTGAAGAGTGAGTGAGTGACCTCCTGAGGTCCCTTCCAACCCTGATATTCTATGATTCTATGATCACAGCTGTGACATAGAGACGTGCGGGGAGACACACACGGGGTATAGGCCCAGAGGGGCACAGCTGGCTGCGGCCGGGCAGGCAGGATAAAGGGAGGAGGGGTTGCCTTGTATAACACAGGTGTCTGCACCTGCTCTGAGGCTGAGATGGGAATAGGAGCAGGACTTGTTGAAAGTCTCTAGGTAAGGATAAAAGGGGTAAGAAGCATGGGACATGCCCTGGTAAGGTTGGCTACAAACCAGCTAACCAGGAAGAGACGGATGAGTTTTTTTTTTTAAAAACAACTCACAAAATCATCCAAAGCCCAGGACTTGGTGGTGATGTGGGACTTCATAGAATCTCAGGGTTGGAAGGGACCTTAGGAGGTCATCTAGTCTAACCCCCTGTTCAAAGCAGGACCAATCCCTAATTTTTGCCCCAGATTCCTAAATGGCCCCCTCAAGGATTGAGCTCACAATGCTGGGTTTAGCAGGCCAATGCTCAAACCACTGAGCTATCCCTCCACCCTTCAGCTACCCAGAGATCAGTTGGGAAAATAACACAGCTGGGCACAGATCATCCAACAAGTTCTTGGAGTGCATTGGAGACACTTTTTATTCCAATCTCCCCCTGCCTTGCCATGGATTCAGTGCTCCTCCCCCATTCCCCCTCCCCCCCACCATCCTCCTTTCTGTCTGGGAGACCGGTCACTGCGGGTGTCACTGTGTTACACCCCCAGGGATGCTGGGCAGAGCGGAGATGGGGTGTCAGTGGGGCCATCGACCAGGTATTTGATCTGAGACAGTCGCAGAGGTGGCTGGGCTGATCGGCTGGTGGGGGGGTGTGTGTTCTGATTTCTCCCAAAGACTGGGAGCGGGCTGGGGGTAGGGGCCTTTACACACTCAGGCAATGCAGGGCAGTGGGTGCACAATATGGGATAAATGAACTTTAGCCTACCCTGTAACCGTGTCTCTCTCCATTCTCAGTGCCCAAGGAAAGCACCACCAAGAACGGGCTGCAGTGCCCAACCTGCTTTGCTGAGAACGCCGATACCTGCAGCAGCCAAATTGCCCCTTGTACAGGGGAAGAGATCTATTGCATCGATTTCACCGGGGAGATACAGAAAGGTAAATGCTGCCAGCTGGCCGCAGTGCGGGAGCTGCCCCGGGAATCTCACGGCTCGGGAACTCCCCAAAGGGCTGGTGAAACCTAGGGCCAGTTGACACTAGAAGCGCCACAGCGGCGCCATGGTACCGCATCTGGTGAAGACGCTGTACTCGGATGGGAGAAAACTCTCCTGTGGGCACAATAAAACCACCTCCACGAGCGGCGGTGGGGGTGTCAGCGGGAAGTGCGCACCGGCACTTCGGATGGCGTAACTTACATAGAATCATAGAATCTCAGGGTTGGAAGGGACCTCAGGAGGTATCTAGTCCAACCCCATGCTCAAAGCAGGACCAAACCCAACTAAATCATCCCAGCCAGGGCTTTGTCAAGCCTGACCTTAAAAACCTCTAAGGAAGGAGATTCCACCACCTCCCTAGGCAACCCATTCCAGTGCTTCACCACCCTACTAGTGAAAAAGTTTTTCCTAATATCCAACCTAAACCTCCCCCTCTGCAACTTGAGACCATTACTCCTTGTTCTGTCATCTTCTACCACTGAGAACAGTCTAGATCCATCCTCTTTGGAACCCCCTTTCAGGTAGTTGAAAGCAGCTATCAAATCCCCCCTCACTCTTCTCTTCTGCAGGCTAAACAATCCCAGTTCCCTCAGCCTCTCCTCATAAGTCATGTGCTCCAGCCCCCTAATCATTTTTGTTGCCCTCCATTGGACTCTTTCCAATTTATCCACATCCTTCTTGTAGTGTGGGGCCCAAAACTGGACACAGTACTCCAAATGAGGCCTCACCAGTGCCGAATAGAGGGGAATAATCACGTCCCTCGATCTGCTGGAAATGCCCCTACTTATACAGCCCAAAATGCCGTTAGCCTTCTTGGCAACAAGGGCACACTGTTGACTCATATTCAGCTTTTCGTCCACCGTAACCCCTAGGTCCTTTTCTGAAGAACTGCTGCCCAGCCATTCGGTCCCTAGTCTGTAGCAGTGCATGGGATTCTTCCGTCCTAAGTGCAGGACTCTGCGCTTGTCCTTGTTGAACCTCATCAGGTTTCTTTTGGCCCAATCCTCTAATTTGTCTAGGTCCCTCTGTATCCTGTCCCTACCCTCCAGCGTATCAACCACTCCTCCCAGTTTAGTGTCATCTGCAAACTTGCTAAGGGTGCAGTCCACACCATCCTCCAGATCGTTGATGAAGATATTGAACAAAACCGGCCCCAGCACCGACCCTTGGGGCACTCCACTTGATACCGGCTGCCAACTAGACATGGAGCCATTGATCACTACCCGTTGAGCACGACCATCCAGCCAGTTTTCTATCCACCTTACCGTCCATTCATCCAGCCCATACTTCTTTAACTTGCTGGCAAGAACACTGTGGGAGACTGTATCAAAAGCTTTGCTAAAGTCAAGAAATAGCACATCCACTGCTTTCCCCTCATCCACAGAGCCAGTTATCTCATCATAGAAGGCAATTAGGTTAGTCAGGCATGACTTGCCCTTGGTGAATCCATGCTGACTGTTCCTGATCACTTTCCCCTCCTTTAAGTGGTTCAGAATTGATTCCTTGAGGACCTGTTCCATGATTTTTCCAGGGACTGAGGTGAGACTGACTGGCCTGTAGTTCCCCGGATCTTCCTTCTTCCCTTTTTTAAAGATGGGCACTACATTAGCTTTTTTCCAGTCATCCGGGACCTCCCCCGATTGCCATGATTGGTCAAAGATAATGGCCAATGGCTCTGCAATCACATCGGCCAACTCCTTTAGCACCCTCGGATGCAGTGCATCCGGCCCCATGGACTTGTGCTCGTCCAGCTTTTCTAAATAGTCCCGAACTACTTCTTTCTCCACAGAGGGCTGGTCACCTCCTCCCCATACCGTGCTGCGGAGTGCAGCCGCCTGGGAGCTGACCTTGTCTGTGAAGACAGAGGCAAAAAAAGCATTGAGTACACTAGCTTTCTCCACATCCTCTGTCACTAGGTTCCCTCCCTCATTCAGCAAGGGGCCCACACTTTCCTTGACTTTCTTCTTGTTGCTCACATACCTGAAGAAACCCTTCTTGTTACTCCTAACATCTCCGGCTAGCTGCAACTCCAAGTGTGATTTGGCCTTCCTAATTTCACTCCTGCATGCCTGAGCAATATGTTTATACTCCTCCCTGGTCATTTGTCCAATCTTCCACTTCTTGTAAGCTGCTTTTTTGTGTTTAAGACGAGCAAGGATTTCACTGTTAAGCCAAGCTGGTCGCCTGCCATATTTACTTTTCTTTCTACACATCGGGATGGTTTGTTCCTGTAACCTCAATAAGGATTCTTTAAAATACAGCCAGCTTTCCTCGACTCCTTTCCCCCTCATGTTATTCTCCCAGGGGACCTTGCCCATCAGTTCCCTGAGGGAGTCAAAGTCTGCTTTTCTGAAGTCCAGGCTCTGTATTCTGCTGTTCTCCTTTCTTCCTTGTGTCAGGATCCTGAACTCGACCATCTCATGATCACTGCCTCCCAGGTTCCCATCCACTATTGCTTCCTCTACTATTTCCTCCCTGTTTGTGAGCAGCAGGTCAAGAAGAGCTTTTCCCCTAGTTGGTTCCTCCAGCACTTGCACCAGGAAATTGTCCCCTACACTTTCCAAAAACTTCCTGGATTGTCTGTGGACCGCTGTATTGCTCTCCCAGCAGATATCGGGGTGATTAAAGTCACCCATGAGAATTAGGGCCTGTGATCTAGTAACTTCTGTTAGTTGCTGGAAGAAAGCCTCGTCCACCTCATCCCCCTGGTCTGGTGGTCTGTAGCAGACTCCCACCACGACGTTACCTTTGTTGCTCACACTTCTAAATTTAATCCAGAGACTCTCAGGTTTTTCTGCAGTTTCATACTGGAGCTCTGAGCAGTCATACTGCTCTCTTACATACAACGCAACTCCCCCACCTTTTCTGCCCTGCCTATCCTTCCTGAACAGTTTATATCCATCCATGACAGTACTCCAATCATGTGAGTTATCCCACCAAGTCTCTGTTATTCCAATTACATCATTAAAAAAATAAATAAATGGAGATATGCCAATCTCCTAGAACTGGAACGACCTGAAAGGTCATCAAGTCAAGTCCAGTCCCCTGCCTTCACAAGCAGGACCAGGTACTGTCCCCTGACGGATTTTTGCCCCAGATCTCTAAATGGCTCCCTCAAGGATTGAGCTCATAACCCTGGGTTTAGCAGGCCAATGCCCAAACCACTGAGCTATCCCTCCCTCCATCACTGAAGGAGGTGGTTTATTCACACCCCTGAGCGACATAACATGTCCTGACCCGAGCTGTAGTGTAGACGGGCCCCAAGAGTCTCCCAGGCCCTCGGGCTGCGCTGAGCCCTTGGGCGGGTGGGGGCGGCCAAGACGGCTTTTGGCCGGAGGGAAGGAGAGAGGAATTCAGAAGTTTTCCCTTCCAGACCAGCTCCCCCCTCCCAGTGATGCCGCCCTGCACCTGCAGTTATGACAATGGGACTCTTGCCATGGGAAGAGTGGTTATGTCGATGATGCAAAACTGGGGAGAGAACCCAGGAGTCCTGGCTCCCAGCCCCACTGCTCTAACCACTCCCTTTATGTTTAACGTGGCTAACCTATTGCTCAGTGCGGAAGTTCCTGTTCCCAGTGTGTGTCCAGGACTCCCAGTGCTTTGGGGTGTTTATAAAATCACTGAACCGAGCAGTCGGGGCTGCTGGGGACGGTGAGAGCCGGGTGTGTTCCCCGGGAGGGGGGGCCGGGCGCTGGGGAAGGAGCCGCCCCCGGGCGATCAGCTGGGATCCAAACTCCAGCTTCAGTCTCTTGTGTAGAGCTGTGGAAAGGGGCGCGGGGGAGACGAGAGGGGAACAGACGCCCGCCCTGCCGTGGCCGGTTACAGTGAGAGCAGGGAGAGCACCGGGCGGGTGGGAGCGGGAGGCAGAGCCGGGAACCGCTGGACGGTGCAGACAGAGGTTATGGGGGCAGAGAAGGAACCAGAGCTGCCCCCGCCTAATAACAGGCTGATTGTCTCCCTCAGCTTCAACTCCTCCAGTGAAATCAACATTTGCTGCAAAAGGCTGCGCTACTGCGTCTACACAAAACATTAAATCTGGAGACACCCTGAATTCTGCAGTCTACAAGTTCACGTTCACACAGGCGACTTCCAGTCCTGCGGAGAAAGCGCCCACCACCACCAAACCAACCACCACCAGCAGAGCCAGCCCGGCTCTGGGGAAAGTCTCCTTTGCCCTCTACCTGCCTGGCCTGACTGGGCTGCTGCTGGTGAAGCTGCTCTCCTGACCCCCGCCCTGCACGGCCCACGCAGCACCCGGTGCCTGCCCATTGCAGCCAGTCTATGAATCGTACGTTAATTCTATTGCTTACTTGCAAATTCCCGGTGATCAGTGCGGGGTCTGACAGGTTCTGGTCCCTAGATCCGTCCCAGTGTTGTTAAAATTGCTGTTCCGTTGGGGACCCCGATGGGGCCGGTCGCAGCCCTCGCTCTGTAGGAACCTTCTGTGTTTCTAATCGTTGATCGGCCCATTTAGCAGAGTCCCAAACGCTCCAGCCCAGCCCGGGGGGCAGCGGTATCACAGAATGTCCATCTGCCCATCCCCTTACACCGCCCCTTGCGGAACAACCGGAAACGTTAGCCATTGTCTTCCTCCTCACCATCACCTTCCTCCTCCTCACCTGTGGCCGTGATCCATACACCCCCAAATGCTACATCTCACCTGTCCCCTGCCCACAATGAATATTCCATAGGGGCTTTTCCCCTCTTCCTTATCTGTCTCTCCTCACCCTACTGACGTTGGGGTCCCTTCTCCTGTGGGTTAGGATGTTACTGATCTCAACTTATTATCAGACACGCCAATTCCTTGCCGTGGCCGGCTTGTGGTCAGACAACTGCCGACATTACCATCCTACAGTATCCCAAAGTCGGTGTTAGCTCACGTCCTGTGGCTGGCTGGTGTCGTTACGGACACACCGCCCCTTTAAACACTCTGTTCCCAGTCCCCCAAAACGTAGGGGCGACCGTGGGCCATTTAACTGTGCCAAAGTTCATAGTCCCCCCCCCAAGCCTTATGCTGCCTGCTGCAGCCAGCGTCTTACGGGAGACCGGCCTGGGGGGTCCTTGCGTTACATCTGAGTGAAATGAATGCTAAAGCTGGCTCGATGGGCGACAGGCCTGAATTCTCAGCTGCACCCCCTCTGAGGCCCCTCCGTGCTGCCAGGGCGATGCAAAGGGGCTGCTGCGTAGCCAAGGGTCTGCACAGCGTCTGGGCGTCCACCTGTCCCGGTACCTCATGGCAGCTGGAATCTCTCTGTGCATTAGCAAATTCACTGAATAAATCAGGATCTGAAATAAAAGCCCCCGGTGTGTTAGTTTCAAGTTGCCCATTTCTAAGCCCATAGGCGTCGACTCCGTGGGTGCTCCGGGGCTCAGCAGCCCCACAGAACAGCTCCTCCCCCTCTCCCCCCAGCCCTCCTGTCCCCCGGTGATCAGCTGTTCAGCGGAGTGCAGGAGGTGCTGGGGGGAGGGGGAGGAGCGGGGGCAGGAAGAGGCGGGGTGGGGACTTCAGGGAAGAGGTGGAGTGGGGGGCAGGTCTTGGGGTGGAGTAGGGGGGGGCCGAGCACTCCCAGGAACTGGGGAAGTTGGTGCCTCTGTCTGAGCCCATCCACAGGAGACCAGGGCGCTGTCAGAGGCGTTAGCCACGTAAGAATTTGCTCGGCTCTCTGCGTATAGACACACCCTGGGCAACCCACATGATGTTCTGGGAACGCAGAACGGAGGTTTTATTTTGCACCCATGCTGAAGCCCGAGCTCTGGGACCCTGTGGGGTCTACACGCAACATCCACACTGCTGGTCACCCGGCGCTGAGATGCAGCTGTCTCTGGGGTGGCGCATGGGGGCTGTTTATACAGGGATCCTTTACCCGGCGCTGAGATGCAGCTGTCTCTGGGGTGGCGCATGGGGGCTGTTTATACAGGGATCCTTTACCCGGAGCTGAGATGCAGCTGTCTCTGGGGTGGCGCATGGGGGCTGTTTATACAGGGATCCTTTACCCGGCGCTGAGATGCAGCTGGCTCTGGGGTGGAGCAGCACAGGCCCTACCTGCTCTGTAGGTTTGATTTGGCACCAGGCCGACCTGCAGCACAGTGACTCCGCTATTGTGACCTGGGGCTGGGATCGACGCAGGACATTTCCTTTGTGGTTCAGCCCCAGGGCAGCTGCACTGGTGGGGGGCTGGGGGAGCAGAGCGAGCTTCAACCAGCGCGATGGGGTGAGGCCTGGGAGCCGATTGTCAGCGTCACACAGGAGCTCGGGGCAATTGTCGTATTTACAGGAAACATTCCTGGCCTTGGGGCCAAAGCCAAGTCAGAGGAAAGTGCCGGGCTACCGGGAGTCAGGGGACAAAGGTTCCACTCCGCCCTGATCTCATTTATGTGCCATTGTGTTGACATGAGCCTTGCTCAGCAACTCTGGGGAAAGTCCATGTGCCCAGGAAATGGAAAGTGAACAATCCAGCCGCCTTCAGAGTCACTGACAACCGGAGCTGTGGAGAATGATGGGGAATTGGTGAATATTATTAATTTGGATAACCTGGGTTATCGGCTCGCCGATTAATCTGATCAGAAGATGATAAGGTTCTTGTCCTAGGCTCAGGCGACACAGACTTTGCAAGGACCCTCGGGGTGTACGACAAGGAAACTCCCACGGGAAACAAAAACGGAGAGTCTCCGAGACGTGTATTGAGATGAATGGCATAGCCACCAAACGGAACAATCAGGGTTCCAAAAGGCAATAATATCGTTCTAACAATACACGGGGGATTATACACTCTAAAGCGTTTACACTGAGATCCTCGCGCCCTTCCTCGATAACCTGGGGTAAGAGACAAAGGACCAGCCCCTGACGTGCCCAGAGAGCTGAGCGGGAGGTGCAGGGCTTGGGAGAAGCTAAAGAGCTAAAAAGCCGCAGAAACCTATAGATGCTAACTTCGAGTTTGACTTTAATTTTCAATTTAAGAACTAGATAAACTAACAATTAAGAGCGAGAACGACTCCAGCCCGATGGGTCACCCCTTCTAGAGAGCTTGAGCACCTGAGATAGTTTCCACAAAAGATCATAGAATCTCAGGGTTGGAAGGGACCTC
This sequence comes from Macrochelys suwanniensis, assembly GCA_033296515.1. Taxonomy (NCBI): domain Eukaryota; kingdom Metazoa; phylum Chordata; order Testudines; family Chelydridae; genus Macrochelys; species Macrochelys suwanniensis. Next base: position 1,406,265 of record CM065795.1, read on the forward strand.
AGGAGATCATCTAGTCCAACCCCCTGATCAAAGCAGGACCAATCCCCAATTTTTGCCCTAGATCCCTAAATGTCCCCCCCAAGGATTGAACTCACAACCCCAGGTTTAGCAGGCCAATGCTCAAACCACTGAGCTATCCCTCCCCCCAGATTTTTAAATATATGGAGATATCAGGGTACGCGTACTCCCTTGGCTGGCACGTTCGTACGTATCAAAGCCATATACAGACCTACTAATGCCATCAGCTCATTCTCACCTCTGCTATTTCTGGCCTAGCCGGTTCGCCCCATGTTCTTTGCCAGGTGCCTGTTACGTTTAAAGAGCGTCTGAACGTAGGTACCCCGCCCCCCACCCCCGCCCATACGAACTTGCTTCACCGCATCCTCACTTACCTGTGTGTAAGATCACAATCACATACGGCACGTAGGCTTTAGCTGATCAGCCAGCTAGGTGAAAGGTTGGGAACAGGTGTTCGCTACCTGTGCCTTAGCTCCGCATCCGGGATGTGGCCTGTAGGCCCCTCGCGTTACAGCCAAAAATATTCTAAGCCAAACCTAGAAACCTATTGCAGGAAAACAAACAATCAACCCCGAGGAAACCCATAAGCTTGGGCCACACCCAGCCCACTTGGCAGGGGGCTCGGTGGGGGCAGCAGGGCGGGAGCTGAGCCCCGGTGGGGTTGTATTGCCTCGAGGGGCACAGCTGGAGAAACGGAGGAGAAATAAAGAGCGGTTCTATTTCAACAGTGATTTAATGCTGATAAATCCCCAGGGCTCGGCCGCACGGGTCGGACCCGCTGCGCACGGAGATCTCTTCTTCTGGCCCCAGAATCCAGGAATTCTGGCTGGGGTCAATAGGGCGGATCCCCGGGGTGTCCGTCAGCTGTGGCTCCATTGGAGTCAATGGGGCCAGATCCCAGCTGGGGTTAATGGGGCCGGATCCCTGTCCGTCGGCCGTGGCTCCATCAGAGTCGATGGGGCCAGACCCCCAGCTGGTGTCAATGGGGCCGGATCCCCAGGGGTGTCCGTCGGCCGTGGCTCCATTGGAGTCAATGGGGTCATACCCCCAGCTGGGGTCAATGGGCCGTCGCTGATGCTGGTTTTCCCACGCTCGGGGTCTGGGCACAGAAGGGATTTGTCTGTGGGTTGCTCCGTGCTGGTTGCCTGCACCAGGGGGTGGGAAGCTCCGTCTAGCGGTGAGAGCGCCAGCCTGGCAGTGAAGGGAGCTGTGGTGAATTCCCTCTGTGGCCCAGGGCAGGTCCCTTCACCTGCCCGTGCCTCAGTTTCCTCATCTCCGGAAGGGGACTAGCCCTGGCCTGCCTCCCGATCAATCCACTCCAGAGTTGGTGGCGCTCTGGTGATTCCTAGACCCCCACCCCCCGCCCAGAAGGGACCGGTACGGCCATTGTGCCTGACCTCCCCAGGGACACAGCACGTCCCTGGACCAATTCCTGCTTCTCCACAGTGGCTCGGTGAGGGAAACGCCGATCTAACGATCGCCGGCGATGGAGAATCCACCCCGGCCCAGGGCTGCAGAAGGCTCGTGAAAGCCGGCTGGGCTGGGGTGGGCCGGGGCTGCAGAAGGCTCGTGAAAGCCGGCTGGGCTGGGCTGGCCCGGGGCTGCAGAAGGCTCGTGAAAGCCGGCTGCGCTGGGCTGGGCTGGGCTGGCCCCGGGGCTGGGGGTGCGGGCGGACGAGTGCTGGGGGAACAGCGCCCCCTGCTGCCAGCACGCCCACTACAACACGGACGTGGGCCTCCCGGCTCCGTGACACCGCAGCCACCCACCCATGGGCCCTGCGGGGCAGGGAATAGCCACAGCACAGGGCCAAAAATATAAATATGTGCCTGGATCCAACCGCGCCAGCCCTCCTCGCCGGTCCCCCTGCGCTGGGTAGTTGTAGAGAAGGGAGAGCCCCCACCCCGCTCCCTGTGGCACAGCCCCCCCCCCCCCCCAGCGCCACGCTGGGGCATCGGGGTCTGTGTCCCTCTGCTTCGGTTCACAACACCCATCGCCACGCCGGGCCGATGCAGGACACCGGCACTGTGGTGTCAGGGTGCGGCCTAAGAGCTAAGAATGGAACCCAGGAGTCCTGGCTCCCAGCCCCCCTGTTCTAACCACTAGCCCCCACTCCCCTCCTACAGTTGGGGAGAGAACCCAGGAGTCCTGCTGTAAACCCAGCATCTCTGCACACCTTAAAGGGGACACTCATTTATCCATGTTATTGCCACTAAAGAAAGCGGGGGTGGGGAGGAAGTGGCAGCAGAATTTGGGGGCACTTGTGATTATCGGGGGGTCAATGGGCCCAGTGGTGCTGCCTGTCCGGGGGGAGTCGATGAATCCACGACAAACCAGCCTGTGTGTCAGACGCCGGCGGCTGCTTACGCCGCACAGTCCCTTTTCCCCGGCACGGTCCCTCACCCCTCGGCTGCCCCAAGCTGATGACCTGGCGGGGGACCCTCGGATCGGCTGGAGGGGGACCCAGTTCGGCTGGCGGGGGACCCTCCGTTCGGCTGGCAGGGGACCCTCGGATTGGCTGGAGAGGGACCCATTTCGGCTGGCGGGGGACCCTCAGTTCGGCTGGAGAGGGACCCTCGGTTCGGCTGGCGGGGGACCCTCGGTTCGGCTGGAGGGGGACCCGGTTCGGCTGGTGGGGGACCCTCGGTTCGGCTGGCAGGGGACCCTCAGTTCGGCTGGAGGGGGACCCAGTTCGGCTGGCGGGGGACCCTCGGTTCGGCTGGTGGGGGACCCTCGGATTGGCTGGAGAGGGACCCATTTCGGCTGGCGGGGGACCCTCAGTTCGGCTGGAGGGGAACCCGGTTCGGCTGGAGGGGGACCCTCGGATCGGCTGCGGGGGGACCCAGGGTTCGGCTCGGAGAGCCCCTAGCTGTTGCCTGGGAAAGGGGCCAGACACGGGCTGGGGTGCCAAGGAACCCCCCGCTGGCTGTCAGGGCGCCGCGCCCGGCCCGTAATTTCACACCCTTCCCCCAGGGCTCCCCCGGGGCCGCGTTCAGAGGCTTTGGGGCCACTCCCGCGGGTGGGTTCGTCCTCTTGGCCTGGCACCCGCCCCCCTCTCCTGGCTAGTCCTGGGTCAGCACACGGCTCGTCCCCTCCAGCTGCAAACTTCCCAGGCCCGCCGGCCCGTCCCTCGCCTGGTTTAAACAAAGAGGGTCCAGAGACTCGCCCGTTGGCTGCCGCGCCGCGGCCCCGGCCCCGGCCCCGGCCCCTGTCTTATGTTCCTGCTGCCTTTCCGGGCGCGTTTTCCTGCTTCTCCCCCAGCCGATCCCTACAGCTCCTGCCGCCGGCCTGAGCTCCGCTTTCTCTCCCCTTTTCGCAGCATCCGTCCCCCTTCCCCGGGCCCGGTGGCTGCGTTTCCCCTTCCCCTGCGGTAGCCCGTCGAACTCCCCGGCCCGGCCCGCGCCGGGTACCTGTCCAGTGCCTGGCAGCCTCCTCCACCCAACGGCCGCCCGACGTGTCTCCTTTTTGCACCGAATTCCTCGCAGTGAAATCCCCCTGCTCCTAACTCCCTCCTCCGCGCGCAATGGGGCCCGAACCCCTTGGGATGCTCCCACGGCAGCGTGTCCGGTTCTAGCATCGTCTCCCTGTTCGCCCCATTGTCCCCGCCAGGCGGCGGGGCCCCCCGTTAATGCTGATGGGGTGACAGCGGGGATGGGACTGTTGGGGTCCCCCTCCCGGGCTCCGGCAGGGAGAGGAGGGGCCCATTTCTGGAAGACGGTTTCCATTGGGGACGTCCCTGGGCAGAGCCCCCCCCCCCCCCTCCCGGCGGGGTCAGAGCCAACCCCGTCAACGTCCGAATGGCTCCCGGGAGAGAAACAGAAAAGGGGGGGGCAGTTCACCCCCAATTGAAGCGGGGGATTCAGAACCCCAAAGGAAGGCGGTGGGGTCATAACCTGTGGGGGAGGTGACCCCCCCAAAGGACATGGGCAAGGGGAGAGATGGGGCCTGGAGCCCCTCCTCTGAGGAGGGCAGTGATGGGGTCGTGACCCCAAGAGGAGGGGGGGACTGTGACCCCTAAGGGGTGCGGGGGAGAGGAAACGAGGTGATGACTCCAGCAGTGGGGAGCGGGACTGTGCCCTACTGAAAAGGGGGGAGACGGGCCCGTTGCCCCCAAGAGGCTGGGGTGGGGGAGATGAGGTCTTGGCCCCCAAGGGGCAGGGAAGGAGGGGGTCCAGGGAGGTGCGCAGTGGGGTCATGACTCACAGAGGGGAGGGTGCCATGACCCCACGGGGGGGCAGGGAGGTGGGGAGACAGGTTCATGCCCGGCAGCCCCTCCCCCTGGGACTCACCACCCCCAGCCGCAGGAGAGGAAACAGAAGGGGAAGTGGGGACCGCATTGGGGGGGGGGGGCCCTTGTGTAACGGCTCCCCCCCTCTCCCCCCCGCCGGGCAGCCACAGCCCTGCCCTGCTTTTCCCGGCCAACGTGGCATGAGGAACACCCCCCAAACCCCACACCGTGCGGGCTGCAACTGGACTCCCGGAGCCGCGGGGTGACAGGACATGGGGCCCCTCCCTGCCAGCCGGAACCGGCCCGGCCCAGACTGCGCATGGATGGGTCTAATCCTGGCAGGTGTGGGGTGGGCTGCGGGTCAGGAGTGAGGGGCACCGGCAGAGCTGGGGTGGGGGGGAGCCCAGGGCTGGGCTAACAGGGGGCTGCGGGTCAGGAGTGAGGGGCACCGGCAGAGCTGGGGTGGGGGGTAGCCCAGGGCTTGGATAATGGGGGTCTGCGGGTTGGGAATGCGGGGCACCGGCAGAGCTGGGAGGGGCGGGGAGCCCAGGGCTGGGCTAACGGGGGGGAGGGGCTGTGGGTCAGGAGTGAGGGGCACCGGTTAATATCACCCTCTCCCATCCCCACAACAGCCTCCATCCTGAGCTCCTGCCTCCAGCCGGCGCGAGCCGGGATCGGACTCACCATCAGGCGGGAGCCGGCGTCCCTCGACGTGGGGGGGGACATGACCCTGGTGGTGCTGGACGTCCCCGAGACCCTCCTGGTCTGCAGCTGGTACCGCGGGGCAGCAGCCGGCAACGTCACAAACTGGATCCTCAGCTACGCCCCATCCGCCACCCCCCAGAAGTTCTACGGCCCGGCCCGCACCGAGCGGGAGACGGTGGGGCCCGGCTGCTCCCTGCACATCACCAGGCTCAGGGCCGCCGACGCCGGCAGCTACACCCTGACCGTACAGGGGCCTGGGTACAACCAGGCCTTGTCCATGAGCGTCTCCTTCTCCGGTCAGTGCCACCCGCCTGCGGGCAGGAGAGAGGCTGAGATGCGGCCACCTCTGGGGTGGGGCGCGGGGGCTGGTTATACAGGGACCCCTCCCCTAGCGCCGAGATGCAGCCACCTCTGGGGCAGGGCATGGGGGCTGGTTATACAGGGACCCCTCCCCTGGCACCAAGATGCAGCCACCTCTGGGGTGGGGTGTGGGGGGGCTGGTTATTACAGGTTCCCTCTCTCTCCCCAGCCCGACCATTCCCCGGGTTCCTGGCTCTCGCCGTGTGCGTGCCGTTGGTGGTTCTGGTGTGTGTGGCCCTGCTGGTAACTTTTATCGTGTGTAAGAGGCGTCGCGGCTCAGGTACATCCGGGAGCTTCCTTGTGAGGGCAGCCAGGACTCCTAGGTTCTCTCCCCAGCTCTGGGAGGGGAGTGGGGTCTAGTGGTTAGAGCAGGGGGGCTGGGAGCCAGGGCTCCTGGGTTCTCTCCCGAGCTTGGGGGAGCAGTGGGATTAGGTGGGTGAAAGCAGGAGGGGCTGGGGACCAGGACTCCTGGGTTCTATCCCCAGCTCAGGGAACAGGGGGTGGGGGTCTGGTGGGTTAGAGCAGACCAGGGAGTCAGGACCCCACACCCAGCATCTCTCACCTCTCCCCAGGTGCCAGCAACCAGAGCGAACCCCCCGGGGAGAGAACAGGGATCGTCCCACAGTAGAAGAACCTGCCCCTCGGGCAGGGTCAGCTGAAAGAGCCAGGAAGCTCTGCTGGTGCCCCTCACTCCCGACCCACAGCCCCTGGCTACCCCAGCGCCAGGCACCCCCATCCCAGCTCTGCCGGTGCCCCTCACTCCCGACCCGCAGCCCCTGGCTACCCCAGCGCCAGGCACCCCCATCCCAGCTCTGCCGGTGCCCCTCACTCCCGACCCGCAGCCCCTGGCTACCCCAGCGCCAGGCACCCCCATCCCAGCTCTGCAGGTGCCCCTCACTCCCGACCCGCAGCCATTTCGGAGAGGCGGAAAAAGCCCCCTTTCACAACTAATAAATGTTCAGTGCAAAGCTCTTTCGTGCCGTTCTCGGTTCATTGGGGTTCCCAACGGGAGGTCGGCGGGTTTGGCCTTGCGGTGCTAACGTGTGGCTGGATTTCAGTGTCTCCTGCTGCCCCAGCCACTGGGGGAATCGTTCAGCGTCTTTGCATCCCCGGTCCCCAGCCAAAGGATGAGGCTAATATCCCGTCACTGGGTCACGGCGGGGGGGGGGGAGGGTGCTAAACATTAAATACGTGGGGTTCTCAGGGGGTAGGGGCCTAGTGGCCATAAAAGACCCACCGATCGATCGAGCTGATGTGGCAACACAGGCCCCACCTTGCCCTGGGCTCAGGATTTGACTCCTGGCTCTTCAGCATTCAAAGCGTGAGCCGTTCCCAGTGGTGTTAAAGGGCCGTATCGTGCTAGGCGCTGTGGCAGCGGGCTGTGGACCAGCCGGTCATGGGAGACGCTTTGTGCACTAAATGGAATCCAGAGGTGCCCCTGGATTGGCTTTCTTAACCCCAAACTCATTGATAACCTAATAAAGTCCAAATCACACCTTCTCCTGAGACCTGGCTGCTCCTAGAGTTCCTCTTTCCACGCTGCTCAGCCCGCACCCTGGGTCCTCTCTTACCTCCAATCCGCAGATTAGCAGCCTTAGTCAAAGGGTATCATGGGTAAATGCTAGGCGGCTGTTACACCTGGGGCGCTGCCTATGCGAGAGGGGAGAATGGAGCAGGTGAGCCCGTTGAGGGGCTGTCTGGGGTCAGTTGAAATTTCCCCCCCCCAGCTAAAAGTGGCTTTTCAAGAGAAACCCAAATTTTAACCAAAAAACTGATGGTGGCAGAGAGGTAAAAGAAGTCTTCAAGGAAGGAGAAACATGATCTAGTAGGCTAGAGCAGGGCAGGGGAAAAGGCAGAATACCGGGCTAGATGGGCCCTTTAGTCTGAGCTGGGCAATGCTAGGAAATTGCTGGGGGGACATTTCTTACCACCATACTGCTCCCGCCAAGTCATCACTAGAGAGAAATCAGCAGCATCAAGAACCCTTGAGTACAATCATCCCTCTCTGTGGTCCTCTTCTCACACCGTGAAAACAACTTCCTGTGGTGGGATGAATATGCCACTAGCCAAGGGTGCAAGACTGACTTTCTGTTTAGGGTGACCCCTTGGCAAAGGGCATAGTCTCTGCAGGTCTCTTGCTCTTTGGTCCCACACTAAGGACAATGACATTTCAGTGCCTCTACACTCACAACGTCCACGAATGTTTAACCAACGTGGCCAAAATGGTCACATGGGGATGCTGGGTAATAAAAATGCAAATAAGGCCTGACTTGTCCCGCCATGTTTCCCCGTTTGCCACTAGGTGGGGGCAGAGAGCTCCCAATGCTCTGGAGCTTCAGCCCACCTGCTTCAAAGTACCTGGGTCTGAGATAGGGCAGGAAAGACACCCCATGGCCCCGTGCCCAGTGGGTCGGAGGGACTCAGGAGTGGAGGGCAGCGGGGGGTCCCCTCGGGCCCCTCTGCCGATGGTCACGCCGGCTCTGTGGTGGTCAGCCTCTTCCTCTGGCCAGGTGCTTTTAAAGGCTCCGCGCTTCCTGGGAAGCCGGTGAACAGGGAAACTGAGGCAAAAAAAGGCATGCCCAGGGAACAGAGGGGAAGGGCTCCCTCTGAAGTGGCATCAGCATCTGTCCCTCCCCTTGTGCCAGGAAGGACCATGGGGCCATGAAGCAGATCTTACCCTGGCTCTGCCTCAGTTTCTTCCTCCTGACCTCCCCCTTCAGCCCTGGTGCCTGAACCCCCTTAGCTCTTGAACCCCACGGTGTCCAGCATGGGGGTTCTACACCCTGTCTCCCCACTTCCCCCCCCGGGGGTCATGGGCCCATCTACCCCCTCTCTGTTCAATGGGTCATGACCCCTCTATGGAAAAAGGAGAAACAGCCGGCCGCTGGGAACTGCTGTATTGGTCTGGAGAACAGAGCCCCCCATCCAGGCCACGGCTGGGGCATTAGACGGTTTCCTGAAGGAAAACTTCGGCCCAAGGGGAAGCGACTGGAAGGAGGGCAGGGTGTGGGGAGAAAAGGGCGAGGGACTGGAACCTGGGCAGGCACAAGAGGGATTGGCCAAGAGGGATGGTCGGGCTATTGACTCAGGGGAACATGTTGGAAAAACAGAACTGGGACCCGCCGCCTTTGGGAAAGCGCCCGGGATGTAATCCAGGGCTGGGAGCCGTTGTTAGCCGACACAGCGGCTTTAAAGCAACAGGAGTCGTCTTTGGCATTACACCATTTGCTGGAAAAACCGAACGGCCCGTGGGAGCGTCACGTGAGGCCCGAGAGAAGCAGGTCGCCTCCAACGGTTGGATGAGGAGACGGTTTACTGGAGAGACTCCAAGGCAGAGCGGAAGATGTGGCCAGCGCTAAAATTGCCGGATTCTGACTGTTTGAGTGGGGCTGGAGGAAGAATTGAGACATTTCAGCGGGGAGTGAAATAAAGTGCAGACTGCGGTGTCGTAACAGGGAACACGGGTTTCACTAGCATCTTATCCTCACTCGGACTGAGAAGCCCCTTTCCAATGGGAGAAACACAGCGTCTCTGGATGGGCTGAAACATTTGCTCCCCCAGCCAAACTGTGGGTCCCCCCGATGCAAAACTGTAGGTTGAGCTGTGGGTCTACTCCATGTCACTTGGCCTAGGGCATCAAAAGACTTAACAAGTGGACACACCTGACTGGTTGCATTGTACGTGGCCATCCTTCGCTGAAACAAAGGCTTGGAAAAGCTTTTGAGCGGGTTGAGTTTGCTAAGCAGGCAAAGCAAACCGGTCACACGCGGCTTCCAAAAAACCAGAGCGGAGTTAGGTTCTTAACCTAGGAACAAACAGTTGGGGTTGATTCTCTTGTTCTCCTGTTTATTCAGCGGTTTGTGGTTTTCTGTGATGACAGGTGAAGCCATTGTGGATTGAATGTATGGGCGTGTTTTCCTTTTTTGAAATAAGGGGTCAAATGACGGGGTTTAAATTACGGAAGGTGAAGCTGCTAAAGACAAAGGCGGCTCGTACCAAACGAACGTCCTGGGTTAAGAAAACGCAGGCTTGAGTCAAGGCTGCTCCCGCACAGGCTGCGAACGGAGGGTCGAGCCCCCTGGACCGAAGGCTGGTGCAGCACGAAATGTGTTGGGGTGTTTGCTTTGTGTTTGCCACGTGTGGCTGGTTGTATATTGGAGACAGCGCAGGGCTAGTGTTGCAGGTCAGAGCTCTGTGCAGGGGGCAGCACACACACACACACACACACACACACACACACACACACACACACACACGGAGCAGGGCTCAGCCTCTCCAGCAGGGGGCAGCAGGGACACACACACACACACACACACACAGAGCAGGGCTCAGCCTCTCCAGCAGGGGGCAGCACACACACACACACACACACACACACACACACACACACACACACGGAGCAGGGCTCAGCCTCTCCAGCAGGGGGCAGCAGGGACACACACACACACACACACACACACACACACACACACACAGAGCAGGGCTCAGCCTCTCCAGCAGGGGGCGGCAGGGACACACACACACACACACACAGAGAGAGCAGGGCTCAGCCTCTCCAGCAGGGGGCAGCAGGGACACACACACACACACACACACAGAGCAGGGCTCAGCCTCTCCAGCAGGGGGCAGCAGGGACACACACACACACACACACACACACACACACACACACAGAGCAGGGCTCAGCCTCTCCAGCAGGGGGCAGCAGGGACACACACACACACACACCCCAGTGCTCAGCCCCTGTAGCACACACACACACACACACACACACACACACACACACACCAGGACTCAACTCCTCCAGCAGGGGGCAGCACACACACAGAGCAGGGCTCAGCCTCTGCAGCAGGAGGCAGCAGACACACACACACACACACACAGATCAGGGCTCAGCCCCTCCAGCAGGGGGCAGCAGACAGACAGACAGACAGACACACACACACACAGAGTCACACTCAGGCTGTGGGCCTCACTAGGTGGAACAACTTGAAACACAGATTCTCTTGCTCAAATGCACCCGCCATGCATGCAGCCCCCCGCCCCATGGAATGCACCCCCCCCAACCCCACCTCAGCGTGCAGCTTCCCCCCCGCCCCAACCTACCCGCGGCATGCACAGGGAGTGATTCCTGCAGCGTCACCAGGCCAGCCCCCAGACGAGCGATGCAAAGTGCAGGAACCGCACAGCAAGGAAGCGGTTTGCTGTGTCACTCCGGGGGTGCGCCGCGCCCTGCACCCCCGCCCGACGCCTGACTCAGAGTGACTCAGCGTTGCGTCACCGTCGGCGCCCGGGGGACGAACTCCGGAGTTGAACCGAGGGGGGTTTTTAGACCCCAGAGAACTGGATGACGTTTCCTCCCGGGACTGGTCCAGGTGCCCCGGAGTGGAAGCAGGTCCCGGAGGGGATCCTGCCCTCTGGCACCAGTGTTGCTCGTGAAAATCATGGTAACAGCAGAGGTGCTGACTCCGTGGGTGCTCCGGGGCGGGAAAAACTGGGTGCTCAGCACCCACCAGCAGCCCCACCAATCAGCTTCTCCCCCTCCCCCCAGCGCCTCCCGCCCACCAAGATCACCTGTTCAGTGGCCTGCAGGAGGCGCTGGGGGAGGGGGCGGAGCCAGGGTGGGAAGAGGTGGGGTGGGGGCAGGAAGAGGCGGGGCGGGGTCAGGAAGGGGCAGGGCCTTAGGGGAAGGGGGTGGAGTGGAGGCGGGGCCTGGGGCGGAGCGGGGGTCTAGCACCCTTGGGAAATGAGAAAGTCGGCACCTGTGGGTGACAGAAAACCATCGTGGTTATTTTGTCTGCAGCGCAGCCGCGGCCGCATTGGTCCAAGGATGTTAGAGAGACAAGGTGGGGGAAGGAATAACTTTGATTGGACCAGCTCTCTCGCCAACAGACGTCGGGCTGATAAGATGTGATGTGGAGCAGAATTTCAGGGGGGAATTTTGTGGGGAATGTCCATTGGAAAGGGGAGACAGCGGCGCTCACCTCACCTGCCTAACACGGGCTGTAGGATTTCCCCGAAATAATCCCCGTGCGGACAAGAGCAGATCTTCGAGACAAACAGCCAATTTTGCTTTTAAAATCGCCAGGGATGGAGAATCCACTGGAGCGCTTGGCCAGCTGTTTCCTTGGTTAATGACTCTCACTGTTAAAAATTTGTACCTTAATTCTCATCTGGATTTGTCTGGTTTCTTCTTGCAGCCATTGGCTCGTGTTAGACCTTTGCTGGATTGATGAGCCCCTGATCAAATTTCTTTCCCCCATGTGATCAAGTCACCCCTTCACCTTCTCTTTGGTACACTAACTACATTGAACATCTGGAATCTCTCACGCTACAGCAGGTTTTCCTTTAATCATTCTCGGGGCTCTTCTCTGACCCCTCCTCCATTTATCAACAGCCAGAACAGGACACTGGATTCTCCGTTTTGAACTGTTCTTCGTGGTCACAAGAGCTAGAAACGGATATTTTTTTTATTTGACAAACGTGGAGATTGTCACATATCCACCTGACTCCAGGAACTGGGGCTTGATGAAAATCAGCAAACAGTGAAAGAAATCATAGAATCTCAGGGTTGGAAGGAACCTTAGGAGGTCATCTAGTCCAACCCCCTGCTCAAAGCAGGACCAATCCCCAATTCTTGCCCCAGGTTCCCCAAATGCCCCCCTCAAGGATTGAACTCAGACCCCTGGGTTTAGGAGACCAATGCTCAAACCACTGAGCTATCCCTCCCTCCCAGTTTTTGTAAGGCGATTGGCCGTGCTTGAATGGTGAAATCTTTCACCTCACTTATCCTGTTTTTTTGACTATTCTAAATTAAATGATCCATAAAGCTACACCCTGTTGGGCGTTGGCTTCTGGTCTGTTGTCGCTGCTGTTACTTCCCTTACTGTCACTGTTAGATGCATGGTATTTTTAATAAACCGCATTCTGCTACTTCCCGCTTTCTGTATGAATCAGTCAATGTAAAAAACTGATGTGCTAGGAGGGGAGCTGAAGAGTGCATGTATATCATGGGCTAATACACCACTTCACTGAAACCACACAGCTCTGTGTGAACTGATTTCCCTCTGGTCTGTGCATAATATCTCACCTAGAGTTGGTTTATGGTCATTCATAGCTCCCCTACAGCGCCAAATTCTTCCCACTTAGATTGGTGGCAGAAGTGGGATCCTCGGTCTTCCCCCAGGTATCCAGTCTCGTGCCTCTCTCTGTCTTACAGGGAAATCTTGCAATTCTCCCACTCTTAGACCAAGTGTTGGTGAAACACCCATTTATTCCTCGCCTGGTCCAACTAGGCATCTCTTTAGAGCCGGCGGGAATGTTCTTCCGTTGGAAAACGCCATTTCACCAACACCGAACTGCCCAGGGGACTGTGTCGATTTTGATGTAATTTCATTTAGGGGGGAAAGACGGGAAACAAATGCAACTCTTTCAATACGGTCTCAGCTTCGACTTTTTGGGGCGGGAACGTTTTGATTTTTCATTTCTTTGTGAAACATTTTGATCGGTTTTGTTTTAAAAGTGTGTAAAAACATTTTAAAACAACAACATCGAAACCAAATGCTTTGATGGACCCACAATGAATGTTTTTTCCCCATCTAGCGGGAAGTGTCGACATTAATGATTTGCATTCGAAGTTGTAAAGAAACACAAATGTCACAAATTTTCCCACAAATTGGCAATTCCCATTCCCGCACAGCCCTGCATCTCTCTCTTTCGGGAAGCTGTGATCACTGCTATCCCGTAACGAGCCTTCTTAAAACAAGGAGGTTTATTAGCAAATAGAACAAAGCGGCAGAGAAACCGATTTCCAAACAACAAACAGCCGACGCAGACTGAAATACACTTCGCTCCAAGCTAAGTGCTTGTCTATGTGGACATGAACACCTGCTTTGCAACGAGAGGAGCTCAAAGTGCAGGAGGAAACTTTTAGTGCATGTTAGCAAGGTCCGTGCGACAGCTAGTGCACTAAGTGCACCTAAGCTAGACGGGCTTTCCGAGTCCCGGGACAAGAACACACCCAACTCCCTGTCCCGTGACAAACTCAAGAATTCTCGGTCTCAATTTCCTTTCCGGGGAACGCGTGTTCCAACCTGCGCGTCTTTGTCAGGGAAACTCCGTTTATTAAAGCCCCACCTGTCTGTGTCTGGGCCCAGTTACCACCCTGCTCACTGGCTTTTGTTACAGGCCCGAGGTCTGACGTCTTCCATTTGCCCAGTCTTGGCACAACGAGCGCTTTGATGTCGGTCAAGGTGTCTGTCCCGCCTGGCACAAGGGGGGCTCCTAAGTCGGTCGGGGTCTGGGCAGCACCCAGCGTGATGGGGGGTCCCAGGACCGATCTCTCCTCTGGACTCTCCAGTTTGTCCCCATCTTTCCTATAGCGCTGTGCCCAGGATGGACCCAGTTCTCCAGCTGGAGAATTCCAGTGCCGAGCAGAGCGGGATAATGACCTCCCGTGTACGACACTCCTGTGAATGCATCCCAGAATGCACCTGCCGCATGGATGAATTCAAACTGGAACAGGTACACAGAAGGGCCACTAGGATGATCCGAGGAATGGAAAACCTGGCGTATGAAAGGAGACTCAAGGAGCTTGGTTTGTTTACCTTAACCAAAAGAAGGCTGAGGGGAGATATGATTGCTCTCTTTAAATATATCAGAGGGATAAATACCAGGGAGGGAGAGGAATTATTTCAGCTCAGTACCAATGTGGACACAAGAACAAATGGATATAAACTGGCCACCAGTAAGTTTAGACTTGAAATTAGACGAAAGTTTCTAACCATCAGAGGAGTGAAGTTCTGGAACAGCCTTCCAAGGGAAGCAGTGGGGGCAAAAGACCTATCTGGCTTCAAGATTAAGCTAGATACGTTTATGGAGGGGATGGTTTGATGGGTTAACATGATCTTAGTCAAAGGTCAATTAATTGCCATCAGTGGTAAATAGGACCAATGGTCAGTGATGGGATGTTAGAAGTTACTACAGAGAATTCTTTCCTGGGTGTCTGGCTGGTGAGTCTTGCCCACATGCTCAGGGTTCAGCTGATCACCATATTTGGGGTGGGGAAGGAATTTTCCTCCAGGGTAGATCGGCAGAGGCCCTGGGGGTTTTTCACCTTCCTCTGCAGCATGGGGCATGGGTCACTTGCTGGAGGATTCTCTGCATCTTGAAGTCTTTAAACCATGATTTGAGGACTTCAATAGCGGAGACATAGGTGAGAGGATTATTGCAGGAGTGGGTGGGTGAGATTCTGTGGCCTGCATTGTGCAGGAGGTCAGACTAGATGATCATAATGGTCCCTTCTGACCTTAGAGTCTATGAGTCTATGGCTTTGTGACTCAGGTTCAATTTGTGACCCGCTTTGACCCCCAGATCCTTACAGCGATTCCCCAGTTTGTAGCTGTGCGTTGGGTTCTCCCTTCCTAAGGGATGTTCTTCGCTCTTATCTCGACGGAATTTCCTCCCATTGATTTCGGACCAATTCTCCAACTTGCCCACGCTGTTTCAAACTCTCAGCCTGCCCTCCAAAGTGCTTGCAACCCCTCCCGGCGTGGATCTTAGAGGCGTGCTCCTCACTCCGTTATCTGAGTCATTAATAAACACAGGGAAGAGGACCGGCACCAGGACTGGCCCTGGGACCCCAATAGATGCCTTCCCAGTTTGACCATTGATAGCTACTTTTTGAGGAGGGTCTTTCAACCAGTTCTGCGCCCACCTCGTGGTGATTTCGAGCCCTCATTTCCCCGGCTTGCTTATGGGAATGTCAAAAACCGAACGAAAATCAAGCTCTCTCTTGCCTTCGGCGTCTCCCTGTGCGTTAGGCCGGGAATGTGGTCCATCTTCAGAACCAGCCGGCGCCACGCCTCCCCCGGGGCTGCCCAGGGCATCAGCTGCTCCTCACAGATTTCTGTCATTATTTTGATTCCCTTAGTTACGCCGCCAGTGCCGAGCCGTAACCAGGATCCTGAGGTTTTGCTGCTGAATCTTCTTTCTCTCGCTGCTTCCGTTCTCTCTCTGAACCAGCCTTCGGTTCTGATATAAAGGAAGGAAAGGTGGGGGCTGTGGCTGCGGCTGGTGACTGAGACTTCAGAGAGGGAAGCACCCGGCGCCGCTGAAGCCCAGGATAACCAAAGGTACGTTTATTATTCTTAATTCTGCGCCGCGGCGGCAGTTAGTGATGGGCGTCCGGGAGTGCAAGGTGCGGTACGTGCAGACTGAAAAGGTGTTGTCTTCTCCAAAGATGTTTCAGTAGGGGATCAGAGTCCCTGTTGTTCTGGACAGTGCATAGACCCCGATATTGTCTCTGTTACGCCGGGTGCTGCACAGATCCCAGCCGAGATCAGCGCCCCTTTGTACCAGGTGCTGTGGAGACCCTGACCGAGATCATCTGCTGCGTATGCAGCTCATGACAGACCATCCCTGCCTTCAAAATGCTTGCGCTCTAGACAGACCCAGGAAGGATCAGTCTCCCCACTTAACAGATGGGGGAAACTGAGGCACGGAGCAATGAAATGACTCAGCCGGGTGTCTGTGGATGAGCCAGGAATAGAAAGTGGGTGTTCTGAGTCCCAGCATTAATGAAAACCCCACTTGTCCTCCCTTAGCCGTGGGAAATAAAACCACTCTCGCAGCTGATCTTAATCATAACGCAGCGATCAGAGACCTCAGAGCCTGGGGTCTATAGCGGGGTCCCCGCCGGGATCTGCACTGGGAACGTGGCCATACATGATCTGGAAAAAGCCATGAGGTGACCAAGTTTGCAGATGATACAAAATGACTCAAGAGAGTTAAGCCCAAAGCTGCCTGCGAAGATTTCCAAAATGGGACCTCACCAAACTGGGCAATGAAATGGCAGAGGAAATTCAAGGTTGATCAGTTCAAAGTAATACACATTGGAAAACAGAAACCTAACTATACATGTGCAATGATGGGGTATAAATTAGCTGTTACCCCTCAAGAAACAGATCTGGGAGTCATTGTGGATAGTTCTCTGAAAACATCCACTCAATGGCAGCGGCTGTCAAAAAAGTGAACAGAATGTTGGGAATCATTAAGAAAGGGATTGATAATAAGACAGAAAATATCAGATTGCCTCTCTATAAATCCATGGGACGCCCACTCCTTGAATACGGCATGCAGATGCGGTCCCCCCATCTCAGAAAGATCTATTGGAATTGGAAAAGGTGCAGAGAAGGGCAACAAAAATAATTCGGGGGGTGGAACAGCTTCCATATGAGGAGAGATTAATTAAACTGGGACTTTTCAGCTTGGAAAAGAGAGGGCTAAGGGGGGATATGAGAGAGGTGTATAAAACGAGAGAGGTGCAGAAGGAAGTGTTATTTACTCCCTCACATAACACACCAGCCAGGTGTCACCCGATGAAATCACTAGGCAGCAGGTTTAAAACAACCATAAGGAAGTTCTACTTCACCCAGGGCACAGCTGGCCTGTGGCATTCGCTGCCAGGGGCCCGGGGCACCATTTCAGATGGGGTGGGGGGAACCGTTAACCCTCATTCCAGGAGCTATGCAGGCAGCTGAAAACTCTAGTTTTTTGGCAGATAACAACTTAGAATTAGGTGGCAGGAGCACTGTATCTAATTCCTATTCGAAGAAAGAAAAATATAGATACACACCCCAGTGAAAGCCCCATTTTACATGGATGTAGAACAATCAGGAGATAACACAGCAAGATCTTCCCAGCCCCAGCCTTGAGGGATCGAAAGAGAAGAACGGCCAGACTGGGTCAGACCAGTGGCCCATCTAGCCCAGTATCCTGGCTACTACCAGAGGACAATCCCAGGTGCATCAGAGGGAATGAACAGAACGGGCATTGATCGAGTGACCCATCCCGTCATCCACTCCCAGCTTCTAGCAAACAAGCTAGGGACACCATCCCTGCCCGTCCTGGCTAATAGCCATCGATGGACCGAGCCTCCAGGAACCGATCGGGTTCTTTTTTTAACCCTGTTCTCGTCTTGGCCTTCACAACATCCCCTGGCAACAAGTTCGACAGGCTGACTGTACGCTGTGTGAAGAAATATTTCCTTTCGTTTAGTAATTGAATTGCATGACCCCTAGTTCTGTTATGAGGAGGAGTAAATTACACTTCCTTATTCACTATCTCCATGCCCAAAAACATTTTATAGACCTCTCTCATACCCCCTTTCAGTCATCTCTTTCCCAAGTTGAACAGTTCCCAGTCTTTTTAATCCCTCCTCATCGTGTTTGTTGCCCTTTTCTGTACCTTTTCCAATTTCAATAGATCTTTTTTGCGATGGGGTGACCAGATCTGCACGCAGTATTCAAGATGTGGGCGTCCCATGGATTTATATAGAGGCAATATGTTATTTTCTATCCTGTTATCGATCCCTTTCTTAATGATTCCCGACATTCTGTTCGCTTTTTTGACGGCCGCTGCTCATTGAGTGGATGTTTTCAGAGAACTATCCACAGTGACTCCAAGATCTCTTTCTTGAGGGGTAACAGCTCATTTAGACCCCATCGTTTTGTATGTACAGCTGGGATTATGTTTTCCAATGTGCATTACTTTGCATTTACTTTCCTATATTTGGAGCCTCAATACAGAAACTAACAACTTTAACGGGCAAATAAAATTCTTGCAACGTATTTGCTCAATATCATTGTCCTCACCACGTCACACCAATCGCTCTAAAACACCCACACACTTGTTTATTATAATGTATATTTCCTTTTGGAAAACTATAAGCAAGCAAATATACGCACTTTTAATTTGTGTATCTCATTGCTCATGAAAAGGTTGAGTCTAAAGTAGTTGAGTTTCCCCTCAAACATTCTTCTAAAACATGGAATAACTAATACATCAGAGAAGTTCATTTTGGCACTAGCTTACCAAAAAAAAAAAGGAAAACTAAAAGCTTTAAAAGTGATAATTGGAAAGAAAATATTACAATAGATTGGCCAACAAGGGTTTCCCCATCAGCTCTAAGAAACCTGAAGGTGTATTTCTAGTGGATAACAATGTTATCACCTTTTTCCAATGGCGATATGTTTTCTTTTCTTATTAAGTTACTCAGTAACTAGAAATAAACTCTTAAACACTGTAATCTATTTATAGAATGCATCTGATAGTTCCCCAGCACAAATGAAACACGCTCCAGTTCAAGGAAGTCAAGGTGTAAAGATTCAAAAGATAAAAACAAGTGTATAAATTGAACTTGTATCTACAAAGGGCTGATCTAAAAGCCTGTTTTAGCCCCTGGACACTGTTCAGTTTTACAATATGATTTAGGAATCCCGAGTGTATATCTGCAGTGACCCAACTGGATGATTCTCAACGTGCCTTAAGGAAAATACAATCTGACACTAGACCTGTTAAATGTTATTAAGAAAATTTGCCCTCTAAGCAGTGTCATTTCTAGGGCGTACTCAGATATTAAGGAGGTTAGGAAAGAGACCTGTTCCCAGGCCGTAACAACCTGGTATGATTAAGAGCCCGCCAGGAACTGTAAAAAAGCCTCTGGGTCCATAGAATAATTGAAGAAAGAAACCATTTGTATTTGCTGATGGAGACGCCGAGATACGGACAATAACGTCCTCTGGTTTCCAGCACGAGCGACTGAAACGTCCCAGGGCAGCGCCGACGGTGACACGGGAAATAAAACGGCCCGGCTTTGTGGGGGAGACTCAGGGAGCTCAGCCCCCACCAGGTCCCTTCCCTGGGCCCAGGCTGGCCGGGACCTGCCCTCCCCTGGCTCCCATCCCATCAGCGGGGGAACGAGGAGTTATTCCCCCCAGGAAGGGCTCTGAGTGCCCTCTGGGGCTGCCTGGGGGGGCTGGCAGGGGGGACTATGGGGCGCCCAGGCTCTCAGCCAGAGGGGGCACGTGGGGACCTCGTTATACCCGCTCTGCTCAGGGTGGGGGCAGACAGAGCCATGCAGACACCTCCACTCCGGCGACAGCGCTGGGCAGCGGTTCGTGTTCCTGTTTGCGCCCCGCTGTGGTAGGAAACTCGGGGGTGGGGGGTGGGCGGGGAAGAAGCCCCCCTGGCCCTCCCTAAATGCCACCCCAGGGGATGTTGTGAAACCCAGACGTATAACTGGGTTCAGAAGAGAATGAGATCAGTTCCTGGAGCTGGTCGGGACGCAACCCCCTGCCCGGGGTATCCCTGAGCCTCCGACTGCCAGACCCCGGCACTGGCAGGGACAGGGATAGAACCCAGGAGTCCTGGCTCCCAGCCCTGCCAGACCCCGGCACTGGACAGTGGCAGGGACGGGGATAGAACCCAGGAGTCCTGGCTCCCAGCCCTGCCAGACCCCGGCACTGGACAGTGGCAGGGACGGGGATAGAACCCAGGAGTCCTGGCTCCCAGCCCTGGTCGCTGCCTGCTCACCCCCTGACCTGTCGGCGCTCGCTGTCCTACAGGCCGATCGCGACCCTGCGCTCGCCTCCGTCATGACGAAAGCGCTCGTCACCCTCTGCGTCCTCGGCGCCCTCCAAGCGACCGCGGCAGCTCGGAACGAAACGGGTGAGTCGCCGGCAGTGGGGGCCGGCAGCCTGAGGGGTGGCCACCCCGTTGGGGACAGGAGGGGGGTGGTCCTGCTTTAAAGAGCTGGTGAGCCCTCTAGCGGGGATCTCTGTGTTCTGCGGTTGAGACACCCCCAAACCCCAGGTCGTTTGGGGGTAACGTCGGTTGGAAAATGGGCGGGGGGGGCAGGGGGTTCCCCCCCCAGCGAAAATGTCAAGCTGTCCACGGAAAATCGAAACATGCAAAATTTCAATCCTGAAATGCTGCCGTGGTGCCTTGTGGGAGCTGTAGTTCAGGGACCTTGTGCTTCTTCTAGGAGGGGAGGTGGGTCTATTGGTTAGAACTGGGTCGGGGCTGGGGCCCAGGACTCCTGGGTTCTCTCCCTGGCTCTGGGAGGGGAGTGGGGTCTCATGGTTAGAGCAGGTGACGTCAGAACATTCAGCCCTTTGTCAAGGTCCATTTTCCATCCACGAATGGCCGGGATGGGAAATTTCCCGCCGCCGTTGGGACCCGGCGCTGGGTAATGTTTGTGGGTTATTGTCGGGTGAACGCAGAAAACGTCGCAGCCCCTCGGTGGTTTGATCCGCTCCTCAGCCCTGGGGTGGAATAGCGCCCTCTTGAGTGAGGGGGGCTGTAGGTGAGCGGGGCTCTTGCACACTTACAAGGGCTATTGCACACTCAACCCTTTCCCCTGGGCCACTGGGTAGCAGTGCCAAGTCCGGGGGAAACTGAGGCACGCACCGGCATCATAAAAACATGGCGGAACGTGCCCACTTTCTCACAGCCCCTTCTTCCGGTGTGGGAAGTGTCTACGCTGCGGTGGCACCGTTAGCGGTGCTGCGGCTAACGGCTGTCGCGTGGACAGGGCCCGGGAAGGAGAAGAGTCTCCCCAAACCGGGGAAGCCGAACGTTGGTTGGGTACAAAGATGAGTTTCTCCCCCCGCCCCACCCCGTCTCTCTTTTCAGGGATGCCTCTGGCCTGTTTCTATTGCAAATCTGGGCACGGCTGTCACCCCGCCCCCCAGACCTGCTCCTCGCCCCAGGACGCCTGCATCATCGTTCGAGAACACAACACGCTGGGTGAGTCCCTTCGCGGCGGCTGCGGGAGGCGCCCGTGCGGCGGGAACCCTGCTCTTGGGCACGGTGGCCACGCGGCTTCCTAGCCGGCGCGTGTCTGAATGCAGCCAGAGGCAGCCAATTTGCTACCTCCCTGAGGGGAGGAGGGGGGGCTGGAATTGGCTCCCAAGGGCGGTCGTGGGATCCCCGTCGGCGGAGGTTTTCCGACCAGGTTGGACGAACGCCCGTCAGGGCTGGTCTAGGTTGCCTTGGTCCTCCCTCAGCGCTGGGGGCTGGATTGGATGCCCTCTCGAGGTCCCTTCCAACTAGCGGTGGCCCGGGGCGCTCGCCGGGGTATTGCGGGGGGGGGGGGCAGCGAGGGAGCCCCCCAGCAGTGAGGGGCGACTCAGTTTCTTGTCCCCGGGGACGATATGAGAGCCAAAGGGAAGTGCCCACCCCGCTCAGCGTGATGGCCCAGGGACGGCAGCCCCATGCGGTGGGATGATGCCACCCCCCACTGCGGTTTTGGGGGGGCAATGTCAGTCAGGGCCCCGGAATTGAGCCTAGCACAGAGGGCACCATGGAGCGCCCTTCCCCCACCCCCGGCTTTCTGCCCTGCGTTCCTACAGAGGTAGCTGGCGATGGTTATAAGATGGCGAGGGGAGGGGGTGCATCCTGGAACGCGCCATGGCTCAGTGGCCATCCTGCTGAGCAAGGAGCCAAGGAAGAAAATGCAGGGTTCAGGGCCCGATCCGCTGAGGTGCCGAACTCTCCTAGGTCAGGGCCTTGGGCGGGAGGCCCCTCTCTCTGCCTGGGACGATCTCCTCCCTGGAGGTGGGCGCCCAAGTCAGGCCAGGCATTTCTCGTTTGGAAAGAAACAAGGGAGACCCCCCCAGGCCTGCCTAATCTCCGCTCTTGGAGCTGCTCGTGCCAATATTTAATGGGGGGCCGCGCGGCCATCGGCGTAACCGGCGCATGACGTCCCCTTCTCGCTTCGCGGCCTTTCCGACAGGCGCGGAGAATTCGGGCACATTCCAGTCCTGCGCCGACTCCCGCCAGAGCCTCACGGGCTTCCTGGCCTTTTACTTCGGGGCCACGGTGGCCGTGGAGATCCAGTCGGAAATCTGCAAGACCGACGACTGCAACGCCGAGTCCGCGCCCTCCCGTACGTACCGCCGGCGGCGGGTCTGATTTGCGGGGGAAGCCGCTGGGTCGGACCCCAAACCTCCGCAGGGCTGCTATTCCCGGCCTCGGGGGAAAAGCCAGGAGATTCCCGAGGACCCCGGGGCAAGCGGGCGGTTTCGGGGGGAGTCATTTGTCATGGGAAGCAAGCGGGGATGAGACATGTCCTGGGGAGAGAGGGAAGTTTTAAAGCCTTTGTCCCGGTAAGACCTTCCCTTGCACACTGTGTCCAGCTGGGGTCCTTCACCTTCAAGGCAGATGAATTCAGACTTGGCCAGGTGCGGAGCAGGGTTACGGGGCTGATCAGAGGGAGCTGGGAGCTGATCTAATGAGAGAGCTGGGTTTGTTTAGCCTGGGATAATGCAGGCTGAGAGGACCTGATTGCTCTCAGGGGGGATGTTCTGGGGTGCAAACCGGACCAGTACGGGGTCACCCTGTAACCATGGGTGCTTTAAAATGCTCTACCTCTGTGGCTCACAGCCCGGATTCCTGCAGCCTGTGGTCCCCTGAGGGTCTGTGGGGCCCAGCGCTCTGCCCCGGTACTATCCACTCCATGGCTGCTCCTTGCAAAGGTGACCCCCCTCCTGCCCCCCAGTCCCAGATTTCCCCAGCGCTGCAATGTCCGGCTCTTTTCTGGGCCAGTCAGAGGCATAATCCGGTTGGTTTGCTCCTTTGAAGAGACCCAGCAGCTTGCCACGGGACCGGCAGTTAACCATCGCTTCTGTTCAAACACGGCACCGGGTTGGCTGAGATCAGAGGTTTTCGCCCTTTGGTCCGCGGACGCCTGAGGGGGCCGCAGACGATGCCTGAGATTTACAAAGGAGTCCACGCCTCCATTCAGAATTCTTTAGGGGCCCGCAAATGGAAAGAGGTCGCAAACCTCGGATTGAGGTGAAAACGTCAAACCAGTTTCTTAATGAGAGGGCGACGCGGACAAGGCGCAGGACTGGAGAAACTGACCTAAAATTCGCTTTTCAATGGCTCAGACTCAACCAGCCACTGCTTTGGTTTGAGGTCCATTTCTTACCCACCCTTTTCTTCAATCCCTTTGGTTGAAGAACCCATCTCGGCCTCCGTCGCTGGACAGGCACCAGCGAGCCGGAGCTCCTGCAAGCGGAGAAAGATGAGTCCCTCCACCGAGGCGGGTTGAAGTCCCTGGAAACTGCTGGGTTTTGTCTCTAGAAAGGAGCAAACGCACGCGGAGCAAGGCGGACAGAAGCCCTGACTCGTCCGGCGTGTTTCCCAGAACACGACAGGGGGAAGCAGCCCCAAGGGATAAGAGCGATCGAAGTTGGTGGAAGACACGGGCGCGGGAACACACTAGCCAGGAAGCGACCGAGGCTGGAAGTCAGGATGTTTCTAGCGGCCAGAGGAGACAGATGGCGGGACAGCTGGCCGTTGGAGGAGTGGGGGCAAATAACCGAGCCAGCTGCCTGAGCAGGTTGATGGCCAGGGAGGGTCCTGCCCATCCTATGTTCTCCTGCCGCGGTTTCTTCCTGGAGTAAAACCTTCTTTCCCCTGCTGCCTTTCAGGGCTGGCTATCAGCAGCGTCCACAACGGGCTGCAGTGCCCGGCCTGCTACGCCCCGGGCTTCGAGAGCTGCGAGAGCGACGGGAACCTGCGCTGCAGGGGAGGCGCCGACCGATGCGCTGCCGTCGTCGGGACGCTGGCGCAAGGTGCGGCTTCCATCGCTCTGGGGCGGGTTAAACCCCCGGGGAGCTGGGGGGTGTCATGGGGCTCTTCCGAGCTGCCTAAGCCAGGGAGCTGGCAAATTACCTTTTGCTTAGCAACAGCCAAAACAATAGAGGCCGTCACTCAAAACAAAGAGCTGCATAATCAGGCTCTGTCCTGGCTCCCAGTCTCCCCTGCTCTAACCACTAGACCCTACATCCCTCCCCGAGCCAGGGATTGAACCCACATGTCCTGTCTCCCAGCCCCCCTGCTCTAACCATTAGATCCCACTCCCTATCCAGAGCCAGGGAGAGAACCCAGGAGTCCTGGCTCCCAGCCCCTCTGGACATTCCAGCAAGACTTGGAGCCCCTTTGCATATTTTTGGTTATCCACTCTGGTCAAAAGGGGTAAAAATATTTTACCCCCTTTGTTGAGTAGCAGCAGAATCATGGGGCCTTGTAGGTCAGTTTCCCACTGGAGGAGAAATCCAGGGGTAAAGTCTAATATTCCCTTAGGGAAGCTTGCTTGTTTACACTATCTCTGCCAGTCCTGGAACAGAGGTGGATGCAAACGGCATGCAGGCTGTCCCCTTAATCTCCGTTCAAACTCCAAGAGCTCTCAGGGAATATTTCTGAAGTCAGAGATTCATGCAGGGAGCAATTTCTCCTGCTGCTGGCCACAGCCACCCTGGAAAGATGTCGCACGAAAAAAAATGGACCACATGCTTGTCTGACTAGGTGAAACATCAGCCCAGAGGGTCAGCTGCTTCATTGCTTCTGTAAGATGAGAACACTGCACCCCCTAAGAGTCCCCTGTGCCCCAGGATCTCCCTGCATCTCCCCCCTACTCCATGTGCCCCCATACCCAGGTACCCCAGGCTAGGGGCTCTGCATGGCCCCCTTTGCCATAGCATCGGTCACACGGCATGCAGGATCTCCCTTTGCTGGGCCAGTGATAACGATTCAGAGGCCAGGGCATCTTGCAAAGAAATGTGGGTGTGTCTTGAGGACCGTGCTGGAAGAAGAGCGGGGTTCCCCCAACTCCCCAAGGTTTATTTTACCTCCATGCTTGATACTGGTTCCACCGCTGCTGGAATCCTGTGTCCAGTGCTGGTGTCAGGGAACCTGGTGGGAAATTGGAGTGTGGTGCTGGGGGGTCAGAGAACAGCCATGGGAATGACCCAAGCAGTGGAAAAACTGGGTTTAAAGTCCAGTGGCCTATGCTAGGCAGAGCGCCAAGTTCGCTGACCACAGGGGTCCTTCCTGGCCTGAGAATTCATGAACTGGCCTGGGAGCTACCCCAAGGCTGCTTGAGCTTCCCTGGAGAACCAGCCGGGGCCCCGTAATGGCATCACAGAAGCGGATTAAGCCGTGCCGCGTCTGATCTGCTCTGCTTTCCCCGTACAGGTGGTGTTGCGATCCCGTTTGCAGCCAGGGGCTGCGCTACCCAGGCGGCCTGCGGCATCAAGACGCTGGAATCGGGGGTGTTCACCTACAAACTGACCCAGGCCCAATGCAGCCCGGCGCCCAAAGCAGAGACCAGCAGCGCCACCCGGACTCTGGCCTGGGGTCCCTTCACCCTGGGCAGCATCGTCCTCCGGGCCCCCCTTTTCCTCCCTGCCCTTCTGGGGCTATTCCTCTGCTGATGCCCCATCTGTGTGATGGGCCACCCCAGAGGCCATTGGTGTCTCAGTATGACTGGCGAGCTCTGCCCTTCCCCACCCCCAACTGTGCCTCAGTTTCCCCCTCTTTGTAAGGGGGATAACAATGGCAAGCTGCCCTTGCAAAGGTCTTTGGGATCTCTGGAGGGGTGGGGGCTTGAGACAGAGTCCGATGCAGCCAAGAGGAGACTCTGCTAATCCCGCAGGAGTTTGGGCCAAGTGCTGTGTATTATTAATATCCCCTCGCAGCTTCTCCCTCAGCCTTTCAAAGATCCCTGCGGGGGAACAGAGTCCTGGACTCCCGGCTCTCAGCCTCCTCTGTTCTAACCACTGGACCCCACTTCCCTCCCAGAGCTGGGGAGAGAATCCAGGAGTCCTGCAACCCAGCTCCCCAGCGATCCCAGAAATGGTCCGAGTCCCCCTGTGCATTTCAAATGGCTCTGAATAAAGCATGACCAGAGATGCGATTGCCCAAGTGTGTCCCTGCATGCACGGGTGTTTGTGGGTACCAGCGCCGACCGTGTCTGTTCCACTCTGCCAAACACCAGTGCTTCAGGGAGCAACCCTGCCTCTGGAACTGACTCCGATCAGAGGCTGCGCGGCACGGCAAACACACCTGTTGTCTGCACGCCTCCCTCCACACAAAAACCTTGCACGATCCCTCCACCCCAGAACTAGGAAAACCCCAGCACATCTCCCCGCCAGTCAAAACTTGCTCGCACAATCAGAAAAAGTCCTGCCCAGGCTAAGTGTAACAGCGCCACCTGGTGACGCCTGCCCTAACTATATTCTGGAGTTTCCCCTGTTCAGTATTTACACGTTGTTATGCTGAAGGTTGCTAAGGGCTGCCAACGGGTGACTCTTGGGTGCAAAGACAACCCCAGACCTCATGAGAGCCGATGGCTCTGGCGAGCACCTGCCTTCAGGCTCAGGGCAAGGAGCAATTAAGCCCTTCTACATAGCAGAGAGAGCTAGGAAAATGGAGGTGATCACCCTAGGCACGTGGCTGCTCAGAGCTGATCCCAATGGCACTAGGCGGTCGGCTGCAGCTGCCATGCATAGGAGGCAGGAAGCCAGGAGGAGCAGCGAGCAGGACTCTGCAAGAGGGCGAGCTGCAGATAACATCAGCAGACTGGTTTGTGGTTTCCTCCATCGCGTTTTGTCGAAGAGAGGAAGAGCAGCAGCTAAGAGATGATTGCAAAGATTCCAGTGTTGCCAATGCTACTGATATTTGGTGCTGTGTTAGAGACCCTGCTCCGGGAGTCATGGGATTAGACGAAAATTTCAGCTTTCGTTTAAGAAAATCAATACATTTCTAATAGAGCAGCTTGGAAATTTTCCAGTGGTCTATTCCTGAGCCAGAGGCTGCTCTACGTGGAGCATCTGCAAGACTAAAAGTCTTTGGAGGCTCCCAGGGGGTCTCTGTGTTTATATGGCCCAATATGAGTGAATCCCAACCAGTTACTGCTACCGGCAAGTGGACTGAAGCACATGTCTCCTTGACTGTGACCGGGGTCCCAGTGTGGGGCAGCTAGGGTCACTGCAAAGAATAGGGCAGACAATCCCCATAAAACTGGTGGATATTCCAATACTTAGATTCACCAAGCCAGCATAAAACAGCTTCTTTATTACCTCACTGGTTACTCAGAAGCCCAAACAACACAGTTCCCTGAAAGTGATCCAGCCTCAGGCCTCCATCCAGGTACCCACATCAAATATGATGAAAATTTCTGTAAATCTTATTTCATCCTATCAAAGAAAAGGTTCTACCAACCCCAAAGGATCGGACACATTCCCTCCCAGGTTAATGAACGTTCCAGATCTTACCCCAATACACGCTACAGCCAATTCTTATAAACAAAACTAAAATGTATTAAAAAACAAGAGAGGGAGAGAGTCTGGTGAGAAGATCAATATACAGACAGACATGAGTTCAATCCATTGAGGCGCAGATTCATAGCCGAGATGATGAGCTTTGCAGCTGCAAAGAGTTCTTTCAGAAATAGTTCATAGTCCACTGTCCAAATCTCATATTCAGGGCGTGCCAGCATAATGGGGACCTCATTCTTGCGACTCAAACTTCCCCTGATGAAGTCTACGCAGATCTGAGATGACAGAATCAGGACCCCAGAATCTTTTATAGAATGTCATGTCTTTTGACAAGTTGGAGTTCCTGGGGGAACAAACGGTAATCAAGATGACTTTGAAGGAGGTTCATCACCAGTATTTAGCTATACAAATTAACATAAGGCCATTTGCTTGTTCCTCCACCATTCACAGTACATTTCAAAGAGAGATGAATACCCAGATATCCCATGTTTACAATTCTCTTACATGCTAGGATGCTCTTTTGACCTGTGCTACAGGAGGGCCAGGGAGCGGTGGTAGAGTGTGAGAGGGGAAATATATAAACCCTAGGCTAATTAAGGCGTGGTTTCCTGTAGACTAGGGAAGGTGGCTACAGGTTAATTGGAGCACCTGCAGTCAATTAAGGCCCTCTCAAGAACCTAATAAAACCCCCTGCTTCAGGCAGACAGGGGAGGAGGAGGAGGAAGGAGAGGACTGGACTGGACTGGACTGGACTGGACTGGACTGGACTGGACTGGACTGGAGCTTGGAGGTGTTCTATGAGACTTGAAAGATCAGAGAACCGAAGTAAGGGGGATCCTGCCCCAGTAGAGGAGGGAGATTTCCTCCCCCAGCATCTAAGGACTGAAGGTACCCCACCCAAGGGGGAAGAGGGTAAGAACCCAGAGAGGGGCTGGGATTCAGAGTGCGGAGCAAACCCAGACCCCTCCACCACTTCCTGCCTTTACCATCTTCCTGGGCAACTAGCGGGGCCCTGGGCACCCCAAGAGCAGGGCCAAGGGGTGGCATCTTAGCCCCCACCAAGAAAAGCGCAGAACCCACCATACTAACATCGTCCATCTTGTCACAGACCTCTGAATGAACAGAATAGAGCACAGACAGGGATTGTTGATTACATTGTTGACCCTACTCATACATGTGTAAATACACAAAACCACAAGCATTGCCTCTCCACGTGTCTTTTGAGGGTTATTGATTTTGCAGGATGTTTAACCCTTTCTAACCATGAGTCACAGTGGGACTGGTGTGGAAGGGCGAAATTAGAGCTCCTGGATACACCATAAGGACCGTCCAACATTGATACGAGCTGTGTTTATATTGAATTCTTTGTGAGGCCAAATTATTGAGGCATGCTTTGGCCCCAGCCAACAACTTAGCCCATACTTTGTGAACCACGTTAGTGATTCCAGGGTTTGGTCTCTGTGTTGACTTAACATAGCCATGAATGTTCGCCAGAGAGCGCTTACTCTGGCATTCAGCCGTGAAGGCTGTGAGGTGTTGTGCCTCAGTTTCCCTTTGTGCATGGCAGTTCAAGCTTGTCGTGGTTTTTCTGCTGTGTACAGTTTCAAGATTAGATGCAGGCCCTAAGTGTGGAATATCAGCATCACCAGGCCTTTTAACGTAGTGCGTGTTGTCATGTACTGAAACAGTAGAACCATGAAGGCTTTTACAACATGAGTCTTATGTATCACCCCCTACATGTTCAACGGTTTCCACCCCCCCCCAAACCCTGCACATTGTACATTTTTACAGTTCTTGGTATCAGCGCCACAGTCGCAAAAGTTAACATTAGCATTAACATCACATTTGTTACAAGTGTACATTCACAATCGTTTTTGTCATGCCACGACTTAGGCTCAATACCATTGGGGTTTTGGCATTTTAGGGTTAACCTGTGACTTTCATTAGCATGATCAACTTTTCCCATTTCTCCCTGTTCCGGAGGGTCAAAATCTGAGCAATTTTGCTCAACAGAATCCATTGGCTGGCTGGGTTTGTCCTTTTTGCTAAGAGCTACAGCCAAGTCTTTGTCCCCCGAGCCAGTCAGGTAATTTGCATCAACACAAACACTAGCCTGTTTACTAGTTTTCAAATCCTCAACCTTTACCAATTCCCTGGCTGGACTCTGTCTTAAGGAGATACTGTCCATTTTCACTAGCATGTTAGACTCAAGATTCTTTTGTCCTTCCCTTACCAACCTCTGCTTCCACATGGAATCAGATGTCAAGTCCACTAAGAGATTACAAGTCATATCCAAAATATCTAGAGATGAGTTTGCCTGCTCTCCCCTGCATCCTTGTGGGTTCGGTTATAAGGCTGTTCTGCTCTGAAAAACCAGTCACCCGATCTTTCCTCAGTCCCTGAGTCACAGACTGCTTACTCAAAGAATCAGCGTGAAGACATTCATGGAACAACAGCATTGTCTCCCCAATAAGCTGGTTAAGATTATAGGGCTGTTTAAACTCCCTAACAATTTTTATTTCATCTGAAATCTTTTCAAAGCTATCCACACTGGGTCTTTCTGAAGCAAAGCTGGTGGATTCATACACAGTGGAAAGACTTTGGCCATTAGGCACCAACAACACACTTTCCTCAGAAGAGAGATTGTTTACTATCAACAGTGGCCTACTAAGAGTCAATGGAGACAATTCCTTTTCACAGACTTCACTAAGAAATTCCTTTCCTTCTGCAGTATCCTGCACTGCAACAGATTCTTTCTGAGTTTTATTTATGTCCAGAACTGATTTTGGCAACTCAGATAAATCACCACATTTCTTTTGAGTTTCACTTACATCCACAATCACCTCTGGCCCATCAGGATTTTCACACAACCCCCTTTCAGGTAAACTGCTAGACTTCATAGTCACAAGATGAGAAGAATTCACTTCCTTGTAACAAGTTTCCACACTGTCAGTGGGTAACAGTCAAGTCATCTTCATGCTTTCCTGGTACCTTGGCTATATCACCCGGATCAGACAAGGTTGTCATATCTTTACCTAGCAACACACTAGCAACAGGCAAAATAGAAGCACCAGAATCGCTTGGTCTCTGGGAGCTATTTATGACACTAACTGGATGCAACCTAGTTACAATGTCATTATTACTAACCAACACAAATTTAGGACCACTTCCTTCCTGGGCTTTAGTTGTATCCAGAATCAACTCTGAGTCAACTGATAAATTTTCAACCATCATAGGCTGACAGGCTTCATCTGTCTGCTTTACAGACAGAAAAGAGCTGGAGAAACATTCCCCTTTAACAAGCAAACATCTGGGGATCTCATTTCCTTTGTCCCAGCACACAGGGCTGCTCACGGACAACTGCTTGGAGACCGGGGTAGCTCCCTTCATGGGCAAGTTATTACCCTTAACAGACACAGGCACATTTCCTTCACTGTCACAATTCTCCACACTGGTAACAGGTAAGGTAGAGGGATACTCATGTTCCATTAACCTCGCCTTCCCAAGCTGCTGATTAGACACAGCCATCAGCTCAGAAGGCTGCCTATGCTCTCTAAACTCTTTTTGCCTTCCCCTCCCTTAACAGATAAACTGCTGTTTTCCACAAATAGTGTCTTATTGCGCTGAGCTACTTTAAGCACATCACTTTTACCTGGGTCAGGCTTCCTTTCCCAAACTTTACTCTCCAACAATTTATCACTCACCAAGACTGTACCCCTTCCTTCCTCAGTTAGAGCTTTAACCTGATCACCAACTTTAATTTGCTCTAGAGAAACATTTCCCTGAGCCCTATTTAATGCCAGATTCACTTCTGAGATACCAGACAGACACTCGGAAATTTCTTCCACATGTGCACTGCTTCTTTGCACAGATAAATAGCTATCTTCCTCCGACAAACATTCGGCGAAACCCTCCATAGGCAAATCCTTGCCTCTAATAGACACAGGTTCAGGACTATTTCTTTCCTGTGACTGATTTATGTCAACCTGACTGAACAAAGCTTTAATATCATCCCCAATTATAAGATCCTTAGGCAATAACTTCCTTACACCAGCTATAACTTCATGTGTAACACCATTCCATTCAAGGTGGAGTCTGGCTAAAAGCACATTTACAGTAAACTCAGAGAAGATTACAATATTCACCCTCTGATTTGGTAAATAATCTTTCTCTTTGTCAAGACCTGCTTTAACACGAGTGATGTTAGAAGCTGTAATTTTCCCTAAACAGATTTTCCCATTGACTTTTACATTTTCTTCACAAGTTATGGAGTTACCTTCACCCGAGCTCACAGTAACAGCATTTACATTAAAGGTGACAGTGTTGGGGTATATTTGGCTACACACAGACAACTGCTTAGAGTCAAAAAACCTACCAACATGGTTACAAATTGGATAGATTCTATCCCCATCTTTGCTGTTGAGAGGAGCTGGTTTTTCAGGACGATACAGTTCCTGTTGTTCCTTTATTCTCTTGAGTTGGAGATTAAGTCTGTCCACTTCTGCCTTAGCTTCTCGTTCCTGCAATCGAATATCTGCCATTCTCTGTTCATGTTCAAAACACAGGCGTTCTCTTTCCATATCAGCTATTTTTTTGCTTTTCTTGCGATTGAAGGTATGCATTCTTTGTTCACGCATTCTTTGAACATTCTTTGTTCATGTTCAAACTGCTGCTGGTTTCTCACCGCAAGCATTTTCGCTGGGTCTGCTTCCTTATCGCCGGAAATTAACAGATCAGGCCCTGCTCTGGGGCCTTTTTCTTAAAAGACAACCCCCTCCGTGAGCACAATTCTTCCGGGGTTTTTCTGTCAGGATCTTGATCATGGGTCACTCACTGTATCTAATTTTTAACTCTTAAACTATCCACTATCAAAATTAAATTTTGACAAGTGTGTGTTTCTGATCCAAAAAGCTAATTAATCCATGGTAATGTGTATCCAAGCATGACTATGCCACTGTGACCGGGGTCCTAGTGGGGGCCAGCTGTGGTCACTCAATTAGGGTGAACTGCAAAGAATGGGGCAGCCAAACCCCAAAAAGCAGGTGGATGTTCCAATACCTAGATTTACCAAAACAGCATAAAACAGGTTTCTTTATTACCTCACTGGTTACTCAGAAGTCCAAACAACACAGTTCCCTTAAAGTGATCCAGCCTCAGGCCTCCATCCGGGTACCCACATCAAATATGATGAAAATTTCTGTAAATCTTATTTCATCCTATCAAAGAAAAGGTTCTACCAACCCCAAAGGATCGGACACATTCCCTCCCAGGTTAATGAATGTTTCAGATCTTACCCAAATACACGCTACGGCCAATTCTTATTAACTAAACTAAAATTTATTTAAAAACAAAAGAGAGAGAGTCTGGTGAGAAGATCAATATACAGACAGACATGAGTTCAATCCATTGAGGCGCAGATTCATAGCCGAGATGGTGAGCTTTGTAGTTGCAAAGAGTTCCTTTAGAAATAGTTCATAGCTTATTGTCCAATGTCCAAATCTCCTATTCAGGGCATTCCAGCATAACTGGGACCTCAGTCTTGCGACCCAAACTTCCCCTGATGAAGCCTAAGCAGATCTGAGATGACAGAATCAGGACCCCAGAATCTTTTATACAATTTCATGTCTATTGACAAGTTGGAGTTCCTGGGGGAACAAAAGGTCATTAGGATGATTTTGAAGGAGGTCCATCGCTGGTACTTAGCTATACGAATTAACATAAGGCCATTTGCTTGTTCCTCCACCATTCACAGTACAGTTCAAAGAGAGATGAAGATCCAGATATCCCGTGTTTACAAGTCATTTAAATGACAGGATGTTCTTTTGGCCTCTGAATGATCAGAATACAGCACAGACAGGGACTGTTGATTACATTGCCCACCCTACTCATACATATATAAATACACACAAACGGAAACATTATCTCCCCACGTGTCTTTTGAGGGTTTTGTTTTGCAGGATGTTTAATCCTTTCTAGCCGTGCATCACACACAACCCGCTACCGGCAAGTGGATCGATGAACATGTCTCCTTGGTGATGGGCAGCAACGGTGGATTACATCAACTCGCCCTCTTCCTCCAGGCCATGGCTGAGTCCATACCGTCCTGACCCCCCCTTTCCTGCCAGCCCCCTCATTCAATAAGACCTCTGCAAGCCTGGGTGGGTATTGCGGTGAAGGCACAGGACACCTTGGTTCTAATCCCACTCTGCCACCAACCCCCTTTCTTGGTCCAAATCCCAGGGAAGTCAGTGGGGAGTCTCCCAGGGTAAGGGCTGGGCTTTGGATGGGGTCTGTGTTGTCCCACCATTAGCCAGGGCAGCTGGCAGGACAAAGACTTGGGGACCCACTGCTGACACCAGCACTTCTCTTGGGGAAGTCTGTGCGCTCCCGTCTGGGGTGGCTCCCCTGCTGGTGTCAGCGGTGGGAAATCATAGGATGGTCTTGCAGTTAACACCCTGGACTAGGCTCTGGGTTTGATTCCTGACTCGGGCTGGGGACTCAGGAGATATGGATGCAACTCCCCACTCTGCCACCAGCTTCCTGTGTGACTCCGGGGCAAGTCCCAGCTCCTTGCCTCAGTTTTCCCATTTGCAAAATGTGGATAATGATCCTTCTTTTGTCTATTTAGACTGTAGTTTCTTTTGGGGGGCCAGGGACCGACCTTCATTGTATGTCCCAGTTGTGGGGGGAGGGTGTCTGCACAACACCTGAAGCAGTGGGGACCTGATTGAAGTTGTGGGGGGGAAGGAAAGCTGGCATGGCCGTCCCTCCACTTCTACCTCCGAGGGAGGCCACGCCTCCTCGCAGTTTGATCTGCGATAGACTTTTCCAAGTAAAGATTAAAAAAAAGTGGGGGAGTTAGCGGTTCTCCAGGGCCCCCAGCCTTTAAGCAGGATGGGGCCGTAAACTGTCCGGGCTCTGATCTGCAGTAACATTTCATTCACCCCACCTTTAAGCAGGGCTCAGGTAGGGGCGAGCACCACGCGCAGTCTATGGGGCTCAGATAGGGGTGACCAAGGAGTTCAGACCCCCTGGCCTAAGGAGGGGGAGTCCTGGCACCCCAGGGGTTGGGGAGGCAGGGGGGACACGGGCCCACCCGACTCCACCAAGTCTCAGCACAGGGCTCTAACGGCAGCGGAGGGGTCCGCCCACCACACGCTGACCGTGTCTCAGGCCAGCTCTCGACCAGATGGTTGCCTGGTTTCCCTGGGCTGCTTCCTACTGTCCCCCTCGGGGTTCGTCCTCAGTCTCCCCGGGATACCCCGCCCAGGGTACTGGTAGCAACTCCTCAGCGTCGGGCATTGTAGGACTTTCTGGTGGACCTCAGGGACCTAACCACATCAGAACAATGGGTGTCCCTGCTCTCAGGCGGGGTCTGGGCAGCGCCCGGCACGTGGGGGCCCTGGTCTCAGACAGGGTCTCTACATGCCACCATGATATGCAATAATAAATGATGGGGGGGTTCTGGCACCACACCTGGCTTTGCTTCGCTGCAGAAGGGTTACCCAGGCTGGGGTTCACCCTAAGGGAATATTAGCGGCTTGCTTGGAGTTGGTGCAATTTGTTTGCTGGACCACCCATTGGAAGCTGCCACCCCCTCATCCAGCCCCACATTTGCTTTTCCGCCATTGCTTGGGCCCAGGGCGTCTCTGCCTCTCACTGGGCTGCTCCCCTCCGGATGGGCAGGTGTCTTGTAAATGGCAACACAAATGTCACCCATCTTGCGGCATCTCCTCGCCCCAGAACAGCAGTGAAGGGGCCGGGCAGATTTCACTGGGTCGGGTTGGAACCATTCGAGCCCACTGACTCCCAGAGCTAGGGACAGAACCCAGGAGTCCTGGCTCCAGGACCCGCCGCTAGACCCCATTCCGCTCCCAAAGCTAGGGACAGAACCCAGGAGTCCTGACTTCATTTCCCCAACTGCTAGACCCCCCGCTCCCCTCTTGGTGCCATGAATAGAAACCAGGCCTCCTGGCTCTTTTTCCTTTAACTCATGACCTGCCACACCCCTCCTGGAAGCAGGAGAAGAACCCAGGAGACCTGATGGCACGGCTGACTAGACATTCTGTTCCACACCCTACATTTGTTAGTCTTAATCCAAGGCGTAGCCGTATAAATATCAAAGGCTCTTTGTCACGCTCTTTCCTAGTTCGGCTGGCAGCTTCCGCCAACAAGAGATAATCCTTCCGAACAATCCCATAGCACCCCTTCAGGTGCACGGTGGTCACCAGGTGTGATCCAGTTTCACTACCCAGAATTTCCCCTGAGTGCATTCCCGCGGCCACCCCATGCTCCCACCCTGTGGGTTGCAATCTGGTGCCTTATGACAGTGGTCCCACCCTCCATGCGCTAACCCAGCCCTTCCCCCACTTGGAAGGACAATGAGACAGTGACAATGCTCCCCAGGAGAAGCATTGGTGGGAGCGGTGGGATGCCCAAATATTTATTCTGCCAGCAAAGGTTTGGGCCTAAGGTCTCACATGGGGCTGGATTATGGCAATTCAGCGCTCACCCAGGCGGAAATCACCCCCCTCCCCCCGCAACGTCCCACCAAAAGTTTTATGACACTCAGATTTTTGCGCTTTTCAAGGTTGTGTGGGGATTGGTTTTTTTAAATGAAATCTGACGTTTCCTCTGGGTTGGGGGTGGGAATCCAATTCTACTCGTGCATCACGTTTATGACACAGTGCGAGAGCGTTTGGGTGACCCACAGAAGGAAGAGAAACAGAGGCTACACCTCGAGGTTGGGGGCGGGAATCCGGCTCTGTGCTTGTATAACATTTATGACACCGTCCGAGGGAGTTGGGGTTGACCGATAGACGGAAGAGGAGCAGAGGCTACACCCAGTTCACAACCAGCTTGAAACCCGAACTGTTCTCAAGGTCATTAGAAAGGTGATGGAAAGCCCTGGCCTGATTTACCCAGCATGGTAGGATCAGCTCCCTTCTTCGCTCATTGCGTTGTGTCTCATCGGCATTGCGGGGCCCTGGTTCCTCTCCATGCCCAGGTCCCCCTGTTCCGCTCTGAGTTTAAACGGGGCTGAACGTGTCAATGGAACGAAGGAGGGAAAAGAACAAAAACACCCTCAGACCTTTAGCTCTCCCCATGCCCAGCACATCAATGTTCCAAGAGTTTTGCAAAGGGAGAGGTTTCTAGTCGCTTTGCGTGGGGAAGCGGAGACGCGTAAGAACATAAGAACAGCCAGACTGGGTCAGACCGAAGGTCCATCCATCCCAGTGTCCTGTCTACCAACAGTGGCCAATGCCAGGCGCCCCAAAGGGAATGAACAGATCAGAGAATCACCAAGTGATCCATCCCATCGCCCATTCTCAGCTTCTGGCAAACAGAGGCTAGGGACACCATCCCTGCCCATCCTG
Source organism: Macrochelys suwanniensis (assembly GCA_033296515.1). Classification (NCBI taxonomy): domain Eukaryota; kingdom Metazoa; phylum Chordata; order Testudines; family Chelydridae; genus Macrochelys; species Macrochelys suwanniensis. Next base: position 1,442,858 of record CM065795.1, read on the forward strand.
GCTAATAGCCACTGATGGACCGAGCCTCCATGAATTTATCTAGTTCTTTTTGTAACCCTGTTATATTCTTGGCCCAGCTCTGAAGTTCTGCGCTGCTGCGGGCCCTGCCCCTCCAACAATAGAGGTCAAACTGCTCCGATGGTTATCTGCCATTACAGGATTTCTCACATGTACCCCCGACGAGAGCTCGTGCACACCCTCAGGGTACACGTCCCCCAGTTTGGAAACCACGGCTCTAATTGGATTCCCCGGCAGGAAGGGAGGAGAATTTGTCAGTGTGAACAGGTGCACAGACGGGCAGGGCCGGTGAGGGGAACAGGAATGTATAGCGACGACCGGAAGAATCACGCTAATTCCCTTTGTTCCTATATTACGTCACAGCCTCTACCCAAGCCGGTCTATAAAAGAGAGAGACCGGTGCACCTTTCTGTTTCGCAGAATTAGCCACCTCCTTCACCCCAGGCAAAACTCTCTCTAAGGAGCATTTGGTAAGTGATACCTCTCTGGTCTGTTGGTGCTCTAACCACTAGACCCCACTCCCCTCCCAGAGCCGGGGAGAGAACCCAGGAGTCCTAGCTCCCAGCCCCCCTGATCTAACCACTAGACTGCACTCCCCTCCCAGAGCCGGGGAGAGAACCCAGGAGTCCTAGCTCCCAGCCGCCCTGATCTAACCACTAGACTCCCCTCCCCTCCCCTCCCCTCCCAGAGCCAGGCATGGAACCCAGGAGTCCTGGCGCCCACCCCCACTCCTCCACCGTATGAATGCTGCTGAAGGCGAGAGCCAGCGTGCGAACGGGGCAGCTGATGGGTGCGGTGGGGTTGTATCAAAGGAGAAGCACCATTGTGCTCCGGTTCTCTTCCCAGCGAGTGCCAACAGCTGCCGGAGACTGAGGGGTGGGGTGGGGTGAGGGAGCCGCCCGCTGCCGCACCGGAGAGGTGACTCTCTGACTCCCGTGTAGACTCTTGGACTGCCTCAGCCGGGCCCAGGAAATCAGCTCTGTGCCCCCTTACCAGGGAGCATGGGGCAGAACAGAGCATGAGGATGGCTGATCCCCCAGCTAAATGTGGGGAAACTGAGGCAGCTGCAGAGCCCTGGCAATGCCATGACTCCCGCAAGGGTGGGAAGCCCCCAAGCGCAGGGCACAGGGGTGGGAGCGAGAGGGCAGAGGTCACTGCCCCCAGGAGGGGGGGGGGAATGTCTCCCCCGAGTCTATGGCTGCCTGATGGTCTGTGCGAGCATGAATGACCCCGACTGGGTGCGGGAGGTGTCACAGCTGTGCAAAATCCCAATTCAGTGTGGGGGAGGGGGCAGTAAAATTCCTCCTCCCCCGGGGGTGATGGTGCTTGGCTGATCTGTGGGGAGGGGGCACAGGGGGACTTTGGCTCTGGAAGAGGGATTAGAGTTTGTCCTGGCCCGGGCCCTGGGATCCCTCCACTGTTAAAAGTAGTGCATGGTTGAGATCTGCTTTGCAGGGAGCTGGACATTGTGTATGGAGGATGGTTTGTAATGGCAAGCTATCGCTTTAAGAGTGCGTGGGTCGGGGGAGTGGGGTTTCCTGGTCCGGCTGGCAGTCTAGGGGCGCTGCGGGGAAGCGTGGGACCAGAGGCAGCCTGCAAAGAACCAGCCTAGAACAAGGTGGGTGAGTTGTCTCTGGCTGCCACCGGGAGCAGCCTGCTTTGTCTCCCTCTGTTCAGAGAGCAGCCGGCTTTCTCCCTCTTGTGTTTTGGTTCTTGTGGGTGATCGTTCTGGATTCCCAGAAACAGAGTCACCTTATGCTGCTACCTTCCAGCAGGAGCATTTTTGAGGTTTCTCTCTGACGTCACTGTGTGGGTGCCACGAACATACCAGCCACGAAGGGGTCGGATGTGCGGCTACCCCAGAGCTGTGGCAAACGGCTCTGTCGTTCCACCCACCTTATCGACGGGCTCATGCATGTGCAATCTCTCTTCTGATCTCATTTCAGCCCATCTGTGATCAATCCCCCGGCCGGAGATTTGGCTGCATCCGAGACCCCAGTGCGGATCTACGGCTTCCCCTTCACCATGAGGGCGTCTCTTGCCGCCTGCATCCTCGCTGCTCTCCTGGCGACGGGTGAGTGAGGTTGACAATTGTCATGATGCCTGTTCTTCCCATGCGCCGTCCCAGCTCTGCGGGCACAGCAGACCTGGATGGTCTGACCCAGAAAGACCACAGACTCGGTTCGGCGACGAAGGCACTCGAGAAAACGCCGTCCTAGCGTCCCGGCTGCGTGGTTACACCGCAGTAACAGGAAGCAGGACTTTCTGCTGCCCCCTAGGCCGAACAAAGGTGCCCCCCTATGATTTCTCTTTTATACCTTGATACAAACAAGTTGCGTATCACACTCCTGGCAGGGTTAGCTACCTGCACCTTCTCCTGTTGGTTCCAACACACCATGTCCTTCTGTCACTCTGTCTTCCTACCCTTGGCATTACTGGGGGTCGGTGTGGCCCTGGCCGGCTCCCAAGACGGTGTTTATACGGTAGTTTTATGTTGGGGCGGACCTGTCCTCACCTTCTGGGACGTGTTTACATGAATACCTGGTGCCTGGTACTTTCCAGGAGAACCCGTGTTTTGGCAACACTAGCAACCCTGCTGCCAAGTTCCTGTACCGGATGCTGACCTGGTAACCCTCTGCTTTGACTTTGGGTCCAGCCGCCGGTCTTATGGACCCTGTTCTCCTGGCTCTCTCTTTACTGCAAGTGGGGTCTGTTCCTACCGGGGCTGATTTCCTAACTTCTCCAACGTACCAACAGCTCAGAGCCGCCTGCCGGGTGAGACTGTTACTGAGCGTAACCGAAAAGTAGCCACAGAATAACGGGGGCTGAGCTGGGGGCGTCCGAGTGACAACGTCCGGGGAGGAGGGGCTGGAAGTCACAAAGTCCCCGTGACAGCGAGTGAAACGATTGTGGAAATGGGAGGAAATATTTATTCTTTCAATCACTAGAACCGAGTCATGACCAGGCACGTTTCAGAGTTGGCCAGAGGCCAAGGGCATTTCGAACGGGGATTGTGTGTTGTGTGACAGGCAGCGGATCTGAATTTCAGCAGCAGGAGCTCAAGGCTATTTGAAGGGCCGTTCTGTGTGATCCCCCGCCGGTGTCAGGGGGGCGCAGCTGCACTGGAGTCAGTGGGGCCAGGGCCCAGCCGGTGTCATGGGGGCACACCTGCACTGGAGAGTGAGACCTGCTCACGCCCGCTGGGGATCTCTCTGGGTTTGTGAGGTGGGAAAACCCCCGGGGGAACTACAATCTGCAGCGACCCCGGGGAGACGCAGCCCCCGAGCAGCGTGAAATGTCTGTAGCCCGCTGGGAACAGGGACCAAACTGGGGCAGCACATTGATAAGGGATGAGGGACCCCAGGGCGCTGTACCCAGAGCTTCCCCGCCAAGCCCAGGGGAAGGCGAGGGAGGGACAAATCCAGGCAGCTCATGTTCTCTCTGCGTCTCCAGGGGCCTGTCTGCAGTGTGAGGTGTGCGATGGACCAGGAACCAGCTGCTGGGGCGACCTACAGAACTGCACCGCTGAGCAAGACATGTGTGGCTTTGCTCTGACAGAAATGACATGGGGTAGGTGAGAGGGACCCCACCCAACGTGGGTCAGGGAACAGGCTGGGGACCCAGGACGCCTGGATCCTCTCCTAGTCCCAGCTCCGGGAAAGGCATGGGGTGGATGGGTCTGAGCAGCGGTTAAGGAGCCAGGACGCCTGGGTTCTATGCCAGACCCATTGCGATGCTGAACCCCCAGGGGACTCGCCAGCCAGTGGGTCGGGGCCCAGCCCCCCGTACTGTGCATGGGGAGAGGGAGGCACCTGAGGATGGGATCTGCCAGAGCCGGCATGCAGAGCAGACAGCCGCCTAAACCAGCCAATAGGAAATGCCGAGGAGAGGGGTGTGGTGTAAGCCCCGCCCATCACCCGGAGTTCAGCCCCCAAGTCCCGGCTCCACAGTGGCACCAGGCTCTGGCTGGGAACCACGGACGGGAGCCCCTCGCCGGGAGTCCGGGCTGTGAACCGGGTCAGCCCTTCCTTGCAACTGACGGCTGTGGAGGAGGGGCTGTCCCGAGACCCCAGTGGCTAGGCTCTCAGCTGGGCCCTGGGGGAGCCAAGTTCAAATCCCCACTCGGCCCAAATCGGGCTGGGGACTTCAGCCCAGATCCCTCCCCTCCTACGGTCATGTCTGGCCCCCTGGATCCAGGTGGGTCTCTCTGTCTCCCCCGTTGAAGCTGCCCCACGTTGTATGAAATCGTTAAACATGCCCTGGAACCTGATTCCCCCATGGCAGGAGAGTGAGGAGCTGGAGGATGTAAATGCTGGATTTAGGTGCTGACATTGCTTTGTCTAGCCCTGCGGGGCCTCAGGTGAGTCACGTCCCCTCCCCGTGCCTCAGTTTCCCCATGGATAGAGGAAGGCTAACGGCACAGGGCCGTTGTTGAGAAGAGGGCATCGATGGGGAGTGACTGGAAGGCGAATAAATCTCAGACGTCTCCTCTTCTGCAGTGGGAATGAAGACCCAAACCATTTTCAAGGGCTGTGTGATGTCCAGCCAATGTCGATCTGGCCCCGTCTCTGTGAATTTCGGGAATGGAATGGAAATAAGGACCGGCTTCACCTGCTGCGTGGGAGACGCCTGCAGAACAACCACCGTGACAGGTACTTCTCCCCATCTCCGCCTCTCCTCCCCCATCCTTCTGCATCTCCTGCTGCCTGGAACCTACCTCCTGTTACCTTCCTGAGACTGGTCCTCTGACCCTGCAGGGGGCGCCCCAGGGAATAAGACTGATCACCTGGGAATAGTCCTCCTGTCCTGCAGGGGGCGCCCCATGGAATAACACTGATCACCTGGGAATAGTCCTCCTGTCCTGCAGGGGGCGCCCCAGGGAATAACACTGATCACCTGGGAATAGTCCTCCTGTCCTGCAGAGGGTGCCCCATGGAATAACACTGATCATCTGGGAATAGTCCTCCTGTCCTGCAGGGGGCGCCCCAGGGAATAACACTCAGCCCCTGGGTAGATGGAGTTTAGTGGTTGGGGCTCAGGGTTCCCACCAGGTGTGAACCCAGCTGGCCCCACCTGGGGCAGGATCTAGGGTTCCCTGCTGCTAGTGTTGCCATTTTTCCAGTTCACAAATAGAGGACACTGCCGGGGGGGAGGGGACCTGGGGGGTACAATTGGGGAGTGTTTTGGGGTACCTGGGGGACGCTGGAGGGATGTGTGTGTGAGGGGGTACCTGGGAGATATTGGAGGGGTGTGTACTGGGAGGGGGTACCTGGGGGATGCTGGAGGGGTGTGTGTGAGGGGGTACCTGGGGGATGCTGGAGGGGTGTGTGTGAGGGGGTACCTGGGGGATGCTGGAGGGGTGTGTGTGAGGGGGTACCTGGGGGATGCTGGAGGGGTGTGTGTGAGGGGGTACCTGGGGGATGCTGGAGGGGTGTGTGTACGGGGTACCTGGGGGATGCTGGAGGGGTGTGTGTGGTAGGGGGTACCTGGGGGATGCTGGGGCCTCACTCTCAGGTGTTGCTGCCGGTCACTGTGCAGAGTGGATTGTGCCGGCCCAGGATGCAGAGCCAGCCCATCCGTCAGCGCCTCCCTTTGGGTGTCTCCCCTTCTCTAGGTCACCCCTACTGGACAGGCTCTGCAGCCTCCAACGGGACGGGCGCGTCGCCGGGAGCCGGGGCCTCCAACAGGACGGGCGCGCCGCCGCCGGGAGCTGGGGCCTCCAACGGGACGGGCGCGCCGCCGCCGGGTGCCGGGGCCTCCAACGGGACGGGCACGCCGCTGCCGGGAGCCGGGGCCTCCAACGGGACGGAGACGCCGCTGGGTGCCGGGGCCTCCAACGGGACGGGCGCGCCGCCGCCGGGAGCCGGGGTCTCCAACGGGACAGGCGCGCCGCTGCCAGGAGCCGGGGCCTCCAACGGGACGGGCGCGCCGCCGCCGGGAGCCGGGGCCTCCAACGGGACGGGCGCGCCGCCGCCGGGAGCCGGGGCCTCCAACGGGACGGGCGCGCCGCCGCCGGGAGCCGAGGCCTCCAACGGGACGGGCGCGCCGCCGGGTGCTGGGGTCTTCAACGGGACGGGCGCGCCGCCAGGTGCCGGGGCCTCCAACGGGACGGGCGCACCGCTGCCGGGAGCCGGGGCCTCCAACGGGACGGAGACGCCGCTGGGTGCCGGGGTCTCTAACGGGACGGGCGCGCCGCTGCCGGGTGCCGGGGCCTCCAACGGGACGGAGACGCCGCTGGGTGCCGGGGTCTCCAACGGGACGGGCGCGTCGCCAGGAGCCAGGGTCTCCAACGAGACGGGTGCGCCGCCTCCGGGAGCCGGGGCCTCCAACGGGACGGGCGCGCCGCTGCCGGGAGCCGGGGCCTCCAATGGGACGGGCGCACCGCCGGGTGCCGGGGCCTCCAACGGGACGGGCGCGCCGCCGCCGGGAGCCGGGGCCTCCAACGGGATGGGCGCGCTGCTGGGTGCCGGGGTCTCCAACGGGACGGGCGCGCCGCCTCCGGGTGCCGGGGTCTCCAACGGGACGGGCGCGCCACCTCCGGGTGCCGGGGCCTCCAACGGGACGGGCGCGCCGCCGCCGGGAGCCGGGGTCTCCAACGGGACGGGCGCGCCGCCGCCGGGAGCCGGGGCCTCCAACGGGACAGGCGCGCCGCTGCCGGGAGCCGGGGCCTCCAATGGGACGGGCGCGCCGCCGGGTGCCGGGGCCTCCAACGGGACGGGCGCGCCGCCGCCGGGAGCCGGGGCCTCCAACGGGACGGGCGCGCCGCCGCCGGGAGCCGGGGCCTCCAATGGGATGGGCGCGCTGCCGGGTGCCGGGGTCTCCAACGGGACGGGCGCGCCGCCTCCGGGTGCCGGGGCCTCCAACGGGACGGGCGCGCCGCCGGCGGGAGCCGGGGCCTCCAACGGGACGGGCGCACCGCCGCCGGGAGCCGGGGCCTCCAACGGGACGGGCACGCCGCCGGGTGCCGGGGTCTTCAACGGGACGGGCGCGCCGCCGCCGGGAGCCGGGGCCTCCAACGGGACGGGCGCGCCGCCGCCGGGAGCCGGGGTCTCCAACGGGACGGGCGCGCCGCCGCCGGGAGCCGGGGCCTCCAACGGGACGGGCGTGCCGCCGCCGGGAGCCGGGGCCTCCAACGGGACGGGCGCACCGCCGCTGGATGCCGGGGCCTCCAGTGTCACGAGCGTGACTCCAGCATCCACGACCTCCGGCACAGCGGGTGTGGCTCCAGGGCCAGCCGGGTTTCTCCTTCCAGCCTTTGCTGCCCTCCTCCTGTTGACGCTTCTCTCTTAATTCCCCACTGGGTGCAACGGCGACACCGCACTCAAATCCACCCTGCAGCCGGCGTTAGCCGCTCTCCCCCAGAGGGGCTCTCGGCTCCCGGATGGACTCACCTCCCCTTGATATTGTTGTACTGAATAAAACACACTGGAAACCAAACTCTCTGGAATTTTATTTATTTATTTCATTGGAGGGAAAATGTGATTCTCGTGGGTGGGACCATCAAGAAGCCCGGTAAGAACACAAGAGCGGCCACAGCTAGTCCGGTGTCCTGTCCCCGACAGGGGCACACCCAGAACTTCAGGGGCGGTGCACAGAACGCAGTAACTTAGGAGAGACCCACCCCGTCTTCCCCTCCCGGCCTCTGGCAGTCAGAGGTTTAGGGAGACCCAGAGCAGGGCGTTATGTCCCTGATGATCTTGGCTAATTACCATGGATGACCCTATCCTCCAGGAACAGGTCTAGTTCTGTTTTGAACCCTGCTGTCCTTTTGACCGTCCCCACATCCCCTGGCAAGGAGTTCCACAGGTTAATGGTACACCGTGAGAAAAAACACTGCCTCTTGTTTGTATGAAACCTGCTGCCTGTTCATTTCATTGGGTGACCCCTGGTTTTGGTGCTGTGGGACAGGGGAAATAGCAGTTCTCAAGTGATTTTCCCCACCCCATGGCATGAGTTTCTAGCCCTCTGTCGCATCCCCCCAGAGTTGCCTCTTTGCCAAGCTGAACGGCCCTAATCTTTTTAGTCTTTCCTCCTATGGAAGCTGCTCCATGCCCTAAGATTAGGTTAGAAATATCCCTAGTGGGGAAATTAGGCAGCAGAGGCCGGGAGCTACACAGCCCAGGAGAACGTCAGTTCAGCCGCCGAAGGAGCCATGGTACGAAACAGACGTGCTGGGGCCAGGGACCCAGTCTTGAAGGAGCGGAGCCGTGGGGCTGTCCCGTGGGAGCTGGGGCCTGGCAATAAGAAGGGGACGTTCCCAGAGAGCCTGTATCACGGTCAGACGCACGGGGTCAGGCCCAGTTCTCCGTTCAGTGCCTTGTAGCAGCTCCACGGTTAATCAGATCCTTCTGTGTGCCGTCCATCCATCTCGCTTTGGGTCTTCCAACCCGCCTCTGACCGAAGGGTGTTAAAACCCAGTTTCCTGGATCGTCTTCTGATGTCCCCCGGCCAAACCTGGACTCCCTCCTCTTCATTGGTGCCGGCTTCCTACCTCCCGCGTTCATTTCCAACATGACCCTTCCTTGGCTCTCCAAGCAGCCACCTGAGTGTTCTGATTTCCACTCTGTCCCGGATCTGCTCCATCGTTGCCTCAATCCCCAGCATCCAGAGCCAGACAAAAAGGACGGCCTCATTACCGGCTTGTCGGCTTTTACTTTCAGTTTGCCGAGCGGGCATTCTCCTAGCGCGGAAACATACATGTGTATAGGTCTTCCGCCCCCTCTACTGGTTGCATCGTGGCAGAGGTTTATAAGTCTGGGGCTGCATTATTGCTCTGGAGCCAGACCGTTTAGCTCAGGTTTGGGTTCATTGATCATAGAATCATAGAATCTCAGGGTTGGAAGGGACCTCAGGAGGTCATCTAGTCCAACCCCCTGCTCAAAGCAGGACCAAACCCAATTAGATCATCCCAGCCAGGGCTTTGTCAAGCCGGACCTTAAAAACCTCTAAGGAAGGAGATTCCACCACCTCCCTAGGTAACCCATTCCAGTGCTTCACCACCCTACTAGTGAAAAAGTTGTTCCTAATATCCAACCTAAACCTCCCCCTCTGCAACTTGAGACCATTACTCCTTGTTCTGTCATCTTCTACCACTGAGAACAGTCTAGATCCATCCTCTTTGGAACCCCCTTTCAGGTAGTTGAAAGCAGCTATCAAATCCCCCCTCATTCTTCTCTTCTGCAGGCTAAACAATCCCAGTTCCCTCAGCCGCTCCTCATAAGTCATGTGCTCCAGCCCCCTAATCATTTTTGTTGCCCTCCGTTGGACTCTTTCCAATTTATCCACATCCTTCTTGTAGTGTGGGGCCCAAAACTGGACACATGGGCTCCCATGGGTTGGGAGGGCGTCCCCGTCTCTTCCACAAGAGATTCCTCTTCTTCCGACCGAGTTCATGGAATTTCTAACCGGGCTCTTCTTTTAAGCCTCCTGTTCATGTCATGGCGGAGGGAATCATCCCGGCGCCCCGGCACTAGCTGGTCCATCAGGCCGTGTCTGCGTCTGGAACGGGCCGAGGGTCTCGCCGCTCTGCTTTGGTCAGTCTCTCCTGGCGGTCGTACGTGTGAGCCCAAACAGTTTCCATCTGCTCCCATGGGACACAAATAACAGAGGCTTTCATAGCTTCTCCTGTCTGTTGGGGTCTTATTCTCTTAGCTAGTCACAAATCTCCTCTCTTCTTGGTTCTAGCTTGTCATAAGGCCTCAGCCTGCTCTGATAATTCACGCTGAAGTTCAGCAAACTGGGCCCGTAGTTGTTCAGTTCCAGCCATGGCCGGGCTCCTGACCAGACCCACCCAGTAGAGCAATGGGGTGGATCCGACAGATAGGATCCTGTTTGTGATGCAAATTATACAAGCGGGGAAATGGTCCCGCTCTTCTGGGGAGCTTTCCTGGCTTCTGCAGCACCCCGGTGGAATCGGACAGCGACAGGATCTGAATCCTCGCTCCCACTCCCTTCACCCAGAGCCCGGCCTGCCCTCGAGGGCTCCCCTTCCTCCCGCCTGTGCGGCAGAGTCCTCGTAACCCCGACAAGGATCCCCGGGACAGCGGCCGAACGTGCAGTGGGGAGAGGTCTCTGGGATGCAAGGAAAGTTCACTGTGTGTCCCTCACCCGTCCCAAGCCCAGCTGCGCTGCGGTGACACCGCGGGTCGGGCACTCATTCTGGCGGTGCCCACACGCCCTCAGGCGCTAGGGGGCAGGACCCTTCTCCCCAACATCGCCCCCCCACCCCATCAGGGTCACCACCCTCCTACGATCCCGGCCTGCCAGGCCTCGTCTCCCTGCCCTGGGCACTCTGGTGTAGCTCAGCCCTGGCTCCCCGTCGGCCCGGCTGCTCTCCGCTACTCCAGCCCCCAGCTCTGGGCCTTCTGGTTCGGGGTGCTGCTCTGCCCCCAGCTGTCCCCTTAGCTCTGCCCTGCCTCAGCCCCAGGGCCCCCGGGCTCCTGATTCACCCATTGGCCTGCTGCCCTGTCAATTGGGCTGATCTGGAGCGCTGGCCTTTCCACATTGGCCCCGGGGCCTGTCAGTCTCAGGATCCTGCTTTCTCTTGGGCCCTTCCCCTTAATTTCGGTATTGGGAAAGGGTCAATCAACCAACCCGCCCCGCCCAGTTTCAGTGAGGGGCCAGCAGCTCCCTGGCACGTCCATGAGAATCTGTGAGGAAACTTTCCATCACAACTTTTTTTAAATGGAAAATCCATTTTTCCCCCCGACTCAAACGTTTTCAAAGCAAGGGCCCCTACATTGCTCCGGAATTTCCATTTTTGTAACCCCCTTTCCCCCCCAAAAAAAACCAAACTATTATTTTTCTGTTTTCAGCAGTTTTGGGCCACGTTCTTTTCATTTCTTGGCTGAAAATTGTAGAATTGGACTAAAAATTGTCCAGGTTTGAGTCCAATGATTTTGGCAGGTTTGGGCTAAAGATTGCTTGTTCTTTGCCCAAACTAGTTTCGTTTTCAGCTGAACATTTTTCAGTTTCCAGAACATTTTGGTTGAAAATCATTGGGAACTCAAACGTTCTTCAGTTTTTGACTTTTTTCAGCTTAAAGGTGGTTTGCTTATTTTCTGGGCCAAAAAATTGTTCAGTTTTTAGCCAGAAACATGACATTTTTCACCTGTTTTTTTGCTAAAAATTGTTTGGGTTTTGATAGTTTGGCCTCAAAACATTGTTGGGTTTAGGTTGAAAATGATTCACTTTTAGGCCAATCATTGTTCACTTTGTAGCAGTTTGTAGCCAAACCGTATTCAGGTTCTAGCGCGTTTCAACGAACATTATTTTGTATTTTCAGCTGAACAATTTTCATTTTCTGCCTGAATTTTTTTTTTGCCTGCAATTTTCCACCAACGGTTTTATGAGTTTCAGATTTTTGAGGTTTTCGGTGGGGCCGTGTGTGCGTTTCTGATATAATCTGACATTTACTCTGGGAATGGGGGCGGGAATCCAGTTCTCCTTTTGCATAACTTTTATGACACCGTGGGAGGGAGTTGGGGGTGGGCTGATGGACAGGAGGAAGAGACACAGAGGCCAAGCTCCAATTACAACCAACTTGAAACCAGAGCTGTTGTCAAGGTCATTAGGAAGGTGATGGGAACCCCGGGCATGACTTTGCCAACCTGGTAGCATCTCAACTGCATTCTCCATTCTCAGGTTCCTCTGTTCCGCTCCGCATTTACATGGGGCTTAGATTGAGTGTCAATGGGATGAAGGAGGAGAAGGACCAAAAACACCCTCAGAGCTTTGGCCCCCCGGCCCAAATGTACCAAGAACTTTGCACGAGATCTAGTGGAGGTGGGCAACATTGTTATAACGCGTGCAATGAAATGGAGAGACAGGTCCTGTGACTTCCCCTAGGACATGGAGTGATTGGATTCAGAGTAGCAGCCGTGTTAGTCTGTATCCGTAAAAAGAACAGGAGTACTTGTGGCACCTTTAGAGACTAACACATTTATTTCAGCATAAGCTTTTGTAGGCTATAGCCCACTTCATCGGATGCATAGAATGGAACACACAGAAGCGAGATGAATATGTACACACAGAAAAGGTGGAAGCTGCCATACCAATTCTAAGAGGCTATTTAATTTAGATGAGCTATTATCAGCAGGAGAAAAAAAACCTTCTGTAGTGATAATCAAGAAGGCCTATATCAGACAAGAAGGTGTGAGGATACTTCATCTTGGGGAAATAGATTCAATAAGTGTAATGAACCCAGGCTCCCAGCCCTGCTATAACCCATGAGATCCTGCTTCCTCCTAAGAGCCAGGACTAGAACCCAGGAGTCCTGACTCTGAGACCTTTGCTCTAATCCACCAGACCACACAGCTGGTAGTAGAAAGGGGAAGTCCAGCCTCCTAGCTCCCCCTGCTTTACCTTACTAGCCCCCACTCTCCTCCCGGAGTTGGAGAGAAGAACCCAGGAATCCTGGCAACCAGTTTTTACTACTATCCCCCCCTTCTCTTCTCTATAGAACCCAGGAGTCCTGACATGCAGACCTCCTTCCTCCTGCATTAACTAGACCTCACGTCCTTATGGAACCCAGATTTCCAAGGCCCACCCAACCCTGCTCTACTGTGCCCTGCTTCCACTCTAGAGAACCCAGGCGTCCTGGCTCCCACCCCCACTTCTCTCACCACTGGATCCTGCTTCTTCCAAGGACAGGATCCCGAAGTCTGGCTGATCTGTCCCCTGTGTGACCCACTGCCCATGTTGCCACCCAGTTTCGCCCATTTCTCTAATTTGATTTCCCAGCAGGAAGGGAGGAGGGTTTGTCCGTGTGCACAAATGTTCAAAGGGTGGGCGGGGCCCATGAGAAGAATAGAAACGTATAGACTCTACCTGGTGAAGTATGCAAATCTTACAGGTTTCTATATTGCATCATAGAAGGTACCTGAGCCCTTCTATAAAAAGAGACGGACACAGCCCCGGTGGGACAGGACAGAGCGAGAGACGGCCGCAGCTTTTCCACTCGGCAGAATTAGCCCTCGACTTCCCCCCACGCAAACTTCACTCGAAGGAGCGTTCGGGTAAGTGAGACACCTCCAGGCTGTAACCACTAGACCCCACTCCCCTCCCCAAGCCAGGATAGAACCTGGGAGTTCTAGCCCCACTCCTCCACCCTAGGAATGCTGATGAAGGTGAAAGCCCCCCGTGTGGGAATGGCTCTCACCTGACAGCCGCAGCGGAGTCGGATCAAGGGAGAAACACCATTAAGCTCCAGTTCTATGCCCAGCGCGTGCCAACAGCTTCCTGGGACCGAGGGAATGTGAGGCTGAGAGAGCCGCCCGCTGCCGCACCGGAGCGGTGACTCTGACTCCAGTTTCAGAGAGGGAGCCGTGTTAGTCTGTATCAGCAACAAGAACGAGGAGTACTTAGTATCAGAGGGGTCGCCGTGTTAGTCTGGATCTGTAGAAGCGACAAAGGGTCCTGTGGCACCTTATAGACATATTGGAGCATAAGCTTTCGTGGATGAATACCCACTTCTTCAGATGCATGCAGTGGAAATGTCCAGCGGCAGGTATAAATATGCAGGCAAGAGTCAGGCTAGAGATAACGAGATTAGTTCAATCAGGGAGGGTGAGGCCCTCTTCTAGCAGTTGAGTCCTTGTGGCACCTTAGAGACTAACAAATTTATCTGGGCATAAGCTTTCGTGGGCTAAAACCCACTTCGTCAGATGCATGGAGTGGAAGATACAGTAGGAAGGTATATATATATACACAGAACATGAAAAGACGGGAGTTGCCATACTATCTACTAGTCAATTAAGGCGGGCTATTATCAGCAGGAGAAAAAAGACTTTTGTAGTGATAATCAGGATGGCCCATTGCAGACAGTTGACAAGACGGTGTGAGTAACAGTCCTGGAAAACTAGCATGGGGAAATAGTTTTCAGTTTGTGTAATGAACCAGCCACTCCCAGTCTTTATTCAAGCCTAATGTAATGGCGTCCAGTTGGCAAATTAATTCCAGTTCTGCAGTTTCTCGTTGGAGTCTGGTTTTGAAGATTTTTTGGTGAAGAATGGCCACTTTTAGGTCTGTTATTGTTTGATCAGAGAGATTGAAGTGTTCTCCGACTGCTTTTTGAATGTCATGATTCCTGATGTCAGATTTGTGTCCATTTATTCTTTTGCGTAGATGCTGTCTGTGTAAACTCTTGGACTCCTTCTGCCGGGAGCAGGGTAATCAGCTCCGCCCAGGCACAACAGAGCATGAGGGTGGCTGAGCGTGGGCAATGCTGTGACACCCCGCAAGGGTGGGAAGTGCCCCAGCACAGTGCATGGAGGCGGGGGTAAGGGAGGGTCAGAGGTAGCTGCCACCAGGAGGGAGGGGGAATGTCTCCCCCCAAGTCTATAGCTCCCTGTGGAAAAGTGAGGGACCCTAACTGGGTGGGGGAGGTGTCACAGCTGGGTGGTGTGGGGAAATAAATTTACCTGAGTGTGAGGAGGGGTCAGTACAATTCCTCCTCCCCCGGGGAACCTGGGGTGATGGTGCAGGGGCCCCAGGCCCTGATCTGTGGGGAGGGGGCACAGAGGGAATTTGGCTCTGGAGGAGGGATATGGGTTTGCCCTTTTCCGGGCCCAGGGATCCCTCCGCTGTTAAAAAATAGCGCATGGCTGAGAGCCGCTTTCCAGAGACCTGGATGTTGTGTATCAAGCACTGTTTTCAGTGGCCAGCTATCATTTGAAGAGTGGGCGGGGGTGGCTTCCTGGTCCTGCTGGTAGTCGTGGGGGCTCTGCAGGGAGACGTGGAACCCGAGGCAGCTTGCAAAGAACGAGCCTAGAACAAGGTTTGGGTGACTTATCACTGCAGTATGGAGCAGCCTGTTTTGTCTCCCCCTGGTTTGTGGTTCTTGGGTGTGTTCGTTTTGAATCTCCAGAAACAGAGTCACTTTATGCTGCAGCCTTCTGGCAGGACTTTGTGTCCTTCTCCTTCTGAGGTGGGAGGCCAGCGGGGAAAGCAGGGAAGTGTGGGACTGGAGGCAGTCTGGAAAGAACCAGCCTAGAACAAGGTGGGCTGAGTTGTCTCTCGCTGCCGTAGGGAGCAGCCTGCTTTGTCTCCCTCTGTTCAGAGAGCAGCCTGCTTTGTCTCCCTCTGGTTTGTGTTCTTGTGTGCGATTGTTCTGGATTCCCAGAAACAGAGTCACCTTAAACTGCAACCGTCCGGCAGGAGCATTTCAGGTTTGTCTCTGACATGGCCGGGTGGGTGCCACAAACATACCAGCCCCCAAGGGCTCAGAGCTGCGGCTACCCCAGAGCTGCGGCAAACAGCTCTGTGATTCCACCCACCCTGTCGAACGGCTCATGCATGTGCAATCCCTCGTCTGATCTCATTTCAGCCCGTCTGTGATCAATCCCCCGGCTGGAGACTTGGCTGCATCCGAGACCCCAGCGCCGATCTACTTCTTCTGCATCACCATGGAGGCGTCTCTCGCCGTCTGCATCCTTGCTGCTCTCCTGGCGACGGGTGAGTGGGGTCTGTTCCTACCGGGGCTGATTTCCTAACTTCTCCAACGTACCAACAGCTCAGAGCCGCCTGCTGGGTGAGACTGTTTCAGAGCTGGCCAGAGGCCAGGGGCATTCCTGAAAGGGGATTTGCACCATGAGTTTGTCTGAAAGGAAACAGATCTGAATGTCACGCACACGAGCGCAAGGCAAAATAAAAAGTGTTTCTACAGCATGATCCCCAGTTACGGTCAATGGGCCGTGGCTCCATTGGTGTCAATGGGGCCAGATCCGCAGCTGGGGTCAGTTAAATTCAGGGGAAGGCGAGGGACAAATCCAGACCCGTCATGTTCTCTCTCCTTCTCCAGGGTCCTGTCTGCAGTGTGAGGTTTGCGCCGGAGTAGGAACCAGCTGCACGGGCAGCAATCAGACCTGCCCTGCTGGGTTTGACTCTTGTGGCATCTTCCTCAACGAAGTCATACTGGGTAGGTGAGATGGATCCTAACCAATATGGGTCAGGGAACAGGCTGGGGAGCCAGGACTCCTGGGTTCTCTTCCACACCTTCCTCTGGGATGGGAGTGGGGTGGCTGGGTTCAAAGAGGCCATGGCTGGGAGCCAGGACTCCTGGGTTTTGTGCTGCACCCGTTTGGGCTAGTACAGCAAAGGCATCTCAGTCTTAGTATTGCAAACGGTGGGGCTCAAAAGGCCCGGCAAATTCACAGCGGCTGCCGTTTTTACAGTTCAAACACTGTCCTGGCCACCGTTTTGAGGCCGCGTCAGCAAAGGCCGACGCCTGTCCCGTGTAAAGAAGAAGAGGTGCTAGGTAGAATACCACCAACGGGACACGGTTGCGACGAACTGTATGAACTGAACAGAGCAAGTTTGCTGTGAGACAGCGTCTCAGACTTGTTTGGTAGCAAAGCCGTCGTAAAGATCAGGGACCGCTTTTCGATTTCATTCACGGCAAAGGGGGAGAGGAGAGAAAGCCAGGTCCTCCCTCCCACGGCCAGAGCCAGCCGCCCCAGGGAGCTCTAAGGAAACACCACCGGGCCCACAGTGCTGCTCCAGGGGGCAGAGCCGGTGCTGGGAGCTTGGGGAAGCGGCTCTGGGACCCCAAAAATTCACAGTGGCCGCAATTGAAGCCCCTTGCTGTGCTTGGGAACCAGTCCAGGTGACGAGCCAGCCCGTGGGCCAGGGGCCCACTCAGGATGGGATCCGCAAAAGCCGCCACCCTCAGAGGGAGCCTCCTAAGCCAGCCAAGAGGAAATGCCGAGGAGAAGGGTGCGGCCTAAGCCCCGCCCCTCACCAGGAATTTGGCCCCATGTCTTGGCTTCACGGAGGAGCCCAGCTCTGGTTGAGCTGCACGGCCGGGAGCCCCTCCCCGGGAGTCGGGCGTCTGAACCGGGTCAGCCCTTCCTTGCAAATAACAGTGCTGGAGGAGGGGCTGCCCCGAGACCCCAGCGGCTGGGTGTTCATCTGGGCCCTGGAGGAGCCAAGTTCAAACCCCCAATTGGCCAAAATCAGGCTGGGGACTTCAGCCCAGATCTCTCCCCTGCTACGGTCGTGCCTGGCCCCCTGGCCTCCGGGTGGGTCTCTCAGTCTCTCCTGTTGAACACACCGCACGTTGTATGAAATAGTTAAACATTCCCTGGAACCTGAGTCCCCCACGTCCACGGGGAGTGTCCGACCCACTGGGATCCTGGATATTTGGGTGGAGCAACCCAGCATCTCCTCCCCGGCTGGGCTTTGTGCAGGGCGGGTCCGGTGGGTGCGCTCTGAGGGCGTCCCCTGGATCGGGCCCCGCAGGTGAGATCGGCAGGGGAACGTCTAGTCTGTGAATCCCGCCGCGGCTAAGGGGTGAGCTGGATGCCCGGTGTCCAGATCTCGGCGGCCCGGCACGTACCCCCTGGTGGGAACTTTGGCAGCGAAAGGACTTTCTGGGTAGGAGATTCGGGGCCCCCAGGGTTAGGAGGCAGCTGAGTGGAGCTGGAGGATCTAAGTGCTGGGTTTAGGGGCTGAAATCTCTTTGTCTGGCCCCGTAGGACCTCGTATGAGTCACTTCCCCGCTCTGTGCCTCAGTTTCCCCATGGATAGAGGAAGGCTAATGGCACCTGGGCGTCATTGTGCAGAGGGCGTTGATGGGGTGGGAGTGGAAGGGGAACCAATCTCAGACTTCTCCTCTTGTGCAGCGGGAGTGACGACGCAGACCTTTCTCAAGGGCTGTGTGCCAGCCAGCGAATGTACAGCCGGCCCCGTCTCGATGAATTTTGGGCAGGGAATGATGTCACGGACGAGTGTCGCCTGCTGCGTGGGAGACGCCTGCAGAACAACCACGGTTACGGGTACCTCTCTCCATCTCCGCCTCTCCTGCCCCATCCCCTGCACCTCCTGCCCCATGTTACCTTCCCGAGCCTGGTCCTCCCGCCCTGCCGGGGGCGCCCCATTGAATAACATTGAGCCCCTGGCTGGGTGGAGTTTAGTGGGCGGGGCTCTAAGCTCCCACCAGGTGATAACCCAGCTGGTCCCACCCAAGGCGGGATCCAGGGCTCCCTGCTGCAAACCCCTCCCCTGCCCCTGCTGCCCCTGGCGTCCCCGGAGCTACAGCTCCCCCTGCAGGGGGCACCCAGGGCTGAGCCGTGCGGCCCCCCGCTGCTCTCCCTGCCCCCACCCGTCCTGGGGCTCGTCCCCCGAGCTGACTGCGTTTGCTCCGCTTCTTCCCAGTGCCCCCGGCTGACACCAAACCCAACGGCCAGCACTGCCGTGGCTGCTTCGCTCTGACCACTGGGCAATGCCATGAAGAGACCATAGCGTGTGCTGGATCCGAGACTCACTGTATGGACGCCGCTGTGACCGTTACGATTGGTAACTTCAGTTCATTTATTCTGGGGTTATTTTTCCTTCGCTGCCCCCCCCCACACCCGCCGCATAGGGCAGACGCGAGACGCTGGGTGGGGGCCATTAGGTAAAAGTGTTGGCTGCAGATCAGGGCACCTGGGTTCTGTTCCCAGCCTTGGCCTCTGGTGTGACCTTGGGCCAGTGTCTCCCCATCCCTGTGCCTTTGGTTCTCCTCCATCCATTGCCTGTCTGTAGTTTAGTCTCTAATCTCTGCGTGGTAGGGCCTGGCTTAGTCCTGGGATGCCCAGTTGTGCCAGGTACTGGACATACCCCTGACCAAGATTTGGGTCCCCTCTTGTGCTGGGAGCTGCAAAGACCCTTGACTGAGATCGGGGTCCCCTCTTCTGCTAGATGCTGAAGGACTCCCAGTGAGATGCAGTCCCTGCCCCAAAGAGCCTGAAATCTAAACAGGCAAATGAAGGATCTTTCTCCCCATTTTAAAGGTGGGGAAACTGAGGCACGGAGCAGTGCCGTGACTTGCCCAAGGTCACACAGGAAAGCTGTGGGAGAGCTGGGATCTGCCTAGTTTTGTGGAGTCCCATCATGGTGCCTTAATTCACTACAAAACCACCCTTCTCGGAGATCCCACTACTGCTTTGCAGATGAGCCGTGGGGCTAATACAGGCCTCATCCAACCTAGGTGTTGTCAGTGGGCTCTGGATCTGGGCAGCAAGTGACTGGTTTGCAGACACACGGCGAGACTGTGTCCGAGCGGAGGAGAAGGGGGAGGCCATCCCAGGCCAGACAGGCTGGCGGGAGCAGAGCAGATGGGGAGATGAAGGCTGTGGGGGTTCCTGGGGGGTTTGGTGGGGCCCTGAGGAGGAGTTGGTCATTGTGTCCTGGTGCAGATGGAGGAGTGGAGCTGCTCCCCTGACAATCGCCTGTTTCTCCCAAACACGCAGGTGGAAGTCAAATGCAGACCGTCATGAAGGGCTGCGTTTCCGAGTCCGTCTGCGCCCGGCTACAAGTGGGTTCGGGGACCTTCGCAGGGATGAGCGCAAGTCTAACCACGGCCAAATGCACCATGGCTTCTGGCGCGGCGGGCGCGGCCCCGGGAGCCGCCGGGCCCCTCCTCCCGGCCCTCGCTGGGCTCCTTCTGCTGCAGCTTCTCTCCTGATTCCCCGCCCTGTGCAATGGTGACACCGCACTCCAATCCACCCCTGCAGCCGGCGTTGGCTGCTCCCCCCCCCAGCTCCCCCGCCAGGGGTTCTCGGCTCCCGGATGGACTAACATCCCCTTGATATTGTTGCACTGAATAAAACACACTGGAGAGCAAACTCTCTGGAATTTTTTTATTCATTTATTTCAATTGGGCGGGTGGGGGGATTTAATTCTCATGGGTGGTGCCATCAAGAAGCCAGCTAAGAACAGACACGCGGCCACAGCTAGTCCGGTGTCCTGTCTCCGACAGTGGCACACCCAGAACTTCCACGGCAGTGCCCAGAACATGGCAAGTTTGTAGAAACCCACGCCGTCTTCGCCTCCTGGCTTCTGGCAGTCAGAGGTTTAGGGACACCCAGAGCAGGGGGTTGTGTCCTTGACCCTCTTGGCTAATTGCCGTGGATGCCGCTATCTTCCAGGAATATCTCTAGTTCTTTTTTTAACCATGTTGTTCTTTTGACTGTCCCCACATCCCCTGGCAAGGAGTTCCGCAGGTTAATTGAACATTGCAGGGGAAAAGTACATCCTCTAGTTTGTATGAAACCTGCTGCCTGTTCATTTCATTGGGTGGCCCCCGGTTCTGGTGCTGGGGGACGGGGGAAATAGCAGTTTTCGAGTCACTTTCCCCACCCCATGGCATGAGTTTCTAGCCCTCTGTCGCATCCTCCTGGAGTCGTCTCTTTGCCAAGCTGAACGGCCCTAATCGTTTTAGTCTCGCCTCGTATGGAAGCTGCTCCATGCCTTAAGATTAGGTTAGAAATATCCCTAGTGGGGAAATTAGGCAGCAGAGACCAGGGGCTACTCAGCCCAGGAGAACGTCAGTTCAGCCGCCAATGGGGGTGCAAACTCTTTGGGGAGCGGCTGCAGGGAAGGGCGGGCGCGGAGCTGCTCCTTACGCAGTGCTACGAACGTCTGCGTCGGTTCCGCTTGGTGCTCCGTACGTTTAGGAGCTGCTCCGTGGCTTCTTTCCGGCGCGCCGCGTTCTCCCGCCGTTCCCTCGGCGCGCCGCCCTGCCACGCCTGCCCAGTTTGAGTCTCAGCAGCAGCCCGCCGCGTAACTTCCCGCAGCGGGTCCTCTTTACTTTTTCAAGGCCGCTTCCCGAGTCCATGCGGCCGTTGAGCCGGCGATAACAAGGACGACTGGGAGGCCGAGGTTGCCTCTGTGAAGGCAAAATGCAGCATTTTACAGGGGCGCCCTTGTTCACACTAGACAGAGCAATGATACGGCCGGTCTTAAACACAAGTACAATTCACACACCTCGCACAAACTGCCTGTCCCAAGGCGAGTGCACATAAGCCACAAAACCCCCCAATGGTGAGTAACCACAGGGGGCAGGGGAACTCATTGTTCCAGGGCCTTCCTCTACTAGGGGAGAGCCAACACTACAGCGGGCCCCTATTCCCAACACTGTCCCCACATTTTCCACCGGCTGGGTTCATCATAGAAGATATCTCGCTGCCAGGGCCGACAAGAGGGGCGGGGAAGCCGGTACAAATTACCAGGCCCCGGTGGTCTGGAAGGGGGCCCGGGGCCCGACTATGTGGCATATATTTTTGTCTTTCTCGGTAGTATCATTATTTGTCGATTGTTTTTGACATCCATTGTAAAAATCGGTGAATTTCAAAGAAAATAAGAATGATAGACAAAATTCTGTCAGTTATCGGCCAATATAGACTCTAATCAACCAAAGAACTACTAATTACATATTAAGAACAGAATATAATTATATTTTAAGGTAATTCTTAACAAAATATATCTTTCATGTTCAATGCACGCACAATTCTGAATAACAGCTTGTGAACTTGTGCCGTGAACCGAGCATTTCCGAGTATTTCCTACTCTATACAAACATTCGCTTCTGCGCTTTGACAGTATGACAGTGCAGTCTCATCTTATTATGCGCAGTCGCATTTCTATGTTTTCGTAAGTGAACACCGTGCGAATACAACAAAGTTGTTGTGTGATACCCATTGTGTTGTGTTACACATACGAGTTTAACGTTTAAAGTGTATGGGTAGTTCAGCAACGATCGTGTGGCTGCTTATATAATTGATATTGGTCATTAGGATCTTAATATTCTCAACAGGTACGAATATTATCCTATTTATTATTAACATAAAAATGAGATCATGCATTTATTTTATATTGCCGTGAATTTAAAATAACTATAATACATTTTTAAATTGTAGATAACGTTTTTTTACCCCTTTTCAAGTCTTCCCATGGATTATCATCACAAATCTGGTGCAAAAAAATGGAAAGAACAAAAAGAGAGAAAAAAGCTGCTGTAGATGTAAAGATTTTTAGCCGGTCCGCCCTTGCTGGGGGGCCCGAATTTTTTTTTTCACCAGGGCATGAACCCACTCTCGGCGGCTCGGCTCGCTGCTGTGGGTGAGCAAGGAAGCAAGGGAGGGTCTTCTGCACGAGTGAGGCTTCCCTTTGTGCAGCAATGGCCTCCGGCGCCCCCGACGTCACAGTGGCGCGGGAATCTTACTCGTAATGGGACAATGGACACAGCCACTCTGCCAGGGAACCCGCGGGAGCGGGTTGCCCAGTGCCTGCATGAGAGTTTCGAGGTGACCTCGGAGGCCGATTACCGCCACGTGAGAGAGCCCGTCAATGCCCTGTTCTGCTTCTAGGCACCGCCCAGACCCCAGCCCGCTTTCTGCAACCCTCCAGCCGTGGAGTCCGGGTGCTTTAAGTGTCTTGCCAGTGTGGACACATCAGGAGTTAGAGCGCCCGGGGATGATTTGATGCGCTCTAGCTTGCCAGTGTAGACCAGGCCTCTGTCCCCAGCCATACACAAAAGCCGCCTAAACACAGCTGTTTGGGTTTTACTCTCAGCTTCCCGGGGCATTCTCCTAGCACAAACCTGTACACATGTCTGAGCCAGCAAGCGTCTTCAGCCCTCTCTAGTGGGTGCGTTGTGGCAGAGGTTTATGAGTCTGGTGATGCATTATTGACCTCAGACCTGACCCTCACTTTCCAATTTGTGCTTAGGGACCCAGCGGTCACAGGTTGCTGTATTTCTTTGTCTTTTAATTCCAGGGCTTGCTGCCCCGCCCCTCTCTCTCCTCCTCCTCTTGGGCAGCTTTTCATCGGATTGCCTCTTCTCTACCTCAATGTCTTTGTCTTTTAAGTCCAGCACTTGCCGGTGTGTAGCCCTTTCTTTATCAGCCTCCAGGTGCCCGACTCCCAGCGCTTCTTCGTGCGCAGTGTTCTCCCTGCCAATTTTCCCATCTTTCCATTTGTCTCGATTCCATCTGCCTTTTGTGTTCATTTTCCTTGTCCGCAATCGGCAAGCTGTGGAGTTCTAGCTTCTTCCGAGTTTCATTCTCACTCATTTTGCTTCCTTTTCTGTCCCTATTTCCCGTACCCGAAATAAGCCCAAGGAAAATAACAAACCTGTAACCACTTTGTCTGTTCTCCAGCCACCACACTTAAAACTCACTGAAAATCGCTACCCGTGTCTCAAAGCAATCACCTGTGCACAGACCCTGCCAACTACGCCACTGGTTCGGTCACAGAGACCCCTCTCGAGACTGTCATTTGATGCGCTGGGGTAGCATCGAGAACAACCCTCCTGCCAGAACAGGCGCCCCTCCACTCCCGTCTTGCTGAGTCAGACACTCCAGTCAGCTCCAGCAGAGACCCAGAGGTTGGGCCACACCCCTCTGCAGTTCACAGAAACTGAGATTCACTCAGCCCAGGGGCTTCTCGGTTAACAGGGACTTTCCCAGCGCCCAGTGTTCAGCCTTTCTGGGAGCCTGAACCCCAAATAAATCTGTTTTACTCTGTATAAAGCTTATACAGGGTAAATTCATAAAATGTCCGCCCTCTGTATCACTGATAGAGAGATATGCACAGCTATTTGCTCCCCCAGCTATCAATCACTTGGTTTATTAATAAGCAAAAGTGATTTTATTAATTATAAAGAGTAGGACTTAAGTGGTTTCAAGTAATAACAGACAGAACAAAGTAAGTCACAAAGCAAAATGAAACAAAACATGCACGTCTAAGCCTAATGCATTAAGAAACCGATTATAGCTAATAGCTCACCCTCAGAGATGTTCCAATAAGCTTCTTTCACCGACTAGACTTTTTTCTAGTCTGGGCCCAATCCTTTCCCCTGGGACAGTCCTTGCTAGTTCCAGCAGACATCTCAGGTGGTAAGCAGGGGTTTTCTCATGACTGGCAGCCCCTTTGTCCTGCTCCTCCCCCTTTTATAGCTTTGGCACAAGGCGGAAATCTTTTGTGTGTGCTTGGCCCGCACCCCTCCTTCTAAATGGGAAAGTAGAGCATGTGGGGAAGTGGGGATGTTTGCAGGGAAGGGGCCCAGGCCATCAGTTGCCAGGAGACAGGGTGTCGGCCATTCTCTCTGCAAACAGCATCAAACTGGCCCTTGAAGGCTCTGCAACAATTCTCTTATCATAAGAATATAAGAAAGGCCATACTGGGTCAGACCAAAGGTCCATCCAGCCCAGTATCCTGTCCACGACAGTGGCCAATGCCAGGTGACCCGGAGTGAGTGGACCTACCACCTAGACACTTAAGAAATGCATAGGGGAAACTGAGGCACCCACGCAGTAGTCAGAGAAAACATTAAGAACAGTCCCACTTCATCACACAGCACCTGTGTCTGAAGAGCGTCATATGCAGCTTGGAGGGTCAGTAAGTTTGGCCACCCCTGCACGAGACCCTACGGCCTTATGGAGCCCAGATTTCCAAGGCTCCCCCAATCCTACTCTGCTGTGCCCCGCTTTCCAATCTATGGAACCCAGGTGTCCTGGCTCCCACCCCCACTTCTCTCACCACTGGATCCCGCTTCTCCCAAGGACAGGAGCAGGACCCAAGAGTCCTGCCCTTCATGTACATAGCACCAGGACCAGAACCCAGGAGTTCTGCCGCCCTGTCCCTTATGTGACCTGCTAGCCCGTGTTGCCACCCAAAGCCTTCTGAGGGGAGTCGGTGTCTCATTCCCCCATTCAGTTTCCCAGCAGGAAGGGAAGAGACTATGTCAGCGTGCACAGATATGCAAAGGGTGGTCAGGGCCAGCGAGGGGAACAGAAACTTACTGACTCTCCCAGAAGAAGTGTGTGACCCCGTTAAAGGTTCTATGTTACATCACAGCACATAACCGAGCCCCTCGATAAGCAGAGAAAGAGACAGCGCAGGTGTGACAGGACAGACGGGTGCAGCTTTTCTACTGGGCACAATTAGCCACTTTCACTGCAGGCAAACTTTACTCTAAGGAACATGTGGTAAGCGATTCCTCTCTGGTCTGCTTGTGCTCTAACCACTGGACCCCACTCCCCTGCTGGGACCAGGGCTAGAACCTGGGTGTTTTGGCTCCCAGCCACCCTGCTTTAATCTACCAGATCCTACTCCCCTTCCCTCCCGTAACCAGGGATAGAACCCAGGAGGCCTGGCTCCCAGCCCCCACTTGCTCTCACCGCTAGCCTCCATTGCCCTCCCAGAGCTACGGGCAGAACCCAGGAGTCCTGGCCCCACTCCTCCACCATTTGAATGTTAAAGGACTGTTTATAATGGCAGAAGTGACAAAGGGTCCTGTGGCACCTTATAGACTAACAGAGATGTTGAAGCATAAGCTTTCGTGGGTCAATACCCACTTCTTCGGATGCAAACAAATACTTTATAATGGCAAAGTATCAGAGGGTGAGGGTTGGGGGGAAGTGGGGTTTCCTGGTCCTGCTGGCAGTCTTGGGGGCTCTGCAGGGACCTGTGGTGATACCAATTAGCTCTGTGTTCTTGGGGAACCAGGGCGCAGTACCCAGCCTGTCTGACTCATGGAGGACACCCCAACCCCCCCAGCCTCTGCTTGAACCAAAACTGATCAGAGAAAAGACTTGCAGAGAGCAGTGAAGGGCAATGGGAGACACCCCTGGACCCCTCCTGACAAGGGTGACAAGGTTAAGGCATCTCCATCAGCATACAGAATGGAGAACAGAGACAACTCCCCTAGCCTCATCTGCATGGAAGATGGGACAGGGAGACATCTCCATCAGCATACAGACTGGAGAACAGAGAACCACATGGAACTCTGGGAGCAGAGAAGCAGGGAAGCAGCGCATCCTGGGGGATCTCTGCTCCAGATGTTAATGAACCCATGCCTGCACACCCCCAGCTCAGCTGTTATCAGACCAATTCTAGTCATGAATCCTTGATTGGGATCCAAAATACTGAAGCTGCCTAATTGCCTTGTGAGCTCCCTGGAAGGAACCACCACCCATAGCCAGGACTGATCAGTTCCTATTGTCTAACCTAAAGAAAACCCTTGAGTCATCAGTTTACCCATAAACAAATCTAGTGGTCTCCCTTGAACCATGGTTGTTTCCCTAGAAAAAAAAACCTTCCCACGTTCCAGTACGTGTTCTGAGGCCTGCAGCCAAACTCTGCATCAGTTCCACCAGGACTTCATCTTCTCCTGACTGGTCATGCTGGGGGCTCTGTCTGTCTCCAGCACTCCGGACCCTCAGCTATCACCATCACCTGGGAACCCCGGTCGATTCCAGCTTCCCGGAGTGGTGAGATCCCAGCTCTCTCTCTGTTTTCTTTTCTACCTCAGGTAGAACTTTCTAACCCTGACTTGTTTGATCAGGTATAATTGTCTACATATGACTTGTGTGATCTTTAATAATGTAACTGTGATGTCTGCCGAGGCTCTCCTTGTGTGGTTATCATTATTATTCAATAAATAACTTTTGTGGTTCAGCTGGTTGCTTCTCTCCCTCTCTCTGAACTTTACTCTTTTGTGTTTGTGGCTTCCCCATTCGCTCTGCAGCAACGCTCCTCTTACCTAAGCTAACGATCCCCGTAACACCCCAAAATTCGGTGGGGTTTGCTCATCCAGTGGGTTACGACCAGAACAATTGCAACGTGAAAGTGGGGATAGGGACGTGCTGAACCAGGGACATACGAGGGTGGCAGCTTGAAAGTGCTGTTTGACCCAGTCGGCGGAGTCCAGGAGTATATAAGGGGTCAGTTTGGAAGTGCTGATTAACCCGGTCCTCTCAGATCCACTCTGTTAATCGTGTGTGCGTTCATCTGGTTCTGGGGCTGGAGGAACCCAGCCCTGGGGAACCTAGATCCCGCAGGACAGCTCCATTGGGAGGGGACTTGCACAAGGGAGGAGCAGAGCTCCATATGAACACACAAGTCACACAAGCCTTACGTGGATAGAATTACAGACTCCCCCAGAAGAGTAACCCTAATAAATCAGCGTACCCCAAAGTAACGAGCAAATCTGGTAACAGAGGGACCAGAGGCAGCCTGCAAAGAACTAGCCTAGAACAAGGTGAGCTGAGTTGTCCCTCGCTGCTGTAGGGAGCAGCCTGTTTTGTCTCCCTCTTATTTGTGGTTCTTGTGGGTGATTGTTCTGGATTCCCAGAAACAGTCACCTCACGCTGCAGCCTGTCAGCAGGAGCATTTGAAGTTTGTCTCTGACTGCGCCGGGTGGGTACCGTGAACGTACCAGCCACAAAGGGCTCAGTGCTGCGGGTGGCTACCCCAGCGCTATGGGGAACAGCTCTGAAGATCCACCCATGCTGTTGGCCATCTCATGCATGTGCAATCTCTCTTCTGATCTCAGTTCAGCCCGTCTGTGATCAATCCCCCGGCCGGAGATTTGGCTGCATCAGAGACTCCAGTGCTGATCTACTCCTTCCCCATCACCATGGAGGCTTCTCTCTCCGCCTGCATCCTTGCTGCTCTCCTGGCGACGGGTGAGTGGGGTCTGTTCCTACAGGGGCTGATTTCCTAACTTCTCCAACGTACCAACAGCTCAGAGCAGCCTCTTAAGGAACGTAACCGAAAAAACAGCCGCAGAATAACGGGGGCTGAGCTGGGGGCGTGCGAGTGACAGCGTCTGAGGAGGAGGGGCTGGAAGTCACAAAGTCCCTGGGACAGCGAGTGAAACGATTGTGGAAATGGGCGGAAATATTTATTCTTTCAATCACTAGAAACGTGTCTGAACTGGTTACATTTCAGCGCTGGCCAGAGACGAAGAAGGGCATTTCTGAAAGTGGATTTTCCTCACAAGTTTGTCTGAAAGGCAGATCTGAATTCCATTAACATGAACTCAAGACGATATAAAAGGCATTTCTGCCTGATCCCCAGCAGTGGTCAGCTAGACTTAGCTGCATTGGAGACAGTGGGGCCAGATCCCAGCGGGGGCGGGAGGAGGTCAATGGGCCCTAGTTCCATTGGAGTCAATGGGGCCAGATCCCAGCTGGGGTCAATGGACTGTGGCTGCATTGGAGTCAATGGGGCCAGATCCCAGCTGGGGTCAATGGGCCGTAGCTCCATTGGAGTCAGTGGGGCCAGATCCCAGCAGGGGCGGGAGGAGGTCAATGGGCCCTAGTTCCATTGGAGTCAATGGGGCCAGATCCCAGCCGGGGTCAATGGGTCCTAGTTCCATTGGAGTCAATGGGGCCGGATCCCAGCTGGGGTCAATGGACTGTGGCTGCATTGGAGTCAATGGGGCCAGATCCCAGCTGGGGTCAATGGGCCGTAGCTCCATTGGAGTCAGTGGGGCCAGATCCCAGCGGGGGCGGGAGGAGGTCAATGGGCCCTAGTTCCATTGGAGTCAATGGGGCCAGATCCCAGCCGGGGTCAATGGGCCCTAGTTCCATTGGAGTCAATGGGGCCGGATCCCAGCTGGGGTCAATGGACTGTGGCTGCATTGGAGTCAATGGGGCCAGATCCCAGCTGGGGTCAATGGGCCGTAGTTCCATTGGAGTCAATGGGGCCGGATCCCAGCTGGGGTCAATGGGCCCTAGTTCCATTGGAGTCAATGGGGCCAGACCCCACCTGGGGTCAGTGGGCTGTAGCTCCATTGGAGTCAATGAGGCAGATCCCAGCTGGGGTCAATGGGCCGTAGTTCCATTGGAGTCAATGGGGCCAGACCCCAGCTGGAGTCAATGGGGCCAGATCCCAGCTGGGGTCAATGGGCCGTAGCTCCATTGGAGTCAATGAGGCAGATCCCAGCTGGGGTAAGTTTAATTCAAGGGAAGGTGAGGGGGCAAGGGAGGGACAAATCTACACCCGTCATGGTCTCTCTCCTTCTCCAGGGTCCTGTCTGCAGTGTGAGGATTGCGCAGGACCAGGAACCAGCTGCACCGGTGACCTATACAACTGCTTGCCTGGGCAAGACTCTTGTGGCATCATTTTTAATGAAATTATAGCGGGTAGGTGAAATGGCTGCTACCCAACGTGGGTCAGGGACATGAGTGGTGTGGGTAGAATAGGTCAGGGAAGGCAGCCACTGCGGCGGGACACTGGGCTGGGCCCGCTCTGGCCCGGGGCCTGTAGATGTGACTTGGGCTGCGGCTGTGGGTTCCGGCTGGCCTGGGGCTCCTCCGGACATGGGAGGGAGGCAAGTGGGGGCGGGGCCTCATGGAAAAGGGGTGGAGCCATGGGGCTAGACTCCCTGAAGTGGTGCCCACCCTCTGCCCATGGTCAGGGAACAGGGTAGGGTGGCCTGGGGCCTGGTTTTCAACCAGAAATTCTGGTTTAAAAAAGGGGACCTGTCAGTGTCCAGTCAGATCTACTGAACGGACACCCAAAGTCCAGTTACTATGATAGGGGAGGTGCCATGTCATCACCCGCTCCAGCCCCTACTAAGCCAGGGCTGCCTCCTACCTTCATTGGGTGGTGGCAGCTCCCAGCCCTGGCTCTGCAGGCGAGTCCCTCCTGGGCTGGGTGGGTGTCACGGAGTATAGGGGAGTCCGGCCCTGCACCCCTCTTCCCCGGATTCACTGGGAGTCTCAGCCAGCCAGTAGAACAGAAGGTTTATTAGCGATGCCAGGAACACAGTCCAACCAGAGCTTGTCAGTACATCCAGGACCCCTCAGTCGGGTCCTTCCGGGGGGCAGGGAGCTTAGACCCCAGCTCGGGGCTCCCTGCATTTCACCCCACAGCTCCAAACGGAGGCAGGGAGGCCAGACCCTGTCTGCCTCTCTCCCCTCCTCTCCAGCCAGTTCCAAACTGAAATTCTCCAGCCCCTCCTCCCCCTTTGTCTGCTTCCCGGGCCAGGAGGTCACCTGATCCCTTTGTTCCAACACCTTCATCTCTCACCTTTGCAGGGGAGGGGCCGGGCCATCTGTTGCCAGGAGACAGGGCCATTCTCTGTGTCCAGGCCTCTGCCCACCCCTGCCTTCCAGGGCTTTGTAACACTGCATAGGGGAAACCGAGGCACCCACACAGTACTCAGGGAAACCTTAACAACAGTCCTAGTTCGTCACAGTGGGATCGGGGTTGGGGGTGGGAGGGGAGAGGAGTGGATGGGGGCAGGCCCTCAGGGGAAGAAGCAGGGCGGGGGACTCGGGGGAAGAGGTGGGGCAGGGGAGGTTCCGGCACTTCTGCCGGAGTGTCCAGTTTTTAAATATTAGCAAGTTGGCAAACCTAGAACAGGCTGGGGGGCTCGGATACCTGGGTTCTAGCACCAGCTCTGGGTGGGGGGCTTCAGCTCAGATCTCTCCCCTTGTAGGGCCTTGCCTGACCCCCTGGCTTCCCGGTGGGTCTCCCTGTCTCCCCTGTTGAAGCCCCCCCACGGTTTAAGGAATAAACATTCCCTGGAACCTGACTTCACCATGTCCACGGGGAGAAACTGACCCACTGGGCTATTCGGTATACGGGGGGCAACCCCTCACATTCTCCCCTGGCTGGGCTTTGTGCAGGGCCCGATCCAGTGCTTGTGCTCTGAGGGAGTCCCCTGGCTCAAGCCCCACAGGTGAGATAATCCGGGGAACACCTAGTCTTTGAATCCCGCTGTGGCTAAGGGGTGGCTGGACACCGGGCATCGGGATTTCGACGGCCCGGCATGTACCCCCTTGTGGGAGCTTTGACAGCGAAAGGACTTTATGGGCAGAAGATTCGGGGCCCCCAGAGTTTGGCCCCTGAGTGGGGAGCAGGAGGATCTAAGTGCTGGGTTTAGGTGCTGCAAATCACTTTCTCTAGCCCTGCGGGACCTCGGGCGAGTGAGTCACTTCCCGGTTCTGTGCCTCAGTTTCCCCATGGCTAGAGGACGGCTAATGGCACCTGGGCGTTGTTCTGAAGAGGGTGTGAACGGAGTGGGCGTGGAAGGGGAACACATCTCTGTCTTCTCCTCTGCAGACGGAGTGAAGACCCAGAGCTTTGTAAAGAGCTGTGTGACGGCCAGCCAATGTGAACCCGGCTCCGTCTCTGTGAATTTTGGGGAGGGACTGGAAGTGAGGTGGAGCATCGCCTGCTGCGTGGGAGATGCCTGCAGAACAACCACAGGTACCTCTCCCCATCTCCGTCTCTTCTCCTCCATCCCCTGCACCTCCGGCTGCCTGGGACCTGCCCCCTATTAACGTCCTGAGCCTGGTCCTCCCGCCCTGCAGGGGGCGCCCCATGGAATAACGCTGAGCCCCTGGGTGGATGGAGTTAATGGGCGGGGCTTTAGGCTCCCGCCAGGTGTGAACCCAGCTGACCCCACCCCGGGCGGGATCCAGATCTCCCGGCTGCAAACCTCTCCCCTGCCCCTGCTGCCCCTGGCGTCCCCGGAGTTACTGCTCCCCCTGCAGGGGGCACCAGAGCTGAGCCGTGCGGACCCCCCCGCTGCCCTCCCTGCCCCGACCCGTCCTGGGGCTTGTCCCCCGAGCTGACTGCGTTTGCTCCCCTTCTTCCCAGTGCCCCCGGCTGACACCAAACCCAACGGCCGGCGCTGCCCAGCCTGCTTCGTTCCGTCCTCTGAGCAATGCCGTGAAGAGACCATAGCGTGTACTGGCATTGAGACCCAGTGTATGGACATGGCTGGGCTCGTAAAAGCTGGTAACGTCCGTTCATTTGTTCTGAGGTTATTTTTCCTCTGCTGCTTTTCCCCCCGTCGGGGAGAAGCGAGATGCCGGGTGGGGTCTGCTCGGTAAAGGACACCTGGGTTCCTCAGCGCTGACTTTGGGCTGGTGTCTTCCCCTCCCCGTGGCTCTAGTTTTCCTCCCATCCTTTGACTGTGTCTAGTTTAGTCTGTAAGCTTTGCATGTTGTTGGGAGCCCCTGCCGTGCCAGGCGCTGCACAGACCTTTGATGGAGATCGGGGTCCCCTCTTCTGCCAGACGCTGAAGGACACCTCGTGAGATGCAGTGCCCACCCCCAAAGAGGCTGCAATCTCAGCAGGCAAAAGAAGGATCTTTCTCCCCATTTTAAAGGTGGGGAAACGAGCCAACGAGCGGTGCCGTGACTTGCCCAAGGTCACCCAGGAAGGCTGTGGCGGGGCTGGGAATTAAAGCTAGTTTCACAGAGTCCCATCATAGTGTCTTAGATCACTATAAAGCCACCCTTCTCAGAGATCCCACCACTACCACCAGCACTGAGCTGCTGTTCAGTGAGGGGGTGTGTGGGGCTAATACTGGCTGGATCCAATCCAAGGGCCCTTGGTGGGCTCCACATTGGGGCTTGCTCAAGGACACAGAGTGAGTCTGCGTCAGAGCACAGGAGAAGGCGGAGGCCATCCAGGCCTAGACAGGATGAGGGGAGCGGATAGGGAGAGGGAGGCTGTGGGGGAGTTTGGTGGGGCCCTGAGACGCGGGAGGCCATTTGGTGTCCTAATCCGGCTGGAGGAGTTGAACTGCTCCCCTGACAGTCACCTGTTCCCCCCGCATCGACGCAGGTGGGAGCCCAAAGCAGATGGTCACGAAGGGCTGCGCTTCTGAGTCCATCTGCGCCTACTTACAAGTGAACTGGAGGAACTTTGCATGGTTCGGTGAAAATTCTACCACAGTCAAATGCACAGCGGCCTCCCACGAAACGGGCGCGTCTCCGGCAGCCACGACCCCCGGCGCGGCAGGCGCGGCTCCGGCATCCATAACCTCCGGCGCGACTCTGGCATCCACAACCTCCGGCGTGGCGGGCGTGGATCCGGCAACCACAATCTCTGGGGCGGCGGGCGTGGATCCAGCAACTACAACCTCCAGCGCGGCGGGCGTGGATCCGGCAACCACAACCTCTGGGGCAGCGGGCGTGGATCCGGCAACTACAACCTCCAGCGTGGCGGGCATGGATCCGGCAACCACAATCTCTGGGGCGGCGGGCGTGGCTCCGGCAACTACAACCTCCAGCGCGGCGGGCGTGGATCCGGCAACCACAACCTCTGGGGCGGCGGGCGCGGCTCCGGCACCCATAACTTGCGGCGTGGCGGGCGGGGCTCCAGGACCAGCCAGACTTCTCCCCCCGGCCCTTGCTGGGCTCCTCCTGTTGACACGTCTCTCCTGATTCCCCACCCGGTGCAACGGCGACACCGCACTGAAATCCACCCTGCGGCCAGCGTTAGCCGCTCTCCCCCAGAGGGGCTCTCGGCTCCTGGACGGCGTCACATCCCCTTGGTGTTGCTGCACTGAATAAAACACACTGGAGAGCAAACTCTCTGGATTATTTATTTATTTCAATGGCGGGGCGGGGGGGGGTGTGGAATTAATTGGTGTCATCAGGAACCCAGGTAAGAATATAAGAGCGGCCACAGCTAGTCCAGGGTCCTGTCTCCAACAGCGGCACGACAGGAACTTCAGGGGCGGTGCCCAGAACGTGGCCATTTTGGAGAGACCCATCACGGTCTGTCCCTCCTGGCTTCTGGCCGTCAGAGGTTTAGGGACACCCCGAGCAGGGGGTTGCATCTCTGAGCATCTTGGCTACTTGCCATGGATGGGCCGATCCTCCAGGAACGGATCCAGTTCTTTTTTTAACCTCCTTATACTTTTGCCCATCCTCCAGCAATGAGTTCCACAGGTTAATAGAGGGGGAAAGTACATCCTCTTGTTTGTCTGAAACCTGCTGCCTGTTCATTTCATTGGGTGACCCCAAATTCTGGTGCTGGGGGACAGGGGAAATAGCAATTCTCTAGTCACTTTCCCCACCCTATGGCATGATTTTCTAGCCCTCGGTTGCATCCTCCCCGAGTCGTCTCTTTGCCAAACTGAACGTCCCTGATCCTTTTAGTCTCGATTTATATGGACGCGGTGCCAACAGGGGTGGGGAACCTGCAGTACCCGGGCCTGCTCCGACCTGCTGCTTCATTTCATCCGGCCCGCGGCAAGTCTCCGCACTGCGGGCCAGAAGCCCTGAGCCTCGGCGGCCCCCCTGCCCCCCCGCGGGGCTGGCGGTGTTGGTGCCGGCTCGCTGGCGTGCCCCTGGCGCCCCTCGGCGGAGGGGCGATCAGGAAAGCTCGGCATGACCCCAGCGCCGGCTCCGCAGCTCCCATGGGTCCCATGGGAGCCGTGGGGGCAGCGCCCGAGGGCCCCAGAGCCGCCTGGCCACGGGGGTGGCTGCTTCCGGGAGCAGGGAGCAGCCAGGGCAGGCGGGGAGCCCGCTTGCGTCCAGACGCCCCGTGGACCGGGAGCCGCCTGAGGTAAGCGCTGCCTGGCTGGAGCCCGCAACCCACCCCCCTGCCCCAGGTCAGAGCCCCTCCCCCACCCTAACTCCCTCCCGGACCCCCCCACCCGCACCCCAAACCCTGCCCCAGGTCAGAGCCCCTCCCCCACCCTAACTCCCTCCCGGACCCCCCCACCCGCACCCCAAACCCTGCCCCAGGTCAGAGCCCCTCCCCCACCCTAACTCCCTCCCGGACCCCGCACACCCACCACCGGCACCCCAAACCCTGCCCCAGGTTACAACCCCTCCCCCACCCTAACTCCCTCCCAGACCCCGCACCCCCCCACCCGCACCCCAAACCCTGCCCTTGGTCAGAGCCCCTCCCCCACCCTAACTCCCTCCCAGACCCCGCACCCCCCCGCAACCCCACCCCCCTGCCCCAGGTCAGAGCCCTTCACCCACCCTAACTCCCTCCCAGACCCCCCCCCACCTGCACCCCCCCCCGCCCCAGGTCAGAGCCCCTCCCCCACCCTAACTCCCTCCCAGACCCCGCATCCCTCCCGCCTGCACCCTGAACCCCCTGCCCCAGGTCAGAGCCCCTCCTAACTCCCTCCCAGACCCCGCACCCCCGCCACCTGCACCACACCCCCTGCCCCAGGTCAGAACCCCTCCCCAACCCTAACTCCCAAGGCCCACCCAACCCTACTTGACTGTGCCCCACTGTCCACTCTATAGAACCCAGGCGTCCTGGCGCCCACCGAGGACACCAGAATAGGGGGATGGGGAGTGCTGGAATGGGGGGGCCAGGGGCCATGCCCCTCCCACTCTTTTAAAGTGGATGGGCCTGGCCAGGGAGCCTGGGCACCTGCGTAATGCTGCCCCGTGGACCCTCCGCCTGCCTGGGGTGTGGGGGCCGAGGGCAGCCCCTGGCCCATATCCCTGCTCCGCCGGCCCCCCGCCCAGGCCAGGGGGAGGGGCTGCGGCTCTCCACAGCTGCCCGCACAGCTCTTCCCACGGCTGGGCTGCGCCCACCCAGCCAGGGGAGCTGGTGGAGTCTTCCCCTGGCCTGCCCACTTTTGGGGCCCTGCCCCTCCGAGGCCCCGCCCCTTCTGCTTGAGGCCCCGCCCCTTACACACGAGGCCCCGCCCCCAGCCAAGTCACAACTCCCTGCAGCTCCCCATGCAGCTCCTGTCCCTACACAGGCCTGGGTTAGGGTATGTGCCAGGGCCTGCTCTCGGCCCATCCACAGCTCCAGGCCCGCTCTGGCTTCTGGCTTGGCTGGGGGCGGGGCCTCACATGGAAGGGGCGGGGCCTCAGGCAGACGGGGTGAGGCCTCAGAGGGGCATGGCCCCAAAAGTGGGGTGGCCAGGGGAAGGCTCCACCGCCCCCGCTCCCACCATCACTTCTCTCACCGCTGGATCCCGCTTCTCCCAAGGGCAGGAGCGGGACCCAGGAGTCCTGCCCGTAATCGACACGGCCCCGGGAACGGAACCCAGGAGTCCTGCCGCCCTGTCCCTTGTTGTGACCTGCTCCCCCTCGTTGCCACCCCAACCTTCCCAGGGGAGTCGGTGTCGCTCGTTCCTCTCATTCGACTCCCCAGCAGGAAGGGAGGAGGATTGGCCAGTGTGCGCAGACGTCCCAAGGGTGGGCAGGGCCGGAGCGGAGAATAGAAATGAATAGACTCTACCTGACGAAGCGTGCAGACCCGTTTAAGTTCCTGAATTGCATCACAGCCGATACCGGAGCCTTTCTATAAAGTGAAAGCGACGCAGCCCCGGAGACGGGTGCAGCTTTTCCACTGTGCGGAATTAGCCACCGCAGGAAAACTTTACTCTAAGGAGCATTTGGTAAGTGACACCCTGCTGGTGTGTTGGTGCTCTAACCACTAGCCCCCACTCTCCTTCTGGAACCAGGGACACACCCTGGCAGTCCCGGGTGCCAGCCCTTTCCTTCTCTAACCACTAGCCCCCACTCTCCTTCTGGAACCAGGGACACACCCTGGCAGTCCCGGGTGCCAGCCCTTTCCTTCTCTAACCACTAGCCCCCACTCTCCTTCTGGAACCAGGGACACACCCTGGCAGTCCCGGGTGCCAGCCCTTTCCTTCTCTAACCACTAGCCCCCACTCTCCTTCTGGAACCAGGGCTAGAACCTGGGTGTCCTGGCACCGAACCATGTTTAACCCACTAGCCCCTACTCCCTCCTAAGCAACAGAACCCAGTAGTCCTGGCTCCCAGCTCCACCTCCCCAGCTCTATTCACTAGTCCCTACTCCACCATATGAACGTTAATGGACGTTTAGTACTGAGGACTGTTTGCAAGGGCAAGATATCGCTTTAAGAGTGTGTGGATTGGGGTTGTTTCCTTGTCCTGCTGGCTGTCTTGGGGGCTCTTCAAGGAATCGTGGGGCCAGAGATAGTCTACAAAGACCCAGCCTAGTGCAAGGTGGGCTGAGCCGTCCCTCGCTGCTGTAGGGAACAGCCTGCTTTGTCTCCCTCATTCTAGTGAGCAGCCTGCTTTGTCTCCCTCTGGTTAGTGGCTCTTGGGGGTGATCTTTCTGGAGCCCGAGAAAAAAAGTCCTCTTATGCTGCAA
Organism: Macrochelys suwanniensis; assembly: GCA_033296515.1. Taxonomy (NCBI): domain Eukaryota; kingdom Metazoa; phylum Chordata; order Testudines; family Chelydridae; genus Macrochelys; species Macrochelys suwanniensis. The sequence goes on from CM065795.1 coordinate 1,479,296, forward strand.
CCTTCCAGCAGGAGAATTTCAGGTTTGTCTCTGACTTCTCTGGGTGGGGGTCATGAACAGTCCAGCCACGAAGGGGTCAGAGGTGCGGCTCTCCCAGAACTGCTGGCAACCAGCTTTGCGGCTCCACCACCCTGTCGATTGGATCACACATGTGCAATCCCTCTTCTGATCTCATTGCAGCCCGTCTGTGATCAATCCCCCGGCCAGAGATTTGGCTGCATCAGAGACCCCAGCTTCCACATCACCATGGAGGTTTCTCTTGCCGTCTGTGTCCTCGCTGCTCTCCTGGCGATGGGTGAGTGGGGTCTGTTCTTACAGAGGCTGATTTCCTAACTTCTCCGACGTACCAACAGCTCAGAGCCGCCTGCTGCGTAAAGCTATTAATTAACCTAACTGATCATCAGCAACAGAATAACGAGGGCTGATCTGGGAGTGTTTGAGTGACAAAGTCAGAGGAGGAGAGGCCTGCGAGTCACAAGGAGTGAAACAATTCTGGAAATGGGAGGTGATGGGTTGGTCATAAAAGCAGTTTCCTTACGGCATTCCAGTTTCTATATCACCACCAAAAACACGGGGTTCAGAGATGAGTGGTTCTCGACAACCAGTCTCATCCAAGAAAAGGTTCTTCTGATCCCAAAAGACCAGCCACACACCCAGGTCAATAGATAACTTATATCTTACCCCAAAATCACGCTGATGCCAATCCTTTAGTATCTAAAATAGAAAGAAAGAAAGAGAGAAAGAGAGAAAGAAAGAGAAAGAAAAAGAAAGAAAGAAAGGTGAGAGTTAAAACTGGTTAAAGGAATCAAATACATACAACAATTGCAAAGTTCTTTGTTCAGGCTTGTAGCAGAGATGGAATAAACTGCTGGCTTAAGTCAAGTCTCTGGAGAACATCCACAGCTTTGATGGGTTATTCAGTCCTCTGTTCAGAGCTTCAGTTTGAAGTCAAGTTCCTTCAGAGGTCAAAAGCAGGATTGAAAACAAAATGGAGGGGTTTCCAGGGCCTTTTATATCCTCTGTGATGTGGAAGGAAACCCATTGTTCTTACTGTGGAAAATCACAGCCATAAGATGGAGTTTGGAGTCACATGGGCAAGTCACATATCCATGCATGTCACCTCGTCATTGCAGGAAGCCATTACCTATACTCCAGCCAGGACATGTACATGACAATCCACTCAGTATAGATGGGTATCTCCCCTGGTACAGTGTGAGTTAAGTGTCCTTTTGATGGGCCACTCAGTTTGTTAGTTACCCCCGGATCAAACATTTGAAATACAGGCATAGAGCCAATACTCATAACTTAAAATACAAAAATGATACATGCATACAGATAGCGTAATCATAACCAGCAAATCATGACCTTTTCGTAGACACCTCACTCGACAACCTTTGTACAGGATTTGTTGCAAATATATAACAGTGGTTGCAACAATGATCTATATGTTCATATTTAATTCATGTAGGCAGAGTCAGAATGAGCTCTCCCCTGACATCTGGTGGTGAGCTGTGGAAAAGGACTTCAGGGGCTGATCTCGTTTGCATGGGCACACCCATCCCGCCTAGCATGATGGGACTGCTTGCCCAAATGGTCACTTTGGCTGCTGTGGGATCCCCAGTCTCTTGTTACTGGGGCAGGAGTAATAAAGGGTTGTCATCCTGGTTATGAGAATCAAGGACAGAAGAACTGTACATGGCATTTTATGACTCAGGGACTCACCCTCAACTAAGCAGCACTCGCTAGGCAAGGGACATGGGTTCCAAAGCCCAGTGCATGGATAAAGAGGTTAGAGATAGATATTTGTATTGGGTAGGGTGGGTCCCAAATACTGTTTTGACCCCCATTCTCTTCTCTCTGTGTAATAACACAGCTATGTTTGACTCAATTAGAAGTCTTGTTATAGGCTGCAGTGCTGAGATCACTGATATGCAGGTCTAAGTCTTAGATCTACTTTGGGCTAGTGGTTCTGATGCAAGAAGACCATTCATGTGCACCAGCAGTGAGGTTCCCCTACTAGCAGCTGAAGTCAATAAGAGCTGTGCTAAGTGACGGGGGCTGAAGACCTACGGGTGAATGGCTAGTGGAGAGGCGCGGCCAGCGGGGCAGCTGGCAGAGAGGACTGAAGCAGGACCCCACAGAGAGGTGTGGGTTCGAGCAGCAGAGAGTGTAAGGTGCCTCCCTAACCTTCCCCATCATCCCACCCAGGCTGGGACGTGAACTCTGCACATGAACTTCTGAACTCGGGGGGTGCGCTGACCAAGGACAGCAACTGAGGGAGGGGTGACTGTTGGGTTGCTGGGCTTAAGACCCCGAGGGGAGAAGTACCCTGCCAAACTCACTTGGGGGTGGGTCTTTGGCTCATGGTTGGTGTTATGAATCCTGTTTGTGGTGCTTCCCCAACATCATGCCGCATTGTTTCCCTCCTTTATTAAAAGGTTTTTGCTACACTCAGACTCTGTGCTTGCGAGAGGGGAAGTATTGCCTCTTAGAGGGGGGTGTGTGTGTGTGTGTGATTGATTGTGATTGTCATGGTCATGGTCACTGTTCCCTCTAAGCTGTGCGCATGTGCGCGCACACACAGATCCTAAACCCCGCACACACGGCGAAACACTGCGCGCACAAAAATGTGCACAGAAGCACAACAATTTGCATAGAAGACATTTTTTGCGCACACGGCCTGTCAAAAATTAGAGGGAACATTGGTCACGGTCATGGGGTGGGGGCTCGCGCTGGTTTTGCGTTGTGCTATTGAGAAGGCACCCCTAGATACTGAACGCGGCCCGTGTTGCTGCCAACTCTGACAGGCAGAAGGGTTACCTTCAGATAACGTCGCAGGCGGAAATATTTCTTCTTTCACTCACTAGAAAGGTGAACTGGCTGGGCATGTTTTGGAGCTGGCCAGGGGCCAAAGGACATTCCTGGCAGGGGTTTTTCTCACGCGTTTGTCTGAAAGGAAACAGCTGAATGTCACTCGCATGCGCGCAAGGCATTTCTACATGATCCCCAGTTGGGGTCGGTGGAATGCGGCCTGATCCACAGCTGGGGTCAGTTAAATTCAAGGGACGGTGAGGGGGCGAGGGAGGGACAAATCCAGACCCGTCATGGTCTCTCTCCTTCTCCAGGGGCCTGTCTGCAGTGCGAGGTTTGCGCTGGAGAAGGAACCAGCTGCACGGGCAGCAATCAGACCTGCGCCGCTGGGGAAGACTCTTGTGGCATCTTCCTCACCGAAGTCATACTGGGTAGGTGAGATGGACCCTAACCAACCTGGGTCAGGGAACAGGCTGGGGAGCCAGGATTCCTGGGTTCTCTTCTATCCCTTCCTCTGGGACAGGAGTGAGGTGGATGGGTTTGAACAGGCCATGAGTGGGGGCCAGGACTCCTGGGTTCTATGCCAGACCCCATGGGCTAGCTCCCCAAAGGGGCCTTAGATTCAGCATTGCAAGGAGCGGTTCTCAGACAAAAGGCCCAGGCAGCCACTGCAAATTCAGTTTGGACAGTTCAGATACCACCCTGGAGACTGTTCACCCGGCCGCGTCAGTAAAGGCCCGTACCGTGTAACGAAGAAGCCGGGTTAGGAAGAATACCACCAACGGGACATGGTTCGGTTGCGGACTAACCGTCTGAACTGAACAGAACCAGTCTGCTGCGAGACAGCGTCTCAGACTTTTTTTCTGGAGCAAAGCCATCGTAAATATCAGGGACCGATTTTCGATTTCCGTCACGGCACAGGGGGAGCGGAGACAAAGCTAGATTCTCCCTCCCACGGACAGAGCCAGCCGCCCGATGGCACTCTAAGGAAACCGCCCCGGGCCCACAGTGCTGCTCCGAGGGACAGTGCCGGTGTAACCCCCACACCTCCTGGGTGTGGGGTTCTGTCCACTCTGGTGTCAACGAGACCACTTAGAAAGCAATTCATGAGTCTGCTCCACAACCTTAGCTAAGGACCACGTGGCTTTAGCTCCTGGGTATCCGGGGACCACCCCGCCCCCATCTCCTCCTCGGCTGGGCGTTGTGTGGGGCCCGATCTCGTGGGCGTGCTCCCAGGGCGTCCCCTGGCTCGGGCCCCGCAGGTGAGATCGTCAAGGGAACGCCCAGTCTGTGAATCCCACCGCGGCTAAGGGGTGAGCGGGACGCCGGGCGTCGGGATTTCGGCGGCCCGGCAGGTACCCCCTGGTGGGAACATTGGCAGCGAAAGGACTTTATGGGCAGGAGATTTGTGGGCCTCAGGGTTTGGCGGCAGCTAAGTGAGGAGCAGGAGGACCCAAGTGCTGGGTTTAGGTGCTGAAATCTCTTTGTCTGGCCCTGTGGGACCTCAAGTGAGTCACTTCCCTGCCCCGTGCCTCAGTTTCCCCCTGGGTAGAGGGAAGATCATGGCACAGGGCGTCATTGTGCAGAGGGTGGGAGTGGAAGGGGAACAAATCTCATTTGTCTCCTCCTGTGCAGCGGAAATGAACACCCAGAGGATTCTCCAGGGCTGTGTGACATCCACCCAATGTAAAGTCGGCCCCGTCTCGATGAATTTTGGGAACAGAATGACCACAAGGACGAGCGTCGCCTGCTGCGTGGGAGACGCCTGCAGGCCAGCCCCGATTACAGGTACATCTCCGCAGCTCCGCCTCTCCTCCGTCCCCCACAAAATCTCCTGTTCCCCTGAACCTACCCCACGTTACCTTCCCGGGCCTGGTCCTCCCGCCCTGCAGGGGGTGCCCCATTGAATAACACCGAGCCCCTGGCTGGGTGGAGTTTAGTGGGCGGGGCTCTAAGCTCCCACCAGGTGAGAACCCAGCTGACCCCACCCAGGGCGGGATCCAGGGCTCCCTGCTGCAAACCCCTCCCCTGCCCCTGCTGCCCCCGGCGTCCCCCGAGCTACAGCTCCCCCCGCAGGGGGCACCCAGGGCTGAGCCGTGCGGCTTCCCCACTGCTCTCCCTGCCCCCACCCATCCTGGGGCTCGTCCCCCGAGCTGACTGCGTTTGCTCCGCTTCTTCCCAGTGCCCCCGGCTAACACCACCCTGAATGGCCGGCGCTGCCGTGGCTGCTACGCTCTGTTCTCTGAGCAATGCCGTGAAGAGACCATACAGTGTACTGGAGCCGAGACTCACTGTATCGACGCCACTGGGATCATAACTATTGGTAACGTCAGTTCATTTATTCTGGGGTTATTTTTCCTTTGTTTTATCCCCCATCAGGCAGAAGCGAGACGCTGGGTGGAGGCCGCTAGGGAGAGGTGTCGGCTGCAGATCAGGACACCTGGGTTCTGTTCCCAGCGCTGCCCTCCGCTGTGACCTTAGGCCAGTGTTTTTACTTCCCTGTGTGTCTGGTTCTCCTCCGTTCATTGCCTGTCTATCGTTTCATCTGTAAACTCTTTGTGGTAGGGGCAGGCCTCGTCCTGAGACCCCCTGTTGTGCCAGGCACTGGAGAGACCCCTGACCCAGATCGGGGTCCCTCTTGTGCCGGGTGCTGAAGGACTCCTAGTGAGATACAGTCCTTGCCCCCAAAGAGGCTGCAATGTAAACAGGCAAAACAAGGCGCATTCTCCCCATTTTAAAGATGGGGAAACTGAGACACAGAGCAGTGAACTGAACCTAGTTTTGTAGAGTGCCCTAATTCACTGCAAAGCCCCCATTCTTAGAGATCCCAGCGCTGCCGCCAGCACTGAGCTGCCGCTTTCTAGATGGTCCGCGGGGCTCATACAGGCCTGATCCAATCCTGGTGTCATTGGTGGGCTCTGGCTCGGGGCTGCAAGTGACTTGTTCACAGACACATAGCGAGTCTGCGTCGGAGAAGAAGCAGGGGGCATCCAGGACCAGACAGGCTGCGGGGAGCAGAGCAGATGGGGAGATGGAGGCTGTGGGGCCCTGAGGATGGGCGGGGGGGCTGTTGTGTCCTAATGCCGGTCGGGAGCTGCTCCCCTGACAATCACCGGCTTCCCCCCCAAACACACAGGTGGAAGCCCGATGCAGACCGTCATGAAGGGCTGCACTTCTGAGTCCATCTGCGCCCAGATCAAAGTGGGTCCGGGGACCTTCGCGGGGATCCGTGCAGATCTAACCAGGGCCAGCTGCACCGTGGCCTCCGGCAAAACGGGTGTGCCTCCAGCAACCACGATCCCCGGTGCAACAGGCGCAGATCCGACAACCACAACCTCCGGCGTGGCGGGCGTGGCTCCAGGACCAGCCAGGCTCCTCCCCCCAGCCCTCGCTGGGCTCCTTCTGCTGACGCTTCTCTCCTGATTCCCCACCCCATGCAACGGCAACACTGCACTCAAATCCGCCCTGCAGCCGGCGTTAGCCCCTCTCCTCCATGCAGGCGTTCTCGGCTCCTGGGTGGAGTCACCTCCCCCTGATAGTGGATCGTCTCAGCCCACTGGCATACCGCATGGAGACGGCCGGAACACGAAAATGGGTACATGTGTCACTAATGAAGCTGTTTGCATAAATAATGGTGTTTGATTTCTTCACCAAAAAAAGGGGGGTTTCCTGGACCCTGAACACGAGGGGCTGTCTAACCCCCACCATTTGAATTCACAGAAAATAAAACCACACTCTACGGTTTCAAGTATCAGAGGGGTAGCCGTGTTAGTCTGGATCTGTAGAAGCGACAAAGGGTCCTGTGGCACCTTATAGACTAACAGACGTATTGGAGCATAAGCTTTCGTGGGTGAATACCCACGGTTGCATCTGACGAAGTGGGTATTCACCCACGAAAGCTTATGCTCCAATACGTCTGTTAGTCTATAAGGTGCCACAGGACTCTACGGTTTGGCTCTATCTGCTTCTGGGAACCTTCAGCCCCAGGATCATTAAAGCGATTTTGAAAAAAAACCCCACAGCTCTCCTTAAAAGCCGGTATTTAAGGAATAATTCACTCCCTACTTGTGGCCCGGTGATCCTCGGGGAATGGTATAATAAAACCAGCAGCCAAATGTTAAGACCACTAGGAAGCACTAGGGTGTATGCCTGGGAAGGTGAGGTGGGACTTAAGGTCCAACTTCTAAATATTACAGGAATACAAAATCCCTGGAAAATAGGGGTTGAGATAAGAGGGTTTTTTGGGGGGGATACTAGGCGGATCGCCAGCTCCCCGCTATTACCATATGGGTGGGATGGGCTCATTAAATCAGGAATTAAATTGGACAATTGTGGGCTACTGTCCAATACCCGATGGTCATTTGAATTTATGGTTCCTGGACACATACTAAAACCTGGACGTTTTAAAAGGGCACCCCAGTTAAAATAAAGAAACCTAAACTGTCTATCACCCAGGTTAATCCAGGAAAGGTACGGTTAAACCCCCTATTGGTAGAAATAACAATTGGTATGGATTGGACCCAGGTAAACGTGTCAAAACTAGAAGTTGAATGTATACCCTCCTCCCTTCCTATTTTGAAAGCTTGGATAAAAACACACCAGCCCTCTGGTGGCCGAGCAAAGTGAGATATAGTAGGCAAAATATTAGGAGGAACTGGTTCTGGAACAGGAATTATGAATACCGTGGATTTGGAAGTTATTCAAAATAAGCCATGTTCTTTGGCACAAGTACAAGACAGTCTTGTTCGGAAACAAGCGCATACGAACGTTAATGTGGTTCAAATAAGTCAGGGAAGCCTTGGCCGTAGGGTGTACCGAAATGCAAATTCTTAGCTTAGCAACACTTGCACATGAAATGTTTGGGGTAAAATCTGGAAATGTTAGAGGACTAGCACATCTTTTAAAACAACGCAAAGGATCATTGTTCAATACCTGTCGATATGAATGGATGCAATAGGTTTCTGGTATAGAATCATAGAATCATAGAATCTCAGGGTTGGAAGGGACCTCAGGAGGTCATCTAGTCCAAACCCTTGCTCAAAGCAGGACCAACCCCAACTAGGTATGGTGAAACCTAATTTGCTATTGGGTGAATTTGTTATTAAAATGGCTCACCAACAGTCTGTAGAGGCAGAAATATGGAAAGTGAGCCCGCTTCCAAAATTAACCATGGGATCTTTTTGGTTACCCCGAGTTATAGGTCAGCGGGATAGGAAGGAAAAGAAATTATTAGATATTCGAGGGGTACAGAATGGAGCCCGCAAAAATGGGTGTGCTTTTCCTTGCCCGTCACTACGGTACCATGCAGCATAGATACATCATTGGGAATATGTGTTTGAGATGAATTGGAAAAATGTAACGCGTGTTATATAACGGACAGTGTGCATGCGTTGCATCCTGGGAAAATGTGTTTTGGGAAGATGGAAGCATCAGCCAATCCCCACTAGATGAATGTAGATGCAAAGCCAGCGTGGTATATACTAGCAACCATACTAACTATATACCGCAGATAAAAAGAGCACAAAGCCTTGGTTAATGTCTCTGTTACCCTGGGCCTAGATTGGCATGATTTAACTGATCACTTACTTGCAGAAATAGAAGTGACTCAGTTCTTACAGCAAACACAAAAAAACCCAGAAGAACGTGTTATTCAAATACTACGTGCAAAGGGAAATATGCTAAGAATTGCCAAATCTAAAAATAAAAAATAACAGTCTATCATTGATGCAACATTTTACAGGCTGGTTCCCTACTTCTGAGGGTATTCTGTTTCATCTGTTATGAATTGTGTTTGTGTTTGCTTGGTGGGAATGTGTTGTGTGTGTTGCTGGATAAAGAAAATGTTTGTTACGCTACAACCGCAAGCTCAAATGGCCTCTCCGTGTATTGCTTTAAAACAGTTATATGAGGTGTGATCTACTCAAGAATTGTTCTTGAGGGATCACAAGGGGGACAACGTAGCTCTAATATTGATGATTAGTATTAGTATAATGAATATTGTAATAAAATACAGTTTTAAGATTAATTTAGCCTAGGTTTAGGTCCTTTGATTAAAGTTTGCGATGCTAATGTGTAGGCCTCAGACAGGCTGCAAATGTTCGCCGCAGTTTCGGATGTTAGGAGAACGGTAGATTAGAAGGACTGGAATGTTATGGAAGACTTTGTCATAGATAAAAGACGTTTTAGTGTTAGAAGTAGCCTGGTACTAAAAGTGATGTTTATGCCAGGCTACCACTACGTAATACTTTGTGCGAATGAGAGTGAGAACGTTTCGAGGAAGAGAAGCGTGGAGGCCACCGCACATCCAGCTGGCCAAAGGCGGGGCCGAGGCTCAGCCGCGCCGAAAGAAAGCCGGACCGGAGCAGAGTGACGATCCCAGAAGCAAGAGGCTTTAGCTCCTTGGTCAGGTACAGATCACGACTTCCCCCCCCAGAACAGCACCACCCAGAGGGGATCGTCAGCATGCTGCTATTGATTAACCCCATAAACAACTTGACTGATTGGAGGCCTGACCAGGCAAAATGCACAGACTTGCATGGAAGGAAGATCCTCTAACGATGGGGTGTCCTGCATGATGCTTCCGGTTCCGTCCTGCTGTGATGTGGAGCATCGGTCCGGACCGACAGAGCCCGGCTCCTGCCCTCGCTCTCAGCCTAACTGGCCATTAGGTTGATTCGAGCAACAGACTGGTAACTATAACATCTACAGAACTTTGTGTGTGTGTGTCTCTCTCTGTGTGTGTGTGTGTGTGTACAGGGTGCAGGGACACATAGGGATGGTGGAGGGGGGGGGGTTAGGGACACGTGTGGACATTGGCAGATGTGCCTGACTGAATGGAAGAGGTTTGGGGTCAGTCAGGGGCTGCATGGGGAAGGCTCCCCAACTTCCTAACAACCCCCCGCAAAAAACCCTGTCCCGCACTTCTCCCACCCACACCCAACAACCCTCCAGGTTCACTCCCAGGCTCCTTCCCTCTCCCTCAGCTCCTGCGTTACCCCGACTCCCCCCAGCCTTCGCTCTGCTCCTGAGGGGTGCGGGAAACACATTGCTGTGCTGTAGTTTAAATGAATTATTCCACAGAGTGTCGTGCCTAGTAAGGAATCTATTTATCAAAAAACCTTTCCCGAATCTTTTTCACTGTCTGTGCTGTTACAGACACTTGCTGACAGGTATTTTGGAATAAATGACCAAAGTAATTGAAACTGGTGAGATTATATTGTGTTATTTTGGCAGATAACAGCTGCAGAATTTTGAAGAATTTTACTATTTTGGGTGCAGAACTTTTAATGTTTTGGTGCAGAATTCCCCCAGGAGTAAATTTAAATGGCCATTAACAGAAATCAGAGTTGCAGCCGTGTTAGTCTGTAGCCGCAAAAAGAACAGGAGTACTTGGGGCACCTTGGAGACTAACAAATGTAATCACAAGCTCAAATACATTTGTTACTCTCTAAGGTGCCCCAAGTACTCCTGTTCTATTAACAGAAATGACATTCGCCACCTTGTGGTGCATTAAAAAACTACAAACAAAATGATTTTATACATTCCACATAGATAATCATTCAAAAAAATGTCCTTGTTAATTTTTTTACAGCTCCCCCAAAATGTCTAGGGGACAGAAATCGTCTATCGATGGGAAACTCCCGCCCCTGGACACACATAAGAAATTGTACTCACCAGTGTTCCCGATGCTGGCGTGTCTGGAGCAGCTGGCTGGATAAATAGCTGCATTTCTCCGATGAATGCATCTGTTCTGGGATTTTAATGTTCCTGGCTCGGTTGGCTGAAGAACTCAAGACAGGGCAAAGTGAAGTTTGTCCAGGCCGTGAGAATGGCTTTATTTTCAGCCTTGATCTGGATTGTTCTGCTGGCCGCACGTCATTCATGACCGAAAACACCCTCTGCGCTGAAGCATTTCGGCCAGGCAGGCAGAGGGTCCGTTCGGTGTGTGGCACTGAGGATTCCCCGAGATGTTTGCTTGCTTCGTGCCATCTGCCGCACGACGTGATCACTGTAGCGGTGTCATTCCAGCCACACAGTCCCCCCCCCGACCCCATCACAAACTCCTTTAACAGAGGGACCCCATCCAAGAGCGCGTCCTCGTGAATGGTCACATTCGGGCATTTCTCCTGCAGGAACTCGACGGCTGCACGTCTCAGATCTGGCTTTAGAAGCAGCCCCGTCAAATCTCTCCCGTCAGCCGCATGCTTTCCCCAGGCACGGAGGCGGTTTATGGCTGCAGCAATGTCTTGACACACTGAGATAGCGCTAACGTGACTCTTGTTTGACCAGGGACACGGGACCTCACCTGGGGACTGGCCCCGGAGAACGGGGGCGTATCGTGCCCCGACCATGGGAGGGCTTTTGACCAGAGCTGGCCCATGCCACCGGAACCCAACCAATGAAGCCATGGGGTGGATCCTGTGGATAGGACCCTGTTTGTGGCGCCGATTATGTAAGCAGGGGATGGTCCCGCTATTTTGGGTAGGGTGACCAGATGTGGCGATTTTATAGGGACAGTCCCGATTTGTGGGTCTTTTTCTTATATAGGCTCCTATTACCCCCCCACCCATGTCCTGATTTTTCACACTTGCTGTCTGGTCACCCTAATTGTGGGGCACTTTCTTGGCTTCTGCGCTACGGAGGCGGAATCGGACGGCGACAGGATGGGAGGCCTCGCTCCCACTCCCTCAGCCCAGAGACCGGCCTGCCCTGGAGGGCTCCCCTTCCCCCCTCTCCCACGGGGCCCAGTCCTCGTAGCCCCGACGAGGCGGGGGCAGCGCTGAGGAAGGGTGGGGGAGGGGGTTGCTGCCCCCCCCCCAGTTTCCTACCACAGCGGGGCGCAAACCGGAAACGGAACCGCTGCCCCGCGCTCTCGCCGGAGGGACCCGCAGCCCTTAGCTGGGGCCGGAGGGAGAAGTCGCTGTTGGCTGACAGGGCTGCCCCCCAGAAGCGGGAGCAGCACCCCCCACCCCGCCCCAAACAGCCAGGTGTGGCCCACGCTCTGCCCCGAGACCCCGTCCTGCATCCGGCTATTCCCCCGTGGCCCCAGCCCTGGCTGCGCCTCTTCCCCGAAGCGGGTGGGGGCCGGGGATGGGACGAGGGGGGCCAGCCAGCCGGGCGGGACTCAGCGCTAGGGCTGCCAACTTTCTAATCGCACAAACCCGAACACAGAGCCCCGCCCCTTCTGTGAGGCCCCGCCCACTTCCCCGAGGCCCTGCCCCCCGCTCATTACATTCCCCCTCCCTCGGTTGCCCGCTCTGCCCCACCCTCACTCACTTTCACTGGGCTGGAGTGCGGGAGGGGGTGAGAGCTCTAACTGGGGGTGTGGGCTCTGGGGTGGGGCCAGAAACGAGGGGTTCAGGGTGTGGGAGGGGGGCTCCAGGCTCAGGCAGGGGGTTAGGGTATGGGAGGGGGCTCTGGGCTGGGTGCAGGGGGTTGGAGTGCAGGGGGGTGAAGGCTCCGTCTAGGGGTGCAGACTCTGGGGTGGGGATGGGGATGAGGGGTTTTGGGGTGCATGAGGGGGCTCCAGGCTGGGGGTGGGGGTTTGAGTACAGGGGGGTGAGGGCTCCATCTAGGGGTGCAGACTCTGGGGTGGGGATGGGGATGACGGGTTTGGGGTGCAGGAGGGGGATCCAGGCTGGGGGGTGGGGCAGAGGGGTTTGGGGTTCAGGAGGGGGCTCCAGGCTGGGGGGTGAGGCAGAGGGATTTGGGGTGCAGGAGGGGGCTCCAGGCTGGGGGTGGGGGTTTGAGTACAGGGGGGTGAGGGCTCCATCTAGGGGTGCAGACTCTGGGGTGGGGATGGGGATGAGGGGTTTGGGGTGCAGGAGGGGGATCCAGGCTGGGGGGTGAGGCAGAGGGATTTGGGGTGCAGGAGGGGGCTCTAGGCTGGGGGTGGGGGTTTGAGTACAGGGGGGTGAGGGCTCCATCTAGGGGTGCAGACTCAGGGGTGGGGATGGGGATGAGGGGTTTTGGGGGGCAGGGGGTTGGGGCTCGGGGAGGGGGCAGTGTGCAGAGCCCCGTGGCCCCCCGGCCTAGAAGCCAGATCGGTTGGCTGCTTCCGGGGCGCAGCGCGGAGCCAGGACAGACAGGGACTAGCCGGCCTTAGCCCCGCAGCACCGCGGGCCGGACTTTTAACGGCCCAGTCGGTGGCGCTGACCGGAGCCACCAGGGTCCCTTTCCGACTGGGTGTTACAGTCGAAGACCATACTCAGGGCGGCTGGGGCCGGTGTTGGGGCTGCCCAGGGCTGGGACGGGCCGGTTGGGGCGGTGTGAGGTTGGGGGCCGGCCCGGGCAGAGCGGCCTGTGGGGTGGGCTGGCTGGTGGACCGGCACTCGGGGCGGCTGGAGCGGGGTCCTCCGGCTGCGGTGGGGGGCTCAGGGCTCTGGAGAGGCAGGGGGCCGCAGGGGCAGGGTAGGGGCGGGGCCTTGGGCGGAAGGGGCAGGGCCGAGGGGTAGCGTCCCCAAACGAGGGGTTCACGCGCTGCCCATGGTGGGAAATGTAAATCCCCCAGCTGTGTGGGCCGCTTCTACTCCGTGTCCGGGGGTGGGGAGCTGTCCATACGGCTCTGTCCGCCCCCACCCTGAGCAGAGCGGGTATAACGAGGTCCCCACATGCCCCCTCCGGCTGGGAGCCTGGGCTCCCATTAGCCCCCGCAGCCAGCAGCAGCGCGAGCAGCCCCAGAGGGCACTCAGAGCCCTTCCTAGGAGGAAATAGCTCCTCGTTCCCCCGCTGATCGGACGGGAGCCAGGGGAGGGCAGGTCCCGGCCAGCCTGGGCCCAGGGAAGGGACCTGGTGGGGGCTGAGCTCCCTGAGTCTCCCCCACAAAGCCAGGCCGTTTTATTTCCCGTGTCACCGTCGGCGCTGCCCTGGGACGTTTCAGTCGCTCGTGCTGGAAACCAGAGGACGTTATTGTCCGTATCTCGGCGTCTCCATCAGCAAATACAAATGGTTTCTTTCTTCAATTATTCTATGGACCCAGAGGCTTTTTCACAGTTCCTGGAGGGCTCTTAATCGTACCAGGTTGTTACAGCCTGGGTACAGGTCTCTTTCCTAACCTCCTTAATATCTGAAGTATCAGAGGGGTAGCCGTGTTAGTTTGGATCTGTAGAAGCTACAAAGAGTCCTGCGGCACCTTATAGATTAACAGACACATCCGACGAAGTGGGTATTCACCCATGAAAGCTTATGCTCCAATACGTCTGTTAGTCTATAAGGTGCCACAGGACCCTTTGTAGCTTCTTAATATCTGAGTACGCCCTAGAAATGACACTGCTTAGATGGCAAATTTTCTTAATAACATTTAACACGTCTAGTGTTGGATTGTATTTTCCTTAAGGCACGTTGAGAATCATCCAGTTGGATCACTGCAGATATACACTCGGGATTCCTATAGTACCTTATAAAACTGAACAGTTTCCAGGGGCTAAAACAGGCTTTTAGATCAGCCCTTTGTAAATACAAGTTCAATTTATAAATTGGTTTTTATGTTTTGAATCTTTACACCTTGACTTCCTTGAACTGGAGTGTGTTTCATTTGTGCTGGGGAATTATCAAATGCATTGTATACTAGATTACAATGTTTAAGAGTTTATTTCTAGTTACTGAGTAACTTAATAAGAAAAGAAAACATATCGCCATTGGAAAAAGGTGATAACATCGTTATCCACTAGAAATACACCTTCAGGTGTCTTAGAGCTGATGGGAAACTCTTGTCGGCCAATCTATTGTAATATTTTCTTTCCATTTATCACCTGAAAAGCTTTTTGTTTTTTCTTTTTTTCTTTAAACTAGTGCCAAAACAAACTTCTCTAATGTATTAGTTATTCCATGTTTTAGAAGAATGTTTGCGGGAAAACTCAACTGCTTTACTTCATAACTTTTTCATGAGAAATGAAATACACGAATTAAAAGTGCATATAATTGCTTGCTTATAATTTTCCACAAGGTAATATAAATTAAAATAAAAAAGTATGTGGGTGTTTGAGGGGGATTGGTGTGATGTGGTGCAAATATTCTGCGAATGTTGAGCAAATATTCTGCATGAATTTTATTTACCAGTTAAAGTTATTAGTTTTTGTATTAAGTCTCCAAAACTGACAAAGGAAAGTACATGCAAAGTAATGCCTATTTGAAAACATTATCCCAGCTATACATACAAAATGAGGGGGTCTAAATTAGCTGTTACCACTCAAGAAAGAGATCTTGGAGTCACTGTGGATAGTTCTCTGAAAACACCCACTCAATGTGCAGTGCCATCAAAAGAGTGAACAGAATTTTGGGAACCATAAGAAAGGGAAAGATAACAAGAGAGAAAATATAATAATGCCTCTATATAAATCCGTAGTACGCCCACATCTTGAATACCGTCTGCAGATCTGGTCACCCCATCTGAAAAAAGATCTATTGGAATTGGAAAATGTACAGAGAAGGGCAACAAAAATGATTAGGGGGATGGAACAGCTTCTGTATGAGGAGATGGATGGATGGTGATGGATGGCAGGCGAGAGATCACTTGATCATTACCTGTTAGGACCATTCACTCCGGGGCACCTGGCATTGGCCACTGTCGGTGGACAGGATACTGGGCTGGATGGACCTTTGGTCTGACCCAGTACGGCCATTCTTATGTTCTTAGATTAAAAAGACTGGGACTGTTCCATTTGGAAAAGAGATGAGTAAGTGGGGATATGATAGAGGTCTATAAAATATTGAAGGCTGTGGAGGAAGTGAATTAGGAAGTGTTATTTACTCCTTTACATTACACACGAACTAGGGGTCACTCAGTGAAATTAATAGGCAGCGGGTTTAAAACAAACTAAAGGAAGTATTTTTTCACACAGCGCACAGTTAACCTGTGGAACTCCTTGCCTGAGGATGTTGTGAAGGCCAAGACTGTAACAGGGTTCAAAAATTGATTCAAAGATTGGTTGATTTTGGCCAAACTTGTTTCATTTCCAGCTGACAATTGTTCAGTTTCCAGCACATTTTAGCTGAAAATGTTTCACTTGTGAACTCAAACGTTTTTAAGTTTTTGACTTTTTGGGGAAATTGATTTGCTTTTGGCAGTTTCTGGTAAAAAATTGTTCTGTTTTCAGCCAAAAACATTGCAAATCACAGCCAGCTTGAAACCAGAGCTCTTGTCAAGGTCATTAGGAAGGTGATGGGAACCCCTGGAATGATTTTGCTGGCATGGTAGACTCTCGACTGCCTTGCAGGGCCCTGGTCCTTCTCCATGCCCAGGTCCCTCTATTCCGCTCTGCGTTTAAACGGGGCTGAACGTCAGTGTCAAGGGAATGAAGGAGGGAAAAGAACAAAAACACCCTCAGAGCTGTAGCCGTCCCCATGCCCAGCACTTCCGTGTACCAGGAACTTTGCAAAGGTTATTACGAGGTCTGGTGGAGATTGGCGGTATTGTTGTAATGTTTACAATGAAAAGGAGAGACGGGTCCTGTAACTTTCCCAAGGACACGGAGTGATTGGTGGAGCTGGGAAGAGAAACCAGGAGTCCTGGGTCGAAGCCCTGATCTAACCCAGTGGCTCTCAGCTTTTCCAGATGACTGTACCTGTTTTCGGAGTCTGATTTGTCTTGCGTACCCCCAAGTTTCTCCTCACTTAAAAACGACTTGCTTACAAAAGCAGAAATAAACAAACAAACAAAAAAGTCACAGCACATTCTTACTGAAAAATTGCTGAGTTTTCTCTAATCCAGTGATTCTCAGCCAAGGGTCTGTGTACCCCTGGGGTACGCAGAGGTCTTCCTGGGGGTACATCAACTCATCTAGACATTTGTCTCATTTTACAACAGCCACATAAAAAGCACTAGCCAAGTCAGTACAAACTAAAATTTCATACGGACAAGGACGTGTTTCTACTGCTCCATAGACTATCCACTGAAATGTAAGTGCAATATTTATATCCCAATCGATTTATTTTATAATTATATGGTAAAAATGCAAAAGTCAGCAATGTTTCAGGGATGCTTTGGTATTTTTATGTCTGATTTTGTCAGCAAGTCGTTTTTAAGTGAGGGGAATGCAGAACAAATCAGAGTCCTACAAGGGGTACAGTCGCCTGGAAAGACTGAGAGTCTAACCCACAAAATCCTGCTCCCCGCTGAGAACAGAACCCCAGGGTGCTTGCTCCTAGCCCCCTGCTCTAACCCATTAGCCCCCAGTCCCTCCTCAGAGCTGGGGAGAGAACCCAGGAGTCCTGACAACCAGTTTTAACTACTTGACACCCCCCTCACTTCTCTATGGAACCCAGGAGTCCTGACCTGCAGGCCCCCTTTCTCCTGCATTAACTAGACCCCTCATCCTTATAGAACCCAGATTTCCAAGGCCCACCCAACCCTACACACACTATAGTGTGTGCTTCCACTCTATAGAACCCAGGCGTCCTGGCTCCCACCCCCTCTTCTCTATCCGCTGGATCCCGCTTCTCCCAAGGACAGGAGAAGGACGCCGGAGTCCTGCCCTTAATCTAGATGTCGTCAGGAATGGAACCCAGGAGTCCTGTCCCCGTTCCTTCGCTCCAACGTGTGACTGGCTACCCCTTGTCGCCTTCCAAGGGGAGTTGCTTGCACTCATTCCCCTAGTTCGACTTCCCAGCAGGAAGGGAGGAGGATTCGTCAGTGTGCGCAGACAGCCACCATGCAGGGCTGGTGAGGGGAACAGGAGCGGACAGACGCTAAAGCGAGCAGATCTGTTCAAGTGTCTCTATTGCATCATGGCAGGTACCTGAGCCCGTCTATAAAAGGGGAACGAGAGACAGGGACAGCCCCGGTGTAACAGGAACCAGGGAGAGCCGGGTGCAGCTTTTCCACTGGGCAGAATTAGCCACCGACTTCACCCAGGCAAACTTTACTTCAAGGAGCTTTTGGTAAGTGACACCCCCTTTGCTTTGCTTGTGCTCTAACCACAAGACCCCACTCCCCTTCTCCAGCCAAGGATAGACTCTGGGAGTCCAGGCTCCTAGTCACCCTGC
The DNA here is from genome assembly GCA_033296515.1 of Macrochelys suwanniensis. Lineage (NCBI taxonomy): Eukaryota > Metazoa > Chordata > Testudines > Chelydridae > Macrochelys > Macrochelys suwanniensis. Next base: position 1,497,089 of record CM065795.1, read on the forward strand.
TTTAACCCACTAGACTCTACTCTCCTCCTGGAACTGCAGGCAGAACCCAGGAGTCCTGGCTCCCTGTCCCTCCTGCTCTAACCACTAGACCTCACTGCCCTTCCAGAGTGAAGGGTAGAACCCAGGAGTCCTGGCTCCGAGCCCCACTCCTCCACCCTATGACTGTTAATGGATGTTTTGTATTGAGGACTGTTTGCAATGGCACAATAAGGGGGGTGAGGAGGAGAGAGGGTGGCTTCCTGGTCCTGCTGGCAGTCTGGGGAGCTCTGCAGGGAAGCGTGGGACCAGAGGCAGCCTGCAAAGAACAAGCCTAGAACAAAGTGGCCTCAGTTGTCTCTCACTGCCATGGGCAGTTGCCTGCGTTCTCTCCCACTGTTTAGGGAGCAGCCTGTTTTGTCTCCCACTGTTTAGAGAGCAGCCTGCTTTGTCTCTCTCTTGTTTGTGTTCTTGTGGGTGATTGTTCTGGATACCCAGAAACAGAGTCACTTTATGCTGCTACCTTCCAGCAGGAGCATTTCAAGTTTCTCTCTGACTGATCTATGTGGGTGCCATGAACATACCAGCCGCGAAGGGGTCAGAAGTGGGGCTACCTCAGAACTGTGGCAAACAGCTTGGTGGTTCCCCACCCCTGTCGACTGGATCACGCATGTGCAGTCCCTCTTCTGATCTCATTTCAGCCCATCTGTGATCAATCCCCCAGCCAGAGATTTGCCCGCATCCCAGACCCCAGCACCGATCTACGGCTTCCCCTTCACCATGAAGGCTTCTCTTGGTGTCTGCATCCTCGCTGCTCTCCTGGCGACGGGTGAGTGGGGTCTGTTCCTACAGGGGCTTATTTCCTAAGTTCTCCGACGTACCAACAGCTCAGAGCCGCCTGCCGGGTGAAACTCTTAAGGAACGTAACTGAAAAGCAGCCAGAGAATAATGGGGGTTCAGCTGAGGGCGTCCGAGTGACAACATCCGAGGAGGAGGGGCTGGAAGTCATAAAGTCCCCGTGACAGTGAGTGAAACACTTGTGGAAATGGGAGGAAATATTTATTCTTTCAATCACTAGAAATGTGTCCTGACTGGGCATGTTTCAGAGCCGGCCAGAGACCAGGGATATTCCCAAAAGGGGATTTTCCCCCCGAGTTTGTCTGAAAGGCAGCGGATCTGAATTGCACTAACAGGAGCTCAAGACACTATGAAAGCCATTTCTGCACGATCCCCAGCGGGGGTCAAAGGACCGTAGCTCCATTGGGGTCACTGGGGCCAGATCCACAATTAAATTCAAGAGAAAGTGAGGGGGCAAGGAAGGGACAAATCCAGACCATCATGGTCTCTCTCCTTCTCCAGGGGCCTGTCTGCAGTGCGAGGTTTGCACTGGACCAGGAACCAGCTGCACGGGCAGCAATCAGACCTGCGCCGCTGGGCAAGACTCTTGTGGCATCTTTCTTTCCGAAGTCATGCTGGGTAGGTGAAATGAACCCTTATCGACATAGGTCAGGGAACAGGCTGGGGAGCTAGGACTCCTGGGTTCTATTCTACACCTTCCTCTGGGACGGGAGTGGGGTGGCTGGGTTTGAACAGGCCATGAGTGGGAGCCAGGACTCCTGGGTTTCTATGCCAGACCCTGTGGGCTACCTCCCAATGGGGCTTCGACTCAGCATTGCAAGCCGCGGCTCTCAACCGAAAGGCCCAGGCAGTCACAGGGAATTCGCGACAGTTTGCCGTGCCGCGTCAGTAAAAGCAGACGCCCGTCCCGTGTGAAGAAGAGGTGCTAGGTAGAATACCACCAACGGGACACGGTTGCGACACACTGTATGAACTGAAGAGAACAGGTCTGCTGTAAGAGCTCGGGGAAGGAGCTCTGGGACCCCCAAAGTCACAGTGGCTGAAACTGAAGCCATACACGTCCACCTTAACTGCGCTTGGGAATCAATCCCAGTGACTAGCCAGCCCGTGGGCCAGGGGCCCACTCAGGATGGGATCCTGAAAAGCCACCACCCTGAGTGGGAGCCACCTAAGCCAGCCAATAGGAAATGCCGAAGAGAGGGGTGTAGCCTAAGCCCCGCCCCTCACCCAGAGTTCGGCCATAAATCCGCGCCAAGCTCTGGTTGGGATCCACAGCCAGGAACCCCTCGCCGGGAGTCGGGCATCTGATCTGGGTCAGCCCTTCCTTGCAAATGACAGTGCGGGAGGAGGGGCTGCCCCAAGACCCCAGCAGCTGGGTGTTCATCTGGGCCCTGGGAGAGCCAAGTTCAAATCCCCACTCGGCCCGAATCAGGCTGAGGACTTCAGCCCAGATCCCTCCCCTGCTACGGTCGTGCCTGGCCCCCTGGATCCGGGGGGTCTCTCTGTCTCCCCTGTTGCAGCCGCCCCACGTTGTATGAAATAGTTAAACATTCCCTGGAACCTGATCGCCCACATCCACTGGTCTCTTGGGTATATGGGAGCCAAATCGCCCACCACACCTCCTCCCTGGCTGGGCTTTGTGCAGGGCCCGATCCGGTGGGCGTGCTCCGAGGGCGTCCCCTGGATCAGGCCCCGCAGGTGAGATCGGCAGGGGGATGTTTAGTTTGTGAATCCCGCCGTGGGCTGGCTATGGGGTGAGCAGGACACACAGCGTCAGGGTTTCGGTGGTCCTTCACGTACCCCCTGGCGGAAACTTTGGTAACTGGTGCTTTCTTAGGGCAGACTTGTTCTCTTCAGTTCATACAGTTCGTCGCAACCGTGTCCCGTTGGTGGTATTCTACCTAGCACCTCTTCTTCTTTACACGGTACGGGCGTCTGCCTTTACTGACGCTGCATGTCAAACTGTCGCCAGGACAGTATTTGAACTGTCCAAACTGCAAACACCGTGAATTCCCTGTGACTGCCTGGACTTTATGGGCAGGAGATCCGGGGCCCCCAGGGTTAGGCGGCCGCAGAGTGGGGAGCTGGAGGATCTAAGCACTGGATTTAGGTGCTGGAATCACTTTGTCTAGCCCCCTGGGACCTTGGGTAAGTTACTTCCCCTCCCAGTGCCTCAGTTTCCCCATGAACATAAGAACATACGAACATAAGAATGGCCGTACTGGGTCAGACCAAAGGTCCATCCAGCCCAGTATCCTGTCCACCGACAGTGGCCAATGTCAGGTGCCCCGGAGTGAGTGGTCCTAACAGGTAATGATCAAGTGATCTCTCTCCTGCCATCCATCACCCCCCTCCGACAAACAGAGCCTAAGGACACCATTCCTTACCCATCCTGGTCAATAGCCATTAATGGACTTCATCTCCATTAATTTATCCAGTTCGCTCTTAAACCCTGTTATAGTCCTAGCCTTCACAGCCTCCTCAGGCAAGGAGTTCCACAGGTTGACTGTGCGCTGTGTGAAGAAGAACTTCCTTTTATTTGTTGTAAACCTGCTGCCCACTAATTTCATTGGGTGGCCCCTAGTTCTTCTATTATGAGAACAAGTAAATAACTTTTCCTTATTCACTTCCTCCACACCACTCATAATTTTATATACCTCTATCATATCCCACCTTAGTCTCCTCTTTTCCAAGCTAAAAAGTCCTAGCCTCTTTAATCTCTCCTCATATGGGACCTGTTCCAAACCCCTAATCATTTTAGTTGCCCTTCTCTGAACCTTTTCTAATGCCAGTATATCCTTTTTGAGATGAGGAGACCACAATTGCATGCAGTATTCAAGATGTGGGCGCACTATGGATTTATATAAGGGCAATAAGATATTCTCCGTCTTATTATCTATCCCTTTTTAATTATTCCTAACATCCTGTTTGCTTTTTTGACTGCTGCTGCACACTGCGTGGACGTCTTCAGAGAACTATCCACGATGACTCCAAGATCTCTTTCCTGATTAGTTGTAGCTAAATTAGCCCCCATCATATTGTATGTATAGTTGGGGTTATTTTTTCCAATGTGAATTACTTTACATTTATCCACATTCAATTTCATTTGCCATTTTGTTGCCCAATCACTTGTGAGATCTTTTTGAAGTTCTTCACATTCTGCTTTGGTCTTAACTATCTTGAGCAGCTTAGTATCATCTGCAAACGTTGCCACCTCACTGTTTACCCCTTCTTCCATGGATAGAGGAAGGATAATGGCCCAGGGCTGTTGTTGAGAAGTGGGCATCGATGGGGTGGGATTGGAAGGGGAATAAATCTCTGTCTTCTCCTCCTGTGCAGTGGGATTGACGACCCAGAGGATCCTCAAGGCCTGCGTGACGTCCAGCCAATGTCAAGCCGGCCCCATCTCTGTGAATTTTGGGAATGTAGTGACATCCAGGACGATCATCACCTGCTGCGTGGGAGACACCTGCAAAACAGTCAATGTTACAAGTAAATCTCCCCGTCTCTGCCTCTCATCCTCGATCCCCCTGCACCTCCTGATGCCTGGAACCTGCCCCATGTTAACTTCCTGAGACTGATCCTCCCGCTCTGCCGGGGGCGCCCCATTGAATAGCACTGAGACCCTGGGAATACTCCTCCCTCCCTGAAGGGGGTGCCCCATTGAATAACACTGAGACCCTGGCTGTGTGGCGGTTAGTGGGTGGAGCTCACCAGGTGAGAACCCAGCTGACCCCACCCGGTGGGGCAGATCCAGGGCTCCCTGCTGCAAATCTCTCCCCTGCCGCCTTCCGTGCCCCGGAGCTGCAGCTCCCCCTGCAGGGGGCACCCAGGGCTGAGCGGTGCAGCCCCCCCGTGGCTCCCCCTGCCCCGACCCATCCTGGGGCTCGTCCCCCGAGCTGACTGCATTTGCTCCGCTTCTTCCCAGTGCCCCCGGCTGACACCAAACCCAACGGCCGGCGCTGCCTTGGCTGCTTCGCTCTGACCACTGAGCAATGCCGTGAAGATGCCATAAAGTGTACGGGAGCCGAGACCCAGTGTATTGACGCCGTTGGGGCTGTAATGATGGGTAACGTCTCTTCATTTATTCTGGGGTTCTTTTTCCTTCGCTGTTTTCCCCCCGTTGGGCAGAAGCGAGACGCTGGGTGGGGGCCGCTAAGTAAAGGTATCGGCTGCAGATCAGGACACCTGGGTTCTGTTCCCAGCGCTGGCCCCTCGGTGTGACCTTGGGCCAGCGTCTCCCCCTCCCTGTGCCTCTGGGTCACCTCCATCCATTGCCGGTCAATAGTTTAGTCTCTAATCTCTTCGTGGTAGGGACTGGTTTAGTCCTGGGAGCCCCTGTTGTGCTGGGCACTGCACAGACCCACAACAAAGATAAGGGATCCGTGCTGTGCTGGGCACTAAAAACTCATAGGGAGATATAGTCTGTGCCCCAAAGAGCCTGCAATCTCTGCAGGCATAGTGGGGATCATTCTCCCCATTTAAGAGGTGGGGAAACTAAGGCACTGAGCAGTGCCGTGACTTGCCAAGGTCACACAGGAAGGCTGTGGCAGGGCTGGGAACTGACCCTAGTTTTGTGCAGTCCCATCATGTTGCCTTAACTCACTACAAAACCACCCGTTTTGGAGATCCCACCGCTCCCACCAGCACTGAGTTGCTGCTTTGTGGATGAATTGTTGGGCCTTATCCAATCCAGGTGTTGTCGGTGGGCTCTAGATTGGGGCTGCAAGTGACTTGGTCAAGGACACACAATGAGTCTGCATCAGCGGGGGCAGCCATCCAGGGCCAGACAGGCTCGGGGGGAGCACAGCAAATGAGTAGATGGAGGCTGTGCGGGTGGGGGGGGAGTTTGGAGGGGCCCTGAGGAGGGGGAGTCTGTTGTGTCCTGCTCCTGCCTGAGGAATGAAGCTGCTCCCCTGATAATCACCTACTTCCCCTCCACCCTACACGCAGGTAAGATCCCAATATCGACTGTCATGAAGGGCTGCGGTTCCGAGTCCATGTGCAACCACTTAAATGTGACTTCGTCAGCCTTCACAGGGATCAGTCTGAATCTAACCACAGAGAAATGCACACCGGCCCCCGGCGCGGCGGGTGTGACTCCAGGAGCAACCGGGCTCCTCCTCCCGGCCCTCGCTGGGCTCCTCCTGCTGAATCTACTCTCCTGAATCCTGACCCAGTGCAACGGGCGACACCGCACTGAGATACGCCCTGCAGCCCGCGTTAGCCCCTCTCTCCCCGAGCAGTTCTCAGCTCCCGGACGGACTCACATCCCCTTGATGCTGTTTCACTGAATAAAACACACTGGAGACCAAACTCTCTGGATTTATTTATTTCAGTGGGGAAAATTGACGTGGGTGGTGCCGTCAAGAAGCCAGTTAAGACCACAAGAGCGGCCACAGCTAGTCCAGTGTCCTGTCCCCTTCAGGGGAAGGGCACAGAACACCACAATATTGGAGAGACCCACCCCTGACTTCTCCTCCTGGCTGCTGGCCGTCAGGGGTTTAGGGACACCCAGAGCATGGGGCTTTGTCCCTGACCATCTTGGCTAATAGCCATTGATGGCCCGATCCTCCAGGAATGGATCTAGTTCTTTTCTGAACCCCCTTATACTGTTGCCCATCCCCACATCCCCTGGCAATGAGTTCCACAGGTTAATTGTGCGGTGTGGGAAATACTCTTATTTGTATGAAACCTGCTGCCTGTTCATTTCATTGGGTGACCCCTGGTTTTGGTGCTGTGGGACAGGGGAAATTGCAGTTCTCTAGTCACTCCCCCTCCCCCCCCGTCACACCCAGGTGCCCCTCCTCCGCCCTTTGTGCTGCTTCCTGGGGCAAATGGGTCACCCGGCCTCCACATTTCTCTGTTCTCAGCTCTGGCTAGCACCTGCCGAGGATGGGCCCCGGCCATCTGTTGCCAGGATACAGCGTGTCCAGCCATTGTCTAGAGGACATGGCGGTCACACCTGTGCTCTAGGGGTCTCTGCACAATCACTCACCCTTGTCCCACCCTCTAGATACTTATGCAACACACAGGGGAAACTGAGGCACACACAGGCTTCAGACAAAACAGGAAGAAAATTCCCACTTTGGCCCGCACAGGCCGGGAGCTACACAGGAGAACGTCAGTGCAGCCGCCCGCGGGGGGTGCAAACGCTTTGGGACCTGCCGAAGGAGCCACGGTACGAGACCTGCTGGACCCAGTCGTGAAGGAGCGGCGCCGTGGGGCTGTCCCGCGGGGAGCTGGGGGTCTGGCAATAAGAAGGGGACGTTCCCAGAGAGCCTGTATCATGGTCGGGTACACGGGACGCTCTGGGGTGCTGTGACACGTTCCTCTCCCCTTAGCCCCACTCCCCGAGCCCCCCTGCTCCGTTTCAGTCCGCCTTGTAGCAGCTCCGTCGTTAATCAGGGCCGTCCCCATCCATACCCAAACTACGCAGCTGGGTAGGGCACCAGGAAATGTGGGGCACCAAATTGCCCCACATTTCCTGGTGCCCTACGCAGCTGCGTGCTGCTCCAGCAGCCAGCCCGACCCCCCGGCCGGCTGAGGTGGCCAGGAAAGCTGCCCCTGCTCCTGCCCAGCGCCCATTCAACCCCTCCCCTAAAGCCCCCACCCCTGCTCCGCCCCCGCCCCGCCTCTTCCCACCTCTTCTCCGACCCAGCCCCGCCCCTTCCCCATAGCCCCGCCCCTGCTCCACCCCCCGCCCCGCCTCTTCCCACCCCTGCCCCGCCCCAGCCCCACCCCTTCCCCATAGCCCCACCCCTGCCCCGCCTCTTCCCACCTCTTCTCCGACCCAGCCCCACCCCTTCCCCATAGCCCCACCCCTGCTCTGCCCCCGCCCAGACTCTTCCCACCCCTGCTCTGCCCCAGCCCTGCCCCTACTCCACCCCTTCCCCATAGCCCCACCCCTGCTCTGCCCCTGCCACGCCTCTTCCCACCCCTGCTCCGCCCCCGCCCCGCCTCTTCCCACCTCTTCTCTGACCCAGCCCCGCCCCTTCCCCATAGCCCCGCCCCTGCTCCACCCCCGCCCCGCCTCTTCCCACCCCTGCTCCGCCCCAGCCCCGCCCCCACTCCACCCCTTCCCCATAGCCCCACCCCTGCTCCGCCCCCGCCCCGCCTCTTCCCACCCCTGCTCCATCCCAGCCCCGCCCCCACTCCACCCCTTCCCCATAGCCCCAGCCCCTGCTCCATCCCTGCCCTGTCTCTTCTTCACTCCCCAGCATCTGGAGCCATAGAAAAAGGCTGGCTAATTACTGACTTCTTTAATTTTTACTTTCAGTTTGCTGGGGATTGGCCTAGCGCAGACCCGCACATTTGTCTGAACTAGGGTGACCAGATGTCCCGATTTTATAGGGATAGTCCCAATATTTGGGGCTTTTTCTTATATAGGCTCCTATTACCTCTTCCCCCCCACCCCCAAACTCCGGCTATTACAATGTGGAAACTAGGCAGAGCGCTAAAAAATATAAAGCGAGGGAAAGTAGCTGGGGAGGAATGTGTTACGGTTGAAATGCGACAATCCCTGAAGGACGATTCAAATTCTTACCTGCTAAAGCTTCTCAATCAGATAGGCACACCAGGAGAACTTCTGGAGGACTCCAAGAGGTCAATCTCCATTCCTCTACCGAAGGTTGATAATGCTGGAGACTGTGAAGAACATCGAACTATAAACCCAAGGAGCCGCACACTCACAGATCTGTGGAGAACTGTTGGCACATGGGCACATCTCGAGACAAGAATTAGCAGAAGTCAGATGGGTTTCGCCCAGGAGTGAGTATGAGGGAGGCGGTTTTTGCCCCGAGGGTCTTACGTTAGCATGGGAAAGAAGTACTTTGCAAAGAGACTATTGAAAGTGATTTGGCAACATCCAACATGACAAGATGATACGTATCCTTGAAGAATGTAGGATTGACTTCCAAGATCATCATAGAATCATAGAATCTCAGGGTTGGAAGGGACCTCAGGAGGTCATCTAGTCCAACCCCCTGCTCAAAGCAGGACCAAACCCAATTAGATCATCCCAGCCAGGGCTTTGTCAAGCCTGACCTTAAAAACCTCTAAGGAAGGAGATTCCACCACCTCCCTAGGTAACCCATTCCAGTGCTTCACCACCCTACTAGTGAAAAAGTTTTTCCTAATATCCAACCTAAACCTCCCCCTCTGCAACTTGAGACCATTACTCCTTGTTCTGTCATCTTCTACCACTGAGAACAGTCTAGATCCATCCTCTTTGGAACCCCCTTTTAGGTAGTTGAAAGCAGCTATCAAATCCCCCCTCATTCTTCTTTTCTGCAGGCTAAACAATCCCAGTTCCCTCAGCCTCTCCTCATAAGTCATGTGCTCCAGCCCCCTAATCATTTTTGTTGCCCTCTGTTGGACTCTTTCCAATTTATCCACATCCTTCTTGTAGCGTGGGGCCCAAAACTGGACACAGTACTCCAAATGAGGCCTCACCAGTGCCGAATAGAGGGGAATAATCACGTCCCTCGATCTGCTGGAAATGCCCCTACTTATACAGCCCAAAATGCCGTTAGCCTTCTTGGCAACAAGGGCACACTGTTGACTCATATTCAGCTTTTTGTCCACCGTAACCCCTAGGTCCTTTTCTGCAGAACTGCTGCCCAGCCATTCGGTCCCTAGTCTGTAGCAGTGCATGGGATTCTTCCGTCCTAAGTGCAGGACTCTGCACTTGTCCTTGTTGAACCTCATCAGATTTCTTTTGGCCCAATCCTCTAATTTGTCTAGGTCCCTCTGTATCCTGTCCCTACCCTCCAGCGTATCAACCACTCCTCCCAGTTTAGTGTCATCTGCAAACTTGCTAAGGGTGCAGTCCACACCATCCTCCAGATCGTTGATGAAGATATTGAACAAAACCGGCCCCAGCACCGACCCTTGGGGCACTCCACTTGATAACGGCTGCCAACTAGACATGGAGTCATTGATCACTACCCGTTGAGCACGACCATCTAATTAAGATCTGTAATTAGATCTGTAATTAAGATCTGTAATTAGTAACAAGCTCGTTCTGGGGACAGAAAGCAGCAATCCGAAGGAAGTGGGAACTGCGTATTGCAGCATCAAAGAGGTGAAACCCATGGTTGCATTGTATAATTCCAACTATTTAGCATATACATAGAAGTTAGAATGAGGGAACGTTTAGAAGACAGCGAGCAGGGCATACAGGTCAATAGCCCAGACAACAACAACGTAAGACACGCCAAGGAACCAATTCATGTCACTTTGAGGAACTTCAGAACATGCTTCCTTCTGGGAGCAATGGCAGCAAGAAATATGGAAAGACGATTAACGATAGGAAGACAAAAAATATGCTAATACGTAAAGGCCATAATGCACATGGAAGGCAACACCTGTATCTCCACGGTCAAATGGTGAAACAAATGAATCGTTTCCCCTATTTAGGGAGTCTAATAACATCCGACTGAGGGGGTGAGGAAGAAATCAGGAGAGGGACCCAGCTTGCAAAAACTGCCCCCAACAACTTCCCGCAAGGTCTGTGTCGTCAAAGGTAAAACGACGCATCTGCACTAGATTGCTGCCGTTCTGCATGTGGTCAGCCCTGTTGTACCAAAGAGAATAACTTCTTTCTGTGGACACGTAACTTGGTGAACGCAGACCAGCTCGATTCAAGGGCACAGACAGGCCGGCAAGATGTCAGGCAAAGCAGGAAGAGGTGGAAGGAGAGCCAGCTAGGTGCGAACCATCAGCCGACCGGCTGGTCTCCGAAGAAGAGGGGAAGTTTTAAACCTCTGTCCCAACGGTGGAAGAGACCGTCCCATGCTGGCAGGCCACTGCATTGGATTTAACCCTGCCTCCGAGTGGTACCTAGCAGAGGGTGAGGAGATTCGTCCCCCTGATCCCGCAGCTATCGTTGGGTTTGTTACCTTCCCCCAAAGCAAACCATACAAAGGAATAAAGGACGAGTCTCCAGGAATCCAATATACATCCAAGAATGAAACTTAAGGGGTGGCAGAAAACTCGGTTAACGCCAGGTGAGGAGAAATCTTGAGCTCTTTCCTTAGAGAAATTCTAGTTCTGCCCCAGCTTCTACCCACTAGACTCCCCTCTCGCCCCAGAGCCAAGGATAGGACCCAGGAAACCTGGCTCCTGGCCCCACTTCTCTAACCACTAGGTCCCACTCCCCTCCGGGAGCCAGGAGTAGAATCCAAGACACCTCGTTTAATCCAACATGCCCCTAGCAGGCAGGAATAGAAGCCACATTACTTGTGGCATCTGGTTCATGGCAGGTCTCTGGCCTTTTAAAATCTAGCTTTCAATTGAAGCTTTTCTTGCAATTATGTTTTTTCTAAAAAATATCGGGGCTTGTTTAAAAAACTCTCCCACCTTTTTTTCCCCCCAACCAAACCAGAAGCCAAGTTTTGGGGGGAGGAGGATGGAGGGACATAGAAAAGAAAATAATTGGGGGAGGAAATAAGAAACGCAGACAACATTTTTGAGGAATATTTTGGTGAAACTTTTCGGGTTAAAAAAAAAACCCGAAAGGAAAAGAACAGGGATCTCCTTTCCAAAAATAACGCCTTGTTCCTCAAAGACAAATTGTGAAAGCTGGTTTTCCCCCTTCCCTTTTTGCGACTTTAAGCCAACAGATGCTGTAACGATACTGGTTCTGGCGGGACCTAACTGAGAGTGCCAGTTCAGGACAAATTGCTTCAAACAGGGCAACTACAGCCCAAGGCTGGGGTTTTCCCACCTCTAAGGCAAACCAAACCAGCCAGACGGAGGAGACTTTGGTTTTACCCCACTGGCTAACCACACGTCATCCCAAGCAATCCCCTAAGACACTCCAGTTTCCCAGTCTCACCACCAGTGCCACTCGTTATGGGGACAACTGGTCATGAAAACCAATGCCCCAGTAAAAGAAAAAAGGTTCTCTCGATCCCAAAGGACCAAGCCCCCAGATCCAGGTCACTATACAAATCAGATCTTACCCACAAATCACGCTGTTGCCAATCCTTTAGAATCTAAAATCTAAAGGTTTATTCATAAAAGGAAAAAGGTCTAGGTGAGAGCTAGAATTGGTTAAAAGGAATCAATTACATACAGTAATGGCAAAGTTCTTGGTTCAGGCTTGCAGAGATGGAATAAACTGCAGGTTCAAATTCAAATTAAGTCTCTGGATTACATCCACAGCTGGGATGGGTCCTTCAGTCCTTTGTTCAAAGCTTCCATTTGTAGAAAGGTTCTTCCAGAGGTAAGAAGCAGGAATGAAGACAAAATGGAGATGAGGCAGCAGCCTTTTATAGTTTCTTCCAGGTGTAAAGACACCTCTTTGTCCTTACTGTGGAAAATCACAGCAAAATGGAGTCTGGAGTCACATGGGCAAGTCCCTGCATAACTTGCTGAGTCACAGGCGTGTCTGCCATCTCTCAATGGGTCCATTGTATCGCTAATGGCCCTTAATGGGCCATCCAGCAGGCCTAGCAGAGCTCATAGCTTGTCTGTGATCCCAGAAGCCCAGCCCCAGTTTGAAATACAGACAGTATAAAGCCAATATTCATAACTTCAACTACAAAACTGATACATACATATAAATGATATAATCATAACCAGCCAAGCATAACCTGGTCTTAGACACCTCATTTGACCCCCTTTATATAAGATTTGGTGCCACTACAGGACCTCGGTTGTAACAATGATCTATATGGTCGCAGTTATTGTCAATAACGTCACAGATGCAATTCGTGAGCGGGGTTTCCAGCAAGTTGCATAAATGAGCATTTGTCAAGGGCTCCAGATTCTACATTCACGGTCGGATTATCTTGAAAATCCATACGCCAGGAACGGAGCCAGTGAAGGAGATTTGGCGTCATTTGGAGTGGGGGATTCCTGAGATACAGCCTCTCCACCATTAAATGTAGCGTGCGGTTTGGCTTCACAGGAAGCTGGATGTTGTGTATTGAGGAGTGTGTTTGAAACAATAAGTGATTTAAGAATGGAGACGGGGTGGTTTCCTGTCCTGCTAGCAGGCCAAAGAGCTCAGAGGGGAAGCGTGTGACCAGAGGCAGTCTGCGAAGAACCAGCCTAGAACAAAGTGGGTGAGTTCTCTCTCTGTCATACGCAGCCTAGGGCGCCAGGATTTGCGGGGCGGCTGCCCCCTGCCTCCCGGCTCCATGCTCAGCCGCTGTGAGCTGGCGTGTGGGGAGCTGAGCTGCAGCGAGCGGGATTGGGAGCTGCCTGCCACGGGTGGGGGAGCTGGCTGGGGGGGGGGGGGGGCGGCGTTAGCTGAAGGGGGGGGGCGCAGGGCTGGTGCAAGGAAGTTTCGCCGAGGGTGCGAAACCTCCTTGCACCGGCCCTGGTCATATGCAGCAGTCTGCTTTGTCTCTCTCTTGGTTTTGGTTCTTGATATATTTCCTAGGTTCTCAGAAACAACGTCATTTAAGACAGCAACCTTCCAGCTGGAGGATTTGAGGTTTGTCCCTGACCTCTCCAGGTGGGGGCCGCGAACGTACCAGCCACGAAGGGCTCAGTGATGTGGTTACCCCAGAACTGTGGCAACAGCTGTGAGGATCCACCCGCCCTGCCAACTGGATGTGGTATATGCAATCGCCCTTCTTATCTCATTTCAGCCCCTCTGTGATCAATTCCCCGGCCGCAGATTTGGCTGCATCACAAACCCCAGCGCTGATCTACTGCTCCCCCATCACCATGGAGGCTTCTCTCGCCGTCTGCATCCTCGCTGCTCTCCTGGCGACGGGTGAGTGGGGTCTGTTCCTACCGGGGCTGATTTCCTAACTTCTCCAACGTACCAACAGCTCAGAGCCGCCTGCCGGGTGAGACTGTTAATGAGCGTGACCGAAAAGCAGCCGCAGAATAACGGGGGCTGAGCTGGGGGCGTGCGAGTGACACCGTCCGGGGAGGAGGGGCTGGAAGTCACGAAGTCCCCGTGACAGCGAGTGAAACGATTGTGGAAATGGGAGGAAATATTTACACTTTCAATCACTAGACCCGAGTCGTGACCAGGCACGTTTCAGAGCCGGCCAGAGGCCAAGGGCATTTCGAACGGGGACAAGGACATCCCTGTCTCTTGGCTGACAGGAAGCAGATCGGAGTTTCCGTAAAAAGAGTTCAAGGCTAGTTGAAGGGCATTTATATGTGATCCCCAGCCGGTGTCAGAGGAGCCAGGGCCCAGGCGGTGTCAGGGGGGCCCAGCCGGTGTCGGGGGGGCCAGGCCCAGCCGGTGTCAGGGGGGCCCAGCCGGTGTCGGGGGGGCCAGGCCCAGGTGGTGTCAGGGAGGCCCAGCCAGTGTCGGGGGGGCCAGGCCCAGCCGGTTTCAGGGGGGCCCAGCCGGTGTCGGGGGGGCCAGGCCCAGCCGGTGTCGGGGGGGCCAGGGCCCAGCCGGTGTCAGGGGGGCCCAGCCGGTGTCAGAGGAGCCAGGGCCCAGGCGGTGTCAGGGGGCCCAGCCGGTGTCAGGGGGGCCCAGGCGGTGTCAGGGGGGCCCAGCCGGTGTCAGGGGGGCCCAGGCGGTGTCAGGGGGGCCGGGGCCCAGCCGGTGTCAGGGGGGCCCAGCCGGTGTCGGGGGGGCCAGGCCCAGCCGGTGTCAGGGGGGCCCAGCCGGTGTCGGGGGGGCCAGGCCCAGCCGGTGTCAGGGGGGCCAGGGCCCAGCCGGTGTCAGGGGGGCCCAGCCGGTGTCAGAGGAGCCAGGGCCCAGGCGGTGTCAGGGGGGCCCAGCCGGTGTCGGGGGGGCCAGGCCCAGGCGGTGTCAGGGAGGCCCAGCCAGTGTCGGGGGGGCCAGGCCCAGCCGGTTTCAGCGGGGCCCAGCCGGTGTCGGGGGGCCAGGCCCAGGTGGTGTCAGGGGGGCCCAGCCGGTGTCGGGGGGGCCAGGCCCAGGCGGTGTCAGGGGGGCCAGGGCCCAGCCGGTGTCAGGGGGGCCCAGCCGGTGTCAGGGGGCCCAGCCAGTGTCAGAGGAGCCAGGGCCCAGCCAGTGTCAGGGGGGCCCAGCCTGTGTCGGGGGGGCCAGGCCCAGTCGGTGTCAGGGGGGCCCAGTCGGTGTCAGGGGGGCCCAGTCGGTGTCAGAGGAGCCAGGGCCCAGCTGGTGTCGGGGGGGCCAGGCCCAGCCGGTGTCAGGGGGGCCCAGCCGGTGTCGGGGGGGCCAGGCCCAGTCGGTGTCAGGGGGGCCCAGCCGGTGTCGGGGGGGCCAGGCCCAGTCGGTGTCAGGGGGGCCCAGTCGGTGTCAGGGGGGCCCAGTCGGTGTCAGAGGAGCCAGGGCCCAGCCGGTGTCGGGGGGGCCAGGCCCAGCCGGTGTGAGGGGGGCCCAGCCGGTGTCAGGGGGGCCCAGCCGGTCTCGGGGGGGCCAGGCCCAGCCGGTGTCAGGGGGGCCAGGGCCCAGCCGGTGTCAGGGGGGCCCAGCCGGTGTCGGGGGGCCCAGCCGGTGTCAGAGGAGCCAGGGCCCAGCCGGTGTCAGGGGGGCCCAGCCTGTGTCGGGGGGGCCAGGCCCAGTCGGTGTCAGGGGGGCCCAGTCGGTGTCAGAGGAGCCAGGGCCCAGCCGGTGTCGGGGGGGCCAGCCGGTGTCGGGGGGCCCAGCCGGTCTTGGGGGGGCCAGGCCCAGCCGGTTTCAGGGGGGCCGGGGCCCAGCCGGTGTCAGGGGGGCCCAGCCGGTGTCAGGGGGCCCAGCCGGTGTCGGGGGGGGCCCAGCTGCACTGGAGAGCGAGACCAGCTCCCGCCCGCTGGGGATCTCTCTGGTGTCTGTGAGGTGGG
The DNA here is from genome assembly GCA_033296515.1 of Macrochelys suwanniensis. Lineage (NCBI taxonomy): Eukaryota > Metazoa > Chordata > Testudines > Chelydridae > Macrochelys > Macrochelys suwanniensis. The sequence goes on from CM065795.1 coordinate 1,512,656, forward strand.
GAACCCGCTGGGGAACCGAAACCTGCAGCGACCCCGGGGAGACGCAGCCCCCGAGCAGCGTGAAATGGCTAATGGCTGCAGCCCGCTGGGACCAGAGGTGGATTTACAGGAAAACACAGGGTGCCCTGGCATGGGCGCCACCCCCCCCCAACTCCGGCCCGCTGTGGGGGCAGAAGCTTGGTCCTGCCGGCTCCTGGGGCTCCTGCTGCAGGCTCCGCCCCCACTGGCAGCCAAGCTCCGCCCTCCCCTGCCTCTTCCCCGCCTCCTCCCACGAGCGCACCGCGTTCCCACCCCTCCCCCTCCCTTGCCAGCACTTCCCCTGCTGCCAAACAGCTGTTTGCCGGCGCTCTGGGAGGGAGGGGGGAGGAGCAGGGCCGCAGCGCGCTCGGGGGAGGAGGCGGAGAAGAGGCGGGGGTGGGGCCTTGGTAGAGGGGGTGGAATCGGGGCAGGGCGGAGCAAAGGGAGGGACCCTGCACTCCTCCTATACAGCCCCCCACCCCCAGCTCCCTGCCTTGAGCCGCTCAGGGCAGGGGGCTGGGAGCACCCCCACAACCCCAGCCCTCACCCCCAGCCCGAAGCCCTGACCCCTGCACCCCCCCCCACACCCCCAGCCCTGACTCCTGCACCCCCCTCACACCCCCCATCCTCCCACCCTCCCTGACTCCTGCACCTCCTCACAGACCACAGACCCCTGCCCTCCCTGACTCCTGCACCCCACCCCCACATCTCCACCTGCACCCCTTGCACCAAACGGGAGCTGCCCCAGGGAAGCGCTCCACACCCCAACCTCCTGCCCCAGCCCTGAGCCCCCTCCCGCACCCGAACTCCTGGCCAGACCCTGCACCCCAACCCCCAGCCTGCTCCTTCACCTTAACTCCCTCCCAGACCCTGCACCCCCCAGCCCTGAGAGAAAATGTTCTTTTTCTTGGCTGGGGCCCAAGGAGGGGCCCCCAAAATGAAGTTGAGCCCAGGTCCCCACTCACTCTACATCCGCCACTGGCTGGGACCATCGACAATGCTGGGGCAGTGCATTGATAAGGGATGAGGGACCCCAGGGCGCTGTACCCGGAGCTTCCCCGCAGAGCCCAGAGGAAGGCAAGGGAGGGACGAATCCAGGCAACTCATGTTCTCTCTCCGTCTCCAGGGGCCTGTCTGGAGTGTGAGGTTTGCGAAGAACTAGGAACCAGCTGCACGGGCGACCTACAGACCTGCACTGATGGGGAAGACACGTGTGGCATCGCTTGGATAGACTCCACATTGGGTAGGTGAGAGGGACCCTAACCAACATGGGTCAGGGAACAGGCTGGGGAGCCAGGACGCCTGGGTCCTATTCTAGTCCCAGCTCCGGGAAGGGAGTGGGGTGGATGGGTCTGGGCAGCAGTTAAGGAGCCAGGACACCTGGGTTCTATGTTAGACCCCTTCTCCCCTCCTACAGTCGTGCCTGACCCCGCTGGCTCCTGGTGGGTCTCTCTCAGTCTCCCACATCCGTGAGGCTCATATAACTCACTGGGCTCTTGGGTATACGGGGGGCACCCTTCCACCTCCTCCCGTGGCTGGGCTTTGTGCAGGGCCCGATCTGGTGGGCCTGCTCTGAGGGCTTCCCGTGGATCAGGTCCCGCAGGTGATATCAGCAGGGGAGTGACTAGTCTGTGAATCCTGCTGTGTCTAAGGGGTGAGTGGGATGCACGGCGTCGGGATTTCGGTGGCTCGGCATGTACCCACTGGTGGAAACTTTGGCAACGTAAGGACTTTATGGGCAGCAGATTCGGGGCCCCTAAGGTTAGGCAGCAGCTGAGTGGGGAGCTGGAGGATCTAAGTGCTGAGTTTAGGTGCTGGAATTGCTTTATCTAGCCCTGCGGGACCTTGGGTAAGTTGCTTCCCCGCCCTGGGCCTCAGTTTCCCCATGGGTAGAGGAAGGCTAATGGCACCTGGGCGTCGTTGTGAAGGGGACATCGATGGGGTGGGGGTGGAATTGGAATAAATTTCTGTCTTCTCCTCCTGTGCAGAGGGAAGGAAGGCTCAGACAATTATCAAAAAGTGTGTGTCCTCCGACATGTGTAAAGTCAGCCCCTTCTCCGCAAATTTTGGCAACGGAATGACAAGGACGAGCTTCAAATGCTGCGTGGAGGATGCCTGCAAAACCACCAGTATTTCAAATACCTCTCCCCATCTCTGCTTCTCCTCCCCCATCCCACTGCACCTCCTGCTGCCTGGAACCCACCCCAGGATAACTTCCTGAGACTGGTCCTCCCGCCCTGTAGGGGGCGTCCCATTGAATAACACTGAGCCCTGGGATTAGTCCTCCGACCCTGCAGGGGGTGTCCCATTGAATAATACTGAGCCCTGGGATTAGTCCTCCGACCCTGCAGGGGGCGCCCCATGGAATAACACTGAGTCCCTGGGCAGGTGGAGTTTAGTGGGCGGGGCTATAGGCTGACCCCGGGTGAGAACCCAGCTGGCCCCACCCGGGGCAGGATCCAGGGCTCCCAGCTGCGTCCCTGGAGCTCCCTCCGGCATCCCCAGAGCTACAGCTCCCCCTGCGGGGGGCACCCAGGGCTGAGCGGTGCAGCCCCCAGCTGCTCCCCCTGCCCCGATGCCTCCTGGGACTCGTCCCCCGAGCTGACTGCGTTTGCTCCGCTTCTTCCCAGTGCCCCCGGCTGACACCAAACCCAACGGCCGGAGCTGCCGTGGCTGCTACGTGCTGAACAATGGTCCTTGCAATGAGCAGACCGTCAATTGTAATGGATCCGAGACCCAGTGCATTGATGCCGCCGGGACCATAACAATTGGTAACTTCTGTTCATTTATTCTGGGGTTATTCTTCCTTTCTTGTTTCTCGCCCACCCCCTGTAGGTCGGCAGTGAGGCGCTCTTTGGGAAGGGTATATTGGCTGCAGATCAGGACACCTGGGTCCTTCTCAGCACTGGTCTCAGGTGTGACCTTGGGCCAGTGTCTTCCCTTTCCTGTGCGTCTGGTTCTCCTCCCGTCCATTTCCGGTGTCTAGTTTAGTCTCTAAGCTACTCGTGATAGGGACCGGCTTAGTCTTGGCGGCCCCTGTTGTGCCAGGCGCTGCACAGACCTTTAATGGAGATCGGGGTCCCCTCTTGTTCCTGATGCTAAAGGACTCCCGGTGAGATACAGTCCTTGCTCCCAAAAGCCTGCAATCTAAACAGGCAAAAGAAGGATCATTCTCCCCATTTAAAAAACGGGTAAACTGAGGCACAGATTGTGCCATGACTTGCCTAAATTCTCACAGGGAGGCTGTGGCAGTCCCATAATGGTGCCTTAAGTCACTACAAAGCCACCCTTCTTAGCGATCCCACCGCTGACACCAGCACTGAACTGCTGCTTTGCTAGATGAGCTGGGGAGGGGGGCTATTACTAGCCTGATCCAGTCTGGGGACTGTCGGTGGGCTCTAGATCGGGGCTGTGAATGACTTGTTCACAGACACATAGCGAGCATGCATCAGAGCACAGGAGAAAGGGAGTCCATGTAGGCCCAGACAGGCTGGGGGCCGGGGAGCAGAGCAGATGGAGAGATGTAGGCTGTGGGGCACCTTGGTGGGGCACTGAGGGGAGGGGGCGTTGCGTCGTAATCCAGCTTGAATAGCCTGGCGAAAAATGCCTCCCCCCTCGTCCCCCCCCCACAGATGGACGTGAAATGCAGGCTGTCATGAAGGGCTGCGCTTCCGAGTCCATCTGCATCATGGCACAAGCGGCTTCAAAGATGTTCACAGATATCAGTGCAGATCTAACCACGGCCAAATGCACCGCGGCCTCCGGCGCGGCGGGCGGGGCTCTGGGGCCAGCCGGGCTCCTCCTCCCGGCCCTCGCTGGGCTCCTTCTGCTGCAGCTCCTCTCCTGATTCCCCACCCGGTGCAGCGGCCACACCGCGCTGAAATCCACCCTCCAGCCGGCGTAGCTGCTCCCCCACTCCCCAGGGGTTCTCGGCTCCTGGACGGACTCACGTCCCCTCGATGCTGTTGCACTGAATAAAACACACTGGACAGCAAAACTCTCCGGATTTACGTCTCTGTTTATTTCCATGAGGAAAAATGTAATTCTCGTGCGTGGGGCCGTGAAAAGCCAGGTAAGAACAGAAGCGCGGCCGCCCCGGGTCAGGGGAATGGTGCAGCTAGTCCGGTGTCCCGGGCACAACCAGAACGTCAGGGGCACAGTGCAGGACATGGCCATATTGGAGAGACCCAGCCCTGTCGTTCCCTCCTGGCTTCTGGCCGTCAGAGGTTTAGGGACACCCAGAGCAGGGGGTTGTGTCCCTGCCCGTCTTGGCTACTTGCCGTTGATGGCCCTATCCTCCAGGAACTGACCTAGTTCTTTTTTGAACCCCCCTTATACTTTTGCCCATCCCCCCATCCCCTGGCAATGAGTTCCACGGGTGAATCGTGCAATGTGCAGAAAGGTACGGCCCCTGCCGCCTGTTCGTTTCATTGGGTGACCCCTGGTTTTGGTACCATGCGACAGGGGAAATAGCAATTCTCTACTCACTTTCTCCACGGAAGCCGTTCCGTGCCCGAAGATTAGGCTCAGAAAGACCCCAGCGGGGAAATCAGGCCCCACAGGCTGGGGGTTACACAGCCCAGGAGAATGTCAGTTCAGCCTCCAACTGGCGCTGGCAGCCAGGACTCCTGGGTTCTATCCCCGGCTCTGGGAGGGCAGTGGGGTGTATTGGGTTAGGGGAGGCGGGGCTAGGAGCCAGGACTCCTGGGTTCTATCCCTGGCTCTGGGAGGGCAGTGGGGTGTATTGGGTTAGGGGAGGGGGTGCTGGGAGCCAGGACTCCTGGGTTCCATACAGAAAGGTCTGAGGATCTGGTGGCTGTCACCCCTCCCTGCAGCGCGGTGCCCACCACCCGGCTGCTGCATCCGACCACAGCGAGGCCCAGCCCAGGGTGCGAGCCGGCTCCCACTTCCATTTCCCCAACAGCACCGCAGGTGACAGCGGTTTGAAAGTGAAGTGGAGTGGTGGTTGGGGGCTGCGTCTACACTTCAAACGGGGAATCGGGGCTGCTGGGTTCTCTCCCTGGCGTGGCGAGGGGAGTGCAGGCTAATGGCCGCTCAGGAACAAGCCCTCACCTCCACCTCCCTGTCTGCAGGATCCAGGGCTTTGGGTATCTGCTAACAACAGCTGACCCACGGCGGGGAAACGCCTGTCCTGGGAACAGGGCTGGACAGACGCCAGCGGCTCCGAGAACCCCAACGCCGGCGTCTCCCAATGAACCCGGGTCCCCTCCAGCCAACGCCGCTGCAGAGCAGCGAGATCGGGGTTTGCCGATGCGGGTCCCCCTTTCCCGCCCGAGCGGCGAGTCAAAGTTCAGCCGCGGTTAATGTTGGACCGGGCTGGAATTGCAAAGCCCCCTGCTCCCGCGCCGGAGACGTGACTCTCCCTGGCTCCAATGGATGTTCTTGGACGTCTTTGGCCGTGATCCCGGAGATCAGCTCTCTGCCCCACTCTTAGCAGGGGCCCCGGGGCAGGGCAGGGGATGAGCTCCCGGCCCAACGAGGAGTGAATCGCAAGCTAAGACGTACGTGGGTGTGACCCCAACCTGGAGTTTTTGGAGCAGGGCCAGAGGCGTTTTTGCTGAGTGTTGTTTGAGGAAGAGTTTTTTGGGGGGTGGGGGGACACAGGTGCCACTCGGAGGCAGGGATAAAGCCAACACGCCAGCGTGGGACGGTCTCTTCCACCGTTGGGACAGAGGTGTAAAACATCCCCTCTGCTTTGGAGACCAGCCCGTCGGGTGATGGTTCCCACCTAGCTGGCTCTCCTTCCACCTCTTCCTGGTTTGCCTGCCGTCCTGCCGGACCGTGTGTGTCCTTGAATGGAGTTGCCCTGCGGTGACCGGGCCACATGCGAACAGGAAGCTGTTGTTCTCTTACCAAGCGTCTCCACCGATTGTGCTCTCGTAGAATTCATCCCCCTCGTCACCGCGTCCGTCGTAGCGGCAGCAATCTAGTGCAGCTGGGGCCCTTTGAACGCCACAGAAGTCCCGGGAAGTTGTTGGATGCGGTTTTTGCAAGCTGGGGCCTTCTCCTGATTTCCTTCCTCACCCCCTCATAGAATCTCAGGGTTGGAAGGGACCTTAGGAGGTCATCTAGTCCAACCCCCTGCGCAAAGCAGGACCAATCCCTAATTTTTGCCCCAGATCCCTAAATGGCCCCCTCAAGGATTGAACTCACAATCCTGGGTTCAGCAGGCCAATGCTCAAACCACTGAGCTATCTCTCCCCCCCCATCGGATGTTATTAGACTCCCTAAATAGGGGAAACTACTCATTTGTTTCACCACTTGAGCGTCAAGATACAGGTGTTGCCTTCCATGTGCATTTTATGTATTACCATACTTTTTGCCTTCCTATCATAGAATCATAGAATCTCAGGGTTGGAAGAGACCTCAGGAGGTATCTAGTCCAACCCACTGCTCAAAGCAGGACCAATCCCAACTAAATCATCCCAGCCAGGGCTTTGTCAAGTCGGGCCTTAAAAACCTCTAAGGAAGGAGATTCCACCACCTCCCTAGGTAACTCATTCCAGCGCTTCACCACCCTCCTAGTGAAAAAGTTTTTCGTAATATCCAACCTAAACCTCCCCCACTGCAACTTGAGACCATTGCTCCTTGTTCTGTCATCTGCCACCACTGAGAACAGCCGAGCTCCATCCTCTTTGGAACCCCCTTTCAGGTAGTTGAAGGCTGCTATCAAATCCCCCCTCACTCTTCTCTTCTGCAGACTAAATAACCCCAGTTCCCTCAGCCTCTCCTTGTAAAACATCTGCCCCAGCCCCCTGATCAATTTTGTTGCCCTCCCCTGGACTCTCTCTAATTTGTCCACCTCCTTTCTGTAGTGGGGTGCCCAAAACTGGATGCAATACTCCAGATGTGACCTCACCAGTGCCGAATAGAGGGGGATAATCATTTCCCTCGATCTGCTGGCAATGCTCCTACTAATGCAACCCAATATGCCATTAGCCTTCTTGGCAACGAGGGCACACTGTTGACTCATATTCAGCTTCTCCTCCACTGTAATCCCCAGGTCCTTTTCTGCAGAACTGCTGCTTAGCCATTCGGTCCCTAGTCTGTAGCAGTGCATGGGATTCTTCCGTCCTAAGTGCAGGACTCTGCACTTGTCCTTGGTGAACCTCATCAGATTTCTTTTCGCCCAATCCTCCAATTTTTTCAGGTCACTCTGGACCCTAACCCTACCCTCCAGCGTATCTACCTCTCCCCCCAGCTTAGTGTCATCTGCGAATTTACTGAGGGTACAATCCATCCAGATCATTAATAAAGATGTTGAACAAAACCGGCCCCAGGACCGACCCCTGGGGCACTCCGCTTGATACCAGCTGCCAACTAGACATTGAGCCGTTGTTCACTACCCGTTGAGCCCGACAATCTAGCCAGCTTTCTATCCACCTTACAGTCCATTCATCCAATCCATACTTTTTTAATTGGCTGGCAAGAATACTGTGGGAGACCATATCAAAAGCTTTGCTAAAGTCAATTTATATCACGTCCACTGCTTTCCCCATATCCACAGAGCCAGTTATCTCATCATAGATTCATCATATCGTTAATCCTCATTCCATATTTCTTGCTGCCATTGCTCCCGAAAGGAAGCAGTGCCATGAACTGGTTCCTTGGCATGTCTTACATTGTTGATGTCTCTGCTATTGACCTGCATGCCCTGGTCACTGTCTTCTAAACATTCCCTCATTCTAACGTCTACGTATATGCTAAATAGTTGCAATTATACAATGCAACCATGGGGTTCACCTCTTTGATGCTGCAATACGCAGTTCACACTTCGTTCGGATTGCTGCTTTCTGTCCCCAGAACGAGCTTGTTATTATTAATTACAGATCTTGGAAGTCAATCCTACATTATTCAAGAATATGTATCATCTTGTCGTGTTGGAGCTTATGAAATCCCTTCCCATACTCTACAAAGTACTTCTTTCCCACGCTACCATAAGATCCTCAGGGCAAGCATTGCCTCTCTCATAGCCACTCCTGCGCGAAACCTTGCTGGCTTCTGCTAATTCTTGTCTCAAGATGTGTCCATGAGCCAACAATTTTCCACACATCTGTGAGTGTACGGCTTCTTGGGTTTATAGTTCGATGTTCTTCGCAGTCTAGCATTATCAGCCTTCGGTAGAAGAATACAGATTGACCTCTTGAAGTCCTCTAGAAGTTCTCCTGGTGTGCCTATCTGATTGAGAAGTTTTAGCAGGTAAGTTTCTGAATTCTCCTTCGGGGATTGTTGCATTTCAGCTACGATCCATTCCTCCCCAGCTGCTTTCCCTCGCTTTATACTTTTCAGCACTCTTCCTAGTTTCCACATTGTAATAGCCTGCATTTTTTCTTCTTCTCCAATTTCAATGTCTCTATCTTCTAGTTTTTCAGGATTATCCAACGTTCCTTCACATATTCCATCCATCTTCCTATGATGCTGTTGGGTTTGTAGCATCCTCTGACTCATTAGCTTTGACAGAGTTTGTTCCTTTTCTTAACTTCTCTATTTGTCTCATGCTTCTTTTTGTGGTTGAACGAATCTCTTTGTGGTTGTGTCTGATATTCTTAGATTTCAAGGCCTCTTTGTTCTAGCCATTTTTCATCTGCCTCTTCGCATGCTTTTGAGATGTGTTTGTGTATCTTTTGATCTCCTTCACTCCTCCGATCATTGCAATCTGTTCTTGCATTTATTATTGGATGGTTTAGGATAATTTTTGTTAAGCTTCTTTTTGTATCATTTTTTTATTGCATTGGACCTTTGACTAGAAACCTCGTGTTTAGCAGAAGGCACTGGAGAAGATGCAGTTTTAGGAACCATCAAAAAAGGTCAGGAAAAGCAAGGAGGTTTGGCTGACATGCTCTTTGAAGACAGTAGCTCAGAAGGCAAGGAAACAGGTGGAAGTGTCGTTATCTCGGCCCTGCAAGCAGTTAGAAAGCTAAGACTGCTCTTTTCAAATGTTATTTTTGTAATTGTAAAAAATAAAACCCATTTGTAAACGAGGGTTTTACCCTGTAATGGAAAATTTTCTTCACGGTTTACAAATACTGAGCCTACAACGGGCTTAAGCCGCATTTGGAGAAGTGTTTGAGCGTTTTGGTTGGCTGGTTTTTGCACGCCGTTCAATTTATTTCAGGAAACTTTGCAAGACAAGCGAGCGCTATTGTGAAAGGATTGGGATTGTAAATCTTTTATATGGCGTTTTGTAATTCTTATTCCAGGAGATCTCTTCTTCTTTGGCTAAGGCAGAGCCGAACGGTTGAGTTGAGAGATGTGTGCCAGATGTTACGATTTGTGCAAATGGCGTTATTCTCGTCTATATAGGTTTTTATACCACGGCTATCACTGTAGTGTCTGAGTGTCTTCCAGAAGTCCTGCCACCCTATCTCATGTTGCCATCCCAAGCCTTCCAAGGGGAGTTGGTTTCACTCATCCGTCTAACTCGATTTTCCATCAGGAAGGGAGGAGGATTTCTCAGTGTGCGCAGATGCCCAAAGGGTGGGCAGGGCCGGCGAGGGGAATAGAAACGTATAGACTCTCCCAGGAGAAGTGTGCAAATCTAAGTTCTCGTATTGCATCACAGCTACAAAACTGAGCCCTTCTATAAAAAGAGAGAGAGAGACAGAGACAGGGCAGAGCGAGAGATGGGCGCAGCTTTTCCACTCTGTAGAATTAGCCACCGACTTCACGCCAGACACACGTTACCCCAAGGAGCGTTTGGTAAGTGATACCCCGCTGGGCTGTGCGTGCTCTAACCACTAGACATCGCTCCTCTGTTGTTGCCAGGGAGAGAACCCAGGAGTCCTGGCTCCCAGCCTCCCCTCCCCACTCTATCCACTAGCTCCTACTCCCTTTCCAGAGATGGGGATAGAAGCAAGGAGTCCTGCCTCCCAGCCCCCCATCTCTAACCACTAGACCCCACTCCCCTCCCAGAGCCAGGGAGACAACCCAGGAGTCCTGGCTCCCAGCCCCCTGCTCTAACCACTAGAAATCACTCCCCTGCTGGAGCCAGGGAGACAACCCAGGAGTCCTGGCTCCCAGGCCCCTGCTCTAACCACTAGAAATCACTCCCCTGCTGGAGCCAGGGATAGAACTCAGGAGTCCTGGCTCCCAGCCCCACCAACCACTAGACCCCATTCCCCTCCCAGAGCCAGGGTGACAACCCAGGAGTCCTGGCTCCCAGCCCCCTGCTCTAACCACTAGACATCACTCCCCAAGCTGGAGCCAGGGATAGAACCCAGGAGTCCTGGCTCCCAGCCTCCCCTTCCCACTTTATCCACAAGCCCCCACTCCCTTTCCAGACCTGGGGATAGAACCCAGGAGTCCTGGTTCCCAGGCCCCACCCTGCTCTATCCACAAGTCACCACTCCCTGCCCAGAGGCAGGGATCAGCCGTGGGAGGCCTGGCTCCCAGCCCCACTCCTCCACCGCACACATTTTCATGAAGGCAAGAGCCGGCACGCAACCGGGGCACCCGATGGGTGCGGTGGGGTTGTCTCGAAGGGGAAGCCCCAGCAAGTGCAAACAGCTGCCTAAGACTGAGTGGTGGGGTGGGGTGAGGGAGCCGCCCGCTGCCACATGGGGTAAATTTACTCCTGGGTAAATTCTTGGGCTCCTCCAGCCGGGACTGGGGAGATCTGCTGGCCGTCCTGGGGATTAGCTCTGCCAGGCGTCGCGTTCTCCTCCCCTCTCTCGCCGGGACCTCCAGCCTCCTCCTCACGACTCGGCCCTCCAGCCGGGTCACCGTGCGTGTCCCCCCGCCCCGTCCAGGGTGTCAAATTCCCTCTTAACCAATGTGCTCAGCATCGGCAGCCGGCAGGCGGACCCGGACCCACCCTGTAATCCAGCTCCCGGCTCAGGGACCGTGTAGACACCAGCCAGGTTCGGCACTATCCCATTTCCCGCTGCTTTCCCCCTGAGCCTTCTCCTACCTCCTAACTCGCCCCACTCCTCTGGGTTTGCCAGTCCTAAACTCCCTCCTGTGGGCAACCTGCCTTTAGCCCCAGCCGCCCCCCTCAACACACACACACACACCGCCCTTGCCAGGGAGTCTGAGGGCCCAGCCACGGGGGAAACTGAGGCAGCTGCCGAGCACGGGCAATGCCATGACACCCTCCAAGGGTGGGAAGTGCCCAAGCGCAGTGCAGAGAGGTGGGGGGCAGAGGGAGCTGCCGCCAGGAGGGAGGGGGAATGTCTCCCCACCCCAGTCTGCCTGATGGCCTGTGGCGAGTGACCCTGGGGCACCGCTGCTGTGTGGTGTGGGGAGCAAAACCCCATCTCCTTGGCTTGGGGGGAGGGGTCAGTAGCTTTCCCCTCCCCCTGGGGAACCTGGGGTGATGCTGTGGGGGCCCCCAGGCTCTGATCTCTGGAGAGGGGGGCTGTGTCAGGGTGGACTAGGTCTGGAAGTCCCCTCCTGGAGGCCTCGTGGCCCTGAATAAAGCGGAGAGAAATCCTCCAGGCAGCCTAGAGTGGCTGCAGAGGAGCGGCCAATCAGAGGGGCTGATGGAGCAGCCAATCCAGGGCCAGAAGAGCCCTATATAAGACAAGCAGCAGATCAGAGAAGTTCAGGTCCTGCCTGGAGCTCGAAGAGGGAGGACCGGGTCCCTGGCTTGCCGAGCTGAACCGAGCCACAGGACTGTGGGCAGCTCACTGCAGAGAGCTCACCCGGCAGAACCAAGCCCAGGGAAGGCTGCCAAAGACCGGGTGCCTGGCTGGCTGGATAGAGCAGCAGCAGGACCACCAGGACTTGGCTAGACCTGAGGAAGGTCCCGAGATGGGCCCAGCTGGGGGGTTGAAGATGGTAGCGCCTCGGGAAAGAAGCCTCTGAGCTACAGCCCCATACCAGGGCAGTGATAAGAACTCGGGACTGTATACGCCGGAAGGAGGGACAGTGTGTGTGGCTCGCCCGGAGGACACCCCCCCGCCCCCCCAGCAAGAACTGTCTTTGCAGGCACTATTGGCCAGAGAAAAGGGGCCACGCACGAGGGGCGGGTGCTAACCCCCTTACAGGGGGCACACAAAGGAATTTGGCTCTGGAGGAGGGCTAAGGGATCCCTCCGCTGTTAAAAGTAGTGCGTGGCTGAGAGCCACTTTGCAGGGAGTTGGACGTTGGGTATCAAGGGCAGATGGCAATGGAAAGCTATTGCTTTAAGAGTGGGGGCAGGGAGTGGCGTTTCCTCATCCCGCTGACAGGCTCGGGGGCCGCACAGGGAAGCGTGGGACCAGACACAGTCTGGAAGAAACCAGCCTAGAAAGGTGGGCTGAGTTGTCTCTCATACCGTAGGGAGCAGCCTGCTTTGTCTCCCTCTGGTTTGTGTTCTTGTGTGCGATTGTTCTGGATTCCCAGAAACAGAGTCTCCTTACGCCATAACCTCCCAGCAGGAGTATTTGAGGTTTGTCTCTGACTGCGCCGGGTGGGTGCCGCGAACGTACCCGCCGCAAAGCGGGTCGGAGGCGTGGTTACCCTAGAGCTGTGGCAAACAGCTCTGTGATTCCACCCACCCTGTCGACCGGCTCATGCATGTGCAATCCCTCGTCTGATCTCATTTCAGCCCGTCTGTGATCAATCCCCCGGCTGGAGACTTGGCTGCATCCGAGACCCCAGCGCCGATCTACTTCTTCTGCATCACCATGGAGGCGTCTCTCGCCGTCTGCATCCTCGCTGCTCTCCTGGCGCCGGGTGAGTGGGGTCTGTTCCTACCGGGGCTGATTTCCTAACTTCTCCAACGTACCAACAGCTCAGAGCCGCCTGCCGGGTGAGACTGTTAAATGAATGTAACTGATCATTGGCCACAGAATAACGGGGGCTCAGCTGGGGCGTCTGAGCGGCAATGTCCGAGGAGGAGAGGGCTGGAAGTCACAAAGTCCCCATGACAACGAGCGAAACAACAGGAGGAAATATTTATACTTGAAATCACTAAAACGTGTCCACGTTTCAGAGCTGGCCAGAGGCCAAGGGCTTTCCTGACGGGATTGTCTCTGCTCTGAAAGGCAGATCTGAATGTCAGTAACATGAGCTCAGACGGGTCCTGTTCTCTCTCCTTCCCCAGGGTCCTGCCTGCAGTGTGAGGTTTGCGAAGGCCAAGGAACCAGTTGCACCGGCACCATGCAGACCTGCCCGGCGGGGCAGGACTCTTGCGCCATCGTTCTGACAGTAACCACGTTGGGTAGGTGAGATGGACCCTAACCAACAGGCTGGGGAGCCAGGACGCCTGGGTTCTAGTCCCTCCTCTGGGGCAGGGTCTTCAGCCCAGATCCCTCCCCTCCTACGGTCATGGGTGGGGGTCTCTGTTTCCCCTGTTGAAGCCGCCCCATACTGTATGAAATAGTGTAACATGCCCTGGAACCTGATCACCCACGTCCCCAGGGAGCGTCTGACCCACTGGGCTCCTGGGTATCCGGGGGCCACCGCGCCCCCATCTTCTCCTCGGCTGGGCTTTGTGCAGGGCCCGATCCGGTGGGCATGCGGCAAGGGCGTCTCCGTGATATCGGCAAGGGGGAACGCCTAGTTTGGGAATCCCACCGTGGCTAAGAGGTGAGCCGGGCGTTGGGATTTCGGTGGCCCGGCACCGACCCCCTGGTGGAAACTTTGGCAATGAAAGGGCTTTATGGGCAGGAGATTCAGGGGCCCCAGGGTTATGTGGCAGCTGAGTGGGGAGCGGGAGGATCTAAGCACTGGATTTAGGGGCTGAAATGGCTTTCTCTAGCCCTGCGGGACCTCGGGTGAGTCACGTCCCCGCTCTGTGCCTCAGTTTCCCCATGGGTAGAGGCAGGCTAATGGCACCTGGGCGCCGTTGTGAAGAGGGCGTCGATGGGGTGGGAGTGGAAGGGGAATAAATCTCTGTCTTGTCCTCCTGTGCAGAGGGAGTGAAGACCCAGCGCATTCACAAGCACTGTGTGACGTCCCGCCAATGTGACGCCGGCGGCATCTCGATGAATTTTGGGCAGGGAATGACGTCACGGACGAGCATCGTCTGCTGCGTGGGAGACGCCTGCAGAACAACCATGGTTACGGGTACCTCTCCCCCTCTCCTGCCCCATCCCCCGCACCTCCTGCCCCACGTTACCTTCCCGGGCCTGGTCCTTCCGCCCTGCCGGGGGCGCCCCATGGAATAACACGGAGACCCTGGCTGGGTGGAGTTTAGTGGGCAGGGCTCTAGGCTGCCCCCAGCTGACCTCACTCAGGGTGGGTGGGGTCCAGGGCTCCCTGCTGCAAACCCCTCCCCTGCCCCTGCTACCTCCGGTGTCCCCGGAGCTGCAGCTCCCCCTGCAGGGGGCACCCAGGGCTGAGCCGTGCGGCCCCCCCGCTGCTCTCCCTGCCCCCACCCGTCCCGGGGCTCGTCCCCCGAGCTGACTGCGTTTGCTCCGCTTCTTCCCAGTGCCCCCGGCTGACACCAAACCCAACGGCCGGCACTGCCATGGCTGCTACGCGTTGCATGCTAATCAGTGCACAGAAGTGCCCATAAATTGTACTGGATCCGAGACCCGGTGTCTTGACGCCGTTGGGACCATAACATCTGGTAACTTCAGTTCATTTATTCTGGGGTTATTTTGCCTTTGTCGCCCCCCCCTCACAGGGCAGTGGGTCTTGGGGGGGCTCAGGCTTCAGTCCCCCTTCCTGGGGTTGTGTAGTAATTTTTGTTGTCAGAAGGGGATCGTGGTGCACTGAAGTTAAGAAATGCTGCACTAGGTAAAGGTGTTGGCTGCAGATCAGGACACCTGGGTTCTTTTCCCAGCGCGGGCCTCCGGTGTGACCTTGGGCCACTGTCTCCCCCTGCCTGTGCCCCTGGTTCTCCTCCGTCCATTGCCTGTCTATAGTTTAGAGACTAATCTCTTCGTGGTAGGGCCTGGGATGCCCTCTTGCGCCAGGTACTGGCCTGACCCCTGAGATCGGAGTCCTCTCCTTTGACAGATGCCGAAGGCACCTCATAAGAAACAGTCCCTGCTGCCAAAGAGCCTGCAATCTGAGCAGGCAAAAGAAGGATCGTTCTCCCCATTTTAAAGATGGGGAAACTGAGGCACGGAGCAGTGCCGTGACTTGCCCAATGTCACACGGGAAGGCTGTGGCAGGGAATGGAACCTAGTTTTGTGGAGTCCCACCATGGTGCCGTAACACACTACAAAGCCGCCCTGCTGAGCGATCCCAGCGCTACCACCAGTACTGAGCTGCTGCTTTGTGGATGAGTGGTGGGGCTAATACAGGCCTGATCCAATATGAATACTGTTGGTGGGCTCTAAGTGACCTGCTCAAGGACACACCGTGTGTCTGGCACAGAGGAGGATGGGGAGGCCATCCAGACCCAGACAGGCTCGGCGGGAGCAGAGCAGACGGGGAGATGGAGGCTGGGGGGGAGTTTGGCGGGGCCCTGAGGAGGGGGAGGCCGTAGTGTCCTAGTCCAGCTCGAAGAGTGAAGCTGCTCCCCTGACAATCGCCTGCTTCCCCTGCCCCCCACTCCCCGACAGGTGGAAGCCTAACGCAGATGGTCATGAAGGGCTGCGTTTCCCAGTCCGTCTGCGACCAGCTACAAGTGGGTTCGGGGACCGTCGCAGGGATGAGCGCAAGTCTAACCATGGCCAAATGCACCATGGACTCCGACGCGGCGGGCGCGGCCCCGGGAGCCGCCGGGCCCCTCCTCCCGGCCCTCGCTGGGCTCCTCCTGCTGCAGCTTCTCTCCTGAGTCCCCACCCGGTGCAACGGGGACACCGCACAGAAATACGCCCTGCAGCCGGCGTTCGCCCCTCTCCCCCCAGCGGTTCTCAGCTCCCGGGTGTTCTCACATCCCCTTGATGTCGCTGCACTGAATAAAGCACACTGGAGAGCAAACTCTCTGGGTTTATTTCTCTGGTTATTTTAATGAGGAAAGTTTAATTCTCATGGGTGGGGTCGGCAAGAAGCCAGTTAAGAACAGAGGCGCGGCCACACTGGGTCAGGTGAATGGTGCAGCTAGTCCAGTGTCCCACAGGGGCAGACCCATAACTTCAGGGGCAATGCACAGAACACTGCAATTTTGAAGAGACCCCACCCCTCTCTTCCCCTCCTGGCTTGTGGCAGTTGGAGGTTTAGGGACACCCAGAGTATGGCGTTGTGTCTCTGACCGTTGTGGCTAATAGCCATTGATGGCCCTATCCTCCAGGAACTTATCTAGTCCTTTTTTTGGACCCCCTTATACTTTTTGCCCATCCCCTGGCAATGAGTTCCACCGGTTAATTGTGCGGTGTGGGGAAGAGTGTAGCCTCTTGTTTGTATGAAACCTGCTGCCTGTTCATTTCAGGGGGTGACCCCCGGTTTTCGTACTGTGGGACAGGGGAAATAGACGTTCTCTAGTCACTTTTTCCACGGCATTGCACGATTTTCTCCCCATCTGTCACATGCCCCTGTCCCTCAGTGGGTCAAGGCTGAGGCTACCACATTCAGGACACACTGCTGCCAAATAGGACAGCCGCGCTCCACACGGCTGGTGATTCATGAGAGTTTACCAAACCAGTAACAGAGATGAGCTTCAGAGTAGCAGCTGTGTTAGTCTGTAGCCGCAAAAAGAACAGGAGTCCTTGTGGCTCCTTAGAGACAAACGTGAAAAGGTGGAAGATGCCATACCGGCTCAAAGAGGCTAATTAATTAAGATGAGCTATTAGCAGCAGGAGGAAAAAAAAACCTTTTGTAGTGATAATCAAGATGGCCCATATCAGATAGTTGACAAAAAGGAGTGAGGATACTTAACATGGGTAAATAGATTCAATTTTCCACTGCTTGCATCCGAAGAAGTGGGTATTCACCCACGAAAGCTTATGCTTCAATACCTCTGTTAGTCTATAAGGTGCCACAGGACCCTTTGTCGCTTCTACAGATCCAGACTAACACGGCTACCCCTCTGATACTAGATTCAATTTGTGTATCACCACGCTGGTTAACAAGAAGGCCACAAACACAGGTCCCTTCGCCAGTCCAGCCCTTGGTTCACCACCCAGACACTTTTTAGACTGCATGATGAATGGTTTCTGAAAACCATTTTCACCAGCATTAGCGTCCTTCCCATCCCAGTGGATGAGTCACTTAACCAGGTCACTATATGAGTCAGATCTTACCCAGTAAGCATGCGGCTGCCAATCCTTTTAATAACTAGAAACTACAGGTTTAATAGTAGAAGAGAGTTAGAAGTGGTTAGTGGATCATATACCCACAAGTGATTTTCAGGGTCCATAGATGAGGACCCTAGCAGGGATGGAATAAGCCGCTAGCGGTCAGAGGTTTCTGGACTCAGACAGCTTGGGGGTCATCAGCCCCTAAGAGCTTCCGCGTTAGAAAGCCAGCCCGGAGAAAGGAGGTAGGAAAATAAAGACAATCTGGAGATGTCTCCAGTGCCTTTTTCTACCCTGTCCACAGAGAAGTGCTGTGCCAAACGAAGGCCGCAGCCCCTGTTTGGGGGAAAGTGACAGGCCCAAGATGGAGTCCAGGGTCACGTGGGCATATCACATGGTTTGCTGAACCGCAGGGGTTGGCCGTTGGCTCCTCAGGGAGACCTGCTGGGCAGGAGGAGTTTCTTCAATGGCCCATTGTTAGAGTGAAGGGTCCTCAATGGGAGATCAAAACGTGTAGCTGTCTAGCCTTGCTGTACATTGTGATTGCTATTTATTAGGTGTTTTACAGTAGCCCCCAGGCATCCCGGTCATGGCTGTGGACCCCCGTTGCGCTAGGCGCTGTACATTGTGAATGCTATTTATTAGGTGTATTACGGTAACCCCCAGGTGCCCCAGTCATGGCCGTGGACCCCGCTGCGCTAGGCGCTGTACATTCTGATTGCTATTGATTAGATGTATTACGGTAGCCCTCAGGTGCCCCAGTCATGGCTGTGGACCCCGCTGCGCTAAGCGCTGTACATTGTGATTGCTATTTATTAGGTGTTTTACAGTAGACCCCAGGCGTCCCGCTCATGGCTGTGGACCCCATTGCGCTAGGTGCTGTACATTGTGATTGCTATTGATTAGGTGTATTACAGTAGACCCCAGGCATCCCGGTCATGGCTGTGGACCCCGCTGCACTAGGTGCTGTACATTGTGATTGCTATTGATTAGGTGTATTACGGTAGCCCCCAGGCGCCCCCGTCATGGCCGTGGACCCCGTTGCGCTAGGTGCTGTACATTGTGATTGCTATTGATTAGGTGTATTACGGTAGCCCCCAGGCGCCCCAGTCATGGCCGTGGACCCCGCTGCACTAGGTGCTGTACATTGTGATTGCTATTGATTAGGTGTATTACGGTAGCCCCCAGGCGCCCCAGTCATGGCTGTGGACGCCGCTGCGCTAGGCGCTGTACAGCCACAGAACAAAGAGACAGTCCCTGCCCCGCATGAGCTTCTCGTCAAATAAAATCTGGGACAACGGACAAATAATTCCGAGCTCAGGACGCTCCGTTGATTTTTACATTTCGAGCCGGCAGATGGTGCCCGGAGCCGGCTGGAGAAGCGGGTCACGGGGGGGTTTCGGCGGACCATTTTGCTGTCGTTTGTTCCGAGGAAAGGAAGGTTTTCATGTTGGAGGGCGGGACGAGCGTTCAAAACGGCCTCGCCAAACCGGTCCCCATTCAACCAGACGAAACTCAGTCAAGACAAGTGCAACGTCCGGCACGCAGGAAGGCAACAAAATCCAACGCAGCCCTACCCAACGGGGCGCCACTGGCTAGGGGGTCGTGCCGCTGACAAGGGTCTGGGGGGGACAGTGGGTCACAAATTCAACAGGCGCCAACAACGTGATGCAGTTGCAAAAAACAAAGGCTCACCTCCTTCTGGGGTGTAGGAATGGGGGCGTCGCCTATGACAGGGGTTCTCAACCGTTTCCTTTCCGAGCCCCCCGCACCCCCCAAACATGCTATAAAAGCTCCACGGCCCAGCTGTGCCACAACAACTGGTTTTCTGCGTAGAAAAGCCAGGGCCGGCGTTAAGGGGTAGCAAGCCGGGCAATCGCCACCCGGGGGGGCGTCGCGAAACCAAGCTTTAGCCCCAGGGATTGTAGCTCCTGGCCTGCGCTGCCTCTTTTCACCACTAGAGGCCACTCTACGGCTAATTTGGCTTCTTGGCCCACTAGAATTGAAATTTCCCCCCACAAAATCCATTTAAAATTTCCAAAGACTTGGGTCTCCAGGTTGTTTTATTAAGCGGAACCATAGAAAGGGGAAGCGAATCCGGCCGGGAGCCCAGAGCCCGTGGGACGGGGGAGCGGCTGCAGAGAGGGGCTAACGCCGGCTGCAGGGTGGATTTGCGTGCGGCGCGGCCGTCGCACCGGGTGGGGAATCAGGAGAGAAGCGTCAGCAGCAGGAGCCCAGCGAGGGCCGGGGGGAGGAGCCCGGCTGGTCCCGGAGCTGAGCCGGCTGCGCTGGAGGCTGCTCTGCATTTGTGCGTGGGTAGATCTCCAGTGATCCCCAGGAAGGTCCCAGAACCCGCATTTATCTGGGTGCAGACGGACTCGGTAACGCAGCCCTTCATGATGATCTTAGTGGTCCTTCCACCTGCATGGGGGGGAGGGAGGAAGGAGGCGATCGGGGTGAGGGGCGAAGCTCCATTCCTTTAACTGCATTAAGAAATAACAGCCCCCCTTCCTCAACTCTGCCCCTGTGACGCCACCGAGGCCCCCCGCACAGCCTCCATCTCCCCATCTGCTCTGCTCTCCCTAGCATGTCTGGCCCTGGATGGCCTCCCCCTTCTCCTTTAACGTGACACAGACTCACAGTGTGTCCATGAACAAGTCACTTGCAGTCCCGACCTAGATCCCACCAACAACACCTGGATGGGCTCGCGCCTGTTTTAGCCCCACTGCTCATCCAACAAAGTACAAGCTCCCTGTTGGTGGCAGAAGTGGGATCCCTAAGAAGAGTGGCTTCATAGTGACTTAAGGCACCATGCTGGGACTCCGCAAAACTAGGGTCAGTTCCCAGCCCTGCCACAGCCTTCCTGTGTGACCTTGGGCAAGTCACGGCACTGCTCAGTGCCTCAGTTTCCCCATCTCTTAAATGGGGAGAATGATCCCCACTACGCCTGATATTGCAGGCTTTTTGGGGCATGGAGTACATCTTCCTATGAGTTTTTAGCGTCCAGCACAGCCTGGGTCCCTTTTCTTCGCTGGGGGTCTGCGCAGTACCAGCATGAAAGGGGCTCCCAATACTAAACCACGAAGAGCTTAGAGACTGAACTATTGACAGGCAATGGATGGAGGAGAACCAGAGGCACAGGGAGGGGGAGACACTGGCTCAAGGTCACACCAGAGGGCCAGCGCTGCGAACAGAACCCAGGTGTCCTGATCTGCAGCCAACACCTTTTCCTAGTGGGCCCCACCCAGCGTCTCGCTTCTCCCTTATGGGGGGGAAAACAGCAGAGGAAAACTAACCCCAGAATAAATGAACGGACGTTACCAGATTTTAGGGGCCCGGCGATGTCCATACATTGGGTCTCGGCTCCAGTACACTGTATGGTCTCTTCACGGCATTGCCCAGAGGTCAGAGAGTAGCAGGCCGGGCAGTGCCGGCCGTTGGGTTTGGTGTCAGCCGGGGACACTGGGAAGAAGCGGAGCAAACGCAGTCAGCTCAGGGGTCGAGCCCCGGGACGGGTCGGGGCAGGGAGAGCCGCGGGGGGCTGCACCTCTCAGCCCTGGGTGCTCCCTGCAGGGGGCGCTGTAGCTCTGGGGACGCCGGGGGCAGCAGGGGTGGGGGAGGGGTTTGCAGCAGGGAGCCCTGGATCCCACCCCACGTGCGGCCAGCTGGGTTCACACCTGGTGAGCGCCACCCACCAACCTGCAACAACCCTAGGTTTCAGTGTTATTCAATGGGACGCCCCCTGCAGGGTCGGAGGACTAATCCCAGGGTCTCAGTGTTATTCCATGGGATGCCCCCTGCAGGGTCGGAGGACTAATCCCAGGGTCTCAGTGTTATTCAATGGGGCGCCCCCTGCAGGGTAGGAGGACTATTCCCAGGGTCTCAGTGTTATTCCATGGGATGCCCCCTGCAGGGTCGGAGGACTAATCCCAGGGTCTCAGTGTTATTCCATGGGGCGCCCCCTGCAGGGTGAGAGGACCAGTCTCAGGAAGTCAATGTGGGGCAGGTTCCCAGCAGCAGGAGGTGCAGGGGATGGGGGGAGGAGATGGGGAGATGTACCTTTAACAGGCTCCGGGGTGCAGTTGTCTGTCTGGCAGCAGGCGACGCTCATCCTTCTGGCCTTTGCCGTCCCAAAATTCATCGAGATGCTTCCGGCTTTACATTGGGTGGATGTCACACAGCCCTTGAGAATGCGCTGGGTCTTCGCGCCCGCTGCACAGGAGGAGAGGTCTGAGATTTATTCCCCTTCCACTCCCACCTCCTCCACACCCTCTTCACAACGACGGCCCTGGGCCATTAGCCCTCCTCTCCCCGTGGGGAAACTGAGGCACAGAGAGGGGGAAATGACTCACCCGACGTCCCGCAGGGCCAGACAACGCGATTGCAGGAGCAAAATCCAGCATTTAAACCCTCCAGCTTTCCACTCGGCCGATGCCTACCCTGGGGCCCCCGAATCTCCTGCCCATAAAGTCCTTCCGTTGCCTAAGTTTCCACCGGTGGGAATGTGCAGGATCCCCCAAATCCCGACGCCGTGCGTCCCACTCACCCCTTAGCCCCGGCGGGATTCACAAACTCGGTGTTCCCCTGCCGACCTCACCTGCGGGGCCTGATCCGGGGGATGCCCTCAGAGCCCTGCACAAAGCCCAGCCAGGGCAGGAGGTGGTGGTGGGGGGGGTTGCCTCCCATATACCCAAGAGCCCAGGGAGCCAGATGCTCCCCTTGGATGTGGGGGAATCAGGGTCCAGGGAATGTTTAACTATTTAATACAAAGTGGGGCACCTTTAACAGGGGAGACCGAGAGACCCACTCGGAGGCCAAGGGGTCAGGCACCACCGTAGGAGGGAAGAGATCTGGGTTGAAGACCCCCCAGCCCGATTCAGCTCCCACTTGGCTCCCCCATGGCACAGCTGCTGGGGCCTCCTGGTAGCCCCTCCTCCACGGCCTTCATAGACAAGGAAGGGTGGACCCGGTTCCCAGCTGTGGATCCCAAGCAAAGCTCGGCACCTCTGTGCCACCGGGGCCGAACTTCGGGTGAAGGGTGGGGCTTAGGCCCCACCCCTTTCCTCGGCATTTCCAATTGGCTGGCTTTTGTGGATCCCATCCTCAGGCACCTCCCTCTCCCCACGCACCATATGGGGAACCCGGGTCCCGGCCCACTGGCTGGCGAGTCAGCATCGCAATGTGGAACCGAAGGCCCCATTGGGGGAGCCAGCCCACAGGGTTTGGCATAGAACCCAGGCATCCTGGCTCCTTAACCGCTGCTCAGACCTATCCACCCCCACACCCTTCCCGGAGCTGGGACTAGGAGAGGACGCAGGCGTCCTAGCTCCCCAGCCTGTTCCCTGAGCCAGGTTGGGTGGGGCCATCTCCCTTACCCATTGTGTCTTCTGTCAGAGTGATGCCACAAGAGTCTTCGCTATTTCGGCAGGTATCTGAGTCGCCCGTGCAGCTGGTTCCTGGTTCTTCGCAAACCTCACACTGCAGACAGGCCCCTGGAGACGGAGGGAGAACATGAGCCGCCTGGATTTGTCCCTCCCTCGCCTTCCCCTGGGCTCAGCGGGGAAGCTCCGGGTACAGCGCCCTGGTGTCCCTCATCCCTTATCAACGCACTGCCCCAGTTTGGTCCCTGCTCCCAGCTGGCTACAGACATTTCATGCTGCTCGGGGGCTGCATCTCCCCGGGGTCGCTGCAGATAGTAGTTCCCCCGGAGGTTTTCCCACCTCACAAACTGAGAGATCCCCAGCGGGCGTGAGCAGGTCTCGCTCTCCACTGCAGCTGCGCCCCCCTGACACCGGCTGGGGATCACACAGAACGGCCCTTCAAATAGCCTTGAGCTCCTGCTGCTGAAATTCAGATCCGCTGCCTGTCACACAACAGACAATCCCCGTTCAAAATGCCCTTGGCCTCTGGCCAACTCTGAAACGTGCCCAGACCGGTCACGACACGGTTCTAGTGATTTAAAGTGTAAATATTTCCTCCCATTTCCACAAGTGTTTCACTCGCTGTCACGGGGACTTTGTGACTTCCAGCCCCTCCTCCTCGGACGGTGTCACTCGCATGCCCCCAGCTCAGCCCCCGTTATTCTGTGGTTGGTTTTCAGTTACATTCAGGAACAGTCTCACCCGGCAGGCGGCTCTGAGCTGTTGGTACGTCAGAGAAGTTAGGAAATCAGCCCCGGTAGGAACAGACCCCACTCACCCATCGCCAGGAGAGCAGCGAGGATGCAGACGGTGAGAGAAGCCTCCATGGTGATGGGGGAGCAGTAGATGGGCGCTGGGGTCTTGGATTGAGCCAAATCTCCAGCTGGGGGAATTGATCACAGACGGGCTGTAATGAGATCAGAAGGGAACTTGCACACACATGATCCATCGACAGGACGGTTGGAACCACTGAGCCGTTTCCACAGTTCTGGGGTAGCCACACCGCCGACGCCTTCGTGGCTGGTATGTTCGTGGCAGGCACACAGAGCAGTCACAGCCGAATATCAAATATTGGTGGAAGGTTGCAGTGTAAAATGATTTACTTTCTGAGAATCCAGCAAAATTACACACAAGAATCACAGAATCAGAGAAGATCAGGGTTGGAAGGGACCTCAGGAGGTATCTAGTCCAACCCCCTGCTCAAAGCAGGACCAACCCCAACTAAATCATCCCAGCCAGGGCTTTGTCAAGCCTGACCTTAAAACCTCTAAGGAAGGAGATTCCACCACCTCCCTAGGTAACCCATTCCAGTGCTTCACCACCCTACTAGTGAAAAAGTTTTTCCTAATATCCAACCTAGACCTCCCCCACTGCAACTTGAGACCATTACTCCTTGTTCTGTCATCTTCTACCACTGAGAACAGTCTAGATCCATCCTCTTTGGAACCCCCTTTCAGGTAGTTGAAAGCAGCTATCAAATCCCCCCTCACTCTTCTCTTCTGCAGGCTAAACAATCCCAGTTCCCTCAGCCTCTCCTCATAAGTCATGTGCTCCAGCCCCCTAATCATTTTTGTTGCCCTCCGCTGGACTCTCTCCAATTTTTCCACATCCTTCTTGTAGTGTGGGGCCCAAAACTGGACACAGTACTCCAAATGAGGCCTCACCAGTGCCGAATAGAGGGGAATAATCACGTCCCTCGATCTGCTGGCAATGCTCCTACTTATGCAGCCCAAAATGCCGTTAGCCTTCTTGGCAACAAGGGCACACTGCTGATTCATATCCAGCTTCTCGTCCATAGTAACCCCTAGGTCCTTTTCTGCAGAACTGCTGCCCAGCCATTCGGTCCCTAGTCTGTAGCAATCCATGGGATTCTTCCGTCCTAAGTGCAGGACTCTGCACTTGTCCTTGTTGATCCTCATCAGCTTTCTTTGGGCCCAATCCTCTAATTTGTCTAGGTCCCAAACCAAAAGCAGGCTGCTTTGTATGGCAGAGAGGGTGACAAAGCAGACTGCTCCCTACGGCAGGAAGAGACACCTCGCCCACCTTGATTCTCTTCCTGGCTCTAGGAGGGGGCTGGGATCTAGTGTTTAGGGAAGTAGGGCCCGGAGCCAGGACTCCTGGGTTCTATCACTGGCTCTGGGAGGGGAGTGGGGTCTCGTGGTTGGACTAGGGAGGGCTGAGGCCAGGACGCCTGGGTTCTATTCCTGCTCTGGGAGGGGTGTAGGGTCTAGCGGTTAGAGCACCAACAGACCAGAGGAACGTGACATACCAAAACTCCGGAGGGGCTTCGGGATGAGTAACGTTTGCCGGGGGTGGCGCAGACGGAGAGTTCAGCGAAGCAGAAAAGATGCACCAATGTCTGTCTCTCTCCTCCTCTTCTGGAAGGGCTCTGGAACATGTGCTGAGTTCCTCGTCCCCTCGCCAGCCCTGCCACCCACCCACCGGTGACACAATATTTCCTATTTCAGCAACAAGGCAAACTGAAAACGGATGTTCCCCCTCCCCCGCTTTCCCATTTTTCAGTCGGGGGGATGGTTCGAAGGAACAGCCGGCGTGGACTGATCAAGAGCAAATCATGTCGAACCAACCTGATGTCCTTCTTTGGCCTAGTGGGCGGCGGGAAGCAGCAGCCATTGAAATCAAGATTTGTCATAAGGCTTCTGACCCAGTCCCACAAGCAACAGGGAAAGGAGGAGTAGATGAAATGACAACTAGATGGGTGCACCACCGGTGGAAAGACCCTCCTCAAAGAGTAGTTATCAATGGTTCACTCTCAGACTTTGGGGGTGTCTCTAATGGGGTCCCAGGGCCAGTCCAGGGTCTGGAACCATTCAATATTTTCATGAATGACTTGATGATATGCAGCCGGGAGGGGTTGCAAGCACTTCGGAGGGCAGGAGAAGCATTCAAAGCAGCCTTGGCAAATTGGAGAATTGGTCTCAATTCAACAAGATGAAACTTAATCAAGACAAGTGGAAATGACGACACTTGGGAAGGCAAAAAATTAAATGCACAACTACAAAATGGGGAATCACTGGCTAGCCAGTCGTACCGCTGAAAAGGATAAGAACATAAGAAAGGCCGTACTGGGTCAGACCAAAGGTCCATCCAGCCCAGTATCCTGTCCACCGACAGTGGCCAATGCCAGGTGCCCCGGAGTGAGTGGACCTAACAGGTAATGATCAAGTGATCTCTCTCCTGCCATCCATCACCCCCCTCTGACAAACAGAGGCTAAGGACACCATTTCTTACCCATCCTGGCTAATAGCCATTAATAGACTTCATCTCCATTAATTTATCCAGTTCTCTTTTAAACCCTGTTCTAGTCCTAGCCTTCACAGCCTCCTCAGGCAAGGAGTTCCACAGGTTGACTGTGCGCTTTGTGAAGAAGAACTTCCTTTTATTTGTTGTGAACCTGCTGCCCACTAATTTCATTGGGTGGCCCCTAGTTCTTCTATTATGGGAACAAGTAAATAACTTTTCCTTATTCACTTCCTCCACACCACTCATAATTTTATAGACCTCTATCATATCCCCCCTTAGTCTCCTCTTTTCCAAGCTAAAAAATCCTAGCCTCTTTAATCTCTCCTCATATGGGGATCTGGGGGTGATGGCGGATCACAAATTCAACATGAGCCAACAGTGTGATGCAGTTCCAAAAAAGGCTAATCTCATTTTGGGGTGTAGTAATGGGAGTGTCACAGGTCAGACACAGAAGGTCATTCTCCTGCTCTGCTCGGCTCTGGGGAGGCCCCCGCTGGAGAACTGGGTCCGGTTCTGGCCGCCGCGCTTTAGGAGAGACGGGGACACACTGGAGAGAGTCCCGAGGAGACCAAGAGAAATGCTGAAAGGTTTAGAAAACCCGACCTGTGAGGAACGGTTAAAAAACTGGGCACGTTTAGTCTGGAGAGAAGAAGACTGAGCGGGGACCCGAGAACTGTCCTCAAAGACATTCAGGGCTGTTGCAAAGAGTCCGGGGATCAATTGTATTTGATTTGCTTCCCCACCCATCTCTGAAGCGGCCTCACTTCTTTCCATTCACCCCCCCCTCCATCCCTCCTTCTGCTGTTTCGAGGGACCGTGTGGGGACGATCAAGGTAGGGTGACCAGATAGCAAGTGTGAAAAATCGGGACAGCGGGTGGGGGGGTAATAGGAGCCTATGTAAGAAAAAGCCCCAAATATCGGGACTGTCCCTATAAAATCGGGACATCTGGTCACCCTAGATCAAGGCCTTCTCCTTCTCCCTGACAAATGACCCGAATTCTGCAGGGATGCAGGTGTTCCCAGCCCACACATGAACCCCGATTCAGCGAGGCGCTGAAGCATGGTGCTTAATTTTAAGCACCCGCCTTAGCACCAAATGCTCATGTGCTTACAGCGAAGCATGCGTTTGCGTGTTGGGTCAGGGCTTTCGGGACCAGCCTTCTGTTCCCGGCTGTGCCCCACAATCTCCCTCGCAGGTTTGGCCAAAGCGGCCTGTAATTTGGGTGGACCTGCTGTAGGGGCGCTGCCGGGGGCAGTGGGGGCAGGACTTGGCCGTGATGACTGTAAAGGAAGGTTCTTTACTGCAGATGCTGGATCCAGCCAGACCCTGTGGACCCGCTGGGTAGGGTGACCAGATGTCCTGATTTTATAGGGACTGTCCCGATTTTTGGGTCTTTTTCTTATATAGGCTCCTATTACCCCCGCACCCCCGTCCCGATTTTTCACACTTGCTGTCTGGTCACCCTAACGCTGGGGGTTGTACCTCCTGGCCTGCACTGCCTCATTTCACCACTAGGGGGTCACTGACTAATTGGCCTCTTGACGGCCCCGCCCCCTAGAATTGAAATTCCCCCCCCACAAATTTCCAAAGACTTGGGTCTCCAGGTTGTTTTATTAAGCGGAACCATAGAAAGGGGAAGCGAATCCGGCCGGGAGCCCAGAGCCCGTGGGACGGGGGAGCGGCTGCAGAGAGGGGCTAACGCCGGCTGCAGGGTGGATTTGAGTGTGGCGCGGCCGTCGCCCCGGGTGGGGAATCAGGAGAGCAGTGTCAGCTGCAGGAGAAGCCCAGCGAGGGCCGGGAAGAGGAGCCCGGCTGGTCCCGGAGCTGAGCTGGCTGTGATGGGGGCGGGTGTGCATATGGCCCTGGTTCCATCTCCATGGATCCCTGCGAAGGTCCCGGTACCCGCATTTATCTGCTCACAGACGTAGTCAGTACCACAGCCCTTCATGAGGGACTTTGTGCCAGCTCCACCTGCATGCGGGGGAGGAAAGGAGGTGATCGGTGTGCGGGGCGCAGCTCCACTAGGACACAACAACCTGCCCCGCCTCAGCTCTTCCCCTGTGAGCCTCGCCTAGGCCCCCCACAGCCTCCCCTTTGGTCCTGCTGCCCCAGCATGTCTCCCCCCCCTTCTCCTTGACTGTGACACAGACTCACTGTGTCTCCTTCAACAAGTCACTTGCAGCCCCGATCTAGAGCACACTGAGGATACCCAGACTGGAGATGGCCTGTATTAGCCGCACTCCTCATGCTACAAAGCAGCAGCTCCCTGTTGGTGGCAGAGGTGGGATCTTTATGAAGGGTGGCTTCGTCACGAATGAAGGCACCATGATGGGAGTCTGCCAAATTAGAGTCAATTCCCAGCTCTGCCACAGTCCTTCCTGTGTGACCTTGGGCAAGTCATGGCGCCACTCTGTGCCTCGGTTTCCCAGTCTCTGAAACTGGGAGAATGATCCCCACTATGCCTACAGAGATGGTGTAACGCCGACAGGTGCCGGTTGCTGGTGGGCGGGATCGAACCTGGGACCTCTGGAGCTTGGTGCATCAGCCAAAAGCCACCTGGCTGTTAGCTGAGGCTGTAGAGCAAACTCTTTCTCTCTACGTGGGCTAGGGGCCACTGCAGGGGACAGGACCTGGTTACAACTTCAGGCTCTTTGGGGCATGGACTATATCGCCCTATAAGTCTTCAGCGCCCAGCAGAGTGTGGGTCCCTTATCTTTGCTGGGGGTCTGTGCAGGGCCCGGCGTGACTGGGTCTCCCCGGACTAAACCAGGCCCTACCACGAAGAGCTAAGAGACTAAACTATTGACAGGCAATGGATGGAGGCGAACCAGAGGCACAGGGAGGGGGAGACATTGGCCCAAGGTCACGGCAGAGGCCAATGCTGGGAACAGAACCCAGGTGTCCTGATCTGCAGCCGATACTTTTATTTAGCGGACCACACGCAGCATCTCGCGGCTGCCCTTGGGGGCGGGCGGACAGGTGGGCGGGGGGATGGGAAGCAAAGGAAATATAACCCCAGAACAAATGAATGGAAGTTACCAGATTGTTGGCTCCCAGTGATGTCGACACACCGGGTCTCGGTTCCAGTACACTGTATGGTCTCTTCATGGCATTGGTCGGAGGATGAAGAGTAGCAGCCACGGCAGCTCCGGCCGTTGGGTTTGGTGTCAGCCGGGGGCACTGGGAAGAAGCGGAGCAAACACAGTCAGCTCGGGGGACGAGCCCCAGGACGGGTGGGGGCAGGGAGAGCAGTGGGGGGCCGCACGGCTCAGCCCTGGGTGCCCCCTGCGGGGGGAGCTGTAGCTCGGGGGACGCCGGGGGCAGCAGGGGCGGGGGAGGGGTTTGCAGCAGGGAGCCCTGGATCCTGCCCCAGGTGGGGCCAGCTGGGTTATCACCTGGGGGCAGCCTAGAGCTCCGCCCACTAAACTCCACCCAGCCAGGGTCTCCATGTTATTCCATGGGGCACCCCCGGCAGGGCGGGAGGACCAGTCTCAGGAAGTCAATGTGGGGCAGGGTCCCGGCAGCAGGAGGTGCAGGGGATGGGGGAGGAGATGGGGAGATGTACCTTTAACAGGCTCCGGGGTGCAGCTGTCCCTCTGGCAGCAGGCGATGCTTGTCCTTGTCCTCATTCCCTTCCCAAAATTCGTAGAGATGGGGCCGGCTTGACATTGCTTGGATGTCGCACAGCCCTTCAAAATGGTCTGGGTCTTCTCTCCCACTGCACAGGAGGAGAAGACAGAGATTTTTTCCCCCTTCCACTCCCATCCATTAGCCTTCCTCTACCCTTTGGGGAAACTGAGGCACGGGGCGGGGAAGTGACTCACCCGAGGTGCCGCAGGGCTAGAGAAACCCATTTCAGCCCCTAAATCCAGCGCTTAGACCCTCCAGCTCCCCACTCAGCTGCCGCCAAATCCTGGGGGCCCCCGAATCTCCTGCCAACGTTCCCACCAGGGGGTACGTGCCGGGCTGCTGGAATCCCGACACCGGGCGTCCAGCTCACCCCTTAGCCACGGCGGGATTCACAGACTGGGCGTTCCCCTGCCGATCTCACTGGCGGGGCCCGATCCAGGGGACGCCCTCGGAGCGCGCCCACCGGATCGGGGCCTGCACAAAGCACAGCCAGGGGAGGAGATGGCGGGGTGGGGTGGGGTTGCTCCCCCCCAGTATACCCAGGAGCCCAGTGGGTCAGATGCTTCCAGTAGATGTGGGGAATCAGGTTCCAGGCACAAATGGAACACCCCTTTTAGGCCACACCCCTTTCCTCGACATTTCCTATTGGCTGGCTTAGGTGGTTCCGGCTCTCTGGCTCCGGTCCCTCCCCTCCTCAGGCTCCTCCTTCTCCCCATGCACTGTACGGGGAGCCGGGCCACGACCCACTAGCTGGCAAGTCGCCTGGGGGTTCGGCATCGCAACGCTGAGCCGAAGGCCCCGCTGGGGAGCTAGCCACAGGGTCTGGCATAGAACCCAGGCGTCCTGGCTCCTTAACCGCTGCTCAGACCCATCCACCCCACTCCCTTCTTGCAGCTGAGATTAGGAGAGGACCCAGGCATCCTGGATCCCCAGCCTGTTCCCTGACCCACATTGGGTGGGGCCCCTCTCACCTACCGAGTGTCAATTCCGTCAGAACGACGCTACAAAAGTCTTGCCCGGCAGGGCAGGTCCGTTGGTCGCCTCTGCAGCTGGATCCTTCTTGTTGACAACTCTCACACTGCAGACAGGTCCCTGAGATGCAGAGAGAACATGAGCCGCCTGGATTTGTCCCTCCCTCGCCTTCCCCTGGGCTCGGCGGGGAAGCTCCGGGTACAGCGCCCTGGTGTCCCTCATCCCTTATCAACGCGCTGCCCCAGTTTGGTCCCTGCTCCCAGCGGGCTACAGACATTTCACACTGCTCGGGGGCTGCATCTCCCCGGGGTCGCTGCAGATAGTAGTTCCCCCGGAGGTTTTCCCACCTCACAAACCCAGAGAGATCCCCAGCGGGCGTGAGCAGGTCTCGCTCTCCACTGCAGCTGTGCCCCCCTGACACCGGCGGGGGATCACACAGAACGGCCCTTCAAATAGCCTTGAGCTCCTGCTGCTGAAATTCCGATCCGCTGCCTGTCACGCAGCAGCCAATCCCCGTTCAAAATGCCCTTGGCCTCTGGCCAACTCTGAAACATGCCCGGTCACGACATGGTTCTAGTGATTTAAACTGTAAATATTTCCTCCCATTTCCACAATGGTTTCACTCGCTGTCACGGGGACGTTGTGACTTCCAGCCCCTCCTCCTCGGATGTTGTCAGTCGCACGCCCCCAGCTCAGCCCCCGTTATTCTGTGGCTGCTTTTCGGTTACATTCAGGAGCAGTTTCACCCGGCAGGCGGCTCTGAGCTGTTGGCCCATTGGAGAAGTTAGGAAATCAGCCTCTGTAGGAACAGGGCCCCACTCACCCGTCGCCAGGAGAGCAGCGAGGATGCAGACAACAAGAGAAGCCTTCATGGTGATGAGGGAGCAGTAGATCCACCCTGGGGTCTTAGGAGGATTTTTCACAGATGGGCTGTAATGAGATCAGAAGGGAACTTGCACATGCATGAGTGGGCTGATAGGATGGGGAGAGCCACAGAGCCGTTTGCCACAGTTCTGGGGTAGCCACAGCTCTGACCCCTTTGTGGCTGGGTTTTTTGTGGCACCCATAAGGAGAAGTCAGAGAGAAACCTCTAATACTCCTGCTGGAAGGTTGCCACGTAACATGACTTTGTCTCCGAGAATACAGCGAAAGTCCACGCAAGAACCAAAAACAAGAGAGAGACAAAGCAGGCTGCTCCGTTTGGCGGAGAGAGACAAAGCTGGCCACTCTATAAACAGAGGGTGTCAAAGATGGCTGCTCCCTACTGCATGGAGAGATCGCTTGCCCAACCTGAGTCTTTTCCTGACTCCAAGAGGGCACTGGAACCTAGTGGATAGAGAAGCGGGGCCAGGAGCCAGGACTCCTGGGTTCTCTTCCTGGCTCTGGGAGGGGAGTGGGGTCTCGTGGTTGGACCAGGGAGGACTGGGGCCAGGACTCCTGGGTTGTCTCCCTGGCTCTGGGAGGGAAGTGGGGTCTCGCGGTTGGACCAGGGTGGACTGGGGCCAGGACTCCTGGGTTCTATCCCTGGCTCTGGGAGGGAAGTGGGGTCTTGTGGTTGGACCAGGGAGGGCTGGGGCCAGGACTCCTGGGTTCTATTCCTGCTCTGGGAGGGGAGTGGGGTCTAGCAGTTAGAGCACCAACAGACCAGAGGGATGTGACTTACCAAAACTCCGGAGGGGCTTCAGGCTGAGTAGCGTTTGCCGGGGGTGGCGCAGATGGAGAGTTCAGCAAAGATGTGCCAATGTTTGTCTCTCTCCTCCTCTTATAGAAGGGCTCTGGTACATGCGTGGATGTGATGCACTTTTCTTTGGTTGAGTCCGTAAGTTCCTAGACCCCCTCCCCAGCCCTGCCCCCATCCAACGGTGACACAATCTGGACACGCGCGCACGTTGAGAAATCCGCCACCCTTCCTGCTGAGAAACAAAAACCACAGGGATGGTTTCAATCGTGGGGGATGGGGAGCAACGTGGGGAAGCAGGTCACACACTGGATGGGGCGGCAGGACTCCTGGGTCCTATTCCTGGCTTGCTAAGGGCATGTGGGTTAAGGGCAGGACTTGCGGGTCTCATTCCCATCCCTGGGAGAAGTGGCGGTTAGAGATTAGAGGAGTGGGGGATGGGAGTGGCCAGGACTCCTGGGTTCTGCGGAGTGGAGAGTAGGGTGTAGTAGTTAGAGCAGCATGGGGTTGGGACTGGAAATCGGGGTCCCTCAGTTCCATAGAAAGGTGAGCGGGGTCCCGTAGTTAAAACTGGTCATGAGCTTCTACCCCTGGCTCTGTGAGGGGAGTGGGGGCTAGTAGGTTAGAGCTGGGAGCCAGGACGCCTGGGTTCTATCCCCAGCTCTGGGAATGGGGGCCTAGTGACTTAGAGCAGTGAGGACTAGGGACTGTGGGCCAGATTACCTGTATTATAGTCATTGCTTTGTTAGTTTGCTTTATTATGTTTAGTAGTAATGCATGGAACCTACAGGCTTTTATCCCGTAAGATTTGGCTTTAGTAGATAGTGTGAGGCGTGAGGCCTATAACCTTTGGTATAGATAAACTTAAGTAACTCATAAGTTATAGGGAACTGAAGAGTATGCCAGAGGGGTAATTGTGTTTAAAATACTGACAGCCATCCACAGAACATAGCTGACACCAGCATCCGGAAATTTCCGGACAGAACCTCCAACCGCAAAGATGCCATGACAGGATTAGAAAAGGTTCAGAGAAGGGCAACTACAATGATGAGGGGTCTGGAACGGGTCCCCTATGAGGAGAGATTAAAGAGGCTAGGATTTTTTAGCGTGGAAAAGAGGAGACTAAGGGGGGATATGATAGAGGTCTATAAAATCAGGAGTGGTGCGGAGGAAGTGAATAAGGAAAAGTTATTTACTTGTTCCCATAATAGAAGAACTAGGGGCCACCCAATGAAATTAGTGGGCAGCAGGTTTACAACAAATAAAAGGAAGTTCTTCTTCACCCAGCGCACAGTTAACCTGTGGAACTCCTTGCCTGAGGAGGCTGTGAAGGCTAGGACTAGAACAGGGTTTAAGAGAGAACCAGATAAATTCATGGAGATGAAGTCCATTAATGGCTATTGACCAGGATGGGTAAGGAATGGTGTCCTTAGCCTCTGTTTGTCAGAGGGGGTGATGGATGGCAGGAGAGAGATCACTTGATCATTACCTGTTAGGACCACTCACTCCGGGGCACCTGGCATTGGCCACTGTCGGTGGACAGGACACTGGGCTGGATGGACCTTTGGTCTGACCCAGTACGGCCGTTCTTATGTTCGTATGTAGCAAATTGAGGAGCATGCTAATAGGGTAACATTATACATATACTAACCTATCGAAAATGCACACCCTAAGGGAAGAAAATACAAATAAGGACCTCTATTAAATATGCATTGGTCACGGCAGCGGCAGCGTAACCTACTATATAAGTAACATCCCAGGGGCAGCAGACGTTGATCTTGGAAGGGGCCAGGATGATGGCCACCGGGGAAGATGAGGATGATAACCACGATGAGAAAGATAATGGTCAAGTATGAGAGATAAGGGTGTGAGTCTGGACGTTTAAATGTACTTTCTGTATTATCTCTATCTGCCCTGTTGAGTTTAAGTGTGTGTGTAACTTCGCTAAATTATTAATAAATTATATATTTGTACATATATATAGAGAGAGAGTTCCTATAGTGTCAGTATTTCACCTGTGCACATCGGGGTTCCCATATTATATGATATAATCTTACTGGGCCTGATCTTAAAACAAAAACCTGTTAATCCTCAAGTTACAATGATATATACCCAACTTGGGGTCAGGCTACAGGACTGAGTGTCCTCCCTATGCCAACCTATCCCCCAGTGTAGAGCCAGCTAGACTGATAGACGCTACCATCGCTCGGGGAGGCGGTGGTCCTACAGCCACAGAACACGCCATAACCTGCCCCACAACCTGTGTTTACGCTCTGCCGTAGCTGTCCTGTTTCAGCGCCCATCTCGTAGACTCTGTAGCTCAGAGCTGAGCCGCGTGGGCGGACGGGATTGCCTGGCTGCAAACCCGGGGGCGAGGAGGGAAGGTGGGAGCAGCGGCGAGGGGGAGGACCCTGGGAGGAAGCAGGGAGAGAGAGCTTCTTGGGCACAGAGCCCACCAGAAAGGCAGGCGCGGGGATCTCTGAGCGCGGGAACGGGCTGAGGCTGTTTGTCCCTGCTGCTCTCCAAGAAGCAGGACACTAAGGGGGCGCGCAGTCCTTGCACTGCAGAGAGACCTGCCTTGCATCATCGAGTTCTCCTAAAGGAAACAGCCTGGCAGTGTCCCCAGATGGTGGCTAAACCGCACGTGGCCACAGAGGGGGGAATAACAGCCCTGCAACAAAATACAAACGGGCCTAGGGCTAGATTCCCGGCCACACAGATTTGGGCACCCTTGGCATTCACAAATGCACCCCCTCTCCCGTGTCTGCCAAGACCTCTGGGCAGCTAAAGTCATTCAGCCTCAACCTTTCTGCTGTAAAAGTTCCCTTGATACTCGAGTTTCTGCCCCCGGGCACCCCGATGCCTGTGTCCCAGCAGGAGCCAGGAGCCCCGATATTAATCCAGGAGGTGTGCTCAGAACTGGCTCCACACGCCACAGAGGAGGAGATGGTGTTAGCAGTGGCATCCCTTAGATCCACTAGCCCAGCGGCCAGGATCCTCCCCTGGGTTCATTCACCCCTCTGCCGGAGATGGAACGGGGATTTGAACTTGCGTCACCTGCTTCTGAGCTGAGGGCTGAAACCACAGGGATGTACAACTGCCTGGCGTGGGGCAGGAGAGGGTCCTGCAATCTCTCCTCTTCAAGCTGCTCCACTGTATGTCCATCAAACGGGCAAACACCATTGTGAACCGTAGACTTCTGAAAAGTCAGCCTGAATTGCTTGGAATATCGCGGGCCTCCCTCCCTGTGCGACACCGGTCGCTTGTTAGCTGCCGGGGCGGCTGTCCTGCCGAGCCAGGTGTCAATGTTTGGTGGCGATCCACTTTTCCCTTTCTGCTGGATTAATATTTCAGCCACCCGGGCTACCTGTTGGAACAGGGTTGTCGCCGGGTCGTCACCGGGTATCAGGAATAGAGCCAAGAATGAAACTTAAGGGTAGGGGGGGCAAAAAACTTGGTTCACGCCGGGTTCTGGTTGCCCGCTGATCGCTCTTGTCCTTCCAGAGGGTCGAGTCCAGCAAAATCCAACCTTCTGGACACCAGGAAATACCGAGTTACGGTAAATGGCCAGGCAGCCATCACTGTCCCCATGGCGATGGTACTCCAGCTGCAATCACCGGAGCTGTGCTAAATGGTGGAGAGATGTGTTGGAAGAGCTCTAAGACCTCCATCCGTTTGTCAAAGAGGATATTAAAGGGTGACTTGATCCCAGTCTATAAGTGCCGACAAAGGGAACCAATATT
This sequence comes from Macrochelys suwanniensis, assembly GCA_033296515.1. Classification (NCBI taxonomy): domain Eukaryota; kingdom Metazoa; phylum Chordata; order Testudines; family Chelydridae; genus Macrochelys; species Macrochelys suwanniensis. The sequence goes on from CM065795.1 coordinate 1,548,458, forward strand.
TGATCACGGGCTCTTCAGCCAAGCCGAGGAAGGTCTAACACCATCCGATGGCTGGAAGTTGACGCCAGACACGTTCAGCCTGGAATGAAGGCATCAGCTTTTAATGGTGACAGTAATTAACCATTGGGACAATTTACCACGGGACGTGGTGGATTCTCCCTCACCAACAATTTTTAAATCTAGATGACATGTTGTTCTCAGAGGGTGGGTAGAGGAATTAATTCAGGGGCCCCGATGTGATGCAGGGGGTATGGGGTGGGGTCCTAAGATGATTCCAATGGTCCCTTCTGGCCTTGGACTCTATGTTCTAGATAATACTTAGTCCTGCCATGAGGGCAGGGGACTGGACTTGATGACCTCTCGAGGTCCCTTCCAGTCCTAGGATTCTATGACGCTAGGGTCTGTGATTGTGATATGAGGAGATCTGGGCTGAGTCCCCCTAAGGCCCCCATGCCATGAGGGTCCCATCTGGGTCATGTCAATACAGAACTGGGTGGATCGGGTTCTCAGCAGGGCCCAGGGGAGCTGGCAGGTAGAGGGTTAGGTGGGTTCCTGAGTTCACATGTAACGGGGCCAGAAAAGGTTATGAAGCGGCTGTGACATTTTCCGTGTGCCGGGGAAGAAGGTCAGAACGTCAGGGGCAGTACGGGGAGCCCCTGTCCATTGCAACGGAAAGGCAGCGGGCGAGAATGTGTCTCCAGGGTGTTGTGGAGCATCAGTGGAAGAGTGATGACAGTGCAGGTGTTTGCCTTCAGTCACAATTTCCTGTTTTTCAGAGGTTTGTGTTTTGCTGAACTCGATGCCCAGCAAGGGCAGGACCTGTTACCAGGCAGCCTTAACCCAGTGTTAACCAAGTTCTCCCCCTCCACTCCCTGCTTAAGTTTTATTCTTGGAGCTATCCCCGGTACCCAGAGATTACCCGCTATGGCTAGCCGAATGACGGAGTGCCAAGAAGGATGAATTTAACAAGAGCACAATTAGTTGAGATCTTTGGTAGGAGAATAACAGCTTTCTGGGGACATGTCGCTTGCTGATCCTGGAGCAACTCCATTCAAAGACTCCCACGGTCCGGCAGGACGGCAGGCAAACCAGGAAGAGGTGGAAGGAGAGCCAGCTAGGTGGGAACCATCACCCGACGGGCTGGTCTCCAAAGCAGAGGGGAAGTTTTATACCTCTGTCCCAACCGTGGAAGATGGCAGGCGGTGGCTGATGACAACAGCTTCGAAGCTGTCACTTGAAGAAGAAGAAGAAACTTTTAAAAGATTCACATGGAAGAAGAGGGCTGAGGGCTGAGAGGTTTGGTCTGACTTTTCCTGGAAACTTTGACAACTGACTGAAATCATTTTTCTTTCTTTCTTTCTTTCTTGCTTTCTTGCTTTCTTTCTTTTCTGAAGTGGCTTTGGACCCGTTCTTTGTTAGATTTTGTGCTGCCGCACGGGCAAGCGTCTGTCGGACAGAAACTCTTCCAAACTCATTATTCCGCCCACAGAGATACACCCAATCTTTTGCCGGACTTTCTAATCACAGTCCACCGGGTTTCCAAAGAGTCCGAAATAGTAAATAAGTCACAAAGGCAAGGGCGGGGGGGGGGGGGATTTGGGGATACTTTGTAGCAGAGCAACAGTGGATTAATTTCTGTTTTTGTTAGCAACACACCAACACAACGAACTGCCGTCCCGGGTACTTTAAAGAGTGAAATGACGCCGTGTTGCTGTAGCCGCGTCGGTCCCAGGATGTTAGAGGGACAAGGCAGGGCAGGGAATGGCTTTGATTGGACCCACTTCCGTTGGGGAGGCCAGCCTTCGAGCGACACAGAGCGCTTCGTCAGGGCCGACCTCCAGATAAGCTCCAAAGCTTGTCTCTGTCTCTCTCTCACTCAGAATCGGAGCTGAGGGCATTCGGCCCGTCTCCGTATGTCTCTGCCTCACACACAGGCCAGGCCAGGTCCACCTTAAAGAATCAGGGAGACCCAGCTGAGGGGCTCAGGGGTGTGAAGAATCCACCCCCTGAGGGCCGCGGTGAAGCCGACCGAGGAAACCCGTGACCCTACCTGCAGCGGCTCGGGAAGGCGGATGTGGAACTGCGACCGGGAGACCCCCCCCCCCCCCCACGGTCGCTGGAGGGAATCTCTGCCCCAGAGCTGTAGCGTTTGAGGTGCAGACACACACCCCCACCACCAGCTGCTCCGCTTCACTTTCTAACCGCTGCCCAAGGTGGAGAGCGGGCGGAAACGGAAGTGAAAGCTGGTTTCACCCTCGGGCGGTGGTTAAACTTAGCTGCAGGGGTATGGGCCCCCTGCTGCAGGGAAAAGGGGGGGTACCAATGAGGGGGTACTCTGTTTCAGCTCCCAGACCCCCCCACTCCTTTCTGTACAGAACCCAGGAGTCTTAATTTCCAGGGGCCCCCGTCTTCTTTAACCCACTCAACCCCCTTCGCCTCCCAGAGCAGGGGATGGAACCCAGGCATCCTAGCTCCCCACCCCCTGCTCTAACTCAGCAGACACCTCTCCCCTCCCAGAGCAGGGGAAAGAACTCAGGAGTCCTGACTCCCAGCCCCCCTGCTATAACCACTAGCCCCCACTCCCCTCCCAGAGCTGGGAATAGAACCCAGGAGTCCTACACTTAATCCTCATGCGGCAAACAAGCCAAGCAAGAACCCAAGTGACTCCTAGCTCCCAGTCCAGTGTGTTAGAGGCTTATTCCTTCACCCGCTCACTCCCCTGGTCCTTCTCGCATGAACAGAGAGCAACAATACTATTAGTGCGAAGGTGCAAACAATTCGATGTTTATTGGGATGAACTTCCAGCAAGCTTAAATCCAAGTTCCTTATTTTCGAATCCCAACTTACTTTCTGTTTGCCCCTAATTTATATAGCAATAGTCTCAGCTAGACCTTAACCAATCATCTTACTAAAATTTACCTAACCAATCCTAACATATAGTAACATGATTAGCTAACCGATTATATCCCACCGCCTTAATTAGTTTACACCCAGCAAAATCAATGCTACAGCAGACAGAAACAATCCCAGAAGCAGACAGAAACAATTAGAGAACCAGATAAACAATAGAAAAGTGGGGGCCATAAAGATAAACCACACAGAAATGAGGGTTTCACAAGCACTATTAAGAAGTGATTTCTTGCCAAACAGGATGCTATCAAACTAAGTTTTCTTTAACCATCTTTATCTCATGGTGATAGGCATCATCAGGACAGGATTGTATTTGTAACAGCCTAAGAACCAGGCCTCAGACCGTCACAGTGAAAGAAGGCCCATAGACAGGCGGATTGTGATTTTGATTCTTTGTTTTCTACCTCTATAACTAGCTAAGTGATAAAAATACACCTAAGTTCCTAAAGTACAGGTCTTACAGGCAGGCCTGCATATCTATATCCTAACACAGTGCTTAACCCAATATACTGCCAGTCCAAGACTGAAAACTGTGTTTTCCTCCTTTGTGTGATTTTGTTTCTCAGCAGGAGAGAGGAAGTGATTGTCAGGGCGCTGATGTGTCCAAAAATGTGGGTACATCTGGCTGTAGGTCGCTGTTGCTCAGGGCTGGTCGAAAACGATGGTCTGCAAAAGACAAAAAGAGGAACTGTTGAAGTTTGGTGTGTTTGAATTTCATGACAATGTGAGATTGTTACCTACCAGCCAGGCTCCAATGCAGTTGTTTAATCAAAGATTATTAACCAGAGACGAAGCCAGCACTAGGCAGTATACAGAACACAAACATGCCCCCAGAGCTGGGGAAGAGAAGGTAGCTTGCTCCCTTCCTCTGTACGCGGTGGAAAGCTGCCAGCGTTCATCCCCAAACAAACTTTCCAACTCTCTTTCCTTTGCTAGGGCGTCAGTCAAAGACACTCCCTTCTGGAAGGAAGAATCCTTTCCCATGAGTCATGGGAAATTTCGCCACATGTTCTGTGATGGGATGTTCTTCATGGTCCTCGCTCGACCTGACGGACGAGTACGAAGGAATTGCTAACCCAGTCGTTATTGCTAACGGTTCTGAATGAGTGAAACGGTCAGTATTTGCAGAACCCACCTTCAGTAACAAGCATCCCTTATCAATCACCCACCTTTGTGCAGAACATAATTCTGCAGACACCTTGGTCTCTTCCCACGTGTTCTTTTTCAAGCATGAACAAAAGGGAAGCGTCTTTGCTCACACTCTTTAGCCGGCCTCATACCCTTGCTACAGGATTTTGAGGGACCACCCCATGCAGGCGGGTTTCGCTGCATGGCCTTCTGCGCAGCTCTGAGTGGTCTGCCTCCCCCAACAACCCCCCCCCCCCCAGCAACGCTCAGCAAAAACCCTCACCCAAAAACTCCAGGTTGGGTGCATAGCCCCGTTCGTCTTAGCCAGGAGTTTGTGAGTCAGGCGTCCTGACCGCTGAGTTAATTGAAGGGGGAAAAAAAAATAAGAAAAGGAATACTTGTGGCACCTTAGAGACTAATTTCAGTGTAGTAGCTGTGTTAGTCTGTGTCAGCAAAAAGAAAATAAGAAATGATTAGAGACTAACAAATTTATTTCAGCATAAGCTTCCGTGGACTACAGTCTGCTTCGTCGGATGCATAGAATGGAACATACAGTAGGAGGATATACAGGGGAAGGGATAGCTCAGTGGTTTGAGCATTGGCCTGCTAAACCCAGGGTTATGAATTCAATCCTTGAGGGGGCCATTTGGGGATCTGGGGCAAAAATTGGGGATTGGTCCTGCTTTGAGCAGGGGGTTGGACTAGATGACCTCCTAAGGTCCCTTCCAACCCTGATATTCTATGATTCTATGATTTATACATTCAGAGAAACATGAAAAGGTGGAAGTAACCATACCAACTGTAAAAGGCTAATTAATTGAAAGAACATAAGAACATAAGAAAGGCCGTACTGGGTCAGACCAAAGGTCCATCCAGCCCAGTATCCTGTCCACCGACAGTGGCCAATGCCAGGTGCCCCGGAGTGAGTGGACCTAACAGGTAATGATCAAGTGATCTCTCTCCTAGGAACTGTTATCAGCAGGGGAAAGAAACTTTTGAAGTGATAATCAACATGGCCCATTACGGACAGTTGACACAAAGGTGTTAAGGGTATTTAACTAGGATATTAAACTGGGGGGGAATAGATTCAATTAACGTAATGACTGAGCCATTCCCAGTCTATATTCAAACCTAAGGTAATGGTATCTAGTTTGCATATTAATTCTAGTTCGTCAGCTTCTCGTTGGAGTCTATTTTTGAAGTTTTTGAGCAGAGGCGGGGCTGCGGGCACCCCCAAACAGTGTCCTCCGCCGGCACCACCTTGCACAGAGACCCCCCCCGCCAGGGGGAGCGGGGCGCTCTGCAAAACGGCTCTCGGCAAAAAAATAAACTAAACTAAAGCAGCCGCCCAGAGCAAAGTGGAAAAAACCTGTAGGCTGCGCTCGGCCTAGTTTTAAGATACTCTGGCTGTCATTCATGTGCGCACACGCACCCCCATTCAAACAGTGCTCAGTAAAACACCAGGGCAGGTTCACACCCCCTTTCCTTTTAGCTCGTGAGTCACTCCTTGTTCGGCTGGGAGCTCTGCCCTGCGCTGGGTTCCCTGCTAAGCGCAGGGTGGGCAGAGAGCTGATCTCCCGGGTCACGGCCGAAGGGGGCTTTGCAGCTCCAGCCCGGTCCAACATTAACCGCGCCTGAACTTTGGCTCGCCAATTGGGTGGGAAAGGGGGACCCGCATCGGCAAAGCCCCCGATCTCGCCGCTCTGCAGCGGCGTTGGCTGGAGGGCACCTGGGTTCATTTGGCGACGCCGGCGCTGGGGTTCTCAAAGCCGCTGGCTTCTGTCCAGCCCTGTTCCCAGGAAAGGCGTTGCCCCGCCCCGCCCCTGCCGTCTGCCAGCAGATGTTAGCTGTTGCCCCAGGCCCTGGATTGTGCAGATAGGGAAGTGGAGGTGAGGGTTTGCTCCTGAGGGCGGTGGGCACCGAGCTGCTCCCCAGGGGTCCCCCGTCCCAGCAATTGGTCTGCACTTAGGGTGAGCGCGTGTCCCATTTCGGCCGGAACAGTCCCCCTTTTTAAGCACTTTTTTTTTGTGGCAAAAGTGTACCGTAAAAAATGTATCCGTTGGCAAGAGCAATTACGGGACAAATGCCAACTTTTGTCGGGAAAGGTGGGGTGCAGAGCAGAGGGGCGAGCAGCAATGCCAGCCCCTTGTAGGCGGGGGCAGGATTTGTGCACGGGAGGGTTCCAGCAACCAGTGACCCCAGCCTTGCACAGAGGGGGGGCTCGGGCAAGCCGTGCCACAGGCGGTGGGGGGAGCTCACACCACCCTGGGCTGTGTCCAGTTTTCCCTTTGGGAAATATAGTCCCCCTAACTGTACTCCCCTCCCAGAGAGAACCCAGCAGCCCCGAGTCCCTGTTTGAAGGGCAGATGCAGCCCCCGCCCCTCCACTTCGCTGTCAAACTGCCGTCGCCTGCCGTGATGCTGGGGAGAGCCGCCTCGCCGTATACCCTGGGCTGGGTCAGAGAACCCAGGAGTCCTGAGTCCCAGGCTCCCCTCTGCCTACTCCACCCCATGCCCCTCCAGAGCTGGGGATAGAACCCAGGAGTCCTGACTCCCAGGCTCCCCTCTGCCTACCCCACCCCATGCCCCTCCAGAGCTGGGGGATCGAACCCAGGAGTCCTGACTCCCAGGCTCCCCTCTGCCTACTCCACCCCATGCCCCTCCAGAGCTGGGGATCGAACCCAGGAGTCCTGACTCCCAGGCTCCCCTCTGCCTACTCCACCCCATGCCCCTCCAGAGCTGGGGATCGAACCCAGGAGTCCTGACTCCCAGGCTCCCCTCTGCCTACTCCACCCCATGCCCCTCCAGAGCTGGGGATAGAACCCAGGAGTCCTGGTTTCCAGCCTCGCCCCCCTGCTCTAACCACTAGACCCTGCTCCCCACCTACAGTACACACCCTTTTCCTTGCAACACCCAGCAATCCCCTCTGGAGCCGTCAGACACAGAAGCAGGTCAGGCTCGGAGCAGTTCTTGAGCCAGAAAAAAGCGTGTGCAAAAAAAAACCCCCAGGAAACACAAGTTAGGGCCGGTTCCGGGGCCTTGTCTATTTCACCGCACTGCTCTGCCTCCTATGTGGCCTGAGTGGTTGGCCAATTTCCCGGGCCTGGCCGGGTTGTTGTCGTTAGGAGGCTAGGAAATCGATGGTGAAATTCTGATACAGCCTTGATGCAACCTTCGGCGTCTGCCGAGACGCACCTGGGTCTGTTCCCCTGAATGCCGCAGAAACAACGAGCAGCAGGCGGCTTCCATGTGCTGAAAGCCCCACACCTGCCCCTCCAGCGTCAGAGAAGAAACAGCTCTGTTCCCCCCACGACCTCACTCACCTCTGCTGCTTGTGGCTTCCTGACTCCCACCCACTTGGGCTGCAGCCGTTCTCTTGGCCCCGCCACGTGCCTTGGGCGGTCTCTCCGTTGTCCACAGCTCTCTCTACTCCACAAAGGGGCTTCATTGCTCCTTCTGCTGAGTGTAAAGAAGGGCTGGGCCAGCCATTGCCTTTAAGGAGGTCAGCGATTGTCTTTGCCCCCCCGGTTGAAGGCAGCCATTGGCCCCTTTCGACATGAGTGTTCTTTTGCAGACCTCGTGTGAAAGGGGAAATGTTAACAGCCTACTACTGCCATGCAGTTTGAAAGAAAGGATCCAGAAAACACACCCAGCTGTATCACTTACAGTGCTCGATCCCTTACGTAGCCATTTATGTGTTCAGAGAAGCATCCAAAGATCAGTACCCCTGTGGTACCCCATGCTCTCAGCTGACAAGGAGAAGGTAACAGCCAGGCTGTCCTTTCCACAGATGTGAAGTGGCAGAGACCGGAGGAATGCTGCTGAACCCCTCCACCCCATGGTTTAACCACGATACTCCACTCTTCTCTCTAAAGCAGCCAGGTGCCCTGATTCCCAGCCATCTGCTCTCCTAACCAGTGGCTATTACTTCCCTTCCCCCGCCAGCAATAGAACCCAGGCGTCCTGACGCTCAGTTCACCGCCCTGCTCTAACCACTAAACCCCCCTCCCCTCCCAGAGCTGGGGTAGAACCTAGGAGCCCTCACAACCTGTTTTAAGTAGTAGACGCTACTCACCTCTCCATGGAACCCAAGAGTCCTGGCTCCCAGCCCCCCACCCCTCTCTAGTCACTAGACCCCGCTCACCATTGTGTGGTGCTCAGGACTCCTGACCTCACTCCGGTCTCTGTGGAACCCAGGAATCCTGACTGCCATTCCCAACCCCCACCCCCTGCTCTAACTACTACATCCTACTCCCCACTCTGCAGAACCCAGGAGTCCTGCCACTCCCATCCCCCACTCCTCTAAGCACTGCACGCCACTTCTCCCAGGGACGGGAATGAGACCCAAGAGTCCTGCCCTTAACCCACATGCCCTCAGCAAGCCAGCAATAGAACCCAGGCATCCTGACGCTCAGTTCACCGCCCTGCTCTAACCACTAGACCCCACTCCTCTCCCAGAGCTGGGATAGGACCCAGGAGTCCTGCCGCTCCATCCATTGGTGACCTGCTTCCCCATGTTGGCACCCCAAGGTTTAAGGGAGAGGTGGTTTCACACATCCCTGTGGTTTTTGTTTCTCAGTGGGCGGGAGGAGAATTGATCAATGGCTCGTGTGTCCGAAATGTGCTCACCGGTGGGCAGGGGAAGCCTGAAGCCCCCCAAGGAGCATTTGGTCAGTGACACCTCTAGGGTCTATGGATGCTCTAACCACTAGATCACACTCCCTGCCCAGAGCTGGGAACGGAACCCAGCTGTCCTGGCTCCCAGTCCTCCCCCTGCTCTATCCCACTAGATCCCATTCCCCTCCCACAGCTGGGGAGAGAACCCAGGAGTCCTGACAATCCGTTTTAACTACTCGCCTCCCCTCCCCTTTTTTTCGGGAACCCAGGAGTCCTGACCCACAGCCCCCGTTCCTCCTGCCTTAACCCACCAGACCCCACATCCTTATGGGATCCAGATTTCCAGGGCCCACCCAACCCTGCTCTACTGTGCCCCACTATCCACTCTATAGAACCCAGGCGTCCTGGCCCCCACCCATAGGCATGGCAGCACATTTCATTAGGGTGTGCACCCAGGGAGTGGTATTGATTTATTTATGGTTTAAAGGCAAATGTTTATTGAATACTCAATCATAAAGGACATTAGTTTGTTTGATGGATAAAAATAAACTAAAACTAAACTTAATTTGTTTTAACTTAACAACTAAACTTTACTTAAAAATACAAACTTAAAAAATGAGACACAAAATACCACATTTTTGCTGTAGTGATACCAGGCGTATACAAAGAGAGTCAGTGTTCATGTGTATGAAAATGAAAATGAGCTTGCTTGGGGATTTTACAAGGCACTTCTTAGAATCATAGACTATCAGGGTTGGAAGGGACCTTAGGAGATCATCTAGTCCAACCCCCTGCTCAGAGCAGAACCCATCCCCAATTTTTGCCCCAGATCCCTAAATGGCCCCCTCAAGGATTGAACTCACAACCCTGGGTTTAGCAGGCCAATGCTCAAACCACTGAGCTATCCCTCCCCCCCGTTTATATTGTTTAAACACATTTGGTGCCCTGAGTCATAACACCACTTCTTGCAAATCACATAAATAGCGATCTCATGCTTCCCTTCCTTCACCCCATTGCAAAGGCGCAGGTGTTATTGCTGGCTGCCCTAGGGCTGCAGAAAACCCTAGGCCAGAGCTTTCCAAACTTTTCATGTTGGTGACACACTTTTTAGACATGCATCATTTCGCGACACAGTAATTCAGTTTTACTAGCAAACCGGAGGTTAAACTAGTAGTTTCTAAACCGAATGAAAAACAGAAATGCTGGCACCTTGCTGGTTGTGTCACTGCCTTGATTTATTTAAAGAGCCCCCGGAACTCTTAGGACAGCATCTGCCCCACATGTGCGTATCCCTCTCCCTCCCCTTTCATCTCATCAGAATGCTGAACGGTGGCCTCACATTGAACTGGACCCATGGAATTTCTCGGCCCGTGCCACCAGAAGTGACGCGGAATCAATTCCGCCTGGATTACACATACTGCGCATGCGCAGTACCCAGGGCCGGCCGCCCCAAGCAAAAAAAACCCAAAAAAACCCCCAAAAAACCCCCAAGAGCCGCCCCCCCCCAACACCAGCCGAAACACCCCCCACCCAACAACGCCGCCCAGCCAAAACGCCGGGGGGGAGGGCGGCATACCCGCCCCCGCCCCTGCCGGTGGGGAGCGCGGAATGCCCGCCGCCCCGCTCCCCCGGCCGGGGAGCGGAGCACGCCTGCTTCCCCGCTCCCCCGGCCGGGGAGCGGAGCACGCCTGCTTCCCCGCTCCCCCGGCCGGGGAGCGGAGCACGCCTGCTTCCCTGCTTCCCCGGGGAGCGGAGCACGCCTGCTTCCCCGTTCCCCAGGCCGGGGAGCGGAGCACGCCTGCTTCCCCGCTCCCCCGGCCGGGGAGCGGAGCACGCCTGCTTCCCCGCTCCCCAGGCCGGGGAGCGGAGCACGCCTGCTTCCCCGCTCCCCCGGCCGGGGAGCGGAGCACTCCTGCTTCCCCGTTCCCCAGGCCGGGGAGCGGAGCATGCCTGCTTCCCCGCTCCCCCGGCCGGGGAGCGGAGCACGCCTGCTTCCCCGCTCCCCCAGCCGGGGAGCGGAGCACGCCCAGAAGCGGAGCACGCCTGCCGCACCACGACACACCTACACACTGCAGCCAACACACTAACGTGTCGCGACACACAGTTTGGAAAGCTCTGCCCTAGGCTATGGGCAAAACATATGGAAAGAAGAGGATCAATGTATACAGAGGGCTGAAGGGGGACTCCCATAGTGCATGAATTAACACTTAATAAATACATCAAAATTAAATACATTACAGAGATAAGAACCTGTAATAACAACTTTACTTCATGAGAAGCTCCAGAGAAGGAAGACCCAGGGGGAATCCCAGGGAGACCAAAGGGGCTGGTAGAGGGAGCAGACAGAGAAAAAGGGTAGAGGCAGAATGGCTGGCCCAGTCTTCTGCATCTCCCCTGTGGGTGGAGACACTGATCTCTATCACTGTAAGAGGGAACAATAGAATGGAATGCCCAGAAGAATGAATGGCTTGAGGACAATTTCCTGAAAGGACTCTTAGCCTTGCAGAGCTTTTCTAGCTCTCTGACATTTACATTTCTACATAGGGTGGTTTGGCCCCATCTGCCTGGCCAGTCGCTGGAGCATGACCTCAGAGCCCTTCTCGGAAGTGGGGAGGGACGGTGGGGCCATCGCCAGCGCAAAACCACCCTGCGGCCGCGAGTCCCGGAGCCCGGGTCAAGAAGCAGGACGCGTGCTCTGTTCAGGCTGGAGCCGGGGCTCCCTACCCGCTTCTGCGCTTCGCAGAACTCACCTCCACCCCTGGCAAGGGGCACCCAGCCTGATAACCTCTTAGGGGGGCTCAGTAGGTGACACCCCTCTGGTCTAGGGCTGCTCTAACCACTCGACCTCACTCCCCTCCCTGACTAGAGAGAGAACCCAGGAGTCCTGGCTCCCTGCTTCCCGCTTTAACCACTAGACCCATCTCCCCTCCCAGAGAGGGGATAGAACCCAGGCGTCCCGACAACCAGTTTTAAGTACTCAACCCTGCTCACCTCTCCATGGAACCCAGGGGTACTGGCTCCCAGCCCCCCACCCTACATTAATCACCATTGTATGCTGCTCAGGAGTCCTGACCTTGAGGTCACCCCAGACCTCGCTCCGGTCTCTGTGGAACCAAGGAATCCTGACTGCCAGTCCCAACCACCCCCCCTGCTCTAACTCCTACACCCTACTCCCCACTCTGCAGAACCCAGGGGTTTGTGAGTGCCCCAGGGGGGAGCGACATCAGCAGGGCATTGGAAGGCACCCAAGGGTGCAGGGCAGGGGTGGATTGTACCATTAGGTATGGTACATTGGTCTGGATCGTACCCTGGGGATGTCACAGTTTTGCAGCAAGCGGGGTTTATACACCGCTGGTCATTTTAAATGAGGGTTACCCTCTGAGCATGATATCGTAATTTCCAGTGCCTCTCAAGCGTGGAGGCTGGAAATAGTCCAGGAGAGGGTTCACTTTCGGGGGTTTTTCTGTTTGCTTATTTCAGGCCAGGGCAATAAAACAGGAAGAGGTAAAAATGAGCGGCGGCGAAAGACTTCAAAGCTGGCCCCGGCCAGATTGGAGGAGGAAGAAAGAGTCCGAGCACATGACTGCTTGGGAATCGGGCCATGGAGGGAGGAGGCGGTGCTCAGGGATCCGGCGGCCAAGGGTGGGGCCTCGGGCAGAAGAGGCGAGGTTAGGGGACTAGCCTTTCCAACGTGGGGGGGGGGGGGGTCCACCCCCTACCCATGACCAAACCAGTCTCTTACAGTCAAAAGGGAAACAAACGTATGCCTCAGTTGGGTGTCAGCAGGATCAACCGGCCATCACCTGTTAAATGGCCATTCCTTGGCAGGAACGGGAGCGGGGTAGAAAATCCACATCTGAGCGAAGAAGCAGCATGGCGTTCCCGTCCACACAGCACCTGAAGGACAAAGGAAGCGGTGTTGGACTGGAGGGGGAGGGACATTTCTGACTTCTATACCTAGTCCTTGTACTCGCTTACAATCTGCCTCGCGGTAGTTAATCCACTCATTTGATTGTTTACATAAACTGCTGTGGTTCAACTAACGTGTCCGGGAAACTCCGTTTGGGGTGACAAGATTGTGCACATCTCGTTTCTCCTAGTAAAATGACAGGTTTTCTATCAGCCTGCGTGGTCCGGGAAAGGGCCGGGCAGCACAGGACAGATGTTTCTGTATAAGAATCTGGAACTGGGGCTGTGTTGGCGTCGCCGTGCAATATAACCAAGGCTGGGGAGAGCCAGAGTGTAACCTCGGTGTGGCCGGCCGGCAGCAGTCACACGCACACACTCAGGGTGCGGCTCGCACGCTGGAGGCCGTTTGTGAGCAGCCCAGAGGGGAGCGACGTCAGCAGGGCATTGGAAGGCACCCACGGGTGCAGGGCAGGGGTGGATTGTACCATTAGCTCTGGTACATTGCTCTGGACGTACCCTGGGGATGTCAGCGCGGTGGGTAGGGAGCAGCGCTGGCGACAGGAATAGAAATGTATCGATGCTGCCAAAGACGAAGGTGGAGATTTTTAAGTTTCTGTCTCACGTCAGAGCGTACAGCCGAGCATAGGCGACGGCTCCGTGGGAGCTCCGGGGCTGGAACACCCACCAAATAAAATAGCAGCCCCCACTGGCAGCCCCCCCTGAACAGCTCCTCCCCCTTAGAGCCACCTGCCCACCTGCGGGCCCCACCGATCAGCGGCACGCAGGAGGTACTGGCAGGGAGAGGGAGGAGCAGGGCAGGAAGAGGCAGTGGTGGGGGCGGACTGGGGCAGGGCGGGGGTGCCAGCATAGGCGATGGGGCGGATCGGGGGTCAAGCATGCTCCAGGAACTCAGGAAGTCGGCGCCGCTGCACCTGAGCCCGTCTATAAAAGGAGGAGAGGGAGACACACACACACAACGCCGAGATTGTACATCTTTTCCTGTTCCCAGAGCTTGCCTTCTGCTCCACCCCAGGGAAACATTACCCGGCCTGACGCCCCTAAGGAGCGTTTGGTAAGTGACACCCCTCTGGGCTATGGACGCTTTAACCACTAGACCCCACTCCCCTCCCAGAGCTGGGGATAGAACCCAGGAGTCCTGGCTCCCAGCCCCAGCCCCATAAGGATGCAAAGGAAGCCGAGAGCCGGCATGCAAGTGGGGTAGCTAAAGCAGAGAAACAGCAGTGGGGGTGGGTGGGTCGGACCAAGAGGAAACACTGTTACGCCCCAGTTCTCTTCCCAGCACTGCAAACAGACCCCTGTCTGGGGTGTGACAGCCCCCTTCGAGTCCTGCCATGCGGGAGATCGGAGTCTCACTGACTCAGGGTAAGCTCCTGGGCTCCTTCAGCCGGGAGCAGGGAAATCAGCTCTTCCCCCTTCCCCCTTCCCCGAGAACATGGGACATCACAGAGCAGTAGGGGGCTGAGCCCCCTGCTGAAAGAGGGGAAACTGAGGCAGCGGCAGAGCACGGGAAATGCTGTGACACCTGCTAAGGGTGGGACATGCCCAAGTGCAGTGCACAGCTCTGGGGCAGAGAGGGCAGAGATCGCTGCTGCCTCCCCCTCCCCCCGACTATGGTTCCTGCAGCGACGTGAATGACCCCGAGTGGGTGGGGGACGTTCCACTGCTGTGTGGTGTGGGGGGCAAAACCCCACCTCTGTAGGAGGGAGGGGTCAATACAATTCTCCTTCCCTCCCCACCCCGGGGAACCTGGGGTGATGGTGCAGGCCCTGATCGCCGGGGAGGTGGCACAGAAAGAAACCTGGCTTCAGCGGAGGGTTGAAGGTTCATCCTTGCCAGGGGCCTGGGATCCCTCAGCTGTTAAAAGTGGCCGAGAGTCACCTTGTAGGGAGCGGGGGGCTGCGTATCGAGGTCTGGTTGGGTTGCCATCTGTCACGTTAAGAGTGGGTGGGTCGGGGGAGTGGGGTTGGCTGATCTACAGGGAAGTGTGGGACCAGAGGCAGCCTGGAAAGAAGCAGCCGAGACTAGATCCCTGGGCAAACCCAGGAAGGATCGGGGGGGAGGGGGGCGGGGCTGTTAGCTGGAGTCCTTCAGAGCACCGGCTTTGACATACTCTTGGGAAATGACTGTGTCTCTTTAAGACCGGATCCAGACCTTGTGTCAGTAACAGCCAAGGATCTGAACCCAGAGAGCCAGAAGGCAGAGAATACTGGAGCCAGTGAGCATATGAACGGCCCGGCTTGCAGAGAGGAGGGGATATTCCCCCTTTCCCCCCCATCTAGTAGCAGAAAGGAAAATCTGCTAAAATCGGGTTCTCTCTCTGTCTGTAACCAGATCTCTGCCTATGAGAGCAGCCTGCTTTGTCTCCCTCTGTTTAGGAACCAGCCTCTTTTGTCTCTGCTTTTTGGATCTTATGTGTTATCATTCTGAAGTCTGAGAAGTAAAGTTGCGTTACGCTGCCACCCTCCAGCAGGAGTGTTTGATATTTGTATCCACATTCTCTGTGTGGGCGCCAGGAACATACCAGCCACAAACGGGTCAGAGGTGCGGCTACCCCAGAACTGTGGCAAATGGCACTGAGGTTACACCCAGCTTGTCAACTGGCTCATGCATGTGCAGTCTCTCTTCTGATCTCATTTCAGCCCGTCTGTGATCAATCCCCTAACTGGCGATTTGGCTGCATCAGAGACCTCAGGGCCGATCTACTGTTTCCCCTTCACCATGAAGTCATCTCTTGTCATCGGTGTCCTCGCTGCTCTCCTGGGAATGGGTGAGTGGGGCTTTGTTTCTACGGGGTCTGATGTTTTGACTTCTCCAATGTCACAAAAGGCCATCGCAGCCTGGCCTATCAAGTTGTTTATGAAAGTAACTGAAAAGCAGCAACAGCAGAATAACAGGGGCCAGGTCTGAATGAAAACAGCCCCTGAGGAGATGCCTGGAAGGCCCACGTCCCTGTGGCGATGAGTGAAACAATCCCGGAACTGGGAGGCAATGGTTGGAGTTGGAATCCCTGAAAACGTGCCCTGGCTGGTTACATTTCCCAGCAGGCCAATGAACAAGGCCATTTTGCAAAGAGGATCTTCCACTGCGAGTCTGCCTGGAAGGAACCAGATTTGAATCTCAAGAACGAGAGCTCAAGACACTAGGAACTGGATTTCTATCTGCTCCCCAGCTGGGGGTCTGTCGCCGTAGCTGCACTGGTGTCAATGGGGACAGATCCTCAGCTCATGTGGATCAAACACAGGGGAAGGTGAGGGAGGGACAAATCCAGGTGGCTCATGTTCTCTCTCCGTCTCTAGGGGCCTGTCTGCAGTGTGAGGTTTGCTCTGGAACAGGAACTAGCTGCACGGGCGACCTACAGAACTGCACCGCTGGGGAAGACTCTTGTGCCATTGGTCTGGCAGAAACCACAAGTGGTAGGTGAGATGGGTTTGTTTGAATAGGGTTTGTTTAGTCTGGAGAAGAGAAGACTGAGAGGGGACATGATCACCGTTTTCAAGTACATAAACGGTTGTTACAAGGAGGAGGGAGGAAAATGGTTCTTCTTAACCTCTGAGTGTGGGACAGGAAGCAATGGGCTTAAATTGCAGCAAGGGCGGTTTAGGTTGGACATTAGGAAAAGCTTTGTAACTGTCAGAGTGGTTCAGCCCTGGAATAAATTCCCTAGGGAGGTTGTGGAGTCTCCATCACTGGGGATTTTTAAGAGCAGGTTGGACAGACACCCGTCAGGGATGGTCTAGATAATACTTCGTCCTGCCTTGAGTGCAGGGAACTGGACTAGACGACCTCGCGAGGTTCCCTGACAGTTCTATGATTCTGTGATGGCAATGCCTAGCTTCCAGTGGTCACCATGGACCCTGGGTCAGGGGCCCAGGCTCCTTATCCAGTGCATGGAGAGAGGGAGGTGCCTGAGGAGGGGATCCACAAAAGCCGGCATGCTGAAAGGGGCACTTGTGTAGGGCAGCCCCTCCTCCACCACCACCTTTTCCAGGAAAGGGCTGACCCTGGTTTAGATGCTGGACTCCCAGCAAGCAGTTCCCAGCTGCAGATCCAAAGCAGAACTGGGCATCTCTGAGTCGCCAGGACTTAGATGCTGAACTCTGGGGGGAGGGGGCTTAGGCCACACCCCCTCCCCTCGGCATTTCCTACTGGCTGGCTTACACAGGTGCCTGCTCATAGCTGAGATAGGCAGGGGGACGCCTCCTGGGAGGTGCCGCCAGGGCCTAGCTATGAGCTAGGGGCCGGGTGTGAGGAAAGGGAGCTGTGTGGTTCCCCACCAGGAGAAATTCAGGGATTTAAGGAGTTTAGGCGCCTACAGGGTCAGGCAGCAGCTGAGCTGGGAGCCTGAGGATCGAAATGTTGGATTTCGGTGTCTACGGTGGAAGTTCGGTGCCTAAATTGCTTTGTGGGATCCCGTTACTAACCTCTTTCCACTGCGGAAACGGAGCATTTATTTCTGCCCTTTGTGTGCTGTCTTTTAACCAGTTACCCGTCCATGAGAGACCATCCCTCTTATCCCGTGGCAGCTCACTTTGCTGAAGAGCCTTTCATGAGGGACCTTGTCACCGGCTTTCTGAAAGCCAAAGAATTCTAGTAGATTGGTGAGGTCTGATTTCCCTCTACAGAAGCCATGTTGATTCTTTCCCAATATATTGCACTCAACTGTGTGTTGGCTAATTCCGTCCTTCACTACAGTTTCTACGAATTTACCCGGCACTGAAGTCAGGCTTACCGGCCTGCAATTGCTGGGGCCTTTTAAAAAAAATCACCATTACATTAGCGACACACCAATCTTTTGGTCCAGAGGCTGGATTTCGCGACAGGTTGCATACCCCAGGGAGTAGCTCTGCAATTTCATATTTGAGGTCCTTCAGAACGTCCTTCCCCCACTCTGTGCCTCAGTGTCCCCATGGGTAGCGTGAGGATAAGGGCACAGGGCCGTCGTTGTGAGGAGGGTAGTGATGGGGTGGGAGTGAACGGGGAATCAAGCTCTGTCTTCTCATGTGCAGGGGCAACGAAGACTCAGAGCATTTTCAAGGGCTGTATGACATCCAGCGAATGTCAAGCCAGCCCCATCAGTGCCAATTTTGGAACTGGCATGACAGTAAGGATGGGCATCGCCTGCTGCGTGGGAGACGCCTGCAGCCCAACTCCCGTTACAGGTACGTCTCCCCAGCTCCGCCTCGCCTCCCCCATTCCCCCTGCACCTCCTGCTGCCTGGAACCTGCCCCATGTAAACGTCTTGAGACTAGTCCTCCTGGCCTGCAGGGAGGGGCCCATTGAATAACACTGAGCCCCTGGCTGGGTGGAGTTTAGTGGTGCGAACCTAGATGACCCCACCTGGGGCGGGGTTCAGGGCTCCCTGCTGCAAACCCCTCCCCTGCCCCTGCTGCCTCCAGAGTCCCCCGAGCTACAGCTCCCCCCACAGGGAGCACCCAGGGCTGAGCCGTGCGGCCCCCCGCTGCTCTCCCTGCCCCCACCCATCCTGGGGCTCGTCCCCCGAGCTGACTGCATTTGCTCCGCTTCTTCCCAGTGCCCCCGGTTAACACCACCCTGAACGGCCGGAGCTGCCCAGCCTGCACTGATGTGATCGCTGTTCAATGCAATGAAGAGACTATACAGTGTACTGGATCAGATACCCGATGCATCGAGCTCACTGCGACTGTAACAAATGGTAACTTCCATTCGTTTACTCTGGGGTTATTTTTCCTTTGTTGTTTAATTCGGTCACAGTTCAGGGCAGGTGCACCGGTGCCCCCACACCGGGGTCCCTCAGGGCTCCTACACTGGGCTCCCGGCTACGCAGTTCCCTTTGGCAGACGCGCACGTCTCTCTCCCTGGTGACTGGGGAGTTATTTAAGGTGTGATTGCCCCAGCAAGCCAGACTGCCCAAGAGGCCAGCATCTGCGCTGTGCAGTCTCCGCAGGGGGTTTGAACAGCGTCATGGCCCAGAGCTGTGAGCTACCCCACAGGGTGTCCTAAGCCAGCACCTTCATGCCCAAGGAGAGAGCATTATGGAGGAACCACAGATTGAAAACAATGAAAGGACCCGCAGGCTGGGAACTTTCCCTGAGGTCACCCCACCTCCAGCCCCAGGTGTCAGCCCCCACAACTAGGTTTTCCTTGGGGTTACCAGTTCGTAACGGTCTCAGTCTCAGCCCCAGATGACTAGCGCAGTCATTCCTTCCTATGGCTTGGACCTTTGTTCTTGGCCTCATGTCCCAGGGGATCAGCAGACAAAGGAGCTTCGCAAGGCTGGTTTTGGAGTAACCAGAGGTGGGGAATGTGCATTAACCTCACCCTAGAGACTCCCCGGGAAAACCACTTACCCCTTGCTGTTCCAAGAGTCGGTTCCTGGCTGGCACATGGTTCAGTACAGGCCTTTGGACCCCAGGTCCCACATCTGTCGCCAGTTCCTGGTCTAGGACAGGATGCTCTGGGTTCTGCTGGGAAAAGATATTGGCTGGAGATCAGGACACCTGGGTCCTATTCCAAGCGCCGGCTCCTGTGTGACCTTGGGCCAGTGGCTTCCCCTCTCTTTGCCTCCATTTCCCCTCCCACCTTTTGCCTATATAGAGTTGAATCTGTAAACTCTTTGTTGTAGGGAGTGGTTTAGTATTGGGAGTCCCTGCTGTGTCATGAGCTGCACAGACCCCAACACAGTTCAGAGCCCCTCGTTGTGCCAGGCACTGAACAAGTTCATAGTGACACTCCTTGACCCAAAGAGCCTGTGATCTATACAGGCAAAGGAAGGAGCATTCTCCCTACAGCTGGGGAAACTGAGGTACAGCGCAATGACGTGACTTGCCCGAGGTCACACGGGAGGGCTGTGGCAGAGCTGGGAATTGAACCTAGTTTTGCAGAGTGCCACCATGGTGCCTTCATTCTCCAGAAAACCTCTTAGAAATCCCCTTCAGGAGCAGAGGAGCGGCAGGGGAGGCCATTGTATCCTGAACCAGTCAAGGAGCGGAGTTGCTCCCTGACACCCGTCACCTGCTTTTCCTTCCCACGCAGGTGGAACAACCACATCAGTGACCATGAAGGGCTGCGGTAGTGAGTCTGTCTGTGCACAGACAAACCTGAGTGCATGGACCTTACCAGGAGTCAGTGGGGATCTAACTCTGAAATGCAAAGCACCCGGAACAGCTCCGGGACCCGCCGGGCTCCTCATCCCGGCCCTCGCTGGGCTCCTCTTGCTGAAGGTTTTCTCCTGATTCCCCACCCCATGCAATGGCCACAGCGCATTCAATGACACCCCTGCCCCTCTCTGCAGCCGCTCCCCCGCCCAGGGGCTCTGGGCTCCCAGCCAGATTCGCACTGAATGAAACAAACCAGGGAACAAATTCTATGGCGATTTTAATTGATTTTAATGGGGCAACATTTTAATGTTAGTGGGTGGGGCCATCAAGAAGCTGCTTCATTTTAGAGTGGCCCCTAGCGGCGAAATCGGGCAGCACGGGCCAGGAGCTACATTTCTCAATGAAGAATCTTTTTATATCTAGGCTTGGTCAAATCTCTTTTTTAAAAAATTTCAATCGATAATATCAATGTTAATTTGAAGTATTTTTTCTATTTTTTATCCATTTAAATTTTCACAGTTGTGGGAAATCATGGCGGGGGGGCAATAATGATTTAATGACCTGAACTTCAAAAGTTAAAGCTTTTTAACCATTAAAAGACAAACTGTCGCGATCCCCTGTCAAAATATGCAAAGCAAATAGCCTAAAAATGAAGACTAATAAATTCTCAACCAGCATTTTTCTTACTATGCCTATCGGACAATTTTGTTGTTACTGATGCAAATATCTGGTTGTTGGTTTGGGTGTGTCTCGTGAAATCGACGTTGATCAACATTTTGTTCTTGTTTGAACCCTGTTATAGTCTTGGCCTTCACAACATCCTCAGGCAAAGAGTTCCACAGGTTGACAAACAGAGGCTAGGGATACCATTCCTTACTCATCCTGGCTAATAGCCATTAATGGACTTCATCTCCATGAATTTATCCTGTTCTCTTTTAAACCCTGTTATAATCTTAGCCTTCAAAGCCTCCTCAGGCAAAGAGTTCCACAGGTTGACTGTGCGCTGTGTGAAGAAGAACTTCCTTTTATTTGTTTTAAACCTGCTGCCTATTAATTTCATTTGGTGACCCCTAGTTCTTCTATTATGAGAACAAGTAAATAACACCTTTTCATTGACTTTCTCCACGCCAGTCATGATTCTATCATATCTCCCCTTAGCCGTCTCTTTTCCAAGCTGAAAAGTCCCAGTCTTATTAATCTCTCCTCATACAGAAGCCGTTCCATACCCCTAATCATTTTTGTTGCCCTTTTCTGAATCTTTTCCAATTCCAATATATCTTTTTTGAGATGGGGCGATCACATCCGCACGCAGTATTCAAGATGTGGGCGTCCCATGGCTTTATATAGAGGCAATATGATATTTTCTATCTTATTATCTATCCCTTTCTTAATGATCCCCAACATTCTGTTTGCTTTTTTGACGGCCGCTGCACATTGAGCAGATGTTTTCAGAGAACTATCCACACTGACTCTAAGATCTCTTTCTTGTGTAACCCTTCTGCCAGGACGAGTTGACAGAAGCAAGGGCCGGGTTCAGTACATAGGGGTTCCCTTTTCAACAATACAATGTAAAACCAGCTCGAGCCCCCACCCAGTAACCTGGGGAAATCTTTACACACACCCCTGGGCGCCTCAAAGAGGCAATACTTCCCCTCTCGCAAGCACAGGGCCTCGGTGTAGCAGAAAATCTTTAATAACAGCAGGTAAACGACACCAGCATTAAATTGGGAGAACACCCCAACTAGGATTCATAAACCAAACTGTGAGCAAGACCCACCCCAGCCAATTGGGCCATGTCCTGTCCCTTGGGTTCTTGAGTCCAGCAACCCAGAAATCACCCAAAGTCCCCAAAAGTCCAAGAACCCAAAAGTCCAGTCCCAGCATTCAAAAGTTCTTCAGTCTGGCCAGAAATGGGGAGGGGAGAGGTAAGGGGCACCTTCCGTGGCTTGAAGATGACTGCCTCACCCCTCCGCGGGGCTTCGCTCTGCTCCGCCAGCCGTCCTGCAAACCACTGAGCTATCCCTCCCCCTGATGCATTCCAGAGGCCTGGAGTTTTGCAGCCTTTTCACGTCGTTTGTCAGCATTGGCTTTGCTGATTGGTCTGACAAACCAAGCTCCTCCACTTTTACCAGTTATAACATTGGGAAGCTTTCCTTCTTCGCAAGCTTTTTTGCAAGAGGTGCCCCAGTAGCCATCTTTTGTAACTTCAATAAATGGGAACATCTTGACCGACAAACATCAGGAACTGCCTTTAGGTTTTGGAGACACTGTTTCTTCAGTAGGTAGCTACTTGTGCTTCGGGGTGGTCGGATGTAGATAAACCACTTAAACCTTCAGATGACAGGTTGATACATTCTTGGTTCTTGATGTGTTCTTCACCTTGGTTAGTTTTTGAGGCCTTTGAGTGGAAAAACTGTTGCATTGTTTTTTGTCTTTTCATTTTCACTTTGTCCTGCAACATATAAAAGAGCTATGAATAAATTAAATGTTTTGTTAGGATAATGCAAATTTAACATAAGGATAATACAAATGGCACCCAAACACGTAACAGGTCTAGATTTCTAAAACAGATGTAAAACATTTTTAATTTTTTTTTTTATTTAAATTGACTTTTGAAAAGTAAGCCATCATGGGATAAGAGGGAGGTCCTCTCATGGATCAGTAACTGGTTAAAAGATGGGAAACAAAGGGTAGGAATAAATTATCAGTTTTCAGAATGGAGAGAGGTAAATAGTGATATCCCTGAGGGGTCTGTACTGGGACCATTACTGTTCAACATATTCATAAATGATCTGGAAAAATGGGTAAACAGTGGAGTGGCAAAATTTGCAGATGATACAAAACTATTCAAGATAGTTAAGTCCAAAGCAGACTGCGAAGAGTTACAAAGGGATCTCACAAAACTGGGTGACTGGGCAACAAAACGGCAGGTGAAATTCAATGTTGATAAATGCAAAGTAATGCACATTGGGAAACATAATCCCAACTATATATACAAAATGATGGGGTCTAAATTAGCTGTTAACACTCAAGAAAGAGATCTTGGCGTCATTGTGAATAGTTCTCTGAAAACATCCACTCAATGTACAGCAGCCATCAAAAAAGCAAACAGAATGCTAGGAATCATTAGGAAAGGGATAGATAATAAGACAGAAAATATCATATTGCTGCTATATAAATCCATGGTATGACCACATCTTGAATACTGTGTGCAGATCTGATTACCTCATCCCAAAAAAGATATATTGGAATTGGAAAAGGTACAGAGATGGGCAACTAAAATGATTAGGGGTATGAAACAGGAGGAGAGATTAAAATGACTGGGAATTTTCAGTTTAGAAAAGAGACGACTAAGGGGGGATATGATAGAGGTCTATAGAATCTTGACTGGTGTGAAGAAAGTGAATAAGGAAATGTTATTTAATCCTTCGCATAACACAAGAACTAGCAGTCACCCAATGAAATTAATAGACAGCAGGTTTTAAAAAAACAAAAGGAAGTACTTCTTCACACAACATAAAGTCAACCCGTGGAACTCTTTGCCAGGGGATGCTGTGAAGACCAAAACTATAACAGGATTTAAAAAAGAACTAGATAAATTCCTGGAGAATAGGTCCATCAGTGGCTATTAGCCAGGATGGGAAGGGATGCAACACCATGCTCTGAGTGTCCCTAGCTTGTTTGCCAGAAGCTGGGAATGGGCCCCAGGGGATGGATCACTTGATTACCTGTTCTGTTCATTCCCTCTGAAGCACCTGATCTTGACCACTGTCGGAAGACAGGATACTGGGCTAGATGGCTCTTTGGTCTGACCCAGTCTGACCATTCTTATGTAAAAATGAATTATAATAATAAAAGTGTTTAGTACAGAAACTCCCCAACATAACGACCTCTCAGGATAGCAACGATGTGAGATAACAACCCTGGCAAATAATGCATTTTAAAAATCCTGGCCTACTAGGAAACACATTTATATAAGTTTCCATTCCCAGTCACAAATCTACCATTCTGGAGCAAAGTCACTAAAATATAGTCCAACAAATAAATGTTTATTTAACGTGCCCCTCACTTTTCCCTCCACCGCACCCCACTCACCGGTGTTGTCCTTGGTCAGTGGAGACTCAGAGTTCAGAGGTGCTTTCACGCGCGTTCACCTCCCAGGTGCAGGGGGCAAGATGGTACCTTGCTCGTTCCTCCAGCTGCTCGCTGTTCGCTCTGACCACTGCTGTTCATTGCGCCACCATTCACCCCATCGCTCTGTTGCCAATGGCGTTCTAACCTAAACGTTTGGTCAGTAACTTGCTGAAGCACCTGGTGAGGAACCCTGGCTGGGTGTCTACTGTAGCTAGTTAAATTAGTCATTGGCAAATGTTTTACTTTCATTTTTCTTGTAACCATTTCTGACTTCAATGCCTCAGCACTTGTACTCACCTAAAATCTACCTCTTTGTCGTTAATTAACGCGTGTGGTTGTTTACATAAGCCAGCGTGATTGAACTGAAGTGTTGGGGGCACTCCATGTGGGGTGATAAGATATGCACATTTGAGTTCCCATAATACAATGGCAGATTTTAGATCAGCCTGTGTTGTTCAGGAGAGGGCCGGGCAGCACGGGACACATGTTTCTGTGTGAGAATCTGGGGCTGAGGTTGTGTTGACGTCACCGTGCAATATAACCAAGGCTGGGGAGAACCGGAGTGGAACCCATGTGTTTCCAGCTGGCTGCAGTTTCACGGACACACTCAGGGTGCGGCTCGCACGCTGGAGGCCATTGGTGAGCAGCCCAGAGGGGAGCGACTTCAGCAGGGCATTAGAAGGCACCCAAGGGTGCAGGGAAGGGGTGGATTGTACCATTAGCTCTGGTACATTTCTCTGGCTTGTACCCCGGGGATGTCACAGCGCGGTGGGTGGGGGGCAGCGCTGGTGACAGGAATAAAAACCATCAACTCTGCCAAAGACCAATGTGGGGATTTCAGAGTTTCTGTCTCACGTCACAGTGTACAGCGGAGCATAGGCGCAGACTGTGTGGGTGCTGCGGGTGGGGCCTTGGGGGAAGGGGTGCAGTGGGAGCGGGGCCCGGGGCAGAGGAGGGTTCAGGCACCTGCCGTGAACTCAGGAAGTGGGCGCCTCTCCACCTGAGCCTGTCTATAAAAGGAGGAAAGAGAGAGAGACACACACACACACACACACACGACTGAGACACTTATTCATCTTTTCCTGAGCTCACCTACTGCACCCCGGGCAAAAATTACCCAGCCTGACACCGCTAAGGAGTGTTTGGTAAGTGACACCCCTCTGGTCTATGGATGCTCTAACCACTAGACCCCACTACCCTCCCAGAGCTGGGGTAAAATCCAGGAGTCCTGGCTCCCTATCCCCATACAAATGCAAGCAATGGCCAGAGCCAGCATGCAAGTGGGGTAGCTAAAGGAGAGAAACGACGGTGGGAGTGGGTTGGTCATGCCAAGAGGGGCCTGGGATCTCTCGGCTGTTAAAAGCGGTGCGTGGCTGAGAGTCACCTTGTAGGGAGCGGTGAGTTGTGTATTGAGGTCTGGTTGGGTTGCCAGCTGTCACTTTAAGAGTGGGTGGGTCCGGGGTGTGGGGTTGGCTGATCTACAGGGAAGTGTGGGACCAGAGGCAGCCTGGAAAGAACCAGCCGAGACTAGATCCCTGGGCAAACCCAGGAAGGATCGGGGTGGCTGTTAGCTGGGGTCCTTCAGAACATCGGCTTTGACATACTCTTGGGAAATGACTGTGTCTCTTTAAGACAGGATCCAGACCCTGTGTCATTAACAGCCAAAGATCTGAATCCAGAGAGCCAGAAGCCAGGAGCCAGTGAACATATCTATGAGTGGCCCGGCTAGCAGGAAGGAGGGGATTTCCCCTCCCCTCACCCCGGCTAGTAGCACAAATAACATTCTGCTAAGCTCAGGATACCTCGCTGTCTGTAAACAAACCCCTGGATCTCTGCCTATGAGAGCAGCCTGCTTTCTCTCCCTCTGTTTAGGGAGCAGCCTGCTTTGTCTCTGCTTTTTGGATCTTATGTGTTATTGTTCTGGAGTGTCAGAAATAAAATTGCGTTACTCTGCCACCTTCCAGCAAGAGTATTTGATGTTGTATCCACATTCTCAGTGCGGGTGCTGGGAACATACCAGCCACCAAGAGGTCAGAGGTGCGGCTACCCCAGAACCGTGGCAAATGGCTCTGAGGTTCCACCCACCCTCTTGAGCAGCTCACGCACATGAAATCTCTCGTGTGATCTCATTTCAGCCCATCTGTGAGAAATCCCCCGGCTGCATCCCCAGCGCCGATCTACGGCTTCCCCATCACCATGAAGGCGTCTCTTGCCGTCTGCGTCCTCGCTGCTCTCCTGGCGACGGGTGAGTGGGGCCCTGTTCCTACAGGATCTGCTCTGACTGTTCCAATGTCACAGAAGCCCAGCACAGCTGTTGTATGAAATGGTTTATTAAAGAACCGATGAGCAGCAGCAGAATAACAGGGGCTAGGTCTGACTGCAAACTGCCCCTGAGGACATGCCTGGAAAGTCCCACGTTCCCGTGGCAACGAGTGAAACAATTCGGGAACTGGGAGGCTGTGACGTTATTGACATAAATTGAGCCCGTATAGATCATTGCTGCAACCAAGGTCCTGTAGTGGCACCAAATCTTGTATAAAGGGGGGGTCAAATAAGGTGTCTAAGACAAGGTGATGGTTTGCTGGTTATGATTATGCTATCTGTATATGTGTATCGTTTTTGTATTTAAAGTTATGAATATTGGCTCTAAACTGTCTGTATTTCACACTTACGCTATGCTTCTGGGTGACACCCCAGACAAGTTGGTCTCAAGCTCTGCCTAGCCTACTGGATGGCCCATCAAGGACCATCAGCTACACAATTGACCCATTGAGAGAAGGCAGACACACCTTGTGACTCAGCCAGGCATGCAGGGACCTGCCTATGGACAGAACTCTGAGGTTTTTCCATGCCATGTGATGGGCAGCTTGTCTTTGGAACAAAGAAAGCAGAGACCACATGGCAAGCGAATATAAAAAGCTGCTGCAGCTCCTCCATCTTGTCTTCAATCCTGCTTCTTACCTCTGGAGGGACTTTGCTACAAACGGAAGCTCTACACAAAGGACTGATGACCCATCCCATCTGTGGATGTGCTCCAGAGACTTGATTTGAATATGCAGTTTATTCTATCATTGCTACAAGCCTGAACCAAGAACTTTGCCATTGCTGTATGTAATTGATTCCATTGATAACCAATTCTAGCTCTCACCTATATCTTTTTCCTTTTATGAATAAACCTTTAGATTTTAGATGCTAAAGGATTGGCAACAGCGTGATTTGTGGGTAAGATCTGATTTGTATATTGACCTGAGTCTGGGGCTTGGTCCTTTGGGATCGGGAAAACATTTTTTCTTTTACTGGGGCATTGGTTTTCATAACCATTTGTCCCCATAACAAGTGGCACTGGTGGTGATACTGGGAAACTGGAGTGTCTAAGGGAATTGCTTGTGTAACTTGTGGTTAGCCAGTGGGGTAAAACCAAAGTCTTCTCGGTCTGGCTGGTTTGATTTGCCTTAGAGGTGGAAAAACCCCAGCCTTGGGCTGTAACTGCCCTGCTTGAAGCAATTTGTCCTGAATTGACAATCTCAGTTGGGTCCCGCCAGAACCAGCATCGTTACAGAGGCAATGGTTGGAGTTGGAATCCCTGAAAATGTGCCCTGACTGGTTACATTTCCCAGCTGGCCAATGAACAAGGCCATTTTGGAAAGAGGATCTTCCACTGCGAGTTTGCCTGGAAGGAACCAGATTTGAATCTGA
Source organism: Macrochelys suwanniensis (assembly GCA_033296515.1). Classification (NCBI taxonomy): domain Eukaryota; kingdom Metazoa; phylum Chordata; order Testudines; family Chelydridae; genus Macrochelys; species Macrochelys suwanniensis. Next base: position 1,575,948 of record CM065795.1, read on the forward strand.
GTAAGGAGAGCGCAAGACACTAGGAACTGGATTTCTGTCTCATCCGTGGCTGGGGTCTGTCGCCGTAGCTGCACTGGAGTCAGTGGGGCCAGATCCCCACCTGGTGTCAATCAAACCCAGGAGAAGGCGAGGGAGGAACAAATCCAGGCGGCTCATGTTCTCTCTCCTTCTCCAGGGGCCTGTCTGCAGTGTGAGGTTTGCGAAGGAGAAGGAACCAGCTGCTCGGGCATCCTACAGACCTGTGCTGCTTGGCAAGACTCTTGTGGAGTTGGTCTGACAGAAACCACATTGGGTAAGTGAGATGGACCCTAAACAACACGGCTCAGGGAACAGGCTGGAGAACTAGGACACCTGGGTCCTCTCCTAGTCCCGGCTCTGGGAAGGCAGTGCGGTGGATAGATCTGAACGGGGATCAGTTGTGAGACAGAACGCCTGGGTTCTATCCCAGACCTTGTGGCTAGCTCCCCAAAGAGAACGTAGGTTCAGCATTGCAATCCCTACCTTCCAATGGCCATCATGGATGATCTGGGTGAGGGGCCCGGGCTCCCCATATGGTGTACGGGGAGAGGGAGATGGGATCCAAAAGAGGGGTTTAGCCTAAGCCCCCTTTCCCCCCCGGAGTTCAGCATCTAAGTCCCAGAAACACAGACGTGCCCAGCTCCGCTTGAGATCTGCAGCTGGGAATCCCTCACCCGGAGTCCGGCATCTAACAGGTCAGCCCTTTTCTGGAAAATGTGGCAGTGGAGGATTGGCTGCCCTGAGACCCTAGAGGCTGGGGCATGCAGCTGGAACGTGGAAGAATCCGTTTCAATTCCCCCTTCTTCAACTGGACTATATAAGAGGTCTCTCTCGAGCCCTCTTCTTGAAGCTGTTCCATTTCGTATTAAATATTTAGCCTTCGCAGAATTTGATTGCTCACCCTTTTTTCTCATGTTGACAATGTTTAATTTTAAGCATTTTTTAATCCATTGACATTTTCAGACTTGCTGGAAACGATGGGGGGGGGGGGTTCGGATAATAATTAATGACGATAGATGATGACCTTCAAAAAGGTAAAGCTTTCTAACCAATAAAGCACAAATTGTCAACATCATGTGCCAAAGTATACCAAGGAAATAGCCTTAAATCAAACTCTCATAGGTTCTCAAGCAACATTTCTATTACTTTGCCAACTTGTAAATTTCTACCAGAATCTATGGAAATATTTGCTCAGTTTGTGGGTGTTTGGTGAAATCAACATGTACCAACATGTACTGAGAAAAATCTGACTCTGCCAAACCTGTAAACGCTTTGACATGACCTGACCCTGACTCGGTTGCACTCTGGCCACTGGACTATTGGGCATAAGGAGGAGGGTGTGGGCAACACAAATATCCCCTTCTTCTGACTGTGTTTTGTGGGGGGCCCAGCCATGTCACCCGTCTCAGAGGTTGTCTCCTGGATCAGGTCCTAGAGCTGAGATAGGCAGGGGGACGCTTACTGTGAGGTCCCGCCAGGGTGTAGCCGTGAGCTGGGGGCTGGGTGTGAGGATTTAGGCAGCTGTGTGGTTACCCACCAGCAGAAAGGTGACTTAGAGAGTTTAGGAGCCTACAGGGTTCTGCGGCAGCTGAACCGGGAGCATCAAAATGTTGTATTTTGGCATCTAAGGTGGCGGTTCGGTGCCTAAATTGCTTTGTGGGATCCTGTTATTTATCTCTTTCCACTGTGGAAACTGACCATTTATTCCTACCTTTTGTTTCTTGTCTTTTGACCAGTTACCAGTTCATGAGAGCACCTTCCCTCTTATCCCATGACAGCTCACTTTGCCTAAGAGCCTATCGTGACGGACCTAGTCGAAGGTTCCCTGAAAGTCCAAGTACACTCTATCCACCGGATCCCCCTTGTCCACATGCTTATTGACCCGTTCAAAGAATTCTAACAGACGGGCGAAGGATGATTTCCCTCTACAGAAGCCACGTTGACTCTTTCCTAACATATCACACTCATCTATGTCTTCGATAATTCGGTCCTTTACCACAGTTTCTACCAATTTTCCTGGCACTGAAGTCAGTCTTCCCAGCGTGTAATTGCCCCGATCGCCTCTGAAGCCTTTTTTTAAAATCGCTATTACATTCGCTACCCTCTGGTCATTTGGTCCAGAGGCTGGTCTCAGCAGTTGTTTCCATACCACAGGGAGCAGGTCTGCCATTTAATATTTGACTTCCCGCAGAACTTCCTTCCCACTCTCTGTGTGCCTCAGTTTCCTCCGGGGTAGCGTGAGCACAATGGCACGTGGCCGTTGTCGAGCAGAGGGCGATGAACGGGTGGGAGTGGACGGGGAAGAAATCGCTCTTCTCCTTCTGCACAGGGGAAGACAGGACTCGGAGGAGTTTCAAGACCTGCGTGACCCCCAGCGAATGTAAAGTTGGCCCCATCTCTATGAATTTTGGGAATGGAGTGACAATAAGGTCGAGCGTCGCCTGCTGCGTGGGAGACGCCTGCAGAACAACCACCGTTACGGGTACCTCTCCCCAGCTCCTCCCCCATCCCCTGCACCTCCTGCTGCCTGGAGCCTACCCCGCGTTAGCTTCCTGAGACTGGTCCTCCTGCCCTGCAGGGGGAGCCCCATTGAATAACATTGAGCTCCTGGGTGGGTGGAGTTTAGTGGGCGGGGCTATAGGCTGCCCCCAGGTGTGAACCCAGCTGGCCCCACCTGGGGCAGGCTCCCTGCTGCAAACCTCTCTCCTGCCCCTGCTGCCCCTGGCATCCCCCGAGCTACAGCTCCCCCTGCAGGGGGCACCGAGGGCTGACCTGTGCAGCCCCCCGCTACTCCCCCTGCCCCGACCCGTCCTGGGGCTCATTCCCCGAGCTGACTGCGTTTGCTCCACTTCTTCCCAGTGCCCCCGGCTGCCACCAAACCCAATGGCCGGCGGTGCCCAGCCTGCTTCTCTATGCAACCCAATCAATGCAACGAAGAGACCGTAGATTGTACTGGATCCGATACCCGATGCATCACGGTCACAATTGATAACTTCAGTTCATTGACTCGGGGATTATTTTCCCTGTTATTTAATTGGGTCACAGTTCAGGGCAAGTGCACCGGTGCGCAGCCTCTGCAGGGGGTATGAACAGCAGGCTGGAAAGGTCACCTGGACTCTTCTAGGTGTCAACCCCCGCGACTGGGTTCCTTCATTTACAAGACGATAATGGGCTCAGTCTCCGTGAAAGAGCCCCGATCAGTGGCTCAGTCGTTCCTTCGTACAGCATGGGCCTTTCATCTTGGCCTCATGGCCCGGGGGATCAGCAGAGAAGGGCCCCGTCCTCATGATGTAGCTTCACAAGGCTGGGTTTGGAGAAACCAGAGGTGGGGAATTTGCATTAATGTCACCCTAGAGATTCCCAGGGAAACCACTTACCCCTTCTTGTTCCCTGAGTCCATTCCCGGTGGGTACATGGTTCAGTACAGGCCTTTGGACCCCAGGTCTCACCTCTGGCCCAAATTCCTACTCTGGGACAGGACGCTGTGAGGTCTGCTGGGTAAAGATATTGCCTGGAGATCAGGACACCGGGGTCCTATTCCCAGCGCTGGCTCCTGTGTGACCTTGGGCCAGTGGCTTCCCCTCTCTTTGCCTCCATTTTCCCTCCTACTTTTTGCCTATATAGAGTTGAATCTGTAAACTCTTTGTGGAGCTTAGTATTGGGAGCCCCTGGAGTGCCAGGCGCCCCAGAGATATAGGAGGCCAGGCACTGAACAAGTTCTTAGTAACAGTGTCCTTGCCCTAAAGAGCTTGTGATCTAAACAGGCAAAAGGAGCATTCTCCCTGTTTTACAGATGAGGAAACTGAGGCACAGAGTGATGCGGTGACTTGCCCAAGGTCACGCAGGAAGGCTGTGGCAGAGCTGGGAATTGAACCTAGTTTTTCAGAACCCCATCCTGGTGCCTTAAGTCCCCACAAAACCTTTGACACCAACAGCGAGCTGCTGTGTTGCTAGATGAACGGTCGGGCTAATCGAGGCCTGATCCAATCTGGGTGGGGTCTCGATTGGGGCTGCCGATGACTTTCTCAAGGAGACAGTCTGTGTCCAAGCAGAAGAGAAGCGGGAGGCCATCCAGGGCCAGACAGGCTGCGGGGAGCAGAGGAGATGGGGAGATGGAGGCTGTGAGGGACCTGGAATGAGCTCTGAGGAGCAGAGGAGCGGCAGGGGAGGCCTTTGTATCCCAAACCGGTCAAGGAGGGGAATTGCTCCCTGACACCCGTCACCTGCTTTTCCATCCCACACAGGTGGAACGGTGACCATGAAGGGCTGCGCTAGCGAGGCTGTCTGTGCAGAGCTAAAAGCGGGTGCGAGGACCTTGGCAGGAGGCAGTGGGAACGTCTCTCTCAAATGCAAAGCACCCGGCCCAGCTCCGGGACCCGCCGGGCTCCTCCTTCCCGCCCTCGCTGGGCTCCTCTCGCTGAAGTTCCTCCCCTGATTCCCCACCCCATGTAATGGCCACAGTGCACTCAATGACACCCCTGCGATTTGCATCTGCCCCTCTCTGCAGCCGCTCTCCCCTCCCAGAGGCTCTGGGCGCCTGACTGGCCTTGCTTCCTTTTTATGTTGTTGCACTGAATAAAACAACCCAGCGACCAAATTCTTTGTAGTTTTAAAATTTATTTCTATGGGCAATAAGACTCCTGGGTTCTTCTGACTCTGGGAGGGGAGTGGCATCTAGTGGTTAAAACAGGGGGCTGGGAGTCAGGACTCCTGGGTTCTGTTCCCAGCTCTGCAGAGGGGGTGGAGTGATGTCTAGTGGATAAAGCATCCGTAGACCAGAGGAGTGTCACTCACCAAGTGCTCTTCATGGGGCTTCAGGTTGGGTAATGTTTGCCTGGGGTGGAGCAGAAAGGGAGCTCTTTGAACAGGAAAACATGTACAATCTCTCCGTGTCTCTCCTCCTTTTATAGACGGGCTCAGCTGTACGCTCTGATGTGAGAGAGAAACTTAAAAATCTTCTCATTTGTCTTTGGCAGTTGATACATTTCTATTCCTGTCACCAGCGCTGCCCCCTACCCCAGGGTACGTCCAGACCAATGTGCTTTCCCTAATGGTACAATCCCCCCCTGCCCTGCACCCGTGGGTGCCTTCCAATGCCCTGCTGAAGTCGCTCCCCCCAGCCACTCATAAACGGCCTCCAGCGTGCGAGCCACGCCCTGAGTGTGTGCGTGTGACTGCAACCTGACGGCCACACCTGGGTTACACTCTGGCTCTCCCCAGCCTTGGTTATATTGCACGGTGACGCCAACACAGCCCCAGTTCCAGATTCTTGTACAAAAACATACATCCTGTGCTGCCCGGCCCTCTCCCGGACAACACAGGCCCATATAAAGTCTGTCATTTTATTACTAGAAACACGATGTGCACATCTTTGTGACAGCCTGTACCCTTCTGTTCATCCATTTGACAAAACTGTGATCAATCGTGTACAAATCTGCCTGGTCAGGCATCCTTTGAAAACTCATAATCTGCTGGATATTATTGTCCTGATTGTAAGCAGGTCGGACTCACCCCCACGGCGCCTCCTGCTGGTTGTCTAGGGAGTTAGCTCCTTCTAGCTGCAGAGTGCCCTCTGCAGGCCGGTGATCCGCCTGACCACTCTGGCCCCGTGTCCCTCCCAGGACCCGGTGCCCCTTTAACTGGGGTGCTGCCCCCTGGCAGTATCCCACACATCTGGGTCTCCCTCCCTGGGAAACCCCTAACCCACTATCCCCACCTCATCTCAGTATTAGGCTACTGCCAGTCACCATCAAGCCCTCGCTCACTGGGGCAGGCTGCAGTATAAGCCACTCATCACAGGCAAAGAGGGTTTGGACCTGCTGCCTTGGCCTACCCGTGGGCTGCCCCCTGCAACCCCTGTACCCATCCTGGCCTTACCAGGCCTGCAGCCTGGGGTTTTCCTAGGCCGGAGCTCCCCGATTCCCTTAGCCTTTCCCCAGCCCTGCTCCACTTCAGGTACCCTGCTTAGCTCCTGCAGCCAGACCCTTCTCCCTCTACACACAGAGGAAGACTCCCTGCTCCAGGCCCCCCACCCTCTTACAAGGGCCAGCTGGGCCCTGATTAACTGGCCACACCTGTGGCTGCTTTGCCAATCAGCCCAGTTTCCCAGCCTCAGCGCTCTCCCAGGGCTGTTTCCAGCCCCTCAGGGCAGGAGCGGGGTGCCACCCCGCTACACTGATAAAATATGTGTGGCAACATTGTGTGTAAAGTCATAAAATTTTACTGCATAAGGCATGTTCCAAGTCTGGGGAAACAGCTTCAGACCAGTTCCCCAGAGACAAAAGCTAGCTAGCACCTGAGCCAGGTGTCAACAAAATCAAATGGACTATCACCTGGTTAAATGGCAAGGAAGAAGGGTGTGAGTGAGAACTTTACATCTTGGCAATGAAGCAGCTGGGGGTTCCTATGTGAACAGGCTGGCTGTTGCCTGAATCCCAGCCGGAGATGATTCGTAAAGAGGAGAAAAAGATATAAAAATGAGGCCCCAAATCGCCTCTCTTCCCCCCATCTCTACTCACGGCATCAACAACGTTTGAAAGATAAAGGAAGTGTTAGTGAACTGGTGGAGGGGTCCTGGCTGAAGGATCCAGTCAGCCTGCTTGTAAGCGTATGGTGAGAAAAACCTTTTTGCTTCAAGTTCACTTAGGGATTAATTTGCATGTTACCTTTTATTCCTTTGTAACCAATTCCAACTTTTATGCCTCATTACTTATAATCACTTCAAATCTTTATTTCTGTAATTAATAAACTAGTTTTATTGTGTTATCTAAACCAGTGTGTTTGGATTGAAGTGTTTGGGAAATGCCCTTTGAGATAACACAGTTTGTGGATATCATTTTCTATTAATGAAATGACGGACTTTCTATGAGCTTGTATTACAGAGAAGGAGAGAGCTGGGCAGTACAGACGCACATTTCTGGGAAGAGCTGGGCAGTATAGACGCACAAGTCGGGGAACTTGCCGGTATTCCCCAGGCCCTGATCTTGGGGAAGGGAGACACAGAAACAAATTTGGCTCCGGAGGAGGGTTGAAAAAAAAATAATAAAAAAATAATATGGAGATATGCCCATCTCCTAGAACTGGAAGGACCTTGAAAGGTCATTGAGTCTAGTCCCCTGCCTTCACTAGCAGGACCAAGTACTGTCCCCTGACAGATTTTTGCCCCAGATCCCCTAAAGGGCCCCCTCAAGGATTGAACTCACAACCCTGGGTTTAGCAGGCCAATGCTCAAACCACTGAGCTATCCCTCCCCGCTTCCTTGCCTGGAGCCTGGGACCCCGGGACCCCTTGTCTGTTAAAATTAGTTCATGATTGGGAGTAGCTTTGCAGAGAGCCAAGGGTTGTTGCAAGCTATCACTTTAAGAGTGGGTGGGTCGGGGCGGGGGGCTTACTGGTCTACAGGGAAGCGTGGGACCAGAGGCAGTCTGGAATGAACCAGCCTAGAACAAGGTGGATGAGTTATACATCTCTGCCCAGGAGAGCCGCCTGCTTTGTCTCCCTCTGCCCAGGAGAGCAGCCTGCTTTGTCTCCCTCTGTTTAGGGAGCAGCCTGCTTTGTCTTTGTTTTTTCATTCTTATGTGTTATCATTCTGGAGTGTCAGAAATAAAATTGTGTTACACTGAAACCTTCCAGCAGGAGTATTTGATATTTGTATCTACCTTCTCTGTGTGGATGCCACAAACATAACAGCCACAAAGGGGGGGGGGGGGGGTCAGAGGCGTGACTACCCCAGAACTTTGGCTCTGAGGTTTCACCTGTCGCCCGTCTCATGCATGTGCAATGTCTCTTCTGATCTTATTTCAGCCCATCTGTGATCAATCCCCCGGCCGCAGACTTGGCTACATCAGAGACCCCAGGGCTGATCTACTTCGTCCCCATCACTATGAAGGCGTCTCTTGCCGTCTGCATCCTCGCTGCTCTCCTGGCTACAGGTGAGTAGGTTCTTTTCCTACGGGTCCCATGTTCTGACTTCTCCAATGAACAAGGACATTTTTGAAAGAGGATCTTCCGCTATGAGTTTGCCTGAAAGGAAACAGATTTGAATCTGAGTCACAAGACACTAGGAAATGGATTTCTATCTGATCCCAGCTGGGGTCTGTCACTGTAGCTGCATTGGTGTCAAGGGAGCCAGATCCCCAGCTCGTGTGGATCAAACCCAGGAGAAGGTGAGGGGGCCAGGGAGGAACAAATCCAGGTGGCTCATGTTCTCTCTCCATCTCCAGGGGCCTGTCTGCAGTGCGAGGTTTGCTCTGGACCAGGAGCCAGCTGCACGGGTGACCTACAGACCTGCGCCGGTGGGACAGACACTTGTGGCATCTCTCTGGGTGAATACACATTGGGTAGGTGAGAGGGACCTTAACCAACCTGGCTCAGGGAACAGGCTGGGGAGCTAGGACGCCTGGGTCCTCTCCTAGTCCCAGCTCTGGAGAGGGTGTGGGATGGATGGGTCTGAACTGCGGTTAAGGAGCCAGGACGCCTGGGTTCTATGCCAGAGCCTGTGGCTAGCTCCCCAAAGGGGACTTAGGCTCAGCATTGCGAAGCCGAACTCCCAGTGGTCTCCACAGACCATGGGTGAGGGGCCCATTCAGGTTAAATCCTGGCAGGATGTGATGTTTACCTTGTTCTCATTTTGGCAATGTGGATTTTTAAACATGTTTTAATCCGTTGAAATGTTCCCCGTTGCCAGACATGATGGGCGGGGCGGGGCGGGTTCAGGCAATAACGATTTAATGGCCATAGATGAGGGAATTCAAAAAGGCAAAGCTTTCTAACCTTTCAACCACAAACTCTGCACATCGCGCATCAAATTATACCGAGGAGAGAGCCTTCAATCCAACCCGGATACGTTCTCAAGCAGCATTTCTGCTACTTGGCCAGTCTGTACATTTCAATCCTCATGGATGGGAATATTGGGTTGCTTTGTGGGTGTTTGGGGAAATCAACGTTTACCAACATGTACTGAGAAAAACCCGACCCGGCCAAGCCTATAAACACTGGGACGTGAACTGGACCCTGACTGCGCCACACACGGGGGAGCGCTCTGAGCATTGGCCTATTGGGCACAAAGTGGGGTGGAGGCATCCCAAATAGCACCTCCTGCGGCTGTGTTTTGTGGGGAGCCCAACCATGTCGCCCGTCTCAGAGGCTGTCCCCTGGATCAGGTCCAAGAGCGGAGGTAGGCAATGGAACGCCTACAGTGAGGTCCCGCCAGGGCTTAGCCATGAGCTGGGTGCCGGGTGTCAGGATTTCGGCAGGTGTGTGGTTCCCCACTGGGAGAAATTCGGGGACTTAGGGAGTTTAGGCGCCTACAGGGTCAGGCAGCAGCTGAGCTGGGAGCCTGAGGATTGAAATGTTGGATTTCGGTGTCTAAGGTGGAAGTTTGGTGCCTACAATGCTTTGTGGGATCCCGTTACTTACCTCTTTCCACTGCGGAAACGGAGCATTTATTCCTGCCCTTTGTGTGCTGTCTTTACCCAGTTACTGATCCATGAGAGACCATCCCACTTATCCCATGACAGCTCGCTTTGTTTAAGGGCCTTTGGTGAGGGACCTTGTCAGAGGCTTTCTGAAAGTCCAAGTACACTCTATCCACTGGATCCCCCCTTGTCCACATGCTTGGTGACCCCTTCAGAGAATTCTAGTAGATTGGTGAGGCGTGATTTCCCTTCACAAAAGCCATGTTTGCCCTTCCCCAGAATATTGCACTCGTATCTTTTGGCTAATTCTGTTCTTTATACTTTCAGTCAATTTGCCTGGTACTGATGTCAGAAGCCTGTAATTGCCAGGAACGCCTGTGGAGCCCTTTTTAAAAACTGACATCACATTAGCTATCCTCCAATCATCTGGTCCAGAGGCTGACAGGTTATAAACTTACAAGAAGTAGCTCTGCAATTTCATATTTGGGTTCCTTCAGAACGTCTTTTCCCCACCTCCGTGCCTCAGTTTCCCCATGAGTAGTGTGAGGATAATGCCCCATGTTCTGTTATTGTGCAGAGGGCAGCTATGGGGTGGGAGAGGAAGGGGAATAAATCTCCTTCTTCTCCTCCTGTGCAGTGGGAATGAAGCAACAGATCGTTACCAAGGTCTGCACAATATCCAGCAATTGCAAAGCCGGCCCCCTCACTATGAATTTTGGGAACGGAGTGGCAATAAGGTCGGGCATCACGTGTTGCGTGGGAGACGCCTGCCGAACAACCACCGTTACAGGTACCTCTCCCCAGCTCCGCCTCTCCTCCCCTGTCCCCCTGCACCTCCGGCTGCCGGGAACCTGCCCCATGTTAACTTCCCGTGACTGGTCCTCCCACCTGCAGGGGGCGCCCCATGGAATAACACTGAGCCCTGGGACTAGTCCTCCCGCCCTGCAGGGGGCGCCCCATGGAATAACACTGAGCCCCTGGGAGGGTGGAGTTTAGTGGGCGGGGCTATAGGCTGCCACCAGGTGTGAACCCAGCTGGCCCCACGTGGGGCGGGATCCAGGGCTCCCTGCTGCAAACCCCTCCCCCGCCCCTGCTGCCCCCGGTGTCCCCGGAGCTGCAGCTCGCCCTGCAGGGGGCACCCAGGGCTGAGCCGTGCGGCCCCCCGCGGCTCCCCCTGCCCCGACGTCTCCTGGGGCTCATCCACCGAGCTGACTGCGTTTGCTCCCCTTCTTCCCAGTGCCCCCGGCTAACACCAAACCCAATGGCCGGCGCTGCCCAGCCTGCGTCGCTATGTTCTCTGCTCAATGCAATGAAGAGACCATACAGTGTACTGGATCAGATACCCAATGCATCGAGGTTGCCGGGACCGTAACAATAAGTAACTTCCGTTCATTGACTCTGGGGTTATGTTTCCTTTGTTGTTTATTTCGGTCACCGTTCAGGGCAAGTGCACCGGTGGTCCCCCCGCCGTTTTCTCCAGGGCACCAGCTCTAAGCTTCCGGCTCCTCAGCTCTCGCGTCCCTTGGGGGGACACCCACATCTCTCTCCCTACTGTCTGGGGGGTTCTTGAGGGCTGCACAGTCTCCTGCCGACACCGTGATCGCCCCAGCAAGCCAGACTGCCTAACGGGCCAGCGTCGGCGCTGCGCAGTCTCGGCGCTGCGCAGTCTCGGCGCTGCGCAGTCTCGGCGCTGCGCAGTCTCGGCGCTGCGCAGTCTCGGCAGGGGGGTTGAACAATGTCATGGCCCACCGCTGTTGAGCTGCCCCACCGCGCGTCCTAAGCCAGCCCCTTAATTCTGAAGGAGAGAGCATTACGGAGAAACCACAGATTGAAAACGTTGAAAGGACCCGCAGACTAAAAAAGGGCACCTCGACTCTAGAATTGGGGTCTGCTAGGGTCAACCCCCACAACTTGGTTTTCATTCTTGTTACAAGTTGATAACGGTCTCAGCACTCGAGCCCTGATGATTAGCTCAGTTGTTCCTTTGTACAACTAAGACCTTTGTTCTTAGCCTCGTGTCCCAGGGGATCAGCAGAGAAAGGTGCCCTCTCTTCATGGCGTGGCTTCGCAAGGCTGGTTTTGGAGTAACCGGGCATGGGGAATTTGCTTTAACTTCGCTCTAGAGATTCCCTGGGAAAACCACTTACCACCTGTTGTTCCAAGAGCCCATCCCTGGCTGGCACATGGTTCAGTACAGGCCTTTGGACCCCAGGTCTCACCTCCGTCCCCAGTTCCTGCTCTAGGACAGGATGCTCTGGGGTCTGCTGGGTAAAGATATTGGCTGGAGATCAGGACACCTGGGTCCTATTCCCAGCGCCGGCTCCTGTGTTATCTGGGGCCAGTGGCTTCCCCTCTCTGCCTCCATTTCCCCTCCCACCTTTTGCCTATGTAGAGTTGAATCTGTAAGCTCTTTGTGGTAGGGCCTGGCTTAGTATTGGGAGCCCCTGGTGGGACCCTGCCCGAGATCAGAGACCCTTTTTGTGCCGGGCACTGAACAAGTTCATAGTGACACTCCTTGCCCCAAAGAGCCTGTGATCTACACAGGCAAAGGAAGGAGCATTCTCCCTGTTTTACAGTGGGGGAAACTGAGGCACAGGACGATGCGGTGACTTGCACAAGGTCACACAGGAAAGCTGGGGCAGAGCTGGGAATGGAACCTAGTTTTGAAGAGTCCCACCATGGTGCCTTCATTCCCCAGATCCCACCGCTCACACCAACAATGAGCTGCCACTTTGCTAGATGAGCGGTGGTTTAATACAGTCCTGATCCAGCCCGGGTGTTGCCAGATCGCTGCCAGTCACTTGCTCAAGGACACACAGTAAGCCTGTATCAGAGGAGAGGAGAAGGGGGAGGCCACCCAGGCTCAGGGGAGCAGAGCAGATGGGGAGATGGAGGCTGTGGGGTCCTAGGCAGGGCTCTGAGGAGCACAGCTGAGGAGGGAAGGGTGCTGTGTCCTAGTCCAGCTCGAAGAATGGAGCTGCACCTCTCACACCCATCACCCACTTTCCTCCCTGCACAGGTGGAACGGCCACCTCGGCCACAATGAAGGGCTGCGCTAGTGAGACCACTTGTGCCCGCTTGAAAGTGATTTCAGAGACCCTCGCAGGTGTCAGTGTGGATCTATCTGTGGTCAAATGCAAAGCACCGGGCCCAGCTCCGGGACCAGCCGGGCTCCTCGTCCCAGCCCTCGCAGGGCTCCTGCTAATCTCCACGCCATGAAGTGGCCGCGCCGCACTCAACAACACCCCGGCAGCCTGCATCTGCCCCTCTCTGCAGCTGCTCTCCCCTCCCAGGGGCTCTGGGCTCCTGGCCGCATTTGCTTCCCCTTTATTTTTTGGCACTGAATGAAACTGGAGACCTCATTCTTTGGAGTGTTTTTGATCTGTTTCGATGGGCAAAATTTTCATCCTAGCGGGCAGGGCCATGTAGATGCTGCTTCGTCTTCAAGTCACCCCTAGTGGTGATATTAGGCAGCACAGGCCGGGAGCTACAATTCTCAATAAAGAATCTGCTTTTGCATGTAGGGTTGGCTGAATTTGATTTTAATTTTTTTATAATTTTGAGGGATATCATCGAAATGTATTTTTAAATATTTTTTTTCTATTTGTATCCATTTAAATTTTCACGGTTGCGGGAAATGGTCTGGGGCCAACGATAATTATTTAATGATTGTAAATTCTGAGATTGAAGAATTTTATTTTGATAACTAATAAAGCACAAATTGTTACCATCACCTGTCAAAATCTATGATGAAAATAGCCTAAAATCAAACTGCAATATGTTCTCAAGAAGTATTTGTTTTACTATCCCTATTGGAAAAATGTGTTATGAGTGCTGTGGCAAATTGCCGGCACTACTATGATGGGTCCCGCACTTTCTCTTCTTGTGGGGGGGTTTCAGGGTGCCATTTCTTGCCCCTGACCTGGGGTAACAGCTATCCTACTAGTATCCCAGGGAAGGGGAGTGGAGAGGGAGGGACCCGGGCCCGCCCTCTACTCCGGGTCCCAGCCCAGGGGCCCTATGATAGTAGATGAACCACTTGTACCAGTGATTCTTTCCCCTGGGCTACTTCCCTCTCCTGACCTTCAGCTTGTGGGGCTTCCTGCCTTCCCTCTGCACAAGCCAGGTGTCCCTTTACCTAGGATCTTGGTCTTCTTAGCCCGCTGCAGCACTTCTCAAAACTCTCCTCCACTTTCCTTCAAACTGCTCTTTGTTCCACCACCAATCCACTCTGCTTCACTCCTCCAAACTGCTCTCTGCTCCACCACCAAACCACTCTGCTCCAGCTCCCCCTCTGGCTGATTGAAGCAGGGGCATTTTATCAGGTGACTGGCTTCAGGTGCTCTAATTGGTTTCAGGTGCTTTTAATTAATCTACAGGGAATAAGGCTTCTCCTCATCCTAGATCACTCTCCTGCTGCCTTCTGGCCATGCTGTATCACAGTGCAAATATCTTATTTCTTGGTTTGGGTGTGTCTCGTGAAATCGACATTATCAGCATTTTCCTGTGAAAATCTTTTCCTGCCAAACCTAGTTGTACCCTCTGAACCAATTCCCACCTCTTCTGCCCCTGGAAGCACCCCTAGAGCAGATCGACGTAAATTACAGACCACTTTGGAAAGTGTCAGCCAAGGTCTGTGCGGGCATTTCTCTAATGGAGTTGGGAACAGGACCGTGAATTTGAGAGGCGCCCTTTCAAGTTTCTGCCCTGAGAAATAATCTCAGGCCATCTGCAAGCAGATCCCATCAAAATGAAGCCACAGTTAGAACTGGCTCAAATTTTTCTATCAAAACCTTTTGTTGAAAACAGGATGAAAAATGTGCCTCCCCCTCCCCGCTTTTCCATTCCTTCCCCCACCTTTTTTTTAATGAAAAAACTCAGTTCTTGGAGGGACAGTTCCTTCTCTATCATTCATTTTCCATACGCAGATTCCACTTGTGAGATTTATTCCACCAAGTCTCTGTGATGCCAATTAAATAATTATTTAGCTTGTGTACTGATACTTCCAGTTCTTCCTCTTGATTCCCCTTGCTCCTTACGTCTGTGTGTAGACATCTAAGGTGGCTGAGAGGGGATGGGAGCCGAGGGGGGACTGGAAGCGGGGTAGGATGAGGAGGATCCTTCCACAGCAATGGGGGGGAAGCAGTGGGGCCCGGGGGCAATGTGAGGATGGGTGGGGAACCCAGGGAGACAGCAGGGGCAATGGGGGGGTGGAGTCCAGGGAGGGAGTGGGAGCCAGGGGTGCCAAAATACAAGTTCACCCAGACCCAGGGCTCCATTTTCCCTAAGGCCAGCCCCATTGCTGGTCCATATTGTCCTGGTGAAATATGCGTGGTGACACTGCATGTAAGGTGGTAAGTTTCCACTGGCTGGTGTTAAGTCTGGGCCGTGGGCAAACCAGATCCTCAGGGACAAAGTGCAAGCTGACGCCTCAGCCACATGTCAATGGGCCATTATCTGATAAGTGGCCGTTCTTTGCCAGGAAAGGGAGCAGGAGTGAAAAATCCACATCTGAGCAAAGAAAGCATGGAGTTCCTGTCCACACAGACGGCCTGTCACCAAGTTCCCAGCTGGAAATGCGTCTGAAAGCGGGGAGAGGACAATAAAAGGGAAGGGGAGATCCCCCAAGACACCCCCTCTCTCTGCCCACCACATTCATTGCACCTGAATGACAAAAGAAGCATCATTGAACTCTGGAGAGCGGGGAGGAGATGGTTTCTAGCCTAAGAATTTGGTCAGTAACCTGCTGAAACATGTGGTGAGGAAACCGGGCTTTGAATCTAATGTAACTTGTTAAATTAGGCATGGGTAAATGTTTTATCTTCATTTTTCCTGTAACCATTTCTGACTTCTATGTCTAGTATTTCTGCTCACTTAAAATCTACCTCTCTGTGGTTTCAGAGGGGTAGTTGTGTCTGTCTGTATCAGCAAAAACAACGAGGAGTCCTTGTACCACCTTAGAGACTAACACATTGATTTGGGCATAAGCTTTTGTGGGCTAAAACCCACTTCATCAGATGCATGGAGTGGAACCACTGTGACAGGCTGAGTCACAGAGAGCCCTTGGGACTGCCGCCTGATGTGCCTAGGCTGCCTCTGAGCCCATTTTCCCTGCCCGCTTGGGACTTCAATGCCTTGCCTTGTTTGAGCCAGATATGCTAGCCTGCTGCAAACACAGACCCAGGTCTGAACCAAGGTCCCCAACAAGCAGCAGGCTTAACTGAAAACAGCTCAAGAAGTGCTCCTGTCTCCAGCACTCAGATGCCCAGCTCCCAATGGGGTCCAAACCCCACAGAAATCCGGTTTACCCTGTATAAAGCTTATGCAGGGTAAACTCATAAATTGTTCGCCCTCTATAACACTGATAGAGAGATATGCACCGCTGTTTGCTCCCCCAGGTATTAATACATACTCTGAGTTAATTGATAAGTACAAAGTGATTTTATT
This sequence comes from Macrochelys suwanniensis, assembly GCA_033296515.1. NCBI lineage: Eukaryota > Metazoa > Chordata > Testudines > Chelydridae > Macrochelys > Macrochelys suwanniensis. The sequence goes on from CM065795.1 coordinate 1,591,829, forward strand.
AAATACAAAAAGTAGGATTTAAGCTGTTCCAAGTAATAACAGACAGAACAAAGTAAATTACCATGCAGCCGACGAAGTCGGTTCTCGCCCACGAAAGCTTAGGCTCAAATAAATTTGTTCGTCTCTAAGGTGCCACAAGGACTCCTCGTTGTTTTTTCTCTCTGTAGTTAATAAACTTGCTTTACTGTTTTATCTAATCCAGTGTGTTTGAACTAAAGTGTCCGGGAAACCCCATTTGGGGTGACAAGATTGTGCACATCTCGTTTCTAGTAATAAAATGACAGGCTTTATATCAGCCTGTGTTGTCCGGGAGAGGGCCGGGCAGCACAGGATGTATGTTTCTGTATAAGAATCTGGAACTGGGGCTGTGTTGGCATCGCCGTGCAATATAATCAAGGCTGTGGAGAGCCAAAGTGTAACCCAGGTGTGGCCGGCCGGCTGCAGTCACACACACACGCTCAAGGTGTGGCTCGCACGCTGGAGGCCGTTTGTGAGCAGCCCAGGGGGGTGCTACGTCTGCAAGACATTGGAAGGCACCCAAGGGTGCAGGGCAGGGGTGGATTGTACCATTAGGTATGGTAAATTCCTTTGGACGTACCCTGGGGATGTCACAGCGCGGTGGGTAGGGAGCAGCGCTGGTGACAGGAATAGAAATGTTTCGACGCTGACAAAGACGAAGGTGAAGATTTTTAAGTTTCTATCTCACGTCAGAGCGTGAGCCCGTCTATAAAAAGAGGAGAGAGAGAAACACACGCAGAGACAACGGAGAGATTGTACATCTCTTCCTGTTCACAAACTCACCTTGTACTCCACTCCAGGCAAATATTACCCAGCCTGAGGCCCCTACGGAGGATTTGGTAAGTGAAACCCCTCTGGTGTATGGATGCTTTAACCAGTAGACCCCACTCTCCTCCCAGAGCTGGGGAGAGAACCCAGGAGTCCTGGCTCCCACCTCACCCCTCCTGCTCTAACTCACTAGATCCCACTCCCCTCTAAGAGCCAGGTATAGAACCCAGGTGCTCTTGCTCCCAGCCCCCCGGACCCCAAGCTCCTCACAGAGCCAGGGATAGAACCCAGAGGTCCTGGCTTCCAACCCACCTGCTCTAACCCACTAGACCCCACCCCTCTCCCAGAGATGAAGAGAGAACCCAGGAGTCCTGGCTCCCAGCCCTATCCCCATAAGGATGCAAACGAAGGTGAAAGCCAGCATTGCAAATGGGGTAGCTCAAGGAGAGAAACGATGGTGGGGGTGGGTCATACCAAGAGGAAACACTGTTACGCCCCAGTTCTCTTCCCAGCCAGTGCAAACAGACCCCTGTCTGGGGTGGGACAGCCCCCTGCTGCCTTATGGGAGATCGGAGTCTCACTGACTCCAGGGTAAACTCCTGGGCTCCTTCATCTGGGAGCAGGGAAATCAGCTCTTCCCCCTCCCCTCCCCCTACCAGGTAGCATGGGACAAAACAGAGCAGGGGGGCAGCTGAGCTCCCTGCTGAAAGTGGGGAAACTGAGGCAGCTGCGGGGACCTGGCAATGCTGTGACACCCCCCTAAGGGTGAGAAGTGCCCAAGCGCAGCGCACAGTGTCACGGAGTGTGGGGGAGTCCGGCCCTGCACCCCTCTTCCCCGGATTCACTGGGAGTCTCAGCCAGCCAGTAGAACAGAAGGTTTATTAGAGATGCCAGGAACACAGTCCAACCAGAGCTTGTCAGTACATCCAGGACCCCTCAGCCGGGCCCTTCCGGGGGGCAGGGAGCTTAGACCCCAGCTCGGGGCTCCCTGCATTTCACCCCACAGCTCCAAACGGAGGCAGGGAGGCCAGACCCTGTCTGCCTCTCTCCCCTCTTCTCCGGCCAGCTCCAAACTCCCACTCTCCAGCCCCTCCTCCCCCTTTGTCTGCTTCCCGGGCCAGGAGGTCACCTGATCCCTTTGTTCCAACACCTTCATCTCTCACCTTTGCAGGGGAGGGGCCGGGGCCATCAGTTGCCAGGAGACAGAGTGTCGGCCATTCTCTGTGTCCAGGCCTCTGCCCACCCCTGCCTTCTAGGGCTTTGTAACAATCATGCACCCTTGTCCCACCACCTAGATACTCAAGCACTGCATAGGGGAAACCGAGGCACCCACACAGTACTCAGGGAAACCTTAACAACAGTCCTAGTTCATCACACACAGCATTTGGGGGAGAGGGCAGAGGTGGCTGCTGCCTCTAGCAGGGAGGGGGAATTTCTGACGTGTTCTTCTGACGTGTCAGGAATAAAATTGTGTTACGCTGCAACCTTTCAGCAGGAGTATTTGATATTTGTATCCACATTGTCCGGGGGGGTGCCGGGAACATGCCAACCACAAATGGGTCAGAATAGCGGCTACCCCAGAACTGTGGCAAATGGCTCTGAGGTTCCACCAGCCCTGGCTCATGTATGGATAGGGTGACCAGACAGCAAGTGTGAAAAATCAGGACAGGAGGTAGGGGGTAATAGGAGCCTATATAAGACAAAGACCCAAAAATCGGGACTGTCCCTATAAAATCGGGACATCTGGTAACCCTATGTATGGAATCTTTGCATTGTAGAATTGTAGGACTGAAAAGGACCTCACGAGGGTGTCTAGTCCAATCCCCTGCACTCATGGCAGGGCTAAGTATTATCAAGACCAGGGGTTGGCAACCTTTGGCATACGGCCCCCTCAGGGTAATCCGCTGGCGGGCCGTGAGACATTTTGTTTACGTTGACTGTCCGCAGGCACGACCCTCCCGCAGCTCCCAGTGGCCGCGGTTTGCCATTATCTAAACCACTGATGAAGATATTGAACAGAACCAGAACTTATCCCTGCGGGAGGGACCCCACTCATTCTGCCCTTCCAGCTTGACTGTGAACCACTGATAACTACTCTCTGGGAACGATTTTCCAACCAGTTTTGCACCCACCTTATAGTAGCTCCGTCTAGGTTGAATTTCTTAGTTCTTTTATGAGAAGGTCGTGGGAGACAATATCACAAGCTTTACTGAAGTCAAGATCTACGACATCTACTGCGTCCGCCCTAGCCACAAGGCTTGTTACCCAGTCAAAGAAAGCTGTCAGATTGGTTTGACGTGATTTGTTCTTGACAAAACCATGATCACTGTTACTTATCACCTTATTCTCTTCCAGATGTTTGCAAATTGAGTGCTTAATTATTTGCTTTATTATCTTGTTCAATCTCTCTTCTGATCTCATTTCAGCCCATCTGTGATAAATCCTCCGGCTGGAGATTTGGCTGCATCAGAGACCCCAGCACGAATCTACGGCTTCCCCATCACCATGAAGGCTTCTCTCGCCATCGGCATCCTCGCTGCTCTCCTGGCGACAGGTGAGTCAGTTCTTTCCTACAGGGTTCAATGTTCTGACTTCTCTCATGTCACAGAAGCCCAGCACAGCTGTTGTGTGAAATGGTTTATTAAAGAACCGAAGAGCGGCAACAGAATAACGGGGGCCAGGTCTGACTGGAAACAGCCCCTGAGGAGATGGCTGGAAGTCCCACGTTCCCGTGGCGATGAGTGAATCAATTCTGGAGCTGGGAGGCAATGGTTGGAGTTGGAATCCCTGAAAACGTGCCCTGACTGGTTACATTCCCCAGCTGGCCAATGAACAAGGCCATTTTGGAAAGAGGCTCTTCTGCTGCGAGTTGGCCTGGAAGGAACCAGATTTGAATCTGAGGAAGGAGAGCGCAAGACACTAGGAACTGGATGTCTGTCTCATCCGGGGCTGGGGTCTGTCGCCGTAGCTGCACTGGAGTCAGTGGGGCCAAATCCCCCGCTGGTGTCAATCAAACCCAGGAGAAGGCGAGGGAGGGGCAAATCCAGGTGGCTCATGGTCTCTCTCCTTCTCTAGGGGCCTGTCTGGAGTGTGAGGTTTGCGAAGTAGAAGGAACCAGCTGCACGGGCGCCCTACAGACCTGCGCCGCTGGGTATGACTCTTGTGGCATCACTATGACAGAAGCCACAATTGGTAGGTAAGAGGGACCCTAACCAACCTGGGTGAGGGAACAGGCTGGGGAGCCAGGACGCCTGGGTCCTTTCCTAGTCCCAGCTCTGGGAAGGGAGTGGGGTGGATGGGTCTGAGCAGTGATTAAGGAGCCAGGACACCTGGGTTCTATGCCAGAGCCTGTGGCTAGTTCCCCAAAGGGGCCTTGGGCTCATCATTGCGATGCTGAACTCCCAGTGGTCTCCATGGACCATGGGTCAGGGGCCCAGGCTCCCCCCATGGTGCTTGGGGAGAGGGAAGTGCCCGAGGATGGGATCGACAAGGCAGGCACCCGCCTAAGCCAGCCAATAGGAAATGCCGATGAAAGGGGTGTGTCCTAAGCCTCCTCCCCCTGGATTTTGACATTTAAGTCGGGGCTGAATGGAGGCGCCCCTCCTCAGCCCTTCCTTGCAAAAGACAGCAGAGGAGGAGGGGCTGCCCCAAGACCCCAGCAGCTGGGGTGCTCAGCGGGGACATGGAAGAACCAGCTCCAGGGTCTCTCTGGAGCCCTCTTCTTGCAGGTTAAATATTTCAGCCTGGCAGAATGTGATGTTTACCTTGTTCTCATTTTGGCAACGTAGATTTTTAAACGTTTTAATCCGTTGAAATGTTCCCCGTTGCCGGACATGATGGGCGGGGCGGGGCGGGTTCAGGCAATAACGATTTAAGGGCCATAGATGAGGGAATTCAAAAAGGCAAAGCTTTCTAACCTTTCAACCACAAACTCTGCACATCGCGCATCAAATTATACCGAGGAGAGAGCCTTCAATCCAACCCGGATACGTTCTCAAGCAGCATTTCTGCTACTTGGCCAGTCTGTACATTTCAATCCTCATGGATGGGAATATTGGGTTGCTTTGTGGGTGTTTGGGGAAATCAACGTTTACCAACATGTACTGAGAAAAACCCGACCCGGCCAAGCCTATAAACACTGGGACGTGAACTGGACCCTGACTGCACCACACAGTGGGGAACACTCTGAGCATTGAACTGTTGGGCATAAGGCGGGTCCCAGAGCTGAGATAGGCAGGGGAACGCCTACTGTGAGCTCCTGCCAAGGCCTAGCCATGAGCTGGGTGCTGGGTGTCAGGATTGTGGGGGTTTTGTAGGCAGTTGTGTGGTTACCCACCAGGAGAAATTCAGGGACTTAGGGAGTTTAGGCGCCTACAGGGTCAGGCGGCAGCTGAGCTGGGAGCTTGAGGATCGAAATGTTGGATTTTGGTGTCTAAGGTGGCAGTTCGGTGTCTAAATTGCTTTGTGGGACCCTGTTATTTACCTGTCTCCATTCTGAAAACTGCCCATTGTTTTCTATTCTTTATTTCCTATCTTTTAACTAGTTACCAATCCAGGAGAGGACCTTCCCTCTTATCCCATGACAGCTTACTTTGCTTAAGGGCCTTTGGTGAGGGACCTTGTCATAGGCTTTGTGAAAGTCCAACTACATGACATCCACTGGATCCCCCTTGTCCACATGCTTGTTGACCCCCTCAAAGAATTCTAGTAGATTGGTGAGGCGTGATTTCCCTCTACATGTTGACTCTTCCCCAACAAATTGCACTCATCTTAGTTTTGGGCAATTCTGTCCTTTACGTAGGGTGACGATACATCCTGTTTTGGCCAGGACAATCCATTTTTAAGCCCTCTCCTCACCATCCTTCATCAGTTGGCAAGAGCAAACGGGACAAATGCCCCCCCTTTTTCAAAAAATTGGGGTGCAAAGGAACGTGTGTGTGGGGGAGGGTGAGCAGGTATGCCAACCCCGCGCAGGGGGGGTCGAGAGGGGATGGGAGACTGAGACTAGCACCACATTTTCCCATGGGGACATATGGTCACCCTACCTTTACTACAGTTTTAACCACTTTGCCTGGTACTGGCATTAGGCTTATCCACCTGTAATTTACAGGATTGCCTCTGGATGTTTGTTGAAAAATCACAATTACATTAGCCACCCTCTGGTCATCTGGTCTAGAGTCTGATTTAAGTCATAGGTTACGCACCCCAGTGAGTAGCTCTGCAATTTCATATTTGAGTTCCTTCAGAACGTCCATCCCCCGCTGTGTGCCTCAGTTTCCCCATGGGCAGCGTGACGCTAATGACACGGGGCCGTCGCTGTGAGGAGGATGGTGATGGGATGGGAGTGAACGGGGAATCAATCTCTGTCTTCTCTTGTGCAGTGGGAATGAAGCAAAATATTTTTACCAAGGGCTGTGTGACATCTAGCAACTGTAAAGCTGGCCCCCTCACTATGAATTTTGGGAATGGACTGACAGCAAGGACGGGCATCGCCTGTTGCTTGGGAGATGCCTGCAGAACAACCACTGTTACAGGTACCTCTCCCCAGCTCTGCTTCTCCTGCCCCATCCCCTGCACCTCCTGCTGCCGGGAACCTGCCCCATGTTAACTTCCTGAGACTGGTCCTCCCGCCCTGCAGGGGGCGCCCCATTGAATAACACTGAGTCCCTGGGCAGGTGGAGTTTAGTGGGCGGGGCTCTAGGCTGACTCCAGGTGTGAACCCAGCTGACCCCACCTGGGACAGAATCCAGGGATCCCTGCTGCAAACGCCTCCCCTGCCCCCGGTGTCCCCGGAGCTACAGCTCCCCCCGCAGGGGGCACCCAGGGCTGAGCCGTGCGGCCCCACCCCCGTGGCTCTCCCTGCCCCGACCCATCCTGGGGCTCGTCCCCCGAGCTGACTGCGTTTGCTCCGCTTCTTCCCAGTGCCTCTGGCTAACACCAAACCCAACGGCCAGAGCTGCCCAGCCTGCGTCGCTGTGTTCTTTGCTAAATGCAATGAAGAGACTATACAGTGTACTGGATCAGATACCCGATGCATCGAGGTCACCGGAACCGTAACAATAGGTAACTTCCATTCGTTTACTCTGGGGTTATTTTTCCTTTGTTGTTTAATTCGGTCACAGTTCAGGGCAGGTGCACCGGTGCCCCCACACCGGGGTCCCTCAGGGCTCCTACACTGGGCTCCCGGCCACGCAGTTCCCTTTGGCAGACGCGCACGTCTCTCTCTCTGGTGACTGGGGAGTTATTTAAGGTGTGATCGCCCCAGCACCCAAGAGGCCAGCGTCTGCGCTGTGCAGTCTCCGCAGGGGGGTTGAACAGCGTCATGGCCCAGAGCTGTGAGCTACCCCACAGGGTGTCCTAAGCCAGCACCTTCAGGCCCAAGGAGAGAGCATTACGGAGAAAGCACAGATTGAAAACAATGAAAGGACCTGCAGGCTGGGAACTTTCCCTGAGGTCACCCCACCTCCAGCCCCGGGTGTCAGCCCCCACAACTAGGTTTTCCTTGGGGTTACCAGTTCGTAACGGTCTCAGTCTCAGCCCCAGATGACTAGCTCAGTCATTCCTTCCTACGGCTTGGATCTTTGTTCTTGGCCTCGTGTCCCAGGGGATCAGCAGACAAAGGTCCCCTTCCGAGGTCACACAGGAAGGCTGTGGCAGAGCTGGGAATTGAACCTAGTTTTGCAGAGTACCATCATAGTGTCACAAAACCTCTTAGAGATCCCACTACTGACACCAACAGTGAGCTGCTGCTTTGCTAGATGACTGGTGCAGCTAATAGAGGCCTCATCCAATCCGGGTGGGATCTAGATCGGAGCTGCATTTGACTTGCTCAAGGACACAGAGTGAGTCTTTATCGGAGCAGAAGAAAACGGGAAGGCCACCCAGGGCCAGGCAGGCTTAGGGGGAGCAAAGCAGATGGGGAGATGGAGGCTGGGGGGGGTTAGACCTGGACAGGGCTCTGAAGAGCAGAGGACAGGACGGGGAGGACAGTCAAGGAGCGGATTTGTTCCCTGACACCCGTCACCTGCTTTTCCTTCCCACGCAGGTGGAACAACCACATCAGTGACCATGAAGGGCTGCGGTAGTGAGTCTGTCTGTGCACAGACAAAACCAAGTGCGAGGACCTTGGCAGGAGACAGTGGGGATCTAACTCTGAAATGCAAAGCACCCGGCACAGCTCCGGGACCCGCCGGGCTCCTCATCCCGGCCCTCGCTGGGCTCCTCTTGCTGAAGGTTTTCTCCTGATTCCCCACCCCATGCAATGGCCACAGTGCATTCAATGACACCCCTGCCCCTCTCTGCAGCCGCTCCCCCGCCCAGGGGCTCTGGGCTCCCAGCCAGATTCGCACTGAATGAAACAGACCAGGGAACAAATTCTATGGCGATTTTAATTGATTTTAATGGGGCAACATTTTAATGTTAGTGGGTGGGGCCATCAAGAAGCTGCTTCATTTTAGAGTGGCCCCTAGCGGCGAAATCGGGCAGCACGGGCCAGGAGCTACATTTCTCAATGAAGAATCTTTTTATATCTAGGCTTGGTCAAATCTCTTTTTTAAAAAATTTCAATCGATAATATCAATGTTAATTTGAAGTATTTTTTCTATTTTTTATCCATTTAAATTTTCACAGTTGTGGGAAATCATGGCGGGGGGGCAATAATGATTTAATGACCTGAACTTCAAAAGTTAAAGCTTTTTAACCATTAAAAGACAAACTGTCGCGATCCCCTGTCAAAATATGCAAAGCAAATAGCCTAAAAATGAAGACTAATAAATTCTCAACCAGCATTTTTCTTACTATGCCTATCGGACAATTTTGTTGTTACTGATGCAAATATCTGGTTGTTGGTTTGGGTGTGTCTCGTGAAATCGACGTTGATCAACATTTTGTTCTTGTTTGAACCCTGTTATAGTCTTGGCCTTCACAACATCCTCAGGCAAAGAGTTCCACAGGTTGACAAACAGAGGCTAGGGATACCATTCCTTACTCATCCTGGCTAATAGCCATTAATGGACTTCATCTCCATGAATTTATCCTGTTCTCTTTTAAACCCTGTTATAATCTTAGCCTTCACAGCCTCCTCAGGCAAAGAGTTCCACAGGTTGACTGTGCGCTGTGTGAAGAAGAACTTCCTTTTATTTGTTTTAAACCTGCTGCCTATTAATTTCATTTGGTGACCCCTAGTTCTTCTATTATGAGAACAAGTAAATAACACCTTTTCATTGACTTTCTCCACGCCAGTCATGATTCTATCATATCTCCCCTTAGCCGTCTCTTTTCCAAGCTGAAAAGTCCCAGTCTTATTAATCTCTCCTCATACAGAAGCCGTTTCATACCCCTAATCATTTTTGTTCCCCTTTTCTGAATCTTTTCCAGTTCCAATATATCTTTTTTGAGATGGGGCGATCACATCCGCATGCAGTATTCAAGCTGTGGGCGTCCCATGGATTTATATAGAGGCAATATGATATTTTCTATCTTATTATCCATCCCTTTCTTAATGATCCCCAACATTCTGTTCGCTTTTTTGACTGCCGCTGCACACTGAGTGGATGCAGAGGGGAAAAGAAAAAAGGCACATCATGAATCAGGAGGCTCTTTCATTCGCACAGGTGGCAAAGTGTAACAGTAACTTTGTGCTGGCTCTCTGTATACAGCGGAATGAGACCAAAGATAGAAAGGCAAACTGCCAAAACTAGGCTCTTGCTAGCAGGCAGGAAATCACAGCCAGAGGGAGATTAAAGGAGTAAAATAGAGAATTAAAGCAACAAATAGAGAGGGTGAGTAAATAAAATACTCCCGGGTCTTGTCATGTGCAGGAGTGGGAGATTTTCAGGATGTTCCAAATCAGAACACAATCTCCAAACCCTTCATCCGCCACCCCATACGTTTTCCCCCACCTCTTAAACTTATTTGTAACTACGGTTTATGCATCTGCTCCGTCTCTGCTCACCTTGCTGGCTTTTCTCCTCCTGTGGGTTGTGAAATACCCAGACAAATTCCTGCCTTTCTAAACGTCTTTAATGGGCAGGGCCGGCTCCAGGCACCAGCCTACCAAGCACGTGCTTGGGGCGGCACCTGGAGGGGGGCGGCGCTCAGGGTTGGGTTTTTTTTTGGTTTTTTTTTTTAACATATTGGCGGGCTGTTCGGGCGCCCATGGCGCTCCGGCCTGAGAGCAGGACCCCGGCCGGGCGAGGGCGGCGAGCCCGGCCGGGAGAACGTGACCACGGCCGGGCTCGCCGCCCTCCCCCAAGCCCTCCGGCCGCCCGGGAGAGCGGCGCCGCAGCTGGGCTTGGCGCCCTTCCTCCGGCCGCCAGGGAGAGCAGTGCAGCGGCCAGGCTCGGCGCCCTCCCCCCGGCCACCGGGGAGAGCGGCGCCGCGGCCGGGCTCGCCGCCCTCCCTCCGGCCGCCCGGGAGAGCAGCGCCGTGGCTGGGCTTGGCGCCCTTCCTCTGGCCCTCCGGCCGCCAGGGAGAGCGGCGCCGCGGCCGGACTCGGCGACCTCCCTCTGGCCGCCGGATAGTGCGGCGCCGCGGCCGGGCTCGGCGACCTCCCTCCGGCCGCCGGGGAGAGCGGCGCTGCGGCCGGACTCGGCAACCTCCGCTGCCGCGCTCCGGCCGCTGGAGCGAGGGGTGCCGCGGCCGGGCTCGCCTCCCTCTCCCCCCCGGCCCTCCAGCCGCCGGGGAGAGCAGTGCCGCGGCCGGGCTCGGCACCCTCCCTTGCCGCGCTCCCCGCCCCGGCCGGGGGAGCGGGCTCCCCTCCGGCACCGGGGTGGGGGGGGAGGGGGGGGGCGGGTGACTTTTTTGCCTGGGGTGGCAAAAAAGCCAGAGCCGGCCCTGTTAATGGGTACCTACATGGCTTATCTATTCCTGCTGTCTTATATGATTTCTCTCACCTTAAAGCAACCTTACAGTGTTTTTGTGTAAGGAGGGGGAAGAGAGAATCCTTCAAGTTCTTTCCTCTGTAGCACGGTACTGTCTACAGAACCGTTGCTGGTTTATTTTGTTATTTCAAATAAGCGGGAGGGGGGGGGAACACCTGTGTTAATTTGGTTCACTTTTAGATTTTAGGACCGTGTGTTTTGTTTGCAAAGGTTTCTCTTATCTCAGCTTTCCCCCACTCCCTCTGGTTTTAAAGAAAAGCTCACACATCTGGTTTGGCAAAGAGTTAAAGAGGAGAGGAAGGAGAGAATAAATCGTTTGATGTGACTGTCTGGCACTCAGCCCTGTCAAAACCACAATACTTCATCTGTAAAAATACAGTGTCGTCCAAAATCAGGCGCAAGTAAAAATAAAATAAAATAATAATTAGGGCTGTCGGTTAATCACAGTACACTCACGCGATTAACTCAAAAAATGAATCGCGATTAAAAAAAATGAATCATGATTAATTGCAGGTTTAATCGCACTGTTACACAATAGAATTTGAAATGTATTAAGTATTTTGGATGTTTTTCTACACTTTCATATATGTTGTATTCTGTGTTGTAATTGAAATCGAAGTGTATATTATTTGTATTACAAATATTTGCACTGTAAAAATGATAAACAAAAGAATTAGTATTTTTCAATTCACCTCATACAAGTACTGTCGTGCAATCTCTTTATCCTGAAAGTGCAACTTGCAAATGTAGATTTTTTTTGTTACATAACTGCACTCAAAAACAAAACAATGTAAAACTTCAGAGCCTACAAGTCCACTCAGTCCTACTTCTTGTTCAGCCAATCGCTAAGACAAGTTTCTTTATGTTTACGGGAGGTAATGCTGCCCTCTTCTTATTTACAATGTCACCAGAAAGTGAGAACAGGCCTTCGTGTGGGACTTTTGTAGCCGGCATTGCAAGGTATTTATGTGCCAGATATGCTAAACATTCGTATGCCCCTTCATGCTTCAGCCACCATTCCAGAGGACGTGCTTCCATGCTGATGATGCTCATTAAAAAAATAATGCGTTAATTAAATTTGTGACTGAACTCCTTGGGGGAGAACTGTATGTCTTTGGCTCTGTTTTACTCGCCTTCTGCCATATATTTCATGTTATAATAGTCTCAGATGACAACCCAGAACATGTTGTTCAGTTTAAGAACCCTTTCACTGCAGATTTGACAAAACACAAAGAAGGGACCAACGTGAGATTTCTCAAGACAGCTACAGCGCTCGACAAAAGGTTGAAGAATCTGAAGTGCCTTCCAAAATCTGAGAGGGACGAGGTGTGGCGCATGCTTTCAGAAGCCTTAAAAGAACACCACTCTGATGAGGAAACTACAGAACCTGAACCACCAAAAAAAGAAAATCAACCTTCTGCTGGGGGCATCTGACTCAGATAATGAAAATGAACATGCGTCGGTCCACACGGCTTTGGATCATTATCGAGCAGAACGCGTCATCAGCCTGGATGCATGTCCCCTGGAATGGTGGTTGAAGCATGAAGAGGTATATGAATCTTTAGCACATCTGGCACGTAAATATCTTGGGATGCTGGTTACAACAGTGCCATATGAACACCTGTTCTCACTTTCAGGTCACTCTGTGAACAAGAAGCAGGCAGCATTATCTCCTGCAAATGTAACCAGACTTGTTTGTCTGAGCGATTGGCTGAACAAGGCTCTAAAGTTTTACATTATTTTTGAATGCAGTTCTTTTTTGTACGTCATTCTACATTTGTAAGTTCATCTGACCTATGAAGGAAGGCTGAAGGAATTGGGTTTGTTTAGTTTGGAAAAGAGAAGACTGAGAGGGGACATGATAGCGGTCTTCAGGTATCTAAAGGGGTGTCATAAGGAGGAGGGAGAAAACGTGTTCATCTTAGCCTCTGAGGATAGAACAAGAAGCAATGGGCTTAAACTGCAGCAAGGGAGGTTTAGGTTGGACATTAGGAAAAAGTTCCTAACTGTCAGGGTGGTTAAACACTGGAATAAACTGCCCAGGGCGGTTGTGGAATCTCCATCTCTGGAGATATTTAAGAGTAGGTTAGATAAATGTCTACCAGGGATGGTCTAGACAGTAATTGGTCCTGCCATGAGGGCAGGGGGCTGGACTGGATGACCTCTCGAGGCCCCTTCCAGCCCTAGAATCTATGAATCTTTCATGACAAAGAGATGGCACTACAGTACTTGTATTAGGTGAATTGAAATAGGTGAATTGAAAAATATGTCTTGTTTTTTACAGTGCAGATATTTGTAATAAAACATAAATATAAAGTGAGCACTGTACACTTTGTATTCTGTGTTGTAATCGAAATCAATATATTTGAAAATGTAGAAAACATCCAAAAATATTTAAATACACGGTATTCTATTATTGTTTAACAGTGCGATTAATTTTTTTAATCGCTTGACAGCCCTACACTAGACAGAATATGGAAAGACTTTACCTCGCCCTTCTGACAGTGAAGAGATAATAGTTTTGTCCCTTCCTCTGTAGGTAGGTGCCAGCATTCATCCCCAAATGAACTTTCCAACTCTTTCCTTTGATGAGGTGTGAGCCAAAGAAACTCCCTTTCAGAAGGAAAATCCAATGGAGTGATATGGCTGGTGTGTTATGAAAAATGTTCACGAGACCAAAAACCAAGCTCAGGCAATGTTATTGTCGAAGACAATATAGGCCAATACAGAGAGGAAAGAGTTTATACCACAGCAATCTTTCCGGGACGCTTGTTTCTCCCAGCGTTTTCCATTCACCTTACACAGAACAGGTGGTTCAAAAATACACTCCCCAAACCACTTCTATGTGTAGCAGGGCTTCTTACAAGCTAGAAAGACGCGTCTCCTAACATCCTTTCCTTATCTCTGGTTTGGACACTGCATTTTAAGCCCATTGTGCGTGAAGGTGGCTGTGCTGGGACATAAAATAATATATATCTTGCTGTGACAGTTTTCGGATCCACTTATGCCAAATGCTGAGTTGTCCTGGTCCAAGGCATGGAGGGACATCCCAGTGAACTGCACTGTGGAAAGATATAATATAATTCCATTAACATAACTGCCCTCCTGCTGGGTATAACAAAATATTAATACGGTACGCCGTACGTCTAACATGTATGGATTAGCTAACAGTCCCCTGCATGGTCCTATGATTATTATTAAATATTTACTGTAATAAAGATTTAATATTATTTTGCCAAAGTGGTCTATGAAGCAGAGGTAAGAGCATTTACCTGAGACTTATACTGTTTTAGCAAACTATGTAAGTGGAAATACATCATTAATACAGTTAAAATTATCACTCCTTAAACTGGAGTAGGCATTAGTGTAGTTTGACTCACAATGGTACGCACACGTGAAATAACACAGAAATTTGGAGTTGTGACTTCACAAGCAAGCGTTCCATGTCCCAAAGTCTTATAATTAGTTATCACAGAGTACTGCCGGTTCACTCCATAGTCAATGGCTTGACTGCACTTTGGGTCGTTATGAAATATAGCCAAGACATAACCAATGGCATTTAGGTTTATTGCTCTAAGCCAATAAGGAAACAGGGAAAAGGTTCAATACAATCCCGGTCACCGGAATGCCATAACATACGGCATTGTCACAGTCACCTTATAAAGAAGGGGATTTCCAAAGTCCACCCATGTAGCTTTCTATTTATACTCATCCTGTTTACCGGTGCAAGGTACAGTGTACTTCGTGCTAACCTAGAATGAACCAGTCTGCTTTCCCCCTTGTTTTCCCGGTACCATGGAGTCCCCCTTATCTCTTTGTTCCACGCACCTGCATTGCAGTTGACGGCCCCTAGGTCTGCACAAGGGCAGAACAATCTGTGTCTTGTCCTCTTCCTAGGGGCCCCTCCGGTGCAGGCCTGTGAGAATAACTCCCGACCTGTTGCTATGGCAAAATAGTCCTACGTCCTAATCCTGGCATCTTGCCTGTCTCCTTAAGCCAAAGTGAACTTTAGCTAATGCACGTTGCTGTGGGACATTTAGCATACGTGAACAGGATTATAGAATCATAGAATCTCAGGGTTGGAAGGGACCTCAGGAGGTATCTAGTCCAACCCCCTGCTCAAAGCAGGACCAACCCCAACTAAATCATCCCAGCCAGGGCTTTGTCAAGCCTGACCTTAAAAACCTCTAAGGAAGGAGATTCCACCACCTCCCTAGGGAACCCATTCCAGTGCTTCACCACCCTACTAGTGAAAAAGTTTTTCCTAATATCCAACCTAAACCTCCCCCTCTGCAACTTGAGACCATTACTCCTTGTTCTGTCATCTTCTACCACTGAGAACAGTCTAGATCCATCCTCTTTGGAACCCCCTTTCAGGTAGTTGAAAGCAGCTATCAAATCCCCCCTCACTCTTCTCTTCTGCAGGCTAAACAATCCCAGTTCCCTCAGCCTCTCCTCATAAGTCATGTGCTCCAGCCCCCTAATCATTTTTGTTGCCCTCCGCTGGACTCTTTCCAATTTATTCACATCCTTCTTGTAGTGTGGGGCCCAAAACTGGACACAGTACTCCAAATGAGGCCTCACCAGTGCCTAATACAGGGGAATAATCACGTCCCTCGATCTGCTGGAAATGCCCCTACTTATACAACCCAAAATGCCATTAGCCTTCTTGGCAACAAGGACGCACTGTTGACTCATATTCAGCTTTTCATCCACCGTAACCCCTAGGTCCTTTTCTGCAGAACTGCTGCCCAGCCATTCGGTCCCTAGTCTGTAGCAGTGCATGGGATTCTTCCGTCCTAAGTGCAGGACTCTGCACTTGTCCTTGTTGAACCTCATCAGATTTCTTTTGGCCCAATCCTCTAATTTGTCTAGGTCCCTCTGTATCCTAGCCCTACCCTCCAGCGTATCAACCACTCCTCCCAGTTTAGTGTCATCTGCAAACTTGCTAAGGGTGCAGTCCACACCATCCTCCAGATCGTTGATGAAGATATTGAACAAAACCGGCCCCAGCACCGACCCTTGGGGCACTCCACTTGATACCGGCTGCCAACTAGACATGGAACCATTGATCACCACCCGTTGAGCCCGACCATCCAGCCAGTTTTCTATCCACCTTTCCGTCCATTCATCCAGCCCATACTTCTTTAACTTGCTGGCAAGAACACTGTGGGAGACTGTATCAAAAGCTTTGCTAAAGTCAAGAAATAGCACATCCACTGCTTTCCCCTCATCCACAGAGCCAGTTATCTCATCATAGAAGGCAATTAGGTTAGTCAGGCATGACTTGCCCTTGGTGAATCCATGCTGACTGTTCCTGATCACTTTCCCCTCCTTTAAGTGGTTCAGAATTGATTCCTTGAGGATCTGTTCCATGATTTTTCCAGGGACTGAGGTGAGACTGACTGGCCTGTAGTTCCCCGGATCTTCCTTCTTCCCTTTTTTAAAGATGGGCACTACATTAGCTTTTTTCCAGTCATCCGGGACCTCCCCCGATTGCCATGATTGGTCAAAGATAATGGCCAATGGCTCTGCAATCACATCGGCCAACTCCTTTAGCACCCTCGGATGCAGTGCATCCGGCCCCATGGACTTGTGCTCGTCCAGCTTTTCTAAATAGTCCCGAACTACTTCTTCCTCCACAGAGGACTGGTCACCTCCTCCCCATACCGTGCTGCGGAGTGCAGCCGCCTGGGAGCTGACCTTGTCTGTGAAGACAGAGGCAAAAAAAGCATTGAGTACACTAGCTTTCTCCACATCCTCTGTCACTAGGTTCCCTCCCTCATTCAGCAAGGGGCCCACACTTTCCTTGACTTTCTTCTTGTTGCTCACATACCTGAAGAAACCCTTCTTGTTACTCCTAACATCTCCAGCTAGCTGCAACTCCAAGTGTGATTTGGCCTTCCTAATTTCACTCCTGCATGCCTGAGCAATACTTTTATACTCCTCCCTGGTCATTAGTCCAATCTTCCACTTCTTGTAAGCTGCTTTTTTGTGTTTAAGACGAGCAAGGATTTCACTGTTAAGCCAAGCTGGTCGCCTGCCATATTTGCTTTTCTTCCTACACATCGGGATGGTTTGTTCCTGCAACCTCAATAAGGATTCTTTAAAATACAGCCAGTTTTCCTCGACTCCTTTCCCCCTCATGTTATTCTCCCAGGGGACCTCGCCCATCAGTTCCCTGAGGGAGTCAAAGTCTGCTTTTCTGAAGTCCAAGGTCTCTGTTCTACTGCTCTCCTTTCTTCCTTGTGTCAGTAAAGATGGAGGCCAGTTTAGGCTACATAAGTGCTATAATATTTGTGCTTAATGCTCTTTGTGTATAATTCAGATAGATAGATAGATATGCTAGCCAGCATATATGGTTTAACAGGACTGTCCCTCCATATTATAGGTCACCCTTACGTCTAGTCCTCACCACTTTCTAAGCTTTATAAGGCAGGTGTCGGGGCCAGCTGGCTTCTCCGTTGCATTGACCTGGCCATAGTGACGACACACTGGAGTTACAATGTCAAAAGCATTTACATTGACACGTCTTGCTGCCCCTCAGTGGTACAAGCCACGCGTGGTGCCCTCCATGTTTGCGTCGCCGAAAGACCAACCCGTACTGGTGGACCATCTGGGCCCTACATTATTCGCCCGCACCCCAGGCTTCAGAGAGCTTGGGCAACTTTGACTTGAAGTCATTCCCAGCCTCATTTGCATTCAGATCCTCGAGTTCTTCGGTCCGGTCCCCCTCCCCAACTAATTCCCTTCAGTTTTGTAAAGTTTGCCCTTTTGAAATCACAGGCCCTCATGCGGGGGTGAAAGGCCGACACGGTAAAACGTGGCCCCCAGTAGCGGCCCGCACGCAGCCACCGTTAAAGCGTTGCCGCCGCAAAGGACCCTGTTTAAAGTGCGTCCGCAGCAGCGCTTTAACGTCGTTGCCCTTTTTGCCCCCCCCAGGGCCGCTGACAGGAAGGGGCAGCTGCCCCAGGGTTGGTGATTTAAAAGGGCCTGGGGCTCCCGGCCGCCACCGCTGCAGCAGCCAGAGCCCCGGGCCCTTTAAATTGCTGGCGGAGCCCCGGGCGGCGCGGGCCAAACAGTGCGGATGGGCTGGCTGGGGGAGTCTGATCCCCAGCCCCGCCCCTTCTGCCCGAGGCCCCGCCCCTTCCAGCCCCCCGCCGTACCAGTAAGTGGTAAATGTTACTTTCACCCCTGCCCTCATGGCAGCCCTGTTTGTTTATCCTGCCATTCACTTTGAACTGAATTAGCTGATCACTCAAAGCAAGGCTGGGGATGTTTTTCTACACTTTCATATAGAATTCTGTGGTGTAATTGAAATCAAAGTGTATATTATTTTTATTACAAATATTAGCCCTGGACAAATGATTTTAAAAAATTGTATTTTTCAACTCACTTCCAACAAGTACTGTCGTGCAATCTTTGTCGTGAAAGTGTCGTGAAACTTACAAATGTCGATTTTTTCGTTGTTACATGACTGCACTCAAAAACAAAACAATGTAAAAGTTCAGCGCCTACAAGTCAACTCGCGCCATGCCGATGACTATCAAGAAGCCGATTAGTCTTAGTGTGACCCCTAGTGGTGAAATTAGGCAGCAGAGGCTGGGCGCTACAATGCACGGGGGGACCACAGGGTGAGTCTGAGTCTAGCAGCCACAACAAAGATCCTTCCTTTATAGTCATCACAGCCAAGTCCTGCCTTTTCTGCCCTGGCAGCACCCCCTTCAACAGGTCCACCCAAATTACAGGCCACTTTGGAAACTTGTCAAAGAAACCAAAAAATGTGTCCCTTCTTGAGACTTGCACAACTATTTCACGAGAAACATTTACAAATGTTGAACCTTGTCTGCTAGGCTAAATGGTGCTAACACCAAGCTCTTGTGTCGCAGTGTTCGTGAGTAGATCCCGAAGGACTTGAGGAAGGGAGAGAAGTATCGTATCACCGTTTTATAGATGGGGAAACTGAGGCAGAGAACGGTGATGTGATTCATCCAAGGTCAGTCAGAGGGCAGTGCTGGAGGCAGGAATGGCAGTGAAGGGGGCTGGAGCTCAATCTATTGCTTAATTCACTCGATCAAATAATACAATACAGCTAGTTATTACTGCTGTATTACTTTCCTTTCATTTTAATGCTCCCTTGTGGCAGAGGTTGAGCGGTAGGTGTTTTATCAAAGTACTGGGCCATCTCTTTACATAATGACCTTCCCCCCATACTGCTGGGGGACTTGAACCTATGATTTCAGGCTGTATAAGTACACCCCTGGTGATGATTCCAGCTAAAACATCAGCTTTGAGACCTGTGCTTCGACCCCAGACATATAGACCTGTTATATGATAGAGCCACTAGAAGGGGAAATAGATCACCACTGTTTCCTATATATGTTGGCTTGGAAGGATTTGATTCATATCAATAATTGTTGATTTCATGCATACCCCTCCCCAGACGGAAAAAATATTTCCATCGATAATAGACATTTGCCGCTCAGGAAAGTCAGAGACATGCTGCTTGAAAGAGTTTGATTGCAGGCTATTTACTTCCTATGTTTTGACAAGTGATGCTGACAATTAAAGGGTCTAATAAAGCTCTAACTTTCTGAATCTCAGGGTCTGCTGTCATTACATAGTTATGGTGGGACACCGCCCCTGGTTTTCCCACAGCTGTGAACATTTAAATGGATTAAACATTGAAAACAAACATGCTTAAAAAAACCCTACAAATTCCCACACGCATGCACATTCACATGGGCAAAAATTAAAAAAGAAAATGCTTCAAACCCATCACTTTACACAGCGGTGGAGATTTAAATGGGAAAAAAATGCCTAAAAACCCCATACATTTGCACAAATGTAGGAATTGAAATGGATAAAAATTGAAAAAAGAATGCTTATAACAATACTTTTGCACAACTGTGGGAATGCAAATTAAAATTAGAGGGGTTAAGCATTTTTTTCACAGCTGTGGACCTTTAAATGGCTAAAAATGAAATTCCTAAAAAGCCCATCCATTTGCACAACTGTGGAAATTGAACTGAAAAACTGCTCCACACCCATCATTTTGCACAACTCCGGAAATGCCACGTGCTAAAAATAGGGGAAACGTGCTGAAAACTAAACATTGATATTATAAGTCGAAACAATACAAATAATGAAAATCCAGTTTGCTGGGCCTCTGTCTGTGTGTCCCAGCGCCCGCTGTGTGCCCAGCTGTGGACTCGAACCTGCAGCCCATAGACCCATGGGCCTGCCCCAAACCCCATTGCAGTCCTGCCTTGATTTCCAGGGGGGATGGAGCCGGCCTGCTACGAAGCGAGCAGGGCAGACGCCGCAGTGACAGCAGCGGACTCACAATCGCAGCCGCTAGACAAGGCGAGAGCCCTGAAGGGTTAACGTGGGTCCCGCTCCCCCAGGGCTGTTTGCCCTGTGGGTCGGTGACCGAGGGCAGCTCTGGGAACGACGCCACCAAGGCTTGGAACTGAACCCTGGCCTGTCCAGAGAGGGGCGCCGCACGCCTAGGGCTGGAGCCAAAGGGGCAGGGCTCCGTGATGGGGGCATGGCGGCCCCCGAAACCCCTTTGCAGGAGCCAGCCCCTCGAGGGGCCAGCGCCCCCCTGTGGCCTGCACCCGGGGTACGTGGGCACCAGGCAAACCAGCCACCGAGGGGGGTGGGGCAGAGCGAGCGGCCCCTGGGGGGCCAGCAGAGACCCACCCCACTGGGCCTGTGGGGACGACCCCCAATCCTGCCCCCCGGGGCTGCCCCTTTAAAACCAAACCACTATCCAATGCACAAACCCAAACACCTCTGCCCCTCCCCTTCCCCGAGACCCCGCCCCTTCCCCAAGGCCCCGCCCTGTTCACTCCATCCCCCCTCCCTCCATCGCTTGCTCTCCCACACCCTCACTCACTCTTACCAGGCTGGGGCCGGGGGTTGGGGTGCGGGAGAGGGTGCAGGCTCCAGGATGGGGCTCAGGGAGGGGGTTGGGGGCAGGGGGCAGGCTCTGGGAGGGGGCTTAGGGCTGGGGGAGGGGGTGTGGGGTGAAAGCTCTGGGAGGGAGTTTGGGTGAGGGAGGGGGCTCAAAGCTGGGGCAGGGGGTTGGGGTGCGGGGGAGGGCAGGGGGCAGGCTCCAGGAGGGGGCTCAGGGAGCAGGTTGGGGGGGGCGGGTGCAGGCTCCAGGAGGGGGCTCAGGGCTGGGAGAGGGGGTTGGGGTGCAGGAGAGGGGGCAGGCTCCAGGAGGGGGCTGAGGGAGGGGTTGGGATGTGGGATGGGGCTCAGGGAGGGGGTTGGAGTGCAGGGGGGTGCAGGGGGCAGGCTCCAGGAGGGGGCTTAGGGCTGGGGGAGGGGGTGTGGGGTGAAAGCTCTGGGAGGGAGTTTGGGTGAGGGAGGGGGCTCAAAGCTGGGGCAGGGGGTTGGGGTGTGGGGGGGGCAGGCTCCAGGAGAGGGCTCAGGGCTGGGAGAGGGGGTTGGGGTGCGGGAGGGGGGGCAGGGGGCAGGCTCCAGGAGGGGGCTCAGGGCTGAGGGAGGGGGTTGGGGTGCAGGAGGGGGTGACCAATGGGAGTTCTGAAGTTAGCACTTGTGGAGGGGGCAATGTGTGGACCCACCTGGCCCCCCAAACAGGGGCCGCAGGGAGGTGCCGGCTGCTTCCACGTGGAGCCAGGGCAGGCAGGGAGCCTGTCTTAGCCCCGCAGCGTCACCGGACCGTTAGTGGCCTAACATCTCCCGGACTGGCCGCCGTAGCCTCTGGGAGATCGAGCCCCAAACCGGGAGACTCCCGCCCGAACCGGGAGGGTGGGCAACCCTGCCCTTCTCCCAGCCACCAACGTTTCACGGACTCCCTGGCACCCCTCATGCCCGGGTCTCTGTGCACCCTCATCCCCCCTCCCCCAAATGCCAGGGGCTCTGTGCTCCCCCATTTCCCCATCCCCCCAATGCCAGGGGGTCTGTGCCCCCCCCATTCTATCCCCCCCCCCCAATGCCAAAGGCTCTAGGGTCGCCACCTCTGAGATACAAAAACCCAGGACACCCGGGATGATCCCGAGCCCGTGACACCGGCCGCCTGGCCGTGTGCGCAGAGCGTCGTCACCGATTTCCTGGGGACAGCTACCCCGGTGCCAGTGGAGCAGGACGATGGGGGACCCTGCCCCCACACTCTCCCCAAGGCCAGGGTCCCCCGTCGTCCCGCTCCACTCCACCGGCACCGCCTCCCAGCAAAGGACCGTCCTCGGCCCCTCTGATCCGGCAGCAAACCCCAGCACCTGTCCCCGCAGCCCGCTGTGGGCGCCGGACGTCCCCCTGGCCCCCGGAGCCAGCGCCCACGGCCTGAGTCCAACCCAGGACGGTGCACTGAGCAGCCCATGGGCATGTGAGGAACACAACATCCAGCCCCTACGTTCCCGGGGGGGGGGCCTCCGTGTTCACATTCCAAAGCCTTCTGCTAAAACCCTCCCCACTTCCAAATTTGGGCTGGGAAATAACAATTGCAACATCGCCCTCGCCTCGGCTGATAACTGCCCACCTCCGGCCAGAATGTTTGCTCCGTCAGAGACCCCCTGGCTCACACCGCAGACCGGCTCCGTCCCCGGCACCATGAAGACACCTCTCCTCTTCTGCCTCCTCTCGGCCCTGCTGGAGACAGGTGAAAGCGGGGTCGCGGGGGTCTTGGAACCCCTGCCCGGGGCAGACAGAAAAAGACCCCCCCTGGAATAGTTGCTCTGGTGGGGAGCAGCTCTCCTTCCCGGGATGAAATATGCTGCAGGGCTGAGATCTTGCCCCTGGGCTGGGGGGCTGCTCACCACCTGTCCCGTGGGGGGGAAATTCTCCCCATCGATCTTCTCTGGGGAGATGGGGACCTCCAGCTCCCCCTGAGCTCTAGGAGAAGGCAGGGCTGGCTCTAGGCACCAGCTAACCAAGCACATGCTCGGGGCGGCACAATTCAAGGGGCAGTACTCCTCCCCCCCCCCCCTTTTTTTTCCCCTTCAGGCGGCAGGGCATCGTGCGTGGGGGGGTGCCATGGGGCTGCTGTGGTTCACGCCGCGGGGGGAGCAGGGGACACTCTGGCTGGGGACCACCCCACGGGACAGGTGGCAAGCAGCCCCCCAGCCCAGGGGCAAGATCTCAGCCCTGCGGCATATTTCACCCACGGGTGCCCGAGCCGCCCAGGGGCTGCGGCAGGGCGGCCAGGAGCAGCAGCGGGGCCATAGAGGGCTCTCTCTCCGGGGCTCCGCTCCCTCTGGGGCTGCCCTGCCCCGGCTCCTCAGCCCCCTGCCGGGGGGGCTTCCCCCGGCTCTGCCCTTCCGGGTCCCGGCTGGTCCTGGAGGTGGGAGCCCCGGCTGGAGGGACCCTGGGCTGAGGCGCGGCCCAGGAGCCCCGCTGCTTACCCCGACCCTGCCAGCACCGGACCGGCTGGAGGTGAGGGGGTGTGGGGGAAGTCAGCACTGGTAAGGGGGAGCCCAGGGCTGGGGCAGCAGCAGGTGCAGGTGTGTGTGGGGGGAGAGAAAGCCCAGGACTGGGGCGGTGGGGGGGGGGGGGAGAAGAGAGCCCCCAGGGCTGGGGCGGCAGGGGTCGCGGGTGGGGGGTGGGAAGAGAGAGCCCAGGGCTGGGGCTGCGGCGGGGGGGAGAGGGGAGGAGAGAGTGCCCAGGGCTGGGGCAGCAGGGGGTGCGGCGGGGGGGGGGGGGGGGGGGAAAGAGAGCCCAGGACTGGGGCGGCGGGGGGGGGGGGGGGGGAAGAGAGCCCAGGACTGGGGCGGCGGGGGGTGCCAGTGGGGGAGGGCACTGGTGGGGGGACTGAGAGCCCAAGGCTAGGGGGGGCAGCCAAAAATGTTTTTGCTTGGGGCAGCAAAAAACCTAGAGCCGGCCCTGGGAGAGGGAAAGATTTCTCCCCCTTTCTCAGCTACCTCACTCGGTTTTGCAACAGAGAGAGGGGACGATACTGGCACCAAACCAAGACATTCTGGGCAGGATCCCAGCTGGGGTAATCGGCCGTAGCTCCACTGCAGTCAATGGGGATGGAGAGAGTGGAGTGAGGGCTGGGCACAGACGAATCGTGTTGCATTTCCTTCCACAGGGACCGGTCTTTCGTGCGAGGTTTGCTTCAGCATAGGCAACAGCTGTACGGGCAACGCCGAAGTCTGCAGTGAGCAAATGAATTCCTGTGGGATCATTAAAACAGAAACCATAATAGGTGGGTGCAGGAGATGTTGAACCAGCCCCGAACACAGTCTGATTTGGAGTCAGCGCTCCTTCATTCCCCTCCCAGTATCAGGAGGTGGGCCTGGTCTAGTGGGTTACAGCACGGGGCTGGGAGCCAGGACTCCTGGGTTCCATCCCTAGCTCTGGGAAGGGAGAGGGTCTGGTGAGTTAGAGTAGCGGGGGCTGGGAGCCAGGACACCTGGGTTCTATCTCCAGATCTGGAAGGGGGGAGAGAGATGTTGCGGGGGTGGAAGCAGCAGTGGGTATCAGCACACCCGGTTCTATACTGACCTTGGGTGACTCATTCCTCCTTTGGCTTGACCATGATCACGCATGTGATGGAAAGGCCGAGACAGCAACACCAGCTAGGGTGACCAGACAGCAAGTGTGAAAAATCGGGACAGGGGGTGGAGGGTAATAGGAGCGTATATGTAACCCTTCTGCCAGGACAAGTTGACAGCAGCAAGGGCCGGATTCAGTACATAGGGGTTCCCTTCTCAACAATGCGATGCAAAACCGGCTCGAGCCCCCACCAAGTAACCTGGGAAAATCTTTATACACACCCCTGGGCGCCTCAAAGAGGCAATACTTCCCCTCTCGCCAGCACAGAGCCTCGGTGTAACAGAAATCTTTAACAGCAGCAGGTTAAACGACACCGGCCTTAACTTGGGAAAACACCACAACTAAGATCCATAAACCAAACTGTGAGCAAGACCCACCCCAGCCAATTGGGCCATGTCCCGTCCCTTGGGTTCTTGAGTCCAGCAACCCAAAAGTCACCCAAAGTCCCCAAAAGTCCAAGAACCCAAAAGTCCAGTCCCAGAGTTCAAAAGTTCACCTGCAGGGTGCTACACGCCACCCGCCTGGGCAGCAATGGGGAGGGGAGAGGTAAGGGGCACCTTACGTGGCATGAAGATGATTGCCTCACCCCTCCGTGCCCCCACGAACTGTTCCGCTTTGCCAGCAGCGCCACACCATCAGCTGTCTTGCCAACTGCTCCACCAGCCACTCAGCCATTTATCCTCAGGCTCCCCCACTACTTAACACAGTGCTCAGCGACTTCAGCTCATAAGACTTTTAGCTCTTTAGTGATTAGAGGTTGTAGTTAAGGGAGCCCTAGTGCTCAGCCCAGAGTGATTTCAATTCAGCAGCCTGAAACCAGACTCTCAGGGAACTCAACATTAGCTCTGATAGTCTGTGGTCGTGGTAGTGCAATTGGTGTCTCAGACCCTCACAAAATGCCTACACCACCCATCTGTCCCCAGCCTCTCTCAATTCACTGGGCTTTGGAACCCATGTCCCTTGGCTGGCGAGTGCTGCTTAGCTAATGGCAAGTTCCCCTTTATCATGACAAAAGGACAAGTACAGTTCCACTGTCCATGATTTACATAAGCAGTATAACAGTTTATTCTTCCTGCTCCAATAACAGAAATTCCTGCCCCAATACAGAAAACTGAGGATCCTACAGCAGCCCAAAATGCCCATTTGGGCCACTATGGTTCATACCAGGCGGGGTGGGTGCACCTATGCAAATGAGATCAGCCCCTGGAGTGCTTTGCCACGACTCACCACCAGATGTCAGGGTGGAGCTCATCCTGACTCTGCTTACATATATAAGAAAAAAACCCCAAATATCGGGACTGTCCCTATAAAATTGGGACATCTGGTCACCCTAACACCAGCGAATGAAGCCTCATTTCCTTTTCCTCCCATGCAGGCGAGATTAAGAGTCCTACCTTTCTCAAGGCCTGCGTGTCCTCCAGCCAGTGCGGTGTCAGTCCTCTTTACATGACTTTTGGGAATGGGATATCCATGAGCACGAACATCGCTTGCTGTGTGGGGCAGGCCTGTAAAACAGCCTCCGTTACCGGTACCCAGCTCCGACTCTGTCTGCCTGCTCCTTCTCCCTCCAGGTCTTCCCATTCCTCACATCCCCTCCTCCTCCTCCTGACCCCTGCAGGTGTCTCGGTGGGACGATAGAAAAAGGATTATGAAATAATCCCTTGGGGTGCCCCATTGAATAACACTCAGTCCCGGGGAATAGTCCTCCCGCCCTGCAGGGGGCACCCCATGGAATAATACTGAGCACCTAAGAATAGTCCTCCAGCCCTGCAGGGGGCGCCCCATTGAATAACATTCAGTCCCGGGGAATAGTCCTCCCACCCCGCAGGGGGCACCCCATGGAATAATACTGAGCACCTAAGAATAGTCCTCCAGCCCTGAAGGGGGCGCCCCATTGAATAACACTCAGTCCCAGGGAATAGTCCTCCCACCCCGCAGGGGGCGCCCCATTGAATAACACTCAGCCCAGGGAACAGTCCTCCAGCCCCGCAGGGGGCGCCCCATTGAATAACACTCAGCCCAGGGAACAGTCCTCCGCCCCATAGGGGGCGCCCCATGGAATAACACTGAGCACCTGGGCGGATGGAGTTTAGTGGGCGGGGCTTTAGGCTCCTGCCAGGT
Organism: Macrochelys suwanniensis; assembly: GCA_033296515.1. Taxonomy (NCBI): domain Eukaryota; kingdom Metazoa; phylum Chordata; order Testudines; family Chelydridae; genus Macrochelys; species Macrochelys suwanniensis. The sequence goes on from CM065795.1 coordinate 1,618,141, forward strand.
GTGAACTCAGCTGACCCACCCAAACCCCTCCCCTGCCACCTCCGGCATCCCCGGAGCTACAGCTCCCCCTGAAGGGGGCACCCAGGGCTGAGCGGTGCAGCCCCCAGCTGCTCCCCCTGCCCCAACCCGTCCTGGGGCTCGTCTCCCGAGCTGACTGCGTTTGCTCCGCTTCTCCCCAGTGCCCCCGGCTAACACCACCCTGAACGGCCAGCACTGCCCGGCCTGCTACTCTGTGTTTTCCCATCACTGCACCGAAGAGATCATCAGCTGCACGGGAGCCCAGACCCAGTGCATGCATCTCAGCGGCACCATGAAAAGCGGTAATTGCCATTCGACTGTCTCTCCGTTCCCATTTCCCCATCCAGGAGCGAGCCAGGCACACGGGCAGTCCCCTGCGGTGGGGAAGAGTGGGGCAGAGTCTCAGCCCACCTGGGTTCTATCCCCCTGATTTCTCCTCACTGTACCTCTGTTTCCCCTACACACTCATTGGGGTTTTATTGGAGAATTCACGAGGGTTTGGAGACCGGTGGCAAGGAAGGTCTGGAAAAGCCTGCGGAGAGAAGGGGAAACAACGGGGGCTATTTTACCTTGGGAATAAGAGGCGACCTGATAGAACATATGAAATTATGATTGAGATAGAGAAGCAGAGATCTGAACAAATAAGGGATATTAGATAGATAGAGGAGGTGGATGGGGATAGATAGATAGATCTTTAGTTCTATGTCAACATCAAAAAAAATGGAAGAAAATAGTTGTTTCAGGTCGAATAGAACATTTTTTTTGTCACTTTCAACAAACTGAAAAGTCAGAAAAAGTTTCATTCTGGTTTCATTCAGAAACATCTGGTTTTGATTTTGAGGGGTGGGTAGTGTTGTTTAAGTTTAAAAAAAAATGTTGGCAGGAAAAGTTGTTTTGAACATGACTGACCCGGGGGTCCACAGAGTGAGACCACTTCAGAGCAGAGGAGGGGAGACTGTTGGGGGCGGGTCTAGATGGGCAGCAGGGAGTGGCACAGAGGAGGAGGGGGAGAGTGTTGAATAGGGTCAGAGCCGTAAGAGGCTATAGGTCCCCAGACACCGACCCCCCTGTTTTGTCCCCTCACAGGTGGGACAACCGTGCACACCACCATGAAGGGCTGCGCCACCAAGTCTGCCTGCACCAACACACAACGGTTCAAAGGGGGCTTCGGGGGCTTCAGTGGGGATCTCACCACGGCCGAATGCCGCCCAGCCTTCTATGTGACCAGCATGGCTCCGGAACCAGCCGGACTCGTCCTCCCAGCCCTCGTTACCGTCCTGCTGGCGAACGTCCTTTCCTGATCCCCCCTCCCGTGGCACAGCCACTCTGCCCTGGATAACCACACCGCAGGGGGTGGGCGGGTGCACCCCTGCCACGGATCCCACGCCCAGCGTGGGTTCACTTCCCCTTTAGTGGGATTACCGGAATAAAACAGGCAGGAGTAAACTGTCGTGTGTGTGTGTGTCTGTCTGTCATCACGAATCTCAGATACTGTGCGTCTTTCCGTGTGTAATTGTGAGCGTTGGACCGTGTGTGTGCATCTGTGTCTGTGATAGCAAATTTTGGATCATGTGTATGTAATCATGTCTTGGACTCTGTGTGTGTGTGTGTGTGTGTGTGTGTAAAATCCTGAGTCCTGGATTGTGCGTGCAACCGTGAGTCTTTGATCACGTATCTGTGTGTGAGATAGTGAGTCTGTGCCTGTGTCGGTGTGTGTCTGGGATTACGTGGGGGTGTTTTTGATGATCGGTCTGATTTCCCCGTGTTTATTTCTAGCGGGGAGTTGTGGGGCGATCAGAAGCAGGGCTGGCTTTAGGCTAATTCCTGCGATTCGGGGGAATCTGGCCACGCACCTAAAAGGGTCCCGCACCTTTTTATTTTTTACTCACCCGGCAGCGCTCCGGGTCTTCGGTGGAACTTCGGCGGCGGGTGCTTCACTTGCGCCGGGTCTTCAGCGGCATTTCGGCGGCGAGTCCTTCAGTGCCGCTGAAGACCCAGAGCGAGTGAAGGACCCCCCGCCGAAGTGCCGCCGAAGACCCGGAGCGCCGCTGGATGAGTACAAGTAATGCTCATAACTCAGGTTGGTCTGCATGATTAGCCACAATTTTGTTTAGATTATACCCCTCAGGTTCAGAGTCCTCCACTGGAGATACCATGCCACACTCAGGTATGATCACTGGTGAGTCATCCTTTGCCTGTTCTACAGTAAGACACAACAATTGGTTACCCACATTAAGAACACATCCCTGTTTGTACAGGAAATCATTTCCCAATAGGCAATTTCCTGGGTCTGCTAATTTCATCAACGCAAAGGTATGAACCTCTCTTAGCCCAGGGCTACACTAGGGGAGGGGGTCGATCTACGATATGCAACTTCAGCTACGTGAATAGCGTAGCTGAAGTCGGCGTATCGTAATCAACTTACCTGGCCATGAGGACGGCGGCGAGTTGATCGCTGCCGCTCCCCCGTTGACTCCGCTTCCGCCTTTCGACGAGGTGGATTGCCGGAGCCGACGGGGAGCGCGATTGGGGATCGAGACGCGAAAAATCGATCCCCAATAGATTGATTGCTACCCGCCGATCCGGCGTGTAGTGAAGACCTGCCCTTAGGTGACCTATCTGTACTTCAATGGGTATAGAAAGTATGGTAACAACCTGATTGCTTGCAAAAGTTGCAAGTGTTTTTGTACACCCTGATGACAGAAGAGGATCTAGGATCCTTGACATGGATAATGCTAATTGCTGCCCCAGTATCTATAATAAAATTCCTGTGGCGGCCCCCTACCACTGCAGATACTGTGGGTCTCCCGCTTGCATACCTGCCTAAAGGTGTTATAACTACACTTGGGGATGATTGGCGTCATGCCGAGTAATTTGTAGACTATGCAGACAAATAGTCTACAGGTTTTCCTTCTATCTCTCCGGAGCCTGTCCACCGGAGAGAAGGAAATGGGTTAACGGAGCCCACCGGACGGTTCAAGGGTGACGGGGCTTGGCTTTCCATTATTAGCTCATTCACATGGGCTCGGAGTTTCCGGATATTCCATCGTTGAGCCTCAATCCTCTGCTTAAACATCATTACAACGGAGTTTGTATTTTTGACTTGGGTCTCTGCAGGCATGAATTGTTCTGGGCGGCATTTGAAAAGAAAGGAACACGGTCCCTGGCCCCTACATGGGATTCCAACGCATAACCCTGTCGAGGATCAGGCCCACTCGAAGGGTTACTACGTGGGTTAGGGTTATTTTGCCGACCCTGGTACCCAGGGAATTTAGGAAAACCTTGGCCTAACCCTGGGGGGTCCCTCAATCCTCACAGTGGGATTAGCTCGTGATTCCTGAAGTATTGCACTGGAGATAATCCTGGATGAGCAGGGTAACTTTTTATAAAACCTTTAAGTCCTACACTCAAGGCATCTCCACACGGACGGAGGACATTTCTTAGTCCATTAAGGTCTGGTGTAGTAGGGTGTCCTACCGGTACACCAGGTGATACCAGCATACACCAAGGGGGTGTAGAAGGGTCCACGAAATTCTAGGGACCAAGACAATGTTGATGATTGCTTAAATGCCAATAAATGTCCACCCCAACGGCTGGATCTCCTGATTTACATGGTGCCAATGTATCTCTCTCTGTTGTAACTTAGGGCTGGTCCACACTAACCCCCCGGTTCGAACTAAGATACGCAACTTCAGCTACGTGAATAACGTAGCTGAAGTCGAAGTATCTTAGTTCGAACTAAAAGGTACTTACCGCGGGTCCAGACGCGGCAGGCAGGCTCCCCCGTCGACTCCGCGTACTCCTCTCGCGGAGCAGGAGTATCGGTGTCGATGGCGAGCACTTCCGGGATCGATTTATCGCATCTAGACAAGACGTGATAAATCGATCCCAGAAGATCGATTGCTTCCCGCCGAACCAGGAAATAAGTATAGACGTACCCTTAGAGATTGCTACACCACAAGCGTTACCTACTTGGGTCACTGATGACACCGCATCTTCTAGTCCTTGAACAATTACAGTTTTTAAAGGCACTCCGTTTTTACTATCGGGGCGGACACTAACAGAGGAGAGGATATTTCTTCCCCCTTTGCTCTGCTCATCTCATCCTTTACATCACTAGTCGCCTCCTCTACGATGACGCGTCACCTCCTGTGATGCCAAACTGGGACTTCTTTTTCCTATCTGCAGACTGCTGGTAGCTTCTGCACCGCTAACTTCTTCTTTTGACTCTCCCTGTGGCTCCTCAGACTTAATCTCCAACTCCACTTCTGAAGGTACTGTATCAGCCTGAGCTAATTTTTTTGCCCTAATTTTAGTAATTGGCCCTGCAAATTTTTCCTGTCTCCATTGGTTCCACCATGCCAATAGAGATGGGAACCGATTCTTTATCCTTCTCTAACGCAGCTTTTAACTTGTTCAACTCCGATGCTTTTTAACAGCCGACCACGGTCTGATTTTAAGTGACTTTAAGCTGGCATCCAGTTTGCTGGGCTTTCCTGAGTAACTTTAACTTTTATTTAATTTCTTTCCCAGAGAACTATAATCTATGAGCAGACATTCAAAAGCTATTTCCTTCACCAGTTTGGCCTCTCTTTTTTTCCTGCTTTGTTTCTACATTAAATACATCTCTCACAAAACCCCATGGGTTACAATGCTTAGAGATTATTTTGCTATTTCTTAGCTGTTCTAAGGCATGCCCATGTTCCTGAATGTATTTCCTGGCAAAGCTTTCTAAAGCCAGACTGCGGGCAACTCCAACAGACGCTACTCTTGCCCTTACGCCACTCACTTTAACATGAAATATAGAACTCATTTGAATTCTAAAGCTTCACTAGCTTATGTAATAAACTATAATGAACCCTCTGCTGTTTTACTCTGTAAATGAAGCCGTCCCATCACACAAACAGGAAATACCCCAAACCGGTTTTAAACCCAGTTCAAAAAGTCCCAAGTAAGTGATAGAGGGGTGGGGGCATGTTCCCCTCTCTTCCCTCGATGGCGTGTGGCTGATGGAGAGGTCTTTTCCCTCTGTCAGGACCTGCCAAACAGCTGGGGATACTGAGGCAAACGGATCAGAGGTGCAGCCCGGGAGAGTTGTTGGGACTGAAGAACTGTACAAGTTTTGAGTTATTGCGCCCTTTTGGCGGCAATTAATACAGATATTTATCAACTCCCCCGTCACCACTAGTGTGGGTCATCGGGCCCAATGCTACTGCTTATATCTTATCGGTACCATTTGTTACCACTTCAACCTTTAACAAAGCCCCTTTAACGCGCGTGTCACTTTTTAAATAACAGCTTTAAATAATAACACTATTACTTTTTATCTTGCAAATTTAAATTCAAAACCTATAATCTAAACCTACCAGTTAAACCACAATACAAAACAGGAAATACTGGGACTGCTGCCAAGGCACAGCTACAGGAAATCAGATGCCTGTGCTTTTAAGAATGAGTAAGACGCATAATTTCTAACTCTCTGTAACTTTAACTATTTTCTTATGTCTCTGGAGAGATTCTCAGGTGTCCCTGAAAATTCCTGTCACACGCTCCGAGACGCCTGGCCAGCTCGCCAGTCTGTAGCCTGATTTAGGGTGTGTTAATAAAATTAATTTAATTGATCAATTTAAATTTAATGATTATTATTATTAATTGGTATGGGTTTTAGGCTCACCAATCTGTTTGATCAGAAGATAAAAGTTCTTGTCCCGAATCAGGCTCCACAGAATTGACAAAGGACCCTTGGGGGTATGACAGGAAGCTCACACTGAGACCGATCTCGCCTTAAAGACTTTTTATTAAAATCAATGAAAGTAAGTAAATGGTAAAATACTCAGAGTTACAAAGTTACAATTGCATTACTGCCATTCGAAAGATACATATGATAATATAGTATTATACGCAACAAAGCTTTGGTTGATATACTCACCCCCTTCCTTGATAACCTGGTGGTAAGAGCAGGGCCAGCTCGAGGCACCAGCCTAGCAAGCAGGTGCTTGGGGCGGCAAACGGGAAAATGCAGCTTACCAGATGGTCTTAGGGCGGCACCGTGGCGGCTTTTGGTGGCAGCTCCTCCGGCGGCAGCCTCTCCTCTTTGGCGGTTTTGTTGTTGTTGTTTTTTCTTCCTTCGCTGCTTGGGGCGGCTAAAAAGCTGGAGGCGGCCCTGGGTAAGAGACACAGGACCAGTGTTGCAGTTCAGGTTTCTCAATTCTTGAGTGAGTGATGCAGTGCTTAGAAAAAGCTAATGCTACTTAGGGTTTACTTGACTAACAAATATCAGAGGGGTAGCCGTGTTAGTCTGGATCTGTAGAAGCAACAAAGGGTCCTGTGGCACCTTATAGACTAACAGAGGTATTGAAGCATAAGCTTTCGTGGGTGAATACCCACTTCTTCGGATGCAAGCAGTTTTTCCACTGCTTGCATCCGAAGAAGTGGGTATTCACCCACGAAAGCTTATGCTTCAATACCTCTGTTAGTCTATAAGGTGCCACAGGACCCTTTGTCGCTTTGACTAACAAACTTAAAATCAAACCCCAAAAAACTAAGAATAAAACTTAGGGAGACCAAGCTTAGCCTAGTTTCCTTGAAACTTAAACTTTAAGAAGAACAAGTATAGCCTACTAATAGTATCAGTCATCCCTCCCTTCAGGGGAGGGATAGGTCAGTGGTTTGAGCATTGGCCTGCTAAACCCAGGATTGTGAGTTCAATCCTTGAAGGGGCCATTTGGGGATCTGGGGCAAAAATTGGGGATTGGTCCTGCTTTGAGCAGGGAGTTGGACTAGATGACCTACTAAGGTCCCATCCAACCCTGATATTCTATGATCTTAGATAGAAGAGAGGGAGAGGAAATCAAATAAGAAAGCATCATAGCATGGAGTGCTCTAGCAAGGTGGGTCACCTCTTTTATATGGCACAAGTGCCAGAAATAATTCTTCCTAAGCCCAAATTTCATTCCTCATTCACAAAATGCTAGGGCACACTTACTCCATAGGCTAGCATGTATGGGCATATTGATAACATGTACATACGCACATATATGTTTCCTTGTGGTGTACCTGTTATGTCTGTGGGTACAAATTGAAGAAAAAAAAGACAACCTATGCCATTCTTCCATTGTCTACTGGTCTAGATAAGAGGGCATAGACATATGTGCGGATACTTATCTATTTAGGTAACAAGATATAGGTCAACTTTACATTGTAGTCTACAGGGAACCACGCCTTAATTAGCCTAGCGCTTGCCCACATCCCGGTGCTCAAAAAGGACCACTGCTCCCTGGTGGTCCTATATCACAGTGACACTAATTGCAACATCGCCCTCGCCTCTGCTGATAACTGCCAACCTCCGGCCAGAAAGTTTGCTGCATCAGAGACCCCCCTGGCTCACACCGCAGCCCGGCTCCGTCCCCGGCACCATGAAGACACCTCTCCTCTTCTGCCTCCTCTCAGCCCTGCTGGAGACAGGTGAGAACGGGGCTGCGGGAGTCTTGGAACCCCTGCCCGGGGCTGACAGAAAAAGACCCCCCCTGGAATAGTTGCTCTGGCGGGGAGCAGCTCTCCTTCCCGGGGTGAAATATGCCCCAGCACTGAGATCTTGCCCCCGGGTCGGGGGGGCTGCTCGCCACCTGTCCCGTGTGGGGGAAAATCTCCCCACAGATCTTCTCTGGGGAGATGGGGACCTCAAGCTCCCCCCAAACTCTAGGAGAGGGAAAGATTTCCCCCCCTCTCTCAGCTACCTGACTCGGTTTTGCAACAGAGGGAGGGACAATACTGGCACCAAACCAAGACATTCTGGGTGGGATCCCAGCTGGGGTAATCGGCCGTAGCTCCTGGGCACAGACGAATCGTGTTGCCTTTCCTTCCACAGGGACCGGTCTTTTGTGCGAGGTTTGCTTCAGCATAGGCAACAGCTGTACCGGCAATGCCGAAGTCTGCAGTGAGCAAATGAATTCCTGCGGGATCATTAAAACAGAAACCGTAATAGGTGGGTGCAGGAGACGTTGAACCAGCCCCGAACACAGTCTGATTTGGAGTCAGCGCTCCTTCATTCCCCTCCCAGTATCAGGAGGTGGGCCTGGTCTAGTGGGTTAGAGCAGGGGGCTGGGAGCCAGGACTCCTGGGTTCTATCTCCAGATCTGGAAAGGGAGAGAGATGTTGCGGGGGTGGAAGCAGCAGTGGGTATCAGCACGCCTGGTTCTATACTGACCTTGGGTGACTCATTCCTCTTTTGGCTTGACCATGATCACGCATGTGATGGGAAGGCCGAGACAGCAACACCAGCGAATGAAGCCTCATTTCCTTTTCCTCCCATGCAGGCGAGATTAAGAGTCCTACCTTTCTCAAGAGATGTGTGTCCTCCAGCCAGTGCGGTGTCAGTCCTCTTTACATGACTTTTGGGAACGGGATATCCTTGAGCACGAACATCGCTTGCTGTGTGGGGCAGGCCTGTAAAACAGCCTCTGTTACCGGTACCCAGCTCCGACTGTCTCCCTGCTCCTTCTCCCTCCAGGTCTTCCCATTGCTCACATCCTCTCCTCCTCCTCCTCCTGACCCCTGCAGGTGTCTCTGTGGGAGGATGGAAAAAGGATTATGAAAGAATCCATTGGGGTGCCCCATGGAATAACACTCAGTCCCTCCCTGCAGGGGGCGCCCCATGGAATAATACTGAGCACCTGGGAATAGTCCTCCCGCCCTGCAGGGGGTGCCCCATTGAATAATACTGAGCACCTGGGAATAGTCCTCCGGCCCCTGCAGGGGGTGCCCCATTGAATAACACTGAGCACCTGGGTGGATGGAGTTTAGTGGGCGGGTGTCACAGACTCACAGGTCGTGCCCTTTTTTGGCCCCGTGCAGTTTGGGGGGGGGGTGCCCCTTTTAGTGAGACAGCCCTTTTTAGCCCCTCCACCTCCTGGAGCCACACCTCTCTGAGCCTTAGCACGCCTGTCTCTCGCTGTGGGCCCCCTCAGGGAGTCCACGCACTCTGGACCCCCGGCCTCCACCCCCGAAGGGGACGATGCAACCCTGTTCTCTAGCCCAGAGTGACTCTCAGCCAGCGTAACACAGGAGGGTTTATTGAGCGTTGAACACAGCACAGGAACTCACAGGGCCCTCAGGCCTGGCCTCCTCCCAGCCCAGCACATCCAGCTCTCTCCTGTATCCAGGGGGGCTCTGCCTGCTTCCTCTCTCCCGCCCAGAGCCCCCCTGCTTCCCAGCCGGGCTGTGGATATCACTGGCCCCAAGCCCCGCCTCTGTCCATTGTCTTCTCTCCAGGTAAACAGCCCTGCAAACAGGGTCGTCTGGGCCTCTTCTCTGTCTCTGGCCCCCTGTGGCTGGAACCGGTTGGTTAGGCCCCCGGGGCTCCTTTTTTTGCAGCCTATTGTTCTCCCACTGGCCAGAACCGGGTCCCTATTTTCCTCGCTGGTCCCCTGTAACAACAAGCTTCCTTTTCCATTACCTTGTTAAACTGGTAACACCCAGGGAAACTGAGTCCCACCCCCTTTGCATGTAACCCTAGGAAACCAAGAAAACCCCCATAGGCAACAAGGAAAACAGGAAACTTCCCCATGCCGTCACAGCAGGGCTTTAGGCTCCTGCCAGGTGTGAACTCAGCTGACCCACCCAAACCCCTCCCCTGCCACCTCCAGCATCCCCGGAGCTACAGCTCCCCCTGAAGGGGGCACCCAGGGCTGAGCGGTGCGGCCCCCAGCTGCTCCCCCTGCCCCAACCCGTCCTGGGGCTCATCCCCTGAGCTGACTGCGTTTGCTCCACTTCTCCCCAGTGCCCCCGGCTAACACCACCCTGAACGGCCGGCGCTGCCCGGCCTGCTACTCTGTGTTTTCCCATCACTGCACCGAAGAGATCATCAGCTGCATGGGAGCCCAGACCCAGTGCATGCATCTCAGCGGCACCATGAAAAGCGGTAATTGCCATTTGACTGTCTCTCCGTTCCCATTTCCCCATCCAGGAGCGAGCCAGGCACACGGGCAGTCCCCTGCGGTGGGGAAGAGTCTCAGCCCACCTGGGTTCTATCCCCCTGATTTCTCCTCACTGTACCTCTGTTTCCCCTACACACTCATTGGGGTTTTATTTGAGAATTCACGAGGGTTTGGAGACCGGTGGCAAGGAAGTTCTGGAAAAGCCTGCGGAGAGAAGGGGAAACAACGGGGGCTATTTTACCTTGGGAATAAGAGGCGACCTGATAGAACATATGAAATTATGATTGAGATAGAGAAGCAGAGATCTGAACAAATAAGGGATATTAGATAGATAGAGGAGGTGGATGGGGATAGATAGATAGATCTTTAGTTCTATGTCAACATCAAAAAAAATGGAAGAAAATAGTTGTTTCAGGTCGAATAGAACATTTTTTTTGTCACTTTCAACAAACTGAAAAGTCAGAAAAAGTTTCATTCTGGTTTCATTCAGAAACATCTGGTTTTGATTTTGAGGGGTGGGTAGTGTTGTTTAAGTTTAAAAAAAAATGTTGGCAGGAAAAGTTGTTTTGAACATGACTGACCCGGGGGTCCACAGAGTGAGACCACTTCAGAGCAGAGGAGGGGAGACTGTTGGGGGCGGGTCTAGATGGGCAGCAGGGAGTGGCACAGAGGAGGAGGGGGAGAGTGTTGAATAGGGTCAGAGCCGTAAGAGGCTATAGGTCCCCAGACACCGACCCCCCTGTTTTGTCCCCTCACAGGTGGGACAACCGTGCACACCACCATGAAGGGCTGCGCCACCAAGTCTGCCTGCACCAACATACAACCGTTCAAAGATGGCTTCGGGGGCTTCAGTGGGGATCTCACCACGGCCGAATGCAGCCCAGCCTCCCGTGCGGCCAACATGGCTCTGGAACCAGCCGGACTCGTCCTCCCAGCCCTCGTTACCGTCCTGCTGGCGAACGTCCTTTCCTGATCCCCCCTCCCGTGGCACAGCCACTCTGCCCTGGATAACCACACCGCAGGGGGTGGGCGGGTGCACCCCTGCCACGGCTCCCACGCCCAGCGCGGGTTCACTTTCCCTTTAGTGGGATTAACGGAATAAAACCAACAGGAATAACCTGTCATGTGTGTGTGTGTCTGTAATCACGAATCTCAGATACTGTGCGTCTTTGTGTGTAATTGTGAGTGTTGGACTCTGGGTGTATGCAAGCATGAGTCTCATATTGTGTGTGTCTGTGTGTGATCATGAGTCTTGGACCGTGTGTGCATCTGTGTCTGTGATAGCAAATCTTGGATCATGTGTGTGTGTAGGGATATTAAAGAAGGTACCGAAAGTGATTCCCACAATTTAAACCTCATAGCATTACCAAGTAAAAGATCTCTTGGATCCCTTGTTAAACTTACAAGCTACTGTCTGTGTAAACCATTGATTGTATCTGTTCTCAGAAAGATACTGTATTGCTATGAGAAACTTGCAAACAAGTTATTTGACTTTGTTCTTTATGCATGCTTTGTACGTAGAAACAGCATAGAAAGACCCCCACCCTCTGATTAAAGAGCAGGGAGTCTCAAATAAATTAGTACACACCCCGAAAGTGGTGGAGACAGTATGTCTGCTGATGAATGCTTGGTGTACACGAATGAATGAACAGGGAGGTGCCAGCCTAGGAATTCAGTGACCAATCCCGGAGGATAAACTGGGACCCACCTGATCATCTCAAAGGATGGGAAAAACAAGATAACATCTGACAGCACGGAGCCATCAGGAATGTGCCATCTGCTGATTGATTCAGCAACAGCAAGATGAAGCAATTCCCATAGACTGACATAGGAATAAATCCCTATAAGAATGGCCTCTAAATACTGAGGACTTTGAGTCTCTGGTTCTGCTGCCAACCTCCAGGAGCATCAGATGAATCTGACAAGGACTCGGCTCCACCCTCATGCCCAGGTTACATGGCCAGTAACTTAGCATGAGCAACTTTTAGGCTGGTAACTATGACATCTATGCAGAACCTGTGTGTGTGTGTGAGAATGAATGAATGTGAAACTGAATGAAATGTTATAGCTATAACTGACTGCTTACTATGATTCTTTTTGTATTCACAATAAACGTGACATTCTGTCTTATCCCCTTTAAAAAGATCCTGCTGGTTTTTATTTTATTGGTATAACATGTGTAATCGTGTCTTGGAGAGAGAGAGAGTGTGTGTGTGTAATCCTGAGTCCTGGATTGTGCGTGTGACCATGAGTCTTTGATCATGTATCTGTGTGTGAGATAGTGAGTCTGTGTCGGTGTGTGTCTGGGATTACGTGGGGGTGTTTGTGATAATTGGGGTGATTTCCCTGTGTTTATTTATAGCGGGGAGTCTTGGGGCTATCAGAAGCCCGGTTCTGTAGCTGTTTGGATCTAGGACGCCCCCTAGCAGTGGAATCAGGAGAACACACACACACACACACACAAGGGATACAGCCATCTCCCATGCCACACCCACCCTCCTACAAGCCCTAGAGTCTGTTGGAAAATGGGGTTTCTTTACTGGGGGTGGTATTTCTTAGACTATTCCAATTTTTGTGTCATAAAACTGAAAAACATTCAGCTGAAAAACCCGATTCTTTTTTTAAAAATCATACTTTTTTTTGTGGCAGGACCCACCAAGCGGGGCTGGAGACCCTAAAGGGTTAAAGCAGCTTCCCCTCCGCTTCCTGCACAGAGCAGGTGTTGGAAAGATACCGGGCACCAGGATTGAACCTTGGACTTGGTGCTGGGGGGATAAATGCAGGAGTGTTTAACGCTGGAATTAAAGGAGCCGCATCCATCGCGGTCAGAGCGGCAGCCGGGTTAGTCTGTATCAGCCAAAACAACGAGGAGTCCTTGTGGCACCTTAAAGACTAAGGGATTTATTTGGGCATGAGCCTTCGTGGGCATGATCAGTAACATCTCCTGAAGCCAGCCTGCCCTTATTAGCCATACCATTCTGCGGACCGCTTTTGACGGGTTAGAAAGGGGCAATGGGGGCAAAGCGGAGCAGGGCGGTGGCCAGGGTCTGAGCAGGGGGCGGGAATGGACTGGTCAGGGGGGTCAAGCAACTAAAGGCAGGATTAGGAGAGGGGCTGAAGGGCAAAAATCACGAATCAGGTGGAAGGAGGAGAAGTTAAGCTCATGGGGAGGGGCTGGCAGAGGGCAAAACCCGGCACAGGGGGTAGCAGTTGCCCCAGTGGGACTGAGAGCATCAGAGGAGTGAAGTTCTGGAACAGCCTTCCAAGGGAAGCAGTGGGGGCAAAAGACCTAACTGGCTTCAAGATTAAGCTAGATACGTTTATGGAGGGGATGGTTTGATGGGATAACATGATCTTAGTCAAAGGTCAATTAATTGCCATCAGTGGTAAATAGGACCAATGGTCAACGATGGGATGTTAGAAGTTACTACAGAGAACTTTTTCCTGGGTGTCTGGCTGGTGAGTCTTGCCCACATGCTCGGGGGTCAGCTGATCGCCATATTTGGGGTCGGGAAGGAATTTTCCTCCAGGGTAGATTGGCAGAGGCCCTGGAGGTTTTTTGCCTTCCTCTGCAGCATGGGGCACGGGTCACTTACCGGAGGATTCTCTGCATCTTGAAGTCTTTAAACCATGATTTGAGGACTTCAATAGCTGAGACATAGGTGAGAGGATTATTCCAGGAGTGGGTGGGTGAGATTCTGTGGCCTGCATTGTGCAGGAGGTCAGACTAGATGATCATAATGGTCCCTTCTGACCTTAAAGTCTATGAGTCTATGAGACACCCGTGTTTGCCAAACTGGTGGGGGGCAGAAGGGCTTTTTTATTTCCCCTCTCAGATGGCACCTCTCAGCATCGGCTTCCCAGGGCTGGGTTCTGAAAGCCTCCTGGAAGGGCTCGGACTCACCCGGCGGCACCTCCTGCTGGTCTTCTCGGGGAATTAGCTCCCCAGTTCTCCGGAGCGCCCTCTGCTGGCCGGTGATCCACCTTATGCTTCTGGCCCCGGTGCCTCTTCCCACTGGGGTGCTGCCTCCTGGCAGTAACCCCCTTAGTTTCAGGGTCTCCCCTCCCCAGGGAACCCCCACCCACTACTGGCCTCAGTATAGGCTACTGCCAGTCACCACTTAGCCCCATGCCCTGGGGCAGACTGCAGTGTATTAGCCACTCATCACAGGCAAGGGGGGGTTGGACCTGCTGCCTCTGAACCCCAGTACCTCTCGGGGCCCTATGCCAGGCCCTGCAGCCTGGAGCCTCCCTGCTCCCCTGGCTTTCCCCAGCCCTGCTCCCAACTAGGTCCCTGGTTCCCCCTTGCAGCCAGGCCCTCCTCCCTCTAAAGGCAGAGAGAGTCTGTCAGCTCCTGCCTCACTGCCCACTTATAAAGGCCAGCTGAGCCCTAATTGGGGCGTGGCCCCAGCTGAGCCTAGTTCCCCACTCAGCCTGGGCTGCTGGCCCCAGCCCCAGCCCTCGCCAAGGGGCTGATTTCAAGCCCCTCTGGGCCGGAGCGGGTAGCCACCTTGCTACACATCTCAATGCAGCTCAGTGATTTCCCTACACCCCCCCAAATGTCCCCAACACCCCCCCAGTTTTGTGAGCTAGTTACATGCCAATTTAGTGACCCCCCCCCAGTAAATTCGAACACCCCCCGCCCCATTTCAATTCCTGGGGAGGCCACTGATGCAGCTCCTCTGTGTCTGATTTAACCTACTGAGGCTACGTCTACACTACAGAGTTCAAAGCGCTGTCGCGGGTGCCAGTGCTCCTGGTAATCCGCCTCGACGAGGGGTTAGCTCCGAGCACGAGCCAGCAAGTTAGAGCGCTTTAACTTGCTAGGGTAGATAATCCCTGAGACCTAATTCAGTGAAACAGTTTACATAGATCTGCTCAGAAAGAAAGAATCCCTTCTCGCTGTATCTGAACGCAGAGACTCCTAGCAGTCTCCCAAGTTGTCTTTGCTGCTGCTGGGATTCCCTGAATTTTTAATTCTATTTTTTTCTTCTTATTTTCAAAGCAGATGTTTATTCTGTTGGAGCATCTGACTTCCACGCTGACTGAATTTCTGGCCTGGTGTCAAAACTTTGTTTTGATTCAGTCCACCAATGGGGATTGCATTTTTGCAGCTGTGATTTGGCCTCTCAGTCCAGCCCTTCCTGTTTTTCCGCGTGTCATTGCTTGTGTGTACAACTTGATTCTTGATACAATGTAGAGGTTTTTTAAGGTCAGGCTTGACAAAGCCCTGGCTGGGATGATTTAGTTGGGGTTGGTCCTGCTTTGAGCAGGGAGTTGGACTAGATACCTCCTGAGGTCCCTTCCAACCCTGAGATTCTATGATTCTATGATTCTCAAATATTCATTCAAGGCCGTATACTCTCTCCTATAACTTCTTTCTCAAAGGAAAAAAAACGATTGTAATTTTTGCTTAACATTAGAACTGCCGTAGTCCGTCTAGTCCAGTATCTTGTCTTCTGACAGCAGCCAGCACCAAGGGCTTCTAAGGGAATGAACAGAACAGGCAATCCCTGAGTGAACCATCCCATCGTCCGCTCCCAGCATCTGGCAGTCAGAGGACGGTTTAGGGGTAGATAAATCTCTGCATTAAGCATCTTCACATAACTTTCATATGACTTTGTATTATGCCTCTCCATATAACCTTGTATTAAGCCTATCCATATACAACCTCTAACTTTCATATGGCTTTGTATTATGCCTCTTTATATAACCTTGTATTAAGCTATTTTCATACAACTTTGTATCAAGTCCTTTGATATAGAAAACTTTGTATTGAGCCTTGGTATGTTATAGCCCCTAAGGATAGTTAAAGTAGAAGAAAAATGTCTTTTCGCTAGGAGTAGAATAAGATCTCCCCCACACCCTGTTAATGAATTGCCCTGTTGAATGAATGAGGTGTGAATGAGTAAGGTGTGGAAAGCCAGCATCTCCAGACGGCTGCAACAGTTGGCGAGGGGATGGGAGCCAGACCCAGGAACAATACAACTTGTCAAGTGGGCTCACTAAAGAAGAGCACACTGACTGACGGCCTTGGAGGTTAGAAGCGAGCATTTTATTTTTGGGGGGGAGGAGGAGGAATAGCTCAGTGGTTTGAGTATTGGCCTGCTAAACCCAGGGTTGCAAGTTCAATCCTTGAGGGGGCCATTTAGGGATCTGGGGCAAAAAAATTGGGGATTGGTCCTGCTTTAAGCAGGGGGTTGGATTAGATGACCTCCTAAGGTCCCTTCCAACCCTGGTATTCTATGATCTTCTTTTGGGGACACCCTCTTTGCAGCCTTGGGACAACACCCAGAAGGAAGCAGCACAGAGGACCAATGGACGCAGACACAGATTTTGAATCTGGGATAGATTTGCATGAGAGGGAAGCTGCTATAAACGTGAGGTGTCTGGCAGAGGACCCCGGGTCTTGTCTTGGCAACATCGGACCATCGATCCGGATCGGCTCTACCCCTCCCCCATCTAACTCACCTGGCCAGTGACGTTAAGGGGAGCAACTAGTTGGTAACAACAGCAAGACGGAGTGTGTTTGTGTGTGTGTGAGTGCAGGAAAACATGGGCATGGAAACTGCTGTGGATGACACTATGGAAAATGTCACCTCAGAAGAGGTAGGAGAAATGGGAGGCGATGTGTCTCACAAGCCTCACAACAGCCAAGTGATAAAGGCGGAGGTCACACACACGGACGAGGAGGAGTGTGTTTTGGCAGAAGTTGCAAGCAGTGATCCAATCCAAACTATTGGAAAAATAGTTCCCCCCAAAAAGGAAAAATATTTGCAAACAAGTTAATTTTTTGGAGTAATCGACAGTAATGAATAAATCAGGATTTCTATTTACAGTGTTGGTCACAATGTAACCCTCATTTGACAACGTGTTATTGATTTTTTTCAGAGAGCTTGGAGGACTGCTGCTCATACTGCAATTGTGTGACTTGCAAAACAAATAAAAGATAAAGATAGCATGATGGTAAGAAACAGAAAATGGGGTATGAGAAACACACATCGTATCTCCAATGAGATATTACCCCAGGAGCTTGCTGGCATCTACCCTCCCTTTGATCAGAAACCTCTCTCAGTCAAGGCAACAGGACAAGTTTTTAGCTAATTAGGACAAGTCAGCACATAAGAACGTAAGAACGGCCGTACTGGGTCAGACCAAAGGTCCATCCAGCCCAGTGTCCTGTCCACCGATGGTGGCCAATGCCAGGTGCCCTGGAGTGAGTCAACCTAACAGGTAATGATCAAGTGATCTCTCTCCTGCCATCCATCACCCCCCTCTGACAAACAGAGGCTAGGGACACCATTCCTTACCCGTCCTGGCTAATAGCTATTAATGGACTTCATCTCCATGAATTTATCCAGTTCTCGTTTAAACCCTGTTCTAGTCCATATGTATCAGTAACTGCTAAGGGTAACAATTCACTACCTCTCTACTACAGGTAGCACATTCCTACAGGTAGCAGTTTCACACGCCCGGTGGTGTAAGAAACTGCTATCTGTAGGAATTAGCTACATCAAAGAGTTTCTAGCAAAGCGGGGCATCCGTGCCAGAGGCGTCCGGAGAAATGGAGGGATGGGGGGGAGGGCATGTGTCCCCTCACTAGACCCAGCTACGTGTCGCCTTTCGGGGGGATGAGCAGGCTCCCGGCTGCAGCTGCCCTGTAAGTCTCGTCTCTGGGGTGAGAGGAGCTGGCGTGGGGTGGAAATTTGTCCTGTGGGCGGTTTCCCAGCGAGGGTCCCCATGGCGAGGCGGGTAGGATCACCCCTGCTCCGGACTGCCTGGGAGCAGGCGCCGAGGGGCAGGTGCCTGACCGGGCACCCACAGCAGGGGGGTGATTTGTATATTTGGAGCCCTGCGCGGATAGAAACATGTGGATCCACGGGGGCCAGAAACGACGTGCATCCGACCCGTGATCCGCATTCACCCCGGCAGCAGCCAGCCGGCTCCCACGGGCTAGCAAGGGGCATGTGGTCTTGCAGGGAAGAGGCGGCGTGAGGGTGGGGACCAATGTTCCCTCTAATTTTTGACAGGCTGTGTGCGCAAAAAATTTCTTCTGTGAAAATTCTTGTGCTTCTATGCACATTTTTGTGCGCGCGGTGTTTTGCCGTGTGCGCGGGGTTGAGGATCTGTGTGCGCGCGCACACGCGCACAGCTTAGAGGGAACAGTGGTGGGGATTGGGGGCGAGGGCGGCGCGGGGCAGGGGGGTGAGAGCGGCCCCGTCGTGTTCTGCGCCCGGGGGCAACGCGGGACCCACAGACACTGATCGAAATCCCTTAAATTGGTTGAAAAGTGGCTGTGTGGAGCTCACGGAAATTGGACTTGAGGTTTGCTGAGTGTTGTTTCAATGGATAGTGTAGTACTGTCAGTTTCACTGTTACTTCATTGCAGGAAGAGAGAAACAGAGAGAGGGGGCTGAAACACACACGGATTACCCGATTTCTTTAACTTCCCCGAGAAGGTCCCGGGGGCGACGCGGTTCACAGACACTGATCAAAACCCCTTAAATCGGTTGAAAAGTGGCTGTGTGGAGCTCACGGAAATTAGACTTGAACTTTGCTGAGTGTTGTTTCAATGGATTGTGTAGTACTTTCAGTTTCCCTGTTACTTCATCGCAGGAAGAGAGAAACAGAGAGAGAGAGACGGCTGAAACACACACGGATTACCCGATTTCTTTAACTTCCCCGAGACGGTCCCAGGAATGGAAGCACTCAGGGGTGGAAGGTAAGAGATTTTCTGCTCCAGGGTGGGTTGGTGAAATTGATTCCTGGTGTCCTTTTAGCAGCTTCTTCCCGGCTGTAAGTTGAAGGCACTATTGATTGAAAATGGTTGCTCCAAAGGGCTCGGTGAAAATAGCTTCTAGAACAGGGGTGGGCAAACTTTTTGGGCGGAGGGCCATATATGGGAAGAGAAATTGTATGGCGGGTCATGAATGATCACAAAATTGGGGTGGGGGTGGGGGCTCTGGTTGGGGGTGCGGGCTCCAGGGTGTGGCCAGAAATGAGGAGTTCAGGGAGCGGGAGGGGGCTCTGGCTGTGGGGGTGTGGGCTCTGGGGTGGGGCTGGGGATGAGGAGTTTGGGGTGCAGGAGGGGGCTCCGGGCTGGGATAGAGGAGTTTGGAGGGCGGGAGGGGGATCAGGGCTGGGACAGAGGGTTGGGGCGTGGGGAGAGGCTCAGGGGTACAGGCTCTGAGGGGCACTTACCTCAAGCAGCTCCTAGAAGCAGTGGCATGTCCCTTCGCCGGCTCCTACACGGAGGCGTGGCCAGGTGGCTCCACATGCTGCCCCATCCGCAGGCGCCGCCCCTGCAGCTCCCATTGGAAGGGGCCATTGGAACACGTACAAGCTGGAGGGGGGCCATCTTGCTGCTTCCGGAAGCCTCGTGGTGTGGCCCCTGACCCTGTGCCCTGGCTGGAGTGGGGCAAGCCCCAGACCCCGCTCCCCAGCGGGAGCTTGAGGGCCAGCTTAAAACGGCTTGCGGGCTGGATCCGACCCTCAGCTGCAGAGGAAGGCGAAAAAACCCCAGGGCCTCTGCCAATCTGCCCTGGAGGAAAATTCCTCCCTGACCCCAAATCTGGCGATCGGCTGAACCCTGAGCATGTGGGCAAGACTCATCAGCCAGACACCCAGGAAAAAGTTCTCTGTAGTAACTTCTAACATCCCACCACCGGCCACTGGGCCTATTTACCACTGATAGTCAAAGGTCAATTAATTGCCAAGATCATATTATCCCATCAAACCATCCCCTCCATAAACTTATCTAGCTTAATCTTGAAGCCAGACAGGTCTTTTGCCCCCACTGCTTCCCAATGGAGCTCCGGCCCATTGACCCCAGCTGGGATCTGGCCCCATTGATTCCAATGGAGCTACAGCCCATTGACTCCAGCTGGGATCTGACACCAATGGAGCTCCGGCCGATTGACCCCAGCTGGGATCTGGCCCCATTGATTCCAATGGAGCTCCGGCCGATTGACTCTGACTGGGGGTCTGGCCCATTTTGCATGCAAATGCTGCTTACCCTGGTGTAAAGCTGTGCATCCTGATTCTCATTCACACTAAGTCCCCTTTACAACTCTCTGCTCACTGCACGACCCCGGTGAAGGAGCCAGGACGTGACCGAGAATCAGGCCCAGTTAAGCGGCCTTCAGCGGAGTTACTCCTGGTTTGTGCTGGGGTGAGTGGGGCTGCAGGGAGCCCGGGGCTGCAGTGTCAGTGTGGATGTTGCTCCCTGGGGCTGGTGTCTAGAACGCGGCTAATCTGGGCGTTTTATCTCCTTCTCTTGCAGATGCGACATGGTCAGAGGCAGGGTGGGAATGAGCCGTGGCTGGTCACTGCTTTTGACGGCTCTGTGGACTCTCTATGGTACGTGCCGCCCGCTTCGCTCTCCTGCTTCTAGTGTGCGATCTCGTGTCACTTTAATTGTCCATTTCCCTACTGGGTTTTTCCCCCCCCCACACACACACTTTTTGTTTAGCTGGTCCCAATCTGTCCCAGTGGCGCCATTTCAGATTTTTGGGGAGTGGGGACCAACTTTAACCATGATTCCAAGGGGCTACTTAGGCACCTGAAAACTCTAGGTTTTTTGCAGCTAATAACTTCTGCAGATAATAAAATTGTGTAGAAAGAAAGAAAAATATAGATCCCAACCCCAATTAAAGCCATCTTTTAAGTTTATGTGTAAGTTTAGAACAATGAGGAGATCATACAGATTTTATTTTTGTACGAATTTTAAGTTATTTTACAGGTACAATTAAAAATACAATTTGAAAAGATTTGTACAATCTGCACAGGGTCTAAAATTATGTGTTAAGCTTGATTTTTTTTTAAACTGGAGCTGCAAAGGTGAGCACAAGCTAACTTTACATGCTAGAAGGGTACTGTCATGGGTGGTGGGTAATGGAGGCTGGGGGAGGCTAAGCCTCCCCAAACCTTCCCTAATGCTAATGCTCAGTGCCATAGCCCCGGGGCTGGGCCCAGTGCAGTGTTATTGGCTCGCGGCATGTCAGGCACTGGGTCGCCTTGCTCAGCACCCAGGGACCCTAGCGGCTCTGCTCAGCACCGCTAATCAGGCCATTAAAAGTCTTGTCGGCGCCGCTGCCCGGCTAAGGCTAGTCCCTACCTGTTCCGACACCGCACTGCGCCCTGGAAGCGGCCAGCAGCGGGTCCGACTCCTAGGTAGGGGGGCCACGGGGCTCCATGCGCTGCCCCAGCCACGAGCACCGGCTCTGCACTCCCATTGGCCGGGAACTGGCCAATTGGAGCTGCGGGGGCGGGTAGGGGCAGTGCTTGTGGGCGAGAACCCTGCGAAGCCTCTTGGGCACCTCCGCCGAGGAGCCGGACCTGCCGCTGGCCGCTTCCGGGGGGGAGCCCCGCGGTTCGTGGGGCCAGGACAGGCGGGAAGCTGCCTTAGCACCCCGCTGTGCCGCTGACCGGGAGCTGCTGGAGGTAAGCCCGCGCCCAAACCCGACACACCAATCTCCAGCCCTGAGCCCCCCAAAACCTCGAGCCCCTTATTGCACCCCTCATTCCCGGCCCCATCCCAGAACCTGCACCGCCAGCCCAGAGGCCTGACCCCCTCCTGCACCCCAACCCCCTGCTTCAGCCCTCAGCTCCCTCCCACACCCTGAACCCCTCATTCCTGGCCCCACCCCGCAGTCCTCACCCCCACACCCCAACCCTCTTCCCCAGCCCTGAGCCCCTCCCGCACCCCAAACCCCTCATCCCCAGCTCCGCTGAGTCGCGGACTTCAACAATTTTCTTCAACTGGGTCCCCAGAAAAATCGTTTTAAAACCACTGGTCTAGGGTATTCCCCTTCATATACAGAACTAGCTGTACTGGTTTTAAACCCCTTCATACCACTGCAGCTGCAGCCGTGTCTACACGACACCCTTCTGCCAGCACAGGCCCTGTCTACACTGTGAACGAGGGGTCCGGTTCCCCAGCTTGCGGTAGTTCAGTGGTCGCTGGCGCGAGTATAGACAGCCGTGTAAACGCAGTAGCACAGACAGGCACAGCGGCAGCCAGTGGGCACATACTCAGCACGGCTAAGCCAGGCCTCCGCTGCCGTTACTTGTCCTACCGCGGCCCCGCGGCTATTTACACCCCCTACACTGGGTCTAGTTCAAGTCTACAACCCGCTTGTGTAGACGCAGGCCCTGTCTGCGCTAGGAGCACTTTGCCCGTTTACTATCCCAGAAAGTATCCGCGGGGTGGCCGTGTTAGTCTGGATCTGTAGAAGCAACAAAGGGTCCTGTGGCACCTTATAGACTAACAGACGTATTGGAGCGTAAGCTTTCGTGGGTGAATCCCCACTTCTTCAGATGCATGCAGTGGAAATGCAGTGGACATTTCCACTGCATGCATCTGAAGAAGTGGGGATTCACCCACGAAAGCTTATGCTCCAATACGTCTGCTAGTCTATAAGGTGCCACAGGACACTTTGTCCTGGAAAAATCATGGAACAGATCCTCAAGGAATCAATTCTGAACCACTTAAAGGAGGGGAAAGTGATCAGGAACAGTCAGCATGGATTCACCAAGGGCAAGTCATGCCTGACTAACCTAATTGCCTTCTATGATGAGATAACTGGCTCTGTGGATGAGGGGAAAGCAGTGGATGTGCTATTTCTTGACTTTAGCAAAGCTTTTGATACAGTCTCCCACAGTATTCTTGCCAGCAAGTTAAAGAAGTATGGGCTGGATGAATGGACGGTAAGGTGGATAGACAACTGGCTGGATGGTCGTGCTCAACGGGTAGTGATCAAAGGCTCCATGTCTAGTTGGCAGCCGGTATCAAGTGGAGTGCCCCAAGGGTCGGTGCTGGGGCCGGTTTTGTTCAATATCTTCATCAACGATCTGGAGGATGGTGTGGACTGCACCCTTAGCAAGTTTGCAGATGACACTAAACTGGGAGGAGTGGTTGATACGCTGGAGGGTAGGGATAGGATACAGAGGGACCTAGACAAATTAGAGGATTGGGCCAAAAGAAATCTGATGAGGTTCAACAAGGACAAGTGCAGAGTCCTGCACTTAGGACGGAAGAATCCCATGCACTGCTACAGACTAGGGACCGAATGGCTGGGCAGCAGTTCTGCAGAAAAGGACCTAGGGGTTACGGTGGACGAAAAGCTGAATATGAGTCAACAGTGTGCCCTTGTTGCCAAGAAGGCTAATGGCATTTTGGGCTGTATAAGTAGGGGCATTTCCAGCAGATCGAGGGACGTGATTATTCCCCTCTATTAGGCACTGGTGAGGCCTCATTTGGAGTACTGTGTCCAGTTTTGGGCCCCACGCTACAAGAAGGATGTGGATAAATTGGAAAGAGTCCAACAGAGGGCAACAAAAATGATTAGGGGGCTGGAGCACATGACTTATGAGGAGAGGCTGAGGGAACTGGGATTGTTTAGCCTGCAGAAGAGAAGAGTGAGGGGGGATTTGATAGCTGCTTTCAACTACCTGAAAGGGGGTTCCAAAGAGGATGGATCTAGACTGTTCTCAGTGGTAGAAGATGACAGAACAAGGAGTAATGGTCTCAAGTTGCAGAGGGGGAGGTTTAGGTTGGATATTAGGAAAAACTTTTTCACTAGTAGGGTGGTGAAGCACTGGAATGGGTTCCCTAGGGAGGTGGTGGAATCTCCTTCCTTAGAGGTTTTTAAGGTCAGGCTTGACAAAGCCCTGGCTGGAATGATCTAGTTGGGGTTGGTCCTGCTTTGAGCAGGGGGTTGGACTAGATGACCTCCTGAGGTCCCTTCCAACCCTGAGATTCTATGATTCTATTCCAGAAAAGCACTCCTCGTCTGGCCAGGCCTAAAGCATAGTGATGTAAAACCATCCCCTGAGAGCACAACCAGCCAGATCCATAGAAGCACAGATTGGCTGGGATCGCTGTGTGCACAAGGGACTCCGTCCAGCCCAGCGGGGTTAAGGGAGGAATTGGACGTGGCCGTGCTGTGATGCTCTTTGTTACTAACCAGTCACTGTGCACTGGCCGTGGGCCTGTGGGAACGGGGGGCACCTTCTATGGATGCACATGTCTGACGGGGGGCGGCTTTTCAGCTCGTCAATGCAAATATTTGGGGAGGGCGTGGAAATGTGGGTTGAAGATGAAAGGCTCCGACACCAACCTTTGCTTCCCTTTAAGGAGTCGCTGGAGCACAGCCGTCCGTCACAGCTCAGTATGGGGAGGACGTCACTCTGGACTGCACCTTCTACCACATACCGGGGGTTAAACTCCATCGAGTGAACATCACCTGGAAGATGCAAAGAGCCGAGGGAGCTGCTCTTCTGGTGCACAGCTACTATGGGCAGAGGGACCTGTGGTGGGGACAGCACAAGGCTTACCGGGGCCGGACGCGGCTGGACCCAGAGGGCATCGAGAAAGGAAATGCGTCCCTGTTACTCAGGGCTGTGCGTGTCCAGGATGAGGGCTCCTACCTCTGCTACGTCACCTCTGAGCTGAGAACTTCGTCCCAGAAGATTTCCCTGGCCGTGCTAAGTAGGTTTCCTCTGCCTGTGTCCCTGTCAGAGCATCTGAGACAAGAGTCCCTCACTGTGTACAATGTGATCACCCAGCAGAGCTGGGTCTGGTTAAAGCGCGACAATCCCCCAGTGCAGACACAGGCTAGCAGCGCTTTGCCTTGACTTTCAGCCACCGTGTAGCCTTATGTCTTTCCACAAAGGTTTAGCCCACACAAGCACAGTGCTTGCCTTTGTCCCCCGCTAGCGGCTGTATCACATAAAGAGATAATAGCCTACTAGTGGTGTCAGCTATTGGAGTTCTTCCTTTAGTTCATATGATAGATGCACGTGCCTTTATTTCTAAGGATCATGGGTTCAGATCTCACTGACAGCCCAAGCAGAGGGCTGGTGATGTTCTAGGCCTTTCTGTGCATGTGAATTTTGAAGGGAATGGTAGGTGGGTGCAAACTTTTTACAGCACAGAAATTGCTAAGTAGTGTAACGCGGTTAGTCCTCTCAGCAATACGGAAAGTCTGTGTGTGTGTTGTGCATGTGCTGTGTGAGCGTTGTGCATGTGTGTCATGTCAGTGTGGTGGCTGGGAGTGTTGTGAAAGTAATGTGCGTAGTGGGTGTGCTGGGTGTCTGTTGTGTTGTGTGCATGTTACAAGTGAGGCATGTTTGTTTGTGTTACTATTGCTGGTTGGTTTCTATAAAATAGAATGGAAAATGTGACAAAAAGTTGCCTCTGGAGCTGGAGTGAATAATTCTCAGCCTTGTTTCTCATTAAGGAGAGCGTGAAATGGAGTCTCCTATCGTAGCTCAGCTGGGGCAGGACGTCACCCTGAGCTGCCCCTTTGAATGCGGATTAAACCTCCAGCCGTTGAACATCACCTGGAAGAAGGAAGAAGCCGAGGGGCCGGATCTCCTGGTTCACAGCTATTATAACGGGATGGACACGTTGGAGAGACAAGATGTCGCTTACAAGGACAGAACCCAGCTCCACCCGGAGAGATTCCCTCAGGGAAACGCGTCCCTGACGTTACGGAGAGTTCGCAGCCAGGATGAGGGATTCTACATCTGCCATGTCCAGCCGGAGCTGGGACGGTTTTCTGTGCGGATGCAAGTTACAGTCGAAGGTATGGGACAGCGTATCGTATAAGCCCTGAGGGGTTTTCCTACACTTGAGGTTCGCTACCTCGATGTAACCGTAACCTTTTCCCCAGCCTCAGCAGGTTCTACCTCCATAGATCTGGTCCAGGCTGCCCCTGCTTCCCCCTGGGGTCAATATGAGCCATACGTGAATTGCTGGGTTCTCAACCCCACCATAGCCACACAAGGAAGAGGCCTTGCGGATACCTCAATGAAAGCTGCTGCTTAATGTGCAGCGGCAGGGGAAAAACAAATCAGCTATTCGGCTGCACAATGTATGGGAAGGGCTGAAAATGGGCCAATAGCATCCACAAGAGTTTTTATTTTGTTTTCTGTTTGTCTTTGACAGGCTTTGTGAGTGACCAGCCATCACCAGTTCGGTACTGTGCCTTGTGTTTAGCTTTGTTAATAACAATATTTATTATCGTTAAGAAGTACTGTCCTCTCCTGCTGTGTAAATTAAGATTTTGGTCGCAATGGAAGCAGCAGGAGGGCGGAGAGCAGCCTGAGTTAAATACATTCCTGCCACCACCTGCCAGCTCCTTCCCGGTGAGGCACAAGACATTTTTGTTTCCTTCCTGTTTGCATATGTTGGGGGTTCCCAGTTCTGCCACATAGAGCAACCCCCTATGGAAGGGCTTTTCAAAAGGGCCTTTCAATAGGAATCGTGCTCCTCAGTCCTTAAGGTGCTTTTGGAAATCCTGCCCTTCAACTCCATCAATAACGTGGACTGTATCTCACAAGAGGTTGCAAGGGTAATTTCGATTGAGAGATGCTCAGATGCTACTGAAAAGGAGGGCTATGTAATTGCCCTATTTGGCACAGAACAGATAGTCCACCCACCTACCAAGCGCCAGCCGCGTCACATGTGATGCATTTAGGTTATAGGGGAAGAGTGAAATACACAAAGATAGCCAGGAGGGAGGTCTGGTGCTGTAACAAGGTGTTAGTTTCATAGAAAGTCCCCTTGCTATGATTCCAAACAATCCACATGTCATGCACAGCAGTGCTGAGGATCCATAGCTCCTGACACAGATTTTCTTTCCTTTCCCCGAATGCAAATCTTTTCTAGGAGACAGACTTGAACTCACAGCCCTATGGAGAGGCTACCACCAGATGCCCTGGAGGCTCTCGAGTCGTGAGACCAGGTTCTCATGGTGACACACCATCTTCCAGCCCCTTGGGTAAAATATTGTGTTTTTCATGCTTTGGGGGTTTATAACCAAATCAGCTTGTGGCATTAGCAGCACTTGATGGTTAGCTGAATTAAGATTGGACAAAGCCACTTGGTTATTAGGCTCAGGAATCGTTGAAGCTGGTATAAGATAGAGGAAATCTATCGAGCAAATCCAGAACGACACTGATTTAAAGCAGCTCAGGATCTGGCCCTGGGCACTTCAGTATCCTCGGGAGGGCAAGTCAGGAGATCATGGGTAAAAAATGTAAAAGCACCAAAGTGACTTAGTAGCCTGAGTCCTATTTTCAAGGATACCCAAGGCACTTTGGAACCTAACTCCTGTTGACTCTCAGGGAAAGCAGAACTGATTTAAGTGACTGGCAGGGCTAGTTCTAGCATCCAATTATTGGGGAGGGGGAGAATTGAGGATTTTGGGGGCCCCTGGATATTGCTATTTAAAACACAAACAGCCTTCCAGGAATCCAGAGGCTAATTTGACCCCTGGAAAATCTTGGAAATTAAGAATTTAAAAGAGTAAAATTTGGTCCCCGTGTCAGTATTTTGCAGTGATTTATATACAGGATGAAGCGTCTATAATCTGCTGCAATTCCACTGCTTAACACTGGATAACTTTGTACATAAAAGGGCCGTCCTGACGCTGGGTTGGGCGCCCTTGACCATTGTTTGTCTTTGCGGGGTGGGAAGGGGGACAAATGTGCCAGGCCTGGTGAAAGGACAACCAGGCCCCACAAATCCAGGGCTTCTAGAGAATTCAGTAAAGATTCGAGAGCTTTGCTGAATCAAGGTCATAATGCGCTGGAGCTCTCGCATGTGACAAGAGCAGCCTTCCTTAAATGTCATCAGAATCTTGTTGCCTATTGACTAGAGACCCTGTTGAGTGTAGCTGTTGGTTCTGATTGTATACTGCCTGTGGAAACTAATCTAGCCATAACTGAAATGTGTTGTTCCTTTTCCCTAAGACTGGCAGCCAAAGCAGCATGAACAACAGGGAAGAGCTGCTACAGATGTGGTTTGGGAAGATTTCGACTTGCTCTCTGAAGGAGAAATTGCAGAACTGAAAGCTGCTGTTGCAACAAATAACCCAACAGGGCTGGCTTCCGCGCTGCAAGAGGTCAGTGAGGCAGTCAAGAATGCAAAACTCAAAGTTGCTGTAGTCGGAGAGACGGGATCTGGAAAGTCCTCTTTTGTCAATGCCACCCGGGGTCTGAAAGAACATGATGCAGGAGCTGCTGAGACTGGGGTGGTAGGAGGAATGATGGTGGAGTCCAAGGCTTATTCACATCCCGAACACCCCAATGTAACACTATGGGACCTGCCAGGGATCGGGACAATGAACTGTCCCTTGGACACTTTCCTTGAGCAGCGTGACTTCAGACAGTGTGACTTGTTCATTGTCATCTCCTGGGGGCGCTTCACAAACACCGACGCCAGACTTGTGGAGGAGATTCGAACACTCGGGAAGACGTTTTACTTTGTCCGTTCCAAAGTGGACTTGGATGTGGAGTCTGCACGGAGAAGAAAAGGTCGTGAGAAGAGCGTCCTGCAGATGATCAGAGAGGACTGTATATCGCACCTGGGAGGAGAAACAGACGTTTTCCTTATATCCAGCTGGGACCCTGACAAGTTTGATTTCCCCCGCCTGCAGCAAACGTTAGCCAAGGAATTCCGCAATCACAGGGCTCAGGCTTTGCGTCTGGCTCTGTCAAAGAGTTCCTTACCCATTTTGCAAAAGATAAAAGTGCCATAGTAGGAGGCAGAGCAGATATGGGGCCAAACTCTCTACTCGGGTAGCTCCAATTTATGCCACCAGAGAATTTGGCCCATGTCCCATTTTTGTTTCCCTCTGCCAGCAAAATCAGGTGCCTACGATTTATTAGGGGGTCCCACTGGCCAGGGAGTCCCAATTCTTTCCCTGCTCCCCTGGTGTTCTGGGGGAGGGTCGGGGTGATGGTTTGGGGAGCTGTCTACAGACTTGCTGAATTCTGGGGGATGCATGAAATTGTCGTAGAAAGCCGGATCCACCTCTGCTGACTGCACGCCGCAGGTACACGCCGGGATGGTGCCTGACGTTCATCCGTGGTGCTTTAACCACACTGGCTCTGCTAAAGTGCTGCAGCTTACGGGAGAAAACAACAGTTTTATCTTCCCTGTCCAGAGGGAAGGGAGAAAATACACAGCAAAAAAAAAAAGTCCCGAGGCACCAGATCTTAGTGCCCGGGTCAATTGACTTGGACGTGCGCGGCGGGGCTGAGAATAGCCATGTAGACATGCCCGCTTGGCAGGGGCACTATTTACAGAGGGCGGGCACCTGCCCATCCCTCACCCCAGGGTCGTATCGCGACGGAGTGCAAGCAGGAAGAGGAACTGCTGCTCCGTGCTCTCGCCCGCCCGAGCAACCCGAAGGCCTTGGGTGGGGTCTGAGAAGTTGCTGTTGGCACAGGGCTGTCCCCACCCCCGCCTCTCCCGCTCCGGGCTGTGGGAAATGTAAAACTCCCCAGCTTTGTGGTCTGCGGCTGAGAGCTGTCCATACGGCGCTGTCCGCCCCCACCCCGGGCAGTGCTGGTATAACGAGGTCCCCACGTGCCCCCTCTGGCTGAGAGCCTGGGCGCCCCTTAGCCCCCCCCTGCCAGCCCCCGCAGCCAGCAGGGGACTCAGAGCCCTTCCTGGGGGGAAATAGCTCCTCCTTCCCCCCGCTGGTGGGACGGGAGCCAGGGGAGGGCAGGTCCCGGCCAGCCTTGGCCCAGGGAAGGGACCTGGTGGGGGCTGAGCTCCATGAGTCTCCCCCCCAAAGCTGGGCCGTTTTATTTCCCGTGTCACCGTCGGCGCTGCCCTGGGACGTTTCAGTCGCTCTTGATGGAAACCAGAGGACGTTATTGTCCGTATCTCGGCGTCTCAACCAGCAAATACAAATGGTTTCTTTCTTCAGTTACTGTATGGACCCCTGGGACTTTTTTTTTTTTTTTAACGGTTCTTGGACGGCTCTGAATCCTCCCCGGTTATTACAGGCTTAGAAGTGGTCACTTTCCTAACTTCCTTAATATGTGAGTATGCCCTAGAAAGGACATTGTTTATAAGGCAAATTTTCTTAACATTTAAGACGTCTAGTGTCATATTATATTTTCATTAAGGCACAATTAAGAATGACCCAGTTGGGTCACTTGTTAGTATTTAGCTGGTTTGTCCGCCTGAGAGAGAATTTGGGGTTTGTTTTTTTGATACTTTTATATCCTTACTAATAGGTGTGGACAAAGAACAAAGATACTGTGTGTGTTGCTTCTGCCTGGCCAGATGGGTTTGTTGGTATAATGGGAAGAGATAAGGGATAGAACTAAAGTGTTACAGGGCATGGTGGGAGAGTAACACGAGCATACACTGGGAGGCTGCCTAGCTCCTTTCTCAAGCCAAGGTCAAGCAACCAGTTAGGAAGGGCAAGGGGGATGGGGGCGGGGCAGGCATAAGAAACACTAAAAGCCTGGCCTTGGCCAGAAAACAAGCCCACTCCTTACCCCTCCCATGGGACACAACAGAGGTGGGACGAAGACCCCAGACATACGATTCCCCAGAACGGAGCATGACCATAAGTTGTAAGGGGTGTGACGAGGCGGGTATATTGGGGCCCGCTAAGAAGGAGGCGGTGGGAATGGGGAACAGGGACACGGGCCGGGCTCTGCGGGGTCGGAGCTGGGAAGGGGGATGCGGGGTAAACGCTCTGCTGTGTTGGAGCTGGGAACGGAGCACTGGGGAACAGACTCGGCCGGCGTATAGAGCTCTGGATCTGTTTGCTTGGAACTAACCCCAATAAACATCGCATTGCCTGCACTTGGGACTTCTGGTCTTCTGCCTGCGTGACAAGAACCAGGGGAGGGGGTGAAAGGAAACCTCTCTAACATCACTGTAGGTAAATACTCAGGATTCCTATATTACAGAATAGAACTGAACAGTTTTCAGAGGCTAAACGTTCAATTTTTAAATTCGTTTTCATTTGTGCTGGAGAAATAGCAAATGCCTTGTATAAATAGATTACAATGTCTAAGACTTTAGTTACTGAGTAACTTAATAAGAAAAGAAGACACATTGCCATTGGAAAAAGTCATGTTTTTATATATTGGAAATACACCTTTAGATGTGTCCGAGCGGATGGGAAACCCATGTTGGCCAATCTATTGTAATATTTTCTTGCCAATTATCACTTTAAAAGCTTTTCAGCTGTCCTTTTTATTAGTGCCAAAACGAATTAGTTCTCTAATTTGTTAGTCATTCCATGTTTCAGAAGAATGTTTGAGGAGAAACACAACTACTTTAGACTTCACAACTTTTTCATAAGAAATGAAATACGCAAATTAAAAGTGCATATATTTGCTTGCTTATACTTTTCAAAAAGGTAATATAAATTAAAATAAACAAGTGTGTGGGTGTTTGTGGGTGATTGGGGTGACATGGTAAGGACAATGATATTGAGGAAATATTCTGCGTGAATTTTATTTATTGATCAAAGTTATTAGTTCTTGTATTAAGGCTCCAAAACTGATAAAGGAAAGTAAATGCAAAGTAATGCACATTGGAAAACATTATCCCAGCTATACATACAAAATTATGAGGTCTAAATTAGCTGTTACCACTCAAGAAAGAGATCTTGGGGTCATTGTGGATAGTTCTCTGAAAACATCCACTCAATGTTCTGATAACAGTTCCTTTCAATTAATTAGACTTTAACAGTTGATATGGTTACTTCCACCTTTTCATGTTTCTCTGAATGTATAAATATCATCCCACTGTGTGTTCCATTCTATGCATCCGATGAGGCGGATTGTAGTCCACGAAAGCTTATGCTGAAATAAATTTGTTAGTCTCTAAGGTGCCACAAGTATTTCTCTCTTATTTTCTTTTCAATGTGCAGTGGCAGTCAAAAAAGCCAACAGAATGTTGGAAATCTTTAGGAAAGGGAAAGATAACAAGGGAGAAAATATCATAATGCCTCTATATAAATCCATGGTATGCCCACATCTTGAATACCGTGTGCAGATCTGGTCACCCCATCTGAAAAAAGATATATTGGAATTGGAAAATGCACAGAGAAGGGCAATAAAAATGATTAGAGGTAAGGAATAGCTGCTGTGTGAGGAGAGATTAAAAAGACTGGGAATTTTCAAGTTGGAAAAGAGATGACAAAGAGGGAAATACGATAGAGGTGTATAAAATGTTGACTGGCGTGGAGATAGTGAATAAGGAAGTGTTATTTACGCCTTCCCATAACACAAGAACTAGGGGCCACCCAAGGAAATTAATAGGTAGCAGGTTTAAAACAAACAAAAGGAAGTATTTCTTCACATAACACACAGTCAACCTGTGGAACTCCTTGCCACAGGATGTTGTGAATGCCAAGAATATAACAAGACTCAAAAAAGAACTAGATAAATTCATGGAGGATAGGTCCAGCAGTGGCTATTAGCCAGGATGGACAGGGATGGTGTCCTTAGCCTCTGTTTGCCAGAAGCTGGGAATGGGCAACAGGGGATGGATCACTTGATGATTCCCTGTTCTGTTCATTCCCTCCGGGGCACCTGGCATTGGCCACTGTTGGAAGACAGGATACTGGGCTAGATGGACCATTGGTCTGACCCGGTCTGGCCGTTCTTATGGTACTTCAAGGCTTGGGGTTGGGAATATCTTGCTGTATTATCTCCTGATTGTTCTAAACTTACATAAAAACATAAAATATGGCTTTAATTGGTGTTTGTATTTATATTTTTTTCTTTCTTTATATAGGAATTAGGTAAAGTGCTCCTGTCATCAAATTTCTAAGTTATCATCTCCCAAGAAAACTAGAGTTTTCAGATGCCCGAGTAGCTCCTCGAATCAAGGTTAAAGTTGCCCCCTCATCTAAAATGGTGCCGCTGCCAGACACACAGCAAGAGACAGCTGAGATCAGGGCCCAGCCATGCCGGGCGCTGCCCAGACACACAGCCAGAGACAGCCCCTGCCCCCAGCTGAGATCAGGGCCCAGCCATGCCGGGCGCTGCCCAGACACACAGCCAGAGACAGTCCCTGCCCCCAGCTGAGATCGGGACTCAGTCATGCCGGGCACTGCCCAGACACACAGCCAGAGACAGTCCCTGCCCCCAGCTGAGATCGGGACCCAGCCATGCCGGGTGCTGCCCAGACACACAGCCAGAGACAGTCCCTGCCCCCAGCTGAGATCGGGGCCCAGGCATGCCGGGCGCTGCCCAGACACACAGCCAGAGACAGTCCCTGCCCCCAGCTGAGACCGGGACCCACGCATGCCGGGCGCTGCCCAGACACACAGCCAGAGACAGTCCCTGCCCCTAAGAGTTTACAAACAGACACAAGGTGGGAGGGGAAATGGAGGCACAGAGTGAGATCCCCAAGCAGGCCAGAAACACACCCTGCGTCTCCTGACTCCAAGGCTAGTGGGCTAACAAACCACATACCTCACTTCCTCTCTGTCTCCTAGCTCCGCTTCCTTGTTCACCTCTCAGCAGCAGGCTCCGTGCCGCCTGGGACGGGATGTTCCCAGGGGGTTGGGGTGCACAGGTCCTGGCATCTCAGCTCAGCGGCAGCGCTACAGGGCAAGAGAAATCTGGGCCTGGCAGCTGAGTGATCTGTGTGCTCTGCTATGGGGGCTACTGCTGCTTTCCCTGCAGCCGTGGGGACACATTTGCACAGTGGGGGCAGAGCCAGGGGTGTGCAAATCTCTGCACCCTCGTGCCATTCTCCTCTGTCCCAAGCCCCCCCAGACTAGCCTGGGGACCTCGAGAAGACCGTTTCTTTTAGAATCACCATGTGTATCGTTATTAATGCTGTAGGTTTCCTGGCTAGGAAACGGGTTTGAGTCCCTCACTCGCTGTTTGGTCTGCATTATATCTCCCTCTGCGTCCTGCTCCAGTGAGTCCCTGCCCTGGGGCTGGATGGGAGCCGGCGCCCCCTAGAGGGGTAAGGCCCCATTTCCCGTTCCCCACTTCCCAAGCCAGTCAGTCCCCTGCTAAATAGGTCATTTCAGGCAACAGCACTACAAACCGGGCGATAGCTGATGGTTTATACCTTTAAAATGTAATTGCTTGGCCTGCTCATTGTAGGTTAGCGTGACTCTAATATATTGCGGATGTTCACTGGCCTGTGTGTTCTCCTCTTGTCAGACTTGTTTTATACTCCACTAAACATGCGCGTTTTGGGATTGAGCATGTCTGTGTTTCCGAACCTCGTCACTCACAGGAGACTTTGCGTTAATTCAGGGCTGGTGGTCGGGTCAGTGCTGGATCGCACGCACCGAAGTAAGTGTGTGGTGAGCAGAAAACCTTAGGCCTTGTCTCCACTACAGACGTTTGCCATGCGCCGTACTGTTCGGTACCTCTCACAGGCTGGAGATGCACGTCTGGCCCACCTACGGCATTGCTTCCGCTGTTTGCTAACCGTGCTGACTGCTGCCTCTTTCTAAGCCAGCACATTTATCCTTAAGGCGAAAGCATGGCAGAGAAAACACATTCAAAGCTATAAAAGTACCAGCGCTAATAATCTTCTCAGAGCTCACTCACAACCCCAGCAAGGCCCTCGTAGCTGATCAGTCCTGCAACCCGCCCCCCATCGGGGGGTTTCTGTGGCTACAGGTTCATCACAGCTGTTAGCGCAGAACAGGAACCCCCAGGAATAGGCCAAGTCCTCCCAACCCTTCCCAGGAAGCACTGGGGCTCTCAGGAGATGGTGCAACCAGAATGAATTCACCTAATAATCCCCCTCCTCCCCCCAATGTTCTTAGATCCCGAAGGCACTGTGGTCCCCCTCCTCCATGGAATTACATACAATCCCTGCATGGGCAGGGGGTGGAGCCCCCATTTCGGGGAGGCTAGCCCCAGCTCCGCCCCTTCCACCTGCCCTCCCCCCCCTCCCCCCCCAGCATGACTGGACACCCGAGACACTCCCCGCACCATTGGGTGGAGAAGCCCTGATCCGGCCGTAGCTTGGGGACCCCCACCCTCCCTCCTCCCCGCGGCCAGTGTATTGCGATAAATTGCTATCTCCAATACAATACACCCATACAGGGTATACAGCCCAATACAATATGCCCATATAGCGTATACAGCCCAATACAATATGCCCATACAGCGTATACAGACCAATACAATACGCCCCTACAGGGTATACAGTCCAATACAATACACCCATATAGCGTATACAGCCCAATACAATACGCCCATACAGCGTATACAGCCCAATACAATACGCCCATACAGCGTGTACTGCCTTTGAGTCCCCATTCCTGGAGCTGCTGTGCAACGGGCCAGTCGCCAAGGGGAAGTGAGAAGGTCTCATTACAGGTGGAGATTCCCAGCAAGACTTACAAGAACTTTTCTGTGCATAGAAACATTACAGCTTTCAAGTTCGTTTTAGAGCATCAGGGTAATTCAGGCAGCTGGCGTGGCAAGGATCTAAACAATATTGTCCAAATGCAATAAAATCAACAAACGTAAACATCTTAATGTTTACCTCTTACACACACCAGCCGAGTCTCTCTCTCTCTCACTCACACTAGTTCTATCCATCCCTCGCTTGGCTGATGTCGATCTTCAGCATACCATCCCTTTTCTCCTTTCTTTCATGGTTTGAGCAGGGAAATAGTTCACAGGGTGGCTATTTAGAGCTTTATTTGAGGTTCCACTAAAGCCCCTCGAAAGCCCCTTTACACGGCCAGAGCAACCGAAAGTGGGCGTATATTATAGACACCCACTTTGAGGCCCTTCAAAATCATCATGAGCATTTGAGTTGGTGCCCACCGGAACGGACGGGGCAATTCACACCTCAAAGCGATTGTTTCAGGCTCTCTGCAGCCTCAGGCTTGGTCTACACTTAAAACGCAGCTAAGTGCGGCCAGGTCTGCACTACAAAATAAACTCAACCTCACTTGGGGCAGCAAACAGCCGCCGTAGCAATGACATTGCACGCTGGTGCATGTCTGTACTTCGCGCCTCGTGTCGGCTGTGCGTGTCCCTGCCAGGGGCGCGTCTGTCGATTGTTCTGTCAGTGTGGGTGTAGCCGGGCAGTTACCCCATTCCTGCGGGGAAAGCTAGGCTGATTGGGGAGGTGGTCACAGCTGTGGCCACACCCAATCAGGGGCTAAGGGAGGAGTTGGGTCAGTCTCACTCCAGTCTTGGAGTGGGAAGGACCTGGCTGCCTGGGAGACAGGGTACCGGGATAGAGGAGGGCTGGGGAAGGGAAAGAGGAGCTGGGGAGCTCCAGCCTGGCAACCCCCCAGGCTGAGGCCTTGGTAAAGGACTAAGGAGGTACCGGGGCTACAGAGGGGCAGTCTGGGGATAGGCAGAGGCAGCTGGTCCAACTCCCTTGCCAGTGATGAGTGGCCTTTACAGACTGCAGTCTGCCCCAGAGAAAGGGGGCAAGATGACGACTGGCTGTAGCCACTGAGGCAAGGTGGACCTAGAGGGTTGGGGGTTCCCCTGGGAGGGGAGACCCAGAGTGTGGGGACTGCCGTGGGGCAGAACCCCAAGGTAAGGGGCACCGGGGTCCGGGAGGGACATAGGGACCTGAGCAGGAGAGACACCGGCCAGCAGGAGACGCTCCGAGGCTGGAGTTGAGTTAATTGCCGGATGGCCAGCAGGAGGTGCCGCGCCGGTGAGTCGTCGCTCTGCTACAGTGGGGCATGGTGGGACGGCTCCTGAAAGCAGGTAACCGTCGACGTGAGCAGCGCAGGGTCTACCCGGACACCGCGTCGACCTAACTACATCGACTTTGACCCCACGCCGCTCACGGAGGTGGAGTCAGTACGTTGGCGTAGCACGGAAGTTATGTCGGCGGGCGTGAAATGTAAGTGTAGACGCTCCCGTGGTTAGGTCGACGTAAGCTGCCTTGCACCAACCTAATTCTGTAGCAGAGGCGCCGACCTTCTGATTTCCCCAGGGGTGCTCAACCCCTACTCTGCCTAGGCCCCGCCCCCACTCCACCCCTTCCCCCAATGCCCCGCCCCCACCCTGCAAACCAGTATTTCACACATGAGGCGGTTTCTTTCCTGACTGGGTTTACCGTTTCAGAGCAAACATTTTTACACAGCCTTTGAATATTACCTTATATATAGCAGGGGATACAGATGTTAAAAGTGAGATTCATGCAGGCAGCGACTCACAAGTCTGAACACGTTTTTGTAAGCTTAACATCTATATCAACAATCCGCCCACACAGACTGGTTTCCGGCTATGAATTTGTCAGGGCTGAGACCTGGAGTCTTGGCATGAACTGACACCCAGCCTGTCAGTGTCACACCTGCCTCCAGCTGAGATTGGATTGGCTGGGTTTTTTTCATGCGTTACAGGTAAATTGATTTCTCGGTGATGTTTTGACTTTTTCTCTTCTCCCTCCAAAGCCTTTGCCAGGACGCTTTGGGTATCTTCAGCGAGGTCGCTTATAAAGTTATCCAGCATAAACATTGCTGTGCCAAAAGAAACCGGTGCAGAAAACAGTGACCCGATCACTGGCATACTCCAGGCAAAGTAAGTCAGATACGTCACTCCCTCACCTACAAACTTTCCCATCAGCTTCAGTACAAGGTCAGTTGTTATTTCTGTGGCCAGTGGAGACTTTATCACGGCCTTCAGATCCTCCTCCCGCTTCCCAACCTGCTCAGCGAGTGCAGTGAGGGAGTCAGAATTCAGGCCAAAATCCTTGCAGTAATTTCTCATCGACTCCACCAAGACAACCATGTCAGCAACAAGAGAAAGACCCGGAAGAGGAATAGCAGCAGGACCACCCGACATGGTAGCTAGTTGCCATGTGGTCTTCTGCATGGCTGTTTTCTTCTCTTGCAGGGTCCAGCATGAGGTATCAAGCAGCTTTTGCAACATAGCATGTCGGAGTTCTTTATCCAGCGTTTCCTTCAGGAGGGGAAAATCGTGCTTGTCAGACTCCCAGCTGGAGAGGAGAAAAACCTGGGGGTCGTTCACCCCTGCTCTTTGCAGATGGGCTCGGCAGTCCTCTCTGATCTGTTGCAGGGTTCTCACCTCACTATAGTTTATTTTTCTCTTTTCAGCCCCCAAGTCTTGGTCCACTTTGGAGCGCACAAAATAAAACTTCTTCATGTTCTCCTGGATCTTCTGTGCAAGGTTGGCATGGATATCTCTGAAGCGTGTAGCAGTGACAATAAGGAAAAAATCAAATCCTGACAAGTATGCATCAGTCATCTTGTGTTCAATGGACTGAAAATTTGGCGTTCCAATTCCTGGAAAGTCCCATAAGAAAACATTAGGGTATTCAGGATGTGAATATAGGGTTGACCACTCTGTTGTTTCCACCAGCCCGACCTCAGCGGCTCCTATATCATCATCAGCTAAGCCCAGGAAGGCATTGATAAATGACGACTTTCCAGAGCCCAACTCCCCGATGACAGCAATTTCGAATAATCCCGGTGACTTCATCATCTGCTGCGCTATCAACGCTGCTTTTTTAAGGTTTCCTTCTTTGACAGCAGCTTTGAATTCTTCTTCGCTCATAGCGGGGGATTTCTTCCCACCCACTACTGGGTCGATGGACTTTTACTGAGACTTCCAATGAGCCGCTCAATTGACCTCAGCTGCCTGTCTTTGAAAAGGAGAACAAATATTTCAGTTATTAAAAATAAATGGAATTAATCTCCCCTATGACCCTGCCATTATATCTACCATAAGTCCTCAAGGCCTAGAGCCAGATCCTGGCACTATGACTGTTTTATCCCAGCTGGGAATCTATCCCCAATCACCCCAGTGGAGCTACGGCCCATTGACCCCAGCTGGGGATCTGGCCCATTGACTCCAATGGAGCTACGGCCAATTGACGATCTGCCCCTTAATTATTATATTATTAGAACTGTTATATTTTGGCCAAGCAAAGTGAGGTCCTACATGCAACTTGATGGCATTTCTCTGTTTGTTTGTCTGTCCGTTGGACAAGGAGAACAGGGAAATAGACACACTGGGTACATCTACACGGCAGTAAAACGCCCGTGGCTGGCCTGTGTTAGCTGACTCGAGCTCATGGGCTTTGGGGCAATAAAATTACAGTGTAGACCTGCGGGCTTGGGCTAGATCCCGGGCTCTGGGTGCAGCCTCACGGCCGAGTCCCTGTCCCGGGGCGGGGTGGGGGGGGAGGAGGCTGCAGGGTGATCTCCCACCTCCATGCAACCAGTGGCCTGTGCTCCCCACTGCCATGTCGGAGCCTCCACATTTATTTATTGACAAATAAAATTTGCAGAATTTTAAAGGATGGTGCGCAGAATTTTTAATTTTTTGGTGCAGAATCCCCTCAGGAACATGGGGTGCTGGGC
Source organism: Macrochelys suwanniensis (assembly GCA_033296515.1). Taxonomy (NCBI): domain Eukaryota; kingdom Metazoa; phylum Chordata; order Testudines; family Chelydridae; genus Macrochelys; species Macrochelys suwanniensis. Next base: position 1,657,211 of record CM065795.1, read on the forward strand.
AGCTGTGATGGCGGGACTGGGAGGAAGGTGGGGGGCAGTGGGGAGGTCTATGGGCGGAGGGCGCTGGGCGAGCGGTGTGGTGTGCAGGGTGCTGTGCAGTTGTGGTGGGAGGCCAGTGGGGGAGGTCTCTGGGAGGTGTGGGGGCTGGGCATAGAGCTCTGTGGTGGAGGTCTCTGGCCAAGGTGGCATAAGGGTGGGGCACTGGGCGGGGGGGTGGGGGCCTGCCCTCAAGGGGAAGGGGCATGCTGGCAGCACAGGGCTGGGCAGGCCAGTGTGCATCTGGAAGCTGCAGGATTGTAAACACTACAGTGCCCTCCTGCCGGGATGCGCAGAGTGGGGCTGCTCCAGCCGCACTGTGCCTCACTGCCCCCAGCCCGCCCTTCACTCTGGAGACTGACCATCCCGCCCCCGGCACCTTGCCCCAGGGGGGCCCACAAATATGTCTGGCACTGGGCCCACAAAAAGTTAATCTGGCCCTGCATTTGAGCTCTGATAGCAATGCAAGTGGACTGAAGCCGGGGTGGGGGGGCTGTCACTCTGGAACATACAGGGACACTTGACCCGCATGACCCACCCCCCCGACCTGTGGCCTCGGGTCTAAATAATACTTTGTCCTGCCATGAGTGCTGGGGACTGGACTAGAAAAACCTCCTGAGCTCTCTTCCAGTCCTATGATTCTCTGAATCTAGAGCTGGGGAAAGAATGGATTTCGCAGTGTGTTGGCAAATTTTGAAAAGTCCGGGGAATAAAAAGCATTCGGGGTTGAGCCGAAAAGAGAACTTTTTAAAATTGTCAGCTAATTAACCAGTGACGTTTGTGTTTTGTTTTGGGACAAAGGCAACGCTTCGTTTGAGTTCTGCCATTTTTTTAATCATTGTGGAATTAAAGAAATCAGAGGAAATTGTGACACAAAAAGCCACTTTGAAACTTTTCATTTACAAAATGTCAGAAGGAAACATTTCGGTTTTTTCCTGCCATTCGGGTGCCCCCCTCCCGAAATGAACAATTTGGCAAAACCAAGTGAACTTCACAAAACATTGCAGTGTCACCAATCCTACATTTTTTGCACACACACAAACAAAATGTTTTGGCCAAACAGTTTTGCCCAGCTCTAACGACAAGCCCCTGGGGGTGTCTTTGGCCGGGTGACCGCGGTGGAGTTGAGGGTGGCATGGTAAACACGGAGTATCTAGAAGCTATTTTCAGCGAGCTCTTCAGAGCAACCATTTAAAATTATTTGTGCCTTCAACTTGCAGACACGAAGAAGCTGCTAAAAGGACACAGGAATCAATTTCACCAACCCACCCTGGAGCAGAAAATCTCTTACCTTCCACCCGTGAATGTTTCCATTCCTGGGACCTTCTCGGGAAGTTAAAGAAATTGGGTAATCCTTTTGTTTTTCAGTCGTCTCTCTCTTTCTCTTTCTTCCTGTAAGTCTGCAATGAAGTAATACGGAAACGGAAAGTACCACGGAAATTATTGAAACAACAACAAGCAGCAAAGTTCAAGTCTAATTTCTATGAGCTCCACCCAGCCATTTTTCAACTGATTTAAGGGGTTTAGATCAGTGTCTGTGAGACCCGCATTGTTCTCTTTGCTTCTACAAGCAGAGGGGACTGGAATTCTTTTCATCCCACTTGGCTCAGGAATTGCTTCGTGTCTGACGCTCTTCATTTCTTACCCTTTTCCCTCAATCCCCTCTTCACTGCATTGTCTGTAATCAACCTGCACAGAGCTCTGGCTGTTAATTTTTTTTGCTGGAACATTTAAGCAATTACACAGTTTTATCTTTTTTCCCCCGCCAGCAAAGATAGTGAAAATAATACACTTTGGTTATTATAAATTTCTTTGTGTGTTTGTTTTTGTTTTGTTTGAAACAGATCAGGTCAGAGGTGGAAGTATAAAGGGGAAATTTGGAAATCCAGCCAGGCATGTCCAGGGGAAATCTGATTTTGATTTGGCCAAGTCACCACATTTTGAAAATCGTTCCTTGTGCACCATCAATCAGCTTGTGTAAATGTGGAGTAACTCCAGTGCATCGCTCAGGGGGGTGGAGTTGTAGTTGTACCAATGTAAGTTTATAGCAGAGACCTGGCCTGAGCGGGACTTTAAGGAGGCTAAAGCAAGTAGCAGAATGGGAGTGTATGGAAGAGGATGTTAAAACATGGGTGCAAAATTGTGTGCAGTGCGCTCAGGACAAGGCTCGTCCTCCGCACTGGCCAGCGGGACCATTAATAAATCGTAGGCACCTGATTTTGCTGGCAGAGGGACACAAAAATAGGACATGGGCTAAATTCTCTGGTGTGTGGGTCCCAGCTCAAGGAAAGTGTCCGAGGGACAATTCATTGTCCCGATACCTGGCAGGTCCCATAGTGTTACGTTGGGGTGTTTGGGATGTGGATAAACCTTGGGCTCCACCATCATTCCTCCTACCACCCCAGTCTCAGCAGCACCTGTATAGTGTTCTTTCAGACCCCGGGTGGCATTGACAAAAGAGGACTTTCCAGATCCTGTCTCTCCGACTACAGCAACTTTGAGACTTCCATTCTTGACTGCCTCACTGACCTCTTGCTGCGCTGAAGCCAGCCCTGAGGGGTTTTCTATTGCAACAGCAACTTTCAGTTTTGCAATTTCTCCTTCAGAGACCATGCCAAGCTCTTCCCAAACCACATCTGTAGCAGCTCTTCCCTGTTGTCTATGCTGCTTCGGCTGCCAGACTTAAGGAAAGGGAACGACACATTTCAGTTATGGCTAGATTAGTTTCCACAGGCAGCATACAATCAGAACCAACAGCTACACTCAACAGGGTCTCTAGTCAATAGGCAACAAGATTCTGATGACATTTAAGGAAGGCTGCTCTTGTCACATGCGAGAGCTCCAGCTCTTTACGACCTTGATTCATCAAAGCTCTTGAATCTGCACTGAATTCTCTAGAAGCTCTGGCCTTTTGGGGCCCGGTTGTTCTTTCACCAGACCTGGCACTTTTGTCCCCCCTCCCACCCTGCAAAGAAAAACAATATTCAAGGTCCCGCAACTGATCATCAGGACGGCCCTTATATGTACACAGTTATCCAGTGTTAAGCAGTGGAATGGCAGGAGATTATAGAGGTTTTATCCTTTATATAAATCACAGTAAAATACTGACACTGAGGCCAAATTTTAAATTAATATATGGAGATATACTTATTGCATAGAACTGGAAGGGACCTTGAAAGGTCATTGAGTCCAGTCTGCTGCCTTCACAGCAGGACTAAGTACTGTCCCTGACTGATTTTTGCCCTAGATAGCTCACTTGAGGATTGAACTCACAACCCTAGATTCAGCAGGCCAGTGGTCAAACCACTGAGCTAACCCTCCCCCTTAAAGTTTTTCAGGGGTCAAACTAGCCTCTGGACTCCTGGAAGGCTGTTTGTTTTTTAAATAGTAATATCCCGCCAGGCGGGCCAAAATATTCAATTCTCCCCCTCCCCAATAACTGGATGGTAGAACTATCCCTGCCAGTCACTTAAATCAGTTCTGATTTCACTGAAAGTCAATGGGAATTAGGTTCGAAAGTGCCTCAGGCACTCTTGAAAATGGGACACAGGCGCCTAAGTCACTGTGGCGCTTTTGAAAATTTTAACCATGATCTCCTAACTGGGATTGTTTAGCCTGCAGAAGAGAAGAGTGAGGGGGGATTTGATAGCTGCTTTCAACTACCTGAAAGGGGGTTCCAAAGAGGATGGATCTAGACTGTTCTCAGTGGTAGAAGATGACAGAACAAGGAGTAATGGTCTCAAGTTGCAGAGGGGGAGGTTTAGGTTGGATATTAGGAAAAACTTTTTCACTAGGAGGGTGGTGAAGCACTGGAATGGGTTCCCTAGGGAGGTGGTGGAATCTCCTTCCTTAGAGGTTTTTAAGGTCAGGCTCTGCTGGGTGATCACATTGTACACAGTGAGGGACTGTGTCTCAGATGCTCTGACAGGGACACAGGCAGAGGAAACCTACGTAGCACGGCCAGTGAAATCTTCTGGGACAAAGTTCTCAGCTCAGAGGTGAAGTAGCAGAGGTAGGAGCCCTCGTCCTGGAAGCGCACAGCCCTGAGTCTCAGGGACGCTTTTCCTTTGCGGATCCCCTCTGGGTCCAGCTGCGTCCGGCCCCGGTAAGCCTTGTCCTGTCCATGCCACAGGTCCCTCTGCCCATAGTAGCTGTGAACCAGGAGATCTGCCCCCTCGGCACTTTGCATCTTCCAGGTGATGTTCAGCTGATGGAGTTTTCCCCCCGGTATGTGGTCGAAGGTGCAGAGTGACGTCCTCCCCATACTGAGCTGCGATGGATGACTGTCTTCCAGCGACTCCTTAAAGGGAAGCAAAGGTAGATGAGAGAGCCTTTCATCTTCAACCCACATTTCCACTCCCCCGCCCCAAATATTTGCATTGATGAGCTGAAAAGCCTACAACTGGCCGCAGCAGAAGCCTGGCTTAGCTGTGCTGAGTATGTGCCCACTGGCTGCCGCTGTGGCTGTCTGTGCTACTGCGTTTACACGGCTGTCTATACTCGCCCCAGCGATCACTGAACTACCGCGAGCTGGGGAACCGGACCCCTCGTTCATAGTGTAGACAGGGCCTGTGCTGGCAGAAGGGTGTCGTGTAGACATGGCTGCAGCTGCAGTGGTATGAAGAGATTTAAAACCAGTACAGCTATATGAAGGGGAATACGCTAGACCAGCATAAGGCAGCTTTACACTACAGTCAGTGCATGACCTCTAGGGCGTTAGGGGCAAATTCCTAAAGCTGGGTTTGTAAGGCCATTAGTATTATGATTGAATATGTTTGTGTGGAACCCATTTTGTTATCTAAAATGGAGGACGTGGTCATGTGATCAGACGGGCAGTGGGGGGGGGGGTTCCCGCCCTTTCCAACGGTCAGCAGGGGCCCGAGGAGTAAACAAGTTCCAGTTTGAACTGGTTTTCCCCGGGGGTTCCATGGGGTTTCCCTACCGGGGTTCGCGCTATGGAGTCTCTAGGAGAGCGGCAGTTACCTCAGTGCGGGGCGGCCCACCTGAGTGGCAGGTGCCGGCGAGCACCCAGCTGCCATCCCGCGAGCCCGCCGCCCTGTCGCCGGCGCCCGGGAGATGGACGCGTCGTCGAGGGATCTCCTCAGAGTCCCTCTCCTGAGGCTCTGTACGAGCCGAAGGATCGAGGTCCTGAGCGACCGTCAGGAGGGTGACGTATCTCGACGTACCTGGTGTGCTCCGTGCGGGTCTCGTTTGGGTTTTGGCTTCAGGCCACAGATGTCCCGAGTTACTGTACCCCTACAGAGAATACGTTTCTGTTATTTTATGCATTTTCCCCGTTCCCATTTATGTGCCTCAGTTTCCCCAAAATAAACACGGATTGGTTTGGGTTCTATACACCTGATTCCACTTGCCTCATCCCAGCAGAGGGAGGGGAAGGGAGGTCAGCTTGGCTACCAACCCGGTGGTAGATACTGGAGCTCGCACTAGAGGACCGTGGACCTATATTTGTTGGGAGGTTCCCTGCAGCCTTTCCATGTTTTATTCCTTGACGATGGCGGCAGGACGTCTGCGATTGGCTGCTGCCAGCCGGAAGTCCATGTTGTTGATTTTGAGTTGGTCCAGTAACCGGTACGGCCCAACGGCTCGGGGAGGGTCTGCTAGGGGTTTGTTCCCGGCACCAAGGGCAGAAAAGCTCGGCGCCTGCGGCCTGCCGGCTTAGATAGGGAAACCCGCTAACCCACGTTCCTTCTCTCCCCTCGTTTTGGTTTTACCCCAGAGACCATTTTTAACTCGAGAACGGCCGGATCGGGCCCCAGGCGCTCGAGACGTTACTCCGCTTGCAGTGATCGGGGGGCGGCTTGGGCCTTCACATGGCTTGGCTACCTTTAGAGAGGAGCTGGAGTCAGCAAGCGAGAGCAGGAGAGGCCTACAGAGCGTGGCTGCTTTACGGTGCAGCCGCGCAGGGCCGTCCGTAGCTGCCGCAGAGGGCACTCCGGAAAACCCTCAGGACGACCAGCAAAGGCGGAGACCCACCCATTTCTGCAGCCTTCCTTTATTTTATTTTTTTCTTCTCTCGGAGGGTTGAACTTTATAGAGGGTACGGGTAAGGCCCTTAGATTCTCGTCGCGATGGACCGCGTCTTCTCGTTCAAAGGACGGCAACCGGAGTCGAATAAAACGTCTTTAGACTAGGCTGTTGATTTGTTCGGCAAGGGGAGACACCCGTGGAAGGCAAATATATTCTCTGGAATTCTATTCTTCCACAGTTTAAGGATTACCGTCCTGCTCTTTTCGCTTTTTGGCTGGTCTGTGCGGCTCATCATTTCATTTCTCTCCTATGCTTAAATTTAATTCTTTCAGTAGTGAGTTCTAAAAGGTCTAACCTGTCCTGGCTGGAGTAATTATCATTATTACTGTTATTACCATATTGTGCTTTGTCATCCATTGTTTAATGTGGTACAATCAAATAATTATATCCATGGGAGGCACATGCACCCCCTGTCCCGGGAGGCTAGCCCCCTTCCCCGCCCCTTCCACCCAAGTCCCTGCCCCTTCTGCCCAATGCCCCGCCCCCACCATGCCCCTTCCACACACACCCCACTTTCACAGAGGATCCCCAAGCCCTGAGCCCAGGCTGCTAGGGGAGCTCTGAGCCCCACCGCGGCCCAGTCCCGGGGTTATGACAGTGAGCATCAGCGAAGGTTTGGGGAGGCTTAGCCCATGACAGTACCCTTCTAGAATGTAAATTTCGCTTGTACGCCAGTTTAAAAAAATTAGCTAAACACATAATTTTAGACACTGTGCAGATGGTCACTTATTTTCAAATTGCATTTTTAATTGTATCTGTAAAATAACAAAATTCGTACGAAACTAGAATCTTTATTATCTCCTGATTGTTCTAAACTTACATATAAACTTAAAAGATGGCTTTAATTGGTGTTGGTATCTATATTTTTCTTTCTTTCTACAAGATTTAGATACAGTGCTCTTATCAACGAATTTCTAAGTTATTATCTGCAAAAAAACTAGAGTTTTCAGGTGCCTCCTGGAGCGTGCAAACAGCTGTTTGGGGCAGCCGGGCGGGAAATGCTGGGAGGTAGGCGGAGGAGTGGGGACGCGGCACGCTTAGGGGGGGAGGAGGAGGTGGGGCAGAGGGGGAGGGGAGCTTGACTGCTGGTTGGTGTAGAGCACCTACTAATTTTTCCCCGTGGGTACTCCAGCCCCGAAGCACCCATGGAGTCGGCACCTATGTCTCAGGCCCCGTCCGCACTGCAGCTGGGTGGGCGTATTGTATTGGGGTGTATACGCGGTATGGGCGTAGTGTATTGGGCTGTATACGCTGTATGGGCGTATTGTATTGGGGTGTATACGCGGTATGGGCGTAGTGTATTGGGCTGTATACGCTGTATGGGTGTATTGTATTGGGCTGTATACGCTGTATGGGCGTGTTGTATTGGGCTGTACACGCTGTATGGGCGTGTTGTAGTGGGCTGTACACACTGTATGGGCGTGTTGTAGTGGGCTGTATACGCTGTATGGGCATGTTGTATTGGGCTGTATACGCTGTATGGGCATGTTGTATTGGGCTGTATACGCTGTATGGGCGTGTTGTATTGGGCTGTATACGCTGTATGGGAGTGTTGTAGTGGGCTGTATACGCTGTATGGGCGTGTTGTAGTGGGCTGTATACGCTGTATGGGCGTGTTGTAGTGGGCTGTACACGCTGTATGGGCGTGTTGTAGTGGGCTGTATACGCTGTATGGGCGTGTTGTAGTGGGCTGTATACGCTGTATGGGCGTGTTGTAGTGGGCTGTATACGCTGTATGGGCGTGTTGTAGTGGGCTGTATACGCTGTATGGGCGTGTTGTAGTGGGCTGTATACGCTGTATGGGCGTGTTGTAGTGGGCTGTATACGCTGTATGGGCGTGTTGTATTGGGCTGTATACGCTGTATGCGTGTATGGTATTGGGCTATAAATGCTGAATGGGCGTGTTGTATTGATTCCAAAGATGATTGACTTGGATCTAACTGTAATGACGTAACTCAACCTCAGTTAGAAGTTATATTTTTGGAGGTCGATCTTACTACAGTTCGTCTCCTTTGGTTTTCTCTCAGCTTTCTACCTACGTTGCTTTTTCTCTTGTATTTCCCCCTTTCCTCCCTGCATCCCATAACAACTAACTAACTAACTAACAATTGATGAGCTCAGGGCCTGATTCCCAGGTCAATCCAAGGCCTGTCAGAGCTTGGAGACTCTCGCCCTCTACTGGTAGCCTCAACACACTGCGCTCTGGATTCCTTCATATCATTTCCCAGATGTTCCAAACTAACAAAGGTTTTTCAGCCCAGCTCCGGTTTTAGACTAAACTTTGCCTCCCTCTCCTGCACACCTGGCATCATCTCTCACTGTCCCAGGCTGGCTGGCCTTTTAAGTATGGATCTGCAAAGCAGAGACTACAATTTTCATAACGGGAAGGGATCTGAACCAGGAGTCATGGCTGGGGTCTGTGTGGACGGGTTGGTCACATAGCAGCGAGGAGCTGGGAACAAGACCCAGGACCTGTAGACAGGCCAGAGCCATGTGTTGCGAGTGTCGGACAGCCCAGCTGGGTGCAAGTCTGTGCAGAGTTTTTGGGGGAGCCGAGGGGCCCCGATGAGAGACACTAACTGAGCCCGGCTTGGAAACCCACCAATGCCTATTCGCTTGGAACACAGACTAGACTGGAGAGGACAGTTTTCGTAGCCCCCATCCTACCCTTTACCTCCCCAGGTGAACGTCCACCCGCGATCCTGCTGTGACCTATTCCTGGGGGGTGGGTCTTGTTCTGCGCTAACAGCTGTGAAGAACTTGTAACCACAAGTGGAGGTTGAAGGACTGATCAGATACCAGAGCCCTGCTGGAGCTGGGGGTGAGCTCTGGGAAGATTATTAGCAGAGATTCTTTTATTGTTTTTAATATGTTTTCTTTGCCCTGCTTTCACCTTCAGGATAAATGTGCTGGCTTAGAAACAGCTGGGGGCTAACTTATACCTGCAGGCAGTTACACTCCTTATAGCCTCAGAGGAGACAAGCAGTACAAGCCGGCTCAGGCAGTCTGGCTTGCGGGGGAATTCACAGCATAGGCAGGGAATGGTGCAGCCTGGAAAAACCCCGCTCAGGAGGGCAAGAAGCGCAGGTCTCCACCCAAGAGAGGTGACAGGTGGGGATCCTATAGTAGCTGCCCTTGTTAGACCACAGGGAGGGAACACAGTGAGAGCCGCAGCACGTGCATGTTGTTGAAACATGGGGGGGAAAAGCGGCTTGTGCTGATTTAGTCCAGGCCAGGCAATTTTTCAGGTAAGTAAGGGACGTCCGGATAATACGGAACAGGGGGCAGCCCGGTAGCTCTCGCTGCTCAAGCACTGCTCGTCTCCGAGTCGCGGTGCACCTGGCCCGATACCGGCACCCTAGAGGTTTGGGTGGCAGCCCCACTGATCGGGCTGCCTATATTGCAAGCAAGGGCTGTGATTGCAGCCAAAGCAGACACACCTCAGCTGGCTCCAGTCCAGCTAGCTCGGGTCGCGGAGCAGCAAAGCCGCGGCAGCACACGCTGTGTAAACCCCATGGCATCCTGGGTAAATACCCACCGTGCTGACCCGCTCCCGTTAGAGCCAGCTCGGATACGTCCATGAGCTGCAGTGCCCCATGCACCTGAAGTAGAGACGTACCCCGAGGGCAGAACCAGAGCGTCCCACACAGGAAGCTATCGCAGGGTGGCTATTCTGCAATAGCTGTTCCGGGCTAGTTCCCCAGACAGACGAGCCCTCGGCTGACTTTCAGCCTGATGAAGCACAGAGGACGCTGGGCAGCAGTCAGCACGGTTAGCAAACAGTGGAAGCAATGCCGTAGGTGGGCCAGACGTGCATCTCCAGCCTGTGAGAGGTACCGAACAGTACGGCGCATGGCAAACGTCTGTAGTGGAGACAAGGCCTAAGGTTTTCTGCTCACCACACACTTACTTCGGTGCGTGCGATCCAGCACTGACCCGACCACCAGCCCTGAATTAACGCAAAGTCTCCTGTGAGTGATGAGGTTCGGAAACACAGACACTCAATCCCAAAACGCGCATGTTTAGTGGAGTATAACAAGTTTGACAACAGGAGAACACACAGGCCAGTGAACATTCGCATTATAGTAGAGTCACGCTAACCTGTGGTGAGCAGGCTAAGCATTTATACAGAATCATAGAAGATCAGGGTTGGAAGGGACCTCAGGAGGTATCTAGTCCAACCCCCTGCTCAAAGCAGGACCAACCCCAACTAGATCATCCCAGCCAGGGCTTGTCAAGCCTGACCTTAAAAACCTCTAAGGAAGGAGATTCCACCACCTCCCTAGGTAACCCATTCCATTTACATTTTAAAGGTTTAAACCATCAGCTATCACGCGGTTTGTAGCGCTGTTGCTTGAAATGACCTATTTAGGAGGAGACTGGCTGGCTCTTGGGGGGCAGGAAGTGGGACATGGGGCCTTTCCCCTCTAGGGATCGCCGGCTCCCATCCGGCCCCAGGGCGGTAACTGGCTGACTCAGGGGAACAGGGAAAGGGATACGGGGTCTTTACCCTCTGGGGGGTCCGGCCCCAATTCAGCCCCAGGGCAGGAACTGGCTGGCTCAGGGGGCGCAGGAAATGGGAATGGGGCCTTTCCCTGCTAGGGAGTGCCAGCTCCCATCCAGCCCCATGGCAGGGGGCAGGACACACAGAGAGATGCAACACAGACCGAACAGCGAGTGAGGGATTCAAACCCATTTCCTAGATGGGAAACCTACAGCAATAATACACATGGTGGTTCTATCGGCAACCTTCTTCTCGAGGTCCCCAGGGGAGCCATTTAGGGGGGCAGGATCTTTACATGTAGATACAAGCAGCTGCTGCCTTCATGCAGCCATTGTTTGTGTCTCTGCTGTGCTGCATGTCCTTGTCTTCCAGTGGTCAGTAATCTTAGCTCCTGTTTATGGACTCTTTAATATTTCTGAGGGTGGCAGATTCTCACAAACTTGAGTACCAGCCAGAATTTCATAGAAGTGATGTTTACGCTCTCAAATCCTTCCAACTTAATCCCTTGTATTTATCATAACTCTTTGTATAAATCCTTCCGTGCACAGAAACCCAAACCAATCCAATTTGTAAGATTTGGCTGCCAAAATGTATTATAGATCCATGCTGCTAAAACATCCATCAGTTAATTACACTGTAGATAATGACTTTTTAATTTCTTTTTTTGTTTGGTACCTCAGCTACTTTTTAGCCATCATTAATTTAATCCCCACCCTTCATTTGTTAATTAATGCACATATTTACTCTCTAATGCTACTTTCCCCCTTAACTTTAAAATGTTCATCTTAACCCCTGTAGCATCAGCCCATTTATGTTAGTGGTGAAAGATCAAGTTACAACACATAATCTGAAATTTTCTTTCATGATGAATTAGAAAGATCTCCAAAAATATTATGCCCAAGAATAATCTAGAGATCATGAAGCCACTGTGCTGGCCCTGTATATGATGGAAACCGCTTCAAGACAGGGGGTGCCTGCACCCCGGTACCCCTAGTTCCAGCACCTATCATTTATTTTTTTAAAAAAACACATCTAAGTTATAAAACCCTAGATTACAAAAAAGGTTCCAAAACCTTTTTTAAAAGGTAATGGATGTGACTGAAAATAGTTCTTAGACCAAGACTGCTGGGCAGTGTTTGAAACCCAAACATTGGAGCACTAGGACATTGAAAGTGAAATGAATTAACAGTAGTAGAACTGATTTTTTTTCATTGTCTACACTTAGCTAAAAGCAGAAAGTAAAGCACATAAGTAGTTACTGACGACATTACATTTTTAAAATTCTTTCATTTGTAGTGTCCTAAATCAGTGTGGTCGTCATTATCCACCTAGTCAGTCGTGCTTCGTGGCTAAGTGGGTGAATTACAGAAATACGTAAATAGATTGGGTCAATTTGGGGCTACTTTTAAGGAGACTTTAGGCTATCTATGCATAGAAATCTGTCCCCGCTGTGAAGAAAGAAGCATGAGCTGCCACCACCACAAATATTGTTTAAATTACACTTAAAACTTTCCATTTTCCCCCGACTCTCTAATTTTGCAGTGAATGGCGGTACCCCAGTGTGACCATTTATTCTGCCATTTAATCCCACGTGTCTGTGGGAGTCTTTCCCTTGCCAACAATAGGCTTTGGGTCAGGCCCATAGGCTGTGACACAGAAACACCGATTCCCCTGTGAATGCCTGAATTTTACCAAATGGGGTCGCACTTTTCTAGGACCTTTTCCCAGATACCTTTTGAGGAGCTGCTGCCCCTTGACTGCTCCCCTCAAGTAGCCATTTTGCAGCTTTTTGCTGCATCTTCTTCCCTTCCAGCTAGTAAATATTCGTATCTCTTGTTGTACGCACTCTTAAACATTTCTGAGGGTGGCAGAGTCTCACAAACTTGAATATCATCAGTGAATTTCCTGGAGGTGATGTTTACTCTCACCAATCTTGCAGCAACACACTAGAAACTTCCTTCTGACTTAATCCTTTGTATTTATCATAACTATTTGTAGAACCCCTTCTGTGCACATAAGCCCAAACCAATCTGAACAATTTGTAAGATTTGGCTGCCAAACCGTGTTTGTTATAGATCTATGCTGCTATCATCCATCATTTAATTATGTAACCCTTCTGCCAGGATGAGTTGATAGCAGCAAGGGCCAGGTTCAGTACATAGGGGTTCCCTCTCAACAACACAATGCAAAACCAGCTCGAGCCCCCACCCAGTGACCTGGGAAAATCTTACACACACCCCTGGGCGCCTCAAAGAGGCAATACTTCCCCTCTCGCAAGCACAGATCCTCGGTGTAGCAGAAAATCTTTAATAATAGGAGGTAAACGGACAGCATTAAACTGGGAAAACACCGCAACTAGGATTTATAAACCAAACTGTGAGCAAAGACCCACCCCAACAAATAGGGCCATGTCCTTTCCCTTTGGTTCTTGCGCCCAACAACCCAAAAGTCTCTTGAGTCCAGCAACCCAAAAATCACCCAAAGTCCCAAAAGTCCAACAACCCAAAAGTCCAGCCCCAGAGTTCAAAAGTTCATCTGCAGAATGTCCCCCCCCCCGTCTGGGTGGAAATGAGGAGGGGAGAGCTAAAGGGCACCTTACATGGCTTAAAGCTGACTGCCCCACCCCTTCATGGGGCTTTACTCTGCTCTGCCAGCTGTCCCATAAACTGCTCCGCTCCACCAGCCACTCAGCAATAAATCTTCAGGCTCCACCACTTTTGTAGTAGGGGAGCTTTAGTGCTTATGCACCATTAGCCCAGAGTGATTTCAACTCAGTAGCCTTTAACTAGACTTCTAATGAACTTAACAGTAGCTCTGATATTCCACAGTAGAGACAGTACAATTGGTGTTTCAAGTACCCACACCACCAAATACCCTATCCCCCAGCCTTTCTCAATTCACTGGGTTTTGGAACCCATGCCCCTTGCCTAGCAAGTGCTGCTTAGTTGATGGCGAGTCCCTCCATCATAACAAAAGGCCAAGTACAGTTCCACTGTCCTTGATTCACATAATCAGGATAATAACAGTTTATTCTTCCTGCCCCAATAACTGAAAACTGGGGATCCTACAGCAGCCCAAAGTGACCATTTGGGCTGCTATGGGCTCATGCTAGGCGGGGTGGGTGTGCCTATGCAAATGAGGTCAGCCCCTGAAGTTCTTTTCCACAACTTGCCACAACTCACCACCAGATGTCAGGGTGGAGCTCATCCTGACTCTGCTTACATCTACACTCTAGATAGTGATCCTTTTCAAAGGTGTAGTCCAATGTGTTAATAAAAAAATTGTTTAAATCAATAGATTGAGCTACTTTGGGGCTAATATTTAAGTCACTGTGAACTATTGATGCAGTAGAAAGTAGCCCCTGGAATCATGGGTAAAGTTGGCACCTCCCCACACCAAAATCTGAAATAGCACCTCTGAGTCCAGGGAAGGGGAGGGGAGGGTGAGAGGGGACTTGGGACAGAGGAGAACGAAACGAGGGTGCAGAAATTTCCACGCCCCTGGCTCTGCCCCCACTGTGCAAATGTGTCCCCACGGCTGCAGGGACAGCAGCAGTAGCCCCCATAGCAGAGCACACAGATCACTCAGCTGCCAGGCCCAGATTTCTCTTGCCCTGTAGCGCTGCCGCTGAGCTGAGATGCCAGGACCTGTGCACCCCAACCCCCTGGGAACACCCCATCCCAGGCGGCTCGGAGCCTGCTGCTGAGAGGCGAACAAGGAAGCGGAGCTAGGAGACAGAGAGGAAGTGAGGTATGTGGTTTGTTAGCCCACTAGCCTTGGAGTCAGGAGACGCAGGGTGTGTTTCTGGCCTGCTTGGAGTCTTGCTCTGTGTCTCCATTTCCCCTCCCACCTTGTGTCTCTTTGTAAACTCTTAGGGGCAGGGACTGTCTCTGGCTGTGTGTCTGGGCAGCGCCCGGCATGCGTGGGTCCCGATCTCAGCTGGGGGCAGGGACTGTCTCTGGCTGTGTGTCTGGGCAGCGCCGGCATGGCTGGGTCCCGATCTCAGCTGGGGGCAGGGACTGTCTCTGGCTGTGTGTCTGGGCAGCACCCGGCATGGCTGGGTCCCGATCTCAGCTGGGGGCAGGGACTGTCTCTGGCTGTGTGTCTGGGCAGTGCCCGGCATGCCTGGGTCCCAATCTCAGCTGGGGGCAGGGACTGTCTCTGGCTGTGTGTCTGGGCAGCGCCCAGCATGCCTGGGTCCCGATCTCAGCTGGGGGCAGGGACTGTCTCTGGCTGTGTGTCTGGGCAGCGCCCGCATGCCTGGGTCCCGATCTCAGCTGGGGGCAGGGACTGTCTCTGGCTGTGTGTCTGGGCAGTGCCCGGCATGCCTGGGTCCCGATCTCAGCTGGGGGCAGGGACTGTCTCTGGCTGTGTGTCTGGGCAGTGCCCGGCATGACTGAGTCCCGATCTCAGCTGGGGGCAGGGACTGTCTCTGGCTGTGTCTGGGCAGTGCCCGGCACGACGGGGCCCTCATCCCAACTGGAGTCTCTAGTAAGTGTTGCTGTAATATAAATAGATAACAGGAAAAGAAACAATATAAGAAAGAAAGAACTATGAGAAGGAAAGTAGAACAGGGCCAGCTGCCTGGGCTGGGAATACACAAGGGAACTCAGGCTCTGCGCCAGCCTCTTTCCCACACACCTAAATTCAATCATTTCACTATTCATCTGTTGACCCGGGTTTATGATGCTGGTTCGTCCAATCTAAGCCCTTCTGGTGTGACAATCTTAGCCCAGTTCCAGTGTCAAGTGGAAGCTGGTGGAGTTACGCGCTGGAGGATTACACCAGGGGAGCTTCAAAAGGAAGGACCAGAACAGGGACAAGAACAGCAGGATAAGCACATGGTGCTTGTGAAGTGTGTGTCCTGAAAATGTAGATGCCGGTCCTCGAAATCCTTCCTCATTTGAGTTGTCTTGTTAGCTTCGTTACCTTTCCCTGTTGACTTAGCGTCTGTAGGATTATTTGGGCATCTTCAGCAGCACCGTTGAGGAAGGTTTTCAGCAGGATATACGTGGTGGCCAATGAAATTCCGCCAGCCACCAAGAATCCTACCACTGCAACTCCTCCAGACAGCATGAATCCTAGCACCCCTAAAGGCCTCAGAGATAAATCAAGTCCTATCAATATGCCACACCCAACTGAGGACAGGAGCTGCAAGACCACATTAATTCTAATGTCCTTGGCCAGCAGGGGCTTCATAATGACCTTCAGCTCTTCCGCTGGTTTGCCAAACTGCCTCATGAGAGCCGCAAAGGAGACATCATCCAGGCCAAAGACCTGGCAATAGTATATCATGAGTATCAGCAGGATGGTTATGTCAAGAATGGTGGAGACAACAGGTATGTGAATAACCGTGATAAGAGACGACACAAAGGCTATTTTCCAGATCTGCTTCTGCAGGGCTTCCTTTTTCTTTTGCAAGATTTGCGGAGAGGTGTTGGGCAGGGCCAGTATCAAAGCCCTTTTCTTGTCGCCCTGGAGCACTTTCTCCATGCTCGCTCTCAGGAGGTGAAAATCGTACTTGTCTAATTTTAATGCGGAGAGGAGAAAAACCTGAGGTTTGATCATCCCTCCCTCTTCCAGGCACCTGGTGCAGTGGTTACGGATGTTCTGCAGTATCTCCTTATCATCATAGCTGGAGGGCCGGCTACGTCTGGCAGAATCCAAATCTGCATCCACCTTGGAGCGCACAAAGTAACACATCTTCCCTGCCTTCTGGATCTCCTGGGCCAGCTCAGCATGCTTAGGTGTGAATTCTTCTAAATCCATGATGATGAAGAAGTCATAGTGGACAAATTTCACCTGCTGGAGATATGCCTCTGGCTGAAAATCTTCTGTCCCACTTATCGGCAGTCTCCAGAAAGTCACGCTCGGGTGTTTGGGATGCTGATAAGCTGTTGGCTCTGTCACCGTTTCTTCCTCCCCGACTGGAGCAGCACCTTCATCTTCATCACATAGCCCCCGCATGGTGTTAATGAAGGACGATTTCCCACAGCCTAGCTCTCCTATAATGGCGATGTTTAACTTGGTGTATTCCAAAGCCTTCTGTTGCATTATAGAAATTAATTTAGGTACTATTTGAACTTCAGGAGCAGCCCTTGGTTCTCCTATGTCTTTGGCAGTCTGCCCCTGAAAACACAAAAACCCAGACCAAATATTGATCATGTATTCTCAAGGACAACATTTATAATGTAATCAGATCACAGGAGAATCACAGCAGGCTGAAAGCATATTTGCAACAAGCTGCAGGTAAGTTGAACAAATTGCTGGTGGGAAGGGGACTGATGACACCTTGTCCTTCTTCTTCCCCTACCCCCATAGACATCAGATCTTCAAAGATCCCTCACCAGGACCCGTAAGAAGTGGCAACGCTACCATAAAGGCGTATGTCCAGCCCCCTTTCTGCAAGAAAGGGGTGAGATGCATTTGCAGAGGATCCTATCTGAGCATGCATACCAGATGCGCAACTGGAATCTGAAAATCTCTGCCTGTTTTGGGGACCCAGGGCAATTTTGGAGAAGACATACCAAAGTTGCACCTTCACAACTTTAAAAGAGCTGGTGCAATTGTCTTCAGAATTGACTTGATATTTAGAGCACCATGAGATCTACCAAACAAGTTAGATTTGATATTTCTGGCTTCAGTTACTGTGAGTTAAGTATGAGCAGAAACTTTCTGAGTCAAGTGTCTGTGAGCTGGTTACACAGTTTGCAAAATCAGTTTACAGAGCAGTTTGCAAGTGTAGTACGTAAATTCTGCCCCTCTGTGATGAGAACTTTCAGGGCCAGGTCCTCAACTCCTGTTCTGGTTGGAAATCTGCCCTGAAAAGGTAGCCAATAGTGGGGCAGTGGGCTTCTGATACAAGGCTCATGTAAAGCTGGGCTAACTGGCTCTATGCCACTCAGGTCTGCATAGTGCTCTGGGAAGAGGTATACTGTAGGTTGGAAAAGGTCAGGCCAGAGTGCACGGGACTCAGACTGAACCTCAGCTGCTGGAGCTGTCTCTGTGGGACTGCTGCAGATGGCATAATTTAGAGTAACTGTGAGCTTGGCTATATATGACAATTAATCCAGAATAAAGGAGAATGTGAATTTAAAGCAGACTAGCTAGTCTGGATTAACTCCCTACATGAATGCTTTGGAAGTGGATTAAGCTAGCTCCAGATAAATCACTCTTTCTCAGAATAAGAGCATCCACACATGGAGTTAATCAGGAACGGTTAATCAGGAATCATTCCCTGTGTAGTGACAGGTCTAAACTACAGGGGAAAGTCGATCTAAGCGACACAATTTGAGTTATGTTAGTAGCGTAACTCAAATTGATGTTGCTTAGATCTATTTACCACGGGGTCCACTCTCCCGTTGACTCCCCTTACTCATCTCGTTCTGGTGGAATACCGAAGTCGACGGGAGAGTGATCGGCGGTTGATTTAATGGGTCTTCACTAGACCTGATAAATCGAACCCCGGTGGATCGATTGCTGCAGCATCGATACACCCCCTAGTGTAGACCTGCCCTAGGCAAGCCCTTAATCCACTTTGGACAAAAGAAAAGGGCACTCTCATTCTGGAATAAGAACATGGAGTTATTCTGGAATAGTTACTCTGCTTTCAATTCACACTTTACCTTATTCTGGATTAACTTTCGTGTGTAAACAAGCCCTTAAATAAAGCAAAGGTGAAGTCTCTGCTCCAAGAGGCTTTGAGATGTGACAAAAGAAAGAAAACATGAGTTTTCAAAACCGCAATCCTGATTTCTTTTCCCGTTCCAGAGACCCATGTTTGCCTGACAAAGGAATCATTTCAAACGGGCGGCACGGCCCTGTGAAATCCAAAGAGAAAGACCCAGTGACCCAGCCTCCTCCCCTCAAATCTAATGACCTCACACACACACACAAACGAAGAAGGGAAGCTAAATGGCTGGAGCCGTACCGGGGAGGAATGCGCAGGTGGACTGTGGGTGGGATTGGCCACTCCTGGCTCCATAGAGGTTGACGAGGATGCCCGGAGCAGAAGTTTGTTCTCCTCTTTGTCTTTTTTATGGTCGGACACAGTCTGCTGGGACTCACTTTGAGGCGACATTTTGTTCAGCCACAGTTTCCGCAAGGAAGGAGAATACATTCGAAGGAGAGCAAATGCTAATATCACCAGTAACACTACCAGAACAATCCACCACAGAATGTACAGTGTTGATGGGCTCTGGAAAAGCTCAGCATCTGGAAAACACAAAATAAACTCAATAGGACGCAGCATGAGAGACGGAATATTCCCCTGGGGCATGTGGGGAGCGGGTTAGAAATGTCCCACAGACTCAAGCCCAGTGACTCTCAGGCATTTCCTCAGCGTGGATCGCAGCTTCCTAGAGAGAGCATGTCGTGGACACCCTCCCTTCCACGGACCCCACTCTCCTTCCCATTTGCCCTCACCAAACCTCACCTCCCACCTCGTTCGTTATCACCTAGACCCCCCAACTCCCCTGCACACAGCTCCACTCTCCGCCGCGTGGAGCAGTTCCTAGCGACCCAGCGGCCTGGACCCGGGGACTTGTGCGGTGCCCTGTAAGAGGAGCCCTACCCTTCTCCATGGCCACTCTCATCCGCACGGAAAACCTGCCCAGCTGGGGCTTGACGTGGCAGGTGTAGACCCCGTCGTCTGCCAGCCGGACGTTCTTGAGTCTCAGGGACGCGTTTCCCTCGTGGAATCTCTCCAGGTACAGCTGGGTCCGGCCCCGGTAAGCCTCATCCTGTGTTTCCAGCGGGTCCAGCTCAGAGCAGTAGCTGTGAACCAGGAGATCTGGTCCCTCCTTGTCTTCCTTCTT
Organism: Macrochelys suwanniensis; assembly: GCA_033296515.1. Taxonomy (NCBI): domain Eukaryota; kingdom Metazoa; phylum Chordata; order Testudines; family Chelydridae; genus Macrochelys; species Macrochelys suwanniensis. The sequence continues at coordinate 1,676,615 of CM065795.1, forward strand.
CCAGGTGATGTTCAGTGGCTGGTGGTTTAACTCGGATTGGAAGGAGCAATTCAGGATGACGTCCTCCCCAGGCTGAACTATGATGGGCCTTTCCATTTCACTGTCACCTGAAAGGGAAACAAACATCCAGACAGGAGAGGGGTTAGGGCCCGAGCCTGGGACTCCAGAGCCCTGACTTAATTCCCCGCTCGACCACAAAACCCCGGGGTGAACTTCGACAAGTCACTAAATCGTCCCATACCTCAGTTTCCCCATTTGTACAATGGTAGTAACAGCCCTGTCCTACCAAACAGGGGCCTTGTGAGGAGAAGTACATTAAACTTTGAGAAATGCCTGGATCCTATGGAAATGGAAGAGTGATAAGTGCCTGCAATCAAATCCTCATTTTTCCCCCAAATTTTTTTCACCGTTTTTTTCCTGAAATGTAGAAATTACGTGCACAGAACACATCCGTGGGGGTTGGATTGAACTGAAAGTCCCTTAGACTTTCCCTGGTGCCAGCCTTCTTCAGTTCCAGAATCTAAGATCTCATTTTAAGAAAACATCACGCTCCAGCCTTTATGGTTGTGATACTTATCCAAAAGAAGAGGTGGCATGATTACCGTGTATAAGGACCTTCACAGGGAGAAAATACCAGGTACTAATAGGCTCCTTAATCTAGCAGAGTCAGGCAGACCACGAACCAATGGCTGCCAGTGTCTGCTGAGAGCCTGAAACAATTTCTTTGAGACACAGGAGCTTCACTGAGTGTTACCCATTTCTCCCCGCCACACAAAACCTGCATGGAAAATTATAAGGCTAGATGGCGCTTTAAGTCACACTGCAGGGGAAGTTCTCCTTCCCTTGCCTGGGAGGTGACAGGTAGAACAGAAAGCAGACAAGGTCAAAGCAAGGCCAGACGAGTGTGGCGTTTTTGTGGATACACTGTGGCTTTGCAATGAGGTGCCCATCTGCCCTGCCAGGTGATCACATCGTACACAGGACCTGGAGTGATTGTTGCAGATGCTATGACAGGGATACTGGAAGAGGAACCGTACTTAGCACTACAAGTGAAATCTTCTGGGACCAGCTTCCCAGTTCACAGGTAACGTTGCAGAAGTAGGATCCCTCATCCTGGAGGCGGACGTCGCTGAGTCTCAGGGATGCGTTTCCCTGGGGGAATTCCTGTGGATATAGCTGTGTTCGGCCCCTGTAAGCCTCTTCCTGTCCCTCCAGCCAGTTCATCTTCAGTTGGAATCTGTGAACCAGGAGACCCTGGCCCTGGGCACCTTCCTTTGTCCAGGTGATGCTCAATCGATGGAGGCTTATCTTAAGTTTGGAAGGGAAGATGCAGGTCAGGGTGACGTCTTTCCCATACTGAGCTGTGATGGCGGTCTCCTCTCCAGCAACCCCTTAAAGGAAAGCAAAGATCAGCGTCAGTGTTCTTTGTCCTCCAATCTACACCATGACCCCCCAAATCTTTTTCAGAGTCACTGCTCCCCAGGAGAGAGCCCCCTAGCCTGTAAGTTGGGCCAACATGCTTTGAATACTAAGGAGGGAGCAAAGTGTTAAACTGCTACCTTACTAGTTGGCCACCGTCCTAGTCTTACAGCTTTCTGAAGGCCAGATCTTGTATGTACACTAAACCTCGTCTTTTGGGGGGTGTAAAGCTAGTTAGAGGAATGCTTTTGTAACAATTTATTGCCTCTGCTAATAAATAAACAGGGAAAAAAGAAATGAAAAGGTGGTGTGTTCCAAACTGATTAAAGGATGTACTTTTTTCATGGAACAGAGAGCTTGTGGAACTCCCTGCCACATGATGCCATTGAGCCCAGGAGCTTGACAAGATCTAAACAGGGATTGGATGGTTAGCTGGATAACAAGGAGATCCAGAGTTAGAGTAGTTAATGCTAACGTACATTTTGGAAGTAAGACTGAACCTCACGCTTAAACCAATCTCAAGTTATAAAGGATTAGTATGAGTCCTCACGAGTCAAGCAGACCACCCACAGCTGTGGAGATATATATATATATAATATACACAGTATACATTTTAAACAAACAATTGAATACTGTACACAGCAATGATGACTGTGAAGCTTGGTTGAGGGGGTGAAGTCAGAGGGTGGGACATTTCCCAGGAAATGCCTTAGTGCTGAATGATGAAGTAGCACTCGGCTGAGCCCTCAAGGGTTAACACACTGTTGTTAACGTAGCCTCATACTCTACAAGACAGCACGAATGGAGGGAGGAGACACAACAGACACATGGCAGTGGCTGCAGACATTCCCGGCGGAAACTGAACGTGCTGATGAACCCAGGCTATCCCACTGGAGCGCACGACTCCCTCCACTTTCCAAAGTGCCGGGGAGTGCATGTGTGTGTGAGACAGACACACACCCCGTGTGTGTGTGTGTGAGAGGGAGAGAGAGAGAGACAGAGACAGAGAGACAGAGACACACAAGATGTGTGTGTGTGTGTGTGTGTGTGTGAGAGAGAGAGAGACAGAGACACACAAGATGTGTGTATGTGTGTGTGTGAGGGAGAGACAGAGACACACACTATGTGTGTGAGAGAGAGATGCAAGCTCCCTCCGTCCTGAGCCCAGTCGTGCCCCCCACCCTGCTCTGTGGAGATGGGGTAAAGGAGCGGGGGGGGGGGGCAGGAGAAGGGGAGAGGGGCACACCCTGACATTAGCTCCCCTCTTCCCCCCCCCACTCTGCACAGCAAGCAGGAGGCTCCCAGGAGCAGCTCCGAGGCAGAGGGCAGGAGCGGTACATGGCAGTGGGGGGAGGGACAGCTGAACTGCCGGCAATTGATAGCCTGTTGGGTGGCTGCTGCACAGGGAACTTAGGGGAGCTGATGGGGGGTTGCCAGTCCACCCGGGTTCGAAGCCCTCCAAGCCCCCAACGGCTAGCTCCAACGGCTGCCCTTCCTGCAAGCAGTGGGCATAGCAGGCAACGTTACAAGGGAGCACTGCGCGACTTTAAACGAGCATGTTCCCTAATTGATCAGCAACATAACAACGAAACAACGTTAACCAGGATGACGTTCAGTGAGGAGTTATTGTAATAATGTACAGCACTGAGCACAATGGGGCCTCGGGTCAGGACTGGGGTTCTTGTGTGTTACCGTGATACACCTAATAAATAGCAATCAGAATATACAGCAGCGAGCAAAGCGGGGTCCTGGGCACTGTTCCCTCTAAGCTGTGCGTGTGCGCGCGCACACAGATCCTAAACCCCGCGCACATGGCGAAACACCGCGCGCACAAAAATTTGCACAGAAGCACAACAATTTGCACAGAAGAAACTTTTTGCGCACATGGCCTGTCAAAAATTAGAGGGAACATTCCTGGGTTGTGACTGGGGCTCTTGGCACTGAAGTCATTATCAGCAGCATCGTGACTCATAAATAAGACAGAGGCGAGCAGAGCAGGAATGCTTACCGCAGAGAGTCCACAGCACAATCGAGTGAAGTGAGCAAACAAGACTGACTCTCGCCATGGCGCGGCGCAGCCTGCGTCTGCAAGCGAAGGCCGGACGGTCTCTGAAGGGCTGCCTCCTGCCCCAGGCGATCCGCTGAACGTCAGGAATGAAGGCACAGGGCGCGATTCCCCTTTCGCTCACCCCGGTATTGCTCAGGCGTAACTCCGGGCTGGTTCCGAGCTCTCATATCCTATGTCATTTAATAGCCAGGAAAGCAAAGGGGTTGCAGAAGTATTTGGCAGGGTGCTGTGGAAATGCCTTTAACAAATGCAGACCTGGTTTCTCACTGATGCTCACACGCCCCTTTCCCTGGGTGCAAATTACATTGAATGCAATTCCGTAGCAGGAATCCAATTCTCTCCGACATCCCACAGGAAGCTAAAATGAAGTACTACCCCTCTAGAGCAGTGGCTCTCAGCCTTTCCAGACTACTGTACCTCTTTCATCAGGGGTTCTCATCTGAGGGGGTCACGAGTGTATTACATGGGGGTGGGGGGTTGTGAGCTGTCAGCCTTCACCCCAAACCCCGCTTTGCCTCCAGCATTTATAATGTCTTTTTAAAGTGTTTTTAGTTTACAAAAGGAGGGTCGCACTCAGAGGTTTGTTATGTAAAGGGGTCACCAGTGCAAAAATGTGAGAACCTCTGCCTTCCAGGAGTCTGATTTGTCCTGCGTACCCCCAAGTTTCACCTCACTTAAAAACGACTTGCTTACAAAATCAGACATCAAACTACAAAAACGTCACAGCCACACTATTACTGACAAATTGCTTCCTTTCTTGTAGTTGCCATATAATTATAAAATAAATCAATTGGGACACAAATACTGTACTTTCTTTTCAGTGGCCAGTATGTAGAGCAGTATAAACAAGTCACGGTCCGTATGAAATTTTAGTTTGTACTGACTTTGCTAGTGCTTTTTATGTAGCATGTTGTAAAACTAGGCAAATGTCTAGCTGAGTTGATGGAAGACCTCTGCGTACCCCTGGTTGAGAACCGCTGGTCTAGAGAAAGGGGATCGTTTTTCTAACATAAATAGAAAATGCGGGGGTGTTTCTGTGCTGGGAACTGAGGGCTTGTGCCTCTCCCAGAGAACGAGTCCTCCCGATCAGACCGGAGAGCCTCCCCCGATGTCCACATGCTGCCCGGGGTCCTGCAAAGAGCGGCCTCACCCTGGCTAACTCGATGGCCCGTGTGGAGCGTTAAGAGCAGAGCCCAGCTCTGGGCCATTATTCATCGGTATGTGGAGTTCAGGACACCTAAAATGGCTGCTCGTCAGCAGCTGCTACACTGCCTCTTTGGCCTTCCAACAACCAGCCGCCGACAAAACGAGACCCAAAGCCAAGAAAGGCCACTTACCAGCTTCCCTCGCGGGAGCTCCAGGTGCCCCAACTCTGCAAAGAGCTTACAGAATCGTCTGTGTTCTCTTTCCCGTCGCTCTCATGGCCTCTCTCCCACCGACGCCGAGCAGGGTGAATCGTCTGGAAAGTGAAAGCAACTGGCAGGTTTTTTTTCCTGTTTGTCTTTGAAAGCAGCGAGCAAACAGCTCAGTTCCAGCGCTGCCGGCTCCCCAGCCAACGAGCCGGGACGCCGACCCCAACCAAGAATCCTGAATGTCGCAGATGGCGGGTGATGAGGGGCAGGTCTGCACTAGAGATTGACATCGGCGCAGCTGCACCCCTGTAGCGCATCTGGGGAGACCCTCTAAGGCGACGGGAGAGAGCTCTCCCCGTCGGCTTCATGACTCCACCTCCGTGAGAGATGCTAGTTACGTCGGCGGGAGGCACTCTCCCGTCCACACAGAGCTGTCTACACTGGGGTGTGTGGATTTTCACACCTTCCCCCTCCCCACCCGAGCGGCGCAGTAAGTGTGTAGTGTAGCCCTGGCCAAAGAGCTGAAGGTGACGCTGCAAAATTTCCTGGGAGGACCCCCTTTGACTCTTGCCAGAGGGTTAACACGTGCCCTAAAGGGGTCCCCTGGCAGAGAGCTGGGTTAGCATGCCCCAGGCCGGCACTAGGGGGCGCTGTGCTGCAGGGGGTAGGGCAGGGACTCTCCCCTAGCAGTCGGGGCTGCCCCGATGCCCCAGCATGGTGCTAGGGGTCACCAGTCTCCATGCTGTGGTGTTTCCAGAGAATCGTGGCCATGTCGGGCTGGATGAGATCATCACGTCCAGCCCCCTGTGCCGAGGCAGGACCGAGTAAACCCAGACCTGCCCTGCCAGGGGTTCGTCCAGCCCCAGCGGGGCGATGGCCTCGCTAGATGTGTCATTTGTGGGTCGCGGTGGGTGGCCAGGAGAGGTGGCAGGGAATTGTCACTCTTAGCTGACCACTTGGACACTTGTGTGCCCCCCACTTTCTTGCCGGGGCTTTAGCTCTCTCTGGAGTCAGGTCTGACGGGGGCGGCCCTAGTCCTGGGGGGCCAACGGGGAGATGCTCATGAACTCCCTCCCAGGGGTCACGGTTTCATAACCCCAAGACATGTGCGATTTCACCTTTGCCTGTTAGCTGCTGGTTACAGGTGTGTGGGTGCGTTTGGTGTGTTGATCCTGGGCACAACGCTGCCTCTCTCAAATGCAGAAGAGAACAGTGCCTCTTTGACTAAATCTGGAGGGGGCTGCATGGGCCTCGCATCATTTATTTATTTATTAGGTGCATTATGGTAGCTCCAGGGCGCTCTAATCATGGGCCAGGACCCGCACTGTGCTAGGCGCTGTATATCATTATTGCTATTTATTAGGTGTATTACGGTAGCACCTGGGAACCCCAGCCATGGACCATGCCACAACCCCATTGTGCAAGGTGCTGTACATAATTATTGCTATATATTAGGTGTATTACAGTAGCACCCAGGCACCCCATTGCTTGGCCCGGACCTCACTGCGCCAGGCGCTGTACGGACACAGACCAAAGCCAGTCCTTGCCCCAAAGACCTTCCAGTCTAAGAGAAGAGATGCCAGCTGGAGCCAGCTGGACGGAAAGGTGAGGGCAAGGAAATCACAAAGCTGGTATAGCCCAGAAGGATGTTTACTGGGAGATCCCCCCAAGCGTGAAGGAAAGTGAGGGGGATCACGGAGGGGCTTGTCTGGAAATGTACCGAGTGGGCGATGGCGGCTGCCGGCACGGGCCGACCCCATGCAGGAGCGCGAAGGAGAGACGAAAGGCCAGGTGGGGATTGGCCGCGAAGGCCCGTCAGAGCGAAGAGAAGCAGCTGACGTTTGAGGAGCTGGAGAAGGGGGAGCCAGTGCAGGGCTGCAAAGCAAAGAGGGGTGATGCAGCCAAAGCGGCGGGCTCAGGGAGCGATCTCGGCAGCAGCTTTCTGAATGCAGTGAGCAGGGCAGGATTGCGTTTGTCAAGGCTGGAGAAGGGGATGTTGCAGCAAGCGAGAGGAGAGCCAGGAGGAGAGATTTAGCTCCGTGGTGGGAGGGGAAAGACCATTGCTAGGGCCTCTGCTTTTCAGGGGATATTAATTTCATTTCTCAAGGGTTATTATTTTGCAGTTCTATGTAGAGGTCCAAAAATTGGACTTTCTCTTTGTATATCCTCCAAAGAGTAATGTCTATTGTATGCATTGCTCAGAGTGGATACTTATGTTTGGCAGAATTCGGTTTTTCTTCTTTTTATAATTTCAGCTAATAATATTGATGTTTCTTTTTAAGCCTTTTGTTCGATTTACATTTTCACAATTGCGGGAAAGTATGAAGGTGGGGGGGATCAGACAACGATTATTTAACGACAGTAGATGCTGAGATTCAAAAAGTAACAGCTTTATAACCATTGAAACACAAATTGTCAACATCCCATGTCAAAACATACCAAGTAAATCATCTTAAATCAGGTTTCAGAGGGGAGCCGTGTTAGTCTGTATCAGCAAAAACAACGAGGAGTCCTTGTGGCACCTTAGAGACTAACAAATTTATTTTATTTTTCCACTCCATGCATCTGATGAAGTGGGTTTTAGCCCACGAAAGCTTATGCCCAAATAAATGGGCTAGTCTCTAAGGTGCCACAAGGACTCCTCGTAGTCTTAAATCAAACTCTGATAAGTTCTCAAGCAGCGTTTCTCTGACTCTGCTCGTCTGTACATTTCAATTATTATCGATGGAAATAGTTTTTCGTCCATTTGTGGATGTCTGGTGAAATTGACATTTACCCATTTACCAATAAAAACGAATCCTTCCAAGCCTATATACAATGTAACGAACAATCTCTCTTTGTAATGTTTCCTGGTGCGCTTTTACTGTAGTACTGTTTCAAACAGCACGATGGCAAAGAACACTAGCGAGCCTCTAGTGTGCACCAGCAGTGCCTACACAGAGAAAGTAACGTGCCACATGACCAAGCGATTTAGAAACCAAACCCCTACAGTCAGCGTTACCGCTCGGTGTAGATACAAGTAAACGTTTCTGGTGTTTGGCGGGATGTGTTGGATAAACACCATTTTGGTTTTGTACCAGTTCAAAGAGCACAGTGATTGTCTTGGTTCACCCACGTAGTTGTTATTGCTCAATATGCTACACAATCTGTCCCAGCTAATTTCATTTAGCTGTGATATTCTGATACTTTCCCAGAACTGAAGACGCGCTCTGTGTAAGCTCCGAAGCTGGTCTCTCTCCCCAACAGAAGTGGGTCCAATAAAAGCTATTCCCTTCCCCGCCTTGTCTCTCTAATATCCTGGAACCAACATGGCTACAACAACGCGGCAAACAACACCATTGTGTTGTCATTTTCTAAGATAGCACAGTGTAGTCTTGTTAGCTGTACAAATAGCCAATCCCTCTTTGAATCTTGATAAACTCTTCGCCTTCACGACGTCATGGGGTGGTGAGTTCCACACGCTGTGTGAAGAAGGAGCTCCTTTCTTTGATTTTGAATACCCAACCTTTACTTTTATGAAATGCCCCCTTGCTCTTGTGTTAGGGGACAGGGAGGACAGAAGCTCCTGATCTTACTTCTCTGTCCCAGTCATATTTTACTGACTTTTATCCAGTCCCCTCTTATTCGTGTCCTTTCTAAGGGAACCAGGGGTGAAAGTAAAGCCGAAGACTTACCGGTATGGGGCCGGCTCCGGCCCCCGGAAGGGGCGGGGCCTCAGGCAGAGGGGGTGGGGCCGGGGGGGTCAGCATCCCCCAGCCAGCCCTTCCACGCTGCCTGGCCCGTGCCGCCTGGGGCTCCAGCAGTGATTTAAAAGGGCCTGGGGATCCAGCAACCACTGCTGTTACCGTGGCAGCGGCCGGAGCCCCGGGTCCTTTTAAATCGCCAGCCCCCAGGCAGCTGCTCCCTCCCCCTCTTCACGTCGGCAGCCGTGGGAAGGGGAGGAGGGCAAAAGGGGCAATGACATTAAGGTCAGCTGGGTTCGGGCCGGTACTGGCGGCCCCTTTTTACCGGTACACCATACCGGCTCATATCGGCTTACTTTCACCCCTGAAGGGAACCCTACATTTTTTCAATCTCTCTCCATAGGCATGTTTTTCTCATCCCTTGATCATTCTCATGGTCCTTCTCTAAACCCCCTCTAGTTCTGCCAGGTCCTTTTCGAGATTTATATGAATACTTTCGGTATTATAACTTGAAGCTAGGGCTGGTTTCTGACTCTGCATGGCTGCTTTTCCCTTGTGCAAGTTTTTTTGGGGAACAAGAGCTCTGCCAGTGAAACGACTCCCAAATTCTTGCTGTAATATTTTCTCTAGGCGGGGGAAGTCGTGCCGGCCATATTCAAAGTTAGACAGGAGAAAAACCTGCGGGGAAGTCACCCCTTCTCTGTGCAGGTCTTTCACGCAGGTGTCTCTGATTTTCTGCAGAATTCGCTCTTCGTTATAGGTAGAAGGCCGATTCCTCCGGGCAGCAAGCAAGTTCCTGTCGACCTTGGAGCGCACAAAATAAACCTTCTTCCCCGCTCGCTGGATCTTCCGGGCCAGGCCAGCATGGGTGGCTGTGAAGTGACGGGAGGAGAAGATAAGGAACGCATCGTACTGGCTAATGCTGAAGAGATCGAGGTCCGTGTCTGACTGACGCGTCATCCACCTGAACCCCGGCAGGTCCCATATTGTAACATTGGGCTGTTTGGGAAGCCGGTAAGAAGTTGGTACCATTGTCGTTTCCACCACCCCAGTTTTAGCAGCACCTTCCTCTTCATCACCCAGGCCTCTAATGGCATTGACAAAGGACGATTTCCCAGCGCCCGTCTGCCCCAGGAGAGCGACGCTACGCGTGGTGTTTTGTGATGACCCCCCATCCTCCCACCCTGCAGAATCTGCTTCAGAAAGGTCACTCGCGTCAGAAGTAAACTTGTAGATCCAGGAATCGGCGCTATCCCAGTCAGAGCCCAACCGCCGGCTTTTGAAAAGGAAAAGAAACAATTACAGTTGGCTTTAAAATTCCCTGTCAAACATGAAACTCTCAACTCTTATTTCAGCCTTTGTTGACATTCCGTAGGGGGCTGGCTGGGCTGTTCCCCACGCATGGCTGGGACATGGCTGTGGGCTGCCAATTCATGATACCTGGGGGGGCATTGCCACCCTCTGTCATTTACAATATCCAGTACATGCCCATATCTGTACCTGCCCCTACCTGAAGCTGCTCGCTTGTTCTCCAGAATCGCGGTGTGACGGGGTAGACTAGGCCCTGAGGCCCCCTGCTGGAGGCCTTGTGGTCTTGCCACACCCCGCCCCAGAAAAAAAAGAGCAGTAGAGAGGTCCTCCAAGCAGGCTAGAGTGGCTGCAGGGGATGCGGCCAATCGGGGGCCAGGAGGGTCCTATAAAAGGAGCTGCAGACCAGAGCACCAGGCAGGTGCTGTGTGGAGCTCAAGGAGTGAAGACGGGCCGGCTGGCAGAGTAGCGGTTCTGTGGGCAGCTCAGTGTGGTGAGCTCACGGCAAGCAGGACAGAGCCCTGAGCTGAGGGCGAAGATGGCGCAGGGCTGTGGGGAAGTGACCCAGGGAATTAAAGCAGCTGTGGGACTAAAATGAATGGACGCAGCAGACAGCTGCTAGCTACAGGGTTCCTGGGCAGTAGTGGGCAGGCCTGGGTCCCCCCCCCCCCATTAGCCGGGGGGGGGGGGGGGGGGGGAGAGAAGGCCTGGACTTTGAGGTGCCCCAGAAGGAGAACTGAGCTGTGGTGACCCATCTGGAGCCAGAAAGGCCCGGAGAGGGTGAAGGCGTTGCCTCCTGGGAAGGAGCCCTGGGGCACCGCTCTATTCCAGAGCGGGGAACAAACTGAGGGATGTTACAGAGGGCCCCGAGAGAGACACCCCCCCACCCCCGTTGGACTTGTACCCCGGAAGGGGTTTGTTTTATTTCTCACACACACAGTGTGTGTGACTCGGCCGGAGGGCCACCAAAAACAAAGAAGAGAGTGCAGGCACATGCACTCCGCCAGGGGGTGCTCACGAGGGGTGAGTGCATCCCGTTACACACGGCTTTCCTTTTCCTCTTTGAAAGTAACTCTCCAGCTGTTACGCTTGTGAAAACAACCTCAAAATAATGAGCCGAGGGTAACGGATGGCGAGATGAGTCTACAGACAGCCTGGACAACAGATGTCAGAGGAGGGACTCCCCAAGTGTAACTGATACAGCAATGCCTGCCTGAGTCTGCAGAGAGCCCGAGACCATTGCTGGCCTAGCAGGGGGCTGCGGGTCAGGATCGAGGAGCACTGGCAGAGCTGTGGAGGGAGCCCAGGGCTGGAGTAGCAGGGTGGGCTGCAGGTCAGGACTGAGCTGTGTCTCTGCCTTTTTTTAGTGTCTCCTTCCCTTGCCTTCTGCACACACAAGTTTGATTTACACATGGAAGTGACACATAGATCACCCCCCATCCACAGCCCAGCGTGGCTGGGAGCCAGGAGACAGCGGGGCGGGGGAGGATTTCCCTTCCTAGCCACTAACAGACCTCCTTGATGCTTTTATCTCTGCTCCAGACTCTGTGGGGAAAGCTATTTGCAGCGTTCTGAGCTCCCCTGTGACTGCCTGCCTGGGCTGGGGAGTTCGCTCCCAGCTGCAGTGCCGAGATACTCTGGGGGGACAAGAAATTTACAAACCGATCCAAGACCAGAACCTGGTCTCCGAATGTCTCAGCTGAATGTGATGGTCGGGAATCGAGGCCTGTGGCAGAGCCGGTCTCTGAGCGCAGCCACCCTGGAGTAGGCAGCCTAATTGGCTACCCCGTCTAGGGTGACCAGATGTCCCTATTTTATAGGGACTGTCCCGATATTTGGGGCATTTTCTTCTATAGGCGCCTATTACCCCTCACCCCCGTCCCGATTTTTCACACTTGCTGTCTAGTCACCCTAACCCCGCCTGATTAGCTGGAAGTCTCAGCAGACCAGCTCTGAAGAAGCAGCAGTTTGCGGGCTGCCAAGCACCCAGCCTTGAAAGCTTTTATTTTTATTTTTTTTTAGCAGATTGTGCAACCAGGAACCAATCACGCTCTCCGGCGGCAAATTAAATAAGGCAGCAGCCACCACCTGGCTAGGCCCCAAAACGAGCAACAAGCTGCTTAAAGAAATGCCTAAGCAATTACACACACAACGAAGCCCATTTACGCTTGCTGGGAGCGGGTGTGGCAGCTTCATGGCACCTGCTCTCCAGCCTGGCTTCTCCCCAGGTAACCTGGCTCGACCTGCAGCCCCAGTTCCTGATTTCTGAGGTGGAGCAACACACAAGACCCAGAACTCGTATTAGAGTCCAAACACAGAGCGGGGCTGCTTATGGCACTGGGCACTGCGCACACCCCGACCGAAATCAGGGCTGCCTATTGCTGGGCACAGCATGGAGCCCAATCACGATCCAGGGTCCCAGGGCGCCGGGCGCTGCACAAACCCAGCGAGAGACATTCCCCTCCCCCTAAGAGCGCCCGATCTATTTAACATCTTCATTTCTGATTGGGAAGACGGGAGCAGCTTGTTAGTTACATGCCTAGATACGAAATTGGGAAGACGGCAAACACGTGTGCGAAATAATCCACAGAGATCTAGAGAGTTAAGAAAGAAAGAGAGCTCTGTGAAATAAACATGCCTAACTCATCTTTTGAATCAGTTTTCCTTCTTCAGTGAAAATAGCGCTGCTTACAAGTGGGACTTTACCTTTTTCGCTAGGCTTCCGGGCAATATTGCTGGGAACCTTTTCCCTTGCAGGAGACTTTCCACGGGAGAATTTTGGCTGTTCAGGCTTCTCCCATGCGTGTCTTTCATCCCAGGCTGGCCTCTAGAAAAGATTCACATTGGAGTGAATAGAAAGGAATCGGCACAACTCTGATTGCACTAGCTTGCTAAAAATAGCAGCATGGCTGCAGGGGTACAGACAGCGGCTCAGGCTAGCTGCCCCAGGACGTGTCTAGGATCTTGGACAGGATTGTATCAGGGGGCAATGGCTTGCGTCTCTGTGGCCCCGCTGCTAGGGGCTAGCTGGATCGGAGCTGGTATGTGCACCTCTGCCCACGCTGGGAATGATACATCCCAGCTGCAGTGTGGATGAAACCGGAGTGAAGGTAAGAAAGGCATAAAACCGTATCCTCCACCAGAAGGCCTTGGCCAAACCTTGGGGCCGGTGAGCGAGGCAAGCCTGGGAAGCCGTAGGCTGAAGCAAGATCCTGGTTCCTCATTTCTTCAAATTTAATCTCACCAGGGAGGGAAGCAGGAGGCCTTTTCTCCTCCTTTGGGCCTGGCTGTAGATTGCTTCTGGCTGCACTGGGGAGGCCTAATCCAACAGGCTGGTGTTTTCTGTGTGCGGTACCGTGACGGCACAGACTCTATCAAAGCACACTGGGTGGGGCTGGTAAGAACTAAGGCTCTTCGTGCCAGCCCCCGCCCCCAGCCACGGTCTCTTCACCTCAGCTTCACTCCTCTGACTCCCTGTTCCCCTCGGCACCCCCGTCTCCCCTTGTCCCTTTCCTTGTGCTAACGAAACACACCTAGTTTGTGGCCATCCCATCACTCGCTCCGCTTGTGTGTTCTCCCCCTTCCCCGACTGTGTCTGTCTGGCCTATTTCTGGCTGTCTCCAGCTGGTGTCTCTTGGCTTGGGGCAGGGATTCTTTGTTCTGTGTTTGTGCAGTGCCTGGCGCACTGGGGTCCTGGGTTGGGTTAGGGGTGCCTGGGCACTACCGTGATACACCTAATAAAGGGCACTAATAATGTACAGTGCCCACTGCAGTGGGGCCCTACACCAGATTAGGGGGTGTGTGGGTGCTACCGTAATACCCCTAATAAAGGGCACAAATAATGTACAGTGCCTAGCACATTGGGGTCCCAGGCCAGGTTAGGGGTGCTACCATAATGCACCTAAAAAAACAATAGGTTTTTATTATTAGGGGTTAGACTTGATGACCTTTGTGGTCCCTTCTAACCCTATGGGTCAAGGATTCTATTATTATTATTTCTTATCACAACATTTCAATTTTCTGCTGTAATTTTCTAAACAAAACAAATTCAATTCAAACCAAATATTTTCATTCTCAAAAGGTTGATTTGTTTCCCTTTTTTAATTTTCACAGAGTGGGTTTTTTCCCCTTTTTTGGCACTCCCCCCCCCCCCTCCCGTTTTTGGCATTGGATAAAGGCGGGGAAAAAAAATGTAAAGTATGATAAAGTGAAGGAAAACCCACTTCTCCCACCTTTTTTAGTGTTTTCCAGCTAGAAGACAGTAAGGAAGGGATTGAAAATGTATTTTTTCCACAGTTTACCAACTTTTGCCAATTGGAAAAGAAAAAAAGGGGGGCGGGGTCAACGTGGCTGAAAACCCAAAAAAGGAAAAATGTGTGTTTTGAAAATCACTTTCAGTACAAAAAAAAAGGCGTGGTTTCCAAAACCATTATTTTTTAACCTGGAAAGTTTAAAAACCGGAAAACTTGACCAAATGAAAATGTTCATTTTGATCAAAAAGCCATTTTTCATCCTAAAAATGTTTCAGCGGTAACTTTTCGACCAGCTCTGATTAGACTTCACCTTGAGCAGAGGCGGATTAAGATTTCATGGGGCCCTGGGCCAGAGCAAGTGGGGGGGCCTCTCACCCCTTCCCCCTGCAGTCCCACCCCCATTCCGCCCCTGCCCCCCACTGCCCCTCCCTGTTCCACACACAGTCATCCCCATTCTGCCTCCCCCACTGCGGCCCCCCCAGCGTTGCTCCTTTCTGCCCCCCCCCTTCCCATGGCCCCGAGACCGAAGAATCTCTCTCCCCCTCCCCTGCCATAGCCCTGAGGGGCCGTAGGCGTAGTTTGACTTCTATATTTGGAGGGACAACGCGTACACATGCAGGCAGAAGCCAGTCCCCTGGGTTCACTGGCTCTCCCCCCCCCGCCTACAGTGGTACGTGGGCTGCTGATGCTGGGGTGGGGGGACAGGACGGCTCTGGGGCTGCTGCTGCCCAGGGAACGCCACACGCTGGGCTCCTGTTTCCCCCTCCCCGCCTATTCACGTATCCCCTTCTCTTCCCCATCCCCTCCCCCATCCCCTCCCCTTCTCTTCTCCTCACCCCACCCCCCTTTGCTATGCACCCCCCTTCCCCGTGGGCACTCAGGGTTGTAGAGGAAACAGACGGGCACTAGGGGAGGTGCCATCCAGTTGCTGAGGCAGGACCCTCCGCTCCCCAGGAGCCGAAACATGCGGGGGGGGGAGCGCTCACAGAAATTGAGGGGGGCAGTAACATGTGACCCCCCCCCATGCCTCCCCTCTGTTTGGGAGGGAAATTCCCCCCCTGCACCCTCCCAAGCTACACCTATGCCCGGAGCTACAGCTGGGGTCCAGGCACTGTGGCTTCTCCTGTGGGGGAGCAGGGTCAGAACACGGGGGGCCCGTTTTTCCAGGGCCCCCCAATTGGCCGGGGATCCTGGGCACAGGCCCCATCGGCCCAGGGGCTAATCCACTACCAATCTTGACAGATCGAAAGGAATGGGTCACAGAACTACAAATGAGTGGCTGTTTAGATGCAAGTGGTCATGACTTGATCACATTTGTCGTGTGCAATCAGAATAAAGTCCCAACCGGCAATATAGGTACAGGGTGTTTTAACAGGGCCCGTTTCTGAAAACAATTATGTATCAGCTGGGAGAAAGAATGTAAAGAGCAAACGGTGAATGATAATTGGGAACGGTTTAAGAACATTTTACTAGATGCCCAGAAAACCACAATCCCAGATGAGAAAGAGTTTAGAAAACCAGCCTGCTTAGAGAGGAAGTGAAAAAACAGCTTCAAACAATAATATATAACAACTGGAAGAAAGGGGAAGTTGATAGCAATGAATACAAATTAGAAGCTAGGCATTGTAGAAAATTGATGAGGGAAGCAAATGGACACAAGGAAAAATGCATGGCCTCTGGAATTAAGGCAATAAGAATAAGATCACAGTCTATAAATGCCTACACGGGGAATAGAAAACTGATAACAGAGGGCTCCTCAGTCGAGCAGAAAAAGGAAGTTGAAGCTAGACAAACTCAGACTGGAAATAAGGTTTTACAGTGAGAGTAATTAGTCATTGGAACAAATTACCAGGGGTTGTGGTGAATTCTCCATCACTGGCCATTTTAAAATCAAGATTGAGTGTTTTCCTAATGGATCTGATTGGGGCAGTTCTCTGGTCTGCGTTATCCAGGAGGTCAGACCAGATGATCAGAGGGGTCCATTCTGGCCAGAATCTAGTCATTTCTGAGCAATTATAAACTCCTCACAGTCCAGCTAGGTGCTGGGTACCTGCACCCTGACATTCGATGTCAGAAAACAATCCGCCATAAAAATTCTGGTGGAGAAGGGGAAGCAGGGAATTTTTTTTTATTATTTGTGACTGGAGACCGCTGAGTGCAAATGCAATTAAACAGAGGGGCTTCAAACAGGCAAAAGAAAAACACTCAAAGCAGCGTAAACCCTCCCCAAATCTGTAATGAAGACGCCTCCCAACAGACGCGCCAAGGAGAGAAAAATGTTTTGAAACTCACCTGCCGGGACTCTAGAGTCGGTTTGGTATCATCCACTCTTAAGTCCCACAAGAAATACGCTTCCGGCTGTGCTCTTCCCTCCACGTCATTTTTATCCTCATAGTCATCAAACAGACGCCTGTATGTCTGTTCAGCCTCCAATCCAAAGGCGTGTTTGGACGGCCTCAGTTTCCATCGGATGGGAAGACGATGCATTTTAATGATGATAATAAGCATTACCAACAGGGAAAGAAGAAGAAGAAAAAGAAGAGGTACCGAATAGAACCAGACACACCTGGCCTCTGTAAGAAATCGGGGTGGGGGAGGGAAGAAAAATCCACAAAACTGAAAATGCTTCTGTGAGCGCAGCAGGGTCCCAGGACACCACCACCCACAAGAGCGGTTGGGAATTGCAGACACCTTTCCCACGGCCACGAGCCCAGGGGATCTCCAACATCATCAGAGCTTCACAGAGAGATCATCTCTCGGACACCTCTCCTCCCATTTGCCCATCGGGTTCCCCCCTTTCTAATTGCTGGTAACCAGACCCGTGAGGAAGCCACGCCCCCTTCTCCATCTCTTCCCACCAAGGCCCCACCCCATTGCTTGCTCCTCTCACTGGATTGTCTCAAGGGGCCCGCCAGCAGGTAGGAGGTGGCCTTGGGTGAGCAGGGGCTGGCGCGGGGTAATGACCCGGTGCCTCCCTCCACCCCGTGGTAACCGGACTTTTGGTTTGGGTGCCATTGAGGGTTGCCAGGTCCCAGAAAACCACCCAGACAGCGAAGCCAAAAACCAGACTGCCTGGGTAAAAATAAGATGGGTGGCAACCCTATTTGCCTGTGCTTGACCCCTCTGACCCCTTCCCCTTTGTTACCACTGAGATTCACTAGCGATCACCTGGGCCCCATATGTACCATCTCGCTGAACCGTCTGGCTCTGCTCCCCTATGGGTTACGGTGATATGAGAACCCACCGCCATGTGGAGCAGTTCCTAGCATCCCAGCTGCCCGGACCCTGGACTTGTGCGGTGCCCTGTAAGAGGAACCCTACCTTTCTCCACAGCCACTCTCATCCGCACGGAAAACCTGCCCAGTTCGAGCTTGACATGGCAGGTGTAGACCCCGTTGTCTGCCAGCCGGCCGTTCTTGAGTCTCAGGGACGCGATTCCCTCGTGGAATCTCTCTGGATACAGCTGAGTCCGGCCCCGGTAAGCCTGGTTCTGTCTCTGCATCTGGTCCCTCCCATTATAGTACGTGTGAACCAGGAGATCCCGTCCCTCCGCTGTTTCCTTCTTCCAGGTGATGTTCAACAGCTGGAGGTTTCGCTCAGGTTCGAAGGAGCAGCTGAGGGTGACGTCATCCCCTTCCTGAACTACAATGGGTGACTCTCGTTGTCTTGCCCCTTAAGGAGAAAAATCAATGATTTTTTGTTGAATTTTTCAGACACCCATGCAGACCCGACATGCATACGCTGTAGTCTAAAAAGTAACCACAACACAATGCTTCTCTGTTGGTGTTTCCCCGGGGAAGCAGCCTGCACCCATTTTCCATTCCACCCCAAAATCTGTAACTGCCAAACCTGAGAGGATTAGCAGAAGGGGAGATGGTGGTTAATGCTGGAGCTAGTGATGGAGGGCGTCAGAGAAGCTTCGGTATCAAAGCCATGGATGCACCAAGACAGCGTGAGAGGATTTCCAAAGGGATTCAGGCGCCTACAGATGCAGAGAGGTGCTTTTGAGAATCCCTCTACATGCCTAAATCCCTCGACTTCAAGGGGAATTAAGCAACAAAAAATGGGGAAAAAAATGTGGGCGGGGTGTGTGTGAAAATTTGCATTTAGTTGAAAAGCTGTTTTCCACCCAACAAACGCTTGGACAGCATCATTTCGACCAGCTGTAGCAAAGCCCTTTGTAGGAGGCGTCATACTTAGCACTGTCAGCGACGTCTCCTCAGACCACGTGCCCAGTTCAGAGTTGACGAAGCAGCAATAAGACCCCTCGTCCTGAATGTGAACATCCCTCAGCCTCAGGGACGCATCCCCTTTGGCGAATCCTTCTGGATCCAGCTGCGTCCGCCCCCTGTAAGCCTCAGCTTGTTTCTCCGTTCCCAAAGAGTAGCTGTGGACCAGCAGATCTGGTCCATCAGCTCTTGGCTTCTTCCAGGTGATGTTCACTTGTTGATTTGCTGCCAAGCCGAGTGTGGGAAAGGTGCAGCTCAGGGTGACGTCCTCGCCGCAATGAGCTGTGGTGGGTGACTGTGCCACAATGACCCCTGAAAGGAAAGCAGGGGTCAGTATTAGAGTGTTAAAATGACAAGCTCTCTCTTTAATGGGTAAGAGGTTTCCAGGTCCCACTCAAAAGCTGGGGGTCTGGAGGGAAGTGTGCGATCATCAGTCTGTCTGCAAAGCCTAGAGTAAGGTGGGTTGAGTTATGCCTCTCTGCCTTAGGAGCAGCCTGCTTTGTCTCTCTCTGGTTTTGGTTCCTCTGTGTTAGGGTTCTGGATTCTAAGAAATAAGTTTGTGTTATGTCACGATCTTCCCGTCAGTGGATTTGATGTTTGTTTCTAACTTCTCTAGTTGTATGCTTTCAACATAACATCTTTCACTTTCAGATCCAGTCTCTCTCCGCCCTGATTTTTCGGCTCTGATTCCCATTGACACTGAAGTTGCTTTGTGCCACTCTGACTGCATGAAGGGATCTGGGAAATGGGTGAAAATTGCAGGGCCAGTGTGGGGCTCAGGGGAACCAAGAACCGGAAGCGTAGATGTTAAAGCCAGAATGGACCATTATGACCATCGGCACAACACAGGCCAGAGAAACCCATTTCCTGGCCTGCATTTTGCTAGGCTAAGCAAGCCAAGCCTTTCCAGTCACCTCTCATAAGATCAGCTCTCCATTCCTCTGATCATCCTAGCAGCTCTTCTCTGCACCTGGCCCAGTCCCGATTCATCTTCCCTGAGCAGAATTGGACACAGTTTTCCAGATGAGGTCTCCCCAGTGCCTCGTATGCTGGCATGAATGTTTCTCCCACAGTGTGACAAGGGCAGCATGTTACAGGGACCAAAATCATTTGGAAGCGGGGAGTGTAGGGGAAGGGGGAGAAAAACAGTCACAGCTCCGGGCCAGAGGTAAAATGTCTCCAAATCCAGACGGGACAAACAGCAAAACATTTTGTTAATGCTAGGGTGAACATATTTTCCCAAAGGGAAAACGGGACACCGCATGGGGCTGGCCCAAGGCCCCCTGTCGCCCACCCGCGTGGGGCCAGCCTGAGGCCTCCCTCAACCCCCTGCATGTGGGGCCGGCCCAAGACCCCCTGTCACCCGCCCACATGTGGCTGGCCTGGCCCCAGCCGCTCTCCCGAGCCCTCCCTCCCATGCAGGGCTGGCGTTGCCACTCGTCCCCCACCCCCACTTTCCCACACATTCCTCTGCGCCCTGCTAGGGGTCGCTCCCCCACCTTTTTGACACAACTGTGCATTTGTCCAATTTGCTCTTGCCAACTGAGCCCAGACAGGACTCAAAAATGGGACTCTCGCGGCCAAAGTGGGACGTATGGTCACCCTAGTTAATGCAGAGTTAAGGGTGCCCAGTGATAGCTCCTGCCTTACCAGAATGTCGAGTTCAACAAAACTCAGGCTTCTGAAAACCAGGAAATACTGAGTTAAGGTCAACACCTACATAACCTTAACTCTGCCCCCCGGGAGTTGGCACAGGAAGAGAATTATTGGTGTGCACGCTAGTTGCCTTCAAAGAGTGGGCCGTAGCTGCATTGAGCAGCGGAGGGACTAGTTGGAGCAGCATGGGAGAGTGGTGAGTGTGATGTGCGGGAGATCTGGGACCGAGCCCCGCCACGGGTGTGATCAAAGGACCGAGGCACCTGTGTCCAAGCCTGCGTCATTCCAGTCAGAACTATACTGAACTGGGGACTTACTGTAGAGGGTCCACAGAGTGAGCGAGTGAAGTGACAATGCGGAGCCGGTTCCCATTACGCTGCAGGCTGTCGGACATCTGCAAGAGAAGGAGCAACATGCTCTGACCGGCATTCGGGCCAGGATCCCGCCAGTTTGAACGCTGCCGAACCGATTCTCAGCTCAGCCCAGCAGGGTCCTAGCGAAATGTCTCTACAAACCTAGAGACACGAATAGAGACTGAAGCCAGGTCTACGCTACAAACTTACATCGATCTAACCACATCTCTCAGGGGGTGGGAAACATCCACCCCCGCCCCCCCCCCCCCCCCGAGCCATGCAGTTACACCAACTGAACTCCCGGTGTAGACAGCGCTAGGCCTGGCTTCCGTAGACGTAGCTACTGCCTCCTGGGGTCTTACAGCGAATGTGATTTACATTTACTCCCATTTTAAGGCCCCTTTATACTATCAAAGTGGTGTGAAGTGCCCTTTGAGAACCCAGCACTGCTATTCTGATCGGCTGGCACTTTTTACACTTAGTTTGCACCAGGGTAAATGAGGACCCAGGGTGCAAGGAGAATCCGGATTTGGATTTTGCTACACGGACTTTGCTATCAAGTCTACACGTGCGAGGGTGTAATTCTGAGTGGGGGCCATGGCTGAACAGCCACGCAACGGTGTAAGTGCCACCCTGTGCTGCAATCACACCTGCATCTGGCTGTTTAGACCAGAGGTCCCCAAACTGTGGGGCGCGGAGGAACGGTTTGGGGGGGGGGAGGGCCAGCCCCCACAGGGATGGGGAGGAAGCAACACCCAGTCCCGCTCTGCCCCCATCTCAGCTTCGGGCCTGCCACCAGCCTCAGCCCCTGGCTGTGGCCCTGCTCCCAGCACCAGCCTTGGCCCCCTTACCCCATCCACATCCCCCCCACACCCCAGAGCTGTGGCCATGTTCCCAGCCCTGGCTCTGGGGGTGGGGGGCACAGACAGGGTAAGTGGGGGATGTGACCCTGAAAAGTTTGGGGACCACTGGTTTAGACACATACTGGGGATCCAGGGCTTCTCCCCCTCCCTTCCGCCTAGCCACAAAAGTCTTCCCCCATCTCCACATGTTGCTTGGCATCATCACCCCACAAATTCTGAGATCCCCCGACTAAATCCGCGGCCCACGTGACACTGTTACAGCCGCGACCCCGTTAAAACAGCAGAGACCGGTTCTGTGCAGAGCCATTAACGTGCAGTTCAGTGCTTAGCAGCCATTTTGGAGGTGCCGTTCAGCCGGCCTTAGAACGGCATTTTGGAGAAAATCCCAGCAACAAATCAGCCCCAGGTGGCAGGGGAATGTCTTACCTTCCACCCCAAAGGCCTCAAACCCTCCGATCGTCTCGGTGTGCTGGGAGAACTGGAATGATCCCTGTTTGTTCCCCGGCACCCGCCCCATCTCTCCCCCTACGAATGCAGCCTCTGAGGAACAGGGAAAGTGAAAGCAAACAGGCAACCGTTTATTGAAACAGCACAAAATACACACAGCAGCGCTGGGCAGCCAGATGCTTTAGCTAAAGGAGGCCCAGACCCGGAACGTGCGTCCTGAACGCCACAAAATGCCGAAGCCCTAATGTTCGCGGATGGCGCTTTATGGCTCCGGGACAGGAACCTCGAGGCCTTGTCTAGACACGCAGAAGTTACACGTCTTCCGCGGCTTCATTTCAATTGCTTCTTAAATGCTTCAGCTCAATCAGTGACATCGTTTTAACAAAGGAACGTAAAGTTCAACCGCTTCGGCGCTGTTTCGTCCCGGTAAAATTGTTGCCCAGATGTCCCGCAAGGTTCCCCAGGCGCACAGCAGCCTTGAGCTCAGATACTCAAGACAAGCAGGGTGGGCAGCACTCAGGACACCGGAACATTTAAGGTGGCTCCGGGGTGTGGGGTAGGTGACTCAGTAGGGGGCGCTCTCCCCTTGCAGTCAGTGCAATGAACCAGGGCAGCGCTAGGGGCGCTGTGCTGTGGGGGGCTCTCTCTTGTGGCAGGCAGGGCTGGTCCTAATACCCCAGAAAGGCACTAGGGGGTGCTGTGCTACACGGGGGTGGAGTGGGGGGGGCGCTTTCCCGTGGCAGTCAGGGCTGGCCCCAATGCCCCGGGGCGGCGCTAGGGGGCGCTGTGCTGCAGGGGGCGGGGTGAGGGGCCTAGCAGACCTTTTTGAGCACCTCTAGCAGTTAAAGGGTTACTGCGTTCTGTACGTTTGCGGGCTGCTGAGCTCGGGTTTCCTGTTTGTTCTGAAGGGGAAATGGGTGGGAACGTGTGTTCAGAGCCCTCTGCAGGCTGCAAATGACATAAACTCAGGGCTTCCAATTCCTTCTCATCATTGAAAGGTGCAGAACTCATGGGTGATTCACAGCTTTTTTTCATAAGGGATGTTCCCTTTTTTTGGACCGTATTGTGTCTCCATTCTCCTCCTGCCCCCAACACACATACAACGCGTCTCTTGAATTTTTTATGATATTTGCATTTCAAAACACAAAATCCTGAAATCACAGGGCTAGCAAGTGGTGTTACCTCACACATTTATTAGCTTCTGATGTATTATTTTGTCCCTCATTTGGGAGTCTACTCTTGGACATTGGCTGGGTGAGATGAAGCTGTTTGGGGAATTGGATAATATCCAAATGAACAAGAACCAGGAGTAAACATTTCAAAAGTGCCTTAGGAGCTAAGGGCTGGATTTTCAAAGGTATTTAGGTGCCCGAGGATGCAGAAAGGCACCTAGTGGGGTTTTTGGAAGTGCTCCAGCAGGGTAGCTGCCCAACTCCCATTGATTTCCAACCCCTCTTTGCGTCTTTAGGCACCTAAATAGCTATGGAAATGTAGCCTTCAGTCACTTATGAAAATAGAACGTTGGCACCTAAATCCCTTAGGTTTTGCTATGACCTGAGTTAAACAGCCTCCATTCTCTACGTGCTCTCTCTGCGAAGTCTCCATTGTATCCAGTTCATGGGAAAGTCCTTGGGAGCGTGGATTCCCTTTAGTGGACCATGAGAGCATCTGGCGCCTCCATTGCTGCACCTGAAAGGCTGGTTGTGGGTGTTCCCAATAAGGCAGCCCTCCCCTGAAACCTTCTGGAAAGGATTGCAGAGAATTTCCACGAAAGTTTCCTAGAGATCTCCAGGGAGGCTTCCTGGGCCATCCCTGTGCACATAAACAGCCTTTTTTGGGGGGAGAACCCTCTGCATAGCTGGGGCGGCCACTGGGAATCAGATACCCACTGCACCTCATTTTTCCTTCATATTAAACATAAAATATAAGGGCATGTAACCCCTACACTTTCACTGGAATTGCTTCCTCACCAGAGGTGCTTTTCCCACATCATGCCTGACCACGATGCTGTTCTGGGAATGGCTGGACTGCTCTGGGGTTAAAAATAGCTCCTGGCTCTTAGGAACAATGGATCCCCCTCTCGCCTGCCTCTCATTCTCCTCCTCCTGCTCTTTGTCCACAGTGTCCTCCTCGTTGTTGCCTGAGGTGACCCGGGGCTCTTGGGAGGTATCCATGCTGCGTTTTGGGGGTAGTGGTGGGGTCGCCACTGAGAATCGCACGCAGCTCATTGTAGAACCAGAATGACTGTTTGCCTCCCTTGTCTTCTGGTACCTCTACCTGCTGAAGAGCTTTGGTTTTCATGCGGCTCTGTTGCGTGTCCCAGGTGTAGCCTGTCTCCCCCGTGCCCCATGCAATCTTTGCGTAGATGTCGACATTTCTTCGGCTGGATCAGAGCTCTGCCTACACAGACTCTTCTCATAGCAATAAGATCCACGGCCTTCTGTGTACTCCAGGCTGGGGCGCGTTTGGGGCGTTGAGCTCGCCACGCTGATCAAACAGGAAACGGGAATTCAAACGTTCCCGGGGCTTTAACCGGGAAGGGGCTGTTGCCTGTGGCTTTAACCGGGAAGGGGCTGCCGTGCAGCAGAGCTGAAAACGATCTCCAGAGCGGTCCCAGCAGAGCATTGTGGGACACCTCCAGGAGGCCAATTCAGTCGACTTACACAACGCTGTGTCTACACTGCCTGTCTGTCAACATCAAATTCATTAAGTGATTATGTCAACGCTACATTAGGTTGGCGGAAGGGACCTCGTACTGTAGATGCATACATTATTAGATCGCCGTAAGGTGGCTTCCTTTGACCTAACTTTGTCGTATAGACCAGGCCTTTATTAATTAATACAACGGGAGCTTCACCGCCGCTCATCAGCAGGTCTGCACCACCCTAGCGAGATGGCCCAGAGGGCAGCTGACAGTCTGGCCTGGGATCCAGGCCACCTGTGGGTGGGTGTGTTACTGGCTGGTTTTCCAGCTGAGGCTGGTGTCCATGGAGTGGAAAAGGGAATGGAGCCAGAGATCAGGGGGACAACATAGAGTCCAGAGAGAGACAGGCAGTATGGGAGGGTGAAGAAACTAGGGGCTGGGGGCAGCAGGGATGGGCAGGAGGGGTCTGGGACAGTAAAAGGGGCAGTGGCATGGGGGATGATTTGAGGCGGGGGGGGATGGGTTGTTTTTATGTGTGGCAATTTGCACCCCTCCCCGGGCGCAGGTCAGGGTTAGGAGTAAGGGAAGGAATGACCGTGGCTTGGAAGCCAGGCTCCCAAGCTCTGTCAAATGACAGGACCCCTCGTTCAAGGAGACTCTCTGAAGAGCCAGAGGGGAAGCTGGGGCTGGGGCTTCGCAGAGCAGGGGGCTCCTGCCTGGGACCCTTCACTCTGAGGAGGGGTGTTTGAACACAGAAACCCCTGTGGGTGGTGTCGGGTGAGGAGGCCTGAAGAAGGGAAACTGAGGCAGGGTGCTGTGGAGCTGCTATGCCCGCAAGGGGGCACTCAGTGGGCAGCTGGCCTGGTTACCTGGGGGCTCTGGGGTGCGAGGAGAGGGCACAGAAGTTGCTGAGGGGAGTTTTGGTGGTGGTTTTGTCAACAAGGCGAGGTGAATGTCCGGGCAGTCACGTCCCCTGTTCTCTTACTGCGCTCACCGCCAGCTGCAGGTAACTTCCAAATGGCGCCTGTGCAAAGCCGAAGCATTGGCCTGGCTTGGCCAGTGTTGCTGACTAATTGCCAGGTGGAGTGTGACCCTGATAATAAAACACCCGCACTTTGCTCCCGCCTCGTCACAGGAGAAAGCTGGGAGCTGCTGTGACTGCAAGGAGCTTTGAGGTACCTGGGGAGGGGAGGGCGTTGAGGGGCGTGGAAGGGGGTCACAAGGGGAATGATGAGGAGCCGGGGAGGTGGCCTGAGGGGCCGGGTGGGGCAAGGCAGAGTTGTGGAGCTCTGAGGTACCGAGCGGGGAGGATTATGTGGGGGGAAGATACCGAGGGACTAGGCAGAGTCTCAGTTACACTAAATCCCCTTCATGCTGCCCGAGCGGTGAGACGAAGCATCACTGAGATTTCGGACCCCGCTTTCCTCACCACAAAACCCAAAGGCTGTTCCTGTCATTTACAAGACCAGAAAACGAGGCATTAAGGACGTGAGAAATCTCTCACCCGCCGCAGAATACCCATAAAAATACAACCGCCGGGTTGGGCTGTTTAATCTCCCAGAGATTTAAAACCCGGAGCTGGATTGGAACCAGCGCTGGGGAGAGGAAAGGCCCATGTCTAGGCCTGGCAGAATTTTTATTTTTGTTTGATATCACTGTTTGTTTTTAAGCATTTATTTTATTGGTGTTGATTTCAGCTTTCTCAGTTGTGCACAATTATGGGCTTTAAGGATGTTTATCGATTTAAATTTTCGCAGTTGCGGGAAGCCAGGGAAGGTCAGACAATCGGGGGGGAGGGGGGGGATCAGACAATAATGACAGTAGATGTTGAGACTCAGAACTTTGTAGCTGTTAAAACACAAACTGTTGACGTCGTGTGTCAAAACTTTGACCTTAAATCGAATTCTAATCAGCTCTGAAGCAGCATTTTCCGTACTTTGCTGATCTGTCACTTCAATTATCGATGGAAATATTTTCCATTCCCAGCTCTCGTGAGCCAGCCAACGCCCTGGGGAACACAAACCAAACAAGGCACGTTCTCTTGGCCCTTCCTCCTATTACAGCGGGCCAGTAGCTCTGCTAGAGTTAAGGTTTAGACCAGCTGTCGGTATTTCTAAGTGCTCTAAAATTTGCCTGGTTAATTAGATTGCCTTGAACCAGGGTGTTCCTAATGGAGGTACTGGCTAGGGTTACTGATCCAAATCTGGGGTCATTTAAGCCAGGGATTCCCAAGATCCAGTGCTCTCCCCTGTGCTCTCCCCTCGAGACCCCCTCGAGAGGTCATATAGTCCAGTTGCCTGCACTCATGGCAGGACTAAGTATTATCTAGATCATCCTTGACAGGGGTTTGTCTAACCTGCTCTTAAAAATCACCAATGCTGGAGGTTCCTAATGTCCAACCTAAACCTCCCTTGCTGCAATTTAAGCCCATTGCTTTTTGTCCTGTCCTCAGAGGTTAACGAGAACAATTTACCTCCTTCTTCCTTGTAACTACTTTTATGGACTTGAAAACTGTTATGTCCCCTCTCAGTCTTCTCTTCTCCAGACTAAACAAACCCACGTTTTTTAATCTTCCCTCATAGCTCATGTTTTCTAGACCTTTCATCATTTTTGTTGCTCTTCTCTGGACTTTCTCCTATTTGTCCACATCTTTCCTGAAATGTGGCACCCAGAACTGGACACCATGCTCCAGTTGAGGTCTAATCAGTACGGAGTAGAGTGGAAGAATTACTTTGTGTGTCTTGCTTACAACACTCCTGCCAATATATCCCAGAACGATGTTTGCTTTTTTTGAAACAGCGTTACACTGCTGACTCATATTTGGCTAGTGGTCCACTATGACCCCCAGATCCCTTTCCACAGTGCTCCTTCCTAGGAAGTCATTTCCCATTTTGTATGTGTGCAACTGATTGTTCCTTCCTAAGTGGAGTACTTTGCATTTGTCCCTATTGAATGCCATCCTATTTACTTCAAACCATTTCTCCAGTTTGTCCAGATCATTTTTAATTTTAATCCTGTCCTCCAAAGCACTTGCAATCCCTCCCGGCTTGGTATCATCTGCAAACTTTATCAGTGTACTCTCTATGCCATTATCAAAATCATTGATGAAGATATTGAACAGAACCGGACCCAGAACCGATCCCTGCGGGACCCCGCTCATTATGCCCTTCCAGCTTGACTCTGAACCACTGATAACTACTCTCTGGGAATGGTTTTCCAACCAGTTCTGCACCCACCTTATAGTAGCTCCATCTAGGTTGCATTTTCCTAGTTTGTTTACGAGAAGGTCATGTGAGACAGTATTAAAAGCTTTACTGAAGTCAAGATATACCACATCTACCACTTCCCCCCTATATATGACGGTTGTTACCCTGTCAAAGAAAGCTATCAGGTTGGTTTGACACGATTTGTTCTTGACAAATCCATGCTGACTGTTACCTATCATCTTATTATCTTCTAGGTGTTTGCAAATTGGTTGCTTAATTATTTGCTCCATTATCTTTCCAGGTACACAAGTTAAGTTGACTAGTCTGTAATTCCCCAGGTTGTCCTTATTTCCATTTTTACTAGATGGGCACTAGATTTGCCATTTTCCAGTCTTTTGGAATCTCTCTTGTCTTCCATGACTTTTCAAAGATAATTGCTAATGGCTCAGATATCTCCTCAGTCAGCTCCTTGAGTATTCTAGGATGCATTTCATCAGGCCCTGGTGATTGAAGACATCAAAATTGTCTAAGTAATTTTTAACTTGTTCTTTTTCTATTTTAGCCTCTGATCCTACCTCATTTTCACTGCCATGCACTACATTAGACACACAATCACCACCAAACTTCTTGGTGAAAACCGAAAGTAAGAAGTCATTAAGCATCTCTGCCATTGCCACATTTTCTGTTATAATTTCCCACCCCCTTCATTGAGTAACAGGCCTACCCTGTCCTTGGTCTTCCTCTTGCTTCTAATGTATTTGTAGAATGTTTTCTTGGTACCCTTTATGTCTCTAGCTAGTTTGATCTCGTTTTGTGCCTTGGCTTTTCTAATTTTGTCCCTACATACCTGTATTATTTGTTTATATTCATCCTTTGTAATTTGACTGTTTCCACTTTTTGTAGGACTCTTTTTTGAGTTTTAGATCATTGAAGATCTCCAGGTTAAGCCAGGGAGGTCTCTTGTCATACTTCCTGTCTTTCTTTCGCAGTGGGATAGTTTGCTCTTGTGCCCTTAATAATGACTTTTTGAAAAACTGCCAGCTGTCTTCTATTGTTTTTCCCCTTAGACTTGCTTCCCACGGGATCTTACCTACCAACTCCCTGAGTTTGTTAAAGTCTGCCTTCTTGAAATCCATTGTCTTTATTTTGCTGTTCTCCCTCCTACCATTCCTTAGAATCATGAACTCTATCATTTTGTGATCACTTTCACCCAAACTGCCTTCCACGTTCAAATTCTCACCCAGTTCCGCCCTATTTGTCAAAATCGGATCTAGAACAGCCTCTCCCCTGGTAGCTGTCTCCACCTTCTGAAATCATTTTTTTTTATTTCCACCTTCTGAAATAAAGATTTTTTTATTTCAGAAGGTGGAGACAGCTACCAGGGGAGAGGCTGTTCTAGATTTGATTTTGACAAATAGGGCGGAACTAGGTGAGAATTTGAAAGTGGAAGGCAGTTTGGGTGAAAGTGATCACAAAATGATAGAGTTAAAGTCCCCCAACACCACCAAGTCCTGTGCTTTGGATGATTTTGTTAGTTTCATGATCATTTTCACCCAAGTTGCCTTCAACTTTCAAATTCTCAACCAGTTCCTCCCTATTTGTCAAAATCAGATCTAGAACAGCCTCCCCACTAGTAGCTTTCTCCACCTTCTGAAATAAAAAATCGTCTCCAATACATTCCAAGAACTTGTTGGATAATCTGTGCCCTGCTGTCTTATTTTCCCAACAGATGTCTGGGTAGTTGAAGTCCCCCATCACCACCAAGTCCTGGGCTTTGGATGATTTTGTTAATTGTTTAAAAAAAGCCTCATCCACCTCTTTTTCCTGGTTAGGTGGTCTATAGTAGACCCCTACCATGACATCATCCTTGTTTTTTAACCCTTTTATCCTGACCCAGAGACTTTCAAGAAGTCTGTCTCCTATTACCAACTCAACCTCAGTCCAAGTGTATACACCTCCTCCCTTTTTTCCCTGCCTGTCCTTCCTGAGCAAGCTGTACCCTTCTGTATCAATACTCCAGTCATGATACCAGTTTTCAAGTACATAAAAGGTTGTTACAAGGAATCATAGAATCATAGAATCTCAGGGTTGGAAGGGACCTCAGGATGTATCTAGTCCAACCCCCTGCTCAAAGCAGGACCAACCCCAATTAGATCATCCCAGCCAGGGCTTTGTCAAGCCTGGCCTTAAAAACCTCTAAGGAAGGAGATTCCACCACCTCCCTAGGGAACCCATTCCAGTGCTTCACCACCCTACTAGTGAAAAAGTTTTTCCTAATATCCAACCTAAACCTCCCCCTCTGCAACTTGAGACCATTACTCCTTGTTCTGTCATCTTCTACCACTGAGAACAGTCTAGATCCATCCTCTTAGGAGCAAAAGTGTTCTCGTTAGCCTCTGCAGATAGGACAACAAGCAATGGGCTTAAATGGCAGCAAGGGCAGTTTAGGTTGGACATTGGAAAAGACTTCCCGTTGGGATGGTTAGGCACTGGAATAGATTCCCTAGGGAGGTTGTGGAATCTCCATCACTGGAGGTTTTTAAGAGCAGGCTGGACAAACACCTGTCAGGGAAGGTCTAGATAATACGTAGTCCTGCCATGAGTGCAGGGGACTGGACTAGATGACCTCTCGAGGTCCCTTCCAGTCCTACATCTACTATTTTGCCAAGTAGTTTTTTAATCTGGTTATTGCAGTTTAGCAAGGGGAGAGGGATAAATGGGGTGATTGATGGGGAGGGGTTGGAGTCCACCTCAGGGGCAAGGGGTGGGGATTAGAAGGGTGGGATGCTAGGATGGGTGGCATGGAGGTGAGTGGCAGGGAAAGGGGGAGGGATGAGGGGTGAAGGAGTGTGTCGGCCCCACATAGTCTCCTCCCAGGTGTGTACCAGGATCTGAGAGTGTCGGAGTCCTTCTCCCGACCACCCCTCATGTCAGCCGGAATCTGGGGGGCCCTGCACTTTAGAGGTGCCTGCCCTCTATGTGGGAATTGGGAATTAGGAGCACTTTGATCTCAGGGAGTGGTCTGAGCCCCTCTCCCTCCACCCCTGTGCCTGTGCTGGGTGGTCCTTGGCTTTTACTCCCATCTCCAACACATCCCGAAAAGCAACTCCAGACATCATCAGACGCCCCTCATGGCAACCTCCTGCTCTCCTGGCTCCGCAGAGCAGCACATCTGATGGCCCCATAGTCTACTCCTAGGAGAATTCTGCGCCCAAATATTACAAATATGCACAGCTCGTTAATTTTGTGCACACACAGTAGCGTAGAATTCCCTCAGGAGTAACAGTCCCAGCACTGGGGAGGTTAACCCGTATTCACAGTGCTTAAGGTTTGTGCACCATGGGGACGGGGATGAAATTTTCAGCGCACGTGCTGGTGGGGGCTGCAAGTCTGTAAGTTGCTACATGAACAGGTTTATATTTTTTAAGGCTACATTTACACTAATCGAAACATGCCTTTTCCTTGTCTTGTCTTGGGAAGAGGGAATCTCTTGTAGGTGCCATGGATATGGAGCTAGTCTCAGTGCTCATGAAGGGTATGGAGTCTGTCTCAGCGCTCATGAAGGGTATGGAGTCCGTCTCCGTGCTCATGGACGCTCTGGATCTAAGGTCGGACCCAAAGGAATTCTTCAATGGCTCCATAAAGGTGTTTGAGGAGTTCATGGATCTTTTCAAAGACAAAGGACAGGCTGAAGTGGCTTCTATAGCGCAGGGGGAGCTGGAGTCGTTCGAATCCACCATGCTCAACATTGCAGTCACGGGGGAGACGGGTGCCGGGAAATCGTCCTTCATCAACGCCCTCCGGGGACTGACCGCTGAGGATGACGGGGCTGCCCCAACTGGGGTGACAGAAACAACGACGGAGCCGACTGTTTATCCCTATCCTAACCACCCCAACGTGAGGCTGTGGGACCTGCCCGGCATTGGTGCCCCGGATTTCCAGCCAAAGACATACCTGCACAAGGTGAACTTCAAACGCTATGACTTCTTCGTGATCATCGCTTCGGAGCGCTTCAAATGCAACCACGCGGCCCTGGCCCGGGAGATCGAGAGGATGGGGAAGAGGTTCTATTTTGTGCGCTCCAAGGTGGATGAAGATTTGCGCAATGAAGAAAGGGATCACCCTAGAACATTCAGTCAGGAGAGAGTCCTGGAGCGACTCAGGATGGACTGCAGGAAACACCTGGAAAGGGCAGGGATAAGCAACCCAAAGATTTTCCTTCTTTCCAGCTGTGAATTCACCAAGTATGATGCTCCTGCCCTGCTCAAGGCTTTGCAGGATGATCTCCCAAGTCTGCAGAGACTTGCCTTTCTGCTCAGTCTACCAAACCTGTCTGCAGAAATCATAGAGGAGAAGAAAGCTGCCCTGAAGAAGCTGATATGGCTAATCTCTCTCCTGTCGGCTTTAGTCAATGTCATTCCTATCCCGCGGCTCTCTGTTGCTTGTGATATTAGCATCCTGCTAGGATCCATGAGTGCCTTCTACAAGCACTTCGGCCTAGATGATGGCTCCTTGGCTAATCTGGCCAGGCAGACTGGGAAACCGATAGCGGAGCTGAAGGCTGTTATCAGATCTCCTGAGGCAAAAGAAATAAACAGAGATGTTGTAATCAAACTGCTGCTAAAGGAGGAGAAAGGTTTACCTAGATTAACTGCAAATCTACCAGTGGTTGGTCCCATGTTAACTGCGGGAATCTCTTTTTTAACCACCTACTTCATGCTGTTGAGCTTTCTCAATGAAGTGGCTGAAGATGCCGAAAGGGTTCGGAAGGCCGCTTTGAAGGAAGACGGGAAACAGCTTAAATGATCAGCAGACGTGTTCATAAATGAGACACCCAATCCCAGCGGAGATTGGGCCACCACACCGCCAAATGTTAAAAATCAAGCCAAAAAGAAGCGGCTTTTCATTCTTTAATTTCCCCCAGTGAGTCGGGTTTCTAGGCTTTCCGTTGGACTTGTTAGGGCAGCCAAACCATTTGTCTAAAACAGGAAAACCAACAAAATACACCAAGATCCTCAACTAATGTAAATCAATGTAGCAACCAACCTTGCCATCAACTAGTGTCTCTTTAGTACCCGGCCTGCATGACCGTCCAGTCATTGCCTACAGCAGACTTTGTGGACTTTCAAACGATGCCTTTGATTTGAAGAACTGAAGACGATGGCTAATTTGTGTGGTAGCAGCCGGCTTACAAATGAATGAGGGTGCTGGAACAAGCATTTCCCAGTAATGTCACCGGCAGCATTCAAAAATCACCATTCAGGCCCCGCAAAATCATACGATTTTTTTAAATGTTTGGCTTTTTTTCATTTGCCTCCTGTTTTGAGGGTTTGCTGGTCACCTTGTGCTGCCGTTCTGCACGACCACTAAAAACTAGGGCTAGAAACTTCTTCTTTTTTAAAATAAAAACTGAGATTCTCCCATGATCACACGACTCCAGGAAGCTTTAAAGGGAACTACCAATAATTGCACGAATCACAAGCGTTTGCAACACTCATA
The DNA here is from genome assembly GCA_033296515.1 of Macrochelys suwanniensis. NCBI lineage: Eukaryota > Metazoa > Chordata > Testudines > Chelydridae > Macrochelys > Macrochelys suwanniensis. Next base: position 1,709,595 of record CM065795.1, read on the forward strand.
TATCGACTGTAACAACGCTGTGTTTTGCATCAGGTGATCCGAGGAGCAACTGAATCATATCATGATCCCAACAGCCTGTGTGAGCAATTGGACAATCCAGCGTATTGCTACAAGTTGGATGTAGAAGCTAAATTCTAGATCAGTGGTTCTCAACCTTTTTTTCTGGTGACCCAGTTGAAGAAAATTGTTGATGCCCGCGACCCAACGGAGCTAGGGATGAGGGGTTCAGTGTGGGAGGGGGCTTTGGGCTGGGGCAGGGGGTTGGAGTGCGGGAGTGACGGCGGTGGGATGGGGCTGGGAATGAGGGGTTCAGGGTGTGGGAGTAGACTCTGGGCTGGGGCAAGACGTTGGGGTGCTGGAGGGGGTCAGGGCTCTGGGCTGGGGGTGGGGGCAGGGATGAGGGGTTTGGGGCACAGGAGGGGGCTCTGGATTTGGGAAGGCTCAGGGCTGTAGCGGGGGGTTGGGGTGTGGGAGTGGGTCAGGGCTCTGGGCTGGGGGTTCAGGCTCTCGAGTGGGGTTGGGGATGAGAGGTTTGGGGTGCAGGAGGGGGCTCCGGGTTTTGGGGGGGCTCAGGGCTGGGGCAAGGGATTGGGGTGCATGGTTGGGGCACAAGCTTACCTCCGGGGGCTCCTGGTCAGTGATGCAGCAGGGGTGCTAAGGCAGGTTTCCCGTGTGTCCTGGCACCACAGACCACGCTGCGCCCCGGAAGTGGCCAGCAGCAGGTCCGGCTCCCAGGTGGAGCCATGCAAGTGGGTACTCTGGGCAGGGGCAGCACCTGGAGCCCTGTGGACCCCCGCCTAGGAGCCGGACCTGCTGCTGGCCACTTCCGGGGCACGGTGCGTGTCAGAACAGGTAGGGACTAGCCTGCCTTAGCCGGGCAGCACTACCGACGGGACTTTTAACGGCCCGGTCGGCGGTGCTGACCAGAGCCACCGCGACCCAGCGCCTTCCATTCCATGACCCAGTTCTGGGTCGCGCCCCATCGTTTGAAAACCCCTGCTCTCTATAATCTATAGCCAGTGCAACTGCATTTATGCTGTATCAATAATTAGTGTGCTTGTTGCTTTATGATTACTGCTCATGCAGATATAGTCGTATCATGTAATAAATTCACTTATAACCCAAATTAAGCCTTGGTGTAGATCATGACGACAATGGTCAGAGAGAAAAATCCAGTGGCAGGGAGTCCCGTGGGTTAACCCCGCTAATTCCCAGTGGCAGGGAGTCCCACTGGTTAACACCATTAATTCCCAGGGTCAGAGACTCCCTCTAGTTAACACCGTTAATGCCCAGTGGCAGGAAGTCCCGTGGGTTAACACTGCTATTTCCCCAGTACCATGACAAAACGCTTAAACATAGCTTTCAACACAAGGCTTCAGTGAGACTGCTGCTCAGGGGTTTAAAGTTCTGCCTGCTTTTAAATGCTCTGCTGAACCAGGGCGTCAAAGGAAGGGGGCAGACAGTCATGCAGGGGGGTGCATCCTGTGATGCGCTTTCAGATCAGTAAGGAAATGGAAGGCGAGAGCAGCCTCGCGACTTCCCAACACGCCAAAGCTCTGTCTGGACTTGGGGGAAAGGGGGTGTGTTTGCTTTAAAACGGGGGATCTCATGGGTGATCTCAGCCCGCTGACCCACCTGCGTTAGGATGTTAACACCGGTGAGCTCCCACACGTTAACAACACCCCATCTGTCCTTCTAGTGCAGACAGAGCCCTAAAGTAAGTGTGTGTGTGTGTGTGTGTGTGTGTGTGTGTGTGTGTGTGTGTGTGTGTGTGTGTGTGTGTGTGTGTGTGTGTGTGTGTGTGTGTGTGTGTGTGTGTGTGTCCCTGCTGCCCTGTGCTGGAGCGGCTGAGCCCTGCAGAGTGTGTGTCTGTCTGTCTGTCCTTCTGGCCCCCTGATGGAGGGACGAGCTCCCTGCAGTGTGTGTGTGTGTGTGTGTGTTAGGGTTGCCAACTTCCTAATCTCACAAAACCGAACACCCTAGCCCCGCCCCTTCCCGGAGGCCCCGCCCCCCACTCACTACATTCCCCCTCCCTCCGTGGCTCGCTCTCCCCCACCCTCACTCACATTCACTGGGCTGGGGGTTGGGGTGTGGGGAGGGTGAGGGTGAGGGCTCTGGCTGAGGGTGCAGGCTCTGGGGTGGGGCAGGGGATGAGGGGTTTGGGATGCAGGAGGGGGCTTCAGGCTGGGGGGGGGACCGAGGGATTCGGACTGCGGGAGGGGGCTGCGGGTTGATGCAAGCAGTTGGAGTGTGAGAGGGGCTACGGGCTCTGGGGTGGGGCCGGGGATGAGGGGTTTGGGGTGTGGGAGGGGGATCTGGGCTGGGGCAGGGATTTGGGGTGCAGGGAGGCTGGGGGTACAGGCTCTGGTGTGGGGATGAGGGGTTTGGGGTGCAGGAGGGGGATCTGGGTTCGGGGGGGCTCAGGGCTGGGGCAGGGGGTTGGGGCTCGGTGTGTGTGTGTTTGTGTGTGTGTTTGTGTGCATGCTGCCCCCTGCTGGAGTGCCCCCTGCACTCTGGGTGCGTGAAAAGTTACTGTGAATCCTGGTGACTTCCTCATTCCACCTGTGCAAACTGAGTGCTCCCCCACTTTGCAAGCAGCTCCTGCCCTGTCCCTACCTGGCTCCAGCGCTTGGGCTCTGAGTGACGGGCTCCCGCCCACAGGCTAGGGGTGCAGCCACTCTGCTCCTGCTGCAGGTCTCTGGCCTTTCGTCTCTGCCCGAAGCCCAGGGTCATTCTGGGCAACTACTCCTCCGCCTCCAGGACTCCCATCTCCTGGGGCTCATCCCCTCCCCTCCCCATTCAACATCTGCAGGAAACCAGCAGGTGAGCTGCCAAGATGCCCAGGCTGAGGGGCCAGCAGGGCATAGGCCACACCTAGCTTTGCTCTGGCTTCGTGGCCGACGTTGCCTGCCCTGTCTCATAGGCCTCCCGCCGCCTGGCCAACCTCAGCACTGGGGTCAGAGGAGCGGCAGCAGCCACCCCACACGAGGCGAAGCGGATTCTGGCAGCGAGAGGGGACTACTTTGGAGAACTCTGCCAGAGCAACCCCATCCCTTGGCCCTAGACAGCTAGATGGGCCCATTGCCTTGGGCGCCTCCTGTGTTGGTTTAACTGGAGCGGGTATTGCTGTGTGGACACTCCTAGCGTGGAAGCAACGTGGCTAGAACGGAGTTAGCTATATTGGGTTTGTTACCAGCCATAGCTGAATCCACCCTAAGCCAGGTTTATTCCAGAGTCAGACCATCCACAGAGACTTGCACCAAAATACCCACATCACCACTAGGAATCCCGTTGATCTGCACCGTCTGCACAGGCCAGGCTGATCCTGCCCTGCCCCTGCGCACTCCCCCAGCAGAACACCCTCCCATCTATCTGCATCCAGGGAGCAAGTCACACCTGATCTTATCCACCGCTGAGCTACGTGGGAAATGCCCTGATAACACTGCTGCAGTGCTCTGTCTTCAGGAAACGGAGGCCAAGCTCTGAGAATGTGCCGCTTGGTTCACAGTGCAGCAGCGTCTGCCCAGCCGCACGGGTTCCCAGGAACGCATTGCCCGGGTCTTTGCTCTTTGCTCTGGCTCCCCATTGAACACAGAGTTTAGGCTCTGTCGTAAATATACAGCTAAGGGTAGGCTAGGATTCCTCCTTACCTGTAAGGGGTTAAGAAACTCAAGTAGCCTGGTTGGCACCTGACCAACAGGACCAATGGGGAAAGAAGAGACTTTCAAATCTTGGGAGGGGGGAAGGTTTTGTTTGTGCTCTTTGTTTTGTGTGTGTGTTCTCTCTTGGGACTGAGAGGGACCGGACAGAAATCCATTTCCTCCAAACCATGCTAAACCAAGTCTCCAATATTGCAACAAGTAAGTTAGTCAGGCATTGCGTATTAGGTGTTCTCTTGTGTTGCTTGTGAATTTTCCCTGTGCTAAGAGGGAGGTTTATTCCTGTTTTCTGTAACTTTAAGGTTTTGCCTAGAGGGAAATCCCCTGTGTTTTGAATTTAAGTACCCTGTAAAGTTATTTTCCATCCTGATTTTACAGAGATGATTTTTACTTTCCTTTTTTTAAAATAAAATCCTTCTTTTAAGAACCTGACTGATTTTTCCATTGTTCTAAGACCCAGGGGTTTGGTTCTTTGATCACTTTGTAACCAATTGGTTCGGAGATTACGCTCAAGCCTCCCCAAGAAAGGGCATGTACGGGCTTGAGGGGATATTTTGGGGGAAAGGGGAACTCCAAGTGGTCCTTTTCCCTGGTTCTTGTTTAAATCACTTGGTGGTGGCAGCGTTTACCTAATCCCAGGTACAAGGGAAAATTTGTGCTTGGGGAAAATTTTTAACCTAAGCTGGTAGAAATAAGCTTAGGGGGTCTTTCATGCAGGTCCCCACATCAGTACCCTAGAGTTCAGAGTGGGGAGGGAACCCCGACAGCCTCCTTGCCCTCAGTTTCAAAGCCCTGCATGACACTGGCCCCACACATCGGCTTTCTTCCTCCTCAGCCTTGACTTCCCACAACAGCTGCTAACTGAGGGGGGAGACTAACAATTGGGTTTGACAGAGTCCTCACGGGAACCAGACCCAGACTGCGCAGCTTGCTGGCAGAGGAAACCACCCTGGCCGGCCTGGCTGCCTTTAAAGCTAATGCAAAACCCATCACCGTGGCCAGCACCACACGCCAGCTCTTCGGCTTTCAGGAGCAGCCGGAGCCTGCCTAGGGCGAGCAGGGAAGAAAGACAGAGAGCTCCTGGATGCCGTTATGTTCTGCTGGGAGACACTCAGATACCACAGTGATGGGCCCAATGCAAGCACCCAGATGAGAGAAAATCATAGAATCATAGAATCTCAGGGTTGGAAGGGACCTCAGGAGGTATCTAGTCCAACCCCCTGCTCAAAGCAGGACCAACCCCAACTAGATCATCCCAGCCAGGGCTTTGTCAAGCCTGACCTTAAAAACCTCCAAGGAAGGAGATTCCACCACCTCCCTAGGTAACCCATTCCAGTGCTTCACCACCCTCCTAGTGAAAAAGTTTTTCCTAATGTCCAACCTAAACCTCCCCCTCTGCAACTTGAGACCATTACTCCTTGTTCTGTCATCTGCCACCACTGAGAACAGTCTAGACCCATCCTCTTTGGAACCCACTTTCAGGTAGCTGAAAGCAGCTATCAAATCCCCCCTCACTCTTGGATGTGAAATACTGCAACGTCAGCGTGGGAGCACATTACACTTGCTTTGAGCTCATGTACCTGTCTCTTTTCCTCAGCAGGATTTGACTTCCAATTTTTAAAGGTTGCCTTTTTGCCTCTGACCACTCTTGCTCTGTTGTTTAGCCACGGGGGCACTTTTTTGGCCCTCTCCCTATGTAGTTAAATTGGGGGTCCCGGGTAACATTGCCTTTGAGCTGCGATTACTCTGCTTCACAAAGCTGTACATGGTACACATTTCATTTCGGGTTGTGCAACTTCCTGCTGTGTATTTGAAACACCCTGGTTTGCAGGTCTGTTTCCTGCTAGGCTATGACGTGCTAACAAGGTGGAAAGCTACGAGGGGCTGATTTAATATTTCTTGACTGGAATGAGTAAAGGAAAACACTGCTTAGGGCCGTGGAATTTTGAGCCACTTTGCTGACTCCTGCTCCCCGGGAGGTGGCTGAGATGGGAGTCGACATACTCAAGCGCCTAGAGGAAGTTTTGGAATTAATTGATAAACGTAACTGTAACAAGTCACCGGGACCAGATGGCATTCACCCAAGAGTTCTGCAAGAACTCAAATGTGAAATTGCGGAACTATTAACTGTGGTTTGTAAGCTGTCCTTTAAATCAGCTTCTGTACCCAGTGACTGGAAGATAGCTAATGGAACGCCAGTATTTAAAAAGGGCTCTAGAGGTGATCCCGGCAATTACAGACCAGTAAGTCTAATGTCAGTACCAGGCAAATTAGTTGAAACAATAAAGAATAAAATTGTCAGGCACGTAGAAGAACATAAATTGTTGGGCAAAAGTCAACATGGTTTCTGTAAAGGGAAGTCATGTCTTACTAATCTATTAGAGTTCTTTGAAGGGGTCAACAAACATGTGGACAAGGGGGATCCAGTAGACATAGTGTACTTAGATTTCCAGAAAGCCTTTGACAAGGTCCCTCACCAAAAGGCTCTTATGTAAATTAAGTTGCCATGGGATAAGAGGGAAGATCCTTTCATGGATTGAGAACTGGTTAAAAGACAGGGAACGAAGGGTAGGAATAAATGGTAAATTTTCAGAATGGAGAGTCGTAACAAGTGGTGTTCCCCAAGGGTCAGTCCTAGGACAATCCTATTCAACTTATTCATAAATGATTTGGAAGAAGGGATAAACAGTGAGGTGGCAAAGTTTGCAGATGATACTAAGCTGCTTAAGATGGTTAAGACCAAAGCAGACTGCGAAGAACTTCAAAAAGATCCCTCAAAACTAACTGATTGGGCAACAAAATGGCAAATGAAATTTAATGTAGATAAATGTAAAGTAATGCACATTGGAAAAAATAACCCCAACTATACCTACAATATGATGGGGGCTAATTTAGCTACAACTAATCAGGAAAAAGATCTTGGACTCAGCGTGGATAGTTTGGGGCGGGGCAGGTAGCAAATACTGAAGGACTGGGGCGGGGCGAGCAAACTGACAGAAAGGGAAACCCTAAAGGGTCAAAGCAAGTGGTGGGTGGGGCAGGCTGCAGGGGGGTGGGCAAACTAACACAGGGGGGCTGGGGAGCACGGCAGGGAGGGGGCCCCACCAGCCATATGCAGCTGGGGGGAGGGAAAGTCCAAGGTGAGGAGACACGTGCGCCCCCGTGCACTTGTGTAACTCAGTCTTATTCCTGGTCACTGCTGCAACCAGTCCCAGGTGGCGAAGGGGGTGGGGGGACAGTCTGCCGCGTCAAGGGGCGAAGAGCAGGTCCAGGTGGTAAGCAGGGCGGTGGAGGGGGCGGCGGCAACGGTGGGGGTGGGGGGGAGCAGGAAGGGGAGGGCTCTGCACCTCTCCCCCGTGCTCCCCACACCAGCAACAGGAGTTGCCACCACCCCAGGAGCAGAGATATCAAAGTCACTCAGTCCGTGAACAAACCCCCTCCGCAATGTCCCTCAGCAGGTGTCCTCCTCTTCCTCCTCCTCCAGGACAGCAGCGTCTCCCGCACAGCAGCCAGCAGCAGTCAGCTGGCCAAACAGAAGCGGCCCCTAGGTGGTGGTGGGGCCCATGCTTCTCCCTCCAGAGGCACGGGGGGGCGGGGAGCGGGCGGGTGTTTGAGGCCCTGCCCAGCTTCCTCAGCCAGCTGCTGCTTTCACTTTCCCTGCGCGCTGTTCCAGGGAAGGGGAAGAGCCGGACTGGGGGTGGGACGGGGGGGAGTGGGATTGAGCCAGTCGAAGAGCAGAGGGAAGGGAAGAAAGAGGGGCACACAAAGAGTGGGGCTGGCAGGAAGAGGGGGACGTAGGAGCCCACAGAAGGCGAGACAGCAGCTGAGACACTGAGGGCGAGAGATGGGTGAGCAGAGCTGCGTGTGCCCAGAGCTTGCTGCTGCCCCTCTCCGGACACTAAATGCAAAACCGTACTGTGAAATGCCAATGGTAATGTCCAAAAACGGTTACTGTTCTTAAGGACAGTAAACCACACAGCCTCTGGATCAAAGGACTTGATTAGGGCTAGCATTTTGACCACTGTAGGGACACAAGTGGGTGTGAACCATCTGGTTTCTTCACCTGCCAAATAGGGGAATTGGCAGTGGAAGTACATCTACGTAGTTCTCCCTGTGTCAGTAAAGACTGGATAGTCTTTCCTATGTATGGGTTTGCCTGGTCTGAAAATGGGTCAACGGAGGCCACCGGACGGTTTGAGGGTGCTGGGTCTTGGCCTTCCACCATCAGCTCATTCACGCGTGCTCGGAGTTCCGTTGAGCCTCAAGCATCTGCTGCAGTGTTTTCAACATCATTACAACTGAGTCCTCAGTTTTGTGGGGAGGCGGTGACTTAGGTCTCTGCAGGCGTGAATTGTTCTGGGCGGCATCTGAAAAGAAAGGAACACGGTCCCAGGCCCCTACATGGGATCCAAACGCATAACCCTGCCGAGGGGCACGTCCACTCGAAGGTCCAGGGTTACTACGTGGGTTAGGGTCATTTTGCCAACGCTGGTACCTAGGGAATTTAGGAACACCTTGGCATAACCCTGGGGATCCCTTAATCCTCACGATGGGATTAGCTCGTGGTTCCTGAAGTATTGCAACAGGGGCTCCACACTGATCTATTTTAGGACCTCCCTGGGAATATGCCTTGGCCGATAAGGCTAATGCCTCCTTCAGAGAAGTGCTATCAGTTATATGCATGTTAACCTTTTCCTGCAAGTGGGGAAGAGAGTTACTGACCAACAAACTAATGTATGGTGGCTTATCTGTTTCCTCTTTCATGTGACTGTGTCATGTTGCCCTGAACCGCAGGTGAAATTGATGTGGGGACTCATTAGGTCTCTGCTTTAGGTTAGACAGGATGGCTACTCCAGCTTGCCGGGATGCAGATTTTGTTCCAATAGGGCTACTGTGTCTTTAAAAGATCTCTCTCCTACCCTAAACGCAGGTGGCAAAGTACTCCATAATATTCGATTCACTGTGAGTTGTAAGATTTTAACCCAATCTTCCCTTGGTAAGCCAAACTCTTTTGCTGTTTCTTGTACACGTTGTGCATGCATTGCTACCGAAGAATTCTCCATCATCCCTACTTGCTTAGCTACCAGATTTAGGGTCTTAATATCTGTAACAACTGCTACAGGGCAATCGGAATTAGAATCTGAGGATTTTCTCTCCGGATCAGAATCTGGCCTTCTATCTGAGTTTGAATTTATAATTTTTATGTTTTGACTTCTCCTACCCAAATCCACATTTTTCTTATCAGAGCTATGAGAACTTTCCTCTGGAAATAATCCTGGATGAGCAGGGTAACATTCCATAAAACCTTTACGTCCTTCACTCAAGGCATCTCCACACTGACTCAGGACATCTTTTAGTTCATTAAGATCTGGTGTAGTAGGGTGTTTTACCAGTACACCAGGTGATACCGGCATATACCAAGGAGGTGTAGAGGGTCCACAAAATTCTAGGGACCTAGACAATGTTGGTGATCACCCAAATGCAAAAAGTGTCCACCCAAAGGGGCTGGGTCTCCTGATCTATATGGTGCCAATGTAACATTGTGTGGAGGAGCAGGAATTGCATCCCTTGGTTGTGGTATCTCTCTCTGTCGTAACCTAGAGATCACTACATCACAGGCACTAGCTACTCGTGTCACCTGTGACACCGCATCTTCTAGTCCCTGACGGGTGAAAGTAACTTAAAGGACTTACCAATACTCCGGAGTCCTTAGGAGGGGGCGGGGCCTCTATAGGAAGATGCGGGGCCTTTAAATCCCTGGGCCCTTTAAATCAGGATTTAAAGGGCCCGGGGCTGGGGCTGTGGTAGCGGCGGCTGGGATCCCCGGGTCCTTTAAATCACTCCCAAAGCTACCAGCTGCAGAGATGGCTGGGAGCCCCGGGGCTTGGGAGCGATTTAAAGGGCCGGGGCTCCAGCTGCCGCTGCCGCAGCGGAGCCCTGGGCCCTTTAAATCACCATTGGAGCCCTGGGGCAGCCGGGAGCCCCTGGCCCTTTAAATTACTGCCCGAGCCCTGCTGCCGCTACCCCAGGGCTCCGGCAGCGGGGCTCTGGTGGCAATTTAAAGGGCCCAGGGCTCCGGCCGCTGCTGGGAGCCCCAGGCCCTTTAAATTACCCCCTGGGGAAGCCGGTCCGCCCTGCTACGGCATACCGGCTCTTGCCGTACGCGGTACCGGGGCGGACCGACTTCCTTTCACCTCTCTTCCCTGAACAATCAGTCTCTAAAGGCACTCCCTCTTCACTCGCAGGGGCGGACACTAACAGAGGAGAGGCTATTTCCTCCCCCTTTGCTCTGCTCATCTCATCCTTTACATCACTAGTCGCCTCCTCTATGGTGACACTCAATGTCACCTCCTGTGATGCCAAACTGGGATTTCCTTTCTCTATCTGCAGACTGCTAGTAGCTTCTGCACCGCTAACTTCGTCTTGACTCTCCTAGTGGCTCCTGAGACTCAGTCTCCAACTCCACTCCTAGAGGTACTGTATCAGCCTGCGCTAACCCTCTCGCCCTACTGCTAGTAATTGGCCCTGCAGGTTTTTCTGTCCCCGTCAGTTCCACCATGCCAATAGGGATGGGAACCGATTCTTTGTTCTCCTTTAACACATCTTTTATTGTTTTCAACTCTTTGATTCTTTCCAACAGCCGACCACGGTCTGATTTATAGCCGTCCAGAGATTTTAAGCTGGCATCCACTCACTTCTGCCAACAACATGCTTCCTTTTCTGCTTCCTGTACCTGGTACCTCCACCGTTTTAACGTTGTCTTTCACTTCTGCTTCTTTTCGAAATGTACTGACCGCTTCTCTGACACTACATGTAGCCGATTTGTTAAATCCTGAATAACCTTTCCTCCCTCATCCCAAGTTTGCTGGGCTTTCTTGAGTAACTCTAATTTTTTATTCAATTTCTTTCCCAGCGAACTGCAAGCCACGAGCAGATATTTAACAGCTATTTCCGTTACCAGTTTAGCCTTTTTTTTTCCTGCTCTGTTTTTACATCAAACACCTCCCTTACAAAACCGCATGGGTACAAAGCTCAGAGATTATCTTGATATGTCTCAGCTGAACTAAACCTTCATGTTCCTGAATGTATTTTCTGGCAACGTTTTCTAAAGCCAGACTGCGGGCAACTTTAACAGACTCTACTCTTGCCCTTGCTCCACTCATCTTAACACGTAACATAGAACTCATTTCAATTCTACAACTTCACTATTGACTAGCCTATGTAATAAATTATATAATGAACACTCTGCTGTTCTTTACTCTGAAACTGAAGATGTTCCTTCACAGAAACAACAGGAAACCACACCCAAAACCGTTTTTTACACTTAGTTCAATAAGTCCCAAGTAAATGATAAAGGAATGGGGGCGCGTTCCCCCTCTTCCCTCAATGGCTCGTAGCTGATCGAGACGTCTTTTTCCTCTGTCAGGACCTTCCAAACAGCTGGGGGAAACTGAGGCAGACGGATCAGAGGTGCAGCCTGGGAGAGTTGAGAGGACTGAAAGAAGGTAGGTCGAACCATACATGTTCTGAGTTACTGCGGCCTTTTGGCGGCAATTAATCCATAGATTTATCAACTCCCCTGCTACTGCTAATATCTTATCGGTACCATTTGTTATAACTTTAACCTTTAACAAAGCCCCTTAAACACACGTATCACTTTAAATAATAACACTATTGCTCTTTATCTTGCAAGATTAAATTTAAAATTGTGTAGTCTGGAGATTAGAAGACTGAGAGGGATCACAGAATCATAGGACTGGAAGGGACCTTAAGAGGTCATCTAGTCCAGTTGCCTGCACTCATGGCAGGACTAAGTATTATCTAGATCATCCTTGACAGGGGTTTGTCTAACCTGCTCTTAAAAATCACCAATGCTGGAGGTTCCTAATATCCAACCTAAACCTCCATTGCTTTTTGTCCTGTCCTCAGAGGTTAACGAGAACAATTTACCTCCTTCTTCCTTGTAACTACTTTTATGTACTTGAAAACTGTTATGTCCCCTCTCAGTCTTCTCTTCTCCAGACTAAACAAACCCACGTTTTTTAATCTTCCCTCATAGCTCATGTTTTCTAGACCTTTCATCATTTTTGTTGCTCTTCTCTGGACTTTCTCCTATTTGTCCACATCTTTCCTGAAATGTGACACCCAGAACTGGACACAATATTCCAGTTGAGGTCTAATCAGTACGGAGTAGAGTGGAAGAATTACTTTGTGTGTCTTGCTTACAACACTCCTGCCAATATATCCCAGAACGATGTTTGCTTTTTTTGAAACAGCGTTACACTGTTGACTCATATTTGGCTAGTGGTCCACTATGACCCCCAGATCCCTTTCCACAGTGCTCCTTCCTAGGAAGTCATTTCCCATTTTGTATGTGTGCAACTGATTGTTCCTTCCTAAGTGGAGTACTTTGCATTTGTCCCTATTGAATGCCATCCTATTTACTTCAAACCATTTCTCCATTTTATCCAGATCATTTTTAATTTTAATCCTGTCCTCCAAAGCACTTGCAACCCCTCCCGGCTTGGTATCATCTGCAAACTTTATCAGTGTACTCTCTATGCCATTATCAAAATCATTGATGAAGATATTGAACAGAACTGGACCCAGACCTTATCCCTGCGGGAACCCACTCGTTGTGCCCTTCCGGCTTGACTCTGAACCACTGATAACTACTCTCTGGGAATGGTTTTCCAACCAGTTTTGCACCCACCTTATAGTAGCTCCATCTAGGTTGCATTTTCCTAGTTTGTTTACGAGAAGGTCATGTGAGACAGTATTAAAAGCTTTACTGAAGTCAAGATATACCACATCTACCACTTCCCCCCTATATATGACGGTTGTTACCCTGTCAAAGAAAGCTATCAGGTTGGTCTGACATGATTTGTTCTTGACAAATCCATGCTGACTGTTACCTATCATCTTATTATCTTCTAGGTGTTTGCAAATTGGTTGCTTAATTATTTGCGCCATTATCTTTCCAGGTACACAAGTTAAGCTGACTAGTCTGTAATTCCCCAGGTTGTCCTTATTTCCATTTTTATAGATGGGCACTAGATTTGCCATTTTCCAGTCTTTTGGAATCTCTCTTGTCTTCCATGACTTTTCAAAGATAATTGCTAATGGCTCAGATATCTCCTCAGTCAGCTCCTTGAGTATTCTAGGATGCATTTCATCAGGCCCTGGTGATTGAAGACATCAAAATTGTCTAAGTAATTTTTAACTTGTTCTTTTTCTATTTTAGCCTCTGATCCTACCTCATTTTCACTGCCATGCACTACATTAGACACACAATCACCACCAAACTTCTTGGTGAAAACCGAAAGTAAGAAGTCATTAAACATCTCTGCCATTGCCACATTTTCTGTTATAATTTCCCACCCCCTTCATTGGGTAACAGGCCTACCCTGTCCTTGGTCTTCCTCTTGCTTCTAATGTATTTGTAGAATGTTTTCTTGGTACCCTTTATGTCTCTAGCTAGTTTGATCTCGTTTTGTGCCTTGGCTTTTCTAATTTTGTCCCTACATACCTGTATTATTTGTTTATATTCATCCTTTGTAATTTGACTGTTTCCACTTTTTGTAGGACTCTTTTTTGAGTTTTAGATCATTGAAGATCTCCAGGTTAAGCCAGGGAGGTCTCTTGTCATACTTCCTGTCTTTCCTTCGCAGTGGGATAGTTTGCTCTTGTGCCCTTAATAATGACTTTTTGAAAAACTGCCAGCTGTCTTCTATTGTTTTTCCCCTTAGACTTGCTTCCCACGGGATCTTACCTACCAACTCCCTGAGTTTGTTAAAGTCTGCCTTCTTGAAATCCATTGTCTTTATTTTGCTGTTCTCCCTCCTACCATTCCTTAGAATCATGAACTCTATCATTTTGTGATCACTTTCACCCAAACTGCCTTCCATGTTCAAATTCTCACCCAGTTCCGCCCTATTTGTCAAAATCGGATCTAGAACAGCCTCTCCCCTGGTAGCTGTCTCCACCTTCTGAAATCATTTTTTTTATTTCCACCTTCTGAAATAAAGATTTTTTTATTTCAGAAGGTGGAGACAGCTACCAGGGGAGAGGCTGTTCTAGATTTGATTTTGACAAATAGGGCGGAACTGGGTGAGAATTTGAACGTGGAAGGCAGTTTGGGTGAAAGTGATCACAAAATGATAGAGTTAAAGTCCCCCAACACCACCAAGTCCTGTGCTTTGGATGATTTTGTTAGTTGTTTAAAAAAAACCTCATCCACCTCTTCTTCCTGGTTAGGTGGTCTCTAGTAGACCCCTACCATGACATCACCCTTGTTTTTTTATCCCTTTTATCCTGACCCAGAGACTTTCAACAAATCTGTCTCCTATTTCCATCTCAACCTCAGTCCAGGTGTACACATTTTTAATATATAAGGCAACACCTCCTCCCTTTTTTCCCTGCCTCTCCTTCCTGAGCAAGCTGTACCCTTATATACCAATATTGCAGTCATGTGTATTATCCTACCAAGTCTCTGTGATGCCAACTATTTCATAGTTGTGTTTATTTACTAGCATTTCGAGTTCTTCCTGCTTATTCCTCATACTTCTTGCATTAGTATGCAGACATCTAAGATACTGATTTGATGCCCTCCCTCCCAGTTCCATCTTGTCTCTCCTTTATCCCTGCTATATCAGCCCGTGCTCCCCTCAAATTCTGACCTTTCTCCCAGGTCTCCATGTTTCTCACATTAACATATGTTAAATGTCTGGGATATTCAGATACTGGTCTCCAGCTTACAATGTGCTGGTGGAGCCAGTTGGGGGAACAAGACTAACCGTGACCATTCCTTTTCACAGGGAGATGGCTGATCTCAAACCTACTGGCGGTGACCTATATGCAGAATGTAGAAATATTCTTCCTGATATGTCTGTGGAACAAACTAAACAAATCGAGGCTGCTATCAAAGCAGGAAACTTTTTAGAAGCAGCTTCTGTGGTGCAGACATTCAAAAATTTGTCAGGCATTGAGTTCAATATCGCCATCACCGGGGAGTCGGGATCTGGAAAATCATCTTTGGTCAATGCCATCCGGGGCCTGGAAGATGAATACAAAGATGAAGATGCTTCTGAAACCAGTGTGCTGAAAAAGACCGAAAAACCAGCACCATATTGGCATCCTATGTGTCCTATAATGATTGTCTGGGACCTGCCCTCGATCGGGACCCCAAATTTTCATCCAGACACTTATCTGAAAGAAGTGAAGTTCAGCCGTTACGATGTCTTCATCATCATTGCTTCAGAGAGGAGCAGATTTTGCTTCGCCGAGCTGGCCCAGGAGATCCACAGGATGGGAAGGAAGTCCTACTTTGTGCGCTCCAAAGTGGACTTGGACCTATTTAATGAGAAACACAAAAAAAACTTCAGTGAGGAAAGAATCCTGGATAAAATCAGAAACGACTGCGTCGACAACCTGTCCAGAGTATGGATGAGCTCCCCGCAGGTTTTCCTTGTCTCGAGTCGGGAATTTCAGAAATACGATTCTCCACAGCTGCAGAAGACTTTGCTAAAGGAACTCTACCACCACAAGACAGAGATGAACAGGCCCACTGGAGCCCCCAGCAGCAGTGGGTAAGAAACCCCCCTTTGATCTGTTCCTTGTTCAGTTCTGTAGCGGGTGTTATACATTTATTCATTGTTTTAAAATAATATCAAGTGGGAAAAAACTGCAAAAATAAAGACCCTGTCCTGTATAGTCTGAGGGGCCAAATGCTGGAACCCTAAGGCTGGTAGAATTCCTGTTGGCAGCAGGACTGAGTCCCATGTTCCTTACACAGGCCATCTAATAAACCCTTCTTAAATAACTCCCAGTTTTCATTCACATCCCAGACTCCTTATCCACAGAAGGATTTAGTTTGTAGACAGAGAACATTCACTCGATATTGTTGCCCAAGCGGATAGTCAGAGTTCAAGGCCCTGGGATGCCGCAGTTTGGCACGGAAAGTGAGGATGGAGTCTGGTATCTTGTTTATTTACAAGGAAAGCACAAAGTCCTTCTTCTCCAAATGCAGGAGAAGCAGCCCCAATTCTCTTTAGCCAACACCAGATGCAAAAACTCTCTCAAGTATTTTTCAGCATCATACACCCACCTCCCAGACCGCTGCTCGGCTTTCTTGCTTTTTGCTGGCTCTGAGGCCTCATCTACACTCAAATAGCGCTCAAACAGAGTTATGTCAACACTCAAAAAGCGCTATAATAAAAATTGGTGTTGCATGTTCATGCTACGGTCCTTCTGTTGGCAGAGTGCATCCACACTTTGGGCACCAGCATCGACAGTGTGAGCAGTGCATTGTGGGGTACCTATCCCGCAGTCCAGCGCGACACCTTCTGCCGCTAACTCTTGTGGGAAGGCAGAGCAAACCGTGGAGCATCTTGGGACCAGGCTCAATGTCCCATGATGCATTGTTTTCCATCCCAGCATTCCATGGGTTTCCGGCTTTCTTTCTTTTCAATGGCCCTTGTTTGCTGTGCACCCCAGTATCTGTGTGAAGGGATGGATCCCACACTGCTCTCCTATGCTCTGATAACTGTCATTAACACATCGCGAATGGCAGTGCAGTTAGTCATGTAGTTCCTAACTGAACAGGACTCCCAGTTGCCTGACCTGTTGTGTGATATGAATAGGAGCCATGTTTGGTTTCTTTTGGCATTCATGGAACAGCTGAGCATGGTGGACCATTGCTTTTGGGCTTGAGAAACAAGCACTGAGTGGTGGGATCATATTGTCATGCAGGTCTGGGATGATGAGCAGTGGCTACAGCACTTTCGGATGTGGAAAGCCACCTTCCTGGAACTGTTGGAAGCTCGCCCCAGATTTGTGGCACAAGGACACCAAAACGACAGCTGCCCTCTCGGTAGAGAAACACATGGCAATCGCTGTGTGGAAGCTGGCGACTCCAGACGGCTACCGGTCGGTCGCAAATCAATTTGGAGAGGGGAAGTCGACAGTTGGGGCTGCGTTAACACAAGTGTGCAGGACCAGCGATCGCATCCTGCTACTAAGGACTGTGACTCTGGGAAATGTGTGTGAAACAGTAGACAGCTTTGCAAAAATGGGTTTCCCTAACTGCAGAGGGGTGATAGATGGCACAAGTATTCCAATTTTGGCAGCAGACCACCTTGCAACAGAGTACTTCAATAGGAAGGGGTATTTCTCCATGGTGTTGCACACACTTGTGTATCTCCGTGGGTGTTTCACTGACATCGACATGGGGTGGTCCGGGAAGGTGCACGATGCACGTATGTTCAGGAACACCAGCCTGCACAGAAAGCTGCACGCAGGAGACTTTATATCCAGACCAGAAGATTACAGCGAGGGGATGCCAAAATGCCCAGAGTAATCCTGGTACACCTGGCATACCCCATACAGCCATGGCTCATGAAAGCTTACATGAGACAGAAACACTCCACTGATATGTAGGGGGTGCCCCTGAAGGCCACATCTGCAGAAGCACAAGAAACAATACACAGAAGCATGATTGTTAAATTCACTCACAGCATTGAAACATTTCAGTAAAATACACCTCTGATAACATAACAATCAGTTTCTCACTGACCCTTGGCAAGCACACATCTCAGCAA
The DNA here is from genome assembly GCA_033296515.1 of Macrochelys suwanniensis. Classification (NCBI taxonomy): domain Eukaryota; kingdom Metazoa; phylum Chordata; order Testudines; family Chelydridae; genus Macrochelys; species Macrochelys suwanniensis. The sequence goes on from CM065795.1 coordinate 1,726,852, forward strand.
ACACCTCAAACGTTCTGAGTGTTGGCTGGGTGGGGTGCTCTACAGGGGGGAAAGAGCACTCTGGAACGGTCGTGGTGCAGCCGACTCAGGACAAAATTCTAAATTCTCCCACACTTTTCCACAGGTAGGGGTCATTGAAGCCGATATCTCACCCCTTAGGGTAAGCAGGGAAGTGAGGGTTCATCTACTATATGCTTGAGGTTTCCACCATAGAACCTATATTGCTCGGCTGTGCGTTGCTTCGGTCACTGCACATGTAATTGCCGAGTGGTGCGGGAAAGTTTCTGACAATGGAGGAAGGAACAAAGCATCTCTGCCAAGGAACCTTCAGCAGAGGATTTGTACAAGTCTATGCCCTCGACCCACCATCACACCTCACAAAGCAAAGCACCAGGCAGCTCCTCTCCTGCTTCTTGCTCACTGGAGAGCAAATGCTGAGATGGTCTAGACACCTCCGGAGTGGTGAACCGTTCCTGGCTGCCTGCCCCACTGGGTGACAGAACCAGGAGCGCCACATTATCATCCAACGCCACCGCTTCATCAACGACTTCGTCCTCCAGGTTAGGCCCTCTGTCCACTGCCTGCAGGCCTGCCGAAATATCCATGGGGCTCTTGGCGGTGGAGGTGGGGGCACTGCCGAGAATAGCATCCAACTCCTTATAGAACCGGCAGGTCTTCGGTGCAGGACCGGAGTGCCGGTTTGCCTCTCTTGCCTTCTGGTATGCCTTCCCTGGTATCTTTATCTTCGCTCTGCACTGCATTGTGTTCCAGTCATACCCCTTTTCACACAAGCCTCGAGAAATTTTCCCCTAGGTGTTGAAATTCCTACGGCTGAAGTGCAGCTGGGAATGCCCAGCCTCCTCTCCCCAAATACTGAGCAGATCCAGCAGCTCTGCAATGGTCCGATCTGGACTGCGTTTGGTGCGTGGGACTGCCATGGTCACCTGGGAAGGTGCAATGAGACCTCTGCATACCGAGCAAACAGGAAATGGAATTTCAAAAATTCCCGGGACTTTAAAGGGGAAGGAGTGTATGGCTGTTTACTGGGCTGCAAGGCAGCGGAGTTCAAACTGCTGACCAGAGTGGTCAGGATAGGCATTGTGGGACACCTGCTGGAGGCCAATTAAAGTAATAAAATGAAGCAGCGTGTCTACGCTGGCACTTTGTCAACCAAACTTTGGCACAAAAAGCCTTATGTCTTTCATCGGGGTGGTTTCATTTTGTCACCAAAACAAGGCACTTCTGCCACCAAAGTTTCATTGTAGGGTGTATGCATCCACTGTTTTCTCAGCAAAAGCTGCCTGTTGTTGATAAAACACTGTAGTGGAGACAAAGCCTGAGTCTGTCTCCATTCTTGTTTGCAACCCAGCTTGTCTTTTTCACACACACAGTCAGGTGGTGACAAACCCAGTGGGAACCCGCCCCCCCCCTCCCCACACACACACATGGTGTTAGTTTCTAGGCCAACTCTATTAAACCTTGTGTTAGAGGTGGTCTCTTGACTATCTAACAACTACCATAAGAAAAGAGCACATTACACATAATTTTTAATGAAGTTTTAACTTAACCCATAACAAGGTTTCACCCAGCTCAGAACTACACCCCACCACCACCACCACCTAAGATTTGGCTCATCGTGCTGATGAAGCTTCAAATGGTGACACCCAATACCCTATCCCATTGTGGTTCTCAACCTGTGGCTCACAGGCCACTTGTGGCCCAATCAGCACAGAGCTGTGGCCCATGTGACATCCTCAGGGCCATATAGGTAGTATTGGATGCGGCCCACATAACACACTGTGGGCGCATATGCGGCACACAGTGGTAAATAGGTTGAGATCGACTGCAATCCCAAACAGAAAGAAAAGGAATAATTTAATAAATTACACAGATGATACAAACGTAACCATTTACATATGCGCAGTACCCTTCTGTCAGGACAGTTTCCCATCACCAACACACCGGAATTTTATTTCTCCCCCGATCTTTTGGGGCTTTTCTCTCGCTGGATCTCCTTTCAGTCTGCTCCTAATTTAAGGACTATGTATTATTTCTGTGGAACTTGATGACTGTGACAGTTCCCGCCCATTCTGTTAGAACGGGGGACACATTACTGTCGTAACTTTCTCAGCCTCAACTTCCACAGCTACATTCTCAGTTTTGGGAGCAGTCAACCTGAAATTCTGTATCCAAGGTATCTTCTGAGGTGGTCCTTTTGGATAACTGGGTTTAGTCCTGGGATCCAACTGTATCCTGTACACCACTTTGTTTATTCAGTGCAGTACTGTATAACAGTGGTTCTCAACCTTTTTCTCATTTGCAGACCCCTAAAAAATTTCAAATGGAGGTGCAGACCTCTTTGGAAATCTATTGTCAATACTGTATATATAGTTGAATTCTGTTCAGTACATTTTCAGTCTAAGTTTTTCACGGACCCCTTAGACATAGTCTGCAGACCTGCAGGGGTTCACAGGTTGAGAACCACTACTGGATAAGGTCCCTCCCCAGGTTTATCCAAATTATCCTATTCTTTTTCTTCTAGGACCATGGTAGCAGATCAGCTCTCCTCTTTTCAAAGTTTCCCCATATGAACTTACATCATCAAGGCTTTTCATGTTATCAGATGCTCTCCCCAAATTTTCTATAGCAAAGGTGGGAGTTTTATTCCATCTTGGATTGTAGGGTGTCTACATGGTTCAAATGGTTCAAAGCCCTTTGTCCCTCTTCAGGAACTCCGCTCACGAGGTTTGCTGGGGTCTTTAGCTTATGCCCAAATAAGAGGAGTGCTGGGGATGGTCCACCTGCGAGTAGAAATTGATGAAGTCTGATATTTTCTTTGATCTAATCTTGTTTACTTACAATGGTTCTACAAAGTCCTGCTTCTGAGAACCCAGAGGGAACCAAAAACCAATTTCTCAGCTTACAGCCCCAAGCTTCTTTTCAGCCAGCACCCTCGAATGCTCTTTCGGGGTGCCTAAAACCATAAGCCACTGTGTTACCCCTCTGCCTCAGCAAGAGAGTCTTAACCTTGCTTGGAGGTAACCCTCAGCGGACTTCAGCTCCCAAACTCCCCAGAGGCATCTCTTTGCAGTGTCCAGAAACTTCTACAGAAATTACCAAATCCACTGCCTCCCAAGAGAAAGAACACACCACAGCCTGCTAGCTCAGTGGAGGATACACTCTCCCCTTTAGCACCCAGCACTGAGATGATTTATAGTACAACTGAGAATAAGCTTACTAATAAAGAACGTAAATGTAAATGATACTAAGCGAGAGTAATAGGAAGAGAATATAGTTACAACTCAAACAAAAACAGAACCCAGGCAGGTTCTCGGGATCCGAGTCAGAGACTGCCGTGGGGCACCCCCAACAGAGGCATATTCCCTGCGGTGCCATGTGTCAGTCCTTCAAACCCCTCCTGGGCTTTGCCTTGGAGCAGCAAGCCGAGGAAACCCAGCTTGGCAGCCTCACCCCAGCCACGTACTTGGGCAGCTCACACAGGCAGGTTGATTAAGTCGGCCCAGCCCTGGCCATCCGCAGTCTGAGCTCCGGGCATGAAGCCGGGTGGCCACATCTCTCCACCTGCCCTGACCATTTCTGCTCTCGGCGCTCAGGGGAACACTTCGATTGCCAGGCTTGGTCATTTCCGCCCACCAAGCAGCCCTGGCACCTGTGGTACCTGCCCCTTAAGCCTGGCCAGCCAAATATGCAGCCGGCATCCTATCTTGGACACCACTGTAATTGACCAGTACATCAGGGATGTGGGGAGGGATAGCTCAGTGGTTTGAGCATTGGCCTGCTAAACCCAGGGTTGTGAGTTCAATCCTTGAGGGGGCCATTGGGGGATATGGGGCAAAAATTGGGGATTGATCCTGCTTTAAGCAGGGGGGTAGACTAGATGACCTCCTAAGGTCCCTTCCAACCCTGGTATTCTGTGATTCTGCGATCAGACCCCTAGGGCGCCTGTCGTGTGCCAGGTTATCGCGACTCGGACGCCAGCACTGTAGGTGTTTTTCAGCTAGGCCGTGCCGATGTGAGTCCTGGTGGGTCCCAGTAACCACTCAGACACGTGGCCAAGGGAAACGTTCTTACTAGGGCTGAGCGGAAAGGGAAGGGCTGCAGAGACCCTAGGTACCGAGGGTTAAACAGTTACAGTGCAGAGTGAGATGCAGTGATTGCAGGCCGGTTCCTCCCTGGGGCAGTCCCACCAACAGCCAGGGCTTGTCAGGCTCAGTGCCTGGGGTCCCCTCGCCAGTGCAGTCTCTAGTCCAGCCAACAGGAGCTTGCAGGTTTCCAGGCCAGGCTCAGTGTCTCCCTGCCCAGCTGCTGCTGCTCGCACTCAGACCAGCCCACGGCACCGATGTCTCGCACTCAGCCTGTTCCACATGCCGCTCTGCCCACAGCTCCTGGGGCTTCTCTTCTCTGCTGCCCTGCGGCTCCCACTGCCCAGCCAGTCCCTGGGTCAGGCCTTTCCCCTCCCGGCCAGGGGAAGGGGAAGTGCAGTGGAGAGGGGGCTGATGGGGTATGCACTCCCTGCTTTGCAGATCCAGCAAAGAGCTCAGCTGAATGGGAGGAAGGAGAGGAGTGAGGTGCCGACTCCATCGGTGCTCTGGGGCTCAAGCAGCCACATAAAAAAATACCAGGGGAAAAATAAAAATCGGCGCCCATGAGTGAGGGCAAAAGTTTCCTCCAGGCTGTTCTCCTAACCCACAGACTAAAGGAAATTAACAGTTAAGTGACGTGAAATCACATGGTCAGATCCCATTCAGTTCCTTGGAGGGCAGGTTTTGTTACAACTGCAAGCAGGTGTGGTTGCCCTCCAGCGCAGCGCCCCCTAGTGGCACATGTACGCTGAAATGAAGCTTTCTCCTTTGGGCATTCTCAAACGTTGATTTAAATTCTAGATTATTTTATTTACTTATTGCAAGTCGTGACCAGTAGCTCCTTCCCTGCCAGCCCCGTGAGTCTGTTTACATGGATATAAGGACATGTCTTTTTACTGGGTCTCTCTCACTTAATCAGTTCCTTGCTCCTGTAGGGGCCTCAGGCACTGGTCACCTCGGTGCCTTCTGTTCCCGTCCTGTGGCATGCGATAATTTGGTCTCCTGAGGGCGGTAACGCTTTGGTCTCATTTTGGCTGTTGGGTTTAGTGTGCAGGTGCTGAGAGCTGTTAGTGGCCTGGACATACATTGAGTCGGTCTAGGTGATCTGGGGCATCTCTTCTGGCCTTAAACTCTATGTCTCTATGAAAAATCATGGTAGACGGGAGAGATTGCAGAGGACTAGAAATGGGAAAATATAATGCCAATCTATAAAAAGGGAAATAAGGACAACCCAGGGAATTACAGACCAGTCAACTTGGGTTGTTTACCTTAACCAAAAGAAGGCTGAGGGGAGATATGATTGCTCTCTTTAAATATATCAGAGGGAGAAATACCAGGGAGGGAGAGGAATTATTTCAGCTCAGTACCAATGTGGACACAAGAACAAATGGATATAAACTGGCCATCAGGAAGTTTAGACTTGAAATTAGACGAAGGTTTCTAACCATCAGAGGAGTGAAGTTCTGGAACAGCCTTCCAAGGGAAGCAGTGGGGGCAAAAGACCTATGAGGCTTCAAGATTAAGCTAGATACATTTATGGAGGGGATGGTTTGATGGGATAACATGATCTTAGTCAAAGGTCAATTAATTGCCATCAGTGGTAAATAGGACCAATGGTCAATGATGGGATGTTAGAAGTTACTACAGAGAACTTTTTCCTGGGTGTCTGGCTGGTGAGTCTTGCCCACATGATCAGGGTTCAGCTGATCGCCATATTTGGGGTCGGGAAGGAATTTTCCTCCAGGGTAGCTCGGCAGAGGCCCTGGAGGTTTTTCGCCTTCCTTTGCAGCATGGGGCACGGGTCACTTACTGGAGGATTCTCTGCATCTTGAAGTCTTTAAACCATGATTTGAGGACTTCAATAGCTGAGACATAGCTGAGAGGATTATTCTAGGAGTGGGTGGGTGAGATTCTGTGGCCTGCGTTGTGCAGGAGGTCAGACTAGATGATCATAATGGTCCCTTCTGACCTTAAAGTCTAAAGTCTATGAGTAACTTAACTTCGGTACCTGGAAGGATAATGTAGCAAATAATAAAGCAGTCAATTTGCAGACATCTGAAGATAACAAGATAATAATTCAGTCAGCAAAAACAAATTGTATCAAACCAAGCTAATAGCTGTCTTTGACATGCTAACAGTTTTCAAATACACAAAAGGTTGTTACAAGGCGGAGGGAGGTAAATTGGTCTTGTTAACCTCCGATGATAGGACAAGAAGCAATGGGCTTAAATTGCAGCAAGGGAGGTTTATGCTGGACATTGGGAAAAAACTTCCTAACTGTCAGGGTGGTGAAGCACGGGAATAAATTGCCTAGGGAGGTTGTGGAATCTCCATCATTGGAGATTTTTAAGAGCAGGTTGGACAAACACCTGTCAGGGATGTTCTAGATGATGCTGGTCCTGCCATGAGTGCAGGAGACTGGACGAGATACCTCTCAAGGTCCCTTCCAGTCCTATGATTCTATGACTCTGACTCTACTGACCGTGGGTTAGTAAATAGCCTATGGTGGTGGGGAACCCCCTAACCTGACTGGAATTTATGTTTCTATTCCCAGGATGATGTATGATTCAAAAAGTCACTGGGCAGATTTGATTTCAAAATGGGGCAGTGAACTGCCCGGTCTGTCTGAGGAGGAAATTGCAGAATTCCAGACTGCTGCTAAAGCTGGAAACCTCTCAAAAGCCATTTATGTGATGAAGAAGTCTGACGACATGTTAAGAAATACCAAACTCAACATCGCCATCACAGGGGACACGGGCTCTGGGAAATCGTCTTTCATCAATGCCATAAGAAGCCTGAATGATGATGATGATGACAGAGGCGCAGCCAAGACTTCGGTGAAAGAAATGACAAACAAACCAGCTCCTTATCCCCATCACATGCACCCAAATGTCACCATGTGGGACCTTCCTGGGATCGGAACAATGAAGTGTCCAGCAGAAAAATACATAAAAGATATGAAATTTGATCGTTATGATTTCTTCATCATCGTCGCAGCCGTGCGCTTCACAGAAGCTGACACCAAACTTGCCAAAGAAATCAAGAAGATGGGGAAGAAGTTTTACTTTGTCCGCACCAAGGTAGATGTGGACTTGGCAAATGAACAAAGAAAAAGAGATTTCAACGAGGAGAAAACTCTACAGATAATCAGAAGTGACTGCATGGAGCAGCTACAAAAAGCGGGGATCATCTCCCCACAGGTTTTCCTGGTGTCGAGATGGCACATTGACAAGTACGATTCTCCTCGACTCCAGGAGACTTTGGCGAATGAACTCGACACTCACAGGAAACACCTTCTCCTCTGTGCCCTGCCCAGCACCTCTGAAAAAATCTTGAAAAAGAAACAGAAGGCCCTGCACGAACAGATCTGGAAACAAGCCCTGAAGTCGTGCGCTGTCGCTGCTGTTCCTCTCCCAGTTCTCTCGGTTGAGTGCGATGTCAACATCTTGGTGGAGAACATGAGGCAGTACTGCCAGTGCTTTTCCATGGATGATGATTCCCTCGAATCACTCGCTAAGCAATTTGGAAAGTCTGTTGCTGAGCTGAAGTCTGTGATAAAGTCCCCTCTGGTCAAAGATATAACGCGAGAAGAGGCTTTGAAGCGGCTCAGAGAGGCTACAGGGGAAGGTAGGATGACAGCCAAATATTTTATCAGTGTGATACCACTGATTGGCACTGGGATAGCAGCAAAGAGATCTTACAGTGTCACCTATGAAATGCTACATCGGTTTTTGGATGAAGTTGCAGAAGATGCTCAACGAGTCCTGAAAAAGGCTTTGGAGGGAGCAGAGAAGAACTAATAACAATATCCCGAGGCAGAGCTTCTCGCCAGCTTCCCAGGATAAACTGCCGCAGCCCCGGTCTCCTTTCTGCAGTTTGATTGTCCCAAATGTAAACAAACCAAGACGCACAAACCATTCTCAGCTCACCCCTGCATTGTGGACTTCCATGGCTTCCCCTTCCAGGGGTCTCGGGCAGTCCTGCTGCTCCTGTTTCCTGCCTCTCTCTCAGCCAGTCCCCGCTCAGCAGGTCTCTCTAGAGTCTGTCCACACTGCGCACTAACCCTGGGTTCCAACTCAGATTTGAGTCTCAACCCCTGTTGCCTCCACAGCCAAATCAGCCTGACTCGGGTCAGTGAGCACTGAGGAGCGGGTTCTAGGATGCTGCTAGGGGGTGGGTCAGAGCCCGAGTCCCGCTGAGTCTCAGGTCCAAGCCCTGTCATTCTGCAGTGTGGACGCAGCTCATGCCACAGATCCCAATCAGAAGCTCTGCGTACTGCAGTGTGGACATCAATGGGAAAAAAAACCCTTTCGTTGATGTAGGAAAGCAGTACGGCGGCAGTACTGGAACACCCAGAATGCAGACGTGGCCTATAGGTCTGTCTGCACTACGGAGATGGTCTATCAGTGTAGCTACATCGCCATAGCTATGTCGGCATAGAAACGTGGATGCGGCCCATGCCCATGGAGAGGGTTTTTCCATCACTGTAGGAACCCCACTTCCCTGAGCGATGGTTTCTTCCGTCGCCAGAGCTGCGTCTTCACTAGGGCTCAGTTGGTAGAGCCATGTTGGTCAGAGGGGTGCTAGAGCTGGGACGAGTCTACCAGTTTGTAGCTCTAGGGGCTTGGCTGCACTTGCAGGTGTAGAGCGCTGGGACTTAAACCAGCCTTCGGAGAGCACAGCAGGGAAAACGCTGCCCTGTGTTCACACAGTCAGCTGCAAGCACGCTGGCGTGGCCACACGAGCACCTCTTGCAACGCCACAGGGAGCAGTGCACTGTGGTAGCTATCCCAGCGTGCAAGTGGCTGCCGCGTGCTTTTCAAATGGGGGGTGGGGGAGTGTGACAGGGAATCTGTAGTGTGTATGTGGGGGGAGAGACAGTGTGTTTTGGGGGCCAGAGAGTGCGTCAGCATCGGGGAGGGAGAGCTCAGTGGTTTGAGCCTTGGCCTGCTAAACCCAGGGTTGTGAGTTCAATCCTTGAGGGGGCCATTTGGGGATCTGGGGGCAAAAATTGGGGATTGGTCCTGCTTTGAGCAGGGGGTTGGACTAGATGACCTTCTAAGGTCCCTTCCAACCCTGAGATTCTATGATTCTTGTAAGTTCAGACAGCAGCAGACCCCCTCCCCCCGCCTCTCTCTCTCACACACACTCACAGCAAGCAGCGTTCCACAGTGATGGCTGCTTTGTCCCGGAGCAGATAAGCATGCCGGCGGTCAGAAACGGAGCTTCAAAAGGGGATAGCAGCATGCCTGCAGCCGAGTTCAAAACAATCGCCAGAGTGGCCACTTGACTTCAGGGGATTATGGGACGTTTCCGGAGGCCAGTCACAGCGCAGTAATGCAACACGTCGTCCACCCGGGCGTTTCAGCCAGGGTGCAGCAAGCTCTATGCATCTCATGGAGGTGGATTACCAGGAGCGCTCCAGCTGCAGAGTCCAGGCACTCTACGTGCCTTGCCAGTGTGGACACCTCAGGAGTTAGGGCGCCCGGGGCTGCTTTAATGCGCTCTAACTTGCAAGTGTAACCAAGCCCTAGGGCTTCTAAACCACTCCTGGGGCCAGACCTCTTGTTTGGCATCCTTCCTTGGGAGGTGGGGCGCTGCTGGCCACCTGTCCTAGACTCTAGAACCAGGGTTGGGACCTCCGGAGCGCCCCAAACTGCTTGTCGGCAACCTCAGAATTGCCGTTTACCCAGCCTCTCCCCAGGGGTTGGGTGAAGTGTCTGTTCTCTGGCTGTGGTGCTGAAACTAGAGGCTGTTATTAACCCTGTAATGAAGTCGTACCTGAGCAGGGTTTGGAAGCGTCTGGCTGCTAAACCTGCATCAGAGGCTTCATAGTTAATGAGAATCTTACCTCTGCAGTTGATATCCCTGAGCTGCGGTTTGAGCTACTGCTGATTTGTTTAATCCCTTTGCTTGATTGATGCTGAGTTTAGATTTGCCTGGGTGTCTGGGAACCGCCGACCCCGCTCAGACTGACCGGAGGTGCTGGGATTGTAATCACAGGGTGTTTCGGACTCTCATGAGAACTAGTTTGTGTGATGCTACGTATCAACCAATTGCGTTGATTTGCTCAATGTTCCATACGCGGTACCAATGTGGATTCAATCTCACCGCTCCATGTACTCGTTGCTTGTGGTTTGATCGTCATTCCAAACCTTGTAAACGTGCATTTATCTTTCAATAAACCACTGTAGAATTCGATCTGACACTTTGTGCATCTGAGCTTTATTGCCCTTAGGAAAACAGGGATTAAGGGGCATTGGATCCGTCCTTGGGCTCCAGCCCTGCAGGTTGGGTATTCGGATTGGATATTTAGATCTAGGAAGGAGGTTGGATCATTGGTTGGGTATCAAGAACAGCCAGAGTTGTTGTAATGAATCATAATGAAAAATATTGGTGGGGAACTAAACTTCCAGCTTCAGGGTTTAAACCAATCTCGAACTATTAGAGACCAAGGCAGGGATGGGTTAAGGGGGACAGGTTGTCCCGCATCTGCTACTGTGGGGTTCTCACCCTTCCTCTGGATCATCTGGCCCTGACCATGGTCAGAGACAGGAGACTGCATTCGATGGACCTCGGGTCTGATCCAATCTGACAATTCCCACATTCAGTGATGAATTTGGATACCCCTGTATTTTATTCATTTATTTGATTCAAAGTGACACAAGAAGCCCCCTCTCCCTGCCTCGGAGCTATCAGATGAAACACAATGCAAATATAAATACAACAGTATTGCCAGCTGTCACGTGTTCATCCCAATAGCTGGTTTTTTCTCGCAATAGCTGGTGTTTTCCTTAAAGACTCAGCTCCAGGAGTCAGGTGATAATGTGAGAATCTCAGCTGAATTTTTTTCCCAAAATTAACATGAAGATAAGCTGGAAAACATCCCCCCCGCCCCCAACATCCTTCTGGGAGAGAGAAGAGAGTTCAGTCTTTACGGCCTAGTCCAGCCAGTGCCCCTGTGGATCACACGCCCCTCCCAGAGTAGGGGACAGAACCCAGGAGTCCTGACTCCCAGCCCCTGCCCCACTCTAACCATGGAGACCAGGCCCAGGAGGACTCTAACCACAGAAAGACCCCACCTTAGCACCACGGCAACTACAGAGACCCTGCCACAGAAGGACTGTAACCATGGAGACACCCAGGATCGCATTAGCCATATTGGCCGCAGCGTTGCCCTGGGAGCTCGTGTTCAGCTGATTGTCCACCATGACCCATAAACCTTTGTTCCTAGCTGCACACACTGACATCGAGCCATATTGAAACACATATTGTCTGCTTGTGCCCAGCTTGTCATGTGATCCAGATCGCTCTGTATCGGTGACCCGTCCTCTTCATTTATCACTCCCCCAATCTGTGTGCCATCTGCAAACTTTATAGTGAGGATTTCATGCTTTCTTCATTGATAAAAAAATGTTAAATAGGGTTGGTCCAAGAACCGATCCCGGTGGGGAACCTCGCTAGAAACACACCTGCTCAAAGTTGATTCCCCATTTACAATTACGTTCTGAGAGCTGTCAGCCACTTTTTAATCCATGTAATGTGCGCTGTGTTAATTTTGTATCATTCTAACATTTTTTAAACTAAATACCATGCAGAAGTCTAGGTATGCTTACACTTGAAAAGATTAGTTTTTTATGAGTAAATGTTGGTAAATATCGATTTGAAAGAATAAAAATGTGGTCCCTGCCCCGAAGAGCTGTGACAACCTGAGTAGAAGACAAGCGATGACGGATGGAGACAGATGGATGAGCCCAAGGAAACGATAAGACAATATCAGTTAGTGCTGATGAAATGTTTCGGCCACAATGTTGTCGAAAAATGCTGATTCAGTTTGACTGAAACGCTTAACGAATGCACGTGGATTTCAGCGAATTGTTTCAAGTCACACCCCCATGTCAAGGTTCTCTCCCCACTCTGAACTCTAGGGTACAGATGTGGGGACCCGCATGAAAGACCCCCTAAGCTTATTTTAGCAGCTTAGGTTAAAAACTTCTCAATGCACAAATGTTCCCCTGTACATTGGATTTGGTAATCGCTGCCACCACCAAGTGATTTAACAAAGAATCAGGGAAGGGACCACTTGGAGTCCTATTCCCCCAAAATATCCACCCAAGCCTTACACCCCCTTTTTGGGGAGGCTTGAGAATAAACAAGATAAGCACCGACTAGCCTTGGGTTTTTAGAATTCTAAAAACCCAATCAGATTCTTAAAAAAACAGAACTTTATTAGAAGAACAAAAGAAAAAGATAAAAGAACAACTCTAAGATTTGAATGGAAGATAATCTCACAGGCAGTCAGATTCAAAACAGAGAGAATTCCTCTAGGCAAAAACCTTAAGTTACAGAAAGATGCAACAAAACAGGAATACACATTCCCTCCAGCACAGCGAATTTCACAAGCCAAAAACAAAAGAAAATCTAACGCATTTTCTAGCTAAATTACTTACTAATTCCATGGGAGTTGGATTGCTTGCTTCCTTGATCTGTCTCCGGCAGAGACATCACCCAGACAGACAAAAGCCTTTCCCCCCCCACCCCCCCCGTCAGATTTGAAAGTATCTTGTCCCCTTATTGGTTCTTTTGGTCAGATGCCAGCCAGGTAACTGGAGTTTCTTAGCCCCTTACAGGTAAGAGGATTTTATAGTACTCTATCAGAGCCTCTTAACCCCTTTCCTTTATATTTATGACACCCCAAAACCCCCCTAAAACGGCAAAGAAGTTTCAACGTTTCCTTTAGATCATTTTCTGAGCCATCAGCAAACTGAGCAATCAATTATCCGCACAACGCCAGTCAGCATGAGAGATGGGAGGAGGGGTCTGAGCACCCCTGCGCCCTAACGATTGTCACGCTGTTCGTAGGCACGATGGCAAAGGAGAGTGTAAAGGTAGAAGTGAAGGGGGATAATTTGCAGGTGTGTACAAAGGCCAGTTTCTCTGGACACAGTATAAATAAACAACAGCAACTAGTTTCCTAGTTCAGAAATTGGCCAGGGAGGCTTATGTTACATGTGTGTTATGTAACTGTGTCTATACCATTGTTGGATGGATTCCAGTAATTTCAAGCATCCGGCCGGTTATTTCTGCCTGGAGGCTGACATCTCAAGCACTTTCTCTTTTGGCATAATACACAAAGCTGATCATCTAACACCACCGAACCGTTTCTGTTTTGCTGTTGCTGGCAAACCAGTTTGAAGCTCTCCCTCCCTCGGCAGTGATCTGTTACATTACAGACATTCAGCAGGTCTCGTGTTCCGAGCGTTAACGGCTAACACCGCACTGCCAGCCGAGGGCCACAATTTAAATGTGTTAAAGCTGCGTGTTTGACTTGCCTGGGTCAAAGTATAATTCAATCAACATTGATTTTTAAACATTTTCTTAAATATCCAGGCTTTCGATACCATCTCACATGACCTTCTCAGAAGCAAACTAGGGAAATACAGCCCAGAGGAACCTATTATAAGGTGGATGTACAACTGGTTGGAATACCGTACTCAGAGAGTAGTTAGCAATTGCTCACTGTCAAGCTGGAAGATCATATCAAGAGGGGTCCCACGGGGATCTGTTTTGGATCTGGGTCTATTCAATATCTTCATCAATGATTTAGATCATGGCATAGAGACCATACTTATATCGTTTGTGACCAATACCAAGCTGGGAGGGGTTGCAAGCACTTTGGAGGATAGGATTAAAATTCAAAATGATCGTGACAAACTGGAGAAATGGTCAGAAATAAACCAGGCTGAAATTCAATAAGGACAAATGCAAAGTGCCACTCTTAGCAAAGAATAGTCAATTGCACACGTACAAAATGGGAAATGACTGCCTAGGAAGAAGCACTGCAGAAGAGAGTCTGGGGTTATAGCAGATCACAAACTAAATATGGGTCAACAATGTCATACTCTTGCAAAACAAAAAGGGAACATCATTCTGAGATGCATTGGCAGGAGTGTTGTGTGATTTTTCCACTTTACTCAGCACAGATAAGGCTTCAGCTGGAGTACAGTATCCAGTTCTTGGCACCACACTTTGGGAAAGATGTGTTACTTTCACCCCTGCATACAGAGAACACACGTTAAATAAACAATACAAGGTCTAAACGCACCAGGGGTTTCTCACCTTCCACCTAGGGGGCTGGTACATCAAAGTCCTTCCAACCTGCAGCAGAGTTTGTTGTGCCCTGGTCAAAGGATCACATCCATTTGTTGGATCAAGGCCCCTCTGTCAGTTTTCACTCAGCCTTTTATACAAGCAAAAAGCCCTCTTGGGACTCTCAGACCCAGTCTGAACCAGTTTATGTAATTTTTCCTGGGGGTGCTACATCTCTGGAGCTGTTTACCTGTCCCTTCTTGGCTGGTTCCTCTGCACATAACTTTTACAAAAGTGATACAGGATAACATAGATTCAGATAACAATCATAAACTTCAGATATATTTTCGCTTTGGAGATTCCCTTGGCGTTTTACTCCCATTTGAGACCCTAGAAGCCAAGGCTAGTAGTATATACCCCGTGTTACCTCTATGCACAGAAACAGCCCCCCTCTTCATATCCCACTGAGCACAGAGCAGGGAAATCTGCTTTAATCTCACTGCCCCACTACAGAGGTGGCTGCATATCAGCGCTGGGCAAACAATCCCTGTACAAGCGACAAAGGGTCCTGTGGCACCTTATAGACTAACAAAGGTATTGAAGCATAAGCTTTCGTGTCATTTCCACTGCTTGCATCCGAAGAAGTGGGTATTCACCCACGAAAGCTTATGCTTCAATACCTCTGTTAGTCTATAAGGTGCCACAGGACCCTTTGTCGCTTCTACAGATCCAGACTAACACGGCTACCCCTCTGATACTTGAATCCCTGTACAGTGTTCCTGGTGGCTGTTAGCTGGGAGACACGATTTCTCTTTACAGAATCCGTGCTGAATAGACCCTGTACAGCAGGATATCCCAAGAGGTTTATTATTCTATTTTCTATTGTTGTCTGAACCCATTTCCCAATTTTTCTCCCTCTTTTTACTTTTTCCCCTTTTTTCCAGTTGTAAAAAACAAAAGGAAGGGAGGGGAGGTGTATTTCCCCCATGGTCTGTCAGTTTTCCCTCCTTTTTCACCCCCTTTTCCAGTGGGAAAAGACCAGCTCTACCTAACTGGCATCATGCTGGGCGTCTGCTATAGACCCCCAGAGCAGCAGGATGAGGTAGACGAGGCTTTTTTCAGACCAATAACAGAAGTTTCCAGGTCACAGGCCCTGGTTCTCATGGGGAACTCCAATCACCCTGACATCTGTGCAAGTGCTGGAGGAACCAACTAGGGGTCATGCACCTCTTGACCTGCTGCTCACAAACAGGGAAGAACTGGTAGGGGAAGTAGAAGTGGGTGGGAACCCGGGCAGCAGTGACCATGAGATGGTTGAGCTCAGGATCCTGACAAAAGGAAGAAAGAGAGTAGCAAAATATGGACCCTGAACTTCAGAAAATAAGTCTTTGACTCCCTCAGGGAACTGATGGGCAGGATCCCCTGGGAGGCTAATATGAGGGAGGAAGGAGTCCAGGAGAGCCAGCTGTATTTTAAAGAAACCTTATTGAGGGCGCAGGAACAAACCATTCTGATGTGCAGAAAGACTGTCAAATATGGCAGGCGACCAGCTTGGCTTAACAGAGAAATCTTCGGTGATCTTAAACACAAAAAGGAAGCTTACAAGAAGTGAAAACTTGGACAGATGACTAGGGAGGAGTATAAAAATATTGTTCGAGCATGCAGGGATGTAATCAGGAAGGCCAAAGCACAACGGGAGTTGCAGCTAGCAAGGAATGTGAAGGGTAACAAGAAGGGTTTCTACAGGTATGTTAGCAACAAGAAGGTGGTCAGGGAAAGTGTGGGCCCCTTACTGAATGGGGGAGGGAATCTAGTGACAGATGATGTGAAAAAAGCTGAAGCACTCAATGCTTTTTTTGCCTCGGTCTTTACAGACACGGCCAGCTCCCAGACTGCCGCACTGGGCAGCACAGTATGGGGAGGAGGTGAGCAGCCCTCAGTGGTGAAAGAACAGATTAAGGACTATTTAGAAAGGCTGGACATGAACAAGTCCATGGGGCTAGATATAATGCATCCGAGGGTGCTGAGGGAGTTGGCTGATCTGATTTCAGAGCCATTGGCCTTTATCGTTGAAAACTCGTGGAGGTCCCAGATGATTGAAAAAAGCAAATATAGTACCAATCTTTAAAAAATGGAAGAAGGAAAATGTGGGGAACTACAGGCCAGTCAGCCTCACCTCAGTCCCTGAAAAATCATGGAGCAGGTACTCAAGGAATCCATTTTGAAGCACTTGGAAGAGAGGAAAGTGATCAGGAACAGTCAACATGGATTCACCAAGGGCAAGTCATGCCTGACCAATCTGATTGCCTTCTATGATGAGATAACTGGCTCTGTGGCTATGGGGAAAGTGTTAGACATGATATATCTTGACTTTAGCAAAGCTTTTGATACAGTCTCCCACAGTATTCTTTCCAGCAGGTTAAAAAAGTATGGATTGGATGAATGGACTATAAGGTGGATAGAAAGCTGGCTAGATTGTCGGGCTCAATGGGTAGTGATCAATGGCTCAATGTCTCGTTGGCAGCCGGTATCAAACGGAGTGCCCCAGGGTTCAGTCCTGGGGCTGGTTTTGTT
This sequence comes from Macrochelys suwanniensis, assembly GCA_033296515.1. Lineage (NCBI taxonomy): Eukaryota > Metazoa > Chordata > Testudines > Chelydridae > Macrochelys > Macrochelys suwanniensis. The sequence goes on from CM065795.1 coordinate 1,743,618, forward strand.
CAACATCTTCATTAATGATCTGGATGATGGGATGGATTGCACCCTCAGCAAGTTCACAGATGACACGAAGATTGGGGGAGAATTAGGTACGCTGGAGGGTAGGGATAGGATACAGAGGGACCTAGACAAATTACAGGATTGTGCCAAAAGAAATCTGGTGAGGTTCAACAAGGATGAGTGCAGAGTCCTGCAGTTAGGATGGAAGAATCAAATGCACTGCTATAGGCTGGGGATTGACTGGGTAAACGTCAGTCGAGAAAGTTACTAAATCTCTGCAGGTTATTTTAGTTATTTCAATGTCACCAAAGCTCCTTTCCTTGCAGCTTCGCAGGTTTGCGCCTGATGAGTTAAATGTCTGGGATATTTATATACTGGTTTCCAGCTTACAATGTGCTGGCGGACCCTGTGAGGGGGAGCAAGACTAACTGTGACCATTTCTTTTCCCAGGAAGATGGCTGATATCAAACCTACCTGTGGTGACCTATATGCAGAATATAGAATTACTCTTCCTGGTATGTCTGTGGAACAAACTAAACAAATCGAGGCTGCTATCAAAGCAGGAAACGTCTTAGAAGCAGATTCTGTGGTGCAGACATTCAAGAATTTGTCAGGCATTGAGTTCAATATCGCCATCACCGGGGAGTCGGGATCTGGAAAATCATCTTTGGTCAATGCCATCCGGGGCCTGGGAGATGAAGACAAAGGTGCTGCTGAGACCCGTGTGGTGGAAATGACCAAAGAACCAGCACCATATTGTCATCCTGCCTGTCCTACGATGATTGTTTGGGACTTGCCCTCGATTGGGACGCCAGATTTTCAGCCAGATGCTTATCTGAAACAAGTGAAATTCAGCCGCTATGATGTCTTCATCATCATCGCTTCAGAAAAAAGCAGATTCTGCCACACCAAGCTAGCTCGGGAGATCCAGAAGATGGGAAAGACGTTTTTCTTTGTACGCTCCAAAGTGGACTTGGACCTGTATAATGAGGAAAGCAAAGAGAGCATCAATGAAGAAAGAACCCTGGAGAAAATCAGAAATGACTGCATTAACAACCTGTCCAGAGTAGGGATGAGCTCCCCGCAGGTTTTCCTTGTCTCGAGTAGGGAATTTCAGAAATACGATTCTCCACAGCTGCAGAAGACTTTGCTAAAGGAATTCTACAACCACAAGATGGAGACGTTCAGGGTCACTGAGGCCCCCAGCAGCAGAGGGTAAGAAACCCCCCTTTGATCTGTTCCTTGTTCAGTTCTTCAGCGGGTGTTATACATTTATTCATTGTTTTAAAATAATATCAAGTGGGAAAAAACTGCAAAAATAAAGACCCCGTCCCGTATAGTCTGAGGGGCCAAATCCTGGAACCCGAAGGCAGGTAGAATTCCCGTTGGCTGTGAAAGTGGCTGGATTGAGCCCCATACTCCTTACACAGGACATCAAATAAACCCTTCTTAAGTAACTCCCGGTTTCCATTCACATCACAAACTCCTTATCCACGGCAGGATTTGGTTTCTAGACAGAGAACATTCACTCGATATTGTTGCCCCTTTGTGACCCAAGTGAATAGTCAAAGTTCAAGGCCCCGGGATGTCCCAGTTGGGTACAGAAAATGAGGTATTTACTGGTATTGTCTTTGATGCAATCTTGTTTATTTACAAAGAAAGCCCAAAGTCCTGCTTCTCCAAATGCAGGAGAAACCAGAAACAAAAGAATGGTTTCTTAGCTTACAGCCCCAACCCTCTTTAGCCGACACCAGACACAAAAACTGTCTCTTTTTCTCAAGCTTCTTCCAGGGCCATACACCCACCACACAAATCACAGCTCGGTTTTCCTGCTTTTTGCCTCTGGCTCTGAGTTTGTCTCTCTTCTGGTTTACAGCCCAGCTTGCCTTTTTCACACACACTCAGGTGGTGACAACATCCAGTGGAACCCTCCCCACCCCCACATGGTGTGAGTTTCTAGGCCAACTCTCTTAAGCCTTGTGGTAGAGGTGCCCCTTGACTATCTAACAACTATCTTAAGAGAAGGGCATGCTCACACGTCATATTTAACAGGGTTTTAACATAACCCATAATAACAAGGTTTCACCCAGCTCATAACACCCGCGACCACCTCTGGTTTGGCTCATTCTCCCGATGAGGCCTCGAATGGCGACACCCAATACCCTATCCCAGACAGAGAGAAAAGGAATCATTTTACAGATTACAGAGCATACAAACTTAGCTATTTACATACGTGCAGGGCCCTTCTGTCAGGACAGTTTCCCATCATCAACACACAAGAATTTTATATCTTCCCAAATCTCTTCAGGGTTTTTCTCTCCCTTTGATTTCCTTTCAGTCTGCTCCTAATTTAAGGGGTGTCTATTATTTCTACATAACTTGATGGCTGTAGACAGTCTCTGCCCATTCTGTTGAAAGGGGGGACTCATTACTGTCACAATTTACTCAGCCTCAACTTCCACAGCTACATTCTCAGTTTTGTGGGCAGCCAGTTGAGTCAGTTGCTTATTCTTTGGGGTTCAGACCCCCTCTTCTCCCCCTTGTATCTCTGAACCCTGATTGTCTGGCCTCCTCGGGGCCACACCGTGCTTTTGGGTCCTGGCTATGTCCCTGAATCTCTCCGTCTCTTGCCTGCACGCCAACTAGTCTTTTTCACACACGCAAACAATGCCCAGTGGAACATTACACAACGTTTTCAGAAAGCTGCTCAGGGTAGGACTTGGGTTGTGCCCGGGATCAATGGCCCCACCATGGCATCATGAGCCCCCTAGTTACTGTGACATCAGGCAGCCTGCAAACATGCTGGCTTGCAACTGAGCCCCAGTCCTGCTCCATCCCGTGAGCTCACACGCCTCTCAGGTAATTTACTGTGTCACAGGGAAAATTCCATCTTGCTGATTTCACCTTTAAGTTGTCTTGGCGTAGCCTCTCCAGCACAGCTCCCAGCTTCTGCAAGTGCTCCACAAACAGCTTCCAAATGACAAAGGTGCCATCAACATACACCAGGCCAGATGTGCACTGCAGGTCTGCCGGCACAACATCTGTCAGCCTTTGGAACCTTCCAGGGATACTACAGAATCCAAAAGGCATGACATTTCTGGCTCATAAAATTAAAAAGGTCGTAGAGCAGTTTTTAAACTAAGGGCTGGGGGGAAGTTGACAGGTGCGGAGGAGCATGTGGTTCGGACAGAGACATCCTTAAATGGAGGATCTATTAGTGGAGATTCTCTATGTTTGAGTAAGGAGGAGAGGATGGAAGATCATAAAATATGGGTAGGGTCTGATAAGAAACAATCAAATGAAAACGAGTCCCATTCAATTACATCATTTAATGTCAGACAGCTAAAAAGTGACAATTTTTACAGTGCTTATATACAAATGCTAGAAGTCGAAATAATAAGATGGGTGAACTAGAGCGCCTCGTATTGAATGAGGATATTGATATAAGAGGCATCACAGAAACTTGGTGGAATGAGGATAATCGATGGGACACAGTAATACCAGGGTGCAAAATATATCAAAAGGACAGAACAGGTTGTGCTGCTGGTGAAGTGGTACTATATGTGAAAGCATAGAATCAAATGAAGTAAAATGGTGATAGTGACTGGGAAATGCTCAGGGAGATTAGAGAGGCTATAAAATAAAAAAAATCAAGAATAATGGGGGATTTCAACTATCCCCATATTGACTGGGTCCATGTCACCTCAGGACAGGATGCAGAGAGAAAGTTTCTTAACATCTTAAATGACGGCTTCTTGGAGCATCTAGTCCTGGAACTCACAAGATGAGAAGCAATTCTTCATTTAGTCCTAAATGGAGCACAGGATCTGGTCCAAGAGGTGAATATAGATAGATCACTTGGTAATGGTGACCATAATATAATTAGATTTAATATCCCTGTGGCAGGGAAAACACCACGGTAACATTTCATTTCAGAAGGAGGAACTACACAAAAATGAGGACGTTAGTTAAACAAAAATTGAAAGGTACAATGACAACATAGAAATCCCTGCAAGCTGCATGGAAAATTTTTAAAAACATCATAATAGAGGCTCAACTTGAATGTATACCCCAAATTTAAAAACATGGTAAAAGGATAAAAAAAAGTGCCACAGTGGCTAAACAACAAAGTAAAAGAAGCAGCGAGAGGCAAAAAGGCATCCTTTAAAAAGTGGAAGTTAAATCTTATTGAGGAAAATAGAAAAGACATAAACTCTCGCAAGTGAGGTGTAAAAATATAATTAGGAAGGAAAGAATGTGAAGAACAGCTAGTCAAAGACTGAAAAAGTAACATAAAAAATATTAAATCCGTCAGAAGCAGGAAGCTTGCTAAACAACCAGTGGGGCCACTGGAGGATCGAGATGCTAAAGAAGCACTCAAGGACGATAAGGCCATTGTGAAGAAACCAAATGAATTCTTTATATCAGTCTTCACGGCTGAGGATGTGAGGTAGATTTCCAACATGAGCCATTCTTTTATGGTGACAAATCTGAGGAACTGTCCCAGACTGAGATGTCAATAGAGGAGGTTTTGGACCAGGACCAGGACCAGATGGGATTCACCCAAGAGTTCTGAAGGAACATGAATGTGAAATTGCAGAACTACAAACTGTGATATATAACCTATAATTTAAATAACCTTCTCTACCAGATGTCTGGAGGATACCTAGTGTGATGTCAATATTTTAAAAAGGCCAAAGAGGTGATACTAGCAATTACAGTCGGGTAAGCCTGACTTCAGTACTGGGCAAACTGGTTGAAACTATAGTAAAGAGATATGGGGATATGATAGAAGTCTATAAAATCCTGACTGGTGTGGAGAAAGGAAATAAGGAAGTGTTATTTACTCCTTCTCATAACACAAGAACTAGTGGGTCACCAAATGAAATTATTGGGCAGCAGATTTAAAACAAACAAAAGGAAATATTTCTTCACACAATGCACAGTCAACTTGTGGAACTCTTTGTCACAGGATGTTGTGAAGGCCAAGACTAGAACAGGGTTAAAAAAAAGAACTAGATAAGTTCATGGAGGATCGGTCCATCAATGGCAATTAGCCAGGATGGGCAGGGATGGTGTCCCGAGCCTCTGTTTGCCAGAAGTTGGGCAGGGGGGACAGAGGATGGATCACTTGGTGATTACCTGTTCTGTTCATTCCCTCTGAAGCACTGGCCACTGTCGGAAGACAGGATACTGGGCTGGATGGACTTTTGGTCTCAACCCGTATGGCCGTTCTGATGTTCTCACGGTGTTGAATGCCATCGCCAGTCCATCACCGGAGTGCACCTCCACTTCTTCTTGCCAGTACCACTGGTCAAGTCCAGGGAGGAGAATAAGCAGAACTTTCCCCACAAGTCTAGAGTGTTGTCAATCCTGGGAAAGGGATATGCATCCCTCATGGTAACGTCATTCAACACAAACGGGGCCTCTCCCTACCATTTGTTGCAGTAATTTGCGTAACTCTGCCGTGTGGGAGAAGGGGATCCTCCGTGATTCCAGTGTCACAGATCACGCATCTCCAGTCTCCGGCCAGTGCTGTGTCAACCCTGTGCAACTCAGGTCATGGTCCCAAGAAAAGAAGACATCAAGGTAATTTCCCCAACAGGTGCCAGGTAACAAATTCCTCCTCCTCAGCCCCAGCTCCTGCCCAAGAGCTTCTCTCTCCCACACGTGTTTCAGTCCCATGTTCAGTCTGTCATGGCGACTCCCTCTTTTCTCAGTGCCTTGCAGCACTGCGAGTCCTTCGGTCACCGCCTCTGGGTACAGACACCTCTGGGGGATGCAACAGACCCCATGCCCTGGGCTTCAGCTGTCACACTGGAAACTCTCACGGGGACACAGCCACGGGTACTTTTGCCCAAGGCCTGGGCCAGGAGGAATTCATGTCAGCCTACTGGTCAGGTTCCAGCCTGCCTTCCAGCCCTTCTGTCGGGTCCCCTTTCACCCATCCGGGAACAACCATCTCCCTCCTCGGGGGAAGCATCACATTCTCCTCTCACGCCGCTGTTTCCCCCCAACAGGTGTCATGGCAAACTGTCCATGCTTGACAATACAGAGACCTTTCTTGGAAATGAGGTTGGCCTTATACTGCCTGAGGAAATCAGACAGTACAAGTATAAGTCTGTATGTATAGTTGGGGTTATTTTTTCCAATGTGCATTACTTTACATTTCTCCATATTAAATTTCATTTGCCATTTTGTTGCCCAATCACTTAGCTTTGTGAGATCTTTTTGAAGTTCTTCACAGTCTGCTTTGGTCTTAACTATATTGAGCAGTTTAGTATCATCTGCAAATTTTGCCACCTCACTGTTTACCCCTTCTTCCAAATCATTTATGAATAAGCTGAATAGGATTGGTCCTAGGACTGACCCTTGGGGAACACCACTAGTTACCCCTCTCCATTCTGAAAATTTACCATTTATTCCCACCCTTTGTTCCTTGTCTTTTAACCAGTTCTCAATCCATGAAAGGATCTTCCCTCTAATCTCATGACAACTTAATTTATGTAAGAGCCTTTTGGTGAGGGACCTTGTCAAAGGCTTTCTGGAAATCTAAGTACACTATGTCCACTGGATCCCCCTTGTCCACATGTTTGTTGACCCCTTCAAAGAACTCTAATAGATTAGTAAGACATGATTTCCCTTTACAGAAACCATGTTGACTTTTGCCCAACAATTTATGTTCTTCTACGTGCCTGACAATTTTATTCTTTATTGTTTCAACTAATTTGCCCGGTACTGACGTTAGACTTACTGGTCTGTAACTGCTGGTAAGTCTAGAGCCCATTTTCAATATTGGCGTTACATTAGCTATCTTCCAGTCATTGGGTACAGAAGCTGATTTAAAGGACAGGTTACAAACCATAGTTAATAGTTCCGCAATTTCACATTTGAGTTCTTGCAGAACTCTTGGGTGAATGCCATCTGGTCCCGGTGACTTGTTACAGTTAAGTTTATCAGTTAATTCCAAAACCTCCTCCAGTGACACTTCAATCTGTGACAATTCCTCAGATTTGTCACCTACAAAGGACAGCCAGTAGCATAGCCAGCTCCGGAGCACAGGGGGAGCGGCGCTATAAAAAGGTGCCTCCCCACTCCCCCTGTACTCACCGTGGCGGCGCCTCCGGGGGTCCGGTACTGCGTACTGGCAAGAGCCAGCGCCGTGCCAGACCCTACCGGCAGTGATTTAAAGGGCCCGGGGCTCCAGCCGCTGCGGGGAGCCCCAGGCCCTTTAAAGTGCCGCCGGAGCTCCGGCAGCGGGGCTCGGGCGGCGCTTTAAAAGGCCCGCAGCTCCCCGTGGCTGCAGGAGCCGCAGGCCTTTTAAATCCCCGCCCGAGGCAGCAGGACTCGGGCGGCGCCATTTCGCTCACAGGAGGAGCGGCCGCTCCCCCCCGCTACCCTACTGAGGACCGCTCAGGTTTGGAAATCTCCCTAAAATCCTCAGCCATGAAGACTGAAGCAAAGAATTCATTTTGTTTCTCTGCAATGTTAGTTTCTCTTATCATCTTTAAGTGCTACTTTTTTATCTCAACCGTCCAGGGGCCTCACTGGTTCTTTAGCAGGCTTCCTGCTTCTAATGTACTTAACAAACAAAAGGAAGTATTTCTTCACACAATGCACAGTCAAGTTGTGGAACTCTTTGCCAGAGGATGTTGTGAAGGCCAAGATTATAACAGGGTTCAAAAAAGAACTAGATAAGTTCATGGAGGATAGGTCCATCAATGGCTATTAGCCAGGATGGGCAGGGATGGTGTCCCTAGCCTCTGTTTGCCAGAATCTGGGAATGGGTGACAAGGAATGGATCACTTGATGATTCCCTGTTCTGTTCATTGCCTCTGGGGCACCTTGCATTGGCCACTGTCAGAGGACAGGATACTGGGCTAGACGGACCTTTGGTCTGACCCATTCTGGCCGTTCTTATGGAAGGGAGGAGGGAGAGGAGGGAGGGCAAAGGTAACACTCCAAAAGTAACATAAAAAAATAGAAGTAAATCAGAAGCAGGAGGCCTGCTAAACAATCAATGGGGCCACTGGACGATCGAGATGCTAAAGGAGCACTCAAGGACGATAAGGCCATTGTGAAGAAACTAAATTAATTCTTTACATCAGTATTCATGGCTGAGGATGTGACGGAGATTTCCAAACCTTAGCCATTCTTTTAAGGTGGCAAATCTGAGGACCTGTCCCAGATTAAGGTGTCAATAGAGGAGGTTCTGGACCAGGAGCAGGAACTGATGGTATTCACCCAAGAACTACAAGAACTACAGAACTACAAACGGTGATATATAACCTATAATTTAATTCAGCTCCTGTTCCAGGTGTCCGGAGGATAGCTAATCTGACGCCAATTTTTCTAAAAGGCCCAAGAGGTGATACTAGCAATTACAGGCTGTTAAGCCTGACTTCAGTACTGGGCAAACTGGCTGAAACTATAGTAAAGAATAGAATTATCAGGCACATAGATGAACACGATTTGTTGGGGAAGAGTCAACATGGTTTTTGTAAAGGGAGATCATGCCTCACCAATATAAGAGAACTCATTGAGGGGGTCAACAAGCATGTAAACAAGGGAGATCCAGTGGATATAGTGTACTTAGATTTTCAGAAAGCCTTTGACAAGGTCCCTCACCAAAGGCTATTAAGCAAAGTAAGCTGTCATGGGATAAGAGAGAAGGCCCTCTCATGCAAAAGCAACTGCCTATAAGATAGAAAACAAAGGGAGGTATAAATGGTCAGTTTTCAGATGGGAGACAGGTAAATAGTGGTGTCCCCCAGAGATCTGTACTGGGACCAGTCCTATTCAGCATATTCATAAATGATCTGGAAAAAGGGGCAACCAGAGAGGTGGTGAAGTTTGCAGATGATACAAAACTACTCTAGATAGTTAAGTCCCAGGAAGACTGCGAAGAGCTACAAGGGATCTCACAAAACTGGGTGACTAGGAAACAAAATGGCAGATGAAATTCTGTGTTAATAGATGCAAAGTAATACACATTGGAAAACATAATCCTAACTATACATATACAATGATGGGGTCTAAATTAGCTGTTGCCACTCTAGAAAGAGATCTTGGAGTCATTGTGGATAGTTCTCTGAAAACATCCACTCAATGTGCAGCGGCCGTCAAAAAAAGCAAACAGAATGATGGGAATAGTTAAGAAAGGGATAGACAATAAGACAGAAAATATCATATTGCCTCTATGTAAATCCATGGTATGCCCACATCTTGAATACTGCATGCACATCTCGTCACCCCATTTCAAAAAAGATATATCAGGGTTGGAAAAGGTTCAGAAAAGGGCAACAAAAATTATTCAGGGTACAGAATAGCTGCCATATGAGGAGAGAGAAATAATACGGGGACTTTTCAGCTTGGAAAAGAGATATGGGGATATGTTAAAAGTCTATAAAATCATGACTTGTATAGAGACAGGAAATAAGGAAGTGTTATTTACTCCTTCTCATAACACAAGAACTAGTGGATCACCAAATGAAATTATTGGGCAGTAGATTTAAAACAAACAAAAGGAAATATTTATTCGCACAACATACAGTCAACCTGTGGAACTCCTTGCCAGAGTATGTTGTGAAGGCCAAGACTATAACAGGGTTCAAAAAAGAACTAGATAAGTTCATGGAGGATCGGTCCATCAATGGCAATTAGCCAGGATGGGCAGGGATGGTGTCCCTAGCCTCTGTTTGCCAGAAGCTGGGCAGGGGGGACAGGGGATGGATCACTTGGTGATTACCTGTTCTGTTCATTCCCTCTGAAGCACTGGCCACTGTCGGCAGACAGGATACTGGGCTGGATGGACTTTTGGTCTCAACCCGTATGGCCGTTCTGATGTTCTCAGGGTTTTGAATGCCATCGTCAGTCCATCAATGGAGTGCACCTCCACTTTTACTTCCCAGTAGCCCATCCAGGGAGAAGAATAAGCAGAACTTTCCCCACAAGTCTAGAGTGTTGTCAGTCCTGGGAAAGGGATATGCATCCCTCATTGTAACGTCATCCAACACAAACAGGGCCTCTCCCTACCATTTGTTGCAGTTATTTGCGTAATTCTGCCAGGTGGCGGAAGGGGATCCACCATGATTCCAGTGTCACAGATAACACATCTCCAGTCTCCGGCCAGTGCTGTGTCAACCCTGTGCTCCCCAACTCATCGTCCCAAGCGGAAAAGACATCAAGGTAATTTCCAAACAGATGCCAGGCTGCCTGTCATTGCCCAGGTAACAAATTCCTCCTCCTCAGCCCCAGATCCTGCCCAAGAGCTCCTCTCCCACACATGTTTCAGTCCCATGCTGAGTCTGTCAGGGCGACTCCCTCTTTTCTCAGTGCCCTGCAGCACTGCGAGTCCTTCGGTCACCACCTCTGTGTTCAGTCACCTCTGGGGGATGCATCAAACCCCACGCCCTGGTACATGACTTGGGTACTTTTGCCCAAGGCCTGGGCCAGTAGGAATTCATGTCAGACTAGTGGTCGGGTTCCAGCCTGCCTTCCAGCCCTTTTGTCGGGTCCCCTTTCACCCCTCCAGGGACAATCATCTCGCTCCTCGGGGGCAGCATCACATTCTCCTCTCACGCTGCTGTTTCCCCCCAACAGGTGTCATGGCAAACTGTCTCTGCTTGACAATACAGAGACCTTTCTTGAGACTAAGGTCGGCCTTATACTGCCTGAGGAAATCAGGCCTGATTAGGGCTTCTAGGGAGGCGTCTTCTGCTCCCAGGAATTCTCAGGCTAGAGGTAGGGTGTGCAGAGTAATAGCTGTTTGCCATGAATCATAGAATCTCAGGGTTGGAAGGGACCTCAGGAGGTATCTAGTCCAATCCCCTGCTCAAAGCAGGACCAACACCAACTAAATCATCCCAGCCAGGGCTTTGTCAAGCCGGGCCTTAAAAACCTCTAAGGATGGAGATTCCACCACCTCCCTAGGTAACCCATTCCAGTGCTTCACCACCCTCCTAGTGAAATAGTGTTTCCTAATATCCAACCTAAACCTCCCCCTCTGCAACTGTGCTGAGTTTTGTTTGCCACCTGGGCTAGCCCATTGAAAGGTCTCCGCTTCCTCTGGGCTCCCTGGGTGCCCCTTTCCCACAATCGTGAGTGTGTAATGGAAACCTGGCTACCAGAATTGGACATGGGAGTCCATTGATCTCTCCTGTGATGTTGTATTTCGGCCTGGTGTCACTGGAAGTTATAGTCTGTCGTTTTGCCACTAATGCTCTGCAGGCAGGGGCCTGGCCCTTGTCCCCTGTTAGGTTCTTGGGAGGCTGCAGGCCTACCCAGGGTGCTCTGCAAGAACGAGGCCCACACACACTGTGAGTTATTGGCTTTATTGAAGGCAAAGTGACACACCCGCAACAGGGACTCCTGGCGTTGCTGTCACGGAGGCGAGGAACCCAGCCCACCTCCTGTGGGCATTCCTGCCAGACGTGCTGCCACATCTCCACCATCGGCGCTCTCCCCTCCTTTGGGAGGCCGGTCGATCAGCGTTCAGCTTCCAGTGTCCTCCTGTTCCTCTGTTCTTTCTGGATCATAGGGCTCCCTGTCTGCTCACAGCTGGTTAACTTCACGCTGCAGCGCTCTCACACCCTCCATCCATGAGTCAGCTAGTCCAACCCCTTGTTCTTGGAGATCTGAGTCCCATGTCCTTCCAGTAGCAGCAGTTCCTGTTCAGCCTAGTGCACCTGTGCCCTGGGGGCTGGGCCCTCTTCTCCTGTAGCCATCGGCGCCGACTCCGTGGGTGCCCCGGGGTTGGAACACGCATGGGGAAAAAATCAGTGGGTGTTCAGCACCCACTGGCAGCCAGCTCCTCCTCTCCTACCCCAGCGCTCGGTTCCTGCGGTGCCCTCGCCGGTCCAGTCTCTCGTCCAGCAAACAGGAACTTGGCCAGGCTCAGTCGGTGTCTCTCTGCCCTGGCTCCCTGCCCAGCCGCTGCTGCTCCCTTATAAGTCCCTCAGAAACCTGCACCCAGCACTGATGTCTCCCCCTCCCAGCCTGTTCCACATGCAGCTCTGCCCACAGTTCCTGGGCTTCTCTGCAGCTCCCTCCTGCCCTGTGGCTCCCACTACCCAGCCACTTTCTGGGCCAGGGCCCTTTCCCCTACTGGCCAGGGGAAGGGGAAGTGCAGTGGGGATGGGGCCTAGGGGGTGTGCAGTCCCTGCTTTGCAGATCCAGCAAAGAACTCAGCTGAGATGGTCGCCCCATCTCGAAAGAAGATCGATTGGAATTGGGAAAGGTTCAAAAAAGGGCAACAAAAATGTTTAGGGGCATGGAACGGCTTCCGTATGAGGAGAGATTAATAAGACTGGGACTTTTCAGCTTGGAGAAGAGACGGCTAAGGGGGGATATGATAGAGGTCTATAAACTCATGACTGGTGTGGAGAAAGTAGATAAGCAAGTGTTATTTAATCCTTCTTGTAACACAAGAACTAGGAGTCACCAAACGAAATTAATAGGCAGCAGGTTTAAAACAAACAAAAGGAAGTATTTCTTCACACAATGCACAGTCAACCTGTGGAAATCTTTGCCACAGGATGTTGTGAAGGCCAAGACTAGAACAGGGTTAAAAAAAAGAACTAGATAAGTTCATGGAGGATAGGTCCATCAATGGCAATTAGCCAGGATGGGCAGGGATGGTGTCCCTAGCCTCTGTTTGCCAGAAGCTGGGCAGGGGGACAGAGGATGGATCATTGGTGATTACCTGTTCTGTTCATTCCCTCTGAAGCACTGGCCACTGTCGGAAGACAGGATACTGGGCTGGATGGACTTTTGGTCTCAACCCGTATGGCCGTTCTGATGTTCTCACGGTGTTGAATGCCATCGCCAGTCCATCACCGGAGTGCACCTCCACTTCTACTTGCCAGGACCACTGGTCACGTCCAGGGAGGAGAATAAGCAGAACTTTCCCCACAAGTCTAGAATGTTGTCAATCCTGGGAAAGGGATATGCATCCCTCATGGTAACGTCATTCAACACAAACGGGGCCTCTCCCTTCCATTTGTTGCAGTAATTTGCGTAACTCTGCCAGGTGGTGGAAGGGGATCCTCCATCGTTCCAGTGCCACAGATCAGACATCCCCAATCTCGGTCCAGTGGTATGACAACCCTGTGCTCCCCAACTCATCATCCCAAGAGGAGGAGACATCAAGGTAATTTCCCAACAGGTGCCAGGCTGCCTGCCATTGCCCAGGTAACAGATTCCTCCTCCTCAGCCCCAGATCCTGCCCAAGAGCTTCTCTCTCCTACACGTGTTTCAGTCCCATGTTCAGTCTGTCACAGCGACTCCCTCTTTCCTCAGTGCCTTGCAGCACTGCGAGTCCGTTGGTCACTGCCGCTGGGTACAGACACCTCTGGGGGATGCACCAGACCCCATGCCCTGGTACATGACTTGGGCTTCAGCTGTCTCATTGGAAACTCTCATGGGGACACAGCCACGGGTACTTTTGCCCAAGGCCTGGGCCAGGAGGAATTCCCAAACGGGGAATTCGTCCCATTTGCTCTTCCCAACTGCTCATTCCCCACCCCCACCAGCCCACATGGGGTTGGAGGAACATGGGTGGGATGAGCGAGCAGCAACACCAGCCAGCAGGGCAGGGCTCAGGCAAGCTGTGATGTGAGGCGGCTCCGGCCATCTCCTGCGTGGGGGGCGGAGGTGTCCTGAGGCCAGTCATGGGGGGAGAGGGGGGCAGCCCTGCCTGCCAGAGGAGAGCCCCCACCCTGCTCCCTCCAGTGCAGCGCCCCCTAGTGGCACATGTACGCTGGAATGAAGCTTTCTCCTTTGGGCATTCTCAAACATTTATTTAAACTCTAGATTATTTTATTCATTTAATGCAAATTGTGACCAATATCTCCTTCCCTGCCAGCCCTGTGAATCTGTTACATGGATACGGGGACATCTCTTTTTGCTGGGTCTCTCTCACTTAATCAGTTCCTTGCTACTGCAGGGGTCCCGGGCACTGGTACAGCTCGGTGCTTCCTGTTCCCGTCCTGTGGCACACGATAATTTGGTCCCCAATGCTTTGTTCTCACTTTGGTTGTTAGGTTTAGTGTGCGGGTGCTGGGGGCTGTGAGTGGCCTGTGACATACAGGGGGTCAGACTAGGTGATCTGGGGGGGTCTCTTCTGACCTTCAACTCTGTTTCTATGACTCTGACTCTACTAACCGTGGGTTAGTGAATAGCTGTTGGGAGGGGAAACCCCTAGCCCTGACTGGAATTTGTGTTTCTTTTCCCAGGATAACAGAAGATTCAAAAGCTCACTGGGCTGATATGTTTTCAAAATGGAGCAGTAAACTGCCCGGTCTATCTGAGGACGAAACTGAAAAATTCCAGACCGCTGTCAAAGCTGAGAACTTCTCAGAAGCCATTTTTGTGGTGACGATGTCTGATGACACGTTCAGAAATACCAAGCTCAACATCGCCATCACAGGGAACTCAGGCTCTGGGAAGTCGTCTTTCATCAATGCCATAAGAAGCTTGAATGATGATGACAGAGGCGCAGCTACAACTGGGGTGACAGAAACAACAATGGATCCAACTTCTTACCCCCATCCCATTCACCCAAATGTGATTGTGTGGGACCTCCCTGGGGTCGGAACAACGAAATATCCGGCAAAAACATACCTGACCGATGTGAATGTTTATCGTTATGATTTCTTCATCATCATCGCAGCCGGGCGCTTCACAGAAGCTGACACCAAACTTGCCAAAGAAATCAACAGCATGGAGAAGAAGTTTTACTTTGTCCGCTCCAAGGTGGATGTGGACTTGTCTAGTGAAAGAAAAAAAAGAGATTTCAAAGAGGAGAAAACTCTACAGGCAATCAGAAGTGACTGCATGGAGCAGCTACAAAAAGCAGGGATCATCTCCCCACAGGTTTTCCTGGTGTCGAGATGGCACTTTGACAAGTACGATTTTCCCCAACTGCAGGAGACTTTGGCGAATGAACTCGACATTCACAAGAAACACCTTCTCCTCTGTGCCCTGCCCAGCACCTCTGAAAAAATCTTGAAGGAGAAAAAGAAGGCCCTGCAGGAACAGATCTGGAAACAAGCCCTGAAGTCATGTGCTCTCGCTGCTGTTCCTCTCCCATTTCTCTCGGTTAAGTGCGATGTCAACATCTTGGTGGAGAACATGAGGCAGTACTGCAAGTCCTTTGGCCTGGATGATGATGCCCTCGAATCACTCGCTAAGCAGTTTGGGATGTCTGTTCACGGCCTGAAGTCTGTGATAAAGTCCCCTCTGGTCAAAGATATAACGCGAGAAGAGGCTTTGAAGCGGCTCAGAGAGGCTACAGGGGAAGGTAGGATGACAGCTAAATATTTTATCAGTGTGGTACCACTGATTGGCACTGGGATAGCAGCAAAGAGATCTTACAATGTCACCTATGAAGTGCTACATAGGTTTTTGGAAGAAGTTGCAGAAGATGCTCAACAAGTCCTGAAAAAGGCTTTTAGAGAGAGCAAAGAATAATCAATAACAGTGTCGCGAGGAGAGCTTCTCCCCAGCTTCCCAGAATAAACTGCTGCACCTCCAGTCTCCTTTCTGTAGTTTGATTGTCCCAAATGTAAACAAACCAAGAGACAAAACCGGTTTTCAGCTCAGCCTTCCACTGCTGACTTTCAAGCCTTCCCCTCCCAGGGGTCTCTGGCAGTCCTGCTGCTCCTGCTTCCTGGCTCTCTCTTGGTCAGTCCCCACTCTGCGAATCTCTCTAGGGTCTGTCTGCTCTGCACACTAAGCGTGAACTCTGACTCGGGTTTAATCCTCAGCCCCGCTTCCTGTCACAGCCAAATCAATCAGACTCGGGTCAGTGAGCACTCAGGAGCAGTTCGTAGGACTCTGCTAGGGGGTGGATCAGAGCCCGAGTCCCGCTGAGTCTCAGGTCCAAGCCCTGTCATTCTGCAGTGTGGACGCAGCTCAAGCTGCAGACCCAAATCAGAAGCTCTGTGTGCTGCAGTGTGGATGTGCTAGTAGATCTCTGAGACCAGTGAAATGTGAACACTCCAAGCAGGCTTGGAAACACCGAGTCCACAAGCTCGGGTCCCAGAGACCCAGGGTTACAATGCAGTGTAGACATGCCCTCTTGGACCTGTATTGTCCCAGGTAACAAACAACAAAAGAGCAACAGGTCTGACACCAACCCCAGTTCTAGTGGGGACTGGATCTGAGTAGAGAGAAGGTGGCGTTTCCTTCCTTCTCACATGTAATGTGACAGACGAGAGAAAGACTAACTGGGATTTGGGGAGGGGAGGGCACAGATAGGTTTTTTCTTTTAAATGAAGATGATTTTTAACCAGGCTGGAACCAGACAAAACAGGTAAAATTCCCAGCTTCTACCATGTCTGTTAATCGTCCTACAGGATGGAAAAGCTTAAGGGGACACTGTCCGATGAAATACCGTATTAAACATTATACCTGCCCTTGGACATTTCCACTGCATGCATCTGAAGAAGTGGGTATTCACCCACAAAAGCTTATGCTCCAATATGTCTACAGATCCAGACTAACACGGCTACCCCTCTGGTAAGTATTAAAAACATGCTCCTCACCTGCGTCACTAATAGCACCGGGCAGAGATGTGAATTCTCAGCACCACTATGGCCTGGCCGTCACGTAACAATTAGATTGACCTAGCCCAGGCACATGGAAAGGGTTTTTCCATCGCTGTAGGAACCCCACTTCCCTGAGTGATGGTTTCTTCTGTCAACATAGCTGCGTCTTCACTGGGCTTATGTCGGCATAGTCACATTGGTCAGGGGGGTGCCAGATCTGGGACGAGTCTGCCAGTTTCTCACTCTCGGGCTCCTAAACCACTCCTAGGGCCAGAGCTACTGCTGATGCGTTTAATCCCTGATTTGCTTGATTGATGCTGAGTTTAGAGTTGCTTATACAGGGTAAACTCATAAATTGTTCGCCCTCTATGACACTGATAGAGAGAGATGCACAGCTGTTTGCCCCCCCCCCCGTATTAATACATACTCTGGGTTAATTAATAAGTAAAAAGTGATTTTATTAAGTACAGAAAGTAGGATTTCAGTGGTTCCAAGTAGTAACAGACAGAACAAAGTGAATTACCAAGCAAAATAAAATAAAACATGCAAGTCTAAGCCTAGCACAGTAATAAAACTGAATACAGATAAAATCTCACCCTCAGAGATGTTTCAATAAGTTTCTTTTACAGACTGGACACCTTCCTAGTCTGGGCCCAATCCTTTCCCCTGGTACAGCCCTTGTTCCAGCTCAAGTGGTAGCGAGGAGATTCCTCATGATGGCTTCCTCTTTGTTCTATTCCACCCACTTATATATCTTTGGCACAAGGCGGGACTCCTTTGTCCCTCTGGGTACCCACCCCCTCCTTCTCAATGGAAAAGTGCCAGGTTAAAGATGGATTCCAGTTCAGGTGACATGATCATATGTCATTGTAAGACTTCATTACCCACTTGTCAGCACACACGTATACAGGAAGACTTACAAGCAAACAGAGCCATCTGCAGTCAATTGTCCTGGTTAATGGGAGCCATCAAGATTCCAAACCACCATTAATGGCCCACACTTTGCATAATTACAATAGGCCCTCAGAGTTATATTTCATATTTCTAGTTTCAGATACAAGAGCGATACATTTATACAAATAGGATGACCACACTCAGTAGATTATAAGCTTTGTAATGATACCTTATAAGAGACCTTTTGCATGAAGCATATTTTAGTTACATTATATTCACACTCATCAGCATACTTTCATAAAATCATATGGAGTGCAACGTCACAATTACATATCAACCTGTCACTGTTGATTTCCTCAACGTTCCATACGTGGTAACCAATGTGGATTCAATCTCACCGCTCCATGTACTCGTTGCTTGTGGTTTGAGCATCATTCCAAACCTTGTAGACGTGCATTTATCCTTCAATAAACTGCTGTAGAATTCAATCTGCCACTTTCTGCATCTGAGCTTTATTGCTCTTAGGAAAACAGGGATTAAGGGACATACACTGGATCCATGCTTGGACTCCAGCCCTGCAGGTTGGGTATTCGGATTTGATATTTGTATCTCGGGAAGGGGGTCGGATGATTGGTTGGGTATCAAGAACAGCCAGAGTTGTCATAATGAATCATAATCAAAAATATTGGTGTGGCTATTAAACCTCCAACTTCAGGGTTTAAGCCCATCTCTAACTCTTAGAGACAAAGGCGGGGCACAGGGGGAGATTATTCCACATCTTCTACTGTGGGGTTCTCTGGATCATCTGGCCCTGTCCATAGTCAGAGACAGGAGACTGCACTCGATGGCCCTTGGGTCTGAGCCAGTCTGGCAATTCCTACGTTCCAGGTTTGAATTTGGATATCAGCGTATTTTATTAATTTATTTGATTCAAAATGACACAAGAAGCCGCCTCTCCCTGCCTCAGAGCTACCAGATGGAACACCATCTATACACAGTCACATAATCAGGGCATTCACTGCACCCTAGCGGAGGGAAGGGCCGTGAAATCTGGGAATCAATGAAACATAGAGAATGAAGAGTTGGAGTTACTGTTGTTACTCTTGGGAGGAGCCCAAATACCACAGTGATGGGCACTGATGCAAGAACCTAGATACATCGATGGGCATGTATGGGGAAGCCAGTATTTACCTTCATTCATTAATCTCGGTATTTGTTGCCTTTGGGTTTACAATCACCATGCTTGTGGAAACAGAGTTCTGGTTTAATAAAGGTACATTTAACACACGCCTCTTCCTGCAGCTTCTTGGGCCTCCCTCTCGCTTGAGATATGGGGATCTCGCCGGTATCCACAATAGCAATCTGCAGTGGAAAGAGCCCTTAGCGTAACTGCTGTACACAGCTGGGATTGTGTCTCCAAGAACAAACGAGCTGCCAGACACCTCACCGGCTTCATCATCCAGGGAGATTTCAGATGCAGCTCCAGTTAGAATCCTTTGCGTCCAGTTCTGGTGTCCGCATGTTCAAAAGGGGTGTTGAAAAATTGGAGAGGGTTCCAAAAAAGAGCTACAAGGATGGTTCAGGGTCTGGAAAACCTGCTGACACTGAAAGCACAATCGGTTTAGTTTAGCCCAGAGAAGGCTAAGAGGTGACTTGATCCCGGTCTGTAAGAAGCTACGTGGGGGGAAGACTGGTGATATCAGAGGAATCTTTGACGGGTCAGACAAAGACAGAACAAGATCCAGGGGTAAGATCACAGAGGATAGGTCCATCAGTGGCTGTTAGCCAAGATGGCCAGGGACGCAACCCTGCACTCTGACTACGGGCCACTGGGACTGGTCAACAGAGGAAGGATCATGTGAAATTGCCACGTTCTGTTCACTCCCTGTGAAGAAACTGCCACTGACCACTGTTTGAAAACAGGACACTGGGCTAGATGGACCATTGGTCTGGCCCACTGTGGCCATTCTTATGTTCCAAAGCCTAAGGAGCTTTGAAAATCTGGCCCCAAGTAACGTGGCTGAGGTAACACAGGGAGATGGCAATAAAGCCAGGAACTGAACCCAGAACTCCCAAGTCCCCACCCATGAAGGAATCCCTCCCACCCTAGACTTTACTGCACCAAACCCCGTTTCAACCCTTCCTTGGGTGTTCCACATCCCTCTGTCCCCCGCACAGGGTCCTCATCACACCACAGGAAATGAATCACCACTGGAAACTTTCTGGAAATCGGCACTTTGTGTGGAAAGGCCTGAGAGGGGTCAAGGATCCATCACAGGTGGGAACAGTCACATAGGGTGTCGTTTGATGCCTATATTTGGGAGGGCGGCTCCCGTGAAGCCAATGTGGGGGAGGAGAGGAATTCCTCACCTGAAGAGTCTCCCTGGGACACTGCTGAGATACAGGATGGGGAGGCCAGGCCAAGGCAGGGGAGATCACAGACTCTGGGCTGGTCTCACCAGGGAGTTGGGTTCCCCAGCTATTGAGTCGGAGGCTGTCAGAACCAGACCATCTCCCGTATCCTCAGTGACAAGTTCTGCCCCTTGCCCATTTTTTTATTAAAATGCAAACTGTCAATTGCTTGCAAATCAGGCTGCAGAACCAGCGGTGTTGGGCTCCTGTCAGACCTCGCCAGGTAAGCAGGGGCAGTATTTGCACAGAAGATCCCCCAAATCAACACCGAACCACGCACAGCAACAAACCAGAGTCTCAGCTTGTGCAAATCTCCACAGCTCCTTTGACTCCGGTGGAACGACATGGATTTACACCAGCTGAGAACTTGGCCAGAGTCTTTAAAACCCCCCTGGGATGATCTGTGAGTGAACCATTAATTTTATTGGCCCCAGTTTCTGCAGCTGTCATTGGTGTGAGTGCATCGAACTGCCTGCCCAGTTGTTGTTGACATAAAACTATATGTGCCATGCTCCATTCTCTTTCGATATTAATCTATATAACAAGGAGAGAGAGAGGAGAGTTTCCTAATCAAACAGCTGGAGACTGGCCTGTTTCTTCAAGAAAACTCTGAAGAACTGAATTATTTGAGGCTCAAGGTGAGAGATTCGATGTTTTGCAGCCTGTTAAGCCATAGATGAAACCACACAGGGATGGAAGGGTGTGCGGGGGCAATGTGTCCCTCCATTTCATGAAAGGCCTTTTGTCTCGCCCCAGCCTTTTCCAGGGTCTGTTTCTCCCCTAGAACCCGATCCAAAGCTCACTGAAGTCTATGGGATGCTTTCAGTAAAGTGCCAACTCTTGGCTGCTTGCAGGCTACAAAAGGTTCTGACGCCCTCTGGCTGCCGAGGGTTCTCATGAATGGAGGCTTTTTTGCTCTAAATGTAAATCGCTGGTGCTAAGGAAAAGCTTTGAGGCGGGATCTGCTGGGGGAAGAGCTTCCATAGCATCCACTCTCTCACGCTGCTTTCTCTCAGTTCTGGGTATTTCATTTATATTTTTGTAGCTCATTTTTGGCAGCTAGCACCATTAGGTTTTGATAGGTGTGAATGTTAGTAAATACTCTATCAATATTAGGGGCCACACCATGGCGGGTAGGAGGTGCAATGTGCTCCTTCGCCTGCGTTTGCCATTGGAAAATCTGAAAATGTAAATCAACAGTGGAGGCAGGAACACGCTGGGGAAATACACTGACAATCTCTCGGTAGGAAGGTCATTTGTCCAAACCCTCTGATTCAGCGTGTCCGTGTAATACTACTTCCCCCTTCAGTGCATGCAGTTTGCTTTGGCTCGGTGTATCACTGTGGGCTAGGATATTCAAAGGCTCGTAGGGGAATATATTGTAATTTGTATTTGTTTTACTAATAATCAGCCCTACATACGTCATCCTCATAGGCTTAGATGTAAATTTGGTCATTCTTACTCCAGATAAGCACATTTGTCTGATGCCTTCCCCTTCCCATAACACAAGAACCAGGGGTCACTCAAGGAAATTAATAGACGGCAGGCTTGAAACAAACCTAAGGAAGTACTTCTTCACACATCACACTGTCAACCTATGCCTCTTGTTACCAGGGGATGTTGCAAAGGAAAACACTATAATTGTGTTCAAAAAAGATTTAGATAAGTTCCTATAGGTTAGGCCCCTCAATGGCTATTAGCCAAGACGGTCTGGGACGCAATCCTATTCTCTGGGTGTGCCTAAGCCCAGGGCTACACTAGAGGGGGGGAGTGTCAATCTACGATACGCAACTTCAGCTACGTGAATAGCGTAGCTGAAGTCGGCGTATCGTAGATCGACTTACCTGGCCGTGAGGACGGCGGCAAGTCGATCGCTGCCGCTCCCACGTCGACTCCGCTTCCGCCTTTCACGGAGGTGGATTTCCAGAGCCGACGGGGAGCGCGTTCGGGGATCGATTAATCGCGTCTAAACGAGCCGCGATAAATCGATCCCCGTAGATCGATTGCTACCCGCCGATCCGGCAGGTAGTGAAGACAAGCCCTACGACTCTGGCTTCCAGAAGCTGAGACTGGACAACGGGCTGGATCACTCAAATTGCCCTGTTCTGTTCATTCCCCCTGAAGCATCTGGCCCTGGCCACTGTCGGAAGACAGGGCTAGACGGACCTTTGATCTGACCCAGTCTGGCCATTGTTATGTTCCTATGTGGGCCTGTATGGCCCAGGGTGGTGTATCACTACAGTCACCCCCGCAGACGTGCCCTCCCTCTTTGAGACTGCGCAAGGTAGATCTCATACACGTCACAGGCACAAGCCCACAATGCTGGCCTATCTAGGACTTTGTAACTCACTGCAACTACTACCTCAGGACGGTGAAACTGAGGTGTGCGCATTTTTATACTCCCTGTCCCTGCTCCAGCCCTTGTAAACTGGGGAAAAGGGCCCCGGAGCGGTATAAAGGGGAGCAGTATAAAGGCCCCAGATCGGTTGGGGGAAGATTTCCCCGCCACAGGAACGCCAGAAGACAGCCGCTGTCCTTTGCAGGACCCATCACAGCTCGGTACCAGAAGCCATAACTTTGACAAGCCCCCAGGACTTTTCTATGTGACCCCTGGGGCCAGAGCATGTCCTAGAACGGGGAATTGGTGTATCCTGAATGGAATAAAAGGGCAAAAAACCCCAAAACAATCTGTTTGCCAATTACAGCGTTCTTCCTGGGTCTTTTACCCTCCAATTATTGACCTGAACTCTCAGCCTCAGCTTCACCTCAGCGAATGTATGGTCTGGGATTGTCTCGAGTTTTTAATAGCCCTCTCTAGCCAGTGTCTCAGGACAGGGTGGGGAGATCCCCTTCATGCTGATTGGCTGAGGCTCACACGAGAGGAGCCCCATGTAAAATTAGAGCTTTATCAGCTAGATATTGGTCTTGGGCACTGGGTCTCGTGCTGATGGTCTGTGTTGTATTTCCTTCCTTTCATCTTCCTTGTCACTCACCTCAGGATCTTTTCCTGTTTCTCCACATCCTTTCTATGCACTGGTGACCAAAACTGGACACCGTCCTCCAGCTGAGGCTGAGGCAGCTCCGAGTAGAGCGGTAAACTGCTATCGACTCCTGTGACTTGCATGCTATGCCTCTGTTAATGCAACCTAAAATTGCATTTCCTTTTTTTGCAACCGCCTCCCAGAAGGAGTTCCGTCTCTCTCCAGCTGCCTGGTAGTTAGAAAGGGGTACCTTGGACAGCGCAGTGCTGGGAAGGGCAGGAGGAGCTGGGGAGCCTAAGCCTGGTGAAATCCCAGGCCGAGGGCCTGAGACAGGGCCTCAAGGCGATACTAGTGCTGCAGAGGTGAAGCCAGGACAGGAATAGGCAGCGGGTCCAACCCCCTTGCCGATGATGAGTGGCCATTTCAGACTGCAGTTTGCCCTGAGGGACGGGGCTAGATGAAGACTGGCAGTGGGTCACTGAGGCGAGGTGGGATTAGGGGATTGACGTTCCCTTGGCAGGGGTGGACCCCTGAGCGTGGGGGCACTGCATGGGGTACTACCCAAGAGAAGGGGCACCGTGGGCCGGGAGGGACACGGGGCCTGCAGTGGTGTGGTGGAGCCCCATTCCTCCTTATTGTGTATTTAAACCCAAATGTGTGTGTTGGAGATGCAGAGATATCTGGCCACAGGCTGGGTCTGTGTTTAAGTCTCTGACTCCCAGCTTCCCTGTAAAGGAGGCACTTCCAACACGGAGACATTAAGTTCAAATTCAATGTGAGTTTATTCAGTTATAAAACTCATTGTGTAAGATTAATAATTCCGAAGACAGAAGCAATTAACACAAAGATTACTGAGCCAGGATAGATGTGGACATGCTAGGTATTGAATGTGGTACACAGAGAGAGATACGTATCACTTTAGGACCCACGTGTTATAGAGTCTGGTCACTCATGAGTCAATCAATCAAGAGACCATCTGATACAAACAGCAATAGAGATTGCTATATCACACAAACAAGAAAAGGGTATAAAATCAGCACCAAGAACTCAAATCACAGCTCTGCAGAGAAATGGTCATTTCAGCTGAGATATTTTAACCGTAAAGCCTCTGAAATGGGTTTAGCAGCACCCAAACCCATCTCAGTTTACAATGAAGTGATGATTATAGGGTCAACTCTCTGCCCAGGCTGCAGAAATGTAAGGATATTTAGACGCAGCTATTCCAATCATCCAGGAGTTTCTTATAGAGTCCATTCCTGGTGGTCTCAGAGTGCAAAGATGATATGCTGGATACAAGGGTTGGCAGGAGGGCAGAGTCATCTTTGTACTTCAAAAAAATATATAGATTGTGTGTTTTTGTTCACACACAACCAGATTCCATTTTAATTTGTTTTGCCTTAGCCCCTAAATGCCACAATGTGGAGCCCACCAACCCTGGCATTTAATGGCAAGGGAAACACGCACACCAAGAGAAGCGGCAAGCGTCTATTGCTGGTGGTGGTGGTCTCACGGAACAGGGTTGCTCCATTGAATCTGCTGCACTAGACGCTTTGCACTGGTGAGAGAGAGATGTAAAAGGTAAACACTTCCGTAACTATCCCTATAAGGGGTCAAAAATTGATTAGGGATCTTTCTCTCAATTTCAGGTGGCTCTATCATTTTACTAATATAACTTTGACCCAATGAAAAAAGAATTCCAGCCAGAACCCCAGAAGCTGGGAATGGGCAACAGGGGATGGATCACTTGATGATTCCCTCTGGGGCACCTGACATTGGCCACTGTCAGAAGACAGGACACGGGGCTAGATGGACCTTTGGTCTGACCCAGTATGGCCATTCTTATGTTCAAACCCCAGGGAATCTGATCAGGCCTCTCTTTCTGTCTCCCTCTCTTGTTCACTGTTTTTTGTTTTGTTTTTGTTGATATTGGGGTTTTTTTATCCACTCTCAGGGTACGTCTATACTTACCCGCTGCTTCGGCGGCGAGTAATCGATCTTCTGAGATCAATTTATCGCGTCTTGTCTAGATGCGATAAATCGATCCTGGAAGTGCTCGCCGTCGACACTGGTACTCCTGCTCGCCGCGAGGAGTAAGCTCTGTCGATGTGGGAGCCTGCCCGCCGCGTGTGGACCCGCGGTAAGTGCTTTGAAGATCGAACTAAGATACTTCGACTTCAGCTACATTATTAACATAGCTGAAGTTGCGTATCTTAGTTCGACACGGGGGGTTAGTGTAGACCAGCCCTCAGAGATTTTGATTTACAGTTGAAATGGATTTTAAGTCTTTATTCTGTGTGGCAGCTGTGGACCTTTTGTTGCTGATGTTTGTACTCTTTACCTTTTGCTTAAGACAGAGCTTTGGCCAGAACATTTTGGGCATCTTTGACAGCATCATTCAGAAAGCTGTTCAGCATGTAATACGTGGTTCCAAAGGAAACTCCTCCAGCTAACAAATTACCAATAACTGGTATAAAATGTAAAACCTCTTCAGTCATCATCCCTGTAGCAAGTGCAGTCTTGGCCAGTAAACTCACTACCCACTCTTTTGATATTGAGTCGGCTGTTGGGACTGCTTTAATCACAGACTTCAGTTCTGCAACGGGCTTGCCAACCTGCTTAGCGAGTCTAGTAAGGGAATTATTATCCAAGCCAAAGGCATTGAGGTAAAGTTTCATGTTTACCAGCAAGATGGCTACATCACAAGCAAATGAGAGACCTGGAGCAGGAATCATGGCAATAGCACATGACACAAGGGCCAGTTTCAAAATATCTTTCTTCAGTTCAGCCTTTTTCTTTTCCAGGATTTTTGTGGAGTCGTTGGGCAGGGACATGATGAAAGTGTGTCTCTTGTGAGCATCCAGCTCATTTGCCAGTGTATCCTGCAAGAGCTGGAAATCATATTTGTCCCTTTTCCAGCTGGAGATCAGGAAAACCTGTGGGGAGGCCTCCCCCGCTTCCTTCAGGTTCTTGATTCAGTTCTCCAGGATCTCCTGCAGGATCCGCTCCTCAGTGTAGGTGTTGGGCCGGCGGGTCTGAGCCTCATACAAGTTTGCATCCACTTTGGAGCGCACGTAGTAAAACTTCTTTCTCATCTTGTGAATCTCCCGAGCAAGGTTGGTGTGGTGGAAAGTGAAGCGCTCCGAGGCGATGATAATGAAGAAGTCATAGCGGCTGCAGTTTACCTGTTTGACGTACGTGTCTGGTGGAAAACTTTGTGTCCCGATTCCTGGCAGATCCCATAGTTTTACACTGGGGAGTACAGGGTATGAATAAGCCTTTGGATTCATTGTTGTTTCAACTACCCCAGTTTTAGCAGCACCTTCATCTTCATCTCCCAGTCCCCGCATGGCATTGACGAAGGATGATTTTCCAGAGCCTGACTCCCCTGTGATGGCGATGTGAAGTTGAGTTTTTTCTAATGACTCCAGCTCCTTCTTCAGTTTTGCTGCTGCTCCCATGAGGTTTTCTGATTCAAAAGCAGCCTTCAACTCTTCCAAGTCCCCTTGGGAGAGTTTTCCAGCCATGGCAGCTCCTGGCAATGGTACAGTTGGTCTTACCGGAAAATCTTAGAAAAGGAATAGAAAGACTCTAACAATTTATTATAATCTGGCAAATTCAAAACAACCCCTTCACATGGGAGCCCATGGATGAAAAATATTCACATTAAACTAATATTGGTGAAATTATAAGTTTTAATTAAAGGCAGATCGATTTTGCTATATATTGATAATATAATATAATGATCTGAATGTAGAGTTAAGGTTGCCCAGTTCTGCCTCATCGTGGAGACTGGCCAAACATCCCTCTGAACACTGGGAAATGCAGAGTTAAGGTAATGCTCCCATCCCGCACACCTCCAGCCAACCCTAGCTCTCTGCTAAGAACGATTTTTGGAAACTGTGATGGATCTCTAAGAAGGAACTACAACTGCAATTGCACCCACAGAAATCAGGCCAGGATGTGCACTCGCAGAGACAGGGCCACACAGAGGGGCAGAGGAAGTATCCCTCTCAAGTGTCCCATAGTAGTGTAGGCTCGATAGCATTCATCACCATGTATTTTTGACAGGTTTCCATGCCCCATTTAGGGCTTACGTCTCGCCCTCCATCCCCGTTTCCGTTGGTGTCTAAGTGTGGCGCCGTCGGCCATTTTGAAAAAAAATTGATTATTTTTTATTTTTGAATAGGGGAAATGTTGCGTGCTTGTGCTTTGATACATTTGATTGTTTGTTTAGAGAAAAAGGTTGAAAGAATAGAGTGAGAGAACTTAAAGATAAAAAAGAAAGCTTTGGTGAGGTTTAGAGGGAAAAAGGAAAGAAAGGTTCATTGGTTAGGTTGAGTAAGGAGAGATGATTTTAAAGGCCTAGTTTTGTATGTTATTAATGAATAGAAAGAGAGAACTTTAAAAAATGGAGATTTTGGTTTTTAAAGGGTTAGTTTGAAAGAATAGAGGCAAGTTATTAAAGAAAAGAGATTTTTGGTGAGGTTTAGTAAGGAGAGATGATTTTAAAGGCCTAGTTTGGCATGTTATTAAAGAATAAATTTTTTTGAGATAAATGTAAAAGGTGTATTAAATATAAGGGTAGGTTAAGAAAAGAGCATTTAAAAATAGAGTTAAATAAAAGAGAACCATATAAAGGAAACTGTTTAGTAAGCACATGGTAAAAATATAAAGGGTAGCTAAATAAAAATCATTTAAACTATTATATACAAGGGTTGGTTAAGAAAAGAGCATTTTAAAACATTAAATAATATTGAAAACTATAAAAATCGGTTTAAAAAGAACACACATGGCAAAAAAAGGAATTTACTAAGGCAGAGCCTGTTTAATAAGCACATGGTAAAAACTATAAAGGGAGGTTAATAGAAAAGCATTTAAACTATTAAATACAAGAGTAGGTTAAGAAGAACGCATTTAAAATGAGTTAGATAAAAGAGAAACATATAAAAATAGGTTAAAAGAGAGAACAGGGCAAGAAAAGCGCAACGAAAGCCCCTTTGCAAAGGGCAAAGACAGACAGCCCGTGGTTGAGTGAGAGAGAGCTCTTACCCTTCCAAGTATTTCTGCTGAATGATGCAACTTTCCAGGTTCAGAGCCCCTCAGGCTAGTTATCGCCACCTTTGGATCGGCCCAATCCGTAGCTGTTCTACAGCTGCGTCATAGAATACATTTTCCTGAACCAATCCTATAGTCCCAAGGTTTTTTAAAAACAGCCATCTCCTTCCCCTCCCTTCACTACTCCCCCGCCCTTTTAACTGCCTTATTCTTATCTAAAAAAACAGACCCCCAAGCATTTTTCCCGCCATGTAGCACTTTTACATAGGGGCTTTAATAAAAACCATAAGCCCTTAGTAACAATCAATTTTTAAAAGCTTTCCCCTGTGTTTTAGACTAACATGGGCTATTTTTAATAAGAACAATTTGAAGCTGCAGCAAAGCCCCGTTAGCAAAAACAGCGTCTGTGAGTCAGTGGATCAGAGATAAGAAGGCTGCTTCTTTTCCAAACTTTTTAACAAATGCAAGTAAAAGTTACATTAAGTTGTGTAAAGGAATAAAGCTCTGGTTTATAATTACTTTAAAAGACAAGCCTATATGAAGACCCATTTCTTCATTTAGCACTTTTGCATATGTTTCAATAAAAAAAGAGCATGCTGAAACTTCCCAGGGCTAAACCCACAAACACTGACTAAGAAAAAGGTTTTAAAAGCTTTTCCCTGCGCTTTTAGTGAGAACAATTTGAAGAAGCCCTAGGTTTTTTTTTTTTATTAAAACACATGTAAACCCCCCTCAATTACCAGTTTTCATATTCTTACCCAGTTGCTGTTTTGGTACTTTAAAAACACCATTTTTAAAAGGCTGGGCTAGTATCTTAAGCCTTTTTAGTTCACTAAACTTCTACAAAATATCCCTAAGAGTGGCCTTGTTTTGTTACAGCTCAGTCAATACTGCTTTTTCATGTTAAACTTAACTCTCCCCCCCCAAAACATAATGCTTCAAATAGGCCTCACTGCACACAGAATATCCTTTAAAAAAGGTCATGTTATGTTACATCTCAGTCAATGTTGTATTTTTATGTTAAATGTTAAAAAAAACCTTTATATATTGAAACACTGCAAGTTTGGTAAGTGTTAAAAGTATGGGGGGAAAGTCGAGGGGTGGGGATGTTCTTCAGATAGGCTCTCTCTGAGCTTCATGCAGTCACAAAGCCCTGGGTTTTGTCTTTTACAGTCAGTAAATGGAATAAAATACTTGTTATAACTGTCACAAAGTGTCTGTCAATGCAATCTCACCATGTGTTAAAATGTTAACAGCTTTTAAAAAGTTAGGGAAGAAGTCTGTGTAAAAAAACCAAGCAAACTGAAGGGGTGAGCCCTAGAGCCTTGCTAAGGCAGACTATAGTGCATGGAGCACTGGCTAGCCTAATCAGTCTGATCTGTTTTTAAAATGTAGAGAAAGCCACAGCTCCAGCCTGTGATGTATTATTTTAATAAAATCCTTGGACCCAAAACAAACACAGGAGCTTGTCCCTGTGTCTCAGCACAGGGGTTGCAAACATTTTAAAACAAAAACCTTCTGACAGACAATTCATACTTAAATCTACTTCAATCTAAAAGTCCTAAGAAAATGAAAGCATGGATTTGTTAAAAAGTGGGGAGGAAAATAAACTTCTCTCTGATCCACTGGATTACAGAATAAGAGGAATATAAACTAGCTGTTACTAAGGTTCTGAGGTTTTCACTCTAGGGTGTTTCTGCATGCTCTTTTTTTTTTAATTGAAACACCTGTAAAAATTTTAAATAAAGAGCTCTGTCTTCATATAGGCTTGTATTTTAAAGTGTTTATTTCTTTACAAAGGTTAATATAACTTTCACTTGTATTTATTAAAAAGTGGGAGAAGAAACAAACTTCTTCTCTCTGATCCACTGGTTTACAGAATAAGGGGAATATAAACTGGCTGTTATTAAGGACCTGTGGTTTTAAACCTTGGGTGTTTCTGCATGCTCATATTTTTATTGAAACACAGCTGAAAAATGTTAAATAAAGAAATGTATCTTCATATAGGCTTGCCTTTTAAAGTGTGTATGCCTTTAAAAAAACGTAATATAACTTTTACTTGCTTTTGTTAAAAAGTGGGGTAAGAAGCAGCCTTCTTAGCTCTGATCCACTGACTCACAGACGCTGTTTTTGCTAACAGTTGTCCTCACTCAAAAATGGCCAGTTAGTCTAAAACACAGGGGGAAAACTTTTTAAAACTCTTTGTTACTAAGGGCTTATGGTTTTAACCTTTATTAAAGCCCCTATGTAAAAGGGCTACATGGCAGGAAAGATGCTTGGGGTCTGTTTTTTTAGATAAGAATAAGGCAGTTAAGGGGGGGTAGTGAGGGGAGGGGAGGGAGATGGCTCTTGAATACAAATCTTGAGACTATAGAATTGGTTCAGGAAAATGTATTCTATGACGCAGCTGTAGAACAGCATCTGATTGGGCCGATCCAAAGGTGGAGATAACTAGCCTGACGGGTTGTGAGCCTTGGGAACTCCCTCCTTCCCCAGGAACCGCTGCAAGGGTAAGATCTCTCGCTGACTCAGCCATGGGCTGTTTATTTTTGCCCTTTGCAAAGGGGCTTTTGTTTCCCTTTTCTTGCCCTGTTCTCTCTCTTAACCTATCTTTATAGGTGTCTCTCTTATTTCGCTCTTTTAAAATGCTCTTTTCTTAACCTACCTTTGTATTTAATAGTTTAAATGCTTCTTTATTAACCAGCCTTTATATTTTTACCATGTGCTTACCAAACAGTCTCTGCTTTATAAAATTCCCTTTATTGCCATGTGTTCTTCTTTAACCTACACTTATATTTAATACACCTTTTAAATTTATCTCAAAAATTTTTATTCTTTAATAACATGCCAAACTAGGCCTTTAAAATCATCTCTCCTTACTAAACCTAACCAAAAATCTTTCTTTTCTTTAGTAACTTGCCTCTATTCTTTCAAACTAACCCTTTAAAAACAAAAATCTATATTTTTCTTTAAGTTCTCTCACTCTAGTCTTTCAACCTGTTTCTCTAAACAATCAACCAAATGTATCAAAGCACTAGCATGCAACATTTCCCCCTATTCAAACAAAAAAATAATTAAAAAAAATTCAAATTGGCCGACGGCACCAAACCTCTACACTAATGGAAATGGGAACGGAGGGCAGGACGTAAGCCCTGAAGGGAGCATGGAAACCTGTCCAAAAATACATGGTGATGAATACTGATTTGCATTGGTGTGAATGAGTTTGCAACGTGCAGGCAATGGACTATATTTCACCACTCAAACAGCCCCACCTGATTCACAGGGAGCTTTGTGACAGCCTCAGGCCCTCTCTCTGCCCCATTCTCAGAGGTGCCAAGGGTTGGCTGTCCATAAGAGGATTCACAGCTCCAAAGAGTGAGATTCAAGGCCAAGGAGTGAGACTTTCCAGGTGCCGTGTTAGGTCATTGCTAAAAACAAACAACTGAATATTTGATCAAAGTTACATATAAAAATGGAAAATTAATAGACAATTAAAAGACATTCAAACAGTATATCCACTTTTCACAAGCAGGTATGTTAATATGATACAAATAGTGAGTGGATTTTATTATTAATTATTATTATTATTAATTATTATTTTGCTATGTAAGGATTGCAAGTTTATGTCTTGGTAACTTTGTATATGTCACATACTGTATTTTGTTAATCCTGTTGCCTTGGATAAAGGCATCAGCTAAATTAATTAATTAATATTTAACCCTCATCAGGACACATTGAAAACCGTACAGAAAACAGAAAATCTTGGACCCAATCCAAATTTATTCATAAAAATAATCAAAACTTTCTGAAAGAACATTGCAAACAGACTTTCTGACAAAGTACTAGGGATAATTACTGTACTACTGTGATGGGGCAGCTGCCCCTCACTGGCAGAAAAGACGTTAAAAGCAACTCTATGGAGGCTGCAATGGAGACAGCCAATCAGAGACGGGCTAAAGGGAGCAGCCAATCAGGACCAAGCAGGCCCCTATAAAAAAAGAGCTGCAGGGCAGAGGAGGGCAGCTCTCTGCTAGGAGCCCGGGAGGAAGGACTATGTCTCTGGAGGGCTGAGAGAACTGCCAGCACCCGGGATGGCCTTGACACAAGGGCAAAGAGGGTCCCGGAAACACGTGGGAGGTGGCCCTGGAGTAATGGACTGCAGTTGGACCATGAAGGAAGTGGCTGGACAGTAGACCGCAGGTCCCCTGGAAGGGGGGAACACGGTGTGGCACGGCCGGAGGGCTGTGTTGCTGAAGAAGATGCTGCGGGTCCTAGAGCAGGAGTGACGGTGGTGAGGTACCACCCAAAAAGGGCGCACTACCACCTCGAGCTAATTCCCAAGACAATCAGCAGGAGGCGCCAGCGTGGTGAGCGAACCCCGTTACAACTTTGCTGACCTAAAAAATGTCAGCAAAGAAATTATTGCTGTGGAACCGAAGTGCCCTGAAGAGAGTTAATAAATACATAATAATAATACATTAATAATGATTCCATTAAAGCAGTAATCGTAATAGATTTACATCTATGCCGAGAAGGGAGGGAGCCCATCAGGGACCGAGAGATCCTGGAGAACACGGCCCGCGTTCTATACTCGTATGAGAGGAGGCTACACCGAGGGGGGTCGGGGAAGAGGGGCGACACATTTATAAAAAAAGAAGCCCTGCCTGCTACCGGGACAATGGAGGGCCATGAAATTCTCCAGTGTGTTTAAATTTTGAACTGTATTTTGCAGAACCTGCAAACTTTCAATCAAGTCCTACTCATTTTTTTTGACCGTCAGGTATTCACACATATAGCCCCTCTTCCCCGACCCCCCTCGGTGTAGCCTCCTCTCATACGAGTATAGAACGCGGGCCTGTAGTCTCCATGGTTACCACAGTACACGAGCTTGGAAAGCAGCTTTCTGAGCTCTGAGCTTGAGGCCCCAGATGTATAGCTGTCTCTTTCAGTGCCTGAGTTAAAATATTTTAAATCTTTATATATGTACTCAAAATGAGTGAGGTAAGCTCAGGAGTGTGTGTGAGCATGAGAGAGCAAGCTACTGCGTGAGTCTCACACCCAATGAGTGAGACTTGATATGTTTGAATTCTCTTCCTCTCCCACAGATCTGCCCCCTCCGTGTTCTCCAGGATCTCTCGGTCCCTGATAGGCTCCCTCCCTTCTCGGGACATCCCGCTCCATCCTTGGAACTCTCTCTTCCTCGCCCTCTCCCGATATCCTGCCCTTGAGTCTCCCTCCAGCTCTCTCTTCCCACCCAGGGTCTCCCTCTTTCTTGGCCTCCCCTTCTTAAATCTCA
Source organism: Macrochelys suwanniensis (assembly GCA_033296515.1). Classification (NCBI taxonomy): domain Eukaryota; kingdom Metazoa; phylum Chordata; order Testudines; family Chelydridae; genus Macrochelys; species Macrochelys suwanniensis. The sequence continues at coordinate 1,776,803 of CM065795.1, forward strand.
CTTCCCAGCCCTCATTTGGGTGTCTCCAATGTGGAGTTCCCCCCTTTCTCTTCCTCCTTGTGATCCCCACCTTAACCATTCTGCCCCTGGCACCATCCTCTGCTTGGCATCCCTTCTTCCTTCCCAGGATTTCCCCCCATTGCAGAGTCACCTCAGCTCTTAGCTCACCAGCACCCAGCCACTTCCCCAGTTTGCACACTGGGTGTGTTGCCACCTGCATAACCCAAGATCTGAACCCTGGCCCATTCTGCCTTCCCCTCCCCACACCCCCTTTACATTCCTACAAGGACCCAAGCTATGCCGATATGACTTTTTAGTGTGGATGGTGCCTTAGACTCCTAGGCAGAGTGAGATCAGGGGCCTCCCAGGACTTTTGGTATTTTCAAAGACCTGTAACTCTTGAGTGTTTTGAGAGCGAAGTCCCTGGGGTCCTCAGCTGAGCCTGCATTCCCAGATTTCCAGACATTCATAGATTCCGAGGTCAGAAGAAGCCTTTGTGATCCTCTAGTCTGACGTCCTGGATAACACAGGCCAGAGAACTTCCCCAGAATAATCCCTGCAGCAGATCTTCTAGAAAAACTCCCCCTCTTGAGTTTAAAAGTTGCCAGTGATGGAGAATCCAGCATGTCCCTGGGTAAGTCGTTCCGATTGTTAATTACTCTCGCCGCCGTTAAAAAGCCCAGAGCCCCCACAACCTAGGTGCTCCAGGGGAGTGTGTATAAGTGACTGGAGCACTCAGGAGGGCTCAGACACTGATTTTGGGGGTCTAGGGTGGCTCAAGACAAGGGGTCTGAGTCTGGTCGTGTGCCCTAGAGTCCCGAGCCAGAAGCAGCAACTAGACTCTGCCCTGGCTCAGAAACACGTGGGGGGACTCAGCAGTTGGGTCTACACATGACAGACCCCTGGCTGCACAGTGGGTGACAGCGGGACCCGTTTGTAACAATCTTACCCTGCTCTCTAAGAGCCAGAGTTTGGATTAAACACAGAAGCGGGAGGTTTAATGGACTTTCCAGTTTTTTGTTAGTGTTAATTATAACTCTGGATTGTCTTGATACCCATAGAACTATCCAGTGCAAATCTGCAGGGCTGAGGGGGAGAAGGAGTCAAAGCTGGGGTCTAGCTGATGCCTCTTACTCTGTGTGACATTATCTGATTAAAATACGACCATGCAGATCATTGTTGCTACCATTGTTATATGATTGCAATGAATCTTATACAAAGCGTGCCCAGTAAGGTGTCAATAGAAAGGGTATGATTTGCTGAATATGATTATGCCGTCTGAATGTATGTATCATTTTTGTATTTGAAGTTATGAGTATTGGCTCTATGCCTGGATTTCAAATGTTTGCTCCTGGGTAGCACCCACAAGGTATCTAGCCTGCACATCTTGAAGGGACTATTCAAGTTGAGTGACTCATCAAAAGAAGACTTGGCACACAATGGAAGCTGCCCACCTCCACTGAATGGACTGTTCTGTGAATGTTCTGTCTGGGGTATAGGTAATGGCTTCTTCTACTGTTACTAAGCGGAATCATGCATGGGCATGTGACTTGCCCATGCGACTCCAAATTTTTCACTGTGAGAACAATGGGTTTCCCTTCACTTGAGTGAAGCTATAACTGGAACTGGAAACATCTCAAATTTTGCCTCTTTCCTGCTCCAGCCTCTTTCCTGCTCAAACCTCTGAACCATGAACTTGTACTAATGGGAGCACTCTACCCATAGGACTGAGGAGCTTCCAGTGATTTGGAAGCAACCAGAGACTTGACTTAAGGCAGCAATTTGTGCCATCACTGCTACAAGCCTGATCCAAGAACATTGCAATTACTGTGTGTATTTGATTCCTTTAACCAATTTAACCAATTTTAACTCTCAGCTCAGGGGGGGAGGGATAGCTCAGTGGTTTGAGCGTTGGCCTGCTAAACCCAGGGTTGTGAGTTCAATCCTTGAGGGGGCCATTTGGGGTTATGGGGCAAAAATTGGGGATTGGTCCTGCTTTGAGCAGGGGGTTGGACTAGATGACCTCCTAAGGTCCCTTCCAACCCTGATATTCTATGATTCTTTCTTTCTAAATAAACATTTAGATTTTAGGTACTAAAGGATTGGCACCAGGTATGATTATTGGGTAAGACCTGAGTTGTATATTGACCTGGGTGTGTGGCTGGTCCTTTGGGATCAGAAGAACCCTTTGTTTGATTAAACTGGTTTTAGGGAACCATTCATCCGTAAGTCTAGTGTTTTTGGTGGTGATACAAGGACTGGAATACCTAAGGAAACTGCTTTTCTAACTTCTTATTAGCCAGTGTGGTGGAACAGAAGTTTACTTTGTTTAGTATATCCTATGGGGGAATAACCACCAATTTTGGGTTGTATCTGCCCTATTTCTCAGCAGTGTGTCCTGAATTTGGTATTCCGGTTATGACCCACAAAGGCACGTGTTTTCCTAAAAGCCATAAAAAACAGACGCACAAAGTGTCAGATCAAACTGAATGGGAGTTTATTAAAAGTATTTCTCTAAGATCGGCAGTGATGGTAAAACCGCAAGCAGCGAACACAAAGAGATGCAACCACATTAATTACTGACTGTGGAATATAGAGCAAGTCAGTCACAATAGGCTGGTGCGTGGGATCATGTGAACTAATCCTCATCAGAGCCTGACACAACGCGATTACCATCTGCAAATCCCAGATGAGTCTGAGCGGTGTCAGTGATTCCCAGACTCCAGCCAATCTAAACCCTGCATCAAACAAGGAAATCAGCACATAAAACACATCAGCAGCAGCTCAAATGGCAGCTCAGTGATATAAGAATCTCACGTCAGCGATTTAACTATTAAGCCCCTGATATGGGTTTAGCAGCCAGATGCTTCCAAACCCTGCTCAAGGTACAATTTAGTTACAGGGTTACTAATAGCCACTAGCGTAAGGATGGCAGACGGAGAAAAGAATCTTGAGCTAACCTCTGCTAAGAGACTAGTTAAATGGATGTGCCTGGAAGGCCAGATCCCCAGAGCAGATCAATGGGATTGGATCAATGGAACTAGGTGCGTTACTGGGGATCTGTGCTCGGCAGTTTCTAACCGAGTCTGTTTCCCTCGGGCGCAGGGACCTGCATTAGAGCAGCGTTGAGTTGAGAGCTGAGCAGGTTACAGGTCTCAGGTCGGTGTCTTACTGCTCAGAAGTCGATTTTTAATGGTTTCCTTTTAATTAATTGCATTCACAGGCTTAGGGTGGAATTGGTCTAACCCAGCATTGAATGGCGAAGGGAAAAAGACTCGGGGAAAGAACAAAACTGGTTCCAGATTCACTATTTTCTGATCACGTTTGCACTGTTATAACAGCTCTCCTGGCTTCTCACGGTCAGACACCGCATGCAATAGGCCACACCCTCAGCTGGTGTCAATCGCTCCATGGGACTCAGGGAATCTCCATTGATTTACGCAGAGAAAGTTGGAGTATATTTTAAAATTGTGTCCGATGTTTTTAATTAACATAGATCAGGACTTTCTGAACTGGTATTTGCCCTGAGGCTGTCCCTAACTTTCCCATCTGGAACCTGGCTGTAAAAAAAATGGTGGGGCCAGGGAACTGTACCTCAGTTTTGCCTGTTCCCCTGCACTGGAAATACATCTTTGTTTTTTTAAAGGCCAAACTCTGGAGATCTTTTTCAATATTTTTTTTTTCATTTGTTGCATTAGATTTGAGAAAAGAAGAATCTGCTGTTGTCCCGATTGGCTCCAACCTCCATCTGCCAGAGGCGTGTATCCAACTTATTGGTCCATTGTTGCTGTTATTCATTTGTTTTCCCTTCTCCCTCCAATGCCTTGATCAGCACTCTTTGGGCATCTTCAGCAACACCATCCAAAAAGCTGTTCAGCATTCTGTATGTCACTGTGCAAGACCTCTCTGCAGCTAATATGGTCCCAACCACCGGTATCATGCTGACAAAACGTTTAACTACCATTAGACCCTCCCCTGTAGCCTCAGTCAGCAGCTCCTCAGCCTTTTCTTTTGAGATCTCTTTGGCCAATGGGGACTTGATCACGTCCTTCAGCTCAGCAACAGGCTTCCCAACCTGGCTAGCGAGTATAACGAGGGAAATGTCATCCAGCCCAAAGCTCTCACAATACGCTCTCATGTTATCCACCAGGATGTCAACGTCACACTTCACCGAGAGAGCCGGGAGAGGAACAGCAGCGATGGCGCACGACTTCAGGGCTTGTTTCCAGATCTGCCTCTGCTGAGCCTTTTTCTTCTTTTCCAAGATTGGTTGGGAAAGGTTGGGCAGGGCCAGGAGGAAAATGTGTTTCTTGTGACCTTTGAGTTCCTTCAGCAATGTTTTCTGCAGTTTGGGAGAATCGTATTTCTGAAATTTCCTGCTCGACACAAGGAAAACCTGCGGGGAACTCATCCCTTCTCTGGACAGGTTGTTGATGCAGTCGTTTCTGATTTTCTCCAGGATTCTCTCCTCGTTAAAGCTCTTTTTGTGTTTCTCATTGTGCAGGTCTGAGTCCACCTTGGAGCGCACAAAGTAAAAGTTCTTCCCCATCCTCCGGATCTCCTGGGCCAGGATGGAATCATTGTGTCTGAACCGCTCCGAAGCGAGGATGATGAAGAAATCATAGCTATTGAATTTCACCTGCTCCAGGTAAGTGTTTGGCTGAAATTCTGGGGTTCCGATCCCCGGCAGGTCCCAGAAGATCACATTGGGGTACTTAGAATGCTTGTACTCCTTTGGTGCTGTGGTCGTCTGTGTCACCCCAGTCTTAGCAGATCCATCGTCTTCATCTTCCAGGCCCCGGAGGGCGTTGATGAAGGACGATTTCCCAGCTCCTGACTCCCCTGTGATCGCGATGTTGAGCTCAATTTTATTAAACAGCTCGTCTGATTTGTGCACCACTTTTGCTGCTTCTGAGAGGTTTCCTGCTTCAATGGCAGCCTTGATTGTTTCAGTTTCCTGCTTAGACAGACCAGGAAGTGTGTTTTTGCATTTTGTAAATAACATGTTGAACATAACTGTTAGTTGTTCCATTTTCCTATGGAAAAAAAGAAAACCCAAATTACACTTAGTCTTTTTCCTCCCACAGAACAAAGTCAGCTAGGAATTGTAACGTGCGGTGAGTAAAAAAGAGTGTTACCTAGTGGACAGAACCCTAGACTGTGACTCAGTTTCCCCATCTGTAAAATGGGGATAATGAAAAGTGCTTTAGAGCTACAGATGGAAAAGCATGACGTAAAAGCCAGGTACTGAACTTCCCATGGGGCTGGATTGCTTTCCCTTTTACCCAGTGCCTCAGAGAGTTCTTGTCTGGCTCCTAACTTGAGACACGCACCGTGTTACCACCAGCATATCCTGCCTGCCCTATTTCCCCTCACCGGCCCCCAGCTTCTGGGCCTCCCCCTTTGAAACACCCCTCCTCAACCCTAACAGTGGCCCAGGGGTGGCTTTAAGCCTCAGGCTGCTGGTTCACCCTCGACAGGGACGGGTTTCTTGGCCCCATCGCAGAGCTACGTCTGCTGCAGATGGATGTGTAGAGTCTCTTCCCAGATTGGGGGTAGGGGTCTGCAATGCATCGCCACTCAATGACTAAGGGGGGAGGGAAATGGAGGCATCTGTACCGTCCGTCCCCCCCCACAAATACCCCCCATCCCCTTCAATTCCTCCACTTGTTGGAGTCCCCTCCGTTGCCTCCATGGTCAGGGACAAGGGACCTATAACTCCCCAACTTTCCTATGCAGACAGATCAGCCCAGCAACTCTGTCCTTCCTTCAGCCTGGCTGCACCTGACACAGCAAACGAGGTGTGTGCAGATGGGTGCTGGGATTTAAAACTGGAACACGGCGTAATTGGCTACATCTTTTCCAAATTGTGTCGCCCAGAACTGGACACACTACGGCAGCTGAGGCCTTATCAGTGCAGAGTAAAGTGGATGAATTACTTCTCATGTCTTACTTACAACACTCCTGGTAATGCATCCCAGAATGATGTCCACCCTTTTTGCAACTGTGTTACACTGCTGACTCATATTTAGTTTGTGATCCACTCTGACCCCCAGATCCCTTTCCGCAGTACTCCTTCCTCGGCAGTCATTGCCCATTTTGTACGTGTGCAACTGATTGTTCCTTCCTAAGTGGAGCACTTTGCATTTGTCCTTATTGAATTTCATCCTATTTACCTCAGACCATTTCTCCAGTTTGTCCAGATCATTTAGAATTTTCATCCTATCCGCCAAAGCACTTGCAACCGCTCCCAGCTTGGTATCATCCGCAAACTTTACATGTATACTCTCCATGCCGTTATCTAAATGACTGATTGAGATATTAAACAGAACTGGATCCAGGACCAATTCCTGCATGACTCCCACTGTATATGCCCTTCCAACTTGACTGTGAACCTCTGATAATTACGCTCTGGGAACAGTTTTCTAATCAGTTCTGCACCCACCTTACAGTAGCTCCATCTAGGTTGTATTTCCCTGGTTTGTTTTTGAGAAGGTCATCGGAGACAGTATCAAAAACTTTATTAAAGTCAAGATATATCACATCTACCGCTTCCCCACGATCTACAAGGCTTGGTACCCCATTAAAGAAAGCTATTAGGTTGGTTTGACATTAGAGCTGTCAATTAATTACAGTTAACTCGGCGATTTACTCAAAATAAATTAGTCATGATTAAAAAATGAATCCCGATTAATTGCCATTTTGATCGCACTGTTAGTACTAACTGTTGTTACCTTTTCTTGAATACTGAATTCTAATGCAACAGCCAAGAAACACTCTGCACATGTTTCAGCCTGATGTCTCTCTGTAGATGTGCAGTAGAGCTACAGTCTCTAAAGACTGTCTGTACTGAGTAGGCCCCAACCCAGGGCTGTGCAGGACTGTTTCTACAATTACTTCTCACAGCTGGGACAGGGACAAAGAGGGATGGAGAGACAGGACTGAGAGATGCTGGAGAGGAGAAGGGCAGACGGGTCTGTGACTGCTACCCTCCAGAACTTGGAGTGGGACTTAAGGTTCTCATGTCTCAACATTCCTCTGTGGTCAGCGAGTATCCATGAAACCCACTTTCGGCTCATTGCCCCTGCATGGGATTTGGAAATGTTGCCCGTAGTGTGTAGGTAGAGTCGCTGCTCTGCCTCCCGCTGCACTTTGATCACACACCCGGGAAAGCAGCTTTCACCGCACTGAAAAAGCAGGGACCAGCTCCATCCCTCCTGTCTCCATGCGCCAGGCTTTCCTACCAACTCAGGGGCTGGTGAGCTGCTATGACTGACCAGCGTTTGTATTGCAGAAAGGCACCGAAGCACCAGTCGGGACCAAAGTTCTATTGTGCTGGGTGCTGCAGGTGTTTTAGGTGGGGAGGTTACGTTATGTGCTACTCATATTACTCCCCTTTCCCATAACCTCCGTAACAAGCTTCACACGAACCCCCATATCTAGCAGATTGCAATTCATTCACCCATTTCCAGGCTCCCAGAAGCTGGCACTGCCTTTATAACAATCCCACACTAACTGGCTTCATCGCAGACTCTCCAACCTCATCTCAGTTACACTAAGGCCTCTTTACCCTGCTCTGGCACAAGTAAGTCCCAGGATGTCTGTGCTTCCAGAGCAAGGAGAAGGGATCTGAGTGTAACCGAATGGTAGGAACCATAAGGAAAGGGAGGAAGAATATGACAGAAAATATTATAATCCCTCTTGTGACAGACCCAGACAAGTGGGGTACAGAAGTCTGGTAGAAGGCAAATATACTGGCCATTGGATGAATAGTTTTCTGTTCCCTGAGTGACCAGAGCAGGGGCTGCACTAGAACAAGCAGGAACTTTCTGGAACCAATTTAAGACAGGCAGGCTAATCAGGGCACCTGGGTTTAAAAAGGAGCTCACTTTAGTTTGTGGGGTTGTGTGTGAGGAGCTGGGAGCAAGAGGCACTAGGAGCTGAGAGTAAGAGGGCGTACTGCTGGAAGGTCCTGTGGTGAGGATAAAGAAGGTGTTGGGAGGAGTCCATGGGGAAGTAGCCCAGGGAGTTGTAGCTGTCGTGCAGTTGTTCCAGGAGGCACTCTAAAGAGCTGCAGTCCACAGGGCCCTGGGCTGGAACCCGGAGTAGAGGGCGGGCCCGGGTTCCCCCCAAAACTCCCAACTCCTGATCAGACACAGGAGGAGTTAACCTGGACTGTGGGTTCCACCAGAGGGGAAGATCTCTGAGGTGAGCAGAATCCGCCAATAAGCGCAGGACCCACCGAGGTAGAGGAGGGACTTTGTCACACTCTGTATAAATCCATGGTACACCCGCACCCTGAATGCTGCCAGCAGTTCTGGTGGCCCCAGCTTACAAAGATCTATTAGAACTGGAAAAGGTACAGAGAAGGGCAACCAAAATGATTAGAAGAACGGACCAGCTCCCGTATGAGCAGAGATTTAAGACTGGGACTGTTCAGCCTGGGGGGGTAGGATAGGGTCTATGCGATCATGACTGGTGTGACACAGGGCCAGAAAGGGTTACACAGCTTGTCAGGTAATTGACCCTGATTCAACCTTTAGAGACATATTAGTAGAGAACGGTTGTGTGTTTGTGTGGAAATATTAACATTCAACTGAACGGTGAATGCAGTGCTATGGCTGTCTTGATTGCTCTTTGAAGTATAAAGCGAATCACCTGCAAATAGAGCTCTGAGGAGCTTGAAAGTTTGTCTTTTTCACCAGCAGAAGTTGGTCCAATGAAAGATCTCACCTCACCCTCCTTGTCTGCCTCATACATTTTAGCATCATCTTCTTTGGTCACATTTTCCCAGGTGAAAAAAAAGTAAGAAAAAAACAACTCAGAAAGTAGGGGGAAAAAACCCCTTTCCCTCGAGTTTATCCCTCTGCCTGCCACGCCCATGTGTAGGATCGCACAGACAATTCCACCAAAGAGGTTCCTCAGAAAAGCCTATCCATAAAAATCAGACAATGGGCTGGTCCCCTCCCCCTCTGCCCCCATGCTCCCTAGGCAGGGAAAGCACAAAGAGAAACACCCATGCGTGGTGGGTAGCTGGTCCCAAAGGGAATGCAGGGAGCCCCTAAGCAAAAGGAAACCAATAGTAGTTCAAGTGCATCCAACCTCCAACAGCAAACACCCCTGTCCTGTGGCAGCATCATGGGGCAGCCGATCTGGGGACGTACCTTACGCAGCCTGTGCTGATGCACCGTCCTTCCTGGTCCTGGAGCCCCTGGTGGGTCAGGGGGACCAATCTTTGCTGCTGGAACAAAATCAGCTGTTAGAGGAAAACTCCCCAGGACTTTGCTTCAGGGGCTGGAACAAAGAGAAGCGACTGACTTTTCTCTATTGATTAAAGAGGTCCCTGTTTTAGTGAGGCACGGGTCAGGGCTGAGCAGGGAGAGGTTTCTTGTAGCCTGGGGTCAGTGGCGTAGCCAGGTTTTAACACCAGGGGGAGCGAACACATAAAAAAAGGCGCCACCCGACCCGACATATCAAATTACTAATTACCTAATTACATACTTTTAAATTCGTTATACATATTTATTTTGTACTTAAAATAAAAACACAAGAATGATATTGTTTATCATATGAATAGTTGACAAAGTATGGTTACAACTAAGAGGCAAGAAACAACATTTGGCCGAAGTGAAAAAGATAAAAGAAATGAAGTCTACATAAGCTTGATTGAAGAGACCAACTTTTAACTGAAAAGTGCAAACTACAACACAGAGAGTCTGTTTCCAAGGAGAACTACATTTCAGAAACAGGAGTGAAGAAAATAGATGTAATTCTGTGGTTAGCCTTGCCCGCAGGGGGGAATCCCAGAGTGGGGCAGGCTGAGCCGCGGCTCAGCCAGCCGCCGCTCTAGGATTCCCCCCGCGGGCTCCTGCCAGCCGGGGTCTCTCAGCCCACTGCCAGTCTGGGTTCTTCTTTCACCCAGGCTGGCAGCGGGCTAAGAGACCCCGGCTGGCAGGAGCCCACGGGGGGGGAATCCCAGAGCGGTGCAGGCTAGGCTCATCCCACCCTGCTCTGGGATTCCCCCGCGGGCTCCTGCCAGCCAGGGTCTCTCAGCCCGCTGCCGGCCTGGGTGAAAGACCCCAGGCCAGCAGCGGGCTTCTTGGTGAGGACAGCGGCGGGACCCCTGCTTGCCTAGAAGAAAATGATGACACCGCTCAAAAAGTATAAGGTACCTGTATTAGAATGGCGGAGCTTTTTTCTCGCCTTGCACCTCGACTCCATCTCCAGTGCTACTGCCACGCGTTCAAAAATGAAAAAGGCGCCACTTTTGGAACATGTGCTCAGGGGGAGCGGCCGCTCCCCCTGCTCCCCCCCTAGCTACGTTACTGCCTGGGGCGGAACAGGATTCGTCCCTCCCCTTCTGGGAACAGATCCTAGATTAACCCTGTTCCGTTTTTCTGATATTTTCTGCAGCGTGAATCATTCCATCCTCCGCCATTGCAGGCCCTCTTCTCTTCTCCCCAAGGCAGCCCGGTAACCCCTTCCTCAGCCCTCTGCAAAGCAGAGCATAGACCTGAAATCCCGAACTCTCTGCCACAATCCCGTGCCTGGTGCACAAAGAGAAACATGGGAAATTGTTCCCCTTCCAAGCTGTCTCCCCCTTTTGGAGATACGCTGAGATCAGGCACTGGGCTGATTCTCCTCCATGTCCTGTCATCATTTACACCAGTGCAAAATGGGTCCAAAATGCTGCTATCCTGGATCATGGTGTTGTACACGTGCTTTGCACTGGTGTGAATGAGTTTCCAAGGTGCAGGCAACGGATAATCTTTCATTGCTCAAACAGCCTTGTCTGATCACAGGGAGCTTCATGACAGCCTCAGGAACCTGTTTGGATCATGTGCTCCTGGAAACTGAAAGCAACAGGCTGAGCTGCCCCTTTCCCAGAAATGGGAGTAAACCGGGAAGTGGGGCTGGCTCTGAGCCACCAACCTGCAAAGAAAATTCCTACAGCCCTTAACTCTTGCAAGGAAACACAGGCCAGGGCCTGGCATGTGGAGCTGTTTAGCTGGCAACCATCTGACAGCAGCTCGAAAGCTCGTCTCTTTCCCCAGTAGTGAAAGGATCCGAGTCCTCGCTCCAGCTCCCTGTACCCAGAGGCCAGCCGCCCTCAAGGGCTCCCCTTCCTCCCTCCCACACGGCAGAGTCCTCGTAACCCCGACAAGGCTGGTCCCAGGATCCCTGAGGGCCTGAAACCCCACTCTCGTTGTGGTCACTCAGGACAGGGGTTAGAGTGTCCCCACTCCAGGGTGCTGTCTCCACACACCGGCCACTTCCCAGACCCCCTGATCAGTGCATTAAGTTCAACCCAAATACAATTTATTAAAGAGCAACTGTAAGAAATATAAGAAAAAAATTAAAAGTTTAAAGGAACAGGGACCCCGCCCTATGGGCACGTCCCCCGCTCTGAGTCCGGTCTGCCAGGTCTCAGGTCTGGCCTCTGCCCAGGGCCCCCGGCTCCCCACAGCCGCTCATGGCGCTTGGCTGCAGGGTTACATGTGGCAGGGCTGGTTCCCGCTGTCCCTGCGCTGTCCCCGAGGCTCCCCTGCAGCTGGGCCCTGGCTCCCCGTCGGCGCGGCTGGTCTGCGCCTCCCCTGCCCAGCCCCCGACTCCCCCTCCTCTGGTTCGGGCTGCTGCTCTCCCCTTAACTCTGCCCTGCCCTGGCTCAGGCAGCCCCGGCTCACACGGAGGACGGGACCTTGGGCTCCTGACTCCCTCATTGGCCTGCAACCCTGTCAAACGGGCTGACCTGGAGTGTTGCCCTCTCCCCATTGGCCCCGGGGACTGTCAGTCGCAGGATCCTGACTCCTACTCTGCCCTCCCCCTTCATTGGCATCAGGCGAGAGCCAACAAAAAAATGAAAGAACACCCCACTACGGTTCAGTGAGTGGCCACCAGCCCCCTGCTTCTGCCGGCCACACCCAGGCGTTGCATCGCGCAGACAATTCAACAAAAGGGTTCCCCAGAAAAGCCTCCCCATGAAATCAGACAATGGGCCGGCTCCCTTCCCCCACCGCCCCTTGGTCCCCCAGGCAGGGGAAGCACAAAGAGAAGCCCCCATGTGTGGGGGAGGCTGGTCCCCAAGGGAATGCAGGAACCTCATAAGCTGCCTGTGCCTAAAGCTAAAGGAAGCCGTTGGTGGTTCAAGCGCGTCCAACACCCAATGGCAACCTCCCCTGTCCTCTGGCAGCATCGTGGGGCAGCCGATCTGGGGACGTACCTTACGCAGCCTGGGCTGATGCACCGTCCTTCCTGGTCCTGGAGCCCCTGGTGGGTCGGGGGGACCAATCTTTGCTGCTGGAACAAAATCAGCTGTTAGGGGAGAAACTCTTCTGGACTTTGCTTCGGGGCTGGAACACGGAGAGGGGATGGACTCTTCTCTAATGGTTACAGAGTTTTCAGTTTTAGTGAGGCTTGGGTCAGGGCTGAGCAGGGAGAGGTTTCCTGTAGCCTGGGGTGGAACAGGATTCGTCCCTCCCATTCTGGGAACAGATCCTAGATTAACCTTGTTCAGTTTTTCTGCTGTTTTCCCTGTTCTTTATCCACAGCTGCAGAGCAAATCATTCTGTCCTCAGCCATTGCAGGTCCTGTTCTCTTCTCCCCAGGCCAGCCTGGTAACCGCTTCCTCGGCCCTCTGCCAAGGAGAGCAGATACCTGAAACCCCAAACTCTCTGCCCCCAACCCCGGTGCACAAAGAGAAACATGGGAAATTGTTCCCCTTCCAAACTTTTTCCCCCTTTGGGAGATACGCTGAGATCAGGCACTCACCGGGCTGATTCTCCACCATGTTGTCGTCATTGACACCAGTGCAAAATGGGTCTAAATGCTGCCATTCTGGCTCGGCGGAGTTGTACGCCTGCTTTGCACTGGTGTGAAAGAGTCGGCAAGGTGCAGGCCATGGAGACTGTTTTATTGTGCACAGGTCTGCCGACGGGGGGGACGAAGGGGCAGGCGCCCTGGGCCCAAGAGCTTTTAAAGGGCTCGGGGCTCCCGGCTGCTGCCACTGCTACAATGATAGCGGCCAGAGCCCTAGGCCCTTTAAATTGCCGCCGGAGCCCCGGGCAGCGCACGCCCGGCAGTGCTGAAGGGCTGGCTGGGGCAGGCTAGCCCCCAGCCCTGCCCCTTCCGCCCGAGTACATGCCCCTTCTGGGAGCCTGGATCCACCCCCGAACCTTGCCTAGGTATAACAAACAAAATAATGAGACCCCCCCAATTCATCACAGGAGTGCAGGGGGTGAGCGGTTGCCTGGGGGCAGGAGGTTTTAGGGCAGGAGTGTAGGGGGAGCAGGGATGGATCAAAGCAAAGAGGGATCACGAGGGCAGGAGCAGTTGGTTGTTCCAGGGGCTGGGCCAGGGGCACAGTTAAAACGTTGGAGGGAGAAAGTTTACAAAGTCTGCAAACATGTGGGTGGGTGGGGGGAAGACTTTTCCAAACTTTATAAAACCCAACTTTTCACCTGGAAAAGGTGAAAAGGAGTTGGAATTCTTTAGGAAAATGTATATTTTGGGGTGTCACATGGGGTGCTTGGGGCAGCGCACATGGAAAATGCCCAGGGCAGGGCGGGCTGCAAAGGAACAGAGCAGATTCTCCCACAGCTGGCGGTTCACACTGTGGTTACATTCACCAGCCAGTCACACGTGGGGAAAATAACAGAAACGGAACAGGGTTCATCTAGGAGCTGTTCCCAGAATGGGAGGGACCGAATCCTGTTCTGCCCCAGGATACAAGAAACCTCTCCCTGCTCAGCCCTGACCATTCCTCACTAAAATAGGAAACTCTTTAATCAGTAAAGTCCGTCCCGTCTCTTTGTTCCAGCCCCGAAGCAAAATCCAGAAGAGTTTTCCTACTAACAGCTGATTTTGTTCCAGCAGCAAAGATTGGTCCCCCCCTCCCCGACCCACCAGAGGCTCCAGGACCAGGAAGGACGGTGCATCAGCACAGGCTGCGTAAGGTAAGAGAAAGCAATAGGAACCAGGGGACCGAACTCCCAGCACTCCCTGCTGTAACCCACCAGATTCCCAGGCCTGAGAAAGGAATGCAGGAGCCCTGATTCCTAGTCTTTTATTGAACCCAGAACACCACCCCCGAAAGCAGGGTCTCATTTCTATTCGCATTGTTTCCCAGCAGCCGGAGTGAGAGTGAGAGGTGGTTTTGTCAGCTGCTGCTGGAGTTATTAAACCGACCAGAGAGCTCTCTACCGTCGGCTTCGAGCGTCTGCCCTCCTAAGCGCTGTAGTGTAGCCATAGCCCCAAAGTGCTGGTGGCCAGAGGCTGGCGCCACTCGACAGGGGATGGGTCACTGCATGATTCCCTGTCCTGTTCATTCCCTCGGGGGCACCTGGCACTGGCCACTGTCGGCAGACAGGACACTGGGCTGGATGGACCTTGGTCTGACCCAGTCTGGCCGTTCTTATGTTAACTGAGAATTCATTCCAGGCGTCCGAATTCACCCCCGCATGAGAGCTGACCTCGACCCAGGATTCAGCTGACGGGAAAAGAGAGGAGACAAATGTCTCTCCCATGCTATTCCCCAAGCCCAAACCCACCTAAACAAGGACATTAAGTTGAGACTCGAAATCACAGGGTCAGCTCAGGTTCCGGTTCAGATTTCCTGTTATTTCAGAAATTTAAAAGTGCTGCATTTCCCCTCTCCCCGCCCCCCGCCACCCCCCGCCCACGAGCTCTCCCTGACAACGTGCTGGTGCACTCGGGTCAGCTCTGACTCCGAGGGGATTCTGTCCCCACCTTGTTCTGTGCAGCGCAGCGGCCCCCCGCCCCATGCTGGGACATCAGGATCTGCTCTGACTGCGAGGGGAGATGACGCCCGATTGAGCCCCTTCCCCTGCTCCCTGCTGCACAGCGCTGGGCAGGGCACTGGGGTCAGCACTGGGTCTGAGGGGCACAGGGCCTCTCCTGCCACCCCAAACACGCCCTGCCACAGAGCACCCCCTAGTGTCACACTGGGGCGCTGCAAGTCCGTGTATGTGGAAATCAACCCTTCCCTGCTGGCCACTCTGAGAAGTTATCCGTAGATTATTTGACTTCTTGCAATTTGTAACCAAAGATCCTTTCCTTACAGCTCAGTGGATTTTTGTGCCAACTAATAAGAGATATCTCTATATGTTTACTGTGTGCAGGTTAATAAATTGTCTCTGGGCACAAAGTACTGATCATGGCTGGAATTGTTTCTTTCCCCAGGAAAATGGCAGGTACAAGAACTCTCTGGGCTGATTTATTTTTAGAATGGGGCAGTCACCTTAGTGGCCTGTCCCAGCAGGAGTCTGAGGAATTCCAGGCTGCTGTCCATGCAGGAAACCTCACTGAAGCCATCGCAGTGGTGAAGAAATCTGATGCGTTGTTAAAAAACACAGAGCTCAAAGTTGCCATCACCGGAGAGTGCCGCTCTGGCAAGTCATCTTTCATCAACGCCATCAGAAGCCTCGCTGACGATGATGAAGGTGCAGCGGAGACTGGGGTGATGGAATTCACAAAGGAGCCAACTCCTTATCCGCATCCCAAGCACCCAAATGTCACGATGTGGGACCTGCCTGGGATCGGGACGCCAAATTATCCAGCAAACACATATGTGGAGAAGGTGGATTTTGCTCGCTATGATTTCTTCATCATTATCACAGCAGGGCGGTTCCAAGAGTCGGATGCCAACCTGGCCCAGGAGATACAGAGGATGGGGAAGAAGTTTTACTTTGTCCGCTCCAAGGTGGACATGGACTTGCGCAGTGAAAGACAACGAAAAACAAAGGTCAAGGAGGAGGAAGTCCTGCAGACAATCAGAAAAGATTGCATCAGGAACCTGGAAGCAGCAGGCATTATTTCCCCACAGGTTTTCCTGGTGTCGAGATGGGACTTTGAGAAGTACGATGCTCCCCGACTTCAGGAGACCTTTTTGCATGAACTCGATGCTCACAGGAGACATGCCATCTTTCGTGTCCTGCACAGCTCTTCTGAACAACCCTTAAATTGGAAGAAAGAGGCCGTGGAGCAGCAGATCTGGAAGCAAGCCTTTAAGTCGGGCACTATCGCTACTATTCCTCTCCCATTTCTCTCTGTTTGGTGGGATGTTGGCATCTTGGTGGATAATATGACCAAGTTCTGTAAGAGCTTTGGCTTGGACGACGATTCCCTCAAAGCCCTTGAAAAGGCCATGGGCGAGTCTGGTGAGCTGAAGAATTTGATACAATTCCCGCTGCCCAAGGATAGAACAAGAGATGAGGCTTTCAAGCTTCTGAAAGAGGCTACAGGGCAGGTTATGATGATAGCTAAGTATTTCATCAGCATGATCCCAGGGATTGGTACTGTGATAGCAACAGTGACGTCTTACCGAGTCACGGGCAGATTGCTCCGTACATTGGTGGCTCACGTTGCAGAAGATGCGCAAAGAGTCCTGAAAAGGGCTTTGGAGAGAGCCCAGAAAACAGATTAACAACAGCCACAAGAGAGCAACGTACCTGGTATCTCATGGCAGCTGGAGATCAGAGCCAGCCGAAGGGGAAGTGGCATTTCCCTTCATTCTCAAATACAGTGGAAAAAAGAAGCTGTCAAAAAAGATCTCCAGAGTTTGGTGTGTTTTAAAAACAAATATTCTTTTCTAATCAAGGGAAACGGGTAAAACTGAGGTAAAGGTCTCTGATCCCACAATTTCTGTTAAATACCCCGAAGGGAAAGTTGAGGGAGACTCTTAGAATAAATACCGTGTAACAAACCTTTGCTCTATGTTATTTAGTAATAATACCTGACACAATTTTTAAGACATACTCCAGTGTTCATTATTTAAGCTGCCATACCCTCATATGGTGTAAAATTAGTGTAACTTTCATAGATTCCAAGGTCAAAAGGGACCATTGTGATGATCAAGTCTGATCTCCTGCGTAACACAGACCAGAGAACTGCCCCATGATCATTCCTAGAGCAGATCTCTCAGAGAAACATCCAGTCTTGATTTAAAAATTTCCAGGCCTGGAGAATCCACCACAACCCTTGGTAACTTCTTCCAATGGTTAATCACCCTCACCGGTAAAATATTTTCCTTATTTCCACCTGGATTGAAGTCAAGATCTGGCCTTTTACTTTTTGCAGCTCACCGAGTCATTTTCTTTCTTAGGCTCTCATGCGCTAGCACATGTTTGAATGCCATGTGTGATGGTTGGATGCCAGCAAAAGCAAGGAAATCTTGAAATCCAAACCAAACTCTTTGCCCTGAATAACGTGCTTCACACAGTCTCATGAACCCATTTCTGTAGGGATTAGGGTTTGAAATTTTTGTAAAATGAACCACTCCTAAATCTGAGCCCTGAAGTGGCTGAAAATCCATGAATGTTTAAGGCCAGAAGGGACCATTAGCATCACCTAGTCTAACCACCTGCATAACAAAGTATCCCTTTGTGGAACGTTTAACCTTTCCTGTGACTACAGAGAACAGTGCAGAGCTCACACTAAATTTGGCACTGACTTAATTGAATCTATTTCCCCTAGTTTAGTATCCTAGTTAAGTACCCTCACACCTTTGTGTCAACTGTCTGTAATGGGCCATCTTGATTATCACTTAAAAAAAATTTTCCCCGGCTGATAATAGTTCCTCTCAATTAATTAGCCTTTTACAGTGGGTATGGGTACTTCCACCTTTTCATGTTTCTCTGAATGTATAAATATCCTCTCACTGTATGTTCCATTCTATGCATCCGAAGAAGTGGATTGTAGTCTATGAAAGCTTATGCTGAAATAAATGTGTTAGTCTCTAAGGTGCCACACGTACTCCTTTTCTTTTTGCTGACATAGACTAACACGGCTACTACTCTGAAACCTATAAAAGAGCTGAACTTTACAATCCTACTTGCTTGCACGGCAAAAGATTCTGAAAATTGTGGCTGTCTGATTTTACAGCGATCGCTGCTTTTGCAAATGTGATATAAAATGGGTTGGAAATGCTACTTCCACCTTCTGCGTAATTAGCAGGGACAATACCTGCTGCTTGTGTTACAACAATAAAGCTTCTCTATGGTTAAGCCTTTCTACCTTGCATTTGGTGTGACTCTTCTTGCTGAATTGTTTTTCCAACCTTTACCCACCGTTTTGGTTATTCCACCCTTTTAAATTTTCCTGCAAGAAAACTCTGATTTCCCAATTGGAAAGCTTCATTTGGGGATTTTTCCTGCAGGAAATTCCTATTTTTCCAGGATGGTCCATGCAGTGGGCATTGCTGCCCAGCTTGGAAATGGCGTACCTACCTACAACAAGGAGTAAGTCACATATGAGGTTGGGGGAAGGAGATACCAGGGCAAAGGAATGGGCCTTATTTAAAGAGGATTTGGGGGTGAGGGTGATGATGGGGTGGGAAGAAGGCAGCGAGCCTGGTTTACAAACAGGGAACGGGATTGGGGCCAGGGTGGATTTGGAAGGACCTTGAGGGTGGGGCAGGGAAGGAGGAAAATAGAGGCAGAGGAGTAGTGGACCATGAAGAGAAGCGGGTGCTTCCACCCTGAAATGGAGCCTCATCCATTTCACAAACAATAATGGCCACTTGAATGACCCCTTGGAGATACGTTCCCCACGGAGCCCAAGCAGAGAATTTTAACACATGCAAAAGGGACTGATTGGGTTGGGACAGCGTCGCCTGTGCTGCATCCTCTTCCCCCTGCAGTGGGATAGCCTGGGAGGCCACCAGGGAGTCCAGAGACTCCGGGGCTTGGCCCAAGTCTCAGGAGGGGGTGTCTGATTCTCCAGCACTATGCCACACGCCATGGTAGCCTGCATTAGGGTTTGCAGCCTTGCTCTGGAGCTGTTGATCATGACAACGTCCCTTTCATCAACCTAGACTATTAACTGATGCTAGAGGTGCCCAGAAAACTGGGATTTCCCCCTTCAGGAGCCCCTTCCCCTGGGGCAAGGGAATGAACTTATTAAAAAAAAAGAAAAAAGGGGGGGCTATTATCCCTACAGTAGGGGAACCCAGGCCCTCCCTGTACTTCCGTGCGCCAATCCTGGGACCCTGTCTCTGTTCAGCCAATGTCTAGTCCCACCCAGTAGGTTTAAAATGTGTAATATTGCTTTGTGAACGGTGCCCCATTGTCCCGATGCTCTCAGCAGGTATTTTAGGTGCCTGAGCTTGTCACACAAAACCCCGCTCTCCATGTGACACTGCGCTCCCAGAGGATGTGATCAGCCATTTCTTTGGCCCGGTCTGTCTCTCACAGCCCATCTCCGGGTTTATTAATTACAGCCAAGTTACTGGTTAAGCCACAGTGTCCAGTGAGTATTCGGAGTAGAGCGACCTCACTCGTTCTCCCAGGTTCTTGCAATGTGTCATTTTCTGTTCTAGGGCAGGCGTCACAAAATCTTTTCCCCCTTGTTTCTTTTATCTGTATTTCCCGCCACCTCTCTCTTAGTTGAATTTTAATTAGGTTTTGAAAGTCCTGTTGATGGAGAGGGATGTCTGTACAATTTTGTCATTTTTTTTTCAGCATTTTTTTGCTACTTTGTCCACCATCTCATTTCCTGCTATCCCAGCAACCCGCCCAGGAGCTTACCTGGTTCCCTGGGGTCTGTGCGCTGGTCGCTCATGGAGATCCACGCTGTCCCTGGTAGGGAGAGGGAGCCGAGGACAGACTCCGAGTGAGATGCCCCGCTCAGGGAGCTGAGGGGACAGCGGGGGAGAAGCCATTTTGGAGCAGTCTGGAGCCAGCCAAGAAGGAGGTTGACTGGCTGTGTGTGGGGGAGAGGGGGCTAGTGAGTCTCAGATAGGGTGACCAGATGTCCCGATTTTATAGGGACAGTCCCAATTTTGGGGGCTTTTTCTTATATAGGCTTCTGCTACCTCCCACCCCCTGTCCTGATTTTTCACACTTGCTGTCTGGTCACCCTAGTCCCAGACTACATGCAGGGTCTCCCCCGAGCACTGGTCTATGGGGACCTGGAAGCCAGATCCCTCAGCTTGAGACTTTCCCTTTCCAAGGTGACTCCCAGTTTGTAGAGTTTGGCTGGGGAAACTCCCCCCAGCCCGGCTGAGTGAGCCCCCCAGCTCCCTAGGCGAGATCAGTCACCCCAGGGCACCCCTGCTCTGGCTGCTAGTCCAGATGGGAGTGTGTCTGGGCGCTGGGGAGGGAGACTAAGGTTTGAATTTACGGGCGGCGGGTTTAATAGGCCAGGGGAGGCTAAACCTCCCCAAACAGCTGCTGACCCCCCACCTTTGAGAGCAGGGACGCCTGGGCTCCACCCCCACTCTTCCCCCGTCCCCGCGTGGCCTATTCCCCGCGAGGGCCCCACCGCCCGCTGCTTGCGTCGCTCCTCTCCTCCCCGGTGGACATGGGCGGCTGGTGACCCAGGCGTTGGGGGACATTTGCCCTCGGCCTCTCCCCTTCTGCCCAAGGCCGTGCCCCTCCCACCCCACAGGAGCCCAGAGCACCCCCACCGTAGCCCCCAGCCCTGCATGAGGTGATTTTTTTTGGTCAGCCTTTTCCTGATACCAGAATAAAGGGGAAAGGCTGACGAGGAGTCAGGATCCTGAGACTGACAGTCCCTGGGGCCAATGGAGAGAGGGCAACGCCCCAGGTCAGTGTGCTAGATAGTGCTGCCGGCCAATGAGGGAGTCAGGAGCCCGAGGTCCCGCCCTCTGTGTGAGCCGGGGCTGCCTGAGCCAGGGCAGGGCAGAGTTAAGGGGAGAGCACCAGCCCGGGCTGAGCTGGGGGCAGAAGCAGCCAGAAGAGCTGGGGGAGCGTAGACCAGCCGGGTGGATGGGGAGCCAGGCCCAAGCTGCAGCTGAGATCTGCGGGGCCAGAGCCGGGAGATCAGAAGCCAGGAATGTTCCCCACAATAGCAGGACCGTCCTCCGCTTACATGGCGTTTATGAGAGAGATGCGGCGGCTGAGCGAATATAGTTATTGGCGACCAACTTCTGTTGGGGAGGGAGCCGAGCTTTCGAGCTGCTGTCCAACGGCTGCCCGCGAAACAGCTCCACATGCCAGGCCCTGGCCTGTGTTTCCGTGCAAGAGTTAAGGGCTGTAGGAATTTTCTTTGCAGGTTGGTGGCTCAGAGCCAGCCCCGCTTCCCGGCTTCCTCCCATTTCTGGGAAAGGGGCAGATCAGCCTGTTGCTTTCGGTTTCCAGGAGCACACGATCCAAACCGGCTCCTGAGACTGTCACAAGGCTGTTTGAGTGATGAGAGATTCTCCATTGCCTGCACCCTGCACACTCATTCACACCAGTGCAAAACGGGTGTACAAATCTATTGATCCAGAATAGCAGCAGTCTGGACCCATTTTGCACTGGTGTAAATGACGACAGGACATGGTGGAGAATCAGCCCAGTGCCTGATCTCAGCGTATCTCCCAAGGGGGGAGACAGCTTGGGAGGGGAACAATTTCCCATGTGTCTCTTTGTGCACCAGGCAGGGGTTGGGGGCAGGGAGTTCAGGGTTTCAGGTATCTGCTCTCCTTGGCAGAGGGCCGAGGAAGCGGTTACCAGGCTACCCTGGGGAGAAGAGAAAATGACTTGCAATGGCTGAGGAAGGAATGATTCGCTCTGCAGCTCTGGGGAGAGAACAGGGTTAATCGAGGATCTGTTTTAAGAATGGGATGGATGAATCCTGTTCCGCCCCAGGATACAAGAAACCGCTCCCTGCTCAGCCCTGACCTGCACCTCATTAAAACAAGAAACTCTTTAATCAGTAGAGAAAAGTCCGTGCCTTCTCCTTGTTTCAGCCCCTGAAGCAAATTCCTGGGGCGTTTCCCCCCTAACAGCTGATTTTGTTCCAGCAACAAAGATTGGTCCCCCCGATTCACCAGGGGCTCCAGGACCAGGAAGGACGGCCGGCCCATCAGCCCAGGCTGCATAAGGTACGTCCCCAGATCAGCTGCCCCATGATGCTGCCACAGGACAGGGGAGATTGCAATTGGGGGTTGGACACGCTTAAACCACTAACAGCTTCCTTTCGCTTTAGGCACAGGCAGCTTTGGGGCCCCTTGGGGACCAGCCACCCGCACACATGGGTGCTTCTGTTTGTGCTTCCCCTGTCTGGGGAGCAAGAGGTGGTGGGGGAGGGGTTGTGGATAGGCTTTTTGGGGGAACCCTTTTGTTGAATTGTCTGAGCACACAGAATTCTCTGGGGGAAGATATGCGGGGACCTCCCCCTCTTTGCCTTCCCCGTCCTCATCCACCCCCTCATTACCTCACAACCTCTGGACTGATAAGTTTGTAGCTGCAAAGCCAAAAGTTTTGTTTCTGTGTTTTCCTTTTTCTGCTCTAGAGAAGCTGTACAGTGGTTGGCAACCGTTACCAACTCAGAAAGAGGTTTTGTTTGCCAGCCGATACAAATTAGTTTCAGCTGCTGCTGAACCTTTGGCAGAAGTCCCTAAACAAAAGCAGCCCCCACTGCTTCCTTGGCACTGTCAACGGGCAGGGCTATCCCCAAATGCTGTTCAAACACCTTCATTAGCCTATCCAAATAATCAGCTGGGGATTCGCCCTTATTCTGTTTACAGTTGTTAATCTTTGTCCAATCCGTCTTCCTGGGACAAATTTCCGGAACAGCCGTCACTAAAAACTTTCCCTAGCTCGGGTCAGGTCAGCTCCCTGTCCGGGATCATTAGGGGGCCCCTGGGCTTTAGCAAGCAGTCCTTGTTGCACTTCAGATGGTATAACGGCTCGCAAAAGTTGGTTGATGTCAGCCCATGATGGATTATAACACTGAATTACTGGCTGGAGTTCTTCTCTAAATGTTTCCGGATCCTCCCTGATATTAGGGAATTCCTTAACCAGATTTCTAAGGAAGATCCCCCGGTGTCCAAGAGGCGTGCACTGTAACCAAATTGTTCCCATCTCCAGGCAGTTGTCTTAAGGGAGCCTGGAACAGTGCTGACTGGTTCAATTGACTCCTGGTACGGTTGGCAATTGAATTGGAATCGGGAACAACCCCTGACCCAGCACGGTTGGACGGTGAAGCAGAAAACTCCCCAGGTAAAGCAGAAGACTCCCCCCCCCAGAAAGAAGTGAGGAAGAGGCTGCATCCTGAACTGATGATGAGGGAATAACTTGCAGGGGAGGCGATGGCTGCCTCTGTAAAACACTGCTGTCTGCCTGTAAATTATCAGGGGGTGGCACAGCGTGCGGAGGGGGAAGAGGTGGGGGAGAAGGCGTTGCTGACTGTCGAGCAGCACTAAAAAAGTCCACAATATCCTCGGCTGTCTCTTCCTCGCTTTCAGACTTAATTAACTGGGGATACAAGGGAGCCGAGGGAGTCGAAATTGCTGCTCGGGCTGGGAAACAGCCGGACGCCCTACACTTGGTTTTTAACTCCTGCATTTGTGTGTCAGTTTCTCCTGGGAATCTTTTAGACTCCGCACCCGAGACTCGTGGAGTCTCTTTGTAGCTTCCTCCCACCAATCAACAAACTGTTCCCACTGCCCATGAGGGATTTTCGGTGACACAAGAGCGCCTCTGAGGTGACGAATCCTAATTAAATCGAAGGTACCTTCTAGTGGGAATTGTTTAGATGAATCATCACGGGTGTAAGAATTCCACTTCTCTAAGTACTTACAAGTCCTAGGACTATAATGCACATACATGTAATGAGCCGGTGTGCCTTTCGGTGGAGCCGGGACAGTCTTGGACTGATTTCCACCCATTCTCTAAAAAGGGGGTTTCTCTGCCCGCTGCAGCAGCTCACAGACCAAGGACGCTTCTCTCTCCTGTCCGCTGAGGCAGCGGCTCACAAAGCCAAAAAAGAACCACTACACTGTTCAAATCACTCACACTGACACACACACCAAGGCCTATGTATCCATTCATTCACACCACGATGCATCAATTTCCTATACCTGAGAGGTCACCACAACACCCGTAATCAGGGATCACCACAACCCCTTAATCTTTCCGGCTGGACTGAACACACCTGTATTCTTACCTGAGGGGTCACCACAACTCCTCACCTGAGAGGTCACCACAACCTCTCTAAGGACGTCACCACAACGCCCTTACCTGGGGGGTCACCACAACCCCACAACCCAAAATAGGTCTGACCTAAGCCACACACTGGCTTACCCTGGGGCAACAACACATTTCCCAGCCCCACGTACACATATCACTGACTTTACATGGGGCACCCAATTCCCCAACACCACTCTGCATCTGATCCCATTGCAAAATAAAAAGGTTCGCATGGTGTGAGCCCAAAAAAGGACAGATGGCTCCACGGCCAGTCCTCCTCCAATACCCCAGTAGAGATTGCAAAATATCTCTTACCTCTGAGTTAGCGCCTTGGGGTTCGAGGGTGGGACTGTCCGCAGCAGCTGCCTCCTTCATCTCAGCCGGGCGTTACCATTCGAGTATACGGCACTATAATTGTGGAAGAAAATAAATCCTCACTCTCAGGTTGGAATGCAACAAAATCAGAGACAGCTTTATTTCAAGCAATTGCTAGGATAGGAAGAAAGACAGCTGACAGAGAGCATCTCTGCCTCAGTTTGTTCAAAGTACAAACAATAAGCCACAAATATTTATACTCTTTCATGGAACGCATTAATTAAAAAACATCTGCAATTATTTATGTTATGTCCTGCCCATTCCAGTATTTTCTACTTCTGTTCTCACAACATCATTATCTCCAAGGTTAGGTCACATTAACTCCGTGTTGTTTTCCCTCCCGGATCAGACACAGAGTCTGCTTTCCCAAGTCTCGCAGTATGAGACTTCAGAGTTAACTGTAACATTCTCTGTCTTGACATAACTGAGGGGCCTATAGTCTAATCCTTTAACCCTTGTTTCCACAGTATAAAGGACCATTATCACAAAGTCCAGTTTGACTGGGTGGTAAAACTGGCTGGAGAGTCTCAGGGAGTCTCAGGGGATGGTCTATGGCTCCATGGTATGACTGATATAGCGATCCGGGAGTTCACATTTATTACAGGCTTGGTGAAATCTAAGTATAGAATATGGGACCAGTTTGGGGTGTCTGCCCTGTTTTCTGACAGTCTGACCTGAGATTGGCACTCTCAGTGGTGAGTCACTTCAGACAGTGTGACACTGATAATCAAACATTACTCAGGATACATTTTCTCTCTATTGGCATTATGGTAGCCTTATGAAGAGGCAGGAACAAATAGGGACTCATGAAGTTCTTTGTAACGCTGATTTCTGTCTTTCCCAGCTTGCCTTCCCCTTTTCTATCTACACTGACTGGCATCCTTCTCTTTTCCCCCCAGAAAGATGGCGTTACCAAGAGGTGCTTTGGATGGTAGATTTCAGGATACGGATTTTAATCTCTCCACTATGCCCAAAAAGGATCTTGAAGAGCTGAAGGCTGCCATTGAAAGAGGGAATCTTTCAGAAATGGTTTCTAAAGTGCAGGAATCCCTAGAGCAGTTGAAAAACATGAAACTCAACATCGCCATCACGGGGGAGTCAGGATGTGGGAAATCGTCCTTCATCAACGCCATGCGGGGTCTGGATGATGAGAATGAAGATGCAGCCAAGGTTGACGTGACAGAAACAACAATGGAGCCGACTCCTTATCCTCATCCCAAATACCCAAACGTTATGATGTGGGACCTTCCGGGAATTGGGACGCCGAGTTTCCGGCCTGACAGCTACCTCCAGCAGGTCAATTTTGCCTGCTACGATTTCTTCATTATCATCGCTTCTGAGCGGTTCAAATCCACCCATGCTGACCTGGCCCAGAAGATCCAGAGGATGGGGAAGAAATTTTACTTTGTGCGCTGCAAGGTGGATGCAGACTTTCAAAATGAAAAAAGAAAGAAAAACTTCAGTGAGGGGAGGACCCTGCAGAAAATCAGAGACAATTGCATGATGAAGTTGCAGGGAGCAGGGGTGAGCTCCCCGCAGGTTTTCCTTGTCTCCAGATGGGATTTCGACAAGTACGATTCTCCACGACTACAGGAAACTCTGGCAGATGAGCTTGACTCGCACAAGAGATACGTTTTCCTTCTTTCCCTGCCCAGTATTTCCGGACCCATCCTGGAAAGGAAGAAGGAAGCCCTGCAGGATCGGATCTGGAAACACGCCCTGATGTCCTGCCTCATTTCTGCACTTCCTAATCCAGGTCTCTCTATTGTTCATGACACTCTTCTGTTGAGGCACTGCATGGAAAATTACTGCGAGAGCTTTGGCTTGGATGATGACTCCCTGGTTAACCTGTCCAAGATGGTTGGGACGCCCATGGCAGACTTGAAGGCAGTGATAAAGTCTCCGCTAAGAGAAGAAATATCAAATGATTTTATTGTACATCTTCTGGGCAAGGCTGAAAATCATTACATGTCATCAGCTGTGCAAATCCTCAGTTTTATGCCGCTGGTCGGTACCTGTGTACAAATAGGGGTGTCTTTTTCAGTCACATACGCCACGCTGAAGCACTTTCTGGATGATGTTGCTGAAGATGCCCAAAGGGTCCTGACCAAAGCTTTCGAGGTAGAAAAGAAAAACTAAATGTAACAGCCTCAAAAGTTGAGTACTGCCCAAGCAAAGAGATCGGATGCCAAAGGTCCCCATCTGCTGGAGGGAAGGCAGCATCTCAAACCTGATACCATAATGGAAAAAGTATTGGATACGAGGCACATGCAATGTGTGTGAATTCTTTGACTACAGCACTCGCGCTTTCTGTTCAAGCAGCAGGAGCATAGGAATACATACAGGACCCGACTGTCAGTCATACTGGGTCCATCTGCTCCAGTATCCCGTATAAGCAGGGATGCAAATTGAGTCACTAGAACACAAACATACCAGGAGTGGGGGGGGTTCTGCTTTCTTACACTGTGCTCTGTTTTCTATTTCCTTCTTTGTGGCTTCTCCTCTTGATTAGCAAGGGGAGTGGCAGGTGGTCCCAAGCGTGGGTGGGATTCGGAACATGGGGGATGTTACTAATCTAGCCCAGTTCCCCAGGAGTGGTGGTGTATGAAATGCCAAACTGGACAGAGGGTGCATGGCAAGAGATAGGGGATGATGGTGGAGGTGAACTGGCATCTGGGGGCTGGAGGGGCAGATCAATAACTGGGAGTGATCATCTGTGGAGCCTGTGGTGTATTAAGGACTCCGTTGGAATTGTGTAGAGAAATCTCTGTATTAAGTATCTTTATGATGTTGCATTGTGTTATTTTGTATTTCATATGACTTGGCAGTGTGCCTCTCTATTTTCATACAACCTTGTATTAAATCCCTATTTGATATGGGAACTTTGTATTAGATCCCTATATAGAAAACTTGTAGAAAACTTTGTATCAGCCCCTAAGGATAGTATAGTTAAAGTAGAAGAAAAATGTGACTTTTTGCTAGGAGTAGAATCAGATCTTCCCCCCACTCTGTAATCAATTGCCCTGTTGGCTGAATGAGGTGTGAATGAGTGAGGCGTGGAAGGCAGCACCTCCAGACACTGCAACAGTTGGTGAGGGGATGGAAACCAGATCCAAGGACAATACAACTTGTCAAGTGGGCTCAACAAAGAAGAGCGACATACTGACGGCCTTGGGGGGTTAGAAGCCAGCACCTTCTTTGGGACAACACCCAGAGAGAAGCAGAGCAAAGGACCAACGGACACAGACCCAGATTTTGAATCTGGGATAGATTTGCGTGAGCAGGAAGCTGCTATAAACGTGAGGTGTCTTGCAGGGGACCCCGGGTCTCGTCTTGGCAACATCGGGGCATCGATCCGGATCGGCAGAAGCCCGGCTCCACCCCTCCCCCATCTAACTCACCTGGCCAGTGACGTTAAGGGGAGCAACTAGTTGGTAACAACAGCAAGACGGAGTGTGTTTGTGTGTGTGTGTCAGAGAGTGCATGAGTGTGATATATATATATATGCATATGCTAGAATATTAATTGATACCTGTATTACTAATAAATGTGGCGTTTTGCCTTAATCCCCCTGAAAAGATCCTGTACAGTCCTTTGAGTACAACATTGTAAGCTATCGCTTTAAGAGCGGGTGGGGGGTACCGCTGTCCTGCTTGCAGCTAAGGGGCTCTGCATTAAGGTGTGAGAGCACAGGCCATTTGCAGACAGGCCGTTTAAAGCAAGGTGGGATGAGCTGTGCTACTGGTTTAAGGCAGCAGCCTGGTTTTCTCTCTGTTTCCGGGTTCCCGTGTGTTCTGAAATTGAAGAAACAAAGTTACGAGGGTTTCCTTTATCTAACTTCTCTCTGTGTGCGCTACGAACACAACAGAGCCCTGTGCGTGAGATGTTTGCTCGGTGCTCAGAGGACACTGAGGGCTAACGTCCTGTTTTCTAGGCTCAGATTCAATGCCAGCTCATGTTCCCATCATTGCAATCAGGACTGTTAGGGTGTGCCTGTGACAGTCTGTATCCTTATGTTCTCCACTTTTACAAAACTACGATACATTTAGTACAAAGTCTGCCTTGAGAGGGATCATTTGAAAACTCGTAATTTGCTGATTATTATTATCCTGGTGAAATATGTGTGGCAACATTGTACGTGAAATTATAAGATTCTACTATATGACAATACTGATTTCAAGTTTAGAAAAGTTGAACACTGGACACAGGATTCCAGCAGCGATCGCAGCAGGGCCAAATACAGAGGTGAGCTCGCGATTCCCCTGTTTATGCATCTGTGACGTACAGTCTGGACCAGTGAGTAACTGGGTCACATCTGCCCTCTAGCCTGGCGTGCCCTTTACGCGGCTTTGCTGCTGTAGCCTCCCGGCCGGCCAGCTCACAGCCTCCAGCGTGCAAGCCACACCCAGCTGTGTTCACTTGCAAACTCTCAGTCACACTCGGGCTTTTACCAGCCTGAATTATCCCGCAGGGTGACCCCAGCACACTCCCAGTCCCAGATTTTTCCCCAGAAATTTACATCCTGTACTGCCCAGCCCTCTTCTGGCTAATACAAGCTCCTATAACGTCCCTAAAAGAACAGGATTACTTGTGGCACCTGTTCTTTTTGCTGACACAGACTAACACGGTTGCTACTCTATAAAGTCGCTCAGTTTATTAACAGAAATAATGTGCAAAAACCTGGTTATCTCAAATGGCGTTTCCTAAACACTTCAATTCAAACACGCTGGATTCGATACAAAAATAAAACAAGTTTATTAACTGCCAAGAGAGAGATTTTAAATGAACACAAGTAATGAGGTACAAAAGTCAGAAATGCTACAAGAAAAATAAAGATGAAACACAGCTGATGCCAAACTTCACAAATGATGTTCAATTCAAAGCAAAGTTTTTTCTCACCGCATGTTCTCAGCGGTCTTACTGGTCAAACTCCTTAGGCCAGGCCCCCTTCTTCTGTGTAGTGGCTGCTTCCCTGCCCCTTTTCATGCAGTGAATCAATGACCAGAGAGAGTGAAAGAGGAGGGGTGCCTGGGGGTGTTTGTCCCCCTTTTATAGGGTCAGTCCCTCCCCTGGACAACAGATCCAGCTGAGATTCAGGAGACAGACTATACAGGAGAGGATGTTTCATGCAGTTTTTCCTCACCTGCTTGTGGTTTCTTGGTCTACCCTTCCTGCTTGATGACTTTTGTTGACAGCTTACATGTGAAGCTCACCTCCTTTGGTTTGCGACAGACCTGTTTGCCAACTGCTGTTTGGGCCGGGCTGTGTTTGGAACATGTGTTCACAGCACCATCCAGTGGAATCTTATAACTCTGCATGCAATGTTGCCACACACATTTTACTAGGATAATAATGACCAGCAGGTTATGAGATCTCAAAAGATAACTCACAGGCACGCTTTGTGGACAGATTATTATGACAGTGAACACAGGGTCCATTCTGTCACAGCATCCCAGGATCGCATTAGCTGTGTTGGCCACAATGTCGAAGTGGAAGTTCGTGTTGAATTGATTGTCTACCATGACCCGCAAACCTTTGTTCCTAGCTGCACACACTGACATTGAGCCGTATTGAAACACATATTGTCTGCTTGTGCCCAGCTTGTCATGTGATCCGGATCGCTCTGTATCGGTGACCCATCCTCTTCATTTATCACTCCCCCAATCTGTGTGCCATCTGCAAACCTTTCAGTGAGGATTTCGTGCTTTCTTCATTGATAAAAGAATGTTAAATAGCGTAGGCCCAAGAACTGATCCCTGTGGGGACCTGGCTACAAACACACCTGCTCAAAGCTGGTTCCCCATTTAAAATTATGTTCTGAGAGCTGTCAGCCACATTTTAATCCATGTAATGTGCGCCGTGTTAATTTGGTATCGTTCTAGGTTTTTTTTTAATCTAAATGCCAAGCAGTACCAAGCAAATGCCTTACAGAAGTCTAGTTATGTTACACTTGGAAGGATTCATTTTTTATGCGTAAATGTTGGTAAACATTCATTTCACTGCGCACACACAAAATAATGAAAAAATATTCCCATCCATGGTACTCGAAATTTACAGCCAGGCAAAGTAAGAAAAATGCAGTTTAAGAACTTTAATTAGAGTTTGATTTACGGCTATTTACTTTGCATATTTCAAAAGGGGATATTGATAGTGACCATCCCTGTTTTAACAGGTTATTAAGCCTTAACTTTTTGAATTCCAGCATCTACTGTCATTAAAAAATTATTGTCCAACTCCACCCCCCTTAATCTCCTGAGAACATTAAAATTTTGATTAATAAAATTTGGAAAAAAAATGCTTAAAAATAAACATGAATATTATCCATCAAAATATTTAAAAAATAACAATCGAATTCTGCCAAGCCAAAGTATAATACATCAACACTGTTACTTTTATCCATCAAACTAGTAATCTCATTTAAAAGAATAATCAAGGTTTCCTACTTACTAAGTTAATGCCCCAAGGACGGGTCTGTAGGATAGTCTGTGGTGCGGGTTCTCTGTCTCTCCTGCTGAAGCTGTTCCACTTTGTAGAAATCATCGACCAGACTTCGGAGCGTTGAGGAGGTGACACTCTGCCAGCGTGGGTGGCTCACGAGGAGCAGATCCCAGCTGGCTCGCCGGGATGAGCAGTGTAGGGACTGACCTTTGGGTGAGAAACAGCCTATTAGACAGGAAAGGAACCTGTTAATCAGTTTAGGTTGTAGGTGGGGTTTTACATTCTTCTTTTATCGGTAACCACACGGGTCCGAGCCTTAGATTTGCCTCTTTGGAATCTTTATTTTTAAGCCGTATCAGATAAACGTCTATTTGGTTTCACTCTAGACACAGCTAAGGAGAGGGTTAAACTGAGGGGAAGCTAGTGAACGGGGGGGGGGGGGGCGGGGGGGGCGGACGCTGCTTGCACTGAGGCAGCGAATCAATTTCCAGAAGTCAAGGGACTGGGCACCCGAGGGTAGTGCCCTGGGGTGCACAGACGGGTTGGAGGGACCTATCCCCTGGGGCCAGAGTTTAGCTCCGGGGGTAACTGTCTCCACAGATTTAGCCCCGGGTTCTCTGCTCTGCCCCACGGACTCACTCCGGGAGCCTAAGAACTGGGGTGTGCAAATCACTGGCCTGCAGGGGCTGCTACCCTGTGGCTACCAGTTCTGAGCTGCACATTCATCGCGGCAAGTCCAGAGCCAGACCAGTGGAAAAGCTACATGCCGATCCAGGTCTTCCACCGTTCACGGGCATTTCCACTCTTCCCAGAGCACCACTTAGCCGGGGCATCCGTTGCGGTCTCAACTGCCAGATGGCAGGAACCCTACGGCACCACGAGTGGTCGGCTAACGGCGTTCGGAGCAGTTTCCTTGTCGCCGATCCGCCCACCAGGATCTGACCTGCCACATCACTGTTGACTCTGCTCAACGGGCTCCGAGGAACATGCACAGCCGACGTCTCCTCACGGGGTCTGCTCGAACAACCCGCTTTGTCACTGTGGCCTCGGTCAGTCGACGGCGTGCGTTGTCGACGACTGTCGACTGACTGGATTTCACGGTGGCCTTAGGGCCCTTCATGGTGCTGATGAAGCTGCTGTTGGGTGGCTCGGTAAGCACGGCCAACCCTAGAAGAAGAACTGGGGGAGAGCGGGGTTCACGGAGCCCAGAGTGGGGGGCAGCATTGCCAGCAGCTGGTATTTTGGGGTGAGTTGTCCCTGGTGGGCACAGATAAGACTCCCCCCATCCCGCCATGGTACACACACATAGGGATTCACCCTGTGCCCTCTGGGTAACCCAAACCCAACCCCCAAACTGACCTCATTTTTAGTGAGTAAAGTGTCTTAGGCTCCAGGAGAGGGCTCCTAGCTGTGAATCCCAAGGAGAGGGAGGAGCCTAACTCCATTAGGCCACACCCATCTCCTTGGCATTTCCAGCACTCAACAGGCTGGCTTCTGTGGGTCCCATTCTCAGGCGCCCCTCACCCCATGTGTTGTACGGACGTCAAAGCTGAGCGTTGCGAGGCTGAGTCTTCGTCAGCTTTGTGGATCTAGCCCAGTGTGTGGCTTTTCCCGAGCGGTGTAGTGAGTTAATGGCCGAGATGGGAGTTGATCTGAAGAATGCTGACCGTCTTTCCCCTCCCCCATGCTATAACCACTAGATCATACTCCCCTCTCTAAAGAACCCAGGAGTCCTGATTCCCAGCTACCCCCCGCTGTAACTGCTAGACCCAACTCCCCTCCCAGAGCTAGAACCCAGAAATCCTGACCCCCTGCTCCCCACTGCTCTAATCCACTGCCCTCACTGCAGTAGTAACCCAGGGGCCCTGATTCCCAGAACCCTCCCCTCTCCCACCCCATCAGAGGCGCCGAAATTCTAATGTGCCAGGGGGTGCTCAATCCTCGGCTCTGCCCCAGGCCCTGCCCCGGCTCCACCCCTTCTGTGTATTTTGCTGCACAAACACAGAATAAAAATGTGGTCCCTGCCCCGAAGAGCTGTGACAACCTGAGTATAAGACAAGCGGCGACGGATGGAGACAGACGGAGGCGCCCAAGGAAACGATAAGATAATATCGGTCAGCGTTAGCGTTAGCGCTGGTGAAATGTTTCGGCCACAATGTTCTTTGTCGACAAATGCAGATTCAGTTTGACTGAAACGCTTAACGAACGCACGTGGATTTCAGCAAATTGCTTCAGTCACACCCCAATTCCCACCACACACACACAAATGCCAAAGAAGTTTCAACGTTTCCTTTAGATCTTTTTCTGAGCCATCAGCAAACTGAAGAATCAATTATCCGCACATCACTGCTAGTCAGCATGAGAGACCGGGGAGGGGGGGCTGAGCACCCCTGCTCCCTAACAATTGTCAGGCTGTTTGTAGGCCCGATGGCAAAGCAGAGTGTGAAGACAGAGGGAAGGGGGATAACTGGGTAGCTTTTCAAGTGTGTACAAAGGCCAGTTTCTCTGGACACAGGAAACACAAACACCAGCAGCCAGTTTCCTTGTTCAGAAACCAGCCACGCTGTCTTTTGTTACATGTGTGTTATGTAACTGTATCTATACCATACAGTGGACAGATTCCAGTAATTTCCAGCATCCGGCCGGTTATTTCTGGCTGGAGGCTGACATCTCAAGCACTTTCTCTTTTGGCATAATACACAAAGCTGATCATCTAACACCACCGAACCGTTTCTGTTTTGCTGTTGCTGGCAAACCAGTTTGAAGCTCTCCCTCCCTCGGCAGTGATCTGTTACATTACAGACATTCAGCAGGTCTCGTGTTCCGAGCGTTAACGGCTAACACCGCACTGCCAGCCGAGGGCCACAATTTAAATGTGTTAAAGCTGCGTGTTTGACTTGCCTGGGTCAAAGTATAATTCAATCAACATTGATTTTTAAACATTTTCTTAAATATCCAGGCTTTCGATACCATCTCACATGACCTTCTCAGAAGCAAACTAGGGAAATACAGCCCAGAGGAACCTATTATAAGGTGGATGTACAACTGGTTGGAATACCGTACTCAGAGAGTAGTTAGCAATTGTTCACTGTCAAGCTGGAAGGTCATATCAAGTGGGGTCCCAGAGGGATCTGTTTTGGATCTGGGTCTATTCAATGTCTTCATCAATGATTTAGATCATGGTCTAGAGACCATACTTATATCGTTTGTGACCAATACCAAGCTGGGAGGGGTTGCAAGCGCTTTGGAGGATAGGATTAAAATTCAAAATGATCGTGACAAACTGGAGAAATGGTCGGAAATAAAAAGGATGAAATTCAATAAGGACAAATGCAAAGTACCACTCTTATCAGGGCCGGCTCCAGGCACCAGACGAGAAAGCACGTGCCTGGGGCAGCACCTTGTAAGGGGCGGCAGTCCGGGGATTCTTGGGGCGGCCGTGATTCTTTTTCTTTTTTTTTTTGCTTCGGCAGTCCGGTGGCCTTTTTTGCTTGGGGCGGCCAAAAAGCTAGAGCCAGCCCTGACTCTTCGGAAACACTAATCAATTGCACGCATACAAAATAGGAATTGACTGCCTAGGAAGAAGCACTGCAGAAGAGGGTCTGGGGTTATAGCAGATCACAAACTAAATATGGGTCAACAATGTCATACTTTTGCACACACACACACACGCAAAAAAAGGGACATCATTCTGAGATGCATTCGCAGGAGTGTTGTGGGATTTTTCCACTCTACTTAGAACTGATAAGGCCTCAGCTGAGGTTGTGTCAAGTTTTTGGCACCATGCTTTGGGACAGATGTGGACCAATTGGAGAAAATCTAGAGGAGAGCAACAAAACATATTAATGGCCTAGAAAACACGACCTGTGAGGAAAGACTGAAAAACGTGGGTTTGTTTAGTCTGAAGAAGAGAAGATTGAGGGGGAACCTGATAAGTCTTCTAGTACATAAATAGCAGGGTGATAAATTGCTCTACTGAGCCACCGAGGACGGGACAAGAAGCAATGGCTTAAATTGGAGCAAAGGAAATTTCGACATTAGGAAAAGGATCCTAACTCTCAGGGTGGTTGAGCACTGGAACAAATTCCCTAGGGAGGTTGTGGAATCTCGGTCATTGGAGGTTTTTAAGAGCAAGTTAGACAAACACCTGTCAGGGATGGTCTAGATCACGGGTTCTCAAATTGGGGGGGTTGTGACCCCCCTCAGGGGGAGTCACGGGATTATAATGTGGGGGGTCACAAGCGTCTCCCGGTGCTGAGGTGCGCTTGCCGCGGGTCCCGGGGCTGGCGGGGAGCTGGGTGCGGGCCCCAGGGTTGGTGGGAGCTGCCGGTGGGTGCTCTGCACCCACCAATTTTTCCCCGTGGGTGCTCCAACCCCGGAGCACTCACGAAGTCGGCACCTATAGACACTGGCAATGTTTCTTTGCAACCTCAGTATTAAACAGTTGATTAAACTATTGGAAAAAAAAGAAACATTTTTGCTCATAACAATAATTCTATAAAAATGTGTTTTAGTCTTAACTTAAAAGTGGTGAGGAAAGGTAAATTCATTTTAAACAATGGGGTTATAAATTTAGCATTTAAAATAAAGTTAAATATAAAAAATGTGTTTTTAATTTACAAGGGGGGGGTCTCACTCAGAGGCTGGCTTTGTGAAAGGGGCTGCCAATACAAAAATGTTGAGAACCGTTGATCTAGATAATCCTTAATCCTGTCTCAGCGCGGAGGTCAGGACTAGGTGACCAAGCGACGGCCATTCCAGTCCTACTTCTACGATTCTATGAAGCTACAAATAATTACTCTAGAGGATGCTCGGGGTTGCCAGCATCCTGCCTGTGGGACAAAAGGCTTTTGAATGATACCCAACTCGATCCATTCCTTGCAGCCATTGGCCATGGCTCTCATAGCATCAATCCAGCTGTCACCCTGAATATCGATGACAGCATTCCATCCCCACTAGGGCAATGGGAGCCAGACACCAGCGGGGCTGTGTACAAAGGGGAGTGGGGTTTAGTGGTTAGAGCAGGGAGGACGGGAGCCAGGGCTCCCCATCAAAGCCCAGCACGCGCTTTCAGGCTCAATCAAGACAGCAATTAAGTCTCTTTGCTGTAGAAGAGACAGCTGCAAACAATGGAGGCCTCTGACCATGGCAGTGGGTTATGTGGCAGGTCAGAGCTGAACCCCGTGGACTGTGGGGTGTGAACACAGGGGCTAGGAGATCGGTAGCCACCTTAACTGCCTCCCTGAACTTGGCAGTAGCCACCGGGACTGGTTGAGCAAGGGTGGTGCCGGAACCTGAAAAGAATGTCATTGTTTACGCTGTGTTCCAGCTTTGAATTCCAGCACTGATCCGCACACACCTGGCTCGCTGGGGCAGGTGCAGCCGGGGCTGAAGGGAGGACAGAGCCGCTGGAGCAGGGGGGCCGAGCTGTCACTGTGAGGTGAGGAGAGGGGTGGACGTACCGTGAGAGATCCACCGCTGAGCTCGGTAGGCTGCGGTAGCAGCCGTGCACGGGGCCTTCTTGCCGCGGGGATTGTCAGTGGTCTGGTGGCGCAGGGACCGGGGTCTCCAGGGCTCACTGAGGGGTAAGTGACAGCAGCAGCTCAACTCCTCGGGGCAGGGCTAAAAGGGTGGGAACATTGTGCAAGTCTGGGGGGAGTGGAGTGGAGTAGGCTGCTATTAAAGGGCTGTTATGAAGATGAGCAGGATCAATTGTTCCCATGGCCACTGAAGACAGGACAAGAAGCTGCGGATTTAACCTGCAGCAAAGGAGATTTAGGTTTGATATTAGGAATAACTTTGTAACTAACTAAGGACAGTTCAGCTCTGGAATCTGCTTCCAAGGGCGGTTGTAGGATCCCCGTCACTGGAGGTTTTTAAGACCAGGTTGGACAAACCCCTCTCAGGGCTGGTCTAGATTTAGTTGGTCCTGACACAGCGCGGGGGCTGGACTGGACGACCTCGCGAGGTCCCTTCCAGCCTGACATTGCTGTGATCCTATCCCGTCTCAGCAGGTCACCTGTGCCCCGCATGGAGCCGCCGGCCCCAGTGCCCACCCCAGCCCCATTCCATCGTGGCCAGTCCTGCCCAGCAGTTCAGCAAGGCCTGTCCCAGCAGAGACCGGGTTCATCCTGGCTGTGAGTCTGGTGCTGCCATTTTCCATGCAGCAGCGAGTCCCCCCCAAAGCACCTTGGCCCCATATCGCAGGCATCGCACTGCCCGCCGTTCTGTGCCAGGGCAGGACTTGGGCAGACGGCATCGGGGGTGCATTGGTGGGGTGCTGAACTTAAAAGTGCACATGCTCTCCCCACGGCACCTTGGAGCCCCTCTGTGGTGTGCTCCGGGACCCCCTCTTAGGTCTCAGGCCTGCAGCCGACACCTCTCTCTGGGCAAGGACCAAGGCCGTGCTTCACCAGTGACTAGGCAGCTTTCCCAGAGCAAGTCACTGGTATTTTGGGATAAAAGCCGTACAGAGAACACGCGTTAAATAAACAATACCAGGTCTAAACGCACCAGGAGTTACTCACCTTAGAATCATAGAATCATAGAAGATCAGGGTTGGAAGGGACCTCAGGAGGTCATCTAGTCCAACCCCCTGCTCAAAGCAGGACCAACCCCAATTAGATCATCCCAGCCAGGGCTTTGTCAAGCCTGACCTTAAAAACATCTAAGGAAGGAGATTCCACCACCTCCCTAGATAACCCATTCCAGTGCTTCACCACCCTCCTAGTGAAAAAGTTTTTCCTAATATCCAACCTAAACCTCCCCCTCTGCAACTTGAGACCATTACTCCTTGTTCTGTCATCTTCTACCACTGAGAACAGTCTAGATCCATCCTCTTTGGAACCCCGTTTCAGATAGTTGAAAGCAGCTATCAAATCCCCCCTTCCACCTGGGGGGTTGGTACATCAAAGTCCTTCCAACCTGCAGCAGAGTTGTGCCCTGGTCAAAGGATCACGTCCATTTGTTGAATCAAGGCCCCTCTGTCAGTTTTCACTCAGCCTTTTATACCAAGCAAAAAGCCCTCTTGGCCCTCTGAGACCCAGTCTGAACCAGTTTATGCAATTCTTCCTGAGGGTGGTACATCTCTGGAGCTATTGACCTGTCCCTTCCTGGCTGGTTCCTCTGCACATAACTTTTACAGGAGTGATACAGGATCACATAGATTCAGATAACAATCATAAACTTAAGCCATATTCCCACTTTGGAGATTCCCTGGGTGTCCTACTCCCGTTGGAGACCCTGCAAGGCTAGTAGTGCCCAACCTGAGTTACTGCCCCGCCGCAGAGGTGGCTGCATCTCAGTGCTGGGCAAACAATCCCTGTACAGTGTTCCTGGTGGCTGTTATCGGGGAGACATGATTTCCCTTTGCAGAATCCCTGCAGAAACCTGTCATAGCATGATCTCCCAAGAGCTATTTTCAATTGTTGTCTCAACCCGTTTCCCAGTTTTCTCTCACTTTTTACTTTTTCCCCTTTTCCATTGTAAAAAGCAAAAGAAAGGGAGGGGAGGTGTATTTCCCCCAAGGTCTGTCAGTTTTCCCTCCTTTTTTACCCCCTTTCCAGTGGGAAAAGACCAGCTCTACCTAACTACCTAACTGGTATCGTGCTGGGTGTCTGCTATAGACCACCAGACCAGGAGTACGAGGTAGACAAGGCTTTTTTCAGACCAATAACAGAAGTTTCCAGATCATAGGCCCTGGTTCTAATGGGGGACTTCAGTCACGCTGACAT
This sequence comes from Macrochelys suwanniensis, assembly GCA_033296515.1. Taxonomy (NCBI): domain Eukaryota; kingdom Metazoa; phylum Chordata; order Testudines; family Chelydridae; genus Macrochelys; species Macrochelys suwanniensis. The sequence continues at coordinate 1,815,282 of CM065795.1, forward strand.
CTGCTGGGAGAGCAATGCAGCAGTGCACAGACAATCCAGGAAAATTTTGGAGAGTGTTGGGGACAACTTCCTGGACAAGTGCTGGAGGAACCAAGTAGGGGTCGTGCTCCTCTTGACCTGCTGCTCACAAACAGGGAAGAATTGGTAGGGGAAGTAGAAGTGGGTGGGAACCTGGGCAGTAGTGACCATGAGATGGTTGAGTTCAGGATCCCGACACAAGGAAGAAAGGAGAGCAGCAGAATACAGACTCTGGACTTCAGAAAAGCAGACTTTGACTCCCTCAGGGAACTGATGGGCAGGATCCCCTGGGAGGCAAATATGAGGGGGAAAGAGTCCAGGAGAGCCGGCTGTATTTTAAAGAAGCCTTATTGAGGGCGCAGGAACAAACCATCCCGATGTGCAGAAAGACTAGCAAATATGGCAGGCGACCAGCTTGGCTTAACAGAGAAATCTTCGGTGAGCTTAAACATGAAAAGGAAGCTTACAAGAAGTGGAAATTTGGACAGATGACTCGGGAGGAGTATAAAAATATTGCTCGAGCATGTAGGGGTGTAATCAGGAAGGCCAAAGCACAACGGGAGTTGCAGCTAGCAAGGGATGTGAAGGGTAACAAGGAGGGTTTCTACAGGTATGTGAGCAACAAGAAGGTGGTCAGGGAAAGTGTGGGCCCCTTGCTGAATGGGGGAGGCAACCTAGTGACAGATGATGTGGTGAAAGCTAGTGTACTCACAGGGGCGGCTCCAGGTACCAGCGCAGCAAGTGCGTGCCTGGGGCGGCAAGCCGCGTGGGGTGGCGCTCTTCCCCACCGGCGCCCGGCCGGGGGGAGCAGGGCCACAGGCATGCCGCCCTCCCCGTGGCACTCCTCCGGCCGGGGGAGAGTGGGGCACGCCGCCCTCCCCGCCGGCACCCCGGCAAAAAAGCCAGAGCCGGCCCTGGGTACTCAATACTTTTTTTGCCTCGGTCTTCACAGACAAGGCCAGCTCCCAGACTGCTGCACTGGGCAGCACAGTATGGGGAGGAGGTGAGCAGCCCTCAGTGGCGAAAGACCAGGTTAAGGACTATTTAGAAGAGGTGGACATGCACAAGTCCATGGGTCCAGATCTAATGCATCCCAGGGTGCTGAGGGAGTTGGCTGATGTGATTGGAGAGCCATTGGCCATTATCATTGAAAACTCGTGGAGTTTCCCAGATGATTGGAAAAAGGCAAATATAGTACCCATATTTTAAAAAGGGAAGGAAGAGCACCCGGGGAACTATAGACCAGTTAGCCTCACCTCAGTCCCTGAAAAATCATGGAGCAGGTCCTCAAGGAATCCATTTTGAAACACTTGGAGGAGAGGAAGGTGATCAGGAAGAGTCAACATGGATTCACTAAGGGCAAATCATGTCTGACCAACCTGATTGCCTTCTATGATGAGATAACTGGCTCTGTGGTTATGGGGAAAGTGGTGGACGAGATATATCTGGACTTTAGCAAGGCTTTTTATATGGTCTCCCACAGTATTCTTGCCAGCAAGTTAAAAAGTATGGATTGGATGAATGGACTATAAGGTGGATAGAAAGCCGGCTTGATCCCTGGGCTCAGCAGGTCATGATCAACGGCTCGTTGTCTAGTTGGCAGCCGGTATCAAACGGAGTGCCCCAGGGTTTGGTCCTAGGGCCAGTTTTGTTCAACATCTTCATTAATGATCTGTATGATGGGATGGATTACACTCTCAGCAAGTTCATGGATGACACGAAGATTGGGGGAGAAGTAGGTACACTGGAGGGTAGGGAGAGGGTCCAGAGTGACCTAGACAAATTGGAGGATTGGGCCAAAAGAAATCTAATGAGGTTCAACAAGGACAAATGCAGAGTCCTGCACTTAGGATGGAAGAATCCCTTGCACTGCTATAGGCTGGGGATCGACTGCCTAAGATGCAGTTCAGAAAGTTCCAAAATCTCTGCAGGTTATTTTGGTTATTTCAATCTGTCACCAAAGCTCCTTTCCTTGCAGCTTTGCAGGTTTGTGTGTGATGAGTTAAATGTCTGGGCTATTTATATACTAGTTTCCAGCTTACAATGTGCTGGCGGACCCTGTGCGGGGGAACAAGACTAACTGTGACCATTTCTTTTCCCAGGAAGATGGCTGATCTCAAACCTACCAGTGGTGACCTATATGCAGAATGTAGAAATATTCTTCCAGGTATGTCTGTGGAACAAACTAAACAGATCGAGGCTGCTATCAAAGCAGGAAACTTCTTAGAAGCAGCTTCTGTGGTGCAGGCATTCAAGAATTTGTCAGGCATTGATTTCAATATCGCTGTCACGGGGGAATCGGGATCTGGCAAATCATCTTTGGTCAATGCCATCCGGGGCCTGGGAGATGAAGACGAAGGCGCTGCTGAGACCCGTGTGGTGAAAATGACCAAAGAACCAGTACCATATTGTCATCCTACCTGTCCCATGATGTTTGTTTGGGACCTGCCTGCGATCGGGACCCCAGGTTTTCAGGTAGACGCTTATCTGAAACAAGTGAAGTTCAGCCGCTACAATATCTTCATCATCATCGCCACAGAGAGGACCAGATTCTGCCACACCAAGCTAGCTCGGGAGATCCAGAAGATGGGAAAGAAGTATTACTTTGTACGGTCCAAAGTGGACTTGGACCTGTATAATGAGGAAAGCAACGAGAGCTTCAATGAAGAGAGAACCCTGGAGAAAATCAGAAACGACTGCGTCAACAACCTGTCCAGAGTAGGGGTGAGCTCCCCGCAGATTTTCCTTGTCTCGAGTAGGGAATTTCAGAAATACGATTCTCCGCAGCTGCAGAAGACTTTGCTAAAGGAATTTTTCAACCACAAGACCAACACCTTCAGAGCCACTGAAGCCCCCAGGAGCAGTGGGTAAGAACCCCCCCCCCCCCCCGTTGGTCTGTTCCTTGGTCAGATCTCTAGCGGGTGTTATACATTTATTCATTGTTTTAAAATAATATCAAGTGGGAAAAAACTGCAAAAATAAAGACCCCGTCCCGTATAGTCTGAGGAGCCAAATCCTGGAACCTGAAAGCAGGTAGAATTCCCGTTGGCTGTGAAAGTGGCTGGATTGAGCCCCATACTCCTTACACAGGACATCAAATAAACCCTTCTTAAGTAACTCCCGGTTTCCATTCACATCCCAAACTCCTTATCCACGGCAGGATTTGGTTTCTAGACAGAGAACATTCACTCGATATTGTTGCCCCTTTGTGACCCAAGTGAATAGTCAGAGTTCAGGTTTCCTGGATGTCCCAATTGGGCACAGAAAATGAGGTATTTTCTGGTATTTTCTTTGATGCAATCTTGTTTATTTACAAAGAAAGCCCAAAGTCCTGCTTCTCCAAATGCAGGAGAAACCAGAAACAAAAGAATGGTTTCTTAGCTTACAGTCCCATTCTTCTTTAGCCAACACCAGACGCAAAAACTCACTCTCTTTCTCTCGAGCATCTTCCAGGGTCATACACCCACCTCACATCTCACTGCTCGGCTTTCCTGCTTTTTCCCTCTGGCTCTGAGTCTGTGTCTGTTCTGGTTTGCAGCCCAGCTTGTCTTTTTCACACCCCCACACTCAGGTGGTCACAATATCCAGTGTAAACTCCCCCCCACCCCACATGGTGCTAGTTTCTAGGCCAACTCTATTAAGCCTTGTGGTAGAGGTGCCCCTTGACTATCCAACAACTATCTTAAGAGAAGGGCACGTTCACACATCTTGTTTAGGGAGGTTTTAACTTAACGCATAAGAAGGTTTCACCCAGCTCATAACACCCACCACCACCTCTGATTTGGGGAAGGCAGATTTCCTCTGATTTAAGCAACTTAAAAGTGAACAGTTGCAGGTTTTTCTCAGGCTTTTCTTGGCAGCACAGGACTCCTGACGATGTGCTGGGGCATCGGGGGGCCAGCCCAGCCTGCCAGAGGAAAGCCCCCATCTTGCTCCCTCCAGCACAGCGCCCCTTAGTGGCATATGCATGCTGAAATGAAGCTTTCTCCTTTCCACTACATGCATCTGAAGAAGTGGGTATTCGCCCACGAAAGCTTATGCTCCAATACGTCTGTTAGTCTATAAGGTGCTACAGGACTCTTTGTCGCTTTCTCCTTTGGGCATTCTAAACAGTTTATTTAAACTCTAGAATATTTTATTTATTTATTGCAAGCTGTGACCAATATCTCCTTCCCTGCCAGCCCCGTGAGTCTGTTACATGGATATAAGGACATCTCTTTTTGCTGGGTCTCTCTCACTTAATCAGTTCCTTGCTACTGCAGGGGTCCCGGGCACCTGTGCACCTCGGTGCTTCCTGTTCCCATCCTGTGGCATGCGATAATTTGGTCTCCTGAGGGTGGTAATACGTTGGTCTCACTTTGGTTGTTAGGTTTAGTGTGTGGGTGCTGGGGGGCTGTGAGTGGCTTGTGACATACAGGGGGTCAGACTAGGTGATATGGGGGGGGGGGTCTCTTCTGGCCATCAACTCTGTTTCTATGACTCTGACTCTACTAACCGTGGGTTAGTGAATAGCTGTTGGGAGGGGAAACCCCTAGCCCTGACTGGAATTTGTGTTTCTTTTCCCAGGATAATGGAATATTCAAAAACTCACTGGGCTGATATGTTTTCAAAATGGAGCAGTAAACTGCCCGGTCTATCTGAGGACGAAACTGAAAAATTCCAGACAGCTGTCAAAGCTGGGAACTTCTCAGAAGCCATGTCTGTGGTGACGATGTCTGATGACATGTTAAGAAATACCACGCTCAACATCGCCATCACAGGGAACTCAGGCTCCGGGAAGTCGTCTTTCATCAATGCCATAAGAAGCCTGAATGATGATGACAGAGGCGCAGCTACGACTGGGGTGACAGAAACAACAAAATGCCCAACTCCTTATCCCCATCCCATTCACCGAAAAGTGATTGTGTGGGACCTCCCTGGGATCGGAACAATGAATTATCCGGCAAAAACATACCTGACCGATGTGAATGTTTATCGTTATGATTTCTTCATCATCATCGCAGCCGGGCGCTTCACAGAAGCTGACACCAAACTTGCCAAAGAAATCAACAGCATGGAGAAGAAGTTTTACTTTGTTCGCTCCAAGGTAGACGTGGACTTGGCTAATGAACAAAGAAAAAGAGATTTCAAAGAGGAGAAAACTCTACAGGAAATCAGAAGCGACTGCATGGAGCAGCTACAAGAAGCAGGGATCATCTCCCCACAGGTTTTCCTGGTGTCGAGATGGCACTTTGACAAGTACGATTCTCCTCGACTGCAGGAGACTTTGGCGAATGACCTCGACATTCACAAGAGACACGTTCTCATCTGTGCCCTGCCCAGCACCTCTGCAGAAATCTTGAAGGAGAAACAGAAGGCCCTGCAGGAACAGATCTGGAAACAAGCCCTGAAGTCGTGCGCTGTCGCTGCTGTTCCTCTCCCATTTCTCTCGGTTAAGTGTGATGTCAACATCTTGGTGGAGAACATGAGGCAGTACTGCAAGTCCTTTGGCCTGGATGATGATTCCCTCAAATCACTCGCTAAACAAGTTCGGATGTCTGCTGATGAGCTCAAGTGTGTAATAAAGTCCCCTCTGGTCAAAGATATAACGAAAGAAGAGGCTTTGAAGCGGCTCAGAGAGGCTACAGGGGAACATAGGATGACAGTTAAATATTTTGTCAGTGTGATACCACTGATTGGCACTGGGATAGCAGCAAAGAGATCTTACAATGTCACCTCTGAAGTGCTACATCGGTTTTTGGATGAAGTTGCAGAAGATGCTCAACGAGTCCTGAAAAAGGCTTTGGAGGGAGCAGAGAAAAACCAATAACAGTGTCCCAAGGCAGAGCTTCTCCCCAGCTTCCCAGGATTAACTGCCACAGCCCAGGTCTCCTTTCTGCAGTTTGATTGTCCCAAATGTAAACAAACCAAGAGACAAAACCAGTTTTCAGCTCAGCCTTCCACTGCTGACTTTCAAGCCTCCCCTCCCAGGGGTCTCTGGCAGTCCTGCTGCTCCTGCTTCCTGGCTCTCTCTTGGTCAGACCCCCCTTCCTGACTTTCTCTTAGTGGGTCTCTCTAGGGTCTGTCTGCTCTGCACACTAAGCATGGACCCTGACTCGGGTTTAATCCTCAACCCCGCTTCCTGTCACAGCCAAATCAATCAGACTCGGGTCAGTGAGCACTCAGGAGCAGTTCGTAGGACTCTGCTAGGGGGTGGGTCAGAGCCCGAGTCCTGCTGAGTCTCAGGTCCAAGCCCTGTCATTCTGCAGTGTGGACATAGCTCAAGCTGCAGACCCCAATCAGAAGCTCTGTGACTGCAGTGTGGACACGGTAGCACAGCCCTGGGACCCGGGTCCAGCACTTGTAAACCCAGGTTTCCAGTGAAATGTCGATGCTCACGCGCAGGCTTGGAAACACCGAATCCACAAACTTGGGGCCCCAGACCCAGGGTTACAATGCAGTGTAGACATGCCCTCTTGGACCTGTATCACCCCAGGTAACAAACAACAAAAAGCAACAGGTCTGACACCGATCCCAGGTCTAGTGGAGACTCGATCTGAGAAGAGAGGAGGTGGCGTTTCCTTGCTTCTCTCACATAAAGAGACAGACGAGAGAAAGACTAACTGGGATTTGGGGAGGGGAGGGCACAGATAGGTTTTTTCTTTTAAATGAAGATGATTTTTAATCAGGCTGGAACCAGACAAAACAGGTAAAATTCCCAGCTGCTGCCATGTCTGTTAATCGTCCCACAGGATGGAAAAGCTTAAGGGGACACTGTCCAATGAAATACCGTATTAAACACACGCTCCTCACCTGTGTCACTAATAGCACCGGGCAGAGGTGTGAATTCTCAGCACCATTATAGCCTGGCCTACGCTTAACAATTAGATCAATCTAGCCGCGTTGCACAGGGCTGAGAAAAATGTCACACTCTGAGCACCGTAGTTAGGTCACCTCACTCCTGGTGTAGATGCGGCTAAATCGACGGAAGAATTCTTCCATCCACCTAGCTCCTGTCTATTGGAAAGGAGAATTAACGACATCAATGGAAAAACCCCTTTCACTGGTGTAGGAAGTATCTATACTATGTCGCTACAACTGCACTATGGGACCACTGAGTGCAGACATGGCCTACGGGTCTGTCTGCACTATGGAGACCGTCTATCAGCGCAGCTACTTCGCCGTAGCTACGTCGGCACTGAAACGTAGATGCAGCCCAGGCACATGGAAAGGGTTTTTCCATCACTGTAGGAACACCACCTCCCTGAGTGATGGTTTCTTCTGTCAACATAGCTGCGTCTACACTGGGCTTATGTCGGCATAGTCACGTTGGTCAAGGGGGTGTCAGATCTGGGACGAGTCTGCCAGTTTCTCACTCTGGGGCTCCTAAACCACTCCTGGGGCCAGACCTCTTGTCTGGCAACCTTGCTTAGGAGGTGGGGCGCTGCTGGCCACCTGCCCTAGAGCAAGTGATGAGACCTCCTGAGCTTAGAGTTACTGTATTTGAGGTTCCCAAAAGGAGGGGACGCTGCCGGAGGGAATGGGGAGCTGAGGGTGGGAGAAGGGGAGGAGAGAGGGGGAGCTGGCGGGAGGGTACAGTTAGGGGTGCTGGAGGGGTATATGCGGCAGAGGTACTCCCTGGAGACGGGGGGCAATGTTACTCCATGTCACGGCGTTACAGCGGCTGGCACAAGCCCAGGATGCAGCAAGACCTGTCGGTCAGCGCCTCCCTGCCAGGTCCCCTCCCCAGGGCTGGAAGCCAGGGCCTGGGTAAGCCGGATCCAGCCACTCTGGCTTGCCGGGGAATGGACCGATCAGCTGTGGATGCAGTGAGGGTGAGCCAGCCATGAAGGGTCATTACAAAGCCTTAGACCCTGCTTGTCATCTCGACAGCTCTCTGTTCCAGTGCTCTATGGGGTGCTAAGCTCCCCTCCCCGCAGGGGAGATGTCTCGGTATGGCCTCACAACAGGCTGTGCATAAACAAGATTAAACTGGATTTCAGGCCACGCCACAAAACGGTGAGCAGAATCCAACATGGAAGCCTGCAAACAAAATGGAGGATGAATAGCCGACACAGACTTACAAAATGGCTGACATAACTTGGTTCAGACCTTCCACAGTCCGTCACATCCCCATTCTGAGCAGCAAGACGATAACAACCTGGGAGCTGTAGCCAGACGTCAGCTCTTGCTGCTTCCTTAAAGCAGGGCCCTGAGCCCAAATCAGAGTCCGTCTACACTTGGGGCACGATGCCCCGCTTGCAGAGACATCCTCACGCTCGCTCTCACTGAGTTAACATGCTAAAAACAGTAGTGTAGCGAAGGCAGCTTGGGCAACAGCAGCATGGGCTAGCCGGCCTGAGTGCAAACCCACTAGGACCCCCAGCTCCAAGGGTAGATGTAGCCTGCGATGGATTCTCTGAGAAACCCCTGGGACCAGATCCCCACCTGGTGTGAATGGACATCGCTCTGTTGATTCAATCCCATTTACCCAGCTGCGAATCTGCTCCTCCGTGCACAGCCATTTACCCGGCCTCTCCCCAGGGATTGGCTAAAGTCTCTGTTCTCTGGCTGCGGTGCTGAAACCAGAGGCTGTTATTAGCCCTGTAACGAAGTTGTACCCTGAGCAGGGTTTGGAAGCGTCTGGCTGCTAAACCTGTATCAGAGGCTTCATAGTTAATTGAGACCCCCTGAGCTGCAGTTTGAGCTACTGCAGATACGCTTAATCCCTGATTTGCTTGATTGATGCTGAGTTTAGATGTGCCTGGGTATCTGGGAACCACTGACCCCGCTCAGACTGACCGGAGGTGCTGGGATTGTAATCACAGGGTGTTTCGGGCTCTCATGAGAATTAGTTTGTGTGATGCTACGTATCAACCTGTCGCTGCTGATTTGCTCAATGTTCCATACGCGGTACCAATGTGGATTCAATCTCACCGCTCCATGGACTCGTTGCTTGTGGTTTGATTGTCATTCCAAACCCTGTAGACATGCATTTATCCTTCAATAAACTGCAGTAGAATTCAATCTGACACTTTGTGCATCTGAGCTTTATTGCACTTAGGAAAACAGGGATTAAGGGACATACACTGGATCCATGCTTGGACTGCAGCCCGGCGGGTTGGGTATTCGGATTTGATATTTATATCTTGGGAAAGGGGTCGGATGATTGGTTGGGTATCAAGAACAGCCAGAGTTGTCATAATGAATCATAATCAAAAATATTGATGTGGCTATTAAACCTCCAGCTTCAGGGTTTAAGCCCATCTCTAACTCTTAGAGACAAAGGCGGGGCACAGGGGGAGATTATTCCACATCTGCTACTGTGGGGTTCTTACCCTTTCTCTGGATCATCTGGGCCTGTCCATAGTCAGAGACAGGACACTGCACTCGATGGCCCTTAGGTCTGAGCCAGTCTGGCAATTCCTACGTTCCAGTTTTGAATTTGGATATCAGCGTATTTTATTCATTTATTTGATTCAAAATGACAGAAGAAGCCGCCTCTCCCTTCCTCGGAGCTACCAGATGGAACACCATCTATACGCGGTCACATAATCAGGACACTCACTGCACCCTAGCGTGGGGAAGGGCCGGGAAAGATGGGGACCAAGGACGTGTGGAGAATGAAGAGATGGAGTTACTGTTGTTACTCTTGGGAGGAGCCCAGATACCACAGTGATGGGCACTGATGCAAGAACCTAGATACATCGATGGGCGTATATGGGGATGGAGCTAGAGAGGGTGTGTACATAGACAGACAGACCAGCTCTGAAGAAGAGCTCTGGGGAGCTCGAAAGCGCATACCTTCCACCAACAGAAGCTGGTCCAATAAAAGCTATTCCCTCACCCACTTTGTCTCTCTAATATCCTGGCACCAACAGGGTGACAACAACCCTGCAAACAAGATAGATAACATATGGGGATGACTAGCCGTAATACTGACATGCTACTCTAAGAACATACTCCCCCACCCATCCCAAATTCCTTGGAATCAGCATCCAGTCGCAGGACGCCAAGAGAATTCAGACCAGAAAGGTGCACAGTCCACACAGCAGCAATAACGAATGGTTGCCCATGTGCAAAGTGTAGCCTGATCTATGAGTCATATATTAATTCTATTGATTAATTAAGAACCTGTTATCACTCTGGGGTTTGACAGGTTCTTGTCCCAAGATCAGGCCCGGTATTGCTAAATTACTGTTCAGTTGGGAACCCCCATGGGCACGGTTGCAACACTCACATTTTAGGAACCTTTCTGTGTTTACAATAGTTTATGAACACATTTAGCGAAGTCCCAAACGCTCCAGCCCAGCAAGGTGGACAGCGGTAAGACAGAATGTCCATTGGAACCGCCACATACTCACACCGGCCCTTGCAGAACAACCAGACATGTTAGTCGTTACCTTCCTCCTCACCATCACCTTCCTCATGATCACCAACAGCCAGGATCCGGGCACCCCACAAATGCTACATCTCGCTCGCCCCCTGCCCACAGGCTGGGGTACGACCTTTATAATATGTTACACTGATGCCCCTGTGCCCAATGCCTATTCCTTAGGGGGTTCTCCCCTCTTCCTTATTTGTCTCTCCTCACCCTACCGATGTCAGGGTCCCTTCTCCTATAGGTTAGTACATGAGTCATCTCAACTTATTATCAGACACGTCTGTGATGGGATTCCCCCCCCCCCCCGCCCCGCTGTGCCCCCTGAACTCTCCCCAGCCTGGGCTGTCTCTCACAATGCCTTGCTAGTGACCAGCAGGAGACACTCCTCTTCTCGTACTATTCCTTCCCCAGTTTCCTCCTCTGGGACCCCCTCTAAAAGACAGCTCTCTGTGCTTCCTGAAGAGGGGTCCGTCCCTGGTTCAGCTGCAAAACTCTGCCAGCTAACAACTGGGACAGATTCCTTCATCCCTGACGACATCTGATTTGGTCCCATTTTTTAAAAGCGATGGGGCTGCGCATCCCTGCCCACTCCCCATCATCCTAGTTAACAGAAGAACGGCCGTACTGGGCCAGACCAATGGTCCATCTAGCCTCGTGTAGGATGCCTACGCTGATCTTTTTAGCCCCCGGCCCAAGCCCCTGGAGACCGAGTGCTGAGGGACTTTTATTGCACCGTAGACATACCCTGTGTGACGAACTGGGACTGTTGTTGATGTTTTTCCTGAGTACTGTGTGGGTGCCTCGGTTTCCCTATGCAGTGCTTGAGTATCTAGGTGGTGGGACAACAGTGCATGATTGTTACAGAGGGGCCTGGACACAGAGAAGGGCCGACACTCTGTATCCTAGCAACTGATGGCCCCGGCCCCTCCCCTGCAAAGGTGGGAGCTGAAGGTGTTGGAACAAAGGGATCAGGTGACCTCCTGGCCCGGGAAGGAGACAAAGGAGGGAGGAGAGGCTGGACAGTTTCGGTTTGGAGCTGGCCGGGGAGGAGGGGAGAGAGGCAGACAGGGTCTGGCCTCCCTGCCCCGTTTGGAGCTGTGGGGTGAAATGCAGGGAGCCCCGGGCTGGGGTCTAAGCTCCCTGCCCCCCGGAAGGACCCGACTGAGGGGTCCTGGATGTACTGACAAGCTCTGTTTGGACTGTGTTCCTGGCATCTCTAATAAACCTTCTGTTCTACTGGCTGGCTGAGACTCCCAGTGAATCCGGGGAAGAGGGGTGCAGGGCCGGACTCCCCCACACTCCGTGACACCCTGTAAGGCCTGGTCTGCTCTGACATGTTACATCAGCAGAGCCAGGGTCCGGGATGTGAAAAACCTCACCCCAGCCAGCGTAGCTCTGCTGACAAAACCCCAGCGCAGACGCCGTGCCGACGGACGAGGGCTCCCGCGGTCACAGCTCACGTCGGCCGGGGAGGGGCTAGCGTGGGTCTGCGGTGCAGACATCGCTGAGGTAAATGTGTCCTTGTATGTGGCCCAAAGAGTTGTGTTTTCTTGTTCCTACTCCAGCTGCCTAGGGACAGTTGCACCGACTGGTGCAGGGATCCCTTGCGGCAATTGGCGCCGGCTCTCCCAGCGTTGATTCAGCTTTCACCCTGAGTAACGATGACACCGTTGCTTCCCCAGAAGGGCAATGGGATCCAGACACCAGCGGGGCTGTGTAGAAAGGGGAGTGGGGTTTAGTGGTTAGAGCAGGGAGGACGGGAGCCAGGGCTCCCCATCAAAGCCCAGCATGCGCTTTCAGGCTCAGTGAAGACAGCAATTAAGCCTCTTTGCTGTAGAAGAGACAGCTGCAAACAACAGAGGCCTCTGAATATGGGAGCAGGTCGAGTGTCAGGTCAGAGCTGAACCATGTGGACAGTGGAGTGAGAACACAGGGGTTAGGAGATCAGTAGCCTCTGTGAGAGGGTGAGGCCAGATGGCTACAGGAGAGTGATAGAAGGTAGATACATTAGCCCCAGATTAAGCAGGTCCCTTTTCCCTGAGTAAGATAATGGGCTGTTCCAGAACAATCAGGAAGTTGCTGGAACCAATTAGAACAGGCAGGCTAATCAGGGCACCTGGTTTAAAAAGGATCTCACGTCAGTTAGTGAGGTGCGTGTGTGGAGCTGGGAGCGAGAGGTGCACAAGGAGCTGAGAGTGGGAAGGCGTACTACTAGAGGACTGAGGAGCACAAGGGTCATCAGGCATCAGGAGGAAGGTCCAGTGGTGAGGATAAAGAAGGTGTTGGGAGGAGGCCATGGGGAAGCAGCCCAGGGAGTTGTACCTGTCACACAGCTGTTACAGGAGACACTCTAGACAGCTGCGATCCACAGGGCCCTGGGCTGGAACCTGGGTTTCCCCCATCTCCCCAACTCCCTACTTGATACAAGAGGTGTTGACCTGGACTGTGAATCCCATCAGAGGGGAAGGTCCCTGGCCTGTCCCCCAACCCACCCGGTGGATCAGCAGAGACTGTGAGGATTGTTCTCCTCCCTTTCCCCATGCTGTCTGGTGATGAGGTGAGCTGAGTGAATGGCAGATTTGGGTCACTGGCAAAAGTGGCCAAACTGAGGGCTGCCATGAATCGCTGAGGCGAGCAAACCCAGCAATAAGCACAGGACCCACCAAGGCAGAGGAGTAACTTTGTCACACCACCTTAACTGCCTCCCTGAAATTGGCAGTAGCCACCGGGACTGGTTGAGCAAGGGTGGTGCCGGAACCTGAAAAGAATGTCATTGTTTGCGCTGTGTTCCAGTTTTGAATTCCAGCACTGATCCGCACACACCTGGCTCGCTGGGGCAGGTGCAGCCGGGGCTGAAGGGAGAACGGAGTCGCTAGAGCAGGGGGGCCGAGCTGTCGCTGTGAGGTGAGGAGGGGGTGGACGTATCGTGAGAGATCCAACGCTGAGCTCCGTAGGCTGCGGTAGCAGCCGTGCACGGGGCCTTCCAGCCCTGGGGACAGTCAGTGGTCTGGTGGCGTAGGCACCGGGGTCTCCAGGGCTCACTGAGGGGTAAGTAACAGCAACATCTCAACTCCTCAGGACAGGGCTAAAAGGGTGGGAACATTGTGCAAGTCTGGGGTGATCTGAGTGGAGTGGAGTAGGCTGCTATTAAAGGGCTGTTATGAAGACGAGCAGGATCAATTGTTCCCCATGGCCACTGAAGGCAGGACAAGAAGCTGTGGGTTTAACCTGCAGCAAAGGAGATTTAGGTTTGATATTAGGAATAACTTTCTAATTAATTGACTAAGGACAGTTAAGCTCTAGAATTGGCTTCCAAGGGCGGTTGTAGGATCTCCGTCACTGGAGGGTTTTAAGACCAGGTTGGACAAACCCCATTCAGGGATGGTCTAGTTTTGCTTGGTCCTGACTCAGCGCGGGGGCTGGACTGGACGACCTCGCGAGGTCCCTTCCAGCCTGACATTGCTGTGATCCTATGCAGTCTCAGCAGGTCACCTGTGCCCCGCATGGAGCCGCCGGCCCCAGTGCCCACCCCAGCCCCAGTCCATTGTGCCCAGTCCTGTCCAGCAGCAGTTCAGGAAGCCAATACCCAGCAGAGACCTGGTTCATCCTGGCTGTTACAGAGAACACACATTAAATAAACAATACCAGGTCTAAACGCACCAGGAGTTTCTCACCTTCCACCTGGGGGGTCTGGTACATGAAAGTCCTTCCAACCCGCAGCACAATTTGTTCTGCCCTGGTCAAAGGATCACGTCCATTTGTTGGATCAAGGCCCCTCTGTCAGTTTAAACTCAGCCTTTTATACCAAGCAAAAACCCCTCTTGGCCCTCTGAGACCCAGTCTGAACCAGTTTATGCAATTCTTCCTGAGCAGGGGGGCTATGTCTCTGGAGCGGTTTACCTGTCCCTTCTTAACTGGTTCCAATGCAGATAATTTTTAGAGCGGCGATACAATAGGATCACATACGTTCAAATAACAATCATAAATGTAAGCCATATTCCCGCTTTGGAGATTCCCTTGGTGTCGTACTTCCCTTTGAGACCCTAGAAGGCTGGTAGTGCCCACCCTGCGTTACCCTCATATAACAGCCCCCCTCTTCCTATCCCACTGAGCACAGAGCAGGGAATCTCACTGCCCCGCTGCAGAGGTGGCTGCATCTCAGCGCTGGACAAACAATCCCTGTTCAGTGTTCCTGGTGGCTGTTAGCTGGGAGACATGATTTCCCTTTGCAGAATCCCTGCAGAAACCTGTCATAGCATGATCTCCCAAGAGCTATTTTCAATTGTTGTCTCAACCCATTTCCCAGTTTTCTCTCACTTTTTGCTTTTTACCCTTTTTTCCAGTTGTAAAATGCAAAAGAAGGGGAGGGGAGGTGTATTTCCCCCAAGGTCTGTCAGTTTTCCCTCCTTTTTCACCCGCTTTCCAGTGGGAAAAGACCAGCTCTACCTTTCTCCCTTATTCCCGCTCGCTGGTCACTCCAGAAACTTCCAAAATCTCTGCAGGTTATTTTAGTTATTTCAAGCTGTCACCAAAGCTCCTTTCCTTGCAGCTTTGCAGGTTTATGTATGATGAGTTAAATGTCTGGGATATTTAGATACCGGTCTCCAGGTTACAATGTGCTGGTGGAGCCTGTGGGGGAAACAAGACTAACCGTGACCATTTCTTATCCCAGGAAGATGGCTGATCTCAAACCTACCAGTGATGACCTATATGCAGAATATAGAAATATTCTTCCTGGTATGTCTGTGGAACAAACTACACAGATCGAGGCTGCTATCAAAGCAGGCAACTTCTTAGACGCTGCTTCCGTGGTGCAGACGTTTAAGAATTTGTCAGGCATTGAGTTCAATATCGCCATCACGGGGGAGTCGGGATCTGGCAAATCATCTTTGGTCAATGCCATCCGGGGCCTGGAAGATGAAGACGAAGGTGCTGCTGAGACCGGTGTGCTGGAAGTGACCAAAGAACCAGCACCATATTGTCATCCTACCTGTCCCATGGTGACCTTCTGGGACCTGCCGATGATCGGGAGTCCAGATTTTCAGCCAGATGCTTATCTGAAAGAAGTGAAATTCAGCCGCTATGATGTCTTCATCATCATCGCTTCAGAGAGGAGCAGATTCTGCCACACCAAGCTGGCCCAGGAGATCACCAGGATGGGAAAGAACTTTTACTTTGTACGCTCCAAGGTGGACTTAGACCTGTATAATGAGAAACACAAAAAGAGCTTCAATGAGGAGAGAACCTTGGAGAAAATCAGAAACGACTGCGTCAACAACCTGTCCAGAGAAGGGATTAACTCCCCACAGATTTTCCTTGTTTCAAGTCGGGAATTTCAGAAATATGATTCTCTGCAGCTGCAGAAGACTTTGCTAAAGGAACTCTACAACCACAAGACAGAGACGTTCGGGAACACTGAAGCTCCCAGGGACAGTGGGTAAGAAACCCCCCTTTGATCTGTTTCTTGGTCAGATCTTTAGCAGGTGTTATACATTTATTCATTGTTTTAAAATAATATCAATTATGGGGGGGGAATCAAAAATAAAGACCCTGTCCCATATCGTCTCAGGGGCCAAATCCTGGAAACTTAAGGAAGGTAGAGTTCCCGTTGGCTGGGTCCCATACTCCTTACACAGGCCATCTAATAAACCCTTCTGAAATAACTCCCGGTTTTCATTCACAGCCCAGACTCCTTACGCACGGCAGATTTCTAGACAGAGAACATACAATTGTTATTGCTGTTCCTTTGTGACCCTGGGTCCCATGTGGACAGTCAGAGTTCAAGACCCCGGGATGTCCAGGTTGGGCACAGAAAATGAGGACAGGGTCTGGTATTTTCTTTGTTGCAATCTTGTTTATTTACAAGGAATGTCCAAAGTCCTGCTTCTCCAAATGCAGGAGAAACCAGAAACAAAAGAATAATTTCTTAGCTTACAGCCCCAACCCTCTTTAGCCAACACCAGACACAAAAATGCTCCCTCGAGCTTTTCCCAGGGCCGTACACCACCCCACAGATCACTGCTCGGCTTTCCTGCTTTTTGCCTCTGGCTCCGAGTCTGTCTCTGTTCTTCTTTGCAGCCCACCTTGTCTTTTTCACACCCCCACACTCAGGTGGTCACAATACCTGGTGGAACCCTCCCCCTACATGGTGCTAGTTTCTAGACCAACTCTGCTAAGCCTTGTGCTAGAGGTGCCCCTTGACTATCCAACAACTATCTTAAGAGATGGGCACGTTCACACGTCATGTTTAACAGGTTTTAACATAACCCATAACAAGGTTTCACCCAGCTCATAACACCCACCACCACCAATGGTTTGGCTCATCCTCCTGATGAGGCCTCGAATGTTAACACCCAACACCCTATCCCAGAGAGAGAGAAAAGGAATAATGTAACTTATTACAGAGCATACAAACCCAGCTATTTACATACGTGCAGGGCCCTTCCGTCATGACAGTTTCCCATCACCAACACAGGAGAATTTTATTTCTACCCAGATCTCTTTGGGGCTTTTTTCTCCCTGGATTTCCCTTCACTCTGCTCCTAAGCAGCGTCCATTATTTCTGCAGAACTTGATGGCTGGGACAGTCCCCGTACATTCTGGTGGAAGGGGAAACTCGTTACCATCACAACTTTCTCAGCCTCAACTTCCACAGCTACATTCTCAGTTTGGGGGGTAGCCAGTTGAATCGGTTGCTTATTCTTTGGGGTTCAGACCCCCTCTTCTCCCCCTAGGATCTCTGAACCCTGATTTTCTGGCCTCTGCAGGGAGATTCCCTTGGTAACTGCCGTTGGAGACCATACAAGGCTAGTAGTGCCCACCCTGTGTTACCTTTATGCATAGAAACAGCCCCCCTCTTCCTATCCCACTGAGCACAGAGCAGGGAATCTCACTGCCCCACCGCAGAGGTGGCTGCATCTCAGTGCTGGGCAAACAATCCCTGTTCAGTGTTCCTGGTGGCTGTTATCGGGGAGACATGATTTCCCTTTGCAGAATCCCTGCAGAAACCTGTCATAGCATGATCTCCCAAGAGCGATTTTCAATTGTTGTCTAAACCCATTTCCCAGTTTTCTCTCACTTTTTACTTTTCCCCCTTTTTTTCCAGTTGTAAAAAACAAAAGAAAGGGAGGGGAGGTGTATTTCCCCCACGGTCTGTCAGTTTTCCCTCCTTTTTCACCCCCTTCTTCAGGGGGAAAACACCAGCTCTACCTCCCTCCCTTATCCCAGCTCTCTGGTCAGTCCAGAATGTACCTAAAGTTCTGCAGATTATTTTAGTTATTTCAAGCTGTCACCAAAGCTCCTTTCCTTGAAGCTTCGCAGGTTTGTGTGTGATGAGTTATATTTCTGGGATATTTAGATACTGGTCTCCAGGTTACAATGTGCTGCTGGAGCCTGTGGGGGAAACAAAACTAACCGTGACTGTTCCTTTTCACAGGGAGATGGCTGATCTCAAACCTACCTGTGATGACCTATATGCAGAATATAGAAATATTCTTCCTGGCATCTCTGCAGAACAGACTAAACAGATCGAGGCTGCTATCAAAGCAGGAAACTTCTTAGAAGCAGCTTCTGTCCTGCAGACGTTCAAGAATTTGTCAGGCATTGAGTTCAATGTCGCCATCATGGGGGAGTCGGGATCTGGAAAATCATCTTTGGTCAATGCCATCCGGGGCCTGGGAGATAGAGACAAAGGTGCTGCTGAGACTGGTGTACTGCAAATGACTAAAAAACCAGTACCATATCATCATCCCACGTGTCCCATGGCGATCTTCTGGGACCTGCCAGCGATTGGGACCCCAGATTTTCGGCCAGACGCTTATCTGAAACAAGTGAAGTTCAGACGCTATGATGTCTTCATCATCATCGTTTCAGAGAGGAGCAGATTCTGCCTCACCGAGCTGGCCCGGGAGATCCACAGGATGGGAAAGAAAGTTTTCTTTGTACGCTCCAGGGTGGACTTGGACCTGTATACTGAGAAACACAAAAAGAGCTTTAATGAGGGAAGAACCCTGGAGAAAATCAGAACCGACTGTATCAAGAAGCTGCTAAGAGAAGGGATTAGCCCCCTGGAGGTTTTCCTTCTGTCGAGGAGGGAATTTCAGAAATACGATTCTCCGCAGCTGCAGAAAACTTTGCTAAAGGAACTCTACAACCACAAGATGGAGACGTTCAGGGCCAATGAAGCCCCCAGGAGCAGTCGGTAAGAAATCCCCCTTTTGTATTTTTAGCGGGTGTTATACATTTATTCATTGTTTTAAAATAATATCAACTGGGGGGGAAAAAATCAAAAATAAAGACCCCGTCCCATACCGTCTGAGGGGCCAAATCCTGGAACCCGAAGGCAGACAGAATTCCCGTTGGCTGTGAAAGCAGCAGTTCTGAGCCCCATACTCCTTACACAGGCCATCTAATCAACACTTTTTACATAACTTCCAGTTTTCATTCACATCCCAGACTCCTTACCCACGGCAGGATTGGGTATCTCGACAGCGAACGTTCAATTGGTTTGGGGTTTTTTGCCGCTTTTTGACCCTGGGTCCAAGAAGATAGTCAGAGATCAAGGCCCCGGGATGTCCCAATTGGGTTCAGAAAGTGCCCTGTAAATGGGCTGTGCCCAGGATCAATGTCCCCACCATTTAATCTTGAACCACGCAGTTTCTGTGAACATCAGGCAGCCTGCAAAGCTGAGCCCCAGTCCTGCTCCATCCTGTGAGCTCACACGCCTCTCAGGTAATTTACTGTCACAGGGAAAATTGCATCTTGCTGATTTCACCTTTAAACTGGCTTGGCGTAGCCTCTCCAGCACAGCTCCCAGCTTCTGCAAGTGCTCCACAAACAGCCCCCCAGTGACAATGGTGCCATCAACCTACACCGGGCAAGGTGTGCACTGCAGGTCTGCCGGCACAACCGCCGTCAGCCTTTGGAACGTGCCAGGGGCACTACAGAACCCCAAAGGCATGCCAGGAAAATTGAAAAGGCCCCGTTTGATGTCATGTGGCATCTTCAGCACTAGTGGTGGATTACCATATGGGCCAACGGGGTCCGTGCCCAGGGGCCCACCCAATGAGAGCGCTGGAACTCTGGCTTTCCCCCCTGGTCCTCCTCATCCCCCACCTGGGGCCCTGCTTCTCTCAGGCTCCACCTCCTGGCCAGGCTGGAAGCCAGAGCCCAGCTGTTGTCGGCAGGGATGTGTCACCAAATTCCCCCCTGCCTTGAGGCGGCCTGAACACATCTTCCCCCACACCACTGCCCAAAGCCTTCCCAATAACCGACCCCTTCATAGCGACTTCCTGAGGTCCCCCTGCCATGCAGAGCCCTCCTGAGCCCCTCTTCCTGAGGATCCCTGCTCCAGGCTCCCCTCCCCACCTCTAGAACCTCCTCCCCTGGGCCCAGATTTCTTCTTCCCCCCCCTCCCCCATCTCCCGCATCGTCCTCTTGGAGACTCTGGGCTCAGGTTCTGCACCCAGGTCCCAAACTTGCTACCCCAGGTTTGCTGGAAGCTGTGGCTTCCATGAGTAACTACAGTCTGCCTCTTTGTGGCGGCGCTCGGCCATGCCCCACACTGGCACCAATGGGTGCGGACTCCATTGTGATCCGGGCCTAGAGCACCAGGAAATGAGGACGGGGTCTGGTATTTGCTTTGATGCATTCTTGTCTGTTTACAAGGAATGCCCAACATCCTACTTTTCCAAATGCGGGCGAAACAAGAAACAAAAGAGTAGTTTCTTGGCTTATAACCCCCAATCCTCTTTAGCCGACACCAGATGCAAAAACTCTCTCTCTTGAGCTTCTGCTGTCACACTGGAAACTCTCACGGGGACACAGCCACGGGTACTTTTGCCCAAGGCCTGGGCCAGCAGGAATTCACGTCAGCCTAGTGGTCGGGTTCCAGCCTGCCTTCCAGCCCTTCTGTCAGGTCCCCTTTCACCCATCCGGGAACAACCATCTCCCTCCTCGGGGCAGCATCACGTTCTCCTCCATGGTGAATGGAGCACAGCGCCCCCTAGTGCCTGATAGGTGCCAGCCCTGACTGCCAGGGGAGAGCCCCGCCCCCTGCAGCACAGCGCCCCCTAGTCCCACACTGGGGCATCGGGGCCAGCCCAGCCTGCCAGGGGAGAGCCCCCACCCTGCTCCCTCCAGTGCAGCGCCCCCTAGTGGCACATGTACGCTGAAATGAAGCTTTTGCCTTTGGGCATTCTCAAACGTTTATTTAAACTCTAGATTATTGTATTTATTTATTGCAAGCTGTGACCAATATCTCCTTCCCTGACAGCCCCGTGAGTCTGTTACATGGATATAAGGACATCTCTTTTTGCTGGGTCTCTCTCACTTAATCAGTTCCTTGCCACTGCAGGGGTCCCGGGCACTGGTGCACCTCGGTGCTTCCTGTTCCCGTCCTGTGGCACGCAATAATTTGGTCTCCTGAGGGCGGTAACACTTTGGTCTCACTTTGGTTGCTGGGTTTAGTGTGTGGGTGCTGGGGGCTGTGAGTGGCCTGTGACATACAGGGGGTCAGACTAGGTGATCTGGGGGGGTCTCTTCTGGCCTTCAAGTCAATGTCTCTATGACACTGACTCTACTGACTGTGGGTTAGTAAATAGCCCATGGGGAGTGGGAACCCCCTAGCCCTGACGGGCATGTGTGTTTCATTTCCCAGGATAGCGGAAGATTCAAAAAATCACTGGGCTGGTTTGTTTTCAAAATGGAGCAGTAAACTGCCCGGTCTATCGGAGGACGAAACTGAACAATTCCAGATGGCTGTCAAAGCTGGGAACTTCTCGAGAGCCTTTTCTGTGGTGAAGAAGTCTGATGAGTTGTTAACAAATATCAAGATCAACATCGCCATCACAGGGAACACGGGCTCTGGGAAGTCGTCTTTCATCAATGTCATAAGAACCCTCAATGATGATGACCGAGGCGCAGCGGAGACTGGGCGGGCAGAAAAGAAAAAGACTCCTTATTCCCATCCCAAGCACCCAAATGTGATTCTGTGGGACCTCCCCGGGATTGGAACAGCGAATTGTCCAGCGGAAACATACCTGAAGGATATGAACTTTGATCAGTATGATTTCATCATCATCATCGCAGCCGGGCGCTTCACAGAAGCTGATACCAACCTTGCCAAAGAAATCAGCAGCATGGGGAAGATGTTTTACTTTGTCCGCTCCAAGGTGGATGTGGACTTGGCTAATGAACAAAGAAAAAGAGATTTCAAAGAGGAGAAAACTCTACAGGAAATCAGAAGTGACTGCATGGAGCAGCTACAAAAAGCAGGGATCATCTCCCCACAGGTTTTCCTGGTGTCGAGATGGCACTTTGACAAGTACGATTTTCCCCGACTGCAGGAGGTTTTGGCGAATGACCTCGACATTCACAAGAGACATGTTCTCATCTGTGCCCTGCCCAGCACCTCTGCAGAAATCTTGAAGGAGAAACAGAAGGCCCTGCAGGAACAGATCTGGAAACAAGCCCTGAAGTCCTGCGCTCTCGCTGCTGTTCCTCTCCCATTTCTCTCAGTTAAGTGCGATGTCAACATCTTGGTGGAGAACATGAGGCAGTACTGCCAGTTCTTTGGCCTGGATGAAGACTCACTCCAATCACTCGCTAAGCAAGTTGGGAAGCCTGTTGCTGAGCTGAAGTCTGTGATAAAGTCCCCTCTGGTCAAAGATATAACGCGAGAAGAGGCTTTGAAGCGGCTCAGAGAGGCTACAGGGAAAGGTAGGATGACAGTTAAATATTTTATCAGTGTGGTACCACTGATTGGCACTGGGATAGCAGCAAAGAGATCTTACAGTGTCACCTATGAAATGCTACGTCGGTTTTTGGAAGAAGTTGCAGAAGATGCTCAACGAGTCCTGAAAAAGGCTTTGGAGGGAGCAGACAATAACCAATAACAGTGTCCCAGGGCAGAGCTTCTCCCCAGCTTCCCAGGATAAACTGCCACAGCCCCAGTCTCCTTTCTGTAATCGCAGGGTGTTTCGGATTCTCATGACGATTGGTTCGTGTGATACTACATATCAAGCTGTTGCTGTTGATTTGCTCAATGTTCCATATGCGGTACCAATGTGAATTCAATCTCACCGCTCCATGGACTCGTTGCTTCTGTTTTGATCGCCATTCCAAACCTTGCAGACGTGCATTTATCCTTCAATAAACCACTGTAGAATTCTGACACTTTGTGCCTCTGAGCTTTATTGCTCGTAGGAAAACAGGGGTTAAGGGGCATAAACTGGATCCATGCTTGGACTCCAGCCCTGCAGGTTGGGTATTCGGATTGGATATTTAGATCTAGGAAGGAGGTTGGATCATTGGTTGGATTTCATGAACAGCCAGAGTTGTCGTAATGAATCATAATGAAAAATGTTGGTGGGGAACTAAACTTCCAGCTTCAGGTTTAAACCGATCTCTAACTATTAAAGACCAAGGCGGGGATGGGGTGAGGGGGCCAGGTTGTCCCACATCTGCTACTGTGGGGTTCTCACCCTTCCTCTGGATCATCTGGCCCTGACCATGGTCAGAGACAGGAGACTGCACTCGATGGACCTCGGGTCTGATCCAATCTGGCAATTCCCACATTCAGTGATGAATTTGGATACCCCTGTATTTTATTCATATATTGAATTCAAAGTGACACAAGAAGCCCCCTCTCCCTGCCTCGGAGCTATCAGATGAAACACAATGCAACTATAAATACAACAGTATTGCCAGCTCTCACGTGTTCATCACAAGCCTCGCAATAGTCGGGTGTTTTCCTGAAAGTCCCAGCTCCAGGAGTCAGGTGATGATGTGAAAATCTCAGCTTAATTTTTTTTTTCAATGTTAATATGGTGCCAAGCTGGAAACATGACCTGTAATGGCTAAGGCACCAGAAAACAAATTGTTTCCCCCGCAGCTCTAATGCTCAGCACTGTTAAAACCCTGCCCTTGTTATTATATCTAATCTCTTGTCAAAACAACTGTCCATTTAAACATTTCAATCATAGCCTCATCATAGCCTTGGGAGCCTTCACAAGCCCACACCACACTTGGGTCCTTAGGCGTCTGGTTCAGCTGCTCGCATGATTCCTACAGCGCTGGAAATGACTGTACATCAGATTACCAAGTGAATGGCTAGAGACAGATCTATTTCTACATTAAGACAATGTTTCTGTATCCCTAAAACTAAGGAGAAGTGATTCATAGTTACATCAAATTCTGTTTAGTAGTAGCTGGTAAACATGTCAAATAATTAAAACAAAACATGAAGAGCAATTAACTAATGAACTCAGACAGTATCTCTGATTCCAAGTACATTGTAATTTAACTAACACCAATAACTGGTACATTCAAAAGTCAGCGCTGGACTTACAAAGCCCTCTGCCCCCACCCAAATTCAGAAGTCAAACTCCACCTTTGCCCAGGAGCAGCATGTGCTGATGTGTTCGCCAGGTACTGGGTAGGACCGGAGGTCTGGAGGAAGGTTAGATCCTAAGCTTTGACCCTGAAAGTGCACCAGATAAAATAATCAGATCCTCAAATTCATCACTGGAACATAGGGATTGTCAGACGGGGTCAGAGCTGAGGTCCATCTACGTCAGTATCCTGGCTCTGACAGTGGCCAGCACCAGAGATCCAGAGAAAGATACAGCAGCAGCTGTGGGAGACCCTCCCACCATATTATATCTCAGTCCCCCTCTCTCATTACGATCACTTTAAGTCCTGACCTGTTTGCCAACTGCTGTTCGGGCCGGGCTGTGTTTGGAACATGTGTTACCAGCACCATCCAGTGGAATCTTATAACTCTGCATGCACTTCAACCTCCCTAATCACTCAATGACAGATATAAAAGTAGCAATTTTGCAACAGAATAACTTCAAAAACAGGCTCCAACGAGAAACTGCGGAATTGGAATTAATATGCAAACTAGATACCATTACCTTAGGCTTGAATATTGACCGTGGATGGCTCGGTCATTACGTTAATTGAATTTATTTCCCTCCTTAACACCTTTGTGCCAACTCTCTGTAATGGCCCCTGTTGATTATCACTTCAAAAGTTTCTACTGATAACAGTTCCTTTCAATTAATTAGCCTCTTAACGTTGGTATAGACACCTCCACCTTCTCATGTTTCTTTGAATGTATAAATATCTGTTCACTGTATGTTCCATTCTATGCAGCCGACGAAGTGGGTTCTTAACCCACGAAAGCTTATGCTGAAATAAATTTGTTAGTCTCTAAGGTGCCACAGGTATTTTTCTTGTTTTCTTTCTGCATGCAATGTTGCCACACACATTTTACCAGGATAATAATGACCCGCAGGTTATGAGTTCTCAAATGATACCTCACAAGGCTCACGTTGTGGACAGATTACTACAACAGTGAACACAGGGTTTATTCTGTCCCTGCATCCCAGGATTGCATTATCTCTGTTGGCCACAGCGTCGCCCTGGGAGCTCGTGTTCAGCTGATTGGCCACCATGACCCTCAAACCTTTGTTCCTAGCTGTACACATTGACATTGAGCAGTATTGAAACACGTCGCCTGCCTGTGCCCAGCTTGTCGTGTGATCCAGATCGCTCTGTGTCAGTGACCCGTCCTCTTCATTTACCACTCCCCCAATCCGGGTGCCATCTGCAAACTTTACAGTGAGGATTTCGTGCTTTCTTCATTGATTAAAAACGTTAAATAGCGTAGGCTTAAGAACCGATCCTGGCGGGGAACCTCGCTAGAAACATACCTGCTCAAAGATGATTCCCCATTTACAATTACATTTTGAGATCTGTGAGCCAGTTTTTAATCCATTTCATGTGCGCCGTGTTAATTTTGTATCATTCTAGGGTTTTATAAATCTAAATGCCATGCAGTACCAAGTCAAATGCCTTACAGAAGCTTAGGTATGCTTACACTTGGAAAGATTCATTTTTTATGCGTAACTGTTGTTAAATGTCAATTTCACTATACACACTCACAAACTGATGGAAAAATATTCCCATTCATGGTAATCAAAATGTACAGACAGGCAAAGTAAGAAAAATGCACTCTGAGAACTTATTAGGGTTTGATTTACGGCTATTTATTTTGTATATTTCAACAGGGGATATTGATGGTGACCATCCCTGTTTTAACGGGTTATAAGCCTTAACTTTTTGAATCTCAGCATGTACTGTCATTAAAAAAAATATTGTCCAACTCCACTCCCCATAATCTCCTGATACGGTTAAAATTTTGATCAATACAATTTGGGGAAAAAATGCTGAAAAATAAACATGAATATTATCCAAGAAAATTATCAAAAAATAAAAATCTAATTCTGCCAAGTTAAAGTATATGACATCAACACTGTTACTTTTATCAACCACACTAGTAATCTCATTTAAAAGAATAATCAAGGTTTCCTACTTACTAAGTTAATGCCCCGATGACTGGTCTGTAGGATAGTCTGTGGTGCCGGTTCTCTGTCTCTCCTGCTGAAGCTGTTCCACTTTGTAGAAATCATCGACCAGACTTCGGAGCGTTGAGGAGGTGACACTCTGCCGGCGTGGGTGGCTCACGAGGAGCAGATCCCAGCTGGCTCGCCAGGATGAGCAGTGTAGGGACTGACCTTTGGGTGAGAAACAGCCTATTAGACAGGAAAGGAACCTGTTAATCAGTTTAGGTTGTAGGTGGGGTTTTACATTCTTCTTTTATCGGTAACCACACGGGTCCGAGCCTTAGATTTGCCTCTTTGGAATCTTTATTTTTAAGCTGTCTCGGATAAACGTCTATTTGGTTTTACTCTAGACACAGCTAAGCGCTGGGGCTGAGGAGAGGGTTGAACTGAGGGGAAGCTAGTGAACGGGGGGACGCTGCTTGCACAGAGACAGCGCATCAGTGTCTAGAATTCAAGGGACTGGGCACCCGAGGGTAGCGCCCTGGGGTGCACAGACGGGTTGGAGGGACCAATCCCCTGGGGCCAGAGCTTAGCTCCGGGGGTAACTGTCTCCACAGATTTAGCCCCAGGTTCTCTGCTCTGCCCCACGGACTCACTTCGGGAGCCAAAGCTCTGGGGTGTGTGGTAGTGATTCAGCCTGTGCCCTCTGGGTAACGCGACCCAGGAGAGGGCTGCTGGCTGCGAATCCCATGGAGAGGGAGGCGCCTAACTCCCTTAGGCCACACCCCTCTCCTTGGCATTTCTGGTGCTCAGCAGGCTGGCTTCTGTGGGTCCCACTTTCAGGCCCCCCTCTCCCCATGCATTGCTTGGGGACCCTGGACATGTCAAAGCTGAGCTTTGCAAGGCTGAGTCTAGCCCACAGTGTGCTTTTTCCCCGAGCGGTGCAGTGAGTCAGTGGCTGAGCCCCTCCCCCGCGCTATAACCACTAGACCATAATCCCCTCTCTGCCGAACCCAGGAGTCCTGATTCCCAGCTACCCCCTGCTGTAACTGCTACACCCAACTTCCCTCCCTGACCCCTGGTCCCCAGTACTCTAATTCCCACTGCCCTCACTACAGAAGGTACCCAGGGTTCCTGAGAGCCAGAACCCTCCCCTTCCACACCAGCCATTAGATACCACTCCCTATTCTGTGGAACCTACGAGACCTAACTCCCAGCCCACCAGATCCAACCCCCCTCCCAGAGCCAGGGATGGAACCCAGGAGTCCTGGCTTCCAGCCCCTCCTCCCCCGCTCTAACCACTAGACCCCACTCCCCTCCCAGAGCTGGGGATAGAATCCTGGAGTCCTGACTCCCCTTTTCTAACCACTAGGTAACACTCCCCCCACCCCCCTTGAGCTAGAAATAGGACCCAGGAGTCCTGACTCCCCTTCCCTATCCACAAAGCTACTCCCTTCCCATCACCATGGGAGGAACCCAGGAGTCCTGGCTGTCCGTTCTAAGCCAGGAATAGCACCCAAAGAGTCCAGTCTCCCACTCAGATTGTTTATCCATTACACCACACTACCTCTGTTCCACACCCACCCCAGCCAGTCTAGCAAGTCAACACCAGGGAATTATATTTCAATGTAGGTGTAACTATAAATACACTTGTGTTTATCGTGCCTTTGGGAGCTGCCCCCAGTAAAACAAATAGTGCTTTAGAGCCAACAACAATTGTGCTCCGGGAAGCTTTGTCTAAGTAACCGAAAGGTGACTGACGCGGTCAGCTGACACCGATGGTTGCTGCATCGTTCTCGGTGAGAGCTGGTTGG
The DNA here is from genome assembly GCA_033296515.1 of Macrochelys suwanniensis. Classification (NCBI taxonomy): domain Eukaryota; kingdom Metazoa; phylum Chordata; order Testudines; family Chelydridae; genus Macrochelys; species Macrochelys suwanniensis. The sequence continues at coordinate 1,842,827 of CM065795.1, forward strand.
AAAATGGAGAGAGGGTCTGCAGAAAAATTTTGGTTTGCCTCAAAATTTTCAGTGGAAAATTCAACTTTTAATGAAAAAAAACTGAAAATGAGCCTAAAATAACCCTGCCAATCCCACCAAATCTTTCAGACTACATATAGCAAACACTGACAAACGATCAGATTTCAGCCCAAAATCTTCAGTATTCAATTTTATGGGGAGGGGAGAAGGGATAAAGAGATGGAAATCGAGGAAAGGAGACACTTTGCATGAGAATTTTTGTTTTTATTATTATCATTATTTATTAGGTGTATTACAGTAACACCCAGGAGCCCCAGTCACAGATCAGGACGCGCTAGGTGCTGCACAAACACAGAATAAACATTTGGTCCCTTCCCCGAAGAGCTGTGACAACCTGAGTATAAGACAAGCGGTGACAGATGGAGGAGCCCAAGGAAATGATAAGACAATATTGGTCAGTGTTAGTGCTGGTGAAATGTTTCTTTGTCAAAAAATGCAGATTCAGTTTGACTGAAACGCTTAACGAACACACGTGGATTTCAGTGAATTTTTTTGGTTACACCCCAAAAGCCCCCTTACAAATGCCAAAAAAGTTTAAACGTTTCCTTTAAATCTTTTTCTGAGCCACCAGCAAACTGAGCAATCAATTATCCGCACAACGCTAGTCAGCATGAGAGACCGGGGGTGTGGGGAGAGGTGTCTGAGCACCCCTGCTCCCTAATGATTGTCAGGCTGTTTGTAGGCATGATGGCAAAGCAGAGTGTGAAGACAGAGGGAAGCGGGTAGCTTTGCAGGTGTGGACAAAGGCCAGTTTCTCCAGACACAGGAAACACAAACACCAGCAGCCAGTTTCCTAGTTCAGAAATTGGCCAGGGAGGCTTATGTTACATGTATGTTATGTAACTGTGTCTATACCATTTGTGGATGGATTCCAGTAATTTCCAGCATCCGGCCGGTTATTTCTGGCTGGAGGCTGACATCTCAAGCACTTTCTCTTTTGGCATAATACACAAAGCTGATCATCTAACACCACCGAACCAACCAGTTTGAAGCTCTCCCTCCCTTGGCAGTGATCTGTAACATTACAGACATTCAGCAGGTCTCGTGTTCCGAGGGTTAACGGCTAACACCGCACTGCCAGCCGAGGGCCACAATTTAAATGTGTTAAAGCTGCGGGTTTGACTTGCCTGGGTCAAAGTATAATTAAATCAACATTGATTTTTAAACATTTCCTCGAATATCCAGGCTTTTGATACCATCTCACAAGACCTTCTCAGAAGTAAATTAGAGAAGTATAACCTAGACTACAAACCTATCAGAAAGTTGGTGCACAACTGTTTGAAACATTGAGCTCAGAGAGTAATTATCAATGGTTCACAGTCACGCTGGAAGGGCCAATCAAATGGGGTCCCGCAGGGATCAGTTCTGGGTCCGTTCAGTATCTTCATAAATGATTTTGATAATAGCACAGAAAATACACTTACAAAGTTTGTGAACAATATCAAGTTGGGAGGGGATGCAAGCATTTCAGAGGCCAGGATTAGAATTCAAAATGATCTGAACAAACTGGAGAAATGGTCTGAAGCCAATAGTATCAAATTCAATAAGAATAAATGCAAAGCATCACTCTTAGAAAGGAACCATCAGTTGCCCACACACAAAACGGGAAGTGACTGTCTAGGAAAGAGCACAACAGAAGGAGGTCTGGGGTTATAGCGGATTACAAACTAAATATGGATCAACAATGTCATACTCTTGCAAAAGAAGCGAACTTCATTCTGGAGTGTTGTAAGCAAGACATGAGAAGTAATTCTTCCATTCTACTCATGACTGATTAGGCCTCAACTGGAGTATTGTGTCCAGTTCTGGGTGCCACATTTCAGGAAAGATGTGGACAAATTGGAGAAAGTCCAGAGAAGAGCAACAAAAACGATTAAAGGTCTAGAAAACATGACTAATGAGGGAAGATTGAAAAAAATGGTTTTGTTTAGTCTGGAAAAGAGAAGACTGAAGGGGCATCTGATAAGTCTTCAAGTATGTAAAAGGTTGTTATAAATAGCAGGGTGATAAATTGCTCTCCTTAGCCACCGAGGACAGGACAAGAAGCAATGGGCTTAAATTGCAACAAGGGAGATTTTGGTTAGATGTGAATAAAAACTTCCTAACTCAGAGGCAAATTTACAATAAAACACAGGGTGCCCTGGCATGGGGCACTGTGACAGGGTCGGACTCACCCGGCAGCACCTCCTGCTGGTTTCTCTGGGAATTAGCTCATCCAGCCTCTGGAGCGCCATCTGCCAGCCGGTGATCCGCCTGACCACTCTGGCCCCCGTGTCCCTCTCAGGACCCGGTGCTCCTTTAACTGGGGTGCTGCCCCCTGGCAGTACCCCCCAGATCTGGGTCTCCCCTCCCCAGGGGACCCCCAACCCACTATCCCCACCTTGCCTCAGTTGTAGGCTACTGCCAGTCACCAGCTAGCCCCCGTGCCCTGGGGCAGGCTGCAGTATAAGCCACTCATCACAGGCAAGGGGGGTTTGGCCCTGCTGCCTCGGCCTACCCATGGGTTGCCCCTGCAACCCCAGTATCTAGTTGGGCCTAACCCTAGGCCACAGCCTGGGGTTTTCTCAGGCCGGAGCACCCCAGCTCCTCTGGCCTTCCCCAGCCCTGCTCCACCCTAGGTACCTGCCCAGGTCCCTGCAGCCAGGCCCTTCTCCCTCTAAAGGCAGAGAGAGAGTCTCTGCTCCAGGCCCACTGCCCTCTTATAAGGGCCAGCTGGGCCCTGATTAAACTGGCCCCAGCTGTGGCTGCTTCCAATCAGCCCAGCTTCCAGCCTCAGCCCTCTCCCAGGGCTGTTTGCAGCCCCTCAGGGCATGAGCGGGTAGCCACCCCGCTACAGGCACCCCAATGACAGGGGGCCCCAGGGCTGGGCAGCTGTGGGGGCAGAAGCTTGCTCCTGCCAGATCCTGGGCTCCTGCTACAGGCAGCCACGCTCCCCCATCCCCCAAGGGCACTGCATTCCCGCTCCTTCCACTCCCTCCAAGCACTTCTTTCACCGCCAAACAGCTGTTTGCTGGTGCTCAGGGTGCTCTGGGAGAGAGTGAGGGGAGCGGGGCTGCAGCATGCTCAGGGGAGGAGGCAGGGCGGGGACTTGGGGAAGGGGTTGGGATCGGGGCAGCGTGGAGCAGAGGCGTGGCCCCCGCACTCCCCCTACACATACCCCCAGCCCCCTGCCCTGAGCGGCTGGGGGCTGGGAGCACCCCCACAACTCCATCCCCCTACCCTGAATCCGGCACCCCCCACAACCCCAGCCCTGACTTCTGCACCCCCCTCAGACACCTCCACCCCCCCCCGGCCTCCCTGACTCCTGAACCCCCTACACATCCCCATCCCCCGACACCCATGCCCTGACTCCCGCATCCCCCCCCACATCCCCATCTGCACCCCTCACACCAAACGGGAGCTGCCCCAGGTAAGCACTCCACACCCCAACCCCCAGCCCTGAGCCTCCTCCCGCACCCTAACTCCTTGCCAGATCCTGCACCCCAATGTTTTTTTACATTTTTTTTATAAAGCACTCTTATCCAAAGCGCTTTACAATAGTTAGCTAACGGTACAAGCAATATTTGGAAAGATCATTAAGTGGTCCACCGAGACCCGCAGCGATTTTCAAGTGGTCTGTGGAAAAATAAGTTAGACTACAAAAACAATCAAGGTACTGCACTTTATTTTCATGTACTTCCTATTACTTATAGGAGGAGGATAACGAAAAAAAGAATGAAAAATGGGGGTGAGGGGGAGATAAGAGAGAATGTTCTTTTTCTTGGCTGGGTCCTGAGGGGGGGCCCCAAAAATGAAGCTGAGCTCAGGGCCCCACTCACTCTACATCCACCACTGTCCTAACTGTCAGGGTGGTGAAGCACTGGAATAAATTGCCCAGGGAGGTTGTGGAATCTCCATCACTGGGGATTTTTAAGAGCAGGTTAGACAAACACCTGTCAGGGATTTTCTAGATAATACTTAGTCCTGCTTCAGTGCAGAGGACTGGACTAGATGACCTCGAAACATCCAAAATATTTTAGGTTTGTCATGGTTGCCACCATTCTGGCTGTGGGACAAAGGGCTTTTGAGTGATACTCAACTTGACCCATTTCTGGTGACCCTGTATTATCAATTTTTCCACTAACCGTAGGACCTGGAGCTGGGGGCCAACGAGTCCCATATACCACTCTACAGATGGGCACACCATTGAAATTATGATTCTATAGATTTTGACGATTCAAACGACACCTCCCTCCCCTATCGATCATTAACATGCTGTGGCAGTGTATGCACTTCCCATCCCTGTAAGAGGAGTGTCGGGGTAACAAGAACACCGCCGCCAAGTCTGCTCGTCCATTCACTACTGCCCTTCAAGACAGGGGAGCACAGCCTAATGGCCAGGGGTATGGGGGCCACCAGCGAGGGGCCAGGTACGGGGGCCTGGGCCCACCCAACTTCACCGGGCCCCGACCCAGGGCCCTGATAATAGTGGAGTGGTCCGCAACTAGCTCATTAGGGATTTCCACCAAACACGCTGAGTTACCAGGTGAGAGATACCACCCCATCACTTCCTACCTTAGTCTCCAGTGTGGCAGTCCATGAGGCCGTGGGGTCTCCAGGCTCTACAGCATCTGTCGCTCCCTGGGACTCCGTTGGTTGATGGGGTCCACCCTGGTCATCGGAGTATCCAACTCTCTGCAAGTAGGGTCCGTAGGCAGCCTTCAGCAGGAGCTCCTGGAGTAGGTCCTTCCCCTTCAGCATCCACCTTGACTCATAGACTCATAGACTTTAAGGTCAGAAGGGACCATTATGATCATCTAGTCTGGCCCCCTGCACAATGCAGGCCACAGAATCTCACCCACCCACTCCTGGAATAATCCTGAGCCAGGCTGCTCTCTTTTATACTGGTACATCCTCTGGAGCATGCCCAGTGTGGTCGGGGGAAGGGGGGAAGAAGTTCCTCTGTCCCATCACACATGCCCACTGAACTACACATGCACCCAAGCTGACTTCAGTGCGATTTATACTCCAGAGGCTCTGTCTCCTGGTTTTTCGCAGGCTCATGCTCAAATCTGCCTCCTCTAGCTTTCCACCTCCACCTCCGATAGCTGTTGGGCAAACTCCAGTAGGGATACACTGTGGGTGCATCTAGACTGCAAAGAAAACCCAAGACACTGAGTCTGAGCGTGGGCCTATTGATTTGGACTCACAGAGCTTGGGCCGCGGGGCTAAAAACAGCAGGGTAGGTGTCTGGGCTGGAACCTCCCACCCTCGTTCCAAGCCCATGTTGGAATATCTATGCTAATCTTTTTAGCCCCACAACCCGAGCCCAAGGAGCCTGATTCAATTGACACTAGTTGCTGCAGGACTTTTACTACACCGTAGACATAGCTTGTAAGGCCTGTTCTATGTGGACAGGTGATATCGGCAGAGCCTGGGTCAAAAACGTGAAAAATCCCACCCTGGCCGACGTAGCTCTGCTAACAAAAACCCCAGCGCAGATGTCATCATGCCGACGGACGAGGGCTCCCGCGGACACAGCTCACGTCATCCGGGGAGGGGCTAGCGTAGGTCTGTGGCACAGCTATTGATGAGGTAAATGTCCCCTTGCATGTGGCGCGTTGTCTCCCAAAGACTTGTGTTTTCTGGTTCAGCGGTGCACGCTGCAGCTCCCCTCGCTGCCTAGGGACAGTTGCCCGACTGGTGCAGGGATCCCTTGCGGCAATTGGCGCCGGCTCTCCCAGCGTTGATTCAGCTTTCACCCTGAGTATCGATGACAGCGTTGCTTCCCCAGAAGGGCAATGGGTGCTAGACACCAGCGGGGCTGTGTACAGAGGGGAGTGTGATTTTGACGCACAACCCCGGGGTGTAACCTGGAACTGGGGTACCGCTGAGTCCTTTGTCTCACCAGCCCGGGCTCCCTCTCACCCCATGATGCTGTGACAAGCTACAGTCCCCTCCAGGACTTGCACTCACAGATACTCATGCAGGCAGGGACACACCCAGCTGCAGTTACATGAATGCTTCTCCTCAGCCACTCATGAACTAACAATAGAGAGAGTCCAGTGAGCTCCCCCCAGCTCCACACCCTAGGATCCCAGAGCTGTCCCATTGTGTCCTGGTCAAAAGCCTGACCAGTATATGAGTTATTACACAGTCTGCCCCATCCTCAGTGTGGAGAGGACATGCACCAGCCCCCCAATCCTGAGCAGATTTCCCTTTGCACTTCAAACAACATCCTGTTTTAGGTAAAAATATAAACCAGATTTAACTACAGAAAGATAGATTTTAAGTGATTATAAAGTGTTAGCAAACAGATCAAAGTAGATTACTTAAGAAATTAAACAAAAACACAATCTAAGTCTTATACACTAGTTATGATTTAAATCAAGCAGTGTCTCAGTTAGTACAAGCCGGTTAGCTTTTTTGTATACGCAGGCAGGAATTATCCTTTCCAGCCTAGGACCAGCACTTTCTCCCATTCAGTCTTTGTTCTTCAGGTGTTTCCAGGTATTCTGTTGTACGGGGAGTGAGGCCCAGTGGTTATGTCACGTCCCCCTTTTATAGTTTCTTCCATGTGGAGGGAACTTCTTTGTTTCAACCCAAACCCCTATTATCTTTGTTGATGAGCCATTTAACTTGAATAGGCCATTCATAAAGTGCTGGCTAGACGGTATGTAAAGCTTTGTGGGTGTTATCCAGGTGCAAGCACAATTGAAATACAGATGCATAGTCAATATTCATAACTACGGACACAGAAATGATAAATTCATACAAATAGGATAATCATATTCAGTAAACCATTACTTTTCCATGGACTCCTCACATGACATACTTTGTACAAGATGCATCATAATCATATCACTATGGTGAAAATGGGGTGCAGAGTGTCACAGGGCTTAGCGGTTATAGGAGGGAGGACAGGAGTCAGGGCTCCCCATCAAAGCCCAGCACTCACTTTCAGGCTCAATGAAGACAGCAATTAAGTCTCTTTGTTGTAGAAGAGACAGCTGCAAACAACGGAAGCCTCTGACCATGGGAGGAGGTCATGTCGCAGGTCAGAGCTGAACCCTGTGGACTGTGGGGTGTGAACACAGGGGCTAGCAGATCGGTAGCCACCTTAACTGCCTCCCTGAAACTGGCAGTAGCCACTGGGATGGGTGGAGCAAGGGTGGTGCCAGAAACTGAAAAGAATGTCATTGTTTGCGCTGTGTTCCCAGCTTTGAATTCCAGCACTGATCCGCACACACCTGGCTCGCTGGGGCAGGTGCAGCCGGGGCTGAAGGGAGGACGGAGTCGCTGGAGCAGGGGGGCCGAGCTGTCGCTGTGAGGTGAGGAGAGGGGTGGACGTACCGTGAGAGATCCACCGCTGAGCTCGGTAGGCTGCGGGAGCAGCCGTGCACGGGGCCTTCTTGCCGCGGGGATTGTCAGTGGTCTGGTGGCGTAGGGACCGGGGTCTCCAGGGCTCACTGAGGGGTAAGTGACAGCAACAGCTCAACTCCTCGGGGCAGGGCTAAAAGGGCGGGAATGTTGTGCAAGTCTGGGGTGAGTGGAGTGGAGTAGACTGATATTAAAGGGCTGTTATGAAGAGGGCCAGGATCAATTGCTCCCCATGGCCACTGAAGGCAGGACAAGAAGCAACAGGCTTCATCTGCAGCAAAGGAGATATAAGGTTCATATTAGGAATAACTTTGTAACTAACTAAGGACAGTTCAGCTCTGGAATCTGCTTCCAAGGGCAGTTGTAGGATCCCCGTCACTGGAGGTTTTTAAGACCAGGTTGGACAAACCCCATTCAGGGCTGGTCTAGTTTTGCTTGGTCCTGACTCAATGCGGGGGCTGGACTGGACGACCTCGCGAGGTCCCTTCCAGCCTGACATTGCTGTGATCCTGTGCCAGTCTCATACTTACCTTGTATGTCATTATACCTAGCTTTTGTGTAATACTTTTTCATCAGTAGCTCTAAAGTGCTTACCATTAGCCCCTTCATACAGATAGAGAAACTGAGGCACGTGGCAGTGACTTGCACACCATTGGCAGAGGTGGGAATAGAACGCAGGTCCACTGAGTCCCAGTCTCATGTTCTATCCACTAGCACTAGGTAACTTTTCTTTATATTTTTTTTTACTCCTTGCAGATTAAAATTCCTAGATGACTTTGTTCTGTGGGAGGAAAAAGACCATGTGTAATTTTTGTTTTTTCTCCATAGGAAGATGGAACAACTAAAATTTATCCCTGGTAACAAATTTGCAAAAGACCGAAATATACTTCCTGGTGTGTCTGAGAAGGAAACTGAAGAAATCAAGGCTGCTCTCGAAGCAGGAGACCTCTCAGGAGCAGCTTATTTGGCCCAGAAGTCTGACGAGTTGTTTAACAACACCGAGCTCAACATTGCGATCACAGGGGAGTCAGGAGCTGGGAAATCATCCTTCCTCAATGCCCTCCGGGGCCTGGGAGATGAAGACAAAGGATCTGCTGAGACCGGGGTGATAGAGACAACCAAAGAACCAAAGCCATACAAGCATTTTAAATACCCCAATGTGATCTTCTGGGACCTGCCGGGGATCGGAACCCCAGAGTTTCGGCCAGACACTTACCTGGAGCAAGTGAAATTCGATCGCTATGATTTCTTCATCATCATTGCTTCGGAGCGGTTCAGAGCAAACCATACCAAACTGGCCCAGGAGATCCGGAGGATGGGGAAGAAGTTTTACTTTGTGCGCTCCAAGGTGGACTTTGACTTGTATAATGAGAAAAGAAAACAAAACTTTGATGAGGAGAAAACCCTGGAGAAAATCAGAAATGACTGCATCAAATACCTGTCCAGAGAAGGGATGAGCTGCCCAAAGGTTTTCCTTGTGTCGAGCAGGGAATTTCAGAAATACGATTCTCCCAAACTGCAGAAAAAGTTGCTGAAGGAACTGGAAAGTCACAAGAAACACATTTTCCTCCTGGCCCTGCCCAACCTTTCCCAACCAATCTTGGAAAAGAAAAAAAAGGCTCTGCAGAGGCAGATCTGGAAACAAGCCCTGAAGTCGTGCGCCATCGCTGCTGTTCCTCTCCCGGCTCTCTCGGTGAAGTGCGACGTTGGCATCCTGGTGGATAACATGAGAGCGTATTGTGAGAGCTTTGGGCTGGATGACATGTCCCTCAAAGTACTCGCTAGCCAGGTTCGGAAGCCTGTCGCTGAGCTGAAGGACGTGATCAAGTCCCCACTGGCCAAAGAGATCTCAAAAGAAACCGCTAAGGAGCAGCTGACTAAGGCTACAGGAAAGGGTCTAATTTTAGCCAAGCATTTTATCAGCATGATACCGGTGGCTGGGACCATATTTGCTGCAGAGAGGTCTTTCACAGTGACATACAGAATGCTGAACAGCTTTTTGGATGACGTCGCTGAAGACGCCCAAAGAGTCCTGATCAAGGCCTTGGAGAGAGAAAACAAATGAATAACAGCAAGAAGGGACCAATAAGCTGGATACACGCCTCTGGCAGATGGAGATTGAAGCCAACCAGAGGACAATGGCAGATTCTTCTGTACTCAAATCTAATGCAACAAAAGAAAAAAATATTGAAAAAGATCTCCAGAGTTTGGGCTTTAAAAAACAAAGATGTATTTCCAGTGCAGGGGAACAGGCAAAACTGAGATACAGTTCCCTGGCCCCACCATTTTTTATTTTTTTTTACAGCCAGGTTCCAGATGGGAAAGTTGAGGGACAGCATCAGGACAAATACCAGCTCAAAAAGTCCGGATCTATGTTAATTAAAAACATCGGACAAGATTTTTAAAATATATTTTAACTTTTTCTGTGTAAATCAGTGGAGATTCCTTGAGTCCAATGGAATGATTGACACCAGCTGCGGATGTGGCCTATTGCATGCGGTGTAAACCAGTGCAGAATCTGACCGTGAGAAGCCGGCAGACAGGGGCGGCTCTAACATTTTTGCCGCCCCAAGCAAAAAAAAAACAAAACCCAAACGCCGCTCCCCCCCAAACAAAAAAACCACCCCCCCACGCCCGCCAAAACAACCCCCCCCCCCCACCTACCTGGAGCGCCGGCGAGGAGAACGGCGCCCCCGCGGCCCCGGCCGGGGTGCCGGCGAGGAGGGCAGCGCGCCCGCCGCCCCGGCCGGGGCGCTGACGGGGAGCGCGGCAGGCCCCACTACCCCGGCTGGGGAGTGCGGCGGGCCCCGCTGCCCCGCTCACCCGGCCAAGACACTGCTGGGGAGCGCGGCAGGCCCCGCTGCCCCGGCCGGGGCATGGAGCGCGGGCGGCAGGCCCCGCTGCCCCGGCTGGGGCACGAAACGCAGGTGGCGGGCCCGCGGCAGGCCCCGCTGCCCCGGCCGGGGCGCCGGCGGGGAGCGCCGCGGGGGCAGGCCGGCTCTCCCGGGTGGGTGGAGCGCTGGGGGCAGGGCGGTGAGCCCGGCCATGGCCCCGCTCTCCCAGAGCGCCATAAGGTGCAGTATGTTTATTAAAAAAAAAAAAAAAAAAAAAACCCTGAGCGCCGCCCCCCTCCAGGTGCCGCCCCAAGCACGTGCTTGGTAGGCTGGTGCCTGGAGCCAGCCCTGCTGGCAGAGCTGTTATCCCAGTGCAAAACGTGATCAGAAAATAGTTGAAACTGGACCCAGCTCCCTCCTTCCAGCTTTTGGTCTTTCCCTGAGTCCTTTTCCCTTCGCCATTCAATGCTGGGTCAGACCAGTTCCACCCTAAGCCTGTGAACGCAATGAATTAAAAGGACACCATTAAAAATAGATTTCTGAGCAGTAAGACACCGACCTGAGACCTGTAACCTGCTCAGCTCTCAACTCAACGCTGCTCTAATGCGGGTCCCTGCGCCCGAGGGAAACAGACTCGGTTAGAAACCCCCGAGCACAGATCCCCAGTAACGCACCTAGCTCCATTGATCCAATCCCATTGATCTGCTCTGGGGATCTGGTCTTCCAGGCACATCCATTTAACGGGCTCTCATAGCAGAGGTTAGGAAAAGATTCTTTTCTCCGTCTACCGTAGGGTGACCAGACAGCAAATGTGAAAAATCGGGACAGGGGGTGGGAGGCAATAGAAATCTCCTATATAAGAAAAAGACCCAAAAATCGGGACTGTCCCTATAAAATCGGGACATCTGGTCACCCTAGTCTACCGTCCTTACGCTAGCAGCCGTTATTAGCCCTGTAACTCAGTTGTACCCTGAGCAGGGTTTGGAAGCATTTCACTGCTAAACCCACATCAGAGGCTTAATAGTTAAATGGCTGATGTCTGTGAGATTTTTCTTATGGGCCCGAGCAGTAGTTTGAGCTGCTGTTGATGGTGTTTTTGGTGCTAATTTGTTTGTTTGATGCGGAGTTTAGGTTGGCCTGGAGTCTGGGAATCACCCACAGCGCTCAGACTCACCTGGGATTTGCGGATTGTAATCGCGATGTGTCGGGCTCTGATGACAATTGCTTCATATGATGCCACGCACCAGCTTATCGCAAATTATTTGCTCTATATTCCACAGTCGGTAATTCAAGCGGTTGCTTCTCTCTGCTCTGTGTATTTGCTGCTTGTGGTTTCATTATCACTGCCGAGCTTAGAGAAATACTTTTATCTTTTAATAAACTCCCAGTCAGTTGGATCTGACACTTTGTGCATCTGATTTTTATTGCTCTTAGGAAAACATGGAGTAAGAGGCATCCGCTGGACCCCAGTTGTGACTCCATCTCTCCCTCAGCCCTGCAGGTTTGCACTGGATAGTTCTATGGGCATCAAGACAATCCAGAGTTATAATTAACACTAACAAAACACTGGAAAGTCTATTAAACCTCCCGCTTCTGTGTTTAAGCCGATCTGCAGCTCTTAGAGAGCAGGGTAAGATTGTTACAAACGGGCCCCGCTGTCACCCACTGTGCAGCCAGGGGTCTGTCGTGTGTAGACCCAACTGCTGGGTCCCCCCATGTGCTTGTGAGCCAGGGCAGAGTCTAGTCGCTGCTTCTGGCTCGGGACTCTAGGGTGAACGACCAGACTCAGACCCCTTGTCTTGAGCCACCCTAGACCATAGGTGCTGGAACGAGGGATGCTGGGGGTGCTGCCATCATATACAAGGTTTACAGTTTGAGTCAATGGATCTCAGCGCCCCCACTATACAAATTGTTCCAGCAACCTCTGTCCTAGACCCCGAAATCAGTGTCTGAGCCCTCCTGAGTGCTCCAGTCCAGGGCCGGCGCGCCCACTGGGCAACCCTAGGCAGTCGCCTAGGGCGCTGGGAGCCGGGGAGCGGCTGGCCACGGCTGCCTCCCGGCTCCGCGGCTGAGCCAGGGGGGCGGGGGGGAAGCTCACCGCAGCTGCCGCCCACCATCCCGGCTCCGCGGCTGAGCCAGGAGCTGGGGGGGGGTGCCGCAGGCAGGGGGAGGCTGCTGTGGGCGGGGGGGTGCTGAACTGCCAGTGGGGGGGGAGCCGCTGTGGGGGGGAACTGGCTGCGGGGGGGGGGGGGGGGGCGGGGTTAGCTGGGGTGGGGGGGCGCAGGGCCGGTGCAAGGAAGTTTTACCTAGGGCATGAAACTTCCTTGCACCGGCCCTGCTCCAGTCCTCCTGCGTCAAGGGCAGGATATTGGGAAAGGGCGAGGAAGGGAGAGTCCCAAGGATGGAGTGGGATGTCCCGAGATGGGAGGGAGCCCAGCAGGGCCTAAGAGAGCCTGGAGAACATGGAGGGGGAAGATCTCTGGGAGGGGAGGAGAATGGGATGGAGAGGGCCAAAGCCAGGGACTTAGGGCCTGTGCCCATTAGGAATCTATCATGATTACGGCCGTGCCAGGCCGGAGACCCTGGGGCTGTACCCGGGGGACCTTACTAAGGAAATCTGGAAAAGGTGGGAACAAATATTGGTGACACAAAGAACTGAGGGGGAGGCTGCCCCGCCTCACACCCCCTGGCCCCCAAACCCTTTGAACTATTGGAATTGCGATGAGGGAGCTATGGGGAGATAGAGGGAGTTGGGGTTTTCAGCGGGGGGATATTGAGGGACCGTGGGGGCGGGATGGCAGAAGCTCCTGATGGGGGGATATTAAGGGACTGTGAGGGGGGTGGCTGGGGCTCCTGAGGGGGGATATTGAGGGGTCGTGGGGGGGGGGGTGACAGGGGCCCCTGAGGGGGGATATTGAAGGACGGGAGCGGGCTCCTGAGGGGTATTGTGACCATATGTTGGGGTTCTCCCAGACATGACCCTCTCTTTGGTCCTTCCATCTCCGTCTGGGCGGCTTTTTGAAATATGAGGAAATGTCCAGGCCCGGGATTTTTCCTTGCTGCGACAGGCTGGGCCCCAGCTCCCCGCCCTGGGCATGGGGAGAGGCCCAAAGGAAGGTGCTGACTGACTGATGGGCAGGCACTGCTGCTGGGCCTGCGTCCACCACCATGACAAGAAGGGACACTGCCCCTCACCTCCAGAGTGAGGTGCTAGAGGGGGTCTGGTACCCCCTCTAGCACCCGCCAGGTACCCTTTCCCAGTACCCCCCCAGGTACCTCCTCCAGCACCCCGCAAATGACCCCTCCCAGCATGCAGTCCCCCCCGGGACGCTGGGTATCTGACAATTTAACCGCTTTGCAGACTGTAACCCTACAGGGATCATGGATGCCACGGTGGGAAAACCCTGATCTAAGCTGGCCGCAGCCTGGAGCCGGAAATACCCCTCGACAGGCAAATGCATGGGAGCCACTGTGGGAGTGGGTGCAACCAGCGCTTTTCAACCCCTCTTTCCAGTCCATAACATGGGTGGTGCACCCCAGAGAATGGTGGGTGGGCCGGGTACACCCCAACTGCAGCACATCACTTCGCTAGTGACAAGGGTATAAAACAAAGAATGAAAATCACAGTCCGCCTGTGTCAGGACCTTCTCTCACTAGGACAGTCTGAGGCCTGGTTCTTAGGCTAAGGCCTTTGGCTAGCAGCAGGGGCAGCCATAAGCTGGGAAGCGAACGGTCACATCCTCCCATCCCAAACCAGTCACATTGAAATAAAGGGGTATTGGGCTGTGTCAAGGCTTAATCCCCACTCTGGCACTCCGAGTGCAGAAGATGGGGGCCCGCAAGGTCTCTAAAAGTTAATACTGGCCACTCCAGGCTTGTGTTAAACTCCCCAGGTTACAGCTTCTCTCTGACCTTCGATGGGTAAACGCTGCCACCACCCAAGTGCAGAACCCCTTGGAGAGCCCAGGAAGGCGCACTTGGGAATCCCTCCCTGTGGAGTTCCTTCAAGCCCTTTCACCCCCACTCTGGGGAAGAGCTGAGAAAGAAAAAACTAGTTGCCACCAGCTAATTAAGCAACATGTACACAAACCTCTTAGACACACAAATCCAATTCTGTTCTTAAAAAAGGTAAATTTTATTAATTAAAAAAAAAGAAAGAAAATTCATCTGGGAACTCTGGCTATTGCTAGATTTTAAAAGAGCAACTACAAGAATTAAGCACTAAGAATAGCTTTCTTCGGGTTCAGCATAAAGGTTACAAGCAAACCAAAAGCACCTGGGGTTAGCACAGAGGAATCCACAAGCCATTAAGAAATAAAAGGGACAAACCTAATTGTGTCTCCCTAGACATTCCCTGATCTACTTACATATCTGGGGTTTTAAATGAGCAGTTTCTCGGTATGATACTGATGATTTTTTCATACCTGACCTAAGCTTCTTACAGCATAACTCTCCCGTCTGCCTCTCCCCGGGAGAACAACAGACAGACAGACGAAGGGGGAGTCTTTTTTCAATTTTAAAAAGTTCTAGCCTTCCCATTGGCTCTTTTGACCAGATGCCCACTCCCTTCCTTTAACCTATGCAAGCAGTGAGACTTTTTAACCCTTTACAGGTAGAGCAAGTAGAGAACAGCTACTAAGGGGTTTTTTATAGCTACTGGCTGGCTGGGTGTCCATAAAAGGGAGCTACCTAGCCACCCACCCCCCTTCATTTATCACAGGCTGTTAGGAAGTCGATCCTGTCCCGATAGTGCCCATCACCACCCGATAAAGAAACAGATCTTAAGATGGTTAAAGAAAACTTAGGGCATGTCTTCACTAGCAACGTGGCTTGTGTAGTCGCGGCACCAGCGCTGGGGGAAAGCTCTCCTAGAACGGTAAAAAATCCACCCCCTGTAGCCCCCGGTGCTGGGGCTCTGTCTACACTTGCTGCACGCAGGGGGCTGTGTTTTCACCCCCGAGCGAGAAAGTTGCAGCGCTGTAAAGTGGCCGTGTAGACAAGGCCTGAGTTTGGAAGCATCCTGTCTGGCAAGAGATCACTTCTCAACGGTTGTGGTTGTGAAACCCTCATTTCTGCATCTTTTATCTTTATGGCCCCCACTTTTCTATTGTCAATCGGTCTGGTTCTCTCATTGTTTCTGTCTGCTGCCTAATTAATTTTGCTAGGTGTAAGTTAATTAGGTTAATGGGATATAATTGGTTAGAGGATTATGTTACAGAATGTTAGGATGGGTTAGTTCAATTTCAGTAAAATGATTGGTTAAGGTATAGCTGCGAATATTACTATATAAACTGGGGTCAAACAGGAAATGGGGGGAAGGGAAATTGGAATCATGCTTGCTGGAAATTAACCCCAATACACATCCCCTTGTCTGCACTACGGACGTCTGGTCTTTTGCTGCTTGCTGTCTGCGTGACAAGAACCAGGGAAGTGGGAGGGTGGAGGGAAATCTCTCTAACATATTGCTCTGCAGCGTCACAGCCGGGTCTGGCCAGTGGGAGGACAATGGGCTGCGGGGAGAGGACCCCGGTGACCTGACCAGCCGGTTCCAGCCAGAGGGGAACAAAGGACGGATGAGAGGAGAGGGGACCCAGGCGACTTGTTTACCTGGAGAGAAGACAATGGACAGAGTCGGGGCTTGGGGCCGGTGATATCAGATGCTCAGCTGGGAAGCAGTGGGGGGTCGGGTCTAGTAGTTAAAGTACTGCACAGCATCTTTTCAGGGGAAATAAGGCAAAGCAACACATTTATTAGTAATACATGCATCAATCAACACTGTATCATATGCATATGATATATATATATTACACTCATGCACTCACATACACACACAAACACACACACGCGCCGTCTTGTTGGTAACAACAACTAGTTGCTCCCCTTAACGTCACTGGCCAGGTGAGTTAGATGGGGGAGGGGTGGAGCCGGGCTTCTGCCGATCCGGCTCGATGCTCCGATGGTGACAAGACGAGACCCGGGATCCTCTGCCAGACACCTCACTTCTATAGCAGCTTCCCGCTCACGCAAATCTATCCCAGATTCAAAATCTGGGTCTGTGTCCGTTGGTCCTTTGGGCTGCTTCTCTCTGGGTGTTGTCTTAATGCTGCCACATTTATTTTCAAAGAGGGTGTTGTCCCAAAGAAGGTGCTGGCTTCTAACCCCCAAGGCCGTCGATAGATCTGCTCTTCTTTAGTGAGCCCACTTGACAAGTTTTATTGTTCTTGGCTCTGGCTTCCATCCCCTCTCCAACTGTTGCAGCCGTCTGGAGGTGCTGCCTTCCAAGCCTCACTCCTTCACACCTCATTCGACTGGAGAGAGGGAGCAGGCAGAAGACACCTGGATGCAGGGGAGACTTGGATGTGCTGGGCTGAGGGAGGCCAGGCTGGAGAGTTTCCTGTGCTGGGTTCAGACGCTCAATAAACCCTCCTGTTTTACGCTGGCTGAGAATCACTCCGGTCTAGAGATCCAGGGTGCATTATTCCCTCTGGGAGTGGAGGCCCTGGGGGTCCAGAGCGAGTGGACTCCCTGATGGGGCCCACGGCAGAACCAGGGGTGCTAAGGCTCAGGTGTGGTCTACACTGGGGGGATCGATCTAAGTTACGCAACTTCAGCTATGTGAATAACGTAGCTGAAGTCGACGTACTTAGATCTACTCACCGCGGTGTCTTCACTGTGGTAGGTCGATGGCTGACGCTCCCCCGTCGACTCCGCCTGCACCTCTCACTCCGGTGGAGTACAGGAGTCAACGGGAGAGCGCTCCGTGGTCGATTTATTGCGTCTTCACTAGACCCCCGCTGGATCGATCCCCGCTGGATCGACCCCCGCTGGATCGATCACTCCGGAGGTAAGTGTAGACATCCCCTTAGAGAGGTGCCGATCCAGTAGGCGCTGGAGCCCAGGGCTTGACCCCCGAGAGAGAGCGGACCCCCGAGAAGGGCTGTCACATGGAAGGGGGTTCCTCCCAGGGACCGTACAGAGCCGAGAGAGAGCACGAGTCATGTGCGTCTGTGACACACAGGAATACAACTTTTACTCAAATAAACTAGAGAGCTTCTCGTTTATTTCTGAACTGCTGTGCACCGCTATACTGGGTCCTCAACCCAGCTTCCAGGGGCGCATCACTAAATTCCCTCATTCATAATGCAGTCCATTCTGTGGGAGCGTCTCTAAATCATAATCTTCAACAAATCTCTCTCTACAACCCCGACCCAGATCAGGGCCCCGTGGTGCCAGGCATTACACAGACACAGAGGGAGATACCGTTTCTGCCCCCAATGAGTTTACAGTCTAAGTAGACAAAGGATTATTCTCTCCATGTTATAGGCAGGGGAAACTTAGGCACAGAGATGACTAGACGTGATGAAGGTCCCACAGGCAGGGTGTGGTAAAGCAGGTCTCCCGAGTCACACTCCAACACTCTGACTGCAACTCCATCCTCCCCGGTGCCACTAAACTGACTTTTTCTCTGTCACCTCCAGAGCCTCGGTGAGCACCCGGTGGGCATCCTCAACAACGCCTTCCAGGAAGGAATTCAGGGTGTCGTATATAGCTACAAATGAGATCTGTGTAGCTATGAGGGTTCCATACACTGGTAGGAGGCTTATGTACTTTTTAATTTTTATCATGGTATCACCTATCTCCTTGTCCCCTTTTTCCCAGGCAAGACCAGTACGTTTAGACAATCGAAAAGGACAATGGCTGAATAGCATCCCTGTATTATTTGAAAAAACCTTGCTCAGCAACTCCAACGCATCTTCTCTTGATATTTCCTTGGCCAACGGGGTCTTGATCACATCCTTCAACTGAGACACTGGTTTCCTGACCTGTTTGGAGAGTTTAACGAGGGATTCTTCATCCAAACCGAAGACTTTGCAGTACTCGGTCATGGATTCCACCAGGATATCAACGTCACATGAGATAGAAAGGTGGGGGATGGGAACAGCCGCGATAGCGCATGACTTCAGGGCTTGTTTCCAGATCTGGTTCTTCAGGGCTTCTTTTTTCTTATCCAGGATTGGCCCTGAGATGTTGGGAAGCGCCAAGAGGAAAATGTGTCTCTTGTGAAAGTCCAGTTCATTGGCCAGTGTTTCCTGCAGTTGATGAGAATCATACTGGTCGAATTCCCACCTGCAAATGAGGAAAACCTGCGGGGAACTCACCCCTTCTCTCTTCAGCCTCTCCACACAGTCATCTCGGATTGTCTGCAAGGTGGTCTCCTGGTCGTAGTTTCTTTTTTTACTTTCATTTCTCAAGTCCTCGTCCACTTTTGAACAGACAAAGTAGAACTTCTTCTCCATCTTCTGGATCTCCTGGGCCAGGTCTGCGTTACAAGATCTGAAGCGCTTCGAAGTGACAATGATGAAGAAGTCATAGCGGGCAAAGCTGACCTGCTGAAGGTAGGAGTCAGGCCGGAAAGTTGGTGTCCCGATCCCAGGCAGGTCCCACATCTTCACATTGGGGAGCGTGGGATGCCGATAAGCGATTGGCTCCGTTGTCGTTTCTGTGACGCCGACCTTTGCCGCTCCTTCGTCATCGTCGGCTAAGTCCAGCATGGCGTTGACGAAGGACGATTTCCCAGATCCCGACTCCCCCATGATGGCGATGTTGAGCTCCGTGTTTTTTGACAGCTCCAGGGCCTCCTGTGCTTTGGAAGCTGCTTCCGAAAGGTTCCCTGTTTCAACAGCCGCCTTTAGCTCTTCAAGATCCTTCTCGGACATGCCAGGGAGTTTAACATCCGGATCTTGAAATATACTCCTTGGCGCCTCTTCTGTAGCAGCCATCTCCCTGGGGGATTGGGGGAAGAGAAGAGAAATATGATAGTCATGCTCATCTTCCACCCAACCAGCTGTGGTCCAGTTGTTAGGGCACTGAACTGGAACTGTCAAAGTTACCCATTATTATTAGTATTTACACTGCAGAAATGACCCCAATTGAGATTAGCGCCCTGTCACTGCACAGACACCACCCAAAATCAGAGCCCTCACTATGCCCGGGACTGGGCAGAACCAGACCAAGATCGGGGCCCCCATTCTGCCAGATGCTGCACAAACCCCAACTGAGATCAGGGCCCCCACGATGGTAGGCATTGCACAGACCCTGACGAGACTGGGGCCCCATTGCACAGACACAGTGAGGGATAGCCCCAGCCTAAAAGAGTTTCCAGTCTAAATAGACAAAGAGAAGGATTTTTATCCTATTTTATAGTCGGGGGAAACTGAGGCACAGTGGGTTTTTAAGTGATTTTCTCATGGTCATCCAGGGAGTCTGAGGCAAAGCCAGGCATTAAACCCAAACATCCTCTCATCCTCTTGTACACTGATACATTTGTACAGCACCCGGCACAACGGATCCCTGATCTACGACTGAGGTGTCTGTGTGCTACTGTAACACAAATAAATAATCATAACAATTTACTCCAGAGAGTGAGAGACGTTGGCACATGATCTCCAGCTCCCGTGAGAGTCCCTGCTAAGGGAGTGTTGGACGTCTCTTAGACTTACACTATCTCCTCTGCGCCCAATGCCTTGGTCAGGACGGTCTGGGCATCTTCAGCGACATCATCTAGAAAGCGCCGCAGGACGGTGTAGGTGACCCAAAAAGACAACTCTGCCTCGATAGATGTACCAATCAATGGCAATCCACTGAGGATACGTTTTCTTCTTGTCATCCAATCAGCTTTGGCCTTGCCCAGCAGATTCAATGTAATATCCTTTGACATTTCTTCAGTTACAGGGGACCTTACCACGGCTTTCAAGTCTGAGACGGGCTTCCCAGCCGTCTTGGCAAGGTAAACCAGGGAGTCGTCATCCAAGCCAAAACTCTTGCGGTAACTTTTCATGCAGCCCGTCAACTGGGGAATGTCACAAACAGGGAGATCTGGGATAGGAATGGGAGAGATGGTGCAGGATACCAGGGCTTGTTTCCAGACCTCTCCCTGCAGGGCTTTCTTCTTCCTTTCCAGGATGGGTCTGGAAATGCTGGGCAGGGAAAGAAGGAAAACGTGTCTCTTGTGCAAGTCGAGGTCATCTGCCAGAGTTTCCAGTAGTCGTGGAGAATCGTACTTGCCAAACTCCCATCTGGAGACAAGGAAAATCTGCGGGGCGCTCACCCCTTCTCCCTGCAACCTCATCACGCAATCGTCTCTGATTTTCTTCAGAATCCTCCCCTCACTGAAGCTTTTCTTCCTTTTTTCATTTTGCAAGTCTACGTCCACTTTGGAGCGCACAAAGTAAAATTTCTTCCCCATCCTTTGGATCTCCTGGGCCAGGTCAGCGTGGGTGGATTTGAACCGCTCAGAAGCGATGATAATGAAGAAATCGCAGCAGGCAAGATTTACCTGCTGGAGGTAGCTGTCAGGCCGGAAACTCGGCCTCCCAATTCCCGGCAGGTCCCACATCGTAACGTTTGGGTATTTGGGATGAGGATAAGGAGTCGGCTCCATGGTTGTTTTCGCCACGTCAACCTTGGCTGCGTCTTTGTCATCATCGTCCAGACCCCGCATGGCGTTGATGAAGGATGATTTCCCACATCCCGACTCCCCTGTGGTGGCGATATCGAGCTTAGCATTTTTCGATTGCTCCAGTTTGGAAACTACTTCTGAAAGGCTCCCCATTTGAACCGCGGCCTTTAGCTCTTTGAATTCCTCCTCTGACATACTGGGGAGTTGAATCTCCAGATCTTGACATATACCAGGCGATGCTTCTCCAGGAGCATCCATCTCCCTGGGGGAAGAGAAGAGAAAGCTTGTAATCACTGTCACGTTGCACCAGGCCCTCTGTGGCCCAGTGGGTCACACTCAGATTTAGAAGATGTTGGTTCTATTCCTCTTTCTACCCTTTGTCTAGTTAGATTTTTAGGTCAAGAGTTAACTCTTCCTGTACAGTTCCTCCTAGTGCAATGAGACCTTGATCTATGTTTGTGCCACTGTACTATACATAATTAATAAATGTGGTTGGAAAATTCAAGCGGTCTGCAAAGAAATTCAAATTTTCCACACACACAAAAAATCATGAGCCGAAATATTTTGATTTGGAAATGCTGCTGTGATGATTCATGGGCGTTGTAGTTCAGGTGCCTCATGCCCCCATTCACCACTATAGACCAGACTCACTAGTTGGACTACATTTCCCATGATGCACCACACTTTTCCCCTCTTGGAGACAAAGAGAGAGGCAGGACATCACAGGAACTTTTCACCATAGTGCATCCTAGAGCAGGGGTGGGCAAACTATGGCCCACGGGCCACATCCGGCCCGCAGGACCATCCTGCCTGGCCCCTGAGCTCCTGGCCGGGGAGGCTCTCCCCGGCCCCTCCCCCACCACCACCCCTCCTCTGGAGCCATGCTGCCGCGCGGGCAGTGCTCTGTGGGGCAGGGCTGCACGCTCCTGCGGGGCAGCATGTCTGGCTCCACACGGCTGCCAGACACACTGCTCTGAGCAGCATGGTAAGGGGGTCAGGGAGTTGGATAAGGGGCAGGGAGTCTCGGGAGGCAGTCAGGGGACAGGGGGCAGTTGGATGGGGCGAAGGTTCTGGGGGGAGTGGTCAGGGGACAGAGAATGGGGGGTTGGATAGGGCGTGGGAGTCCCGGGGGGTTCTGTCAGGGGGCTGGATAGGGATCTGGGCAGTCAGGGGACAGAGTGGGGGGGTTGAGTAGGGGGTAGGGTCAGGGGACAAGGAGCAGGGGGGGTTGGATGGGTCAGGAGTTCTGAGGGGGGCAGTCAGGGGGCGGGAAGTGGGAGGGGGCAGAGGCCAGGCTGTTTGGGGAGGCACAGCCTTCCCTACCCGGCCCTCCATACAATTTTGCAACCCCGATGTGGCCTTCGGGCCAAAAAGTTTGCCCACCCCTGTCCTAGAGGATGGAGTTCAGCTGGGGTTCCTCACCCATGAGGCACTGCAACAGCCCTTCCAAAACAAAATATTTTGGGTTTTCTGCAATTCTGGATTTTTTTAAGAAAAAAAAACTCTGACTCTTTTAGCAGAAAATCAAAAACAGAATGATGAAATATTTTCAACCACCCAATGGAGCTACGGCCCATTGACCCCGGCTGGGATCTGGCTTCATTGACTCCAATGGAGCTCCGGCCCATTGACCCGGCTGGGATCTGGCTTCATTGACTCCAATGGAGCTATGGCCCATTGACCCCAGCTGGGATCTGGCCCCATTGACTCCAATGGAGCTACGGCCCATTGACGCCAACTGGGGTCTGGCCCTACTGACTCCAATGGAGCTACGACCCATTGACCCCGGCTGGGGATCTGTCCCATTGACTCCAATGGTGCTATGGTCAATTCACACCAGGTGGAGATTCTGACCCACAGATTTTCCGCACCATCTGACTAGGGTCCTGTGAGCTCCAGGCCAGTGTATTAACCACAAGACCATTCTTCCTCTTGGCCTGTCTTGCTTTTGTACATTTTCTTACATGTCTGTATCGTGCCTACCACAATGGTTTACTGATCTACAACTGACATCCCTCCATGCTACCACAATCATCATAATTATAACAGTAATAATCCCTAGCTGCTATGTGGCACTTTTCATCCACAGATCTCAAAGCGCTCTACAAAGGAGGTCAGTATCATTATCCTGCTGTTACAGATGGGGAAACTGAGGCACGGAGACGGGAAGTGACTTGCCCAAGATCAACAAGCAGCCCAGCAGTAGAGCTGGGAACAGACGCCACGTCTCCTGATTTCCAGTTGTGATACAGCATGGCCAGAAGGCAGCAGGAGAGTGATAGAGGAGAAGTCTTATTCCCTGTAGAGGGAAGGAAGGTTACTATCGATTAATTAAAAGCACCTGAAGCCAATTAGAGCACCTGAAGCCAGTCACCTGATAAAAACCCTCTGCTTCAATCAGCCAGGGGAAGGAGTTGGAGCAGAGTGGTTTGGTGTTGGAGCAGAGAGCAGTTTGGAGGAGTTGGAGCAGAGAGCAGTTTGGAGAAGTGCCGTGACTGGCTAGAAGACCAAGACCCTAGGTAAAGAGACACCCGGCTTGTGCAGAGAGAGGGCAGGAAGCCGCACAAGCTGAAGAGCAGGAGAGGGAAGTAGCCCAGGGGAAGGAAGCGCTAGTTCAAGTGGTTTACCACTATCCCTAGGGCCCCTGGGCTGGGACCCGGAGTAGAAGGTGGGCCCGGGTCTCTCCCTTTCCCTTACCCTTCTCTGGGTCACTAGTGAGACAGTAGATACCCTAGTTCAGGGGCAGGAAATTGCACCCTGAAACCCCCCCCACCCCCAAGCAGAGGACGCGCGGGACCCATCATAATCATGCCGGCTATTTGCCGCACAGTCCAGCGCTCCGTCTGTAAGTAATACAAGTGATTAATCATAATAACTTTCTCCAGTGGGTGAGAAACTCCGGCCCCTGGTCTCCAACTCCCTTGCCTGGGAACTACTGAACTTCTGAGGCTGCTTCACTCACTTTTTCTCTTCTGCCTCCAATGCCTTGATCAGGACCCTTTGGGCGTCTTCAGCCACGTCATCCAGAAAGCGCTGCAGGACGGTGCATGTCACTGAAAAAGCCATCTGTGCCTCCACCAAACTACCGACCAATGGTATCGCACTGAGGATACGCCTGGTACTCGTCATCCAATCAGCTCGAGCCTGGGCCAGCAGAGTCAGAGTAAAATGACTAGATATTTCTTTGCCTAGCGGAGACCTTATGACAGCTCTCAAGTCCATGACGGGCTTCCCAGCCTGCTGGGCAAGCTTAACCAGGGAGTCGTCATCCAAGCCAAAGCTCCTGCAGTAACTTGCCATGCAGTCCATCAACTGGGGAACGTCACAATCAATGGAGAGACCCGGATTAAAAACAGCAGAGATGGCGCGGGCTTGTACCCGGACCTGTCCCTGCAGGGCTTTCAACTTCCTTTCAAAGATGGGTCTGAAAATGCAGGATAGGGAAAGAAGGCAAACACGCCTCTTTTGAGCATCAAGTTAATCTGCCAGAGCTTCTTGCAGTCGGGGAGCATCGTACTGGTAGAATTCCCATCTGGAGATGAGGAAAACCTGCGGGGAGCTCACCCCTTGTCTCTGCAGGGACTCAATGCAATTGTCTCGGATTTTCTGCAGGGTACCCGCCTGGCTGAAGTTCCTTTTCCTTCTCTCATTACACAAGTCCATATCCACCTTGGAGCGCACAAAGTAGAACTTTTTCCCCATCCTCTGGATCTCCTGGACCAGGTAAATGTGCATGGATGTGAACCTTTGTGAAGCAAGGATGATGAAGAAATCATAGTGGGCAAAGTTGACCTGCTGGAGGTAGGTGTCAGGCCGGAATTTTGGATTCCCGATTCCCGGTAGGTCCCATATCCTCACATTGGGGTGTTTAGGATGAGGATACGCAATTGGCTCCTTTATCGTGAACATGTTGCTAACCATGGCTGCGCCTTCATCTTCATCTTCCAAACCCAGCATGGCATTGACAAAGGACGATTTCCCAGCACCCGATTCCCCTGTGACGGCGATGTCGAGCTTGGCATTTTTCAATGGCTCCAGGTATTCCTGCACTTTGGAAGCTGCTGCTGAAAGGTTTCCTGCGTCGATGGTGGCCTGTAGCTCTTCTAGATCCTCCTTGGACATACCGGGGAGCTTAAAATCCAACCCCTGTGATCTACCAGCCACAGCACCTTTTGGTAACTCCATCTTTCTGGGGAAAAAGAGAAATACACCAGTCAATATTGACAGAAAGGGAAAATGGGAGCAGAGGACAGAATGAGAAATGTTCCTGCCTCTTTGTAAAGCTGGTAAGACACCGGTAGATAGCAAACCAGAGCTTACGATAACATATATCAACAATAACCTTCACTCATCAGCACTTCCGATGATCAGGAGAGAGGAGAGGAAGAAAAAGAGACGACTCGGAGCTCGGTGGTGGAGATCTCTGCTTGTGAAGAAACAGAGGTTTGCATCAGAGCTGGGAGAAAAATTTTCCGCACGTTTTTTGTTGCCAGTGTTTTTTCCATCGAAACAGAAATATCCCTTTTCAAATAGTTTTCAAGCTTTTGTCAAAACAAACAAACAAAAAAACCACTGAAAAAAGTCAGATTTTGATGAAAACCCTGAACATTTTTAATGCAAAATTTTGACCCAAACCAACACAAAACACAAACACACCCAGTTTCATGGAGGGAAAAAACCCTACATTCCCCAAACAGCTTCAGCTTTTCTTATTGTAGATTCATAGACCTGAAAGCCAGAAGGAATAATTGGAGCATCAGCCTGACCACCTGTATAACACCAGGCTGTGAAGGCTAGGACTATAACAGGGTTTAAAAGAGAACTGGATAAATTCATGGAGGTTAAGTCCATTAATAGCTATTAGCCAGGACGGGTAAGAAATGGTGTCCTTAGCCTCTGTTTATCAAAGTGGGGTGATGGATGGCAGGAGAGAGATCACTTGATCATTACCTGTTAGGTCCACTCACTCTGGGTCACCTGGCATTGGCCACTGTCGGTGGACAGGATACTGGGCTGGATGGACCTTTGGTCTGACCCAGTACGGCCGTTCTTATGTATGTTCTTATTCATCAAGTAACTTCTGAATTGAGCCCATAGTTGAGTTAGAGTGTATCTTTTAGGAAGGCGCTCTATTTTGATGTAAAGACTCCAAATGATGGAAAATCCACCAGACCCTTGTGCATCACCTTTTAAACAAGAAAAGCGAATATCTGCTCAGTAAATTCTCTCTTAGGGCTTGGAAGAGATTTTCTCCAAGTCTGGTTTTTCCGCAATGTAATCTGAATTATCCCAGTTTCAATCACCAATATTCCTTCCCTTTCCTCTCCCCAATATATTGTCAGTTTTCCCACAAGAAATTTGGAAATGAAAGTGTTTGTGTTGACTTAAAATTCCAGTTCAAACTCAAATAAATGGTGATTCAAAACCAAAATGCTCTGTGTGAATTGGTTCCAAACTTCCAACATTTTCCAACCAAAAAATTTTGAACACTTTGCATTCAAAATTTCTCATGGGGAAAAAAAATTAGTTTTCTAACCAGTTCTACTAATTAAATACATTTCTATTCTTGCAAATAAGTGTATTCATTAGTGACCGGCCTAGTTTAGAGAGATACACGGATTCTTAATTCCAATGTAATAAGTGTTTATTCAACTATAAAACCATTTCTACACGAGACATGATGACAGAACAAAGAAAACACAGAGAACTGCAAGCGCTAGCTATGAGAGAGTTGTGTCCCAGGCTAGCATTGTTTATCTGAACATCCCACCCTCTTAGCAAATATTGATCCTACTGGGAAAGGGGCATGAAGGTTTTGCTGAGTCACTAGTTGGGAGACTCATCTGGATTTAAGGGAGGTTGGAGTGGGTCTCTGAGGAGAGATGACCTAGGGTGTGGGCAGAGCAAAGCTGAAGGAGGAACCCTGGGAGCAGCCACTCATAAGGAGGAGGCCCGAGCTGATCTTTATGTTGTTTTACTGCTGTTCCCTTGGTCAATAAAGCTGATCCCAGGAACACAAGTGGGTTTGGGCTTTGCATGTTGTGTCAACAGTTGTTTGTGAAGCACAAGCCTCTTTGCAATAGTTTATATATCACAGTCCCAGGAACATGCAGTAGAGTTGGGTGACATTTTTCAGTTGAATAGTACATTGGGTGAAAAACACAGTTCCAGGGTGACCAAAACTAATTCCAACATTCAGGACAAATAATGCTGGCTGAATAAAACTGGCGGCGGGGTGGGGGTGGGGGGGGGGGGTTTGTTTTGACATTTGCTAAATGAAATGATTTGACTTTATGGTGCTTCATTTTGAAATGTAGCTAGATTTACTAAACTAAAAAGGGGGGGGGCAGAGAGGTTAAAAAAAACCACGCAGACACAAAACCAAAAAAAATCAACTAGGGACAAACAAAATGTTTTGTTCAACCCAAAGTTATTTTTTAAATTTTAAATATTTTTTTATTTTGTCACGAAAAAATGTCAGTTTTCATTCTAAATGAACTGATTTTTTTTTTTAAAAAGATTGTTTTGGTTCAGCCACTGAACCAAAAAAACCCAACTCTTCACTCCACCCTAGTGTGCAGGCATTTAACCAGAAGGCAGCCACGCCAGGGGATAGGATAATAATCAGGGCAGTGCAAATCAGACGAGCAGCCATAAAAATCAATAACTCAAACAACATCTTGGAACGGGAGCGGCATGTTCACATCTGCTGCTTAGCGATCCATATACGTAGTTCTAGAGTAGACACTGAGTGTCACACAAACACAGATGGGTTAATCCTCACGACAGCCGGGAAGAGGGTAACCAGACAGCAAGTGTGAAAAATCAGGATGGGGGGTGCGGGGTAATAGGAGCCCATATAAGAAAAAGACCCAAAAATCGGGACTGTCCCTGTAAAATCGGGACATCTGGTCACCCTAGCCGGGAATGAGGTGTCAGACTTGGCTCGACGGTGTTTCTGTTTCTCGATCTTGACACTTCCCCATCTTACTCCAGAGCTTTCTTGCGAACCCTTCGTGCATCTTCCGCCACCTTCTCCAGGAAGTTGGACAGAATGGAGTAGGACGTGGCAAAGGACAACCCAGCTCCACCCAGGGTGCTAATCACTGGGACGAAGTCAAAGCATCGTTCGACTGAGCGGGTGAGGCTGCACCCAACCTGGACAATCTTCTTCATTAATACATCTCGGGTGAGATCTTCCCCTTTTGGTGAGACAATAACAGACTTGAGCTCTGCGACAGGCTTCCCAGCCTGCCTGGCCAGCTTAGCTAAGGAGTCATCGTCAAGGCCGAATCGCTTGTAGAAGGCGATCATGGATACCAGCAGGAGGCCAACATCACAGGCGAGAGAGACACCTCCTATGGGAAGGACATTGATAAAAGCCGACGCCAGGGATATTTTCCACAAGTGCCCACGCAGAGCAGATTTCTTCTTCTCTATGATTTCCGGAGAGAAGTTGGGCAGGCTGAGCAGGAACACAAGTCGCTGTAGATGGGGGAGGTCCTTCTCCAGAGTCTCCTCCAGCAAGGGAAAATCATACTTGTCTAAGTCCCAGTTGGAGAGAAGAAAGACCTGGGGGTTGATTGTTCCTTGGTCTCTCAGGCATTTCCTGGCGTTCTCCCTGATCCTCTGGAGAACATTCTCTTCGACGTAGGCTTGAGGATGAGCCCTTCTTGCGTTGGCCAAGTCTTCATCCACTTTGCAGCGCACAAAATAGAACTTCTTCTCCATCCTCTGGATCTGCCGGGCCAGGTCGGCGTGGCTGGATCGGAACCGCTCCGAAGCAACGATGACAAAGAAGTCATAGCGCCTGAAATTCACCTTCTGGAGGTATCTCTCTGGTCGAAAATCCATTGCCCCAATCCCCGGCAGGTCCCACAGGATCACACTCAGGTCGCTTGGATGGGCATAAGCTCTCGGCTCTGTCGTCGTTTCGATCACCCCGGTCTGAGCCGCGCCTTGATCTTCAGCGCCCAAACCGCGGAGGGCATTGATGAAGGAGGACTTTCCAGAGCCCGTCTCCCCCGTGACAGCAATGTTGAGCTTGGTGTTTTCCAGCGACTCCAGATCCTCCTGAGCTTTGGAGGCTGCCTCTGCCTGGCCTCCTTCCTTGAAAAGCTCCATGAATTTCTCATACACCTGTAGCGCTGCATTGAAAAACCCCTTAGGGTCTGCCTCAATGTCAATGCCCTTCGTGAGAGCTGAGAGAGCCTCCATCTGCCGCAGAGAAGGAAATGGACATCGCCGTTAGTCTGAGCAGCTTTTTCAACAGGGGGCTTAAAACGGTCAGATCAAGTAGGAACTCAGGGCTGGATTAATTCCTGCATCCGTCAGCTGATTGCAGCAGAATCTCAGCTTTCGGGTACTAAGGAGAGAGAGGAATTTCCTAACCCGAGTGACTGGCGAGAAAACCTCAAAAATGTGATCACATGTAGGTACATTTGAGCTAATTCAGGGCTGCTGCCTGAATCTGCAGAGAGCCTGAACCCATCACTTTGAGGGGGTAGCCGTTCTGTGCATCTGACTGGGGTGTTAACTCCCTGCCCACCCTACCCCAGCAGGGGACTCTGTGTGGGGCGGAAGGGGAGGCGCAAAGCAGGTCTGCCTCTGCCATCACCACCCCAGCAGAGACACCTGGGCTGATGGGGGTATGTTCTAGGGGATCCCACTTCTGACACCAATGCCTCTGTGCATGGGGGAAACGTGAATGGGGCTCTCACGCCACTGCAAATCCAAGTGTGTGTGTGTGGGTGGGTGGCCGGGGAGGTTGGAAGGGCTACAGTCCCTAATTATCATAACTGATCCATTCCGTATTGCCGCATCCTGAGCCCCAGTCAGAATCGGGGCCCTGTCACACTGGCCGCAGCCCAGACCTACCCCACCCCGGTGAGCTCATGGGCTATTCAACCCTCTCCACTCCTCCCCCGCCCCGTGTGGTTCAAGCTTCCCCTGGGGGCAACGCGCCCACCCACCCTTTGCTAATCTCCCCCCGGCTAAGGAATAGGGCCCTGGGAAAGTGCCCAGAGAAACCCAGGCCGGGGCGAGCACCCAGCAGGCCTCAGCCGCCCTGTGAGCTCGCAGATGTACCCAGCTGCTAATGCAACCACAGCCAGTGATTGGCAGCAGCTCCGGGAACTGGGAGGGGGCGATTTAATCCCCTACCTGGGCAGAAACTCTGAGCGGCCACCCCAGCGAGCAGGACGTTCCCCGCGAAGCACGAGAGACGCTCCGATGCAGGGCTCGCTCTGCTGCTCTCTTCGGAGTGAAATGGAAAGCAAAAGCTGCAGAGAGAAGCAGCCCCGGGAAATTTGCAGCCCCACCCTTTCCTGGTAGATCAGCTGCAGCCAGCTCTGAGTTTCTGCATATACCAGAGAGCGGGACTGGACAGCCAGACAGACACGGGGATTGGAGGGTGGAGCCCCCCAAAATGTCAGGATTGCGTTAACAAAGAAAGAAAACACTGAGTTTGGAACAGAGGCTCGTTTAATTCACTTTCAGGCAAGTAGACAAATGTAGTTGTGGTGCAAAACTGCTCATTAAAGCACAACTCAGCGTCTGTCGTTTCATGGGTTTTTATTCTATCCCCCCCTCACACACCTAAAAGTTGTCCAGGCCCCTGAAATAGCAAAACGAAGGAAATGATGGATAGAGAAATGGAGGAAGAGAGAGAGAGAGATGGGTGTGTCTGGGGATAGATAGATAGATAATTAGATAGACAGAGGGGGTGGATGGGGATAGATAGATAGATAGCTAGATAGAGGGGGTGGATGGGGATAGATAGATAGATAATTAGATACATAGATAAAGGGGGAGAATGGGGATAGATAGATAGATGGATAGATAAAGGGGGAGAATGGGGATAGATAGATGGATAAAGGGGGTGGATGGGGATAGATACTTAGATACATAGATAAAGGGGGGTGGATGGGGATGGGGGTGGATGGGGGGTAATAATGGGGGGTGGATGGGGGGTAGATAATTAGATAGATAGATAGAGGGGGTGGATGGGGATAGATAGATAGATAATTAGATAGAGGGGGTGGATGGGGATAGATAATTAGATACATAGATAAAGGGGGTGGATGGGGATAGATAGATAGATAGATAGATAGAGGGGGTGGATGGGGATAGATAGATAGAGGGGGTGGATGGGGATAGATAGATAATTAGATAGATAGAGGGGGTGAATGGGGATAGATAGATAGATAGATAATTAGATACATAGATAAAGGGGGTGGATGGGGATAGATAGATAATTAGATAGATAGAGGGGGTGGATGGAGGATAGATACTGTTTAGCCCACTGGGTCATCTTCAGTCCATGCATTATGCTTTTGTGGGACGATGGGTAAACATCCTCTCCGTAAAAAGACAAAGTGGGGAAATGTCGCAGGAAGAGGGCCTGAGACATCAGCCCGGGTAGCAGGGACCTGGTCTGAGGCCCGAGGCCGGGGCTAAAGTAGCCAAAACTTTGCTGATCTAAAGCAAAGTTAAGTTGTGAGGAAGAGGCAGGACCTGCTCACAGGCTCTGGCAAGCCCGGGGCTAATCCTGCAGAAACACACATTCCTAAGTAGTGCAAGGCGGAAGAAGAGAGACGCAAGCACATTCCAGATGGGTGGTACCCGAACACCTCGAGGGGGGCTCCCCCCAAAGAGAACAGAAACACGCGGCCCCATCCGAAAGACAAGGTCAGGACGACAGGGCGATGAATAGAGATGTTTTCATCCAACCAACATGTCTAAGATAATGGGTGGTTGGCACCCAAATACGTCAGGAGTGCTGCGTCACTTGTCTGCATCGGTGAATAAAGACACAGGGGAGTGTCTTTGGCTGCCCTAGGAGATAATGGAAAGTCCCGCCGTTAACAGAGCTAGTCCATCGCATCGGGCATTGCTGGGTTAGGCTCCCTGTAACCGTCGCACTGTGCTTCGCGGACAATAAACCTGACCGAGCTCCTTGGCTACGAACCGAGTCTGTGGATCCATTGGGCGGTTCGCTCACGGGCGGCTGTCGGCGCCGAGCTGGGAGATCAGAATCAGAGCGGGACGAGGACCCCACGCAGGGAGAACACCGCACGCAGCCGAACATCTGACGACAGTGAGTATAAAGCACGAGGGGCACTTTTGGGCAGGTCCCGCTGCAGCCGTGCTGGAGGGGCCACACAGCACGCGGCGAGGGAAAGTTCCCTGCTGTCGCCAATTTCCTCCTGCCATAGCCCCGTGGAGTCAACCTGCTTCCCCTTCGCCACTGGGCTTTCCAACGGCCTTGGCCCCCTTCTCCGGCCTCATGCCGCCCGGCCAGTGGCTGGTCGGGGAAACCGGGCCGTCCCGCTACACCAGAACCTGCCATTTGGGGCCTGGGTGGGGCACACACACCCCCACCAGCCGGCGACACGCGATACAATGACCGCAAGGGAATATGCAACACGGCCGACACCCAACACAGGCTACATTCAGGCGCCGCAGAATTCGATTATTTCATATCTAATTTCGAGGGATAATATCGCTCTGTACTGTAGAGTTTTTTTATTTTTAATCATTTACATGTTCACAGTTGTGGCCAAATTACACCTGTGACACATTCCCACCGCCCCGATTTGTATCGATTTTAAAGATTCGCAGGAGCAGGAAATTCAGGGGGAGGGGAGAGGCAATAATCCTTGCAAGACTAGTGATTGCACGGGACGGAGAACGCGGCCTGCTAGCGTCGGTGGGTTTCTGGGTTATAAATGCCGTCACTGGTCGAATCCCGCCGCGGCCGGTGACCGTGAATAAACGGTGCCGCAGCCCACGGGGTTGCGCACGAGTGGCTGGCACGAGGGGTCTCACGCACGCACGGCTGGACTGGTTTTTCTGAGCAAGCCCCGGGCTGGATGGTTACGTGACCAGGGCCCAGCGGGGAGGGGCTGAAATCTGCTGTGTGCAGCGAACCGAGCTGGGCCGGGCCTTGCTGGAGGAGGGGATGAGCCGTGTGGGTCCCTGCAGGGGGTCAGCCCTGCTCCGTGGGTGAGTTGCCCGGTGGCACAAGGCTGGTAAACGAGGGGCAGGTTGGGGGCCCAGACAGGGCAGGGGGCGGAGGTTGTGGGGATTTGCTCTAGGAGGGGCACAAGGACAAACACAGCGGAGTTAATTCCTTCCAGCGGGGGTGTGCACAATCACACACACATACACACACACACACACACACACAGAGCAGGGCTCTTTCCTTCCAGCAGGGGGCGGCAGGGACACACACACACACACACACACACACGAAACGAAAGTGAAACCCTCCAGCCAGATCTGGCCCCACTCGGGAGGTGAGCACCGGGAAGGGGGGCAGAGGGGGACAGACAGACACGGGAAAGAAGGGGGGGGGGGGACGGAAACACGGGGTGGGTGAAGCTGCTGGAGGGAGGGGGAAGGAAACGGGGCTGGCCGGGGGGGGGTGTGGAGAGTGAAAGGAGTAAAGGGGGGGCGGAAGGGAGGGCGAGGGGGGTGGAAGTCGGAGGGGGGGAGCCGGGGTTGGAATTGGGGGGGTCAGACGGGGGAGAGCGGGGGGCAGAGGGAGAAGAATGGGGGGAGCAGGGGGTAAAGGGGTCGGAATGGGGAGAAGAGGGAGGGGGCAGGCGGGGGTGGCATCGGGGGGGCAGAAGGAGGAGGAGCCGGGGGGCAGACAGAGATGGGGACAGACTGAATCAGAGCGGGACGGGGACCCCCCCCCCATCCATCCTTCCCCCACCCCACATGGGGCTGTGCCCAGGGGGACCCAGGCAGTGCCCCACGGGGCCGGACCGGCCAGGGGTCTGTGTGCGCATGTGGAAACTGGGGAACCCTCCCCCCTTTTCTGCCTAAACCCCCAGGGATGGGGGTCACGTGGAGGAGACGCACGTGGATGATGCGGGTGGAGGCAGGTGAAGACCGCAGCCCAGCAGTGCCCTGTCCTGGGCTCCTGGCGTTTGCCCACCCCTGCCCCCCAATGGAAGGAGGGAACCCATTCCCTGCCCCCCTGAGCCAGCCAGTCCCCTGCCCTGGGCTGGAACGGGGCCGGCGGCCCCTAGGGGGGGACAGGCCCCGTGCCCCATTCCCTGCCCCCCTGAGCCAGCCAGTCCCCTGCCCTGGGCTGGAACGGGGCCGGCGGCCCCTAGGGGGGGACAGGCCCCGTGCCCCATTCCCTGCCCCCCTGAGCCAGCCAGTCCCCTGCCCTGGGCTGGAACGGGGCCGGCGGCCCCTAGTTGGGGACAGGCCCCATGCCCCATTCCCTGCCCCCCTGAGCCAGCCAGTCCCCTGCCCTGGGCTGGAACGGGGCCAGTGGCCCCGTGCCCCATCCCCTGCCCCCCTGAGCCGGCCTGTCCCCTGCCCTGGGCTGGAACGGGGCCGGCGGCCCCTGGGGGGGACAGGCCCCGTGCCCCATTCCCTGCCCCCGAGCCAGACAGTCACTACCCTGGGGCCGGATGGGAGCCAGTGTCTCCTCTGTCCTGTTTCCCTACATTAACCCCCACTTCTGCATCTCTCTCCCCCGCCCCCAGCGCTCTCCCAAGCCCCATGGCTGATCAGACCCCCCCGGAGAGCAACGTCGCGGAGGAGTATGACATCATCACCGACGAGGACATCGCCGAGATCCGGGACGCCCTGGAAGGGGGCCGGCTGGACGAAGCTGCCTCGAAGATCTTGGTGAGCCTGGAGGCCTTGGAGAACGCCCGGCTGGACATCGCCGTGACCGGGGAGTCCGGCTCCGGCAAATCCTCCTTCGTCAACGCCATCCGCGGCCTGCAGGATGATGACGAGGGAGCGGCCGCCACGGGGGTGGTGGAGACCACCCTGGAGCCGACCCCGTACCCCCACCCCACGCACCCCAACGTGACGCTGTGGGACCTGCCGGGCATCGGCACCCCGGAGTTCCAGTCCCACGCCTACCTGGAGCGGGTGGGCTTCTCCCGCTACGATTTCTTCATCCTCATCGCCTCCGAGCGCTTCCGAGCCAACCACGCCCAGCTGGCCCGGGAGATCCAGGACATGGGCAAGCGCTTCTACTTCGTGCGCTCCAAGGTGGACGCCGACCTGAACGCGGCCAGAAGAAGGCGGCCGGCGAGCTACAGCGAGCAGTGGGTCCTGGCGCAGATCCGGGACGACTGCCGCCAGCGGCTGCTGGCCGAAGGGGTGGCTTCCCCGACCGTCTTCCTCCTCTCCAGCTGGGAGCTGGGCAGCTACGACTTCGTGACGCTGGAGGAGACCTTGGAGAAGGAGCTGCCCGGCCACAAGAGACATGCGTTCCTCCTGGCTTTGCCCAACTTTTCGCTGGGCGTCCTGCAACGGAAGAAGGAAGCCCTGCAGAGGCAGATCTGGAAGCTGGCCACCATCTCCTGCGGCGTGGCCGCCGTCCCCATCCCGGGGCTCTCGGTGGCCTGCGACGTGACCATCCTGGTCAAAACCCTCTCCGAATACCGCCGGACCTTCGGCTTGGACGAGGAGTCGCTCTGCAAGCTGGCCGAGAAGGTGGGCAAACCCGTGGAGGACATCAAGGAGGCCATCCAGTCGCCTCTGGCCAGGGAGATCTCCAGGGACCTGGTGCTGAAGTTGCTGACCAAAGCCGGAGGGGGAGCGCTGATGTTCATAGAGTACCTGGCCAGCACGGTGCCAGTGTTTGGGTCCATGGCGGCCGGGGGGATCTCCTTCGGAACCACCTATTACATGCTCCGCAGCTTCCTCGACGAAGTCGCCAGGGACGCCCACAGCGTCCTCATCAAGGCCTTCGAGACGGACGTTTGAAGAAGGACCAGGGAGCTCCATGGTCGGGGCGGGGAGGGGATCTTGGCCGTGGCACTGAGCTCTGTCCGCCGGCCGTGAAATCCCCACGCGGGAGAGATTTCGGAGCCGGATCCTCAGCGAGAGTAAATCGGTGTTGGGCCGATGGGCACCGGCTGGGGAGTCAGCGGGTATCAGAGCAGCATGCGACCTGCTGGCCTCCATGGGCTCTCCGGACTTGTCCCCAGGGGCACCTGCTCCGTGCCAGGTGTGCTGCCTCCCCCCGTGGAGGGGGAAAGCAAACCGGAGGGGTGGGGGGAACAGGAGGCCACGGGCTGTGGTCTATTTTGGGGCCCTATAGGGGGTGCTTTGCGGCTCCCAGTGGAGGATTGTGGGAGCTCAGCGCCCCTGGGCTGGGATCAGCCTCGCTTTGGTGCAATCAGGGTACGGTTCAGCAAAACATGGGATTGTTTTGCGGGTGGTTGATTAAAAAACAAACTTTAATTTAAACTTATTTTGTGATGGTGGGGTAGAAAATGGGAGCCAGGACTCCTGGGTTCTATCCCTGGCTTTGAGAGGAAACACAGAGCTGACTTCACAGTCTTTCCACAAAGGCCTAACCCAAGCCCCCACTCAACCCGCTGCCAGCGTAGACGGGCTGCTGGTCTGACCCGTCGCAGGTGCCCGATACCAGGTGGATGGGCCCATTGGTCGGATCAGGGGGTGAGGTGTTGGGGGGGTCCCCATGAGGCGCTCTGCCCCAATGCAGCCACTTCTCCAGATGTTAAAAAAATCCACCACAAAGTCAGTGCCCAGCTTGAAACCCTCTTTATTAGCAGGAGTGGTGGGGGGGTCCTCACAGACAGAGGGGAGACCCTATGGCCATTGTGGGGGGACCCCAGTGTGGGGTCGGAGCTTCACATGAGGCAGGGACAGTGGGAAGGGTAAAGAAGGGGGCATGAATGGGGGAGGGGAAAGAGATTCTTCCTTAAGGTTGGCCTGGATACGGCCTGGGGAGGGGATGGAGGGAAGGCGAGATGAAGGTGGGGGGGATGAAAGGTGGAAGGAGGAGAGGTGAAGGAGGGAGGGAAGGGTGGAAGGGGGAGAGGAGGAGAGATGAGGGAGGGGAGGGTAGAAGGGGGAGAGATGAAGGGGGGAAGGACAGAAGGAGGGAGGGGACGGTGGAAGGGGGAGAGATGGAGGGAGGGGAGGGTGGGAGGAGAGATGAAGCGGGGAAAAGACAGAAGGAGGGAGGGAGGGAAGGAGGAGAGGTGAAGGAGGGAGGGAAGTGTGGAAGGGGGAGAGGAGGAGAGATGAGGGAGGGGAGGGTAGAAGGGGGAGGGATGAAGGGGGGAAGGACAGAAGGAGGGAGGGGAGGGTGGAAGGGGAAGAGATGGAGGAAGGGGAGGGTGGGAGGAGAGATGGAGGGGGAAAGGACGGAAGGAGGGAGGGAGGGAAGGAGGAGAGGTGAAGGAGGGAGGGAAGGGTGGAAGGGGGAGAGGAGGAGAGATGAGGGAGGGGAGGGCAGAAGGGGGAGGGATGAAGGGGGAAGGACAGAAGGAGGGAGGGGAGGGTGGAAGGGGAAGAGATGGAGGAAGGGGAGGGTGGGAGAAGAGATGGAGGGGGAAAGGACGGAAGGAGGGAGGGAAGGGGGAGAGGTAAAGGAGGGTGGGAAGGGAGGAAGTGGGAGGTGAAGGAGGGAGGGGTGGAAGAGGGAAGGAGAGATGAAGGTGGAAGCAGGGGAAGAGGAGATGAAGGGCTCCGCTCCGTGGGGCACTGGTTCAGGACTGTGACCCTGCCCTATGGTTCATCCCCGCCCCAATCTTGCCCTGTGCCATCCTAGCGGGTGCATTCTCAGCCCCGGGGAGGCTGGGAGAGGTGAGCCCCCCCCAGTACCCCTGTCTGGCTGGGGGAGCTCTGATGGCTCGGGGGGGTCAGGACGGCTCTGCCCCGGGTGCCCTCTGAGAGTGGTGGCCGGGAGGGACGTCCCGCCCGGACTCTCCCGCGCCCCGCCTGGAGCCAGCGACCAAACAGCACCTCCCGGGCTGCCCAGCAGGCCCCTTCTGCCCCCCAGGAGGCAGAGGGTGGGGGCCCCGGTGCGGCCCCCCAGCGCGGCGGCTCCTTGGGCGGCAGTCGCTCAGGCCAGCAGGCGGCTGTACTCCGAGAGCGCCGAGGATTTCTTCACCCCGTCCCAGATCCGGGCCGCGTAGTGGAACCTGCCGGGGGGTGCAGGGCATGTGGGTCGGCGCCGACGGCCGGGGGAGAGCCCCCCACCCTGCCCCCTGCAGCACAGCGCCCCCTAGTGCATCGGGGCCAATCCTGCCTGCCGGGGGAGAGCCCCCCACCCCGCCCCCTGCAGCACAGCGCCCCCTAGTGCATCGGGGCCAATCCTGCCTGCCGGGGGAGAGCCCCCACCCTGCCCCCTGCAGCACAGCGCCCCCTAGTGCATCGGGGCCAATCCTGCCTGCCGGGGGAGAGCCCCCCACCCCGCCCCCTGCAGCACAGCGCCCCCTAGTGCATCGGGGCCAATCCTGCCTGCCGGGGGAGAGCCCCCCACCCCGCCCCCTGCAGCACAGCGCCCCCTAGGGCATCGGGGCCAATCCTGCCTGCCGGGGGAGAGCCCCCCACCCCGCCCCCTGCAGCACAGCGCCCCCTAGTGCATCGGGGCCAATCCTGCCTGCCGGGGGAGAGCCCCCCACCCCGCCCCCTGCAGCACAGCGCCCCCTAGTGCATCGGGGCCAATCCTGCCTGCCGGGGGAGAGCCCCCACCCCGCCCCCTGCAGCACAGCGCCCCCTAGTGCATCGGGGCCAATCCTGCCTGCCGGGGGAGAGCCCCCACCCCGCCCCCTGCAGCACAGCGCCCCCTAGTGCATCGGGGCCAATCCTGCCTGCCGGGGGAGAGCCCCCCACCCTGCCCCCTGCAGCACAGCGCCCCCTAGTGCATCGGGGCCAATCCTGCCTGCCAGGGGAGAGCCCCCCACCCCGCCCCCTGCAGCACAGCGCCCCCTAGGGCATCGGGGCTGGCACTGACTGCCAGGGGAGCACCCCCACCCCACTCCCTGCAG
Organism: Macrochelys suwanniensis; assembly: GCA_033296515.1. Lineage (NCBI taxonomy): Eukaryota > Metazoa > Chordata > Testudines > Chelydridae > Macrochelys > Macrochelys suwanniensis. Next base: position 1,881,328 of record CM065795.1, read on the forward strand.
TACATCCCCAAACTTACCTACCCATAATCCTTTACCCCATAATCTCCCACCCAACCTGCCTACCCACAATGCCCTGCTCCCTGGGCTGTACCCGGCCCCTCACCAGTTCTTCTCCGTCAGGATGGTGTGGGAGAGCTGGGGCCGCGCCATAGACATGATCTGGCTGCGCAGCTTGGCCACGAGCGACTGGAAGCTGGGGTGCCCCTTGTACCCGGGCAGCAGGGAGAAGAGGGGACCGCCCCCAGGAGCTGCGAGCACAAGGGGGGGGGGAGAGAGAATAAGAATAGGGCTGCCCCGGGGACCGCAGGGGGGCAGAGGATAGCGCTGCCCTAGGCGCCGCAAGGGGGCGAAGGACAGCGCCGCCCTAGAGGCCGTGCCCCGGGACTGCAGACGCCTGCTCCCCAGCCCAGGGGGAGGAACACGCACAGCGCCACCTAGGGCGGCACAGAGGGACGGCAGGGTAGGAGGACTCCGGGGGCGGGATCCCCACGCCCTACCTGCTCTGGGGAAAGTGTCGTCGGCGTCACTGTCCGTGAACGGCAGCAGGAAGAGATTCACCTCCGTGTCCAGGTAGTCGTAGGGCAGGCCAGGGAAGATGTTACACTCCAGCATGGAGAGCGTGCCTGAGAGACAGAGACACATGCCAGCTGGCCCCAGTGCGGCACTAGGGGGCACTGTACTGCAGGGGGCGGGGTGGGGGGGGGTCTCCTCTGGCAGTCAGGGCTGGCCCCAAAACCCCAGTGCAGTTCTATGGGGGGCTGTTACTTTTCAGGCGAGAATCACACCCAAGCTTCCAGCCATTCCTGGTCATTTCAAACCCCCCAGCACTTTCCCCTGCCCGAGCTGGGCCATTCGCTCTGCGCCCTGGAACCCAGGTGTCCGGGGCCCCGTTCACCCCACCCCCGCGCAGGGGACGCTTACCCTTGTATTTCAGGTGCGAGTGCATCATGATTTTATCGATAACCACGTGCATCTGCTTCAGGTTCCGGGGACAGAAATTCTCCCGCTTGGCCTTGTTCTGCAGGAAAACTGGAGCGAGGGGCAGAGATGATTTTGGGGGGGGGGGGGAGAGAAGGAAATTAAGCCTGGACATCACTGCGCAGACCAACACCTGCTAGAATAACCTGGCCCCAATTCACCAAGGGGGCGCTGTGCTGCAGGGGGCGGGGTGGGGGCTCTCCCCTGGCAGTCAGGGCTGGCCCCAATGCCCGAGGGCGGCGCTAGGGGGCACTGTGCTTCAGGGGGCGGGGTGGGGGCTCTCCCCTGGCAGTCAGGGCTGGCCCTGATGCCCGAGGGCGGCGCTAGGGGGCGCTGTGCTGCAGGGGGCGGGGTGGAGGCTCTCCCCTGGCAGTCAGGGCTGGTCACGATGCCCCAGGCTGGGGGTAGGGGGCACTGTGCCGCAGGGGGCAGCGGCTGCTCACCGACGTGGGGATAATACTCCGTGCCCTCGTCGGCGCCCGAGGAGCCGGTGGACTCGTGACTGGGGGAGGGTGTGGAGGGTTTCACCATCTCGGCCGTCTGCAGGAACCTGCCGTGGGGACACAGGGAGCTGCGGTTAGTGGGGAGCTGGGGAGGGACGCCTGGGTCCCTGGGGCCATTTAGTGCCCGTGGGAGGGGCAGAGGGGTCCCTGTCCCTTCTGGGAACGGGCCTGAGACCTGGCAAACTTGAGTCACACATGAATTGCTGAGCTAGAGGGGCCCGGAGCCCATCCCCCGAAACAACCTGGGGCCAATCAGAGCCAGCGCCCCGTAGAGGGGAAAGACCCCATGCCCCATTCCCACCCCCCTCAAGCCAGCCAGTCCCAGCCCTGGGGCTGGATGGGAGCCAGTGCCCCCCAGAGGGGACAGGCCCCATTCCCCACTCCCTGCCCTGCTAGGGGCCATCTCACCTGTACAGACTGAGGTCGGTGAACCAGTCCTGCACCACGATGACCACGTGGCAGACGGTGAAGAGGAAGGCCGCGATCTGCAGGGACTGCCGGGAGCAGAGCAACTGTCAAAGTAGGAGTCTCTGGGGTGGGGTCTCCCCCAGGACTCAGCTAGCAAAGCGAATGCCCCCCGGAAGAGTAGCAACCAATCACAGCTGTGTATCCCACTACCCCCCACCTCCGTCCCCTCCACCCTGAGGCCGGATGGGAGCCAGCACCCCCTAGAGGGGCAAGACCCTCTGCCCCTTTCCCTGGCCCCCAGAGCCAGCCAGCTCCTGGCACTGGGGCCGGATCGGAGCCAGCGCCCCCTAGAGGGGAAAGACCCTCTGCCCCATTCCCTGGCCCCCAGAGCCCGCCAGCCCCCAGCCCTGGGGCCGGATCGGAGCCTGCGCCCCCTAGAGGGGCGAGACCCTCTGCCCCGTTCCCTGGCCCCCAGAACCAGCCAGCCAGCCCCCGGCCCGGATCGGAGCCTGCGCCCCCTAGAGGGGCAAGACCCTCTGCCCCGTTCCCTGGCCCCCAGAACCAGCCAGCCAGCCCCCGGCCCCTGGGCCGGATCGGAGCCTGCGCCCCCTAGAGGGGCAAGACCCTCTGCCCCGTTCCCTGGCCCCCAGAACCAGTCAGCCAGCTCCCAGCCCTGGGGCCGGATCGGAGCCAGCGCCCCCTAGAGGGGAAAGGCCCCGTTCCCCATTCCTCATCCCAGTGAGCCAGCCAGTGCCCGCCCTGGGGCCTGACGGGAGGCGGGGGACAGCAGCCTACCTGCATCTCCACGTAGGTGTGGGGCAGGTTGTACTCGGGGGGCAGCTTGCGGTCGTTGTTGATGAGATGGTCCAGGATGGACGGGCTGAGAATCGGCTGGAGGGGGACACGGGGCAGGGAGCGTTACGTCCGGCCGTGCGAGGTGCTCACAGGGACACACACGGAGCAGGGCTGGTCCCCGCCCGCAGGGGGTGACACACACACAGGGAGTCACCCCACTGTTACCCCGCGTTGGCCAAGGGGGGAATCCGCCCACAGCCCGTAGAGATCCCCCATTGCTGTAGAGCCAGGCACCCCCACCCTGCCCCCAATCAAACCCCGCCCACATAGACCCCGTACTGCTGCCGGCCCAGGGGGCCGTGTCAGTCCTGGGGGCTGAGCTCGTCGGGGAACAAGCCGGGCCGGCAGGTGGAGTCGTGCGGTGCTTCCCCCGGTGGCCAAAGGCGGTACTGTGCCAGGCTCTCCATGCCCACTGCCACCAGAGGGGTGGCTGTGGGGGGGGGGGGGGGTTGCCCCCTGGGGAAGGGGGCGGGGCAGGGACCTGGGTGTCGAGGAAGATGATGCGCTCCTGGGTGATGAAGAAGTCGATGCCGCTGGTCTGGTTCCCTCCGCGCTCCTTGATCTCCTGGCTCTGGGTGCGGAACACGTAGGCCCTGGGATGGGTGGGGGGAGAAGGGTCAGCAGGGATGGGGGGGGGGGGGGCGGGGAGAATAGGTGCCCCCTTGACCTGCTTCTCGATGCCCATCCCCCACCCGACACCCCCTCAATATTCCACCTTCCCCCCGAACACTTGCCACTACCCGTACTGCCAGTGCTCCCCAGCACCCACATCCACCCCCACCCACCTGCCCCCCTCGATCCCACCCCAACTTTCCCCTTGCCCCCCCCTGCCCCGGCCACTCAGCCCATCCCCCAAGAACACACCAGACCCCGTGCATGCCCCCTCCCCAGTTGCTACCGCCCGGAAACGCCCACAAAGCCCCCTCCCACCCCTGTACCTTTGATCTTCTTCGGGCTGGTTAGCCGACAGCAGAGACATCAGCATGGATTTGCCGGTGCCCTGTAATCCCAGCACCCCGACCACCAGCACGTCGGTCTGGTCCAGCAGGTACTGCCGAGGAGAGAGAGCTCAGCGACAGCCGGCTCCTGAGAACCCAGGCGTCCTGCGGAGCAGCAGCACGAGAGCGGGGACCGGCTGGCTCCCATCCAGTCCCAGGACAGGGTCTAGCTGGCTCAGGGGAACGGGGCACGGGCTCTGATCTGGCCTCACTAGCGGGGGCCAGGGAGGGCAGGGGGTTGCTGGGAGGATCTCTATGTGGGGTGGGGGGCGTCCCGGGGCCAGGTACCTCGATGGCGCTGTCACACCAGTTCATCTGATCGTCCACCAGTTTGATGCTGTGCTTCATCTTCTCCGGGGCCATCAGCTTTGCCTGGCCCACCACGGCTGGGGAAGGGACAAAGAGACGGGGCTCAGGGAGTCTTACGGGCCGGGGGCTTAGCGACGTGATGTCCCACCCACTGGAGAGAGAACCCAGGAGTCCTGGCTCCCAGCCCCCTGGCTCTAACCACTAGCCCCCACTCCACTCCCAGAGCTGGGGAGAGAACCCAGGAGTCCTGGCTCCCAGCCCCCTGGCTCTAACCACTAGCCCCCACTCCACTCCCAGAGCTGGGGAGAGAACCCAGGAGTCCTGGCTCCCAGCCCCCTGGCTCTAACCACTAGCCCCCACTCCACTCCCCAAGCTGGGGAGAGAACCCAGGAGTCCTGGCTCCCAGCTCTTCCCCCCAGCCTCCAAATCCACCCCCCGCCCCCGCCCCCCTCCAAACCCACTAGCTGCTTGCCGGCTGGCTGCCACCTGGTGGCACGCACTGGTAACCACATGCATATTAAAGGGGACCGGGTTCTCGTCCCACATCCCACCCCCGTGGGGCTACAACCTCCTACCCCTTCCTCCTCCTCCTCCCTCCCCCTTCCTCCTAGCCCCACCCCCACGGCGGGGACTCACGGTCCATGGTGCTGCTGGACGCAGCGGACCCCATGCCCCGGTTCTGGATCTGGTAGACGGGTTGCGTGGGGCGCTGTCCCTCCTTCTCCCCCTTGGTGGCAGCTGCGGGGAGCTGGGCAGCCCCCTCCGACGCCCCCGCTGGGCCTTTGCCTTCCTCCCGCGACTTCATCAGCACGATGGGCTTCTCCATGGGGGGCGGGGCAGTGGCGGGTGGGACCGGAGCTGGGGCAGGGGCCAGCTTGGACTGTGGGGAGAATGAGGCTGGTAGAGATCCCCCACCATCCCCTCCTCAAGCTGAGGACAGAACCCAGGAGTCCTGACTTCCCCCCCACCCCGCCTGCTCTAACCACTAGACCCCACTCCCCTCCCAAAGCTGGGGTAGAACCCAGGAGTCCTGACTCCCAGCTCCTTTTGTTCTAATCCACTAGACCCCACTCCCCTCCCAGAGCTGCAGAAGAACCCAGGAGTCCTGACCACGGTCTACCCAGCTCATTTACTGTTACTGGACTCACACATCCTGCAGATGGTTAAGCAGCGGTTGCGAGACACCCTTGCTAAAAGGCTGCTCTATATAGTAGCTAATAGCCTACTGCTGCTGCATGCTGACAGAGCAACTCCTTGAGCTTCATGGGGAGTATACCAGCTATACTACAGCTGCCGGCTGATGAAGCCACTCCTTTAGCTGAAGCGGCAGAGTCCTGTGGGCTGGCACTGCTGGGGGTCACACACACAGGAGGTGGGGGTGACAGGCCCTAGGGGGCAGCGCCCTTCCCATGTGGGTCGTACCCTCTCGGCGGGCGGCTTGGCGAGGATGATGGGCGTCTTCTGCATCACCGATCCGACCGGCTCCTCCGCGGGCTCCTGGGGGAGAGATCAGAGAGGGGTGAGGGGGGGGTCCCCGCACTGCCCCTCCCCCACCCCACAGCCCCGCCCCGTCACTCACCCGGCGCTCGCGGTCCCAGGGGCCGTAGTCACGCTCCCGGCCCGGCCCCGACAGGCTCTGGGGGCCGCCCGGGGGGCCCAGCTCCTTGTCGCGGTTCCAGCGGCGCCGGCGGTCGGGGCCGTACAGGCCGGGCTGACTGTGCCCGGAGTCCGACATGGCCGCCGTCTGCGGGGGGGCGAGAGTCACGTCAACCCCAGCGCTGGCGGCGGAGGGACACGGCGCAGGGGAGAGGAGGATGCTGGGGACTATTTCCCCAGCTGGGGGGAGGAATACCGTATGGGAGAATGTGACAACACCAGGGGATTATTTCCCCAGTGTGGTGGAGGGATACCATAGCAAAGAGGTCGCGAGGGACTATTTCCCTGAGCGGGTGGGAAAGGAATATATTGCAGCGGCTGCTAGGGACTATTTCCCTGGTATGGTGGATGGATACATAGACGCATGAGGCACGCTCTTGGGACTATTTTCCCCATACTGTGGAGGGATATCACAGAAGCGACACGATAATTGGAACCTATTTACTTGACATGGTGGAAGGGCACCAGGGTTATTGAATCAGCAAGATGCAGAGACAGCACGGGGAAGACAGGGCCTATTTTCTCTGCACTATTTACCCTGCCTGGCAGAAGGACACTAGCACAGAAGGGCGGAGGGATACTGGAGGGGCAGTGAAGCCACCAGGGACTATTTAACCAAACCACCACAGTGAACTACTTAACCTGCCCAGCGGCAGGCTGTGGGACTACTTTGCCAGCATGGTGGAGGGATACCACCGAGAAAAGTCGACAAGACGCCCGGGGGGGTGGGGGTGCTGAGAGCCATTGAACCCAACTGCAAACCCTGGATACGATGGGAACCACTTCGAGCCGCACCCCGCGTCCCAGCACCTCTGTGCGGGACTATTTAGCCCATGTGGTGGAGGGATACGGAACCTGTTTCTTGAGGTGTTATCAGGCCGGCGGCTGGATCAGCCCTGCGGATGGATACGGGGCAGGAGGCTGCTGGGATACGTCCCGCTCAGCTGAGGGATTCTGGGCACCAGGGTTATGACCCCACCCCGAGCGGGGCGCCGCTGGGATTATAGACCCTGCGGAGGGATACAAAGAAGTGATAAAGTCATACGGGGTTACATATGGGGGCAGGAGGTGACCCCCCCCCTCCAGGGCCATACCGCCCACAGACGGATATGGGGGGTCGGGGGAGAATCACATCGGGGGCTATATGGCCCAGGGAGGGATACAGAAGGGATGTGAGGCCCCATGCTAGGAGCTATATGGACCGTGGAGGGATACAGGGGTGCGCGAGGCATCTCCCCAGGGGCTATATGGCCTGCGGAGGGATACAGGATGGAAGTGAAGTGTCACCCCAGGGGCTATATGACCCGCGGAGGGATACGGGGCAGCGTGAAGGCTCTCCGCAGGGGCTATACGGCCCGCGGAGGGATACAGGGCGCTATATAAAATTGAAGACGGTGGGGCAGTGGAGTGCGCACCCGCGGAGGGATACCTCCCAGGTTATGAGGCTGTAGGGACTACATGCCCTGCGCGGGGCACCAGGCTGCGGAAAGAAGCCCCAAAACTACACACCCGGCGGAGGAATAATCCTCTAGGGAAAGGAAAGCCCGAACAAGCTACCCGCGGAAGGATACCGGGCTGGGTAACTCGTCCCAACCGCCCGCCCCTCGGAAGGATACCGGGAGAGTGACGCGTCGCCCGGCGCTATCTACCCCGCCCCGCGGAGCGATACCTGAGCGCTGGTGCTGAGAGCTGAAGCCGGGGCTGTCTCCCCGGTAACGGCGGAGGGATACCGGGCGGCTCACTGGAGCTGAGGTACCGTGCAGCGGCCGGGACGGGCTGCTGGGGAAGCCCGGCGGGGCGCACACAGCATCTGGGCGCCGGCTTGGAACGAACCTTCTCGGCCACCGTTGTTTCCGAACGCGCCTGCGCGCGAGGGGGCGTGTCCAAAATGGCGGCTTTGCGCCCGCGCGTGCCGCTGGTGGCACATGCGCACTGCTCTGGCATTGATAGCATAGACCGCTCTTAAGGGGCGTGGCCTCCAGTCCGAACGAGGCTAGAAGTGTAGCCGGGGAAAGACATTCGTGCGCATGCGCACGGAGCTAGGACGCCTGGGTTCTCTGCGTGGCTCTGGGAGAGGGGTGGGAGCAGGGGGCGGAGCCGGGACGCCTGGGTTCCATCCTGGCTCGTGGTGCGGCTCGGGGTCAGGCCCCGCCTCCCAGTGCCTCAGTTTCCCTCAGCGCAGCGCGAGGCGGGGGCTGCTAATGCTCCGGCCCGGCTGGGAGAGTCTTAGCGCCCCCCACGGGCCCCCCCCGCCCCAGGGACCCCCCAGCCACTGATTCGGCACGTGTCTCTCCCCGCACCCCCCTACACGCTGCTCTGGCTGCCCCCCCCCGCCGCCCCCCGTCTCCAGCCCCCTCCCTCCACCCCCCCCGTCTCCAGCCCCCTCCCTGCCCCCCACCCCTCTCCCTACACGTCCCCCTGTCCCCGCCCCCGAGGCACCTTCCCTGTACCAGACCCAAACAGGCCACACTGTCCCTCCTCCCACTCCGTAGCTCTGGACCATTTAAAGCCCGCAGCTGACAGGGGGAGGGGGGCGGAGACTGCACTTCCCAGCATCCCCCTGTGCCCCCCCCTCCCCCCCCGGCTGCCAGCTTCCGGGCCCCAGGCTGGCGGGGGCGGGGCCGTAGGGATCCGCTCCCCCTCCCATGGGGTGTTTGGGATCCAGCGGGGACCATGCACGAGCGGGTCCTGGGCTGGGTAGCTGCACCCCTGGGCCAGGCAAGTTCCCCCAGGCCCTGGGCAGCCCCCCAACTTCCCCCCGCTCTACCCACTAGACCCCACCCCTCTCCCAGGATGTCTGAAATGTACCCCCCCCCCCGAAAACTGAGCTCTGATTTCCCCTGCCTTCGCAGGACTCCTGGGTTCTCTCCCCAGCTCGGGGAGGGGAGTGGGGTCTAGTGGTTAGAGCAGAGGTCCTGGAAGCCAGGACTCCTGGGTTCTCTCCCCAACTCCACCACAGATACACTGTGCGACCTGGTGCACTTCCCCGCTTGTGTGCCTCAGTTTCCCCTCTCCGGCGGCAGCAGGCTGCTCTGCGCTTGTGAGGTCCTGTCAGGGCGGCGGGGGGGCGCGGCGTGGCGTGCTGCTGCCGACCCGCTCAGTGTGTTCCCCGCTGCGCTTCCAGGCAGCCATGGACCCGGTGCCGGCAATGGAGGTTGGGGCGGAAATCGAAGTGACCGAAGACGGCGTGTTGGAGGAGCTGCCGCTGCGGCTGGTACGTCCCGGCGCTCGTGTCTGAGCTGGGGCGGGAGATGCAGCCATCTCTGGGGTGGGGCAGAGGCTGTTTATATACAGGACCCCTCACCCGGCCCGGGGATGCGGCTGCCTCTGGAGGGGGGCGTGGGGGCTGCTTAACAGTTTGAGACGTGAAGAGCATGAACCTCACGTACGTGACTGTCATGTTAGGGCGGGTAGTTTTGGTCTGAACTTTACTCCACTTCCTGTTCATTTTGGGCGGGACTCCATTGAGAACTTGATGTGCTGCAGGAAGCAAGATGGGGGGGCTCTCCCTTGGTAGTCAGAGCTGGCCCCTTGGCAGCAATGGGGCGCTGTGCTGCAGGAGGTGGGGGTCCCCCAGTCAGGGCTGGCTCCGATTCCCCAGTGTGGCAGGAGGGGGCACTGTATCACAGGGAGTGGCGTGGGGGTGCTCTTCCCCCCCCCCCTCCCATTTACCCCCATTTCGTCCCCCCCAGGAGAACGCTAAGAACTGCCTCTCATGGGAAAGCCTGGAAGCTTCCAGCAGCGATGACGACGGGGAGACCAGCGCCCCCACCTCCCTGCCCCCCTTGCGCCCACCCCGGCCCCCGGCGCCAAACCTGCTGGCCCCCCCCTTCGCCACCAAATCCCTGCCTCTGGAGAACATCATCGTCCCCTTCCGCCCGGGGCCGGCCGCCGCCCCGGGGCCCCAGGCGTTCGGGGCCTACCAGTGCCCGGAGTGCTGCCAGGTCTTCGTGGAGGAGTGGCACTTCCTCCAGCATGCCCAGGAGCACGCCCGGCGGCCCCGCCCGGCCCCGCCCCGGAGAAAGCAGCGCTGCCCCGAGTGCGGAAAGAGGTTCTCCCGCCAGCCCCGCTTCGCCAGGCACGTCAAGTGGCACCTCAGGCTGGCGCAGGCGGGCATCCGGGTGCAGCGGAGATGGGGGGCCCGGCCTTGCTCCCTCACCTCCTACGTCTACCAGCTGCCGGGCGCCGGGAAGGGCCCGGCGGGTTCTGGGGACGCCCCCTGCCCGCCGGCCAGCTGGGAGGGTTCGCCTGGCCTCAGGAAACAGCGGGATGGGGCCCGCCCCGGGAGGCGTGTGGGGCAGCCGAAGGGGCGTCAGATGCCCGAGGCCCGGACCGCGAGCAAGGGGCAGGGCACAGAAGGGCCCAAAAGGACCCGGCAGCGTAGACCAACTCTGGGCCGGGAGTCCAGCCTGCCTAGGCCAGTTGGCATGAGTCCTATCCTGCCAATGAACGTGGGGGACGAGGGGCGGGCGGCCATCTTGGACGGCAAGGTTGTCATGAGTCCTCCGCAGCCAATGAATGGCCAGGTTGGCGGGAGCGCACTTCAGGCAGCCATCTTGGACAGCCAGGTTGGCGGGAGTGCGTTTCAGGCGGCCATCTTGGACAGCCAGGTTGACGGGAGCGCTCTCAGGACACTGGTCATCAATACGGAGGAACAGGCGGCCATCTTGGATGGCCAGATCGACGGGAGCCCTCTCAGGACGCTGGTCCTCAATTCCGAGGAGCAAGCAGCCATCTTGGAGAGCCTGGTTGGTGGGAGTCTCCCACCACCGGCGCACCTCAAGGAGGAGGCGGCCATCTTGGCTAGCCTGGTGGGCGCCAGCCCTCTCCACTCTTTCCGGACCATGGTGGTGGGAGCTGAGGAGCCGGCGGCCATCTTGGAAGGCCAAGTTGGCGTGAGTCCCCTCCACCCCATGCCCCTGCGGGCCGAGGAGCTCCCGCCCTCGTTGTTCCTGGAAGCCGAGCCCGGCCTCAGCACGGCGGTAGATGCGGTGACCCTCCGCCTGGTCCCGTTGCTCCCTGACCCCCAGGGCCTCGTCCCGTGGGGCAGCCAGATGGTGGGGGAGCTTCCCGACGAGGCTGGAGACACTCAGCCCACGGCGTTCCAGCTCACGGGCTACCTCCCGCCGCTCAACCAACAGTGCCGCCCCCCGGGCCTGCTCAAACTCCCCCCCTCTCCGCGGGCCCCTTTGCTCCTCCACCTGGTGCCCACCCACCCTGGCGAGCTGCCCCAGGTGCTGGAGCTGGAGTACGCGCCGGGCAGCGGGCTGGCCGCGGAGCCCTGGCCGGGGGGCGTGGCACCGGAGGCCGGGGACGACTTTATCGTGGTGGAGCTGGAGGCGGACGCCGGCGGGCGGGAGGAGGTGGTGGCCGGCCCGCCTAGCACTGGGGGGCCTGAGCGCGCCGTGGGCACCAGCGGGCGCCGGCACTTCTGGTGCCCGGACTGCGGGGTGCGCTACGGCCGGGCGGCCCGGCTCCGCTCCCACCGCCGGGGGCCGCGGCGCCGGCTCTGCGGCTGCGGCCGGCCCTTCCGGGGCCTCCTCCACCTCCTGCGGCACCAGCTCTGGCAGCTGGAGGGCGCCGCCTTCCTCTGCGCCGCCTGCGGGGAGGTGCTGAAGGGGCGCCGGGCGCTGGGCCGCCATGGGGGGCGGCACCCCGGCGCCCCCTGCTTCCGCTGCCCCTGTGGGGCGGGCTTCCGGTGCCTGCCCCGCTACCTCTGGCACCGGATCCGGAACCAGCCGCCCGGCCTGGGCGTCTACAGCCTGGACAGCTTCCTCACCCCGGCCTGAGCGGTGCCGCATGGGGCCTGTGCCCTCCAGGGGACGCCGGCTCCTACCTGGCCTCACGGCGGGGACCGGCTGGCTCAGGGGGCCAGGGAATGGGGCACGGGGCCACTCCCCTCCAGGGGGTGCCGGCTCCTATCCGGTCTCACGGCGGGGACCGGCTGGCTCGGGGGCGAGGGATGGGGCACGGGGCCTCTCCCCTCCAGGGGACGCCGGCTCCTACCCGGCCTCACAGCGGGGACTGGCTGGCTCAGGGGGGCGAGGGATGGGGCACGGGGCCTCTCCCCTCCAGGGGACGCCAGCTCCTACCTGGCCTCACGGCAGGGCCCAGCTGGCTCAGGGGGGCGAGGGAATGGGGCACGGGGCCTCTCCCCTCCAGGGGGCGCTGGGTCTGGCTGGCACTGAGTGACCCGATTCTTGTTCTAATTAGATTGTTCCTAATTAAAGAGCGAAATCGCGGCAGCTGTCATGACCTTTTCTCCCCCACCCCTGGGGGGCACTGGACCTGGCATGGGGGCCCTGGTGATTTCTCAGGGCACCCCCTCCACCCCATGCCGAAATTGTTTAAGCAGGGGGGGTTGAGGGGCTTCTCTGACTCCCTGAAGCGGGTCCCCCAGCTAGCCTCCCATCTTTTCCAGCACACACACTCTCCCCCCGCCCCGCAGGCCTCCCTTCTCTTTCAGGGGGCCAGGCCAAGCTCCGCCAAGCAAGGAGCGGACCCAGGTGTCCAGGAGAGTCCCTAGGGTTGGGGGAAGGAAACAGGGCATTGGGAGTAGGAAAATGGGGTGTCCCTTGGATTGGGGGGGCCTTGGCGAGATGTAAGTGAAAGGGGGTGGGGACTGTGAATGGGAGGGGAGTTGGCATAGTGGGGGGCAGGATGCAGGGGGACTGGGGGTGAGTGGCAGAGGGGGAGCTGAAAATGAAGGGTCCTAGGGGTTGGGGTTTGTCCAGGGCTGGCAGGTTTTGGGGGTGACCGATGGGGAAGGGGCTGCAGGGGCCCTTTATGGGGTGATGGGGGGCTGGTGTGGGGAAGGGGGCAGCTGGGGGGGGGGAATTTTTGGACCCAGGGCAGCCGAACTCAGAAGCAAGGAAGAGAGGCCGAGGCGGGCACGTGGTCAAACGGCTCTTTTATTTCCAATGCAGCAGCTGTGTCTGTAACCATCAGACCACCGGGCTGGGCCCCGCGCGCCCGGCGCTGTACGGCAGCACGGCTGGGCCTCCGGGGCCCCGCGCGCCCGGCGCTGTGCGGCAGCACGGCTGGGCCTCCGGGGCCCCGCGCGCCCGGCGCTGTGCGGCAGCACGGCTGGGCCTCCGGGGCCCCGCGCGCCCGGCGCTGTGCGGCAGCACGGCTGGGCCTCCGGGGCCCCGCGCGCCAGGCGCTGTGCGGCAGCACGGCTGGGCCTCCGGGGCCCCGCGCGCCCGGCGCTGTGCGGCAGCACGGCTGGGCCTCCGGGGCCCCGCGCGCCCGGCGCTGTGCGGCAGCACGGCTGGGCCTCCGGGGCCCCAGGTCCCCGCACGCCCGGCGCTGTACAGCAGCACGGCTGGGCCTCCAGCACCTTGGGGCCCCGCATGCCAGGCGCTGTACAGAGCACGCCTGGGCATCCAGGACCCCATGCCCCCGCGCACCAGGCGCTGTACGGCAACACAGCTGGGCCTCCGGGGGATTGTGGGGGGGCCCAGGCCCCCTTCCCCCGGACACCAGGCACTGGACAAACCCCAACCCCAAAGCTGGTCCGTGCCCCGAGGAGCTGATGGCCGTGAAACGCCCCCTGCCACCCCTGTGGGGTAATTCACACCCTCGCTCTAACCCCGCTGGGGCTGTCACGGGCCCCCCTGTTCATTTAGGGGATCCCAGTTCCCCCCACACACACATTTTTGCCTGAGATGTTCCTGACTGAGCCCAAATGGCTAACAGGCACGCCTTGCTCAGCGCTGAGATGCGGCCACCTCCGGGGGCTTAGGACAGCGAGTGAGGCAGAACTGAAACTCCAGTGGGGAGCTTAGCGAAGCAGAAGGGAATCACGGGAGCTGGGCTTTGTGCAGGATGCCTGGGTTCATGCCCTGAGTCTGGCACGGGAGGGGGAACTAGGAGGGCCCTAGTACCCACAAGGGGCCAAGGCCTCCGGTTTGTGTCGGCTGAAACGTGCAAGGCAGCGGCGTCCCCCGCATTAAGCCCCACACACCAGGGGCCGTTCCTGCCCTGGCTGTTTCGTGGTGCTCCAGGCTGGTCAGTGACAAGAACCGCCACCTGTTACGACATCCATGAGCTCTGTATTTCACGTTTCTAGGGGCTTGCACGGCTGCTCACAATCCCAAAGCCCCTTGTGCAAAGCAGGTGCTCTCCAAGTCTCGCACACTGGGTTTCGCACATGCCAGAGTCCCTGGTGCAAAGCATGCGTCTGCCGTGTTTCACAGCCGGCATCCCTCACACGCCTGTTCACAATCATGGTGCCCCTGGTGCAAAGCGCAGGCCAACCGTGTTTCACAGCCTGGCTCTTTTGCACACCGGCTCACATTCACCGCTCGCCCTTGTGCACAGTGTGGGCCTGCCGTGTCTCACGCCCTGAGGCTTTCACAATCCCAGAGCCATTTGTGAAAAGCATGTGTCTTCCCTGAACGTATCCTGGGGCCCTCGCACGCCTGCTCCCAGTCCCAGTTCCTCTTGTGCAGCGCACACGCTGTCTGTCCCTCGGTCCCACGCAGGGCTGCTTGCACTCACAGCTCCCCTCGTGCAATGCGCGTGCCTTCCCTGGCTCACATCCTGGGTCCCTCGCATGCCTGTTCACAATCACAAATCTACTGGTGCCTTCCATCTTCTGCAGCCTGGGTCTTCGCCCGCCCGCTCACAGCTGGGGCTGCCCTGCCGCAAAGCCTGGGCCCGCTGCATGGATCTTTCCCCAGTGGGGAACCCCTCCGTGTTTCACCCCCTGGCCCTTCACGGAGCCGACCGCGGCCGTGACTCTAACCAGGCCCCCCTTTGCACTTCGGAGTGGGGTGAGCGCAGGCAGCCTGCGGTACCGGCCTGCGGCCACCAGGGGTTACGGTTTGTCCACCCATTCCCAGCCCCCCCCAAATGGTGTCTCCTTCAGGCCTAGCCAGGGGGCTGAGTCCCTGCAGGCCCCTATGGGGCGGGCGCCCCCTGGTCCAGGGTCTGGGCTCCAACGCCGGGTCGACCCCTCCTCACCGGCCTGCGGAGCAGAGAGAAACGGAGCCAGAGGTTAAACGAGGGTCCCGGCCCTTTAAATTACACACCCCAGCCGTGCCCTCCCCCACACAGAAAGGGGTGAGGAGGAAAAGGGGGGCTTGTGGATTTGCAGGCAGAGCTGGGGGGGGGAGCCCAGGGCTAGGCTGGCGGGGGGCTGCGGGTCGGGAGTGAGGGGCACTGGCAGGGGGCTGCGGGTTGGGAGTGAGGGGCATCGGCAGGGCTGGGCTGGCGGGGGGCTGCGGGTCGGGAGTGAGGGGCACCGGCTGGGCTGGCGGGGGGCTGCGGGTCGGGAGTGAGGGGCACCGGCTGGGCTGGCGGGGGGCTGCGGGTCAGGAGTGAGGGGCACCGTGCCCACCTGTCTGGCTGTCCTGGGGCTGGAGCAGCCAGGGCTCCTGCGGCTGTTTGGCCTCCAGGGCGGCTGTCACGAGCCGCGTCAGCGCGTCCAGCTTCTGCTCCAGGGCGTCGATTCGCTTCTCCAGGCCCCGCTGGGAGCTGCTCAGGCCGGTGCTGAGCTCGCAGAGAATTGTCTGCACCTGGGGGAGGACAGAACCCCGGGGCATTGTGGGAAAGTGGCCCAGGGTCAGATGCCTCTTCCCCCCCCCCCCCCCCCCCCCACCGCCGAGGCTGAGCCGTGGTGGGGACGTGTAGCCCCTCGAGGGCAGCAGCGACCCACAGCCTGCTCAGCCGGTGCCCCTCACTCCCGACCCGCAGCACCCCGGCTCTAACCCATTGGACCCCACTCCCCCCACAGAGCCGGGGAGAGAACCCAGGAGTCCTCCCCCCCGCCCCACTCCACTCTAACCCACTAGACCCCACTCCCGTCCCAGAGCGGGGGAAAGAACCCAGGAGTCCTGGCCCCCAGCCCCACACCCTGCCTCAGTCCCTGCATTTTCTGCCTTGTTGTCCCTGACAAGGGGGCTGTGGGGCTGGGTTACTTGGGGGCCCCGGGAGCGGGGAGCCAGGCTGGGAGGTGCAGGCAGGACTCACCTTCGACACGTCCACCAGGGCGTTAACCTGGTCCCGGAGCTTCCGGTGTCGAATCCGGAACTCCCGGAACCTGCCGAACCGGAGAGAGAGCTCAGCCGGTGCCCCTCACTCCCGACCCGCAGCCCCCTGCTAGCCCAGCCCTTCCCCCACCTCCACCGGTGCCCCTCACTCCCGACCCGCAGCCCCTGCTAGCCCAGCCCTGGGCTCCCCGCCTCCCCCCAGCTCAGCCAGTGCCCCTCACTCCCGACCCGCAGCCCCCTGCTAGCCCAGCCCTGAGATCTCACCTCCCCCAGGTCTGCCGGTGCCCCTCACTCCCGACCCGCAGCCCCCTCCTAGCCCAGCCCTGGGCTCCCCAGTCCCCTCCCAGAGCTGGGGAGAAAACCCAGGAGTCCTGGCTCCCAGCCCTGTGCTCCAACCACTAGATCCCACGGCCGGGAGCGGACCCAGGCGTCCGGGCGCTGTCACTCACCGGTGGATGGCCGCCAGCAAGCGCCTGTGATGTCTCCGGGCCCGGCGCCCGGCCCCGGCCCCGCTGTGTCTGTGCAGGAGCCAAGCCGCCTGCAGGACGTTCGCTGCCGAGTTCTTCAGCTGGGGGGGGGGACGAAGGCGGGTCATGATCCTGAGCCCCTCGTCCGTCCCACAATGCACCGGGGCAGCTGTGCCCTGCCCCACCCCCCAACCTGGGGCCCATGGCACCTGAACTCTGAGGTTCTGCCCTATACTTCCCACAATGCACCGGGGCCACAGAGTTGGGCACTTTCCCACCATGCACCTGGGGCCTTAGCATTCCCCCATCCCACAATGCACCTGGATCTCGGAGGATGGGCACTTTCCCACAATGCACCGGGTCTTACTACTCCCCTGTCCCACCATGCACCTGGGACCTTAGTATTTCCCCCATCCCACAATGCACCTGGATCTCGGAGGGTGGGCACTTTCCCACAATGCACCGGGTCTTACTACTCCCCTGTCCCACAATGCACCTGGATTTCCAGAGCTTGGCCACTTGCTCACAATGCCCCTGTCAGCTTAGCCTGTGCAGGCCAAGCAGCCCATGGGGGCCCAGCCAAGCCGGGGGGGGTGGGGGTCAGGGCCTGCCTGGGGGGGTGAGGATGGCACGGGGGGCCCTGCCCCCTCCCCCCAACAGGCACCGGGTCAGCCCAGCAAGCCGGGAGCGTTTCCCAACCCGATCCGCAGAAGGACGTTTGTAAAACAGCCCCGGTGCTGGGAGGGGAGTGGGGCTGGGAGCCCGGACGCCTGGGTTCCATCCCGGCTCTGGGAGGGGAGTGGGCTCTGGTGGTCAGAACGGGGGGGGTGGGGGAAGGATGGGGGCCCGGACGCCTGGGTTCTGCCCCACCTCTTTGGTGCACTGTGTGTCCAGCATGAAGTTGTGAACGTGTCTCTCCGCCCGGCTGAACTCCAGTTTGTCGGCTGCCACCGCCACCAGCAGCGCCGTGCAGCCAACGCCCTGCGGCAGAGACGGGGGGGGGGGGTGTTAGCCAGGCAGCGCCCCAGGGCAGCACTAGGGGGCGCTGTGCTGTGGGGGGGGAACTGGCCCCAGGGCAGCACTAGGGGGCGCTGTGCTGTGGGGGGGGAGGGGGGAAGGCCTGGCCCCAGGGTAGCACTAGGGGGCGCTGTGTTGCCAGGGGGAAAAGGGGGCTGGCCCCAGGGCAGCTCTAGGGGGCGCTGTGCTGGGGGGGGAGGGGGCTGGCCCCAAGGCAGCACTAGGGGGCGCTGTGCTGGGGGGGAGGGGGAGGGGGCTGGCCCCGGAGCAGCACTAGGGGGCGCTGTGCTGTGTGGGGGGGGAAGGGGGCTGGCCCCAGGGCAGCACTAGGGGGCGCTGTGTTGCTGGGGGGGAGGGGGCTGGCCCCAGGGCAGCTCTAGGGGGCGCCGTGCCGGGGGGCAGGGCCCTTACCATGATGCCGGTGCTCAGACAGACCATCCGGCCGCACACCGTCACCGGCACCACGTCCCCGTAGCCGATGGTGAGGAAGGTGATGGGGATCAGCCACAGCGTCCCCTCCAGGTGCCCTACTCCCGT
Source organism: Macrochelys suwanniensis (assembly GCA_033296515.1). Taxonomy (NCBI): domain Eukaryota; kingdom Metazoa; phylum Chordata; order Testudines; family Chelydridae; genus Macrochelys; species Macrochelys suwanniensis. The sequence goes on from CM065795.1 coordinate 1,899,051, forward strand.
CTCCCTGCGGCACGGGGGGGGCACAGAGACAGCGTCAGAGACCCCCACACACTGAGCCGGCCCCGCCCCCCACAATGCCCCTGGGCCTTCTGCCTGGTGGCTTTCCCAGCATGCCCTCGGGCCTACAGTGTGAGCCCCACAACCCACAATGCACCTGGCCGCTTTCCCATGCTGCTCTTTCACCTTCTGTTGCCCGCTTTCCCACCATGCACCTGGGCCTAAATGAACCTGCTTTCCCACCATGCACCTGGGCCTAAATGAACCTGCTTTCCCACCATGCACCTGGGCCTAAATGAACCTGCTTTCCCACCGTGCACCTGGGCCTAAATGAACCTGCTTTCCCACCGTGCACCTGGGCCTAAATGAACCTGCTTTCCCATGGTGCACCTGGGCCTAAATTAACCTGCTTTCCCACCGTGCACCTGGACCTAAATTAACCTGCTTTCCCATGATGCCCCTGGGCCCTAAATTGGCCACTTTCCCACGATGCACTTCGGCCCTAGATCACTTTCCCACAATGCCCCAGGGCCCTCAGCTGCCTGCATCCCCGCCCCGCCCGGGGGTGGGGGCCCTGCCTGCTCTCCCACAATCCACTTGGGGCCTCAGTTGGCCGCTCTCCCAGCATGCTCTGGGGCCTAAGTTGGCCGCTCTCCCAGCATGCTCTGGGGCCTCCGTTGGCCGCTCTCCCAGCATGCCCCGGGGCCGGGCCGCACCTCTCGCAGACGGACAGCACCCAGGAGGCGGCGAGCCAGAGCCCCAGGGTGAGCACCAGCAGCACCCGGCCCGGCTGGGCGTTGACCAGCAGCCGCAGGACGAAGGGGAAGCGGAAGCGGATCTGGTTGAGGGAGCCGATGGTGCGGTACGAGGCGTCCCCCAGCACCCGGCTCTGCAGCAGGGCGGCCCGCGGCACCAGGTAGAGCCGCAGGAACATCAGCAGCGACAGCGGCACCTCGGCCCCCGGCAGGAAAGGGGGAGAGGGGCCCAGCTCGGGGGCCAGGCAGGGGGAGCCCCCCATGGGGACGGGGTGCAGGGAGCAGACCAGCAGCTCCAGCAGGATCAGGCCCAGCTTGGGGCCGCTCACCGCGATGCGCCAGTCCTGGAGCGAGTTGTCCAGCATGAAGAGCTGTGGGGGGGAGAGAGGGGGAGAGCATGGAACCCAGGAGTCCGGGCTCTCCCCTCCCCCGCCGCTCTAACCCACCAGCCCCCACTCCCCTTCCAGAGCCGGGGAGAGAACCCAGGAGTCCTGGCTCCCAGCCCCCCCGCTCTAACCACCAGCCCCCACTCAGGGAGAGGACCCAGGAGTCCTGATTTCACCCCTCTCTCTGTGTCACTGTTTCTCTCTTTCTCCATCTTTCTTGCCCTCTCTCTGATTTGCCCCTGCCTGGGGGAGGATCCTCAGTTCAATGGAGCAACCCCCCCGCCCCCCGCCCCTGGGGGTGTGTGGGGAGCTCAGCCCCACAACCCGCTGCTGCAGGTGGGGGCCATCAGGGTGGGGGCAGGGTGAGCCCTGCTCCGTGTGCGCGCACGTGTCTGTCTGTCTGTCTGTCTGGGCCCAGAGGCGTGTGCGGGTGACTCACCGCCGGGATCTCTTCGCCCGCCCGCCCCAAGAACCCGGGGCGGGAACTTTCCACCCTCGCAAGATCAACCTCCCGTTTCCGCCCCGCGGGCTACGGGGCCCGCCCGGCTGTGACTCCAACACCGCGTGTGTCTCTGTGTGTGTATCTGTGTGTGTGCGCGCGCATCTGTGTATCTAGCTCTGTGTGTGTGTGTGTGTGCATCTGTGTGTATCTGTGTGTGTGTGTGCACGCATCTGTGTATCTATCTCTGTGTGTGTGTGTATCTGTGTGTGTGTGTATCTGTGTATCTGTGTGTGTGTGTGTGTGTGCGCGCATCTGTGTATCTAGCTCTGTGTGTGTGTGTGTGTGTGTGTATCTGTGTCTCTGTGTGTGTGTGTGTCTGTGTATCTCTCTGTGTATGTGTGTGTGTGTGTGCGCGCGCGCATCTCTGTATCTATCTCTGTGTGTGTGTGTGCATCTGTGTGTGTGTGTATCTGTGTGTGTGTGTGTGTATCTGTGTGTGTGTATCTGTGTGTGTGCGCGCGCATCTGTGTATCTAGCTCTGTGTGTGTGTGTGTGTGCATCTGTGTGTATCTGTGTGTGTGTGTGCACGCATCTGTGTATCTATCTCTGTGTGTGTGTGTATCTGTGTGTGTGTGTATCTGTGTATCTGTGTGTGTGTGTGTGTGTGCGCGCATCTGTGTATCTAGCTCTGTGTGTGTGTGTGTGTGTGTGTATCTGTGTCTCTGTGTGTGTGTGTGTCTGTGTATCTCTCTGTGTATGTGTGTGTGTGTGTGCGCGCGCGCATCTCTGTATCTATCTCTGTGTGTGTGTGTGCATCTGTGTGTGTGTGTATCTGTGTATCTGTGTGTGTGTGTGTGTGTGCGCGCATCTGTGTATCTAGCTCTGTGTGTGTGTGTGTGTGTGTGTATCTGTGTCTCTGTGTGTGTGTGTGTCTGTGTATCTCTCTGTGTATGTGTGTGTGTGTGTGCGCGCGCGCATCTCTGTATCTATCTCTGTGTGTGTGTGTGCATCTGTGTGTGTGTGTATCTGTGTGTGTGTGTGTGTATCTGTGTGTGTGTATCTGTGTGTGTGCGCGCGCATCTGTGTATCTAGCTCTGTGTGTGTGTGTGTGTGCATCTGTGTGTATCTGTGTGTGTGTGTGCACGCATCTGTGTATCTATCTCTGTGTGTGTGTGTATCTGTGTGTGTGTGTATCTGTGTATCTGTGTGTGTGTGTGTGTGTGCGCGCATCTGTGTATCTAGCTCTGTGTGTGTGTGTGTGTGTGTGTATCTGTGTCTCTGTGTGTGTGTGTGTCTGTGTATCTCTCTGTGTATGTGTGTGTGTGTGTGCGCGCGCGCATCTCTGTATCTATCTCTGTGTGTGTGTGTGCATCTGTGTGTGTGTGTATCTGTGTGTGTGTGTGTGTATCTGTGTGTGTGTATCTGTGTGTGTGCGCGCGCATCTGTGTATCTAGCTCTGTGTGTGTGTGTGTGTGCATCTGTGTGTATCTGTGTGTGTGTGTGCACGCATCTGTGTATCTATCTCTGTGTGTGTGTGTATCTGTGTGTGTGTGTATCTGTGTATCTGTGTGTGTGTGTGTGTGTGCGCGCATCTGTGTATCTAGCTCTGTGTGTGTGTGTGTGTGTGTGTATCTGTGTCTCTGTGTGTGTGTGTGTCTGTGTATCTCTCTGTGTATGTGTGTGTGTGTGTGCGCGCGCGCATCTCTGTATCTATCTCTGTGTGTGTGTGTGCATCTGTGTGTGTGTGTATCTGTGTGTGTGTGTGTGTATCTGTGTGTGTGTGCGCGCGCGCATCTGTGTATCTGTGTGTGTGTCTCTGTGTATCTCTCTGTGTATGTGTGTGTGTGTGTGTGTGTGCGTATCTGTGTGTATCTGTGTGTGTGTATCTGTGTGTGTGCGCGCGCATCTGTGTATCTATCTCTGTGTGTGTGTGTGTGTGTGCGCGCGCATCTGTGTATCTGTGTGTGTGTCTCTGTGTATCTCTCTGTGTATGTGTGTGTGTGTGTGTGTGTGCGTATCTGTGTGTATCTGTGTGTGTGTGTGTGTATCTGTGTGTGTGTGCGCGCGCGCATCTGTGTATCTGTGTGTGTGTCTCTGTGTATCTCTCTGTGTATGTGTGTGTGTGTGTGTGTGTGCGTATCTGTGTGTATCTGTGTGTGTGTATCTGTGTGTGTGCGCGCGCATCTGTGTATCTATCTCTGTGTGTGTGTGTGTGTGTGCGCGCGCATCTGTGTATCTGTGTGTGTGTCTCTGTGTATCTCTCTGTGTATGTGTGTGTGTGTGTGTGTGTGCGTATCTGTGTGTATCTGTGTGTGTGTGTGTGTATCTGTGTGTGTGTGCGCGCGCGCATCTGTGTATCTGTGTGTGTGTCTCTGTGTATCTCTCTGTGTATGTGTGTGTGTGTGTGTGTGTGCGTATCTGTGTGTATCTGTGTGTGTGTATCTGTGTGTGTGCGCGCGCATCTGTGTATCTATCTCTGTGTGTGTGTGTGTGTGTGCGCGCGCATCTGTGTATCTGTGTGTGTGTCTCTGTGTATCTCTCTGTGTATGTGTGTGTGTGTGCGCGCGCGCATCTGTGTATCTATCTCTGTGTGTGTGCATCTGTGTGTGTGTGTGTGTGTGTGTATCTCTGTGTGTGTGTGTGTGTGTGTGCATATCTGTGTGTATCTGTGTGTGTGTGTGTGCATATCTCTGTGTGTGTGTGTGTGTGTGCGCGCGCATCTGTGTATCTATCTCTGTGTGTGTGTGTGTATCTGTGTGTATCTGTGTGTGTGTGTGTGCATATCTCTGTGTGTGTGTGTGCGCGCGCGCATCTGTGTATCTGTGTGTGTGTATCTGTGTCTCTGTGTGTGTGTGTCTCTGTGTATCTCTCTGTGTATGTGTCTGTGTGTGTGTGTCTGTGCGCATCTGTGTATCTCTGTGTTTGTCTTTGTGTGTATGTCTGTATCTGTAGCTGTGTGCGTCTGTGTGTTTGTCTTTGTGTGTGTGCATCTCTGTGTGTGTCTTTATGTGTGTGTCTGTGTGCGTGTGCGTGCATGTGCGTGCGTGCAGGGGGACATGAACACGCAACCCACAACTCACAACCCCCTGTCGCCCACCAGCAGCGGGGGTGGCTAGAAAAGCTCAAACTCAGCCCGATCTGGGGAGATTAGATGGAATCTGCCCCCAACCGACGGAAAAATAGTCAGTGCGATTTCTGTCACCGGCTTGGGGGGTTGGGGTGGGGGCTGGGAGCCAGGACTCCTGGGTTCTTTCCCCAGCTCTGGGAGGGGAGTGATGTCTAGTGGTTAAAGCGGGGGAGGGGGGGGAGGAGCCAGGACTCCTGGGTTCCAATTTGACTTGGGAAAAGCCGATAAGGAGGTGGCCACCCCGCCCTCTGCAGGGGAGCCTTCTCGGGGGTGGGGGGAGTCGGGGCAAGCCTGGGGGGGAGGGGCGGGGGTCCTAGGGGGCTTACCTGGATCTCCTTGAGGTGGAAGGCCAGGATGAGGCCTAGCAGGGCGGCGGTGGAGAGCGAGAGGAGGCATTTCACCAGGAACAGATACGCAAACCACTGACAGGGGAGAGAAAACCGGGGTGAAACCACCTGGGCCAGCCAGTCCCTGCCCCGAGGCCGGATGGGAACCGGCACCCCCTAGAGGGGACAGGCCCCCTGCCCCATTCCCTGCCCCGGGGCTGGATGGGAGCCGGCGCCCTGTAGAAGGGAGAGGCCCCTACCCCATTCCCTGCCCCCCTGAGCCAGCCAGTCCCTGGCCCGAGGCCGGATGGGAGCCGGCACCCCCTAGAGGGGACAGGCCCCCTGCCCCATTCCCTGCCCCGGGGCCGGATGGGAGCCGGCACCCCCTAGAGGGGAGAGGCCCCCTGCCCCATTCCCCGCCCCCCTGAGCCAGCCAGTCCCTGCCCTGGGGCCGGATGGGAGCCGGCGCCCTGTAGAAGGGAGAGGCCCCAAGCCCCATTCCCGCCCCAGCCAGGGTGGGTAGCCCTGGGGGGTTTGACCCCTTGTGCCCTGTAGCTCTCAGTGCAAAATCCCATTGTTATGTGTAAATTACCCAGGAAAGCGGCCGCCAGATACCGCAGCCGGGCCCCAAGGGGGCGGGAGGTGGGGATCTGCTCCCGCCCCACCCCAGCTCTGTTGGCATTCGGCAGGTGGCTGCCTGGGCCCCAGCCCAGCTCGCAGCCCCACCCTGAGCAAACTCGGCGCTACCGGGGCAGGTGGAGGGTTTGGCGCGCGGCCGGGAGGAACGTGGGGATTCGTCCCGGAGATGAGGGCAGGGCGCGGGCCGGGCCGCTCAGAGAGAGGCGGGCGCGGGGAACCCAGAACCCAGCCCTGATAGAACCCAGGAGTCCGGGCTCCCAGCTCCTCCCCCTGCTCTAGCCACAGACCCCCATGCCCCTCCCAGAGCCAGGATAGAACCCAGGAGTCCGGGCTCCCACCCCTCCCCCTGCTCTAGCCACAGACCCCACGCCTCTCCCAGAGCCAGGGAGAGAAGAACCCAGGAGTCCTGATCCCCACGCCCCGCGCTAACCCCTAGACCCCACTCCCCTCCGAGAGCCAGGATAGAACTCAGGAGTCCTGGCTCCCAGCCCCCCCTGCTCTAACCCCTAGACCCCACTCCCCTCCCAGAGCCAGGATAGAACCCAGGAGTCCTGGCTCCCAGCCCGCCCCACCCCGCTCTAAGCCCCAGACCGCCCTCCCCCGTGTCCTGTGCGGTGATTTATCGATCTCCTTCCATGCGAAGCCGCCACCTCCTCCGTCCCGATCAATATTTATCCTGTCACTGGCCCAGAATCAACACCCCCGCGGCGAAGGGCGCGATTGTGTTGGGAACAATTGGCGCAGCCGGTCTTGGCGGCATCTTGCAACTGGGGCTGGCTGGTGCCAAGAGCGGGATGGCCAAGGTCCGCACCGGGATCTGGCGCCCAGAGAGGCATCAACATGATCACGGCTTCCTGCCTCAGTTTCCCCCCACTGAATCCCCCACCCCGCCCCCTGCAGCACAGCGCCCCCTAGCGCCAGCCTGGGGCATCAGGGCTGGCCCTGACTGCCAGGGGAGAGCCCCACCCCACTCCCCACAGCACAACGCCCCCTAGCACCAGCCTGGGGTATCGAGGCCGGCCCTGCCTGCCAGGGGGGAGCCCCACCCCGCTCCCCACAGCACAGCGCCCCCTAGTGCCAGCCTGGGGCATCGGGGCCAGCCCTGATTGCAGGGGGGAGCTCCACCCCGCTCCCCACAGCACAGCGCCCCCTAGCACCAGCCTGGGGTATCGAGGCCGGCCCTGCCTGCCAGGGGGGAGCCCCACCCCGCTCCCCACAGCACAGCGCCCCCTAGTGCCAGCCTGGGGCATCCGGGCCAGCCCTGATTGCAGGGGGGAGCTCCACCCCGCTCCCCACAGCACAGCGCCCCCTAGTGCCAGCCTGGGGCATCGGGGCCAGCCCTGATTGCAGGGGGGAGCTCCACCCCGCTCCCTGCAGCACAGGTTGTTTTTGCACCGTCTCCGGGTTCCTGCCCGGACGTGCCCGCACAAGGGAGGGTTCTGGGAGAGGGCCCAGAACGGATCCGGGGGCCAGGCTGCGCCCACGTCTACCCCGCTGGGAGGGTCCTTTGGCCGCTGGAGGGTCCCAGGAGTGAGCCAAGCCCCACCGAGATTCCAGAGCAGGGAGTCGGGACTCCTGGGTTCTAGGAGAAGGGAGGAGAGGAGAACCCAGGAGTCCGGGCTCCCCCTCCCCCACTCAAACCCACTAGAACTCACTAGAACCCACTCCCCTCCCAGATCGAGAGAGAGAACCCAGGAGTTCTGGCTCCCAGCCCCCCAATCTGACACTCCCCTCCCCCAGCCCCACCCCCCTCTAGCGGCCCGTGGCTGAGGCTGGTTAAATAAATGATTTGGATAATTAAGTTCCTGCAGCCCCGGGGCTACTGCCACCGGGCACCGAATTCCAGCACGTGGCGGCTAGTTCCGGGATGGGGCTGCAGGTCGGGAGTGAGGGGCACCGGCAGAGCTGGGGGTGGGGAAGCAGAGGGGTCTGCGGGTCGGGAGTGAGGGGCATCGGCAGAGCTGGGGTGGGGAAGCAGAGGGGTCTGCGGGTCGGGAGTGAGGGGCATCGGCAGAGCTGGGGTGGGGAAGCAGGGGGGGCTGCAGGTCGGGAGTGAGGGGCAGTGATTTCCCTACACCCCCCCTGAATTTCCCCAACACCCCCCCCAGTTTTGTGAACTAGTTACATGCCAATTTAGTGACACCCCCCAAAAAACATTCGAACACCCCCCCCCAATTTCAATTCCTGGGGAGGCCACTGGTGAGGGGCACCGGCAGAGCTGGGGGTGGGGAAGCAGGGGGGTCTGCGGGTCGGGAGTGAGGGGCACCAGCAGAGCTGGGGGTGGGGAAGCAGGGGGGTCTGCGGGTCGGGAGTGAGGGGCACTGGCACGGCTGGGGGTGGGGAAGCAGGGTGGGGAAGCAGGGGGTCTGTGGTTTGGGAGTGAGGGGCACCGGCAGAGCTGGGGGTGGGGAAGCAGGGGGGTCTGCGGGTCGGGAGTGAGGGGCACCGGCAGAGCTGGGGGTGGGGAAGCAGGGGGGTCTGCGGGTCGGGAGTGAGGGGCACCAGCAGAGCTGGGGGTGGGGAAGCAGAGGGGTCTGCGGGTCGGGAGTGAGGGGCACCGGCAGAGCTGGGGGTGGGGAAGCAGGGGGGTCTGCGGGTCAGGAGTGAGGGGCACCAGCAGAGCTGGGGGTGGGGAAACAGGGGGGTCTGCGGGTCGGGAGTGAGGGGCACCGGCAGAGCTGGGGGTGGGGAAGCAGGGGGGTCTGCGGGTCGGGAGTGAGGGGCACTGGCATGGCTGGGGGTGGGGAAGCAGGGTGGGGAAGCAGGGGGTCTGTGGTTTGGGAGTGAGGGGCACCGGCAGAGCTGGGGGTGGGGAAGCAGGGGGGTCTGCGGGTCGGGAGTGAGGGGCACCGGCAGAGCTGGGGGTGGGGAAGCAGGGGGGTCTGCGGGTCGGGAGTGAGGGGCACCAGCAGAGCTGGGGGTGGGGAAGCAGAGGGGTCTGCGGGTCGGGAGTGAGGGGCACCGGCAGAGCTGGGGGTGGGGAAGCAGGGGGGTCTGCGGGTCAGGAGTGAGGGGCACCAGCAGAGCTGGGGGTGGGGAAACAGGGGGGTCTGCGGGTCGGGAGTGAGGGGCTCCCTCCTACCTTGCAGCCCCCGAACCAGGCCAGCTCCGTGTGCAGCACCATGAGGAGGATGCCCCCGAGCGCCAGGGCCAGGCCCCAGCCCGCCAGCCGCCCCTCGGCCTTCAGCAGCCCCTTCCGCAGCCGCAGTCGCCGCAGGTTCTCGCCCGGCGCCCCCAGCACGGGCAGGACGGTGGCTTCGGGGGGGGGCCGCTGGACTCCCATCTCATGGGCGTAGGGGGGCCCGGGCAGGCAGGGGGTGAGGGACCCCTCGGCTGTCCCCCATCGCTGCCGCTTCAGCAGCCAGCAGGCAGCCAGCGTGACACTGGGGGGGGGCACAACCAGGCGGCTGGCAGGGGGCGCGGAGCGGAAAGGGGGGACGGAGGGAGGGAGCTGGAGAAACCGAGGGGTGGGGAAGGAAGGAAGGAAGGAGGGGGTGAGAGTCACGGCGAAAGGGCAGGCAGGAGAGCCAAGGGGGTGACGGGGGGGGGACGGGCCAGCGAGCGCCTCGGCCCGGGAGAGGGGCCGGGAGAGACCCAGAGACGGCGGAAGATGGGGAGTGGGGGAGCCCGAGAAATGGAGGGAGCGTAGAAGAGAGAGAGACGGAGCGATAAAAAAGAGAGGGAAAGTGGAAGAGAGACAGATGAAGGGGTATCGGGACAGAGGGAAGGTGGCACGGGGCGGGCGGAGGGAAGGTGGCACGGGGCGGGCGGAGGGCGCAGTAAGGAGGGAAGGTGGCAGACCCAGGCGGGCAGAGGGCAGCGGGCGGAGGGTCGAAGGAAGGAGGGAAGGTGGCAGTGGGTGGAGGGAAGGTGGCAGACCCAGACGGGCAGGCGAAGGGCAGCAACGGGGAGGGAAGGTGGCAGGCGGAGGGTCGAAGGAAGGAGGGAAGGTGGCAGGGGCAGGCGGAGGGGTGGGAAGGGAAGGAAGGTGGCAGGGGCAGGTGGAGGGAAGGTGGCAGAGGCAGAGGGAAGGGGGCAGACCCAGGCAGGCAGAGGGTCGAAGGAAGGAGGGAAGGTGGCAGGGGCAGGGGCAGAGGGAAGGTGGCAGAGGCAGAGGGAAGGGGGCAGACCCAGGCAGGCAGAGGGTCGAAGGAAGGAGGGAAGGTGGCAGGGGGAGGTGGAGGGAAGGGGGCAGGGGCAGAGGGAAGGGGGCAGACCCAGGCAGGCAGAGGGTCGAAGGAAGGAGGGAAGGTGGCAGGGGGAGGTGGAGGGAAGGGGGCAGGGGCAGAGGGAAGGGGGCAGACCCAGGCAGGCAGAGGGCGGCAGGTAGAAGGAAGGAGGGAAGGTGGCAGAAGGGAGGTGGAGGGAAGGTGGCAGGGGCGGGCAGAGGGCGCAGTAAGGAGGGAAGGTGGCAGGGGGAGGTGGAGGGAAGGGGGCAGGGGCAGAGGGAAGGGGGCAGGGGCAGAGGGAAGGGGGCAGACCCAGGCAGGCAGAGGGCGGCAGGTAGAAGGAAGGAGGGAAGGTGGCAGAAGGGAGGTGGAGGGAAGGTGGCAGGGGCGGGCAGAGGGCGCAGTAAGGAGGGAAGGTGGCAGGGGGAGGTGGAGGGAAGGGGGCAGGGGCAGAGGGAAGGGGGCAGGGGCAGAGGGAAGGGGGCAGACCCAGGCAGGCAGAGGGTCGAAGGAAGGAGGGAAGGTGGCAGAAGGGAGGTGAGGGACCCAGGCAGGCGGAGGGCGGAGCGGGGGGGTCCCCAGCCGGGCGAGGGCACCTGGCAGCTTCTGGGCTCGGCTCCGGGTCGCTGCCGTCTCTGCCCCGCCGCGATCTGGCCCCTGGGTGCGGCAGGGGAGGGCGAGGGTTGGCGGGGAGGGACTTGAAGGAGCAGCAAGTGTCCTGGGACGAGACGGGGCGGGGGAGGAGCCCGGCTGCGCGGGGGGTGGGGGGGTGGAGCCCAGGGCTGGGCTAGCAGGGGGCTGCAGGTCGGGAGTGAGGGGCACCGGCAGAGCTGGGGGGGGGGGCAGGGCTGGGCTAGCAGGGGGCTGCAGGTCGGGAGTGAGGGGCACCGGCAGAGCTGGGGGGGGCGGCGGGGGATGGCTGCTTGCTCAGTCACCTGAGTCCCAGACCCCGCCCCCCATGGACGGGGATGGGGTGGGGGAGGGGAAGGGGCAGGGACACCCCCACACCCCCGTCCCTGGGGTGGATCCAAGCCTGTGGGTGGGTGGCGAATTCCTGAGCCCCGGGCAGGGTGGGGGGTCCCTGTAGGGACAGACCCGGCTCGGAGCCCAGGTGGGAGGAGCTGGAATCTGCCCCCCGCCCCCCCCCCCCCGTCTTCCCCCTCCTTCCCCAGCCTTGCGGGGGGCGGGGGAAATCGGGCAGTTTTCAAGGCAAGGCTCCGTCCAAGCCACAGGCTGGGCTCCTGCCCCGCCCCCCGGTTCTGCTGGTGCCCCTCACTCCCGACCTGCAGCCCCCTGCTAGCCCAGCCCTGGGCTCCCCCCAGCCCTGCCGGTGCCCCTCACTCCCGACCTGCAGCCCCTGCTAGCCCAGCCCTGGGCTCCCCCCAGCCCTGCCGGTGCCCCCGAAGAAGGAGGTGTCACTGTTTCCATCAGAGCCGTCTCTGCCCCGCTTTGAATCACCCCCCAGCCCCTCTCAGCCCCCACCCCTCCCGCCCGGCTCTGAGTCAGCAGGGAGGCTGCCACCCCTGACTCAGCCCGGCACATCCTGTGGCATCCCTGATTTCCCCTGCCGGGTTCCCAGCCCTGCCCTGTCCCTGTCCCGCCCCCCCCCCCCCCCCCACACACACACAGACACCTACACCTGGGACTGGCTAGGGATTTGTTCCCCTGTATACTCAGCCGCCCTGCCCCAGAAGCAGCCGCATCTCAGACCGGGCGAGGCGTCCCTATAAGAAGGGCCAGACGGGGTCAGACCAAGGGTCCATCCAGCCCAGTGTCCTGTCTGCCGACCGTGGCCAGTGCCAGGTGCCCCGGAGGGAATGAACAGAACAGGGAATCGCCACGTGATCCATCCCCTGTCGCCCATTCCCAGCTCCTGGCAAACAGAGGCCAGGGACACCATCCCTGCCCATCCTGGCTAATAGTCATTGATGGACCGATCCTCCATGAACTTAGCCAGTTCTTTTTTGAACCCAGTTATAGCCCCAGAGCCGTACCCCAGAGCTGGCTGCATCTCAGTGTCGGGCGAGGGGGCCCTGTCTAACCAGCCCCCGCGCCCCACCCCAGAGGTGGCTGCATCTCAGCGCCGGCCGAGGGATCCCTGTATAACCAGCCCCCGCGCCCCACCCCAGAGGTGGCTGCATCCCAGCGCTGGCTGAGCAACGCTGAAGCTGTATTACACGAGCTTCGTCCAAGGTGCCCTGTCATGGTGAAGACGGGTGCTCCGCTAACTGGGAGGAAGAGAAAATATGATTCATCAAGGGACGGGCGAGCCGCAAACGGCTATTTTCAGGAGCGACGGGAGGGGTCGGAAATCAGCCTGGATCCTGGGCTGGAAAGTGTGAGCCCTTCCCCTGATAGGGAGAAATCCCTGCAGACCTGCAGCTGCGCCGGGCCCAGGGGGAGCCCAGAGCCGGGCTAGCAGGGGGCTGCGGGTCGGGATTGAGGGACCCTGGCAGAGCTAAGGGGGGGGGGGAGCACAGGGCTGGGACAGCAGCAACCCGAGGTGCACCCCCCATAAGTGCCCCCCACCTCTTCCCAGAAGCCCTTGGGGAACGGAGAGTCGTGATGTGGGTTTTCTGGACTCCGTTTCGTCTGCAGCCCATCTCAGCTGATCAGCAAGGCCTGGGGCCGGCTTGTGACCCTCGGTGGCTTCCCCTTGGTTCCTGGAACCGTCCCCTCTGCCCTGGGCAGAAGAGGAAGCTCACACAGGGGTCAGGGCCGATCGATGTCTAGCTCCCTTCCCCGGCTCAGCCTCAGTTTCCCTCTCTGTAAAATCAGGAGAATGATCCTGTTAGACTGAGCGCTCGGGGCAGGGCCTGTCCCTGGCTGTGTCTGGGCAGCGCCTGGCATGACGGGGCCCCGATCTCGGCTGTGCCTGGTGGCACCTTTGTGATGCAGAGAATTATTCATTTCTCCTTGGCAGGGACGGGAGCTGGCACGGACCCCGGGGACGGGTCGGGCTCATTTAGATACACACCCAGTGAGGGAGCTCAGAGATTTCACCTCCAGCAGAGAAAGTGTGATGCGCGCGCACACACACACACACACACATGCGTGCGCACACACACACACACACACACACACACACACACAGAGCAGGGCTTGTCCCCTCCAGGAGGGGGCAGCAGGGACACACACACACACACACACACACACACACACACAGAGCAGGGCTTGTCCCCTCCAGGAGGGGGCAGCAGGGACACACACACACACACACACACACAGAGCAGGGCTTGTCCCCTCCAGGAGGGGGCAGCAGGGACACACACACACACACACACACACACACACACACACACACAGCAGGGCTTGTCCCCTCCAGGAGGGGGCAGCAGGGACACACACACACACACACACCCCCAGGGCTTGTCCCCTCCAGGAGGGGGCAAAAGGGACACACACACACACACACATTTGGAGCCACAAAAAGTTCATGCCTTGCCCTTGCAGCCAGGTGACTGACCTTGTGCCCAACACAGGACCTGTCACCTCGGCCAGCGATTGCAGCATCCAGCCCCTAGCTGGTCATTGAGCTAGCGCCGATGGCTCACACACACCCGGGCTCGATGGAACGGCTCCTCCGTGTCCCTCGGTAACTTGTGCCGAGGGTCGATTCCCCCCCGCTCTGTTAACGAGCCGCACCTTCCTTCCAGGCTGAATTCGGCTCACGTCAGCTTCCAGCCCCGGCTCCCGTTCTGCCCTGGGCTGCTGGACTCACGACTCCCGTCAGCCAAAGAGCTCAAACCCCGACGTCTCTCGCAAGGTGTTTTCCAGACCCCGGCTCGTTCTTGTGGCTTTCCAGCAACAGCCAGGGTTAAAAAGCGACCCCCGCCCCCTTCTGCTTTGCAATCCGTGCATAGTGAAAGGGGAATGTAGTGAAGCGAGGACTCACCGGCGCGGCACCTCCTGCTGGTCATCTTGGGAATTAGCTCTTTCAGCACTCGGAGTGCCCTCTGCTGGCCGGTGTCTCTCCTGCCGCTGGCCCGTGTCCCTCCCGGAGCCCGGCGCCTCTTTACCCCCAGGGATCTGCCCCCGCAGCACCCCCACAATCTGGGTCTCCCCTCCCAGGGGAACCCCCAACCCTCTGAACCCACCTCGCCTCAGTGGCTACGGCCAGTCGTCGTCTGGGGCAGCCTGCAGTCTGTCATGGCCACTCATATGGGCCAGGGGGTTTAGGACCAGCTGTCTCTGCCTAGTCCCGGGCTGCCCCTCTGCAGCCCCAGTACCTGTGTCGGCCTTAACCAAGGCCTGCAGCCTGGGGGTTTACCAGGCTGGAGCTCCCCAGCTCCTCTTGCCTTCCCCCAGCCCTGCTCTGCTCTGCTCTAGGTACCTGCTTGCAGACAGCTCGGCCCTGCTTCCTCCAGGGCTGGGGAGAGAGACTCTCCTGTCTCCTGGCCCCCCAGCCCTCTTATCAGGGCCAGCTGGGCCCTAAGTGAGTGGGCCACAGTTGTGGCTGCTTCCCCCATCAGCCTCGCTTGGCTGCTTTTAACCCCTGTTCTCCAGGAGCGGGGCAGCCGCCCCACTACAGGGAATCTTCCTCCAGGGGAAGGCAGTGCGGGGCATAGGATATGGATTTTAAAATGTCCCTTCGCCTCTTTAAATCTCGCATGTGACGAGCCCCTGAGAGAAGGGGAAGGTCAAAGAGACTAATGGAGTCTAAAGGGATGTAAGGACAGCCAGCAATTCATTTTGGCTCTAAATAAAGTGGCTCAAATCACATCCAGGAACAGGGCACGGGGCTTTTCCCCTCTAGGGGGCGCCGGCCCCGATCGGCCCCAGGGAGGGGAAACTGGTGTCAATCCATTAGTTTAAAGGTCTGCAAATGGCTCCCCCTTGTGGCCACATCTGGAAGTGCAGCTGCCCTGCCTCCAATCTCCCCTTTTTAATTTCCTAGGTTAGATTTTTCTTTTAGGGACATTTTCGTGGGGAGGGAGGTGCTGGCTCAGAAAGGCCCAGAGCTCGACCCCTCTGTGTGTCCCCGGGGCCGGCACCAGGCAGCCGCCAGCCCCTTGTACAGAGGAGGAAACAAACACTGAGAATTTAGGGGCGAATTACTTGCCCAAAGTCACACAGCCGAGCTGTGGGCAGAACTCAGGAGTCCTGGCTCCCAGACCCCCCCTTCAACCCACTAAACCCCCATCCCAAGCCGGGGGCTGGGTGGGTCGAGCTATGGCACTGAGCGGTAGGACCCAGGAGTCCTGGCTCCCAGTGCCTCTTGCTTTAACCGCTAGACCCCACTCCCTGACTTCCCATTCCCGTGTTTTAATACCCAGCGCGCTCCCTTGGCAGCCTGCCGGGAGGATGCGAGGTTTTGTGGACCTCAGTGCAAGAGGACACCATGAAGTGTGTTTTTAACTCCCCCTGGCCGGCCCACGGGGCAAGAAGGACGTTGGTCAGTTGGGGAGAGGTCAGAGAAGAGCCGCGAGGACGATTAAAGGGTCATTAAACCGAGAGACGCCAGGAGCGCGCTCTCTGCAGCTGGACACAGAGACGTTCAGGGGCGACTCGGTCCCCGTCTGTCAGAACCGACCCGGGGAACAGACATTTACGGACGGCTCCATCGTCCAGCGGGGGAAGCTCGGACCCGACCCGGCGGCCGGGAGCTGCAGCCGGACAGACTCAGACTGGCCAGAAAAGGGGAGTTTTTAACAGGGAGGGGAATTGACCATCGAGGTCTCTCCGGCCTGGGCCGCACCCAACGGCCAGGTCGGCATCACTACGATGCTCGGGGGGCTGAAAACTTCCCGCCGCTCAGTGCTGCAGCTAAACCGACCCAGCCCCCGGCCTGGACGTGGCCAGGCTGATGGGAAAATGCTCCCGGCACCTAGGGTGACCAGATATCCCGATTTTATAGGGACAGTCCCGATTTTGGGGTCTTTTTCTTATATAGGCTCCTATTACCCCCCACCCCCTGTCCTGTGGTCTAGTGGTTAGAGCAGTGGGGGCTCAGAGCTAGGACTCCTGGGTTCTATCCCCAGCTCTGGGAGGAGAGTGGGGTCAAGTAGGTTATATGGAGGCGGTGGGGGCTGGGAGCCAGGACTCCTGGGTTCTCTCTCCAGTTCTGCTCTATCACTTAGAATAAGTAATACTGCCCTACTCAGTGTTTGATTCCACATCTGTACAATGGGCTGGGGGCTGGCTGCATGGTGCCGGCTATGGGGATCCACAGAGGGGTCGAGCTCTGGGCATTTCTGAGCCAGCATCTGCCCCCACCACCCGCCACAAAAATCTTACCTAGGAAATGAAACGGGAGATTGGAGCCAGGGCAACTCCACTTCCAGATGTGGCCACAAGGGGGAGCCATTTGCAGACCGTACATTACTGTAAGTCGCCCGCCCTGTCTCTGGAGAGGCGCCAGCGCCCCCTAGAGGGGAAAGGCCCCCTGCCCCATTCCCCACCCCCTTGCCCCTCTCAGTCCCCTATCCTGGGGCCGGATCGGGGCCTGCACCCCCTAGAGGGGAAAGGCCCCATTCCCTGATGCAATTAAAGCCACTTTATTTAAAGCCGAAATTAATTCCTGGATGTTGTTACATCCCGTTAGACTCGGTTCTATTTTACCTTTCCCTTCCCCCACTCGGCCGTTCGGGTCCTTCAGGGTCTCTTCACACGTGAGAATTAAAGAGACAAAAACAACGAGGAGTCCGGTGCCACCTTAAAGACTAACAGATTTATTTGGGCATGAGCTTTCGTGGGTAAAAACCCCACTTGTTCAGAAGCACGGAGTCATCTGAAGGGCTTTAAGGTGCCACCGGACTCCTCGTTGTTTTTGTGGATACAGACTAACAGGGCTACCCCTCTGCTACTTGGTACCAAAGAGACAAAGGAGAATTTAAAATCTGTGTCCTATGCCCTGCACTGCCTTCCCCTGGAGGAAGATTCCCCTTTAATTTATCATGTGGTGTAAAGCAGAAGGGGGCCTCTTTTTAAACCCTGGCTGTTGCTGGAAAGCCACAAGAACGAGCCGGGGTCTGGAAAACACCTTGCGAGAGACGTCGGGGTTTGAGCTCTTTGGCTGACGGGAGCCGTGAATCCAGCAGCCCAGGGCAGAACGGGAGCCGGGGCTGGAAGCTGACGTGAGCCGAATTCAGCGTGGAAGGAAGGTGCGGCTCGTTAACAGAGCGGGGGGGAATCGACCCTCGGCACAAGTTACCGAGGGACACGGAGGAGCCGTTCCATCGAGCCCGGGTGTGTGTGAGCCATCGGCGCTAGCTCAATGACCAGCTAGGGGCTGGATGCTGCAATCGCTGGCCGAGGTGACAGGTCCTGTGTTGGGCACAAGGTCGGACATCTGGCTGGAAGTTCAAGGCATGTGTGTGTGTGTCTGTGTGTGAGAGATCATGCGTGTGTGTGCTGCCCCCTGCTGGAGGAGATGAGCCCTGCTCTGTGTCGGTCTCCCTGGTGTTTCCCCCACTTTCTCTGCTGGAGGTGAAATCTCCGAGCTCCCTCACTGGGTGTGTAACTAAATGAGCCCGACCCGTCCCCGGGGTCCGTGCCAGCTCCCGTCCCTGCCAAGGAGAAATGAATAATTCTCTGCATCACAGGGGTGTCACCAAGTCACGGCTGAGCTCGGGGGCCCGTCGCACTGGGCACTGCCCAGACACAGCCAGGGACAGGCCCTGCCCCGAGCGCTCACAGTCTAACAGGATCATTCTCCCGATTTTACAGAGAGGGAAACTGAGGCAGAGTGAGTGGCTCTCACTTGCCAGTGGGAGATTGGGAGGCTGAGCTGGGGAAGGGAACCAGGCGTCCATGGTTCCTGACCCCGTGTGTGCTTGCTGATCCATCCCGGAGCGGGGGGCAGTTCCAGGAACTGAGGGGACGTAGCCGAGGGTCACTGGCTGGACCTGGCCCTTGTCGATGGGCTGAGAAGGGCCCCAAAGAAGCAGCTTCCAGAAAACCCATGTCACGACTGTTTCCCAAGGGCTTCTGGGAATGGGGGGGGGGGCAGCTATGGTGGTGCCCCTCAATCCTGACCCACAGCCCCTGCTAGCCCAGCCCTGGGCTCACCCCACTCCCAGCCCCTCACTCCGCACCCGGAGCCTGCTGGACACCCGGGGCAGGCGGTTCTGGCCAGATCCCAGGGGCTCGGGAAGCCGACTGGAAATCCCTTCGCGGTTGGAAATGTGACTCCCAGCGGACGCAGAGTCCAGGCAGCGGGTAGGACAGGAACATAGTGAGGGTCTGAACGGGGCCGGACGCGTGTCGGGAACAGCCGGGGTTGGCGGCGGAGGGAAGAGAAACTCGACCCGCCGGCCTTGCGCCGTGCGGGTGCCACGCGACAATGTTGTGTCTGAACCTTTCCACGTCGTCGGGGCCAGGCCAGGCGTCCGGGGGCAGAACCCCACTGGTCTGGGTGCAAATCGCGACACCGGGAAGGGGGGAAATGGGAGATTCGTGGTCCCTGGGCGTCTCGTTAGCAGAGCCACCAGTTTCACCCGGGTCTGTGATTGTCTCTAGAACAAAGAACCAGCACGGGGCAGCCAGGAGTCCCCCCGGCCTAACCGGCCCAGGCTGGCCACCTGCATAATACAGGCCAGAGACCCACGTCCAAGGAACCTGCCCACCCAGCCCATATCTGATGGGCGAGCTAGCATGGGTCACCAAGACCCTAAATGATGGAGGGTCCAATGCCCCCGTTGGAAGCTGTTTCTGATGGTGTTTGTCCTGCTCTCTGGAGTGGCTCACCCCCGGGAGTGCCAACCTCAGGTCAGACACAGGGCAGTGCCCCCAAGCCGGTGCTGTGGGCTAGAATTGGATTTCACCAACCCAGTGACAAACGTGAACTCCTGGAGCACTAGAATGTGGAGTCACAGCCAGCCCCCGGGACTCTCCAGTCTGTCTGGCCACCCAGACCAACTGAACATTGTCATCACTGGTCACTGTCACCAAAAGTCACCCCACAGTCCCGTCACTCACCCCAGATCAATTGGGACTCTGACACCGCCGGCAGTTAATTCCAGAGTAAACCGACTGAGGGTTTATTCGCTCAGAAAAGGAAGCGAGAGTCATGGAGAGGTTAAAGCAGGTACCTGCCCAGGTGAGTCACGGTCTGTAATTCCCAACGGCGGGAACCTGCTGGGTTCCCGCATGTCACTCGGGGCAGCCCAGACTAACGCTGGGGAATCTCCCTCTTCTCGTCCAGCTATTCCGCCCCGTGAGACGCCAAACGGGCCAGAGACGCAGGATAGTTCCCCGAACCCAAACCGACAGCTTCCGCTCCCAGAGAACCAGCCACCAGGGTCCCCCCCCCCCCCCCCCGGGGGCTCGTGTGTTGAGGCTGGAGAGCGAGGAAGCAGTTCACAGCTTGGACCTCGGCCATCACCCGCCCGGCCCCCTGGCTTTGAAATCAGCCCGCAGCAAAGCGAAGACTCACCGGCGCGGTGCCTCCTGCTGGTCGTCTGGGAATTGGCTCATTTCCAGCCGCGGAGCCTCTGCTGGCCGGTGTCTCGCCTGCCTCAGGCCCCTCCCTGGTGCCCAGTACCTTGAGGTGCTGCCCCCAGCAGTACCCCCACAATCTGGGTCTCCCCTCCCAGGGGAACCCCCAACTCTCTATTCCCACCTCGCCTCAGTGGCTACAGCCAGTCGTCATCTAGCCCCCGCTCACTGGGGCAGTCTGTCATGGCCACTCGTCACTGGCAAGGGGGTCAGGACCGGCTGCCTTTGCCTGTCCCCAGGCTGCCCCTCTGTAGCCCTTCAACAAGGCCTGCAGCCTGGGGGTTTCCCAGGCTGGGCTCCCCAGCTCCCTGTTCCCTTCCCCAGCCCTGCTTCGCTTCCGGTACCCTGCTCCCAGGTAGCTTGGCCCTTCCCACACCAGGGCTAGAGTGAGACTCCTTCAGCTCCTGGACCCCAGCCCCCTTATCCAGGCCAGCTGGGCTCTAATTTAGCTGGCCCTGGCTGTGGCTGCTTCTCCAATCAGCCTCGCTTGGCTACTTTTAACCCCTGTTCTCCCGGCATGGGGCAGCCGCCCCCCTCCAGAGCCCTTTTCCGTCCAAGTCCCTCCTCTGCGTCCCACACGGCCCCGTTCCCATGGGACGGGGTCTGTCGTTCCCCGGGCTGGGCACACACCCGGGCAACGCCTGCCGGCATCGCGCTAGAACGGTGCGCGGGGACGGGAGAACACGGCGAGGACAGCCCGGGCGATTCGTGGACTTTAAACCCCAAAGACGCTCACGGTTTTCCCAGCCGCTCTGCTCTGGACTAGCCGCAAGCGACCGGGTCTGGCCCAACCTGGCGCCCGGTCTGCCAGCCTCACCCAGGCCTCCCGGGTAAATACTGGGGTCATGTGCGCCCTCAGATTTTCTGCTTAACTTATGCGGAGCGTGCTCAGTAACATCTGCTGAAGCCACTGCCCTCACTTGCCCCCCCACTATGGGGCACCACTGGGCAGGAAACATTTTTTTTTGTTTGCTAAAAAGCAGGGGACCATGGCTCCTTGCCTCCCCGGTTCCGGCGCCGTGGGGGGTACCTTTTTTCTGCCCTGCCCCCAGGGCCGGGGTCAAGTCATTTCTTCTCCCCAACACTGCACCCGGGGTGAGAGACCGCCCAGGCCCCATACCCCGGCTGGGTCTGAGCCCGGTGAGCACCCCGCAGTCGTAATCCCCCCCCCCCCCCCCACCCGGAGGCTGGCCTGTTTGCAGGGATTGGCGGAGGCAGGGGGTTCGTCTCTCTGGGCTGGGGGATCTGTACCCAGCTACGTCCAGACAAGCCGTGTAAACAAATTCCTGGCTGCCAAGTCAGGGGCTGGGTGTTAACAGCTGCAGGGTCTGGGGCAGGTTTATGGGGCAGGGAATGTACCTGAGCCATGGGGGCACTTTTCACTGAAGGGACCGTCTCTGTGTCCGTGCAGAGTCCCAAGTGACGGGGCCTGATCTCAGCTGGGGCCGGGACTGTCTCTCGCTGTGTCTGGGCGTGACGGGGCCCAGATCTCAGCTGTGACTTGTAGACGCTTCTGTATTGCACAAAATGAGTCATTTCTCCTTGGCAGGGCAGGGCGCTGGCACAGACCCCGGGACGGTATCGTCTCACTTATTAACACACTTTGTGAGGGATCTTAGAGATCGCACCTGCTGTACAGAGAGGGACTCTCTCTCTCTCTCCTTCTCTCCCAGGACAGCAAATTCCTACTCCGAGTCTCCCCCTTGCTCTGATCCGAGCCCTGAAAACTCCCGCTTCCCACCTTAAACAATCCCCAAGGCCGCTTGGTTCAGGCGCTGTCAATTATTAACACAATGAGTCTCCAGTGGGTCATGGGGCCCCTGGGACATTCACACCCCGCTGGCTTCTTCCATCCCCGCCTGATCCCAAAACCCCACCCCACCGTCAGTGATGAATTCCCTCCTTTCCACCCGAAACCCAGAGGTGATCCCCACAATTACAGGCTGGGAAGCCTAACTATAGTACCGGGAAAACTGGTTAAATCTATAAGAAGAAGACTGATCAGACACAGAGATAAACATGATTCGTTGGGGAACAGTCGACATGGTTTTTGTAAAGGGAAATCATGCCCCACCAATCTACTAGAATTCTCTGAGGGGTCAACAAGCATGCAGACATGGGAAATCCAGTGGATAGAGTGTACTTAGATTTTCAGAAAGCCTTTGACAAGGTCCCTCACCAAAGGCCCTTAAGCAAAGTAAGCTGCCACGGAATAAGAGAGAAGGTGCTCTCATGGATCAGTAACTGGTTAAAAGATAGGAAACAAAGGGTAGGAATAAATGGTCAGTTTTCAGAATGGAGAGTGGTAAATAGTGGTGTACCCCAGGGGTCTGTATTGGGCCCAGTCCTATTCAACATATTCATAAATGATTTGGAAGAAGGGGTAAACAGTGAGGTGGCAAAATTTGCAGATGATACAAAACTACTCAAGATAGTTAAGTCCCAGGCAGACTGCGAAGAGCTACAAAAGGATCTCACAAAACTGGGTAACTGGGCAACAAAATGGCAGATGAAATTTAATGTTGATAAATGCACATTGGAAAACATAATCCCAACTGTACATACAAAATGATGGGGTCTAAATTAGCTGTTACCACTCTAGAAACAGATCTTGGAGTCATTGTGGATAGTTCTCTGAAAACATCCACTCCATGTGCAGCAGCCGCCAAAAAGCGAACAGAATGCTGGGAATCATTAGGAAAGGGATTGATAATAAGTCAGAAAATATCATATTGCCTCTATATAAAGCCATGGGACGCCCACATCTTGAATACCGTGTGCAGATGTGGTTGCCCCATCTCAAAAAAGAGATATTGGAATTGGAAAAGGTTCAGAAAAGGGCAACAAAAGTTATTAGGGGCATGGAACGGCTTCCGTATGAGGAGAGATTAATAAGACTGGGACTTTTCAGCTTGGAAAAGAGACAACCAAGGGACGTATGATAGAGCTCTATAAAATCCTGACTGGCGTGGAGATAGTGAATAAGGAAAAGTTATTTACTCCTTCCCATAACACAAGAACCAGGGCTCACCCAATGAAATTAATGGGCAGCAGGTTAAAAACAAACAGAAGGAAGTATTTCTTCAGCCTGTGGATCTCTTTGCCAGGGGATGTTGTGAAGGCCAAGACTAGAACAGGGTTCAAGAAAGAACTAGGTAAGTTCCTGGAGGATGGATCCATCAATGGCTATGAGCCAGGACGGGCAGGGATGCAGCCCACACTCAGGGTGTCGCTAACCTCCCACTGCCAGAAGCTGGGAGTGGCCGACAGCGTGTTATGCTTATAAGAAGCACGTGGGATCTTTTTCAGGGGATAAAGCAATACGCCACAGTTATTGAAAATAGAACAATTAGCAGATGTATTCAATTACACACACCCTGTCCCATCAGTCGATGTTATAGTTACCAGTTCAGGGTGTGTCATACTTGAATCACAAACTAGTTGTTTTCGCAGTTTCTCTTTCATTATCAGTGGGTTGTTTTCACAGCTATCCTCCATTTCCTTATCTCGTATCTTGTTCTTGATTTAGGGCGGAGGCACTTTAGGGTCGTCAATCTGCACTCTCCTCCAGCCATCAGGGTCTCAGGATGATGACGCTGGCATCTTGTTTCTTCACTCCCCCTTTTTTAATTTACTGGCATTTTTTTCACTTATCTATTTACATTCCACACATGCTCATTCCCACAGGAACAGAACAATAATTTCAGAAACAAACTTATATCGGGACAGAATAATTCTATCAAGGCAGAACAAAACAGAGCAATCTCCAATATGACTAAATCAGCATGGAACATCATGTATAAACTTACATTAAAACAATTTCATCAAGTAACCTTATCATAAAGGACAAAACAACTTCGTCCCCAAATCAATGTTACCATATATTGTCCCCGTTTTGATCCTTCAAGAACAGTTCTTGAATGGATCACATTTGATGTAGCTGTTTTAAAGCAATGTACTGTGTAACAATATGGGCTTGAGGCTTCGATTTCAAGTATATTATTTCATTCAACAACACATTCAACACATTATAATAAACAATATTAATACAAAAAGATGATTATGGGATACATTATAATATTCAGGACTGATTTTCATGGGGGGGGGCAACCTTTTAAAATAGTGTTTGTTTGCCATTACTTTTGTGTTAGTAGCATCCAGTACTCCCAGCTTCTAATTTAATTTTAGTCAAAGGCTGCCCACCCTTCCTGGCTGCCAAGCAAATCCAATAACTTGTAATAGTTTTCATTGAAATAATATTAGGGCAGCTATACTTTAATTGGGCCTTTACTGTACATCAACACACTGACCATAATTCAACTTCCTTTTTACCTTCATCTCGACAAGCTTATTTACATCGGTTTGAAACACATATGCTTCATTCAAATCAGTTATAGGTGGTTCCAAAATTCACACTTTTATACCTTTTGACCATTTTACCAAAACACCATATAACCCGTTGTCACGGAGTGTGGGGGAGTCCGGCCCTGCACCCCTCTTCCCCGGATTCACTGGGAGTCTCAGCCAGCCAGTAGAACAGAAGGTTTATTAGAGATGCCAGGAACACAGTCCAACCAGAGCTTGTCAGTACATCCAGGACCCCTCAGTCGGGCCCTTCCGGGGGGCAGGGAGCTTAGACCCCAGCTCGGGGCTCCCTGCATTTCACCCCACAGCTCCAAACGGGGGCAGGGAGGCCAGACCCTGTCTGCCTCTCTCCCCTCCTCTCCAGCCAGTTCCAAACTGCAACTCTCCAGCCCCTCCTCCCCCTTTGTCTCCTTCCCGGGCCAGGAGGTCACCTGATCCCTTTGTTCCAACACCTTCATCTCTCACCTTTGCAGGGGAGGGGCCGGGCCATCTGTTGCCAGGAGACAGGGCCATTCTCTGTGTCCAGGCCTCTGCCCACCCCTGCCTTCTAGGGCTTTGTAACAATCATGCACCGTTGTCCCACCACCTAGATACTCAAGCACTGCATAGGGGAAACCGAGGCACCCACACAGTACTCAGGGAAACCTTAACAACAGTCCTAGTTCGTCACACCCGTGTATTATTAAAACATTATTTTCTTCCCTTTACAAAATTCTTGAGGAACCGGGGCCTCCAAAGTGCAAAGCAAATGGGCCACCCATGGCCCCGCTGGTATCCTTATTTGTAGTCTTGCCCACCCTAAGCTTTTTGTCCAATGTTTGGGAGTGTTTCAGCTTAAAATGAATTGCCTCTTCCCCTGGTGCTGTCCACTTTGGGATGTCAGTTCATAAACAAACACAAAAAGGGGTTTACAGGTGGAAAAAGAACTAAAATTTAAACTAACATTGTTACCAATTCGCAGTCCCAAAGTACCATGTCAGTATTGTGCTAAGGCAATTCTTTCTTCCAGAGGGATTTCTGGGCACCCATGTTTGTTTTCCTTTTTTATTGTTTTGCAGGAAATAGCTGCTAGTGCTACATTACTGAGTTTCTGTCTTTCCATTTTTTTTTCTAGGGGATAAGGCAATATGCTGCGTTTATTGAAAAGACAACAATTAGCATATGCATTCAATCACACACACACACACACACACACTGTCTCGCCAGTCGATGTTATAGTTATAGGTCAGCATCACTAGTGCATTCGGGGATGTGAAAAATTCACACCACTCAGTGCCGTAGCCAGGCCGACCTAGCCCCTGACTGATGGAAAAATGATCCCGTCACCCTAGCTACCGCCAGACGGGGGTGGTGGGTTAATGACAGCGATGGAAAAACCTGCTGGTAACGTAGTTGTCCTGCCAAAGCGCCCAGAGCTGAGCCCTGGGAACCACAGTGAATGGGAGCTGCAGGGGCGGCACCTGTGGGCACAGGCAGCACACACTGTGCAGAGCCGCCTGGCCGCTCAGCTGCTTCTGGGAGCAGTGCGGAGCCAGGGCAGGCGGGGAGTCTGCCTTAGAGCCACTGCGCTGCTGACTGGGAGCCACCTGAGGTAAGCCCTGCCCAGCCGGATCCCACACTCTGTACCCACTGTAACAAGGGGGCTCTAGTGGGCCACAACTGAGCCCTGGTCTACACTACGAGTTTATGTCGAATTTAGCAGCTTTAGATCGATTGAACCATGCACCCGTCCACACAACGAAGCCATTTTTGTCGACTTAAAGGGCTCTTAAAATCAGTTTCTGCACTCCTCCCCCGACGAGGGGATTAGTGCTGAAATCGACCTCACTGGGTCGAATTTGGGGTAGTGTGGACACAATTCGACGGTATTGGCCTCCGGGAGCTATCCCACAGTGCTCCATTGTGACCACTCTGGACAGTGCTCTCAACTCAGATGCACTGGCCAGGTAGACAGGAAAAGGCCCGCGAACTTTTGAATCTCATTTCCTGTTTGGCCAGCGTGGTGAGCTGCAAGTGAGTGCAGATCTCATCAGCAGAGGTGACCATGATGGAGTCCCAGAATCGCAAAAGAGCTCCAGCATGGACCAAACAGGAGGTACTGGATCTGATCGCTGTATGGGGAGACGAATCCGTGCTAGCAGAACTACGGTCCAAAAGGCGAAATGCCAATACATATGCCAAAGTCTCCAAGGGCATGAAGGACAGAGGCTACAACAGGGACGCACAACAGTGCCGCGTTAAAATTAAGGAGCTCAGACAAGCGTACCAAAGAACCAGAGAGGCAAACAGCGAATTGGGTGTGCGTGTGTGTGTGTGTGTGTGGGGGAGTTAGTTGGGTTTGTGCTGCATGTTAACCCGAAAACCGCAGCCCCTCCTTTTAAATAGCCAACCCAACGGGTGCTTGGTATGAGAAATGAGGGCATTGCTCTTTGAAACCATTGCCACATGTTATGAAAGTTAAAGAAGCCAAAAGACTGTGGCTCACCATGTCTGCCTGCAAGCCAAATTCTGTTGCCCGCCAGCCCTGCGTGTGTGATCTCTCACACCAAACTGGCAGGCCCTCAATATAAGAGGCAAAATGTGACCTTGTACCATTGTTCTCTAAAATGTGTCTTTTTAAATACTACTCTCCCTTTGTTTCCTCCTGCAGCTGCAAATGTTTCAATGCTCCCCCTACCATCTCAGAGGCTAGCGAAGATTAGAAGGCAAAA
This sequence comes from Macrochelys suwanniensis, assembly GCA_033296515.1. NCBI lineage: Eukaryota > Metazoa > Chordata > Testudines > Chelydridae > Macrochelys > Macrochelys suwanniensis. The sequence goes on from CM065795.1 coordinate 1,925,406, forward strand.
AAAATGCACTCGCGATGAAATGTTCTCAGAGCTCATGCAGTCCTCCCACACTGAAAGAGCCCAGCAGAATGCGTGGAGGCCGACAATGTCAGAGTCCAGGAAAGCACAAAATGAACACGAGGACAGGAGGGATGCACGAGTGGACAGGTGGCGGGAGCAAGATGGTAGATGGTGGCAGAATGATGAGAGAAGGCAGGAGGCAATGCTGAGGCTACTGGGGGATCAAACTGATATACTCCGGCATCTGGTGGAGCTGCAGAAAAGGTAGGAGCACAGACCGCCGCTGCAGCCCCTGTGTAACCAACCGCCCTCCTCCCCAAGTTCCATAGCCTCCTCACCCAGACAGCCAAGAACACGGTGGGGGGGCCTCTGGGCACCCAACCACTCCACCTCAGAGGACTGCCCAAGCAACAGAAAGAAACGGTGAGCTGAGCGGGCTCCATGCTTGCCGTGCTGTGGTGTCTGCACGGATAACCCAGGAAAAAAGGCGCAAAATGATTGTTTGCTGTTGCTTTCAGGGAGGGAGGGGCGACTGACGACATGTACCCAAAACCACCCGCGACAATGTTTTTGCCCCATCAGGTATTGGGAGCTCAACCCAGAATTCCAATGGGCGGTGGAGACTGCGGGAACTGTGGGATAGCTACCCACAGTGCAACGCTCCAAAAGTTGACGCTAGCCTCGGTACTGTGGACACAGAATGCGTGGAGGCAGACAATGTTACAGTCCAGAAAAGCACAATATGAACGCAAGGACAGGTGGCGTGTTGAAGATAAAGAGTGGCAGGCTGAAGATGGTAGGTGGTGTCAGCTTGCTGACAGAAGGCAGGAGGCAATGCTGAGGCTACCGGAGGATCTAACTGATATGCTCCGGCGTATGGTTGAGGTGCAGGAAAGGCAGCATGAGCACAGACCGCCGCTACAGCCCCTGTGTAACCAACAGCCCTCCTCCCCGAGTCCCATAGCCTCCTCACCCAGACGTCCAAGAACGTGGTGGGGGGGGCCTCCGTGCACCCCACCACTCCACCCCAGAGGACTGTCCAAGCAACAGAAAGCTGGCATTCAATAAGTGTTAAAGTGCAGTGTGTCCTTGTCCTTCCCTCCACCCCTCCTCCACCACCCATCCCGGGCTACCTTGGCAGTTATCCCCCTATTTGTGTGATGAATTAATAAAGAATGCATGACCTTTAAGCAACAATGACTTTATTGCCTCTGCACGTGGTGATCGAAGGGGGGAGGGGAGGGTGGTTAGCTTACAGGGAAGTAGAGTGAATCAAGGGGCGGGGGTTTTCATCAAGGAGAAGCAAACAGAACTATCATACGGTACCCTGGCCAGTCATGAAACTGGTTTTCAAAGCTTCTCTGATGCACACCGCGCCCTCCTGTGCAGTTCTAACCGCCCTGGTGTCTGGCTGTGCGTAATCAGTGGCCGGGTGATTTGCCTCAACCTCCCACCCCGCCATAAACGTCTCCCCCGTATTCTCGCAGATATTGTGGAGCGCGAAGCAAGCAGTAATAACAATGGGAATATTGGTTTCGCTGAGGTCTAACCGAGTCAGTAAACTGCGCCAGCGTGCTTTTAAATGTCCAAATACACATTCCACCACCATTCTGCATTTGCTCAGCCTATAATTGAACAGCTCCTGGCTACTGTCCAGGCTACCTGTGTATGGCTTCATGAGCCATGGCATTAAGGGGTAGGCTGGGTCCCCAAGAATCACTATAGGCATCTCCACATCCCCAATGGTTATTTTCTGGTCTGGGAAGAAAGTCCCTTGCTGCAGCAGCTGAAACAGGCCAGAGTTCCTGAAGATGCGAGCGTCATGTACCTTTCCCGGCCATCCCACGTTGATGTTGGTGAAATGTCCCTTGTGATCCCCCAGTGCTTGCAACACCATTGAAAAGTAGCCCTTGCGGTTTATATACTCGCTGCCTTGGTGCTCCGGTGCCAAGATAGGGATATGGGTTCCGTCTATCACCTCACCACAGTTCGGGAACCCCATTGCTGCAAAGTTATCCACTATGACCTGCACATTTCCCAGAATCACTATCCTTGGTAGCAGCAGCTCAGTGATTGCGTTGGCTACTTGCATCACAACAGCCCCCATTGTAGATTTTCCCACTCCGAATTGATTCCCAACTGACCGGTAGCAGTCTGGCGTTGCAAGCTTCCACAGGGCTATTGCCACTCGCTTCTCTACTGTGAGGGCTGCTCTCATCCTGGTGTTCTGGTGCTTCAGGGCAGGGGAAAGCAACTCACAAAGTTCCATGAAAGTGGCCTTACGCATGCAAAAGTTTCGCAGCCATTGGTAATCGTCCCAGACCTGCAACACTATGCGATCCCACCAGTCTGTGCTTGTTTCCTGGGCCCAGAATCGGCGTTCCATGGCATGAACCTCCCCATTACCACCATGATGTCCAAATTGGGAGGGGGGGCGTACTTTGAGAGAAGTCTGTGTCCATGCCCTCATCACTGTCCTCACCTACTGTTGCAGGTTCTGCTTCTGGTTCTGCATATAGTGCTGGACAATGCGCGTGGTGTTTAGAACGGCAATAACAGCCACGGTGATCTGAGCAGGCTCCATGATTTCCCTGGTATGGCGTCCGCAGGAGAGCAGAGTGGCAGCGGAAGCGGCGGGTGGATCACAATGGTGCCAGCAATATGGCGCCCGCACAGAAAAAGGGACGAAAGGATTTTTTGCTCCCCTCTCAGTTGCTTTCACGGAGGAAGGGGGGAAGCAAGGGGTAGGCTGGCAGCAGACGGTGTAGTACAAGTGCTAGCTGTCATCGGCTCCTGGCCCCCTCAAGAACTGAACTCCCAACCCCAGGTTTAGCAGATCAATGCTCAAACTGCTGAGCTATCCCTCTGCCAGTGATCCAGGCAGGACTGAATCTCCATTAAACAAAATGTAAAGGACAGACTGAACTGAGTCACTCCCAGTTAATGTCCAGGCACCCCTAACAGACCTCACCGAGGTCTGCCAGGAGCACGCCGGAGCCGTACGGTGACGGTGAGCTGAGCGGGCTCCATGCTTGCCGTGGTATGGCGTCTGCATGGGTAACCCAGGAAAAAAGGCACGAAACGATTGTCTGCCATTGCTTTCATGGAGGGATGGGGGGTGGCTTGACGACATATACCCAGAACCACCAGTGACAATGATTTCTGCCCCATCAGGCTTTGGGATCTCAACCCAGAATTCCAATGGGTGGCGGAGACTGCGGGAACTGTAGGATAGCTTCCCGCAGTGCAACACTCCGAAAGTCGACGCTAGCCTCGATACTGTGGACGCAGTCCGCCGACTTAATGGCCTTAATGGTCTTTAGTGGGGACACACACAATCGATTCTATAAAATCGGTTTCTAAAAAATCGACTTCTATAAATTTGACCTAATTTCATAGTGTAGACATACCCTTAGATAATGTCACACCCCCTGCCCCAGTTTGGAAACCCATCCTGCACCCTCCCATGCCCCGCTGCTGCACCCCTACCTCCCTGCCCCAGCCCTGAGCCCACTGCCGCACTCCAAACCCCTTGGCCTCAGCCCCACCCCATCTGGAGCTCTCATCCCCTCCTGAGCTCCAACCTCCTGCCCCAGCCTGGATCCCCTTCCTGCATCCTGAACCCTTCATTTATAGCCCCACCCCAAGCCTCTGCGCCCCTCCGTCGGACGGGAACTGTGAGTGCCAGCTCGCCCCATTGCAGGGGGAAGCCCAGGAGGAAGCCTGGCAGGGCTGTGTGTTGCCCATGATTGATTTTTTTCTGTGGGTCAGTGGCCCCGATAGAAAAAAGGTTCCCCACCCCTGCTCTGAAGTTTTACATTCTTTTGTTTTTGAGTGCAGTTATGTAACAACAACAAAAAAATCAACATTTGTAAATTGCACTTTCACGATAAAGAGATTGCACGACAGTATTTGCATGAAGTGAATTGAAAAATACGATCTTGTATCTTTTTTACAGTGCAAATATTTGTAATAAAAATTATAATATAAAGTGATCACTACACTTTGTATTCTGAATTGTAATTGAAATCAATATATTTGAAAATGTAGAAAACACCCAAAATATTTAAAATAAATTTCAGTTGGTATTCTGTTATTGTTTAACAGTGTGATTAAAACTGCAATTAATCACGATTAATTTTTGAGTTAACTGTGATTAATTGACAGCCCTAGTTTTTACAGTTTCTAACACCAGTTGTGCAGGAATTTGCTAGAATCAATAAACTGTTCCAACTCGACTCTGGTGGAAATGCCTTCAAAATGCTGGACTGCCTCCAGTCTTTCTTTCGTGCTCTTATATCCAGAGTGTTTTCAGAAAGGATCCCTTTATCTGATAGTAAACTCCATGAAGTCAATTTGGGTGACCCAGCCAGCTGCTTGCCACTGTGTGCTGTTAATTTGGGTGTACTAAGACCTGTCCTCTCGCTGGTCCCGCGCGTGCAACGCCTCAAGATGTCTAGAAAAGAGAATCGGCTGCCACTGGAAGTGGTGCGAGGAGCACCGGGAGCTGGGAATACTGGTGGCGCACATAAAGACCTCGGACCGCACCATCGTCACCCCGACCACCAGAACAATGCTGGAAAGGACCCTGAAAGACGCCATCCGGTGCCACTATGCCAAGAACCTCAAGCGGAAGCCGGACCAGGGCAAGGTGTTTGAGGTGTCCAGGAAGTGGGACGCCAGCAACCACTTTCGGTTCGTCCACTGAGCCTGACTCAACTGCGTTCCCCTCAACGGAGCCGTCTGCTCACGGCAACCAGGACAAGCGCTGCAGGAAGTGCGGCTACGCCAATGAGACCCTGCCCCATGTCCTGTGTGGATGCAAACAGCACTCCGGAGTCTGGCGGCAGCGCCACAACACCATCCAGAACCGGCTGGTAAAAGCCATCCCACCGTCCCTGGGGAAGATCACCGTGGACTCTGCCATCCCCGGGACAGACAGCCGACTGCGACCCAACAACGTCGTGACCGACGCAGAAAAGAAGAAGGTCCTCATGGTAGACGTCACGGTGCCATCTGAAAACAGGTCACCGGCCTAGCACGGAAGGCGTTGAAGTTCACCGCGCTGGCTGACACCCTGAGAGCCCAGGGCTATGAGGTCCAGATAGAGCTTCAGTTCATTTGCAAATTTGACACCATCAACTCAGGATTAAACAAAGATTATGAATGGCTAGCCAACTACAAAAGCAGTTTCTCCTCCCTTGGTGTTCACACCTCAGCTGCTAGAAGAGGGCCTCACCCTCCCTGATTGAGCTAACCTCGTTATCTCTAGTCTAAGTCTTCCCTGCACATTTATATCTGCCCCTGGACATTTCCACTGCTTGCATCCGACAAAGTGGGTATTCACCCACGAAAGCTTATGCTCCACTACGTCTGTTAGTCTATAAGGTGCCACAGGACCCTCTGTTGCTTCTACAGATCCAGACTAACACGGCTACCCCTCTGATACTTGAGGTCCAGATCCACGCCCTAGTCGTGGGAGCCCTGGGCGCATGGGACCCCCACAACGAGCCGGTACTGAAAGCGTGTGGAGTCGGTCGATGGTACGCCCAGCTCATGAGACAGCTCATGGTGTCTGACACCATCAGGTGGTCCAGAGACATCTACACGGAACACATCACAGGACACCGCCAGTACCAGGTCGAGTAACCGAGAGTTTCCAAGACAGTAGCATTGAGCCAGCTTTGTCTGCACTCTCCCTACTCGCCATCCCTCTGAGTAACGCTGATGTGGAAGGAGCGTCCTCTCGGATGAACTGTGTGAAGTCCAAGCGGCGGAACAGGGCAGGTCACTGGACTCTCAGCAGCACGCAGCATGCGGGTTATGCTGTGGGATGGGATATGCTTGACCGGTCGAAGAGGGGAATGTACGGCACTGAGGCAGGAGCGCCAAGGGAGGATGGAGAGCGAGGCTGAGCTTTTTGACTAATGTAAGTAGCCACAACTTTCTTATGTTAATATTTGGAATGTGTACGTTCATGTTGCCTGCGGCAAAAATATACATTTTTTTTAAAGTGGAATTTGTAGAAAGCCTCGCCCTGGGCTCTCTGTGCAAGGTCTGGGCGTGGCTTGGGCGTGCTCTAACGGGGGGGGCTGGGCTCGTTTAGAAAGGCAGTGCCTTTTTTCCTTGTGAGAGCCAGCAATAGTCAGTCGGGAGCCAGCCACGAGAAGGGCAGGAGCGGCTTTGGGGAGCTGGTGAGTCTCAGGCCCGCAGGCAGGGCCCCCACTGAGAACCGGCCTCTGGGCGCCTGGCAGCAACACCCCTCAGCTTGGGCCTCTCCCTCTGCCAGGCAACTCCCAGTCCGGAGAGCTTTGGGGGCAACATCCCCCTCGCCCCACAGCCCGGCGGCGTTAGCCCCCAGCTCCGGAGGGAAAATTGGGTGCCACGGGGCAGGGGTTGCTCTGGCTGCTTGCCAGGTCTGCCTCCTACTGGGCGTGTGTCTGGGCCAATAACATGGGAACCTTTGTAGATGTGGCGGGGGAGCATGGCCCCCAAACCTCCATCCCGGTTCTGGCGCCGGTGGCCCTGACCCTGTTAGCCAAACTTGTGTGTCCTCCCCGAGCTCAGCCCCGCTGCTGCCCAGGGCGCCCGGCAGCCAGGGACTGCCAGCCCGGCTCGGCCAGGGGAAGCGGGGGAGAAGCAGCCGGCCCTTCAGAGAGATCCTGAGCCCCGTGGGCGGCTAGCGGGGAGGAGAGCGGAGCGGGGAGTTGCTGGAGCAGGCGGCCGGTGGGTGAGGTACCTGTCACCGTCACCATGTTGGGTTTTGGGCCGGGGCAGCCCAGCTCCGGCATTTCCCGTAGCAGTTGGCTGAGGGGCAGGGCGGGGCCGGATGGGAGGCCGCGGAAACCCAGAGCAAGGAGTCCAGAGCAGAACCGAGGCAGGGGAGAAAACCCAGAGCCCAGAACGCGGTGGTGTCAGGGAAGGGAGGAAGGGGCTCCCAGGGGCGCTGGCGCTGAGCCTGGGGCAGAGGGGCCAAGGCAGACACGGAGCACCAGGGATGGCTCAAAGCTATTGCATCATGGAATTATAAATTCTAATTCTAGAGGATGAGACAATATATTTATGTAATGTTTATGAAAAGTTTTATAAATGAGTTCCAATAGTTCATGGATTAGGGACCCAATTTTATGGGGTTCCAGGGGCTTCTGTGTAGATTATTTAGGTTAATCTTTCTATCTACCCAATGGGACTCGGTGCTCAGACTAGAAGATACCATCAGAGATGCTTCGTTTTGCAGTTCTCAAACTGTGGATTTGTGTCTCCAGAGATAACACGCTTGTTAACAGCAAAAATGTTTTTAAATAAATAAATAAATAAATACAATAGAGAGGTGAGAAATAACAGACCTCAACCCTATTGTCCCTCTGCAAATTTGTGTACACATAGTCAATCCCTTACCTCTCTCTAAAAGTGCAAAGTTTCAAAAAGTTCAATGAATAGAAGATGGTTGGGGATGGAATAGATCTGGACAAGGAGAAGTCTGGAGATAAATGCGAGAAGGGAGGGACAGGCAGGAGAAACAAAAGTGAAACTGTTTGAGCAGCATATTCCAGCAGCCTTGAGGTCTTTCTGAGTGTAGCCGTCATTGATTTGAGATCTACCATACCATTCTCTCACTAGAAGGGAAAACCTATAATGGCAGCAGGCCATAAAAGAGACCGTTTGGAAGTAAGAACCATTCAAGAAATATGTTTGCTGCTGATGTTTTAAAGAAAGTCACATCAGTGAACTGGTGGAAGTAGGGTGACCAGATGTCCCGATTTTATAGGGACAGACCCGATTTTTGGGTCTTTTTCTTATATAGGCTCCTATTACCCGCCACCCCTGTGCCAATTTTTCACATTTTCCATCCTAGGTGGAAGTCACTTAAGTACTTGGATTCAGAGACTGTTGAAGTAATAATCTCACTTTTAACAGCAGTAGCTTCTTCTGCCGGTGTAGAAAGAAATTGATAAATCATTTGGGACCTGAAAAAGCAGGAAAGCTTGTTTTTCTTTTCCAGATTATGAACAAACAGGAAAATGGAGGTGAAGACGATTGAGTTAGCTGCAGAAGCCAATATTTTAAGTTTCTTATGTTGGCCTGGCTGACGTAGTCAATTTAATTTTTGGATTGTTTTTTTTTAATATTTCATTTAACTATTTTAGTTAAAAACAATTTTAACAAAAACAAATGTGATTTTAAAAAACTTGAATGTTTAACTACATTCAAAAATTCATATGCTTGTTTTGTTAAAATATTATGTTTGCTGTTGAAGAAAAAAAATCCAGAATACTTTTCAATGTCTGTCTGGTGATATTCTCCTCCTAATACAGCCTGGCAAGAAAATCCTCCAAATGTTAATGATTAACCTGTTGAATTGGAGATAGTTCACCTCCCAATGACTTCATAAATATCTGCTTCAATTACCTTTGGTAAATGAAATAACCAAACAATCATTCAGTTTCTGATATAGCTGTAAAAGTCATCTGAAAAGTTTTCAAAATAAATCACTGTTTAAAAATGTATATGTGTACCTTCTAAAAATGAAACCTACATCTATCTCTGAGTTATGAAAAATATGTATTAAGGTTATAACAACCAACAAAAATGCACTTTTATATAGAAATCCATGATTAAATCAAGTCTTCCTGACTAGTGATTTAAATCATGATTTAAATCAAATCCACCCTGGTTTGTTCCTCGGGTCGGTACTTGTAGGCTGGGAGCGAGTCACTCCTGAATTGTCTCTCTGTTCAGCTAAATAGCTGGAGCTACTGGGGTCTCTCGCTGTGACTAGATTGTCAACAGCAGGTCCTGAGAGGAGAAAACAGGAACGTTCCCCACCCGTCCCTGTCCCCTCCTGGCTCTGCCCAGCGGGCAACGCCCCCGACCCTGACGATTTCACTCGAAGGTTGGCCAATCGGGCAGAGAGCCAGTGGGAAACCGGAGCGGCCACTTGGCTTTCTCAAGGGTGATGTATGGCCAGACCCTGTGTCATGCTGCTCTTTGGGGCACGGGAGGTGGGGGGATCTACTGGGCAGGGAGAGAGGCCTGAATATTTACGCTTGCGAGGCGATCGTGCCCCTCACCGTGGAATCTGGCACTGGAATCAAAGGGGAGGTTGCTGCCTACAGAAGGGGGCAGTGGCCGGGGATGTGCGTGAAATGATGGCAGACGCTTGCGCCAGGGATTGATGTGACCCGGTGGTGTGTTCACTGTCTCTGTCCTAGATCCCTCAGCCATGTGCACACTGGCCCCTCAGATCTCCATGGAGGCCCCCGTCTGCCTGATCGAGACCAGCCCCGAGGGGACACTGGCGGTGCGGCCGGAGGCACTACAGGTGCTGGAGGGCATCACCCAGCCTGTGGTGGTGGTGGCCATCGCCGGGCTGTACCGCACGGGCAAGTCCTACCTCATGAACCGCCTGGCCGGGAAGAGCAAAGGTGAGGGGCAGATGGGAGCCCGGCACCGACTCGCAAGACATGCAGGGTACGGTCCCAGGGCCGGGTACGAAAGCAGGAGGGGCCGGGGAGAGAGGAGACCTCGTGTGTGTCTCTTTACCTTGCACTAAGATTTACAAAGAAGGGGAGTGGGGGCTAGTGGTTAAAGTGACCGTGGGAGCCAGGACTCTTGGGTTCTCTCCCCAGCCCCTCAGCCTGGGAAGGGAGTGTATCCTAGTGGTGAGAGCAGGGAACTGGCAGGCTGGGCCCCTAACCTGGGCTCTGGAACTGACTCGGCGTATGAGCCTGAGGTAGTTTTGGTGGCGCTTTCCCTTGCTGTAAGTTGAGGGGTGGGATTTACTTACCTCTCAGAGCTGCCCCCCGTTAGCTCTGCCCTGGTCAGGACCACCCCCGGCACCAGCTTTCCAGTGCCCCCTGTTCTCGCCCCCCAAGCCTTACCCCAGCCAGACTCCTGGCCTTCCTGCCCTCCCCATGCCCCCACCCGCCGCTAATGCCCCCCTTCTGCCTGCAGGGTTCTCGCTGGGCTCCACCATCCAGTCCCACACCAAGGGCATCTGGATGTGGTGCCTGCCCCACCCCCGCCGGGCCGGCCACACCCTGGTGCTGCTGGACACCGAGGGGCTGGGCGACGTGGAGAAGGTGAGAGTGTGTGTGTGTGTGTTGGAGGGGATGGGCCCTGGAGGGGACGGGCCCTGCTTCCTGTGTGTGCGCGCAGAGTGGTGTGACTGACAATTAAAGTCACCAAAGGCTGTCTGGGTTTTTCCCCGAGCTCTCCGCTAGGGTCCCCCCCCCCCTACCGCCCCCCAGTGTCTGGGTGGGACGCTGGGGCGGGCAGGGCTGGACTCAGCCGCGTCTGCGTTTCAGGACAATACGAAGAAAGACGCGTGGATCTTTTCCCTGGCCATTCTCCTCAGCAGCACCCTGGTCTATAACAGCCTGGGCACCATTGATGGCCAAGTCCTGGAGAAGCTGCAGTATCCTTCCCAGGCACAGCAGGAGTAAAACCCGGGCTCCCCGGTACCACAGCCAGGGGATTACGTTTCCCTCTGTGCACGGCCCTCAGGAGGCTGCTGCTGGATCCCTGCTGCAACCCATACGAGGAAAAGCTGAAAGTAGTTCAACCTGCTGAAAAACTAGGAAATGGTGTTAAGGGACATGCCGAGCTGGACAAACATAAGCGCTTGGCAAGAAATATCTCCCCCGCTCCGTGTGTCTCGTCTCTTGGTAAGGCAGGGGGCTAGGAACCGGGACTCCTGCGTTCTATCCCCACCTCTGGGAGGAGAGTGGGATCTAATGTGTTAGAGCCAAGGGGAGAGGGCTGGGAGCTCAGGCAAGTCACTTCCTGTCCTCGTGCCTCAGTTTCCCCATGTATAAAATGGGTTAACGGTTGCCTACTTCCTAGTGGAGGCATGTGGGGGGACGAGGGCCTCGTCAGATGGGCAGGGCTGAGCCCTAGAGAAAGTTGATTCCAAATCAACCTCCCAGGTGGGGTGGGGGTGAGGGCACCAGCATCTCTGGTTCCTTAGCCAGCTTCCAGCTACGTGACGGAGCTGACGAAACATATCAAGGTGAAAGCAGCAGAGGCCGGGGGCGGCCGGGAGGCTGCGACCAGGTTTGTGCAGGTCTTCCCGGACTTCATCTGGGCCGTGCGGGACTTCACGCTGCAGCTGGAGATAGATGGGTGCCCCATCACCGAGGATGAGTACCTGGAGAGAGCCCTGACACTGGATTCAGGTAGGGGCGTCACTAGGGGGCGCTGTGCTGCAGGGAGTAGGGCGGGGACTCTCCCCTGGAGGTCAGGACTGACCCTGTGACAAATGAAGTCTCAGCTCCTCATGGCTGTTAAAGAGCCCAGATTCACAGGGGACGTCTCCCCAGTTTTCTGCCCCTATATCCCAGATTGGGCAACTGCTCCGCTTCTTGTTAGATCCATGGGCCGTGCTCAGCTGGCTCTGGTTCTCTCCTTCCCTTCCCCTCTGGTCGGGTGGTGTTGCCGTCTCACCCCAGAGGTGGCTGCATTGGGGGCTGCGGGAAGTGGGTTCCATCTCTGGGAAGTGCTGCAAAGGGGCTCCGAGGAGAGCGCTAGGGAGGCCCAAGGTCTCCTTCATTCCACGGGTTCCCGGCCCAACCGCAGCTCCCCAGCCATTCGGGGAGAACTGGAACCTAGACTCGCCCGTCTCTTCTTTCTCCAGATGGCAGCGAGAAAGCCACCGAGGCCAAGAAATGCATCCGGAATTTCTTCCCCTCCCGGAAATGCTTCACCTTTGACCGGCCGGCTGGCCGAAGAGCCCTGCCCCGGCTGGAGGAGCTTCAGGAGTATCAGCTGGAGCCTGATTTCCGGGTCGCTGCGCGCAGGTTCTGCAATCACATCTGGGACGAGGCCCGGCCCATGACCATCCTGGAGGGCCACCAGGTCACTGGGACAGGTGAGTCTCCAGAACTCAGTCACGGCTTCTGCTAATGCCGGGCCGCCAGGGAATGTACCCGGGGAATCCTCATCGAGCGGGCGTGTTCCCAGGGGGGTCCCGCAGGGTCTGGGTTCTGCTATTTAACAGCTTTATCAGTGACCTGGAAGAGAACATGGGATCATCACTGATAACGTTGGCAGGTGACACCACTCTTGAGGGAGAGGTAAAGCAACGTGCCCCCGAGCAATCCAGATTGCTTCGTTAGCTGGGCACAAGCAAACAACATGTGGTTTAATACGGCTAATTGTCAATGATCTAGGTACGCAGGTGTCGGCCAGACCTACAGGCTGGGGGGCTCTCTCCGGAGGAGCAAGGACTGTGAAAAAGATTTGGGGGGTTGCGGTGGATAATCGGCTGAACGCAAGCTCCCAGTGCGACAAAAGGGTCTATGCGATCCTGGGGTGCTGCTTTGGGCTCCAGCAGGGGAAGGGGCAAAAAGGGGAGGGCGCAGCCTGGCATGGAAGAGGAGGGAGTCAGCGTCCCACAAGTGCCAGTTCACCAGCAGCATCGCAGCAGGGCAAAACTCAGAGGGAAAATCGCCTCTCTGCTCCTACTTGAGATTCATCCCAGTTGATGCATCCCAGGACGGCCTTAGCTGATTCTCCACCGCAGCCCCCAAATCTGTCCCAGAGCTGCCCTGTCCCAGGAGAGAGTCCCCCATCCCGTCAGTCCAGCCCACATCCTTTGTGCCTGCATCTCCTCTGTGGACTGGCACAGCCGGAGATCCCAGTTGCCCCTGCTCCCCAGCGGGAAGCGCGGGCTCCCTCCAAAACCTGCCTCTTCCCTCTGCAGCCCTGGGGAACCTGGCCCAGACCTACGTGGCCAGCATCAACAGCGGGGTGGTGCCCTGCGTCGAGAACGCGGTGCTGGCCCTGGCGCAGATGGAGAACGCGGCTGCGGTGAAGGAGGCCCTGGCCCGCTACGCGGAGCTGATGGGGCAGCGTGCCAAGCTGCCCACGGAGACCCTCCAGGAGCTGCTGGACCTGCACGCGCAGTGCCAGGGGGAGGCGCTTGCGGTGTTCACGGGACGCGCCTTCAAGAACGACGGGGCCACGTTCCAGGATCAGCTCATGGTACGGTCCTGCAATGGGAGATTGTGGGGCCAGCAATGGCCGCATGTTAACTCCCGAGTACCATCAGTGTCTCATGTGCTCTCCTCTGGCCGTGTCTGTACCCTGCATGTTCACAATAGGTGCACCCCAGTCCCTAAGCCCCCTTCAAGCCATCCCCCAGGAAACCCCAACATGGGCTACTCCCAGAAATCCCAGACCCCTGGCTCCAAAGACGCTGTGTGCCTCAGTTTACCAATTGGTAAGACTCGTTTTTTTGGTCATCATCTTCTCAAAACGGCGGAAGGTTTCACCGGGGATGCTCCCCCTGTTTCAGCCAGTGCCAGCTGGGAGCGTGAGCCTGAGCGTAAGCTGAGAGACATGATTCCTCCAGCACGGTGCCCGCTGGAGGGGCAGGCGAGGGGATTGTGGGGCGCAGGAATTCCCGGCTGCTCTTTGCGTCTGTTGCATTCAGAGGAACAGACGGCCTGTGCGTGTCCGTTTCTTTGTGCATAGAGTGGGGGACTCCAAGAGCAGCCCTGGCTCCTAGCATCAGTGTCTCCTCCCAGTGGGAACAGCCCAGCCAGGCCCATGGACAGCAACAAACCACCTGGGCCAAACAACTCCAGAGAACAGTCCAGGAGTCAGATCCCCAGCTCAGAATCTTCCCAGCACTTCAGATCACATCCCCACCACGTGGGGACTGGGATATGTTGGGGGGGTGGCAGCAGCCCCTCCCCTCAGTGCCTCTGACTTGCGGGGTTCCCCTTTCACCCGCATAGGGGAGGGTAGGTCTCCCATCCCAAGCTGGCCAGGCCCAGCCCTGCTTAGCTTGAGATCCAAAATGGGGCTGAATCAGTATTACAAATTGTGATAGTGCCCCAGTCATGGCCCCGGCCCCATTGTGCCAAGCGCTGAATATGCTGCTTGCTATTTATTAGGTGTATTACAGTAGCACCCAGCAGCCGCAGTGCTGGCCCCGGCCCCCACTGCGCCAGGTGCTGTACATTCTGATTGCTATTTATTAGATGTATTACAGTAGTGACCAGGCACCCCCAGAGGACCCCATTGTGCCAAGCACTGTACATTTAGATTGCTATTAGGTGTATTATGGTAGGACCTGGCACCCCAGTGCTGGCTCCGGCCCCCAGTGTGCCAGGTGCTGCAGAGACACAGAACAAAGAGCCTGCCCCAACCCCAAAGACCTTCCACTCTCCCAATGCAAAATGACCCAGCCCTGGTGTGTCTCACCCCAGGGCAGGATCGTTACCCCTTTTGTACAGATGGGAAAACTGAGGCACGGGGAGGGGAAGGCACCTGCCCATGTCCACTCAGCAGCACAGCCGGGAACAGAACCCAGCATCCTGACCCCCTTAGAACCCATCTGTGCCCACCCCATCCCCCCTGCCTGGAGTGGCCCAGCTCCTGCCCCCCTTTCTGATGTGCCCGTGTCTGCCCCGGCAGGGGGACCTGGCGGCCAGGAGGGAGGAGTTCTGCCGTCAGAACGAGGAGGCGTCCACGGCTCGCTGCAAGGCCGCGCTGGCGGAGGCCTCGAGGGAGCTGGAGGACAAGATCGGTGATGGCAGCTACTCCGTGCCCGGGGGCTACCAGCGCTTCCTGGCCGACCAGAAGGAAATGGAGGAGAGATACCGGCAGGAGCCTGGGAAAGGGATAAAGGTAGGACGGGGCTTGATCCCTCTGATGCTCCCCTTTCTCTGTATCTCTAACACGCCCATCACCGCAGCCTCCAGGCTCCAGAGGTAGCCAGCTCATCTGGGGTGACGGATACGGGCTGGGGTCCTGTTACACTCAGGCATCGTTCACCCCCCCAGATGGGACGTTCCCAGCAGCAGCCCCAGGACACTGAATTCTCTGTCTCCCTACAGAAGATAACACGTGAACAATGTGTCCCCTCAGCCCCAGTTCACGGGGACCCCCTATGGGTGGGGGACAGGGGCCAAGTGCTCCCGCCCCGAGCCAGCCAGTCCCCCCACTGTGGGGCTAGATTAGAGCCAGTGCCCCCTAGAAGGGAGAGGCCCCATGTCCCATTTCCTGCCCCCCTGAGCCAGCCCATCCCCTGCCCTGGATAAAACCCCATGATGGCTGCTCCCACTCCGTTCCCCAGGCAGACAAGGTTCTCGAGGAGTTCCTCACGTCCAAGAAGGCCATGGCAAGACTGATCCTGCGAACAGACAAGGCCCTGACGGAGAAGGAGAAGGAGCTGGCAGGTAGGAACTGGGGGTCTAATGACAACGGCCAGAGCAGAGCCCCCGGCCCCCCCGTGCTCCCCACAGAACACAGGCCCCCGACTCCCTCCTCTGCCCCTTTCCGTGGGTGGGTCGCTGAGGATGAGCGCCGCAGTGCTGTTGAAAGCGGCCAGTGTACCCAAAGAGACAGAGGGGTTCCCCTACGGCTTCTTCACCCCGAGTGGGACAGGAGCCTCTCCTGGCTCTCGGGCTGGAGGTCAAGGCTGGCTCTAGGACCCAGTGCCAGGCTGGTTCTCTGCCCCCCTCATTGCTGGTCTCCCTGATCCCCAGGCCATACCACATGGCTGTCAGCTCCACACCTAACCAGCCCCAAACTCAGGGACCGAGCAGCCCTGCGGCTTCGGGGTCGAGAGAGATGAACGTCCCCATTGGCTTTTGCAGGAGTTTTGTGCCCCCAGCCAGGCTGGGAAATGGCGCCTAGAGGTGCTGGAGCCATTGTCTCCGCAGCCTCAAAGGTCGGACCCCGAGAGGCTCAGGCCAGCGTCCCGGGAGCTCGCCAGCTCCAAAGTGGGTCACACCCGCATATGCGTCCTGCTGCAGAGTCGTGGTGGCCGGGCGCTTTGATCCCCTTTCGCGACCCCTGTCAGGGGGTCCCCTCTGTGTGCCGGGCTCCCTCCAGCCTCTCCCCCTCTCCCCGGCAGAGCAAGCCCAGGCCCTGACAGCCGAGATGCAGCAGAAGCTGGAGATCGAGAAGTGGCGCATCGAGAAGAGGGTGGTGAAGCACCTGAAGCAGCAAAGGGATAATAAACTGAAGGTAACTGGGCTGGGGGGGCTTCACCCACAGAGGTTGGAACGGCTCCGTCTGCCGAGAAGGGGGACAGTGCAGGGTTTGGCTGCCGGCCGGGAGTTTGGAGCTGTCGGTTCTGTTCCCTGCTCTGCCACCGTCTTCCTGGTGCATCACTGCTG
This sequence comes from Macrochelys suwanniensis, assembly GCA_033296515.1. NCBI lineage: Eukaryota > Metazoa > Chordata > Testudines > Chelydridae > Macrochelys > Macrochelys suwanniensis. Next base: position 1,941,539 of record CM065795.1, read on the forward strand.
CAGCCAAACCGACCCAGCCCCCGGCCTGGCCGTGGCCAGGCTGACAGAAAAACACTCCCTCCCTTGTAAAACGTCTGCCCCAGGACTGGCCGCGGGATGCCAGCGTCGGGCGGAGCGGTGCCGCCCGCAGAGGGATAGTCCCTGCTTGTAATTCAATGTCCCTCGACCGGTCCCATGTCCCGGGCTGATACCCAGTGGGGCTCAGCGCTCGCATGAGAACGGGGGCGCCCCAAGCCCCCCCGGTAACGCCGATCGTGACCCATCCCCGTGCCCTCCTCTGCAGGACAATGCGCTGGGGAGGGAGGAGCAGAAGAAGCAGCCTAGACAAGAGGCTGAAGCCCCGAAGGAGAACAACAAACCAGGATGGCTGGAAATGGTCACAGAGACCATCAAACTCGTTAACAGCTTCAAGACAGTGACATCATTGCGCGATATGGCCAGCGGGAAAGATTTACCCTCATTTTTGCCCCTTAATAACACCACCCCCTCCCTCAGGGAGACATTGGCACCGTTGTCTACGATGGCCAGTGGGAAAAATTTACTCCTGTCAGCAGGGGAAGTGGGCGCATGGCTCTCAAGTCAGAAATAAGGTGAGAAACCCCAGTGAGGACACGGCCACGGGCAGATGACCCTGGGGGGCAGAGTGAGGGCAAATGCTTCAGCAGTGTTCCTGAGCATGCTCAGTAGAAGCCAAGCAGTAAATCGGGGCGGGGGGGTCGCTTTTACTTCAGGGGGCTTGGGTGGGATCTCGACTCTTGGACACGGTGATTAAAACGCACGCGCTTGGTTACAGATGCGGGGCGGGTGGGTCATTACGGGACAAAGCCGCAGGGTTAGACTGGGTTAGCTCCTGCTTTCCTGAGCCACAAAATCTCCCATCCTTCCTGCAGGCTGCTAAAGGGGTGAGCTGGACTGGAATGTAGGGCTGGGAGCCAGGACTCCTGGGTTCTACTCCCAGCTCTGGGAGAGGTGTGGGTTCTAATGGGTTAAAAAAGGGGGCTGGGAATCAGGACTCCTGGGTTCTACGCCTGGCTCTTGGAAGGTGTCAGGATTCCCTCCCCACTCTGAACTCTAGGGTACAGTCATGGGGAGCCACATAAAAGACCCCCTAAGCTTATTTCTACCAGCTTAGGTTAAAACTCCCCAAGGTACAAAATCTCCCCTGTACCCTGAGAAAATGTAATCGCTGCCACCACCAAGTGATTTAAACAAAGAACCAGGAAAAAGGACCACTTGGAGTTCCCCTTCCCCCAAAAATATCCCCTCAAGCCCATACACCCCCTTTCCTGGGGAGGCTTGAGAATAATCTCCTAACCAATTGGTTACAAAGTGATCAAAAACCCACCCCCTGGGTCTTAGAACAATGGAAAACAGTCAGGTTCTTAAAAGAAGGATTTTATTAAAGCAAGAAAGGTAAAAATCATCTCTGTAAAATCAGGATGGTAAATAACTTTACAGGGTACTCAATTTCCCAACTCAGAGGGTTCCCCCCTCTGGGCAAAACCTTAAAGATACAGAAAAACAGGAATAACACCTCCTCTAACACAGGGAAAGTTAAAGCTACAGAAAACAGGAATAAACCTCCCTTTTAACACAGAGAAAACTCCACAAGCAAAACAAAACAAAACCTATTTGCAATGCCTGACTAACTTACCTTGTAATATTGGAGGTTTGGTGGAAGCTGGGTTGGAGGAGATTGATTTCTGTCCCGTCCCTCTCTTGGTCCCAAGAGATAACACAGACACCAAACACAGAGCACACACAAAACCTTCCCCCCTCCCAAGATTTGAAAGTATCTTGTCCCCTTATTGGTCCTTGGTCAGGTGCCAGCCAGGTTACCTGTGCTTCTTAACCCTTTATAGGTAAGGCGGACTCTTAACCCATTAGCTGTATGTTTATGACAGAGGGAAAGGTGGAAGTCTAGTGTTTAGAGCAGTGGGGCTGGGAGCCAGGACTCCTGGGTTCTGTCCCTGGCTGAGGGGGTGGGGTCTAGTGGTTAGAGCAGTGGGGGCTCAGAGCCAGGACTCCTGGGTTCTAGCTCCAGTTATGCTCTGTGACTTAGAACAAGTAATTCCACCCCGCTCAGTGTTTGATTCCACATCTGTACAATGGGCTGGGGGCTGGCTGCATGGTGCCGGCTATGGGGATCCACAGAGGGGTCGAGCTCTGGGCATTTCTGAGCCAGCATCTGCCCCCACCACCCGCCACAAAAATCTTACCTAGGAAATGAAACGGGAGATTGGAGCCAGGGCAACTCCACTTCCAGATGTGGCCACAAGGGGGAGCCATTTGCAGACCGTACATTACTGTAAGTCGCCCGCCCTGTCTCTGGAGAGGCGCCAGCGCCCCCTAGAGGTGAAAGGCCTCCTGCCCCATTCCCCACCCCCTTGCCCCTCTCAGTCCCCTATCCTGGGGCCGGATCGGGGCCTGCACCCCCTAGAGGGGAAAGGCCCCATTCCCTGATGCAATTAAAGCCACTTTATTTAAAGCCGAAATTAATTCCTGGATGTTGTTACATCCCGTTAGACTCGGTTCTATTTTACCTTTCCCTTCCCCCACTCGGCCGTTCGGGTCCTTCAGGGTCTCTTCACACGTGAGAATTAAAGAGACAAAAACAACGAGGAGTCCGGTGCCACCTTAAAGACTAACAGATTTATTTGGGCATGAGCTTTCGTGGGTAAAAACCCCACTTGTTCAGAAGCACGGAGTCATCTGAAGGGCTTTAAGGTGCCACCGGACTCCTCGTTGTTTTTGTGGATACAGACTAACAGGGCTACCCCTCTGCTACTTGGTACCAAAGAGACAAAGGAGAATTTAAAATCTGTGTCCTATGCCCCGCACTGCCTTCCCCTGGAGGAAGATTCCCCTTTAATTTATCATGTGGTGTAAAGCAGAAGGGGGCCTCTTTTTAAACCCTGGCTGTTGCTGGAAAGCCACAAGAACGAGCCGGGGTCTGGAAAACACCTTGCGAGAGACGTCGGGGTTTGAGCTCTTTGGCTGACGGGAGCCGTGAATCCAGCAGCCCAGGGCAGAACGGGAGCCGGGGCTGGAAGCTGACGTGAGCCGAATTCAGCGTGGAAGGAAGGTGCGGCTCGTTAACAGAGCGGGGGGGAATCGACCCTCGGCACAAGTTACCGAGGGACACGGAGGAGCCGTTCCATCGAGCCCGGGTGTGTGTGAGCCATCGGCGCTAGCTCAATGACCAGCTAGGGGCTGGATGCTGCAATCGCTGGCCGAGGTGACAGGTCCTGTGTTGGGCACAAGGTCGGACATCTGGCTGGAAGTTCAAGGCATGTGTGTGTGTGTCTGTGTGTGAGAGATCATGCGTGTGTGTGCTGCCCCCTGCTGGAGGAGATGAGCCCTGCTCTGTGTCGGTCTCCCTGGTGTTTCCCCCACTTTCTCTGCTGGAGGTGAAATCTCCGAGCTCCCTCACTGGGTGTGTAACTAAATGAGCCCAACCCGTCCCCGGGGTCCGTGCCAGCTCCCTTCCCTGCCAAGGAGAAATGAATAATTCTCTGCATCACAGGGGTGTCACCAAGTCACGGCTGAGCTCGGGGGCCCGTCGCACTGGGCACTGCCCAGACACAGCCAGGGACAGGCCCTGCCCCGAGCGCTCACAGTCTAACAGGATCATTCTCCCGATTTTACAGAGAGGGAAACTGAGGCAGAGTGAGTGGCTCTCACTTGCCAGTGGGAGATTGGGAGGCTGAGCTGGGGAAGGGAACCAGGCGTCCATGGTTCCTGACCCCGTGTGTGCTTGCTGATCCATCCCGGAGCGGGGGGCAGTTCCAGGAACTGAGGGGACGTAGCCGAGGGTCACTGGCTGGACCTGGCCCTTGTCGATGGGCTGAGAAGGGCCCCAAAGAAGCAGCTTCCAGAAAACCCATGTCACGACTGTTTCCCAAGGGCTTCTGGGAATGGGGGGGGGGCAGCTATGGTGGTGCCCCTCAATCCTGACCCACAGCCCCTGCTAGCCCAGCCCTGGGCTCACCCCACTCCCAGCCCCTCACTCCGCACCCGGAGCCTGCTGGACACCCGGGGCAGGCGGTTCTGGCCAGATCCCAGGGGCTCGGGAAGCCGACTGGAAATCCCTTCGCGGTTGGAAATGTGACTCCCAGCGGACGCAGAGTCCAGGCAGCGGGTAGGACAGGAACATAGTGAGGGTCTGAACGGGGCCGGACGCGTGTCGGGAACAGCTGGGGTTGGCGTCGGAGGGAAGAGAAACTCGACCCGCCGGCCTTGCGCCGTGCGGGTGCCACGCGACAATGTTGTGTCTGAACCTTTCCACGTCGTCGGGGCCAGGCCAGGCGTCCGGGGGCAGAACCCCACTGGTCTGGGTGCAAATCGCGACGCCGGGAAGGGGGGAAATGGGAGATTCGTGGTCCCTGGGCGTCTCGTTAGCAGAGCCACCAGTTTCACCCGGGTCTGTGATTGTCTCTAGAACAAAGAACCAGCACGGGGCAGCCAGGAGTCCCCCCGGCCTAACCGGCCCAGGCTGGCCACCTGCATAATACAGGCCAGAGACCCACGTCCAAGGAACCTGCCCACCCAGCCCATATCTGATGGGCGAGCTAGCACGGGTCACCAAGACCCTAAATGATGGAGGGTCCAATGCCCCCGTTGGAAGCTGTTTCTGATGGTGTTTGTCCTGCTCTCTGGAGTGGCTCACCCCCGGGAGTGCCAACCTCAGGTCAGACACAGGGCATCGCCCCCAAGCCGGTGCTGTGGGCTAGAATTGGATTTCACCAACCCAGTGACAAACGTGAACTCCTGGAGCACTAGAATGTGGAGTCACAGCCAGCCCCCGGGACTCTCCAGTCTGTCTGGCCACCCAGACCAACTGAACATTGTCATCACTGGTCACTGTCACCAAAAGTCACCCCACAGTCCCGTCACTCACCCCAGATCAATTGGGACTCTGACACCGCCGGCAGTTAATTCCAGAGTAAACCGACTGAGGGTTTATTCGCTCAGAAAAGGAAGCGAGAGTCATGGAGAGGTTAAAGCAGGTACCTGCCCAGGTGAGTCACGGTCTGTAATTCCCAACGGCGGGAACCTGCCGGGTTCCCGCACGTCGCTCGGGGCGGCCCAGACTAACACCGGGAATCTCCCTCTTCTCGTCCAGCTATTCCGCCCCATGAGACACCAAACGGGCCAGAGATGCGGGATTGTTCCCCGAACCCAAACCGACAGCTCCCGCTCCCAGAGAACCAGCCACCAGGGTCCCCCCACCCCGGGGGCTCGTGCATTGAGGCCGGAGAGCGAGGAAGCAGTTCACAGCTTGGACCTCGGCCATCACCCGCCTGGTCCCCTGGCTTTGAAATGAGCCCGTAGCAAAGCGAAGACTCACCAGCCTCGGCGCCTCTGCTGGCCGGTGTCTCGCCTGCATCAGGCCCCGGGTCCCTCCCGGACCCCGGTGCCCCGTACCTTGGGCTGGCCTGTTTGCAGGGATTGGCGGAGGCAGGGGGTTCGTCTCGCTGGGCTGGAGGATCTGTACTCGGTGTGACAAAGTTCCTCCTCTACCTCGGTGGGTCCTGCGCTTATTGGCGGATTCTGCTTGCCTCAGAGATCTTCCCCTCTGGTAGAATCCACAGTCCAGGTTAACTCCTCCTGTGTCTGATCAGGAGTTGGGAGGTTTGGGGGGAACCCGGGCCCGCCCTCTACTCCGGGTTCCAGCCCAGGGCCCTGTGGACTGAAGCTGTGTAGAGTGCCTCCTGGAACAACTGCACGACAGCTACAACTCCCTGGGCTACTTCCCCATGGACTCCTCCCAACACCTTCTTTATCCTCACCACAGGATCTTCCAGCAGTACGCCCTCTTACTCTCAGCTCCTAGTGCCTCTTGCTCCCAGCTCCTCACACGCAACCTCCTTCCACAGCTCCTGACATGCGCCCCTCACTGACTCACTGGGAGGCTTTTAACTAGTTTCAGCCAGCCCCTGATTGGCTGCAGGTGTCTCAATCAACCTCCCTGCCTTCTGGAAAGTTCTTAATTGGCCCCAGGTGTCTTGATTAACCTGGAGCAACTGCCATAAGGTATCAGGGATTTGTTTAGCCTGGGGATAACATACTGGTTCCTTACCACTTTCCTGTAGCCCTCTGGCCTTGCCCTGTCACATATGCCCCCCCTCTGCTCAACACCATAGAGTTGGGCAACTTGGGATGCCAGGCAGTGTGCTCTTGACAGACCATCAGCGTTGCCATGATGGCATCCAGTCCTGTGCTGTATGCGGAACTGGAACGGTTGGAGGGATAAGAACCACCTGGTGACCCTTGCATTTTTTTCCCTATTCTGCTGCATCCACTGGAGGGGTGCATGGTCCATCACAAGAGTAAATTGCCGGCCCAAGAGGTAATAACATAGGGTCTCCATAGCCCATTTGACAGCAAGGCATTCTCTCTCAACTACTGCATATTTCTGTTCTCTTGGGAGCAGCTTTCTGCTTAGGTAGAGGATCGGGTGTTCCTCTTCTCCCACCATTTGCGACAGAACCGCCCCCAACCCCACCTCGGAAGCGTCTGTTTGTAAAATAAATTCCTTGTTAAACTCCGGGGCTATGAGTACAGGGTCATTACAAAGGGCCGTCCGAAGGTCTGTGAATGCCCCCTCTGCTGCGTCGGTCCACTTCACCATGTCTGGACCTCGGGCTTTCACCAGGTCCGTTAGGGGACTTGCCCTAGTAGCGAAGTGGGGAATAAAACGTCGGTAGTGGCCTACCACACCTAGGAACGCGCGGACCTGCTTCTTTCGGGTTGGCCGGGGCCAGTTTTGAATCGCCTCTAGCTTATTCATTTGGGGCTTTACTATGCCCCTTCCTACAATATATCCCAGGTACCTAGCCTCTGCTAGCCCTATGGCACATTTAGCGGGATTAGCAGTGAGGCCAGCCCGCCTTAAGGTGCGCAGTACTGCCTCAACTTTCTCCAAGTGGGTTCCCCAGTCTGGCGTATGGATGACGACATCATCTAGGTATGCGGCTGCATAACTAGTATGGGGGCGCAGCAGCTTATCCATGAGGCGCTGGAATGTGGCCAGGGCCCCATGGTAGCCCAAAAGGGAGGACGGTATACTGAAATAGCCCATCCGGAGTGGAGAATGCTGTCTTTTCTTTAGCTTCTTTGGTCAGGGGAATCTGCCAGTACCCTTTTGTCAGATCCAGTGTAGTCAAGAATCGAGCACTACCCAGTCAGTCCACCAGTTCGTCGATGCGTGGTATGGGGTATGCATCGAACTGGGATACTTCATTCAGTCGGCGAAAGTCGTTACAGAATCTCATGGTGCCGTCAGGTTTAGGCACTAGAACGATTGGACTGGACCACTGACTGTAAGATTCTTCAATCACCCCTAATTCTAACATTTTCTTCACTTTGGCCTTGATTTCGTCTCTTTTGGCTGCTGGGATGCGGTAGGGTCTCCTGTGCTTTCTCCAAGTGTTCTCGTACAATAGGTGTAACTTGGGCTATCCGATCCCTCATCTGCAGCACATGCTCAACTATGTTCCTTCCTGGATTTGGCTCCTCTTCTCTTGCTATATCCAATATGCCCTTCGAACGGAGAGAAACCTGTGGAGGCTTGCGGAACCTCCCGGATGGCGAACATGAGGTAAGGTAATAGGGTATCCCAATCTTTCCCATCCCGGCTCACCTTCCGTGGTGGTAGTTTCTCTGGCTGCTCGTGTCCGTCTGCCTACTAGGGCGATCTTCTGGCCCTGGGTCAGGATCCGGGTTCCCAAAGCTTTTGCAGCCTTCCTCTCCCTTTTTGTCTTCCGGGTCTTTTGGGGGACTGAGAACAGATCCTGAGAAATCTCAGCGAACATCGGGGGTTGACATTCCCCCGGTGACAAGTCACTGCCCTCAGGGTCCCCACCTCCCTCCAACCTCTCCGGGGGGAGTAAATGATCAAACCCTGGATAGTCCCTCCCAATGACTACACGATACGGGAGTTTAGGAACTACACCCACTGTCACCTCAATGGGGTTCCCTTGAACCTCTATCTCCACCTGGATGGTGGGGTAATTGCTTACGGCCCCATGCACACACGTCACTGCTACGCGTTTGGCTTGTAGCAGCTGGCTACTTTTTACCAGCTTACCCGATATTAGGGTGATTGCACTCCCGGAGTCCACAAGTGCTATAGTCTCTACTCCATTTATCTTCACCGGTCTAGTGTAGTTATGCGGGGCTAATGCTATGCCCGCAAGGTGGATAAGGGAGCATGGGACCTCCCAATCCCCCAAGTTACATTACATAGGCTCCTCGGTGCTGGGACACTGTGCTGCTATGTGTCCCCACTCACCACATGCATAACATCTATATGGAACCCTAGGTGTTCCCCGGTCTCGTGGTTTGGGAAGTCTAACATCACAATCTTCTTCCCCCTCAGTGCGCCGACTCTTTATGGCCTCTGGTGTGCCTTCAGCCCCTCTCTTTTTCCACCTGGGCCCTCCTGGTGGCCCAGTCACTCGAAATCTGGGGCTTGGTGCTGCTAGTTTAACCCTGGGTTCCGCTTCCTTAACTGGTCGGGTCAGTTCCCTCGCCATCCTTCGCCTCTCTACCAGTGCAACAATCTCATCATAGGTGGAGGGTTCGTTCTGGCTTACCCATGTGCGAAGGTCTGGCGGTAGTCCCCTCATGTATCGGTCGATGACCAGAACCTCTAGTATCTCTTCTGGACTCCAGGACTCAGTTTGCAACCACTTTCGTGCGAGATGGATGAGGTCATACAATTGGGATCGCGGGGTTTTGTCTTCCTGGTACCTCCACTCATGATACCGCTGGGCCCGCACTGCGGTCGTTACCCCAGATCTGGCCAGGATCTCTGCTTTCAGCTGGGGGTAGTCTGCTGCAGCCTCTTCAGGCAGATCATAGTAGGCCTTCTGGGCCTCCCTGCACAGGAATGGGACAAGGATGCCAGACCACTGATCTCGAGGCCAGGCCTCCCGTAGGGCTGTCCTCTCAAAGGCCAGGAGATATGCCTCTATGTCATCGTTCCCTGTAATTTTCTGTAGGCAATTGCTGGCCCGTATCTTCCGCGTCCCATCATGGCCATGGTTCATCTCCGTAAGGGCCTTCACTTGGTTTACTAATTCCCGCAACATAGTACCGTCTTGAGCGGCCTGGTCCATCAACAGGCGATTGGTCTCCTGCTGCAGCCGCACTGCCTCCTGTTGGGCAGCTGCCTGGACACGGGTAGCTTCCTGCTGGGCAGCCGTGGCTTGTATCAGTGCCCGTACTACCTCTTCCATTGTGGTGAAAAAAAATAAAATAAAATAAACCCGCTCCCTTTTTAAAAAAAAAATAAACACCTTCCTTCTTCCGCCGCGCTGTGCACACCAAATCCCGCTCCTGACACCAGTCGTGACAAAGTTCCTCCTCTACCTCGGTGGGTCCTGCGCTTATTGGCGGATTCTGCTTGCCTCAGAGATCTTCCCCTCTCGTAGAACCCACAGTCCAGGTTAACTCCTCCTGTGTCTGATCAGGAGTTGGGAGTTTTGGGGGGAACCCGGGCCCGCCCTCTACTCCGGGTTCCAGCCCAGGGCCCTGTGGATTGCAGCTGTTTAGAGTGCCTCCTGGAACAACTGCACGACAGCTACAACTCCCTGGGCTACTTCCCCATGGACTCCTCCCAACACCTTCTTTATCCTCACCCCAGGATCTTCCAGCAGTACGCCCTCTCACTCTCAGCTCCTAGTGCCTCTTGCTCCCAGCTCCTCACACGCAACCTCCTTCCACAGCTCCTGACATGCGCCCCTCACTGACTCACTGGGAGGCTTTTAACTAGTTTCAGCCAGCCCCTGATTGGCTGCAGGTGTCTCAATTAACCTCCCTGCCTTCTGGAAAGTTCTTAATTGGCCCCAGGTGTCTTGATTAACCTGGAGCAACTGCCATAAGGTATCAGGGATTTGTTTAGCCTGGGGCTAACATACTGGTTCCTTACCACTTTCCTATAGCCCTCTGGCCTTGCCCCGTCACACCAGCTACGTCCAGACAAGCCGTGTAAACAAATTCCTGGCTGCCAAGTCAGGGGCAGGACCTGGGCCAGGTACTTATGGGGCGGGGCGGGGGGGATGAACCTGAGCCATGGGGGCGCTTTTCATTGAAGGGACAGTCTCTGTGTCTGTGCAGCGTCCCACGTGACGGGGCCCTGATCTCACCTGGGGCCAGGACTGTCTCTTGTTGTGTCTGGGCAGCGCCCGGCGCGACGGGGCCCTGATCTCAGCTGTGACTCGCAGACGCTTCTATATTGCACAAAATGAGTCATTTCTCCTTGGCAGGGCAGGGCACTGGCAAAGACCCTGGCACGGTATCGTCTCACTTATTAACACACTTTGTGAGGGATCTTAGAGATCGCACCTGCTGTACAGAGAGGGAATCTCTCTCTCTCTCCTTCTCTCCCAGGACAGCAAATTCCTGCTTCGAGTCTCCCCCTTGCGCTGAGCTGAGCACCGAAAACTCCCCCTTCCCGCCTTAAACAATCCCCAAGGCGACCCATGAAAGGACGGCTCCGCGCGGCTGCCGACACACACAATTTCCTGCGTCACCAGAGATCCCTTTAATAGGCACTTGTGAATTTTTTTATAGAAAAAGGATCTGTTTGGGGTTTTTTTTTGCAAAAAAGGCTCTATAAATACATTAGGCATTAAATACGCCCCCGTCCCTCCCTGCCCTGCTAAACGGCTCTCTCTGCTTCCATAAGTTAAATCGTCGTCTCGCTATTTACAGCATATATATTAAAATCATTAGAATAATCCTTTCCCCCGCCCGGCAATGCAGCATGGAAAAAGCCTTTATAAAGTGCCCCTGCGTTCGTTTGCTCTGCAGCACCAATCTGAGGTAGGTGAGTGTTATCTTCCCGGTTTTACAGACGGGGAAACTGAGGCACAGATACGGTGGTTTTGTGTGTGTGTGTCTGTGTCTGCGTGTGCTTCGGGTTTTTTTGCCAGAAGCTGGTCAGAAGAGCTGACAATGGAACCCAGGAGTCCTGGCTCCCAGCCCCCTCTGCTCTAACCACTAGACCCCACTCCCCTCCCAGAGCTAGGGGGAGAACCCAGGAGTCCTGGCTCCCAGCCCCCACCCCCGCTGTAACCACTAGACCCCACTATCCTCCCAGCACTGGGGGTAGAACCCAGGCGTCATGGCTTCCAGGCCCGTCTTCCCTTCCATAGCACGTTGGCCCGTGCGCTTTGCCTGTGCAGACGGTCCCGTAGGACACCGAGTCTCAACTGGTTCAGCCCCATGGCCATGGGGCCCCACCCCCTGCACAAGAAGAGGGGGCTGTTAACCCTTAAGACGCCAGCTGGGCAGGGGGAATGGGGGCAGGACATCCCCGACATCCAGCCGTTTGCAGCCTGGCTCGTTGCGTGGCCACCAGGTGGCGCTGTTTGTACTGCTGTGATGAGTTCCACCCAGTCTCAGCCTGAGAGCGTGGTGGAGCTCACTGCGGGGGAAGGGATTGGCGGGGGGCAGGAGGGAGAGGGGCTGGGCGCTCTCCCCTCTCCCTGCCCTGCCCCTAAGCCTTGGCAGCCCGGTGGGTGAGGCGCCGCAGCCGGTCGGGGTTGGATCTCTTCGCCGGCGAGGGCTTTGCTCCGACGCTGACGTAGTAGAAGGTGAGGGGCTGGTAGGTGGGGATGTAGCTGACCAGACGCTGGGTGGTGCAGGGGACCCACATGGGGGCCGGGACGTAGAACAACTCAGCGGCCTGTGGGGAGAGAAAAGAGACCTTAGCAGGAGTCCGAAATTTCCAGAGACTCCTCGCCCGGCACTGAGATGCAGCCACCTCTGGGGTGGTGGGCGGGGGCTGGTTATACAGGGAGCCCTCACCTGGTGCTGAGATGCAGCCAGAGCATCTGCTATGACCTGTCCCCAGGGCACGGGGCACGGCTCGGGGGGATGGGGCAGGGGCACGGCTCGGGGGGATGGGATATGGGGCCTTTTTCTAGGGGGCACTAGCTCTGATCCAGCCCCAAGGGGGTGGACTGGCCGGCTTGTGGGGGGCCGGGCTCCAGGCCCCTCTGGCTCATCCCTTCAGCAGCCCTGTGCCTGTGTTGAGTTTGCTGGGTCTCAGCCCCGTTCTCAGCAGGGACAGGGACCCCTCCCCCCATACACTCCTCAGGCACCAAACGGGCCATGGGGACCCAACCCCCCCAATTCACACATCACCTGTTTGCTGGGCTCCCGCAGGGCTGGTCTGCTCGGGGCCGGTACCGGTGCCGGGGGGGGCCGGGCTGATCCCTCGTCCTCCGAGGAGCTCTCCGACGGCGACGCCGAGTGATAGTCCGACGTCTCGGGCTCCGGGGTCCCTTTGCCGCCGCCCCCTTCCGGGGGGCTCACCGTGAAGTACTGGCTGTTCTCCCCAAGTCTGGGGGGGGCGGGGGTCAGGTGCACCCGGGGTAGGGGGGAGGGGATAAGATGCTTTAGAAATTGGGACCACGGCCCCATTAGCCCACAATGGGTCTTGTGCCCCGCCTCCCCCGAGCCAGCCAGCCCCCCACCCTGGGGCTGGAGCAGCGCCTGCTCCCCCTAGAGCAGGAGTGGGCAAACTACGGCCCGCGGGCCACATCCGGCCCACGGGCCCCTCCTTCCCGGCCCGTGAAGCTACATCCGGCCCCTCCCCTGCTGTTCCCCTCTCCCCCGCAGTCTCAGCGGGGGGGTTGGATAGAGGGCAGGGGAGTTCGGGGTGGTAGTCAGGGGGCGGGGGTGTGGATAGGGGTCAGGGCGGGGAAAAGGGGGGATTGAATGAGGGCAGAGGTCCCAGGGGGGCAGTCAGGAATGAGGAGGGGTTGGATGGGGCAGCAGGAGCAGGTGTTCCAGGGGCGGTCAGGAGTCAGGGAGCGGGGGTGTGTGGATGGGGCAGGGGTCCCGGGGGGGCCATCAGGGAACAGGGGGATTGGATGGGGCAGGAGTCCTGGAGCGGGGAGGACGGATAGGAGGCAGGGGCCGGGCCACCAGCCCCTCCCCTAACCGGCCCTCCATGCAATTTCTGAAACCCGATGCGACCCTCAGGCCAAAAAGTTTGCCCACTCCTGCCCTAGAGGGGTAGGGGGCAGGGTTTAGTGCCCGGTGGGAGCACAGTGAGCCCCACGTACACGAAGGGGGTCCCTGCGGAGGAGAGAACCCAGGAGTCCTGGTGCAGCTGGCCGCGCCGTAGGCCGATTCTCCAGGCGCTGCAGCGGTAGTAGGGCTTTTATCCCCAGGGGCGCGGGGAGCTGGGGAGGGGGCTGCCCCCAGCCAGCAGAGGGCGGGGGCGGGGGGGGCAGCTCACCTGCAGCAGACCTCCCCCGGGTCGATCCAGAGCGAGAGCTCCCGAGGCAGGGCCAGCTCCGCGTAGTCCAGCCCGCAGGCCGCGCAGGCCCGGAGCAGCGACTCGTCCACCCGCTGCCTCCGGTTGATGCGGATACACCTGTGGGAGAGGCCGGGGGGGGGGGGGGGTCAGAGCACCAGGGGCTCTGCGGGACCCCCCCAGCCGGCGACCGCCCTGCCAAGCACCCTGCAAAAGAGCTCCCCTCCCCCCCTCAGCCACCCGCGCGGCGACCCCCGGCCGCGGCCTCCCCATGGCAGCCTCCGGGGCAGAGTTACCAACCCGCCCGGCAAACGGCCCCGCGCCGGGCGAGGCCAGACTGCCCTGATCCCCGCGCCACCCCCCCGCTCCGCGCCCGGGCCCCGCACCTGTAGGCCTGCCCCTTGGCAGGGGCCTCGGGGTACCAGTGCCGGCGGTACCGCTCCCGCAGGACGGCGGCCAGGTGCTCCCCGAACTGCGCCACGCGCCCCTCGTCCAGCCGGCCGTGCCGGTTCGCCAGGCGTGACAGGAACCGGGCGCCCGTCTCCACCTCCTCTCTCATGGCCGGGGCAGGGCTCGTCCTGTCGGGGGGGGGACGGGACCCCGGTGAGCCGCTGCGGGGGTCGAAGCCAGGCCGAGCAGGGGGGGCTGGGTAATGGAGCTCGGGAGGGTTGAGGGGCTGGATCCCAGGGGAGCTCTGAGCAGCGAGGGGTTAAAGCCGCTCCAAGGGGCAGGGGTGCCCCTTGGTGCCCGAGCCGGGAGGGGGTGGGGGTTTGTGGGGCTGACGCAAGCCGGTGACATCACCGCGAGTCAGGAAACCACGGCAGGATTGCAGCCCCGTTGCATCATCAACGGTCTGCTCAGCTGGGCTCAGTGCCACGGCCTGCCTGGCACTCTGCCCCCCCATCGGATCCCCCGCCATGGGCCCATCAACCTGGCACCCTGCCCCCCATCGGATCCCCCCCCCCCATGGGCCCATCACCCTGGTATCCTGCCCCCCATGGTCCCATCACCCTGGCACCCTGCCCCCCCATCGGATCCCCCCCCATGGTCCCATCACCCTGGTATCCTGCCCCCCATCGGATCTCCATGGGCCCATCACCCTGGTATCCTGCCCCCCATCAGATCCCTTCCATGGGCCCATCACTCCAGTATCACTTCTCCCCTCCCTGGGTGGACCTGGCCCATTTCCTGGCACAGCCTGTCTCCGCTGGTGTCCCCACCCACAACCAGCCCAGAGGTGTTGCAAGGGGGTTACAACACAACCGCCTGCTCCGGAAATCCAGGGGCGACAGGCGGGGGAGAGACACTTGCAGACAGACACCTCCCCACACACCCGTCAGACAGAGACACAGGCAGAGAGGGCAGAGTCAGGGTAAGAGACACCCCCAGGGAAACAAACAGACACACACGGGCAGTCTCCAACACACACACGAAAAGACACCCGCAGAGAAATACACACAGGTGCACAAAGACACACACACAGTGTCAAGGAAAGAGACACCCACAGAGAAACATAGAGACAAACACAGGCGGGCAGTCCCCAACACACACACACACACACACACACACACACACACACACACACACGCGCGCAAATAGGGAAAGACACCCCCAAAGAAGCACACACACACACATGACACAGACACACATGCACAGTCAGGCAGCCCCCAATATATAGACAGAAAGAGGGAAAGACACCCCTGGAGAACAGGCGCTCACAGGCACAGGTGCGAAGTCAGGAGACGAGACACCCCCGGCCAAGTACGGACGCGGGGCCGGCGGCCTCCAGCCTCCACTGGCCACGGCTGCCCCAGTGGGACCGACCCAGGGCCAGCCGTAGTTCGGCTAAACACGACCAGTGCGGCCGCCTTGAGCACCACGTTGGTTAACGGGACGCCCTGCGGCCGGCCGATTGTCTAGAGACAAGGCCACAGAGACACAGCCGGGAAGCCACCCCTTGGTGTGGGAGTGCGGCTCTGACTAGGCCCGAGGCGTTAATTAGCCGGAGTTAACTGGCAATCATTTATCTCCGGGGAGAGGGGACATGTACCCGTCACTCGCACACCGTTTCTCTCTCACACCAGCGGGCGTACAGCTATGCCAACACCCGATCGCAGATACAGGCTCATCGATACACATCGCCACCCAGAGACACACCCTCACAAAGATATAGGCACTCAGAGATGCAAGACGCACAACCGGAGAAACACACACACACAATAGCACCCAGAGACACACACACATCACCAAACTACAGCCAGACAGATGCACAATTGCACCCAGACACACACACAAAGATGCAGTCATGCAGATACAGTCACGCTCAGGGACACACAGTCACAAAGATACAGCCATACAAATAAGCAGTCACACACTCACACAACCACAAGGATACAGTCATACAGATACACAGTCACATGCAGAGACACACACAGCCACAAGGATACAGCCACACAGCTACACAATCATACATAGAGACACAGCCAGCTACAAGGGTACAGCCGTACAGATACACAATCACATATAGCCACAAGGATACAGCCACACAGCTGCACGGTCTCACAGAGTTACCCAGAGCCACCCCCCCACAATCTCACACAACCCCCCCCACACACACTCTGCTCCTGCTCTCAGTTGTGGGACTTTCAGGAAAACTTCCCAGGGAGGGGAATCCTGGACCCAGCCCTGGGGAACCCCCTTCCTGCTCCCCCCCCAATCCCAGACACTCCCCCCCCAGGTCCCAGGGCTCCCTCAGGGGTGGGGGAAATCCCAGGCTGGTCTCCACGGTGGGTGACCGGGGCGGGGGGGGCGGGGGGGGGGGGCTGTCACCCTCTGTCCCCCAAACAACAGCTGGGTGGGGGATGGGAAGGGAGGGCACATTCCTCCATCTCCCCCCACGGCTCCCCCCCCTTCGATCTCCCTCGGCACATGGGGAGTTGGCAGATACCGGCCCGGACGCCTGAGTCCTATAGGTCACATGCCCCAATCCCATCCCCGCCCCCCAGGCAGGGGTCTGCCTCCCGCTCTCACGTCACTGCCTCTTTCCTCACACCAGGATGTTTGGAAACATTTCCTGGCGTCCGGGAAATCCCATTATTCCCGCCCCCCCCCCACCCGCTTCTCTCCCCCCCCCGGCACCCCATAGCCAGTCCCCGCACCCCTTCCTCTCCCCCGACAACCTCTCCCCCTCCCCTGCACCCCCAAACCCATCCCCCCACCTCCCCCCCAGCCCCTCCTATGCTCCCCGGCACCCCCAAACCCATCCCCCCACCCCCTCCTCCCCCCAGCCCCTCCTATGCTCCCCGGCACCCCCAAACCCATCCCCCCAGCCCCTCCTCCCCCCAGCCCCTCCTATGCTCCCCGGCACCCCCAAACCCATCCCCCCACCCCCTCCTCCCCCCAGCCCCTCCTATGCTCCCCGGCACCCCCAAACCCATCCCCCCACCCCCTCCTCCCCCCAGCCCCTCCTATGCTCCCCGGCACCCCCAAACCCATCCCCCCAGCCCCTCCTATGCTCCCCGGCACCCCCAAACCCATCCCCCCAGCCCCTCCTCCCCCCCAGCCCCTCCTATGCTCCCCGGCACCCCCAAACCCATCCCCCCAGCCCCTCCTCCCCCCAGCCCCTCCTATGCTCCCCGGCACCCCCAAACCCATCCCCCCAGCCCCTCCTCCCCCCAGCCCCTCCTATGCTCCCCGGCACCCCCAAACCCATCCCCCCAGCCCCTCCTCCCCCCCAGCCCCTCCTATGCTCCCCGGCACCCCCAAACCCATCCCCCCACCTCCCCCCCAGCCCCTCCTATGCTCCCCGGCACCCCCAAACCCATCCCCCCAGCCCCTCCTATGCTCCCCGGCACCCCCAAACCCATCCCCCCACCCCCTCCTCCCCCCAGCCCCTCCTATGCTCCCCGGCACCCCCAAACCCATCCCCCCAGCCCCTCCTCCCCCCCAGCCCCTCCTATGCTCCCCGGCACCCCCAAACCCTCCTCCCCCCATAGCTTCCCGGTTCCGCCACCCGACGAGGAAGTTGCAGACGCCGGAGCGGGGGAGACACAAACGGGGGGAGAAAACGAAAGAAAAAGCTGCCGGAGGCTCGGGGGGGGGGTCCCCGTGTCTTACCCCCACCGGGGGGGCCTTGCTGGGCTTTCGGCCCCAGACCCCAACGGCAGAGCCCCCGGCCGGAGCGAAGGGGCTGATCAGACCCCCCCACAGCTGAGCCCGGCCCCCCAAACTCTGCCGGGGCCCTGGCGTGGGGCTCCCCCAAACCCAGTGACCCCCCCAACTCCCCACCCAGACAAGGGCTCTGTCCCCTTCTCCAGCCCCCCCGCGATCTTCCCCCGCCTTCTCCAGCCCCTCCCCCGAAATCCCCCCATTCCCCGCGCTCTCCCCTCCCCCGAGACCCCCCCGCGCCGCGGGCCCGGACGCACCGTGCGCTCTCGCCGCCTGGCCACGCGGTTCTGTTTGCTCCGGGCCTGGCTCGGAGGGGAGGGGAGGGGGATTCCCCGCCTCGCCTCGCGTCACTGACCATATAAGGAGATCCTGGGCCCGTGGGAACTTCCAGGCTGCGGGGACAGCCCGGCCCCCGCCCCTCCCCTCCCGGGGCACTAGGGGGCGGCAGCGAGTCCAGAGGGGCGGGGGAGCAAAAGGGGAGGGGCGAGTGGGGACAGGGCGCAGAGGGAGGGGAGGGGTGCAGGGGGACCAAGAGACTCCCCGAACTTCCCCCTCCCCCCGCTCCAGGGGGATCCCTCTTCACCCCAGGGTGCTGCCCCAGTGTCAACAGAATCACAGAAATGTCCAGCGGCCTTGGGGCATCGGCCCAGCCCTGACCGCCAGGGGAGACCCCCCCACCCTGCCCCCCAGTACCACCCTGGGGCATCGGGCCCAGCCCTGACCGCCAGGGGAGACCCCCCCACCCTGCCCCCCAGTACCACCCTGGGGCATCGGGCCCAGCCCTGACCGCCAGGGGAGACCCCCCCACCCTGCCCCCCAGTACCACCCTGGGGCATCGGGCCCAGCCCTGACCGCCAGGGGAGACCCCCCCACCCTGCCCCCCAGTACCACCCTGGGGCATCGGCCCAGCCCTGACCGCCAGGGGAGACCCCCCCACCCTGCCCCCCAGTACCACCCTGGGGCATCGGGCCCAGCCCTGACCGCCAGGGGAGACCCCCCCACCCTGCCCCCCAGTACCACCCTGGGGCATCGGGCCCAGCCCTGACCGCCAGGGGAGACCCCCCCACCCTGCCCCCCAGTACCACCCTGGGGCATCGGGCCCAGCCCTGACCGCCAGGGGAGACCCCCCCACCCTGCCCCCCAGTACCACCCTGGGGCATCGGCCCAGCCCTGACCGCCAGGGGAGACCCCCCCACCCTGCCCCCCAGTACCACCCTGGGGCATCGGGCCCAGCCCTGACCGCCAGGGGAGACCCCCCACCCTGCCCCCCAGTACCACCCTGGGGCATTGGGCCAGCCCTGACCGCCAGGGGAGACCCCCCCACCCTGCCCCCCAGTACCACCCTGGGGCATCGGGGCCAGCCCTGACCGCCAGGGGAGACCCCCCCACCCTGCCCCCCAGTACCACCCTGGGGCATTGGCCCAGCCCTGACCGCCAGGGGAGACCCCCCCACCCTGCCCCCCAGTACCACCCTGGGGCATTGGGCCCAGCCCTGACCGCCAGGGGAGACCCCCCCACCCTGCCCCCCAGTACCACCCTGGGGCATCGGGCCCAGCCCTGACCGCCAGGGGAGACCCCCCCACCCTGCCCCCCAGTACCACCCTGGGGCATCGGGCCCAGCCCTGACCGCCAGGGGAGACCCCCCCACCCTGCCCCCCAGTACCACCCTGGGGCATCGGGCCCAGCCCTGACCGCCAGGGGAGACCCCCCCACCCTGCCCCCCAGTACCACCCTGGGGCATCGGCCCAGCCCTGACCGCCAGGGGAGACCCCCCCACCCTGCCCCCCAGTACCACCCTGGGGCATCGGGCCCAGCCCTGACCGCCAGGGGAGACCCCCCCACCCTGCCCCCCAGTACCACCCTGGGGCATTGGGCCAGCCCTGACCGCCAGGGGAGACCCCCCCACCCTGCCCCCCCAGTACCACCCTGGGCATCGGGGCCAGCCCTGACCGCCAGGGGAGACCCCCCCACCCTGCCCCCCAGTACCACCCTGGGGCATTGGCCCAGCCCTGACCGCCAGGGGAGACCCCCCCACCCTGCCCCCCAGTACCACCCTGGGGCATTGGGCCCAGCCCTGACCGCCAGGGGAGACCCCCCCCACCCTGCCCCCCAGTACCACCCTGGGGCATCGGGCCCAGCCCTGACCGCCAGGGGAGACCCCCCCACCCTGCCCCCCAGTACCACCCTGGGGCATCGGGCCCAGCCCTGACCGCCAGGGGAGACCCCCCCACCCTGCCCCCCAGTACCACCCTGGGGCATCGGGCCCAGCCCTGACCGCCAGGGGAGACCCCCCCACCCTGCCCCCCAGTACCACCCTGGGCATTGGCCCAGCCCTGACCGCCAGGGGAGACCCCCCCACCCTGCCCCCCAGTACCACCCTGGGGCATCGGGCCCAGCCCTGACCGCCAGGGGAGACCCCCCCACCCTGCCCCCCAGTACCACCCTGGGGCATCGGCCCAGCCCTGACCGCCAGGGGAGACCCCCCCACCCTGCCCCCCAGTACCACCCTGGGGCATCGGCCCAGCCCTGACCGCCAGGGGAGACCCCCCCACCCTGCCCCCCAGTACCACCCTGGGGCATTGGGCCAGCCCTGACCGCCAGGGGAGACCCCCCCACCCTGCCCCCCAGTACCACCCTGGGGCATCGGGGCCAGCCCTGACCGCCAGGGGAGACCCCCCCACCCTGCCCCCCAGTACCACCCTGGGGCATTGGCCCAGCCCTGACCGCCAGGGGAGACCCCCCCACCCTGCCCCCCCAGTACCACCCTGGGGCATTGGGCCCAGCCCTGACCGCCAGGGGAGACCCCCCCACCCTGCCCCCCAGTACCACCCTGGGGCATCGGGCCCAGCCCTGACCGCCAGGGGAGACCCCCCCACCCTGCCCCCCAGTACCACCCTGGGGCATCGGGCCCAGCCCTGACCGCCAGGGGAGACCCCCCCACCCTGCCCCCCAGTACCACCCTGGGGCATCGGGCCCAGCCCTGACCGCCAGGGGAGACCCCCCCACCCTGCCCCCCAGTACCACCCTGGGGCATCGGGCCCAGCCCTGACCGCCAGGGGAGACCCCCCCCACCCTGCCCCCCAGTACCACCCTGGGGCATTGGGCCAGCCCTGACCGCCAGGGGAGACCCCCCCACCCTGCCCCCCAGTACCACCCTGGGGCATTGGGCCAGCCCTGAACCCCCCCGGAAAACCCCCTTTTGCGGCCCGGACAGAGACTCCCGGCTCCGGTTGGAATTTGGGTTTATTCTGATCAGAGAATGGACGGTGCCGGTCCCGGGGCACCGAAGCAGCAGCGAGTCCGGGGCCCAGGCCGGGTGCCTCAGGGCCGGCCCTTGGCCCAGTGACAGACGCCCCTGTGGGGAGAGAGAGAGGGGAGGAAGCCAGAGCAGAGGCAGGACAAGCCAGAAGGGCAGTGGGGGGCTCAAGGGCTGGGCAGGGTTCCCCCCCCCCTCAGGGTGGGGAGTTCAGGGCCACAAAGGGCTTGGTGGGTGGAGGAAGGGAAAGTGGGGACCTGGGGAACTCCCTGCAGCTGGATCCCAGGCTGGGTGGGCGGGTTCATGGGTCAGGTCTGGTGGGGGCAGAGTCCCAGGCTGGATGGTCAGGCCCGGCAGTGGTGGGGGAGCTCCCCGGGCCGGAGGGGCCCAGGGCACTGATCCCGAGGGGGCCCAGCAAGCTCACCCCAGCAGCAGGGTGCCCAGCAGGGCACTCAGCGCCAGCCCCACCATCAGAGCCCCACCATCAGCAGCACCACGTTACTCTTGTGCAGCGAGTCGGGCTCGGCCAGCAGCTCCGAGAGCCCGGGGAGCCGGCCCTCGGCCCCGCCGGCCCCCTGCCCTGCTGGGGACCGCAGGATGGCGCGGAACATGTCCTGCAGCTCCGTCTCTGCCCCCTGGCTGCTGGCAGTCACTGCGGGGAGACAGAACCCAGGAGTCCTGGCTCCCAGCCCCACTCCCCACTGCTCTAACCACCAGACCCCACTCCCCTCCCAGAGCTGGGGGGAGAACCCAGGAGTCCTGGCTCCCAGCCTCCCCTGCTCTAACCACCAGACCCCACTCCCCTCCCAGAGCTGGGGGGAGAACCCAGGAGTCCTGGCTCCCAGCCTCCCCTGCTCTAACCACCAGACCCCACTCCCCTCCCAGAGCCAGGGATAGAACCCAGGAGTCCTGGCTCCCAGCCTCCCCTGCTCTAACCACCAGACCCCACTCCCCTCCCAGAGCTGGGGGGAGAACCCAGGAGTCCTGGCTCCCAGCCCCCCCTGCTCTAACCACCAGACCCCACTCCCCTCCCAGAGCTGGGGGGAGAACCCAGGAGTCCTGGCTCCCAGCCCCCCCTGCTCTAACCACCAGACCCCACTCCCCTCCTTACCATTGAGGTAGAAGTATTTCCGGGCTAGCACGTCATCCTGGTGGGCTAGCTGGCAGGCGTAGGTGCCCCGGTGCGAGCCCCGCGTGGGCCAGAGGACGAGGGAGGAGCCGGCGTCCCCCCGCAGGTCCCGGAAGAGGGAGAGATCTCGGGTCCGGAGCTGGGGGGGAGCGAGTCGAGGGGGTGATGGGGGAGAGGGGAAGGCATCAGGTGGAATCGAACTCAGGACCGGGGGCAGAGCGAGGGGGCTGGGCTGACACTAGGGGGTACAGGGGGCAGCAGACAGACATCCCCCCCTCCACCCCAGTTCCAGTCTGGCCAGCCAGTAAAATTACCTCCCCGCCCATCCACCAAGGTGCCCCCTAATATTTTCCTGCCACCCTAACAGGCAACCACCACGCGACACAGACCCTCCCCCCCGCCCCCCCACACTCACGTCCATGGCGAACTTCAGGTGTGCCGCATGTCGGGGGGGTCTGGAACGGGACCTTGCACGTCAGGGCCGTCCTCTCCCCCTCGTTCTTCCAGATGTCCTCCACTGGCAGGGCAAAGAGCGGGGTGTGTGTGTGTGTGTGTGTGTGATTGCAATGCGGCCACCTCTGGGGCGGGGCACGGGGGCTGGTTCTATAGGGACCCCTCCCCACAGAGAATCCCTGGCCCAGCACTGAGATGCGGCTGCCTCTGGGGTGGGGCACGGGGGCTGGTTCTATGGGGACCCCTCCCCGCAGGGATTCCCTGGCCCAGCACTGAGATGCGGCCACCTCTGGGCGGAGGCTGGTTCTATGGGGACCCCTCCCCGCAGGGATTCGCTGGCCCAGCACTGAGATGCGACCGCCTCTGGGGCGGGGGTGGTTTTATGGGGACCCCTCCCCGCAGGGATTCCCTGGCCCAGCACTGAGATGTGGCTGCCTCTGGGGTGGGGCGCGGGGCTGGTTATAGGGGGACCCCTCCCTGCAAGGAATCCCTGGCCCTGCACTGAGATGCGACCGCCTCTGGGGCGGGGCGTGGGGGCTGGTTATCCAGGGAATCCCATGTTCAGCTCAAAGCACGGGGGCATTTCTGGAGGCTGAATAGAATCCCTGGGCTGGGTTTGGCCAGGACTCCTGGGTTCCTCGTCTGGAACGGCCAGGGAACCCCGCAGCACAGCGCCCCCTAGTGCCGTGTGGGGATTTGGGGGTGTAGCCTGTACCTGGACAGTCCAGGGGGAGCTGACACTCCACTAGGCTGCACGAGGCGCATTTGTAGACCTGGGCGTCTTTCTGGTACCCTGCGGAGAACACCAAAGTGGCGGGGGCAGTCCAGGGCTGGGCTAGCAGGGGGCTCTGGGTTGGGAGTGAGGGGCAGGGCAGAGCTGGGGGAGGGGGGAGCCCAGGGCTGGGCTAGCAGGGGGCTGCGGGTCGGGAGTGACGGGCACCGGCGGAGTTGGGGGTAGGGAGGAGCCCAGGGCAGGGCTAGCAGGGGCTGCGGGTCGGGAGTGAGGGGCACCAGAGGAGCTGGGGGTAGGGGGAGCCCAAGGCTGGGCTAGCAGGGGGCTGCGTGTCGGGAGTGAGGGGCACCGGCGGAGCTGGGGGAGTGGGGAGCTCAGGGCTGGGCTAACAGGGGGCTGCGGGTCGGGAGTGAGGGGGACTGGTGGAGCTGGGGGAGGGGGAGCCCAGGGCGGGGCTAGCAGGGGCTGCGGGTCGGGAGTGAGGGGCACCGGCGGAGTTGGGGGGAGAGGGGAGCCAAGCCAGAAGCCAGGACTCACCGCACGGCGGGACGCAGGCAGGAGCTGCGAAGGGAGAGGAACAGGAGCGAGGATCAGGCTATATCAGGGCATAATGCCCAGCAGCAGCAGACCCACTCCCAGCTGCCCTCTAGGGGGTGCCGGGTCTGATCCAGACTCCCGGCAGGGACTGGATGGCTAGCGGGGGGCGGTGGTTGCCGGGTCTCAGCCCCTGCCCCCCAATAAGCCGAGGGCTGGGTGAGCCATAGGGACCCAGCTCCCTTCCCCTACCTGTTCCAGGACAGCAGGGGGAATGGGAGGGCTGTGTGTATGGGGGGGGGGTCACAACGGGTGGTCAGCTCCCAGCCCCACTCTCACCTGGTTTTAGCTGAGCCAGCTCCGGCTGGATCTGCACCACGGCCTTCGGCACGGCCACCTGGTAGGGAACTGGGGGAGAGAGGGGGTCAGAACTGGGCCCCCCGCCCACACCCTCCCCTGCCCCACCACCCTATCATTCCCTCCCCTTTTACTAGCCACTTCCCCCTTGCTCCCCACACCAACATCCTTCCCCTCCCCTCCTCCTTCCCCATGGCCCCCACCCCGCCTCTGACCCACCCTTGGCCATGCCTTTCTGCTCCAGGGAGAAGATGACACTGGAGAAGGTGTCCTTCAGCTTTTCCATCTCGGCCATACCTGGAGAGGGTAAGGAGGGGTTGTTGAGGGGACAGGTTCTGCTCCGGGGTCCGACCCAGAGGGGCCATGGATGGAGAGATGGGCAGAGGTGAGGATGGAGGGATGGCTGGTTGCAGACAGAGACAGTGGGATGATGAAGCTAGGGATGGATGGGGGTGAAGACAGACGGATGATGGAGATAGGGATGGACGGGGTGAAGACAGAGGGATGATGGAGGCAGGGATGGATGGAGGTAAAGACAGAGGGATGATGGAGGCAGGGATAGATGGAGGTGAAGACAGCGGGATGATGGAGCTAGGGATGGATGGGGGTGAAGACGGAGGGATGATGGAGGTAGGGATGGATGGGGTGAAGCCGGAGGGATGATGGAGGCAGGGATGGATGGGGTGAAGATAGAGGGATGATGGAGCTACGGATGGATGGAGGTGAAGACGGACGGATGATGGAGCAGGGATGGATAGACGTGAAGACGGAGGGATGATGGAGCAGGGATGGATGGAGGTGAAGACGGAGGGATGATGGAGGTAAGGATGGATGGGGTGAAGACGGAGGGATAATGGAGGTGGGGATGGATGGGGTGAAGACGGAGGGATGATGGAGTTAGGGACGGATGGGGTGAAGATGCAGGGATGATGGAGCAGGGATGGATGGAGGTGAAGGGGGAGGGATAATGGAGGTAGGGATGGATGGAGGTGAAGACGGAGGGATGATGGAGCAGGGATGGATGGAGGTGAAGACGGAGGGATGATGGAGGCAGGGATGGATGGGGTGAAGACGGAGGGATGATGGAGCAGGGATGAATGGAGGTGAAGACGGAGGGATGATGGAGGTAGGGATGGATGGGGTGAAGATGAGGGATGATGGAGGTGGGGATGGATGGGGTGAAGACGGAGGGATGATGGAGCTAGGGATGGATGGGGTGAAGACGGAGGGATGACGGAGCAGGGATGGATGGAGGTGAAGGCGGAGGGATAATGGAGGTAGGGATGGATGGAGGTGAAGACAGAGGGATGATGGAGCAGGGATGGATGGAGGTGAAGACGGAGGTATGATGGAGGCAGGGATGGATGGAGGTGAAGACGGAGGGATGACGGAGCAGGGATGGATGGAGGTGAAGACGGAGGGATGACGGAGCAGGGATGGATGGAGGTGAAGGCGGAGGGATAATGGAGGTAGGGATGGATGGAGGTGAAGACAGAGGGATGATGGAGCAGGGATGGATGGAGGTGAAGACGGAGGTATGATGGAGGCAGGGATAGATGGAGGTGAAGACGGAGGGATGATGGAGCAGGGATGGATGGAGGTGAAGACGGAGGGATGATGGAGCAGGGATGGATGGAGGTGAAGATGGAGGGATGATGGAGGTAGGGATGGATGGAGGTGAAGACGGAGGGATGATGGAGCAGGGAAGGACGGAGGTGAAGACGAAGGGATGACGGAGGTAGGGATGGATGGGGTGAAGACAGAGGGATGATGGAGCATGGATGGATGGAGGTGAAGACGGGGGGATGATGGAGGTAGGGATGGATGGAGGTGAAGACGGAGGGATGATGGAGGTAGGGATGGATGGGGTGAAGACGGAGGGATGATGGAGGTAGGGATGGATGGGGTGAAGCCGGAGGGATGATGGAGGCAGGGATGGATGGGGTGAAGATAGAGGGATGATGGAGCTACGGATGGATGGAGGTGAAGACGGACGGATGATGGAGCAGGGATGGATAGACGTGAAGACGGAGGGATGATGGAGCTAGGGATGGATGGTGTGAAGACGGAGGGATAATGGAGCTAGGGATGGATGGAGGTACAGGCGGAAGGATGATGGAGCAGGGATGGATGTGGTGAAGACGGAGGGATAATGGAGCAGGGATGGATGGAGGTGAAGACGGAGGGATGATGGAGGTAAGGATGGATGGGGTGAAGACGGAGGGATGATGGAGGTGGGGATGGATGGGGTGAAGACGGAGGGATGATGGAGTTAGGGACGGATGGGGTGAAGATGCAGGGATGATGGAGCAGGGATGGATGGAGGTGAAGGGGGAGGGATAATGGAGGCAGGGATGGATGGAGGTGAAGACGGAGGGATGATGGAGCAGGGATGGATGGAGGTGAAGACGGAGGGATGATGGAGGCAGGGATGGATGGGGTGAAGACGGAGGGATGATGGAGCAGGGATGAATGGAGGTGAAGACGGGGGGATGATGGAGGTAGGGATGGATGGGGTGAAGATGAGGGATGATGGAGGTGGGGATGGATGGGGTGAAGACGGAGGGATGATGGAGCTAGGGATGGATGGGGTGAAGACGGAGGGATGACGGAGCAGGGATGGATGGAGGTGAAGGCGGAGGGATAATGGAGGTAGGGATGGATGGAGGTGAAGACAGAGGGATGATGGAGCAGGGATGGATGGAGGTGAAGACGGAGGTATGATGGAGGCAGGGATGGATGGAGGTGAAGACGGAGGGATGATGGAGCAGGGATGGATGGAGGTGAAGACGGAGGGATGACGGAGCAGGGATGGATGGAGGTGAAGGCGGAGGGATAATGGAGGTAGGGATGGATGGAGGTGAAGACAGAGGGATGATGGAGCAGGGATGGATGGAGGTGAAGACGGAGGTATGATGGAGGCAGGGATAGATGGAGGTGAAGACGGAGGGATGATGGAGCAGGGATGGATGGAGGTGAAGACGGAGGGATGATGGAGCAGGGATGGATGGAGGTGAAGATGGAGGGATGATGGAGGTAGGGATGGATGGAGGTGAAGACGGAGGGATGATGGAGCAGGGAAGGACGGAGGTGAAGACGAAGGGATGACGGAGGTAGGGATGGATGGGGTGAAGACAGAGGGATGATGGAGCATGGATGGATGGAGGTGAAGACGGGGGGATGATGGAGGTAGGGATGGATGGAGGTGAAGACGGAGGGATGATGGAGGTAGGGATGGATGGGGTGAAGACGGAGGGATGATGGAGCTAGGAATGGATGGGGTGAAGACGGAGGGATAATGGAGCTAGGGATGGATGGAGGTACAGACGGAGGGATGATGGAGCAGGGATGGATGGAGGTGAAGACGGAGGGATGATGGAGCAGGGATGGATGGCGTGAAGACGGAGGGATGATGGAGCAGGGAAGGATGGAGGTGAAGACGGAGGGACGATGGAGGTAGGGATGGATGGAGGTACAGACGGAGGAATGATGGAGGTAGGGATGGATGGGGTGAAGACGGAGGGATGATGGAGCAGGGATGGATGGAGGTGAAGACGGAGGGATGAGGGAGGTAGGGATGGATGGGGTGAAGACGGAGGGATCATGGAGCAGGGACGGATGCAGGTGAAGACAGAGGGATGATGGAGCAGGGATGGATGGAGGTGAAGACGGAGGGATGATGGAGGTAGGGATGGATGGAAGTGAAGAAGAAGGGATGATGGAGCAGGGATGGATGGGGTGAAGACGGAGGGATGATGGAGGTAGAGGTGGATGGAGGTGAAGACGGAGGGATGATGGAGCAGGGATGGATGGAGGTGAAGACGGAGGGATGACGGAGCTAGGGATGTATGGAGGTTAAGACGGAGGGATGATGGAGCAGGGATGGATGGAGGTGAAGATGGAGGGATAATGGGGCAGGGATGAATGGAGGTGAAGACGAAGGGATGATGGAGCAGGGTGGATGGAGGTGAAGACGGAGGGATGAGGGAGCAGGGATGGATGGAGGTGAAGACGGAGGGATGATGGAGCAGGGATGGATGGAGGTGAAGACAGAGGGATTATGCAGGTAGGGATGGATGGGGTGAAGACGGAGGGATAATGGAGCAGGGATGGATGGGGTGAAGACGGAGGGATAATGGAGCAGGGATGGATGGAGGTGAAGACGGAGGGATGATGGAGCTAGGGATGGATGGAGGTGAAGACGGAGGGATGATGGAGCTAGGGATGGATGGAGGTACACGCGGAGGGATGATAGAGCAGGGATAGATGGGGTGAAGATGGAGGGATAATGGAGCAGTGACGGATGGAGGTGAAGACGGAGGGATGATGGAGCAGGGATGGATGGAGGTGAAGATGGAGGGATGATGGAGGTGGGGATGGATGGGGCGAAGACGGAGGGATGATGGAGCAGGGATGGATGGAGGTGAAGACGGAGGGATAAGGGAGGTAGGGATGGATGGAGGTGAAGACGGAGGGATGATGGAGGAGGGATGAATGGAGGTGAAGACGGAGGGATGATGGAGCAGGGATGGATGGAGGTGAAGACGGAGGGATGATGGAGGTAGGGATGGAGGGGGTGAAGACGGAGGGATGATGGAGGTAGGGATGGAGGGGGTGAAGACGGAGGGATGATGGAGGTAGCGATGGATGGAGGTGAAGACGGAGCGATGATGGAGCAGGGATGGATGGAGGTGAAGAAGGAGGGATGATGGAGCTAGGGATGGGTGGAGGTTAAGACGGAGGGATGATGGAGGTAGGGATGGATGGGTGAAGACGGAGGGATGATGGAGCAGGAATGGATGGAGGTGAAGACGGAGGGATGATGGAGCAGGGATGGATGGAGGTGAAGACGGAGGGATGATGGAGCTATGGATGGATGGATGTACAGGCGGAGGGATGATGAAGCAGGGATGGATGGAGGTGAAGACGGAGGGCTGATGGAGGTAGGGATGAATGGAGGTAAAGACGGAGGGATGATGGAGCTAGTGATGGATGGGGTGAAGACGGAGGGATGATGGAGCAGGGATGGATGGAGGTGAAGACGGAGGGATGATGGAGCAGGGATGGATGGAGGTGAAGACGGAGGGATGAGAGAGGTAGCAATGGATGGGGTGAAGACGGAGGGATGAGGGAGGTAGGGATGGATGGGTGAAGACGGAGGGATGATGGAGCTAGGGATGGATGGAGGTGAAGACGGAGGTATGAGGGAGGTAGGGATGGATGGGTGAAGACGGAGGGATGAGGGAGGTAGGGATGGATGGGGGTGAAGACGGAGGGATGATGGAGCAGGGATGGATGGGGTGAAGACGGAGGGATGATGGAGGTAGCGATGGATAAAGGTGAAGACGGAGGGATGATGGAGGTGGGGATGGATGGGGTGAAGACGGAGGGATGATGGAGGTAGGAATGAATGGAGGTGAAGACGGAGGTATGATGGAGCAGGGATGGATGGAGGTGAAGACGGAGGGATGAGGGAGGTAGGGATGGATGGGTGAAGACGGATGGATGAGGGAGGTAGGGATGGATGGGGGTGAAGACGGAGGGATGATGGAGGTAGGGATGGATGGGGTGAAGATGGAGGGATGATGGAGGTAGAGATGGATGGAGGAAAAGACGGAGGGATGATGGAGCAGGGATGGATGGAGGTGAAGACGGAGGGATGATGGAGCTAGGGATATATGGAGGTTAAGACGGAGGGATGATGGAGCAGGGATGGATGGAGGTGAAGACGGAGGGATGATGGAGCAGGGATGAATGGAGGTGAAGACGGAGGGATGATGGAGCAGGGTGGATGGAGGTGAAGACGGAGGGATGAGGGAGCAGGGATGGATGGAGGTGAAGGAGGGATGATGGAGCAGGGATGGATGGAGATGAAGACAGAGGGATGATGGAGCAGGGATGGATGGAGGTGAAGACAGAGGGATGATGCAGGTAGGGATGGATGGGGTGAGGACGGAGGGATAATGGAGCAGGGATGGATAGAGGTGGAGATGGAGGGATGATGGAAGTAGGGATGGATGGAGGTGAAGACGGAGGGATGATGGAGCTAGGGATGGATGGGGTGAAGACGGAGAGATGATGGAGCTAGGGGTGGATGGAGGTACAGGCGGAGGGATGATAGAGCAGGGATGGATGGGTAAAGATAGAGGGATAATGGAGCAGGGATGGATGGAGGTGAAGACGGAGGGATGATGGAGGTAGGGATGGATGGGGTGAAGACGGAGGGATGATGGAGCTAGGAATGGATGGGGTGAAGACGGAGGGATAATGGAGCTAGTGACGGATGGAGGTACAGGCGGAGGGATGATGGAGCAGGGATGGATGGAGGTGAAGACGGAGGGATGATGGAGGTAGGGATGGATGGAGGTACAGATGGAGGGATGATGGAGGTAGGGATGGAAGGGGCAAAGACGGAGGGATGATGGAGCAGGGATGGATGGAGGTGAAGACGGAGGGATAAGGGAGGTAGGGATGGATGGGGTGAAGACGGAGGGATCATGGAGCATGGATGAATGGAGGTGAATACGGAGGGATGGAGTTAGGGATGGATGGAGGTGAAGAAGGAGGGATGATGGAGCAGTGATCGATGGAGGTGAAGACCGAGAGATGATGGAGGTAGGGATGGAGGGGGTGAAGACGGAGGGATGATGGAGGTAGCGATGGATGGAGGTGAAGACGGAGGGATGAGGGAGGTAGCGATGGATGGGTTGAAGATGGAGGGATGAGGGAGGTAGCGATTGATGGGTGGAGACGGAGGGATGATGGAGCAGGGATGGATGCGTGAAGACGGAGGGATGATGGAGCTAGGGATGAATGGAGGTGAAGACGGAGGGATGATGGAGCAGGGATGGATGGGGTGAAGACAGAGGGATGATGGAGCAGGGATGGATGGAGGTGAAGACGGAGGGATGAGGGAGGTAGGGATGGATGGATGTGAAGACGGATGGATGAGGGAGGTAGGCATGGATGGGTGAAGACGGAGGGATGAGGGAGGTAGGGATGGATGGAGGTGAAGACGGAAGGATGATTGAGGTAGCGATGGATGGAGGTGAAGACGGAGGGATGATGGAGCAGGGATGTATGGGGTGAAGACGGAGGGATGAGGGAGGTAGCGATGGATGGAGGTGAAGACGGAGGGATGATTGAGGTGGGGATGGATGGGGTGAAGACGGAGGGATGATGGAGGGAGGGATGGATGGAGGTGAAGACGGAGGGATGAGGGAGGTAGGGATGGATGGGTGAAGACGGAGGGATGAGGGAGGTAGGGATTGATGGGTGTGAAGACGGAGGGATGATGGAGGTAGGGATGGATGGAGGTGAAGACAGAGGGATGATGGAGCAGGGATGGATGGAGGTGAAGGCGGAGGGATGATGGAGATAGGGATGTATGGAGGTGAAGACGGAAGGATGTTGGAGCTAGGGATGGATGGAGGTACAGGCGGAGGGATGATGAAGGTAGGGATGGATGGGGGAAGGCGGAGGGATGAGGGAGGTAGGGATGGATGGAGGTGAAGACGGAGGGATAATGGAGCAGGGATGGATGGGTGAAGACGGAGGGATGATGGAGCAGGGATGGGTGGAGGTGAAGACGGAGGGATGATGGAGCAGGGATGGATGGGGTGAAGACGGAGGGATGATGGAGGCAGGGATGGATGGAGGTGTAGACAGAGGGATGATGGAGCAGGGATGGATGGAGGTGAAGACGGAGGGATGATGGAGCTAGGGATGGATGGAGGTACAGGTGGAGGGATGATGGAGCAGGGATGGATGGAGGTGAAGACGGAGGGCTGATGGAGGTAGGGATGAATGGAGGTAAGGACGGAGGGATGAGGGAGGTAAGGATGGATGGTGTGAAGATGGAGGGATGATGGAGATAGGGATGCATGGGGTGAAGATGGAGGGATGATAGAGGTAGGGATGGATGGGGTGAAGACGGAGGGATGATGGAGCTAGCGATGAATGGAGGTGAAGACGGAGGGATGATTTAGGTAGGGATGGATGGGGGTGAAGACAGAGGTATGATGGAGCAGGTTTGTATGGAGTACAGACGGATGGATGATGGAGCTAGCCATGGATGGGGTGAAGATGGAGGGATGATGGAGCAGGGATGGATGGAGGTGAAGACGTAGGGATGAGGGACGTAGGGATGGATGGGGTGAAGACGGAGGGATGAGGGAGGTAGGAATGGATGGGGTGAAGACGGAGGGATGATGGAGTAGGGATGGATGGAGGTGAAGACGGAGGGATGAGTGAGGTAGCGATGGATGGGTTGAAGACGGAGGGATGAGGGAGGTAGGGATGGATGGGTTAAGACGGTGGGATGATGGAGCAGGGATGGATTGGTGAATACGGAGGTATGATGGAGGCAGGGAAGGATGGAGGTGAAGACAGAGGGATGATGGAGTTAGGGATGGATGGGGGTGAAGACGGAGGGATGATGGAGCAGGGATGGATGGAGGTGAAGACGGAGGGATGAGAGAGGTAGCAATGGATGGGGTGAAGACGGAGGGATGAGGGAGGTAGGGATGGATGGGTGAAGACGGAGGGATGATGGAGCTAGGGATGGATGGAGGTGAAGACGGAGGTATGAGGGAGGTAGGGATGGATGGGTGAAGACGGAGGGATGAGGGAGGTAGGGATGGATGGGGGTGAAGACGGAGGGATGATGGAGCAGGGATGGATGGGGTGAAGACGGAGGGATGATGGAGGTAGCGATGGATAAAGGTGAAGACGGAGGGATGATGGAGGTGGGGATGGATGGGGTGAAGACGGAGGGATGATGGAGGTAGGAATGAATGGAGGTGAAGACGGAGGTATGATGGAGCAGGGATGGATGGAGGTGAAGACGGAGGGATGAGGGAGGTAGGGATGGATGGGTGAAGACGGATGGATGAGGGAGGTAGGGATGGATGGGGGTGAAGACGGAGGGATGATGGAGGTAGGGATGGATGGGGTGAAGATGGAGGGATGATGGAGGTAGAGATGGATGGAGGAAAAGACGGAGGGATGATGGAGCAGGGATGGATGGAGGTGAAGACGGAGGGATGATGGAGCTAGGGATATATGGAGGTTAAGACGGAGGGATGATGGAGCAGGGATGGATGGAGGTGAAGACGGAGGGATGATGGAGCAGGGATGAATGGAGGTGAAGACGGAGGGATGATGGAGCAGGGTGGATGGAGGTGAAGACGGAGGGATGAGGGAGCAGGGATGGATGGAGGTGAAGGAGGGATGATGGAGCAGGGATGGATGGAGATGAAGACAGAGGGATGATGGAGCAGGGATGGATGGAGGTGAAGACAGAGGGATGATGCAGGTAGGGATGGATGGGGTGAGGACGGAGGGATAATGGAGCAGGGATGGATAGAGGTGGAGATGGAGGGATGATGGAAGTAGGGATGGATGGAGGTGAAGACGGAGGGATGATGGAGCTAGGGATGGATGGGGTGAAGACGGAGAGATGATGGAGCTAGGGGTGGATGGAGGTACAGGCGGAGGGATGATAGAGCAGGGATGGATGGGTAAAGATAGAGGGATAATGGAGCAGGGATGGATGGAGGTGAAGACGGAGGGATGATGGAGGTAGGGATGGATGGGGTGAAGACGGAGGGATGATGGAGCTAGGAATGGATGGGGTGAAGACGGAGGGATAATGGAGCTAGTGACGGATGGAGGTACAGGCGGAGGGATGATGGAGCAGGGATGGATGGAGGTGAAGACGGAGGGATGATGGAGGTAGGGATGGATGGAGGTACAGATGGAGGGATGATGGAGGTAGGGATGGAAGGGGCAAAGACGGAGGGATGATGGAGCAGGGATGGATGGAGGTGAAGACGGAGGGATAAGGGAGGTAGGGATGGATGGGGTGAAGACGGAGGGATCATGGAGCATGGATGAATGGAGGTGAATACGGAGGGATGATGGAGTTAGGGATGGATGGAGGTGAAGAAGGAGGGATGATGGAGCAGTGATCGATGGAGGTGAAGACCGAGAGATGATGGAGGTAGGGATGGAGGGGGTGAAGACGGAGGGATGATGGAGGTAGCGATGGATGGAGGTGAAGACGGAGGGATGAGGGAGGTAGCGATGGATGGGTTGAAGATGGAGGGATGAGGGAGGTAGCGATTGATGGGTGGAGACGGAGGGATGATGGAGCAGGGATGGATGCGTGAAGACGGAGGGATGATGGAGCTAGGGATGAATGGAGGTGAAGACGGAGGGATGATGGAGCAGGGATGGATGGGGTGAAGACAGAGGGATGATGGAGGTAGGGATGGATGGAGGTGAAGACGGAAGGATGATTGAGGTAGCGATGGATGGAGGTGAAGACGGAGGGATGATGGAGCAGGGATGTATGGGGTGAAGACGGAGGGATGAGGGAGGTAGCGATGGATGGAGGTGAAGACGGAGGGATGATTGAGGTGGGGATGGATGGGGTGAAGACGGAGGGATGACGGAGGGAGGGATGGATGGAGGTGAAGACGGAGGGATGAGGGAGGTAGGGATGGATGGGTGAAGACGGAGGGATGAGGGAGGTAGGGATTGATGGGTGTGAAGACGGAGGGATGATGGAGGTAGGGATGGATGGAGGTGAAGACAGAGGGATGATGGAGCAGGGATGGATGGAGGTGAAGGCGGAGGGATGATGGAGATAGGGATGTATGGAGGTGAAGACGGAAGGATGTTGGAGCTAGGGATGGATGGAGGTACAGGCGGAGGGATGATGAAGGTAGGGATGGATGGGGGAAGGCGGAGGGATGAGGGAGGTAGGGATGGATGGAGGTGAAGACGGAGGGATAATGGAGCAGGGATGGATGGGTGAAGACGGAGGGATGATGGAGCAGGGATGGGTGGAGGTGAAGACGGAGGGATGATGGAGCAGGGATGGATGGGGTGAAGACGGAGGGATGATGGAGGCAGGGATGGATGGAGGTGTAGACAGAGGGATGATGGAGCAGGGATGGATGGAGGTGAAGACGGAGGGATGATGGAGCTAGGGATGGATGGAGGTACAGGTGGAGGGATGATGGAGCAGGGATGGATGGAGGTGAAGACGGAGGGCTGATGGAGGTAGGGATGAATGGAGGTAAGGACGGAGGGATGAGGGAGGTAAGGATGGATGGTGTGAAGATGGAGGGATGATGGAGATAGGGATGCATGGGGTGAAGATGGAGGGATGATAGAGGTAGGGATGGATGGGGTGAAGACGGAGGGATGATGGAGCTAGCGATGAATGGAGGTGAAGACGGAGGGATGATTTAGGTAGGGATGGATGGGGGTGAAGACAGAGGTATGATGGAGCAGGTTTGTATGGAGTACAGACGGATGGATGATGGAGCTAGCCATGGATGGGGTGAAGATGGAGGGATGATGGAGCAGGGATGGATGGAGGTGAAGACGTAGGGATGAGGGACGTAGGGATGGATGGGGTGAAGACGGAGGGATGAGGGAGGTAGGAATGGATGGGGTGAAGACGGAGGGATGATGGAGTAGGGATGGATGGAGGTGAAGACGGAGGGATGAGTGAGGTAGCGATGGATGGGTTGAAGACGGAGGGATGAGGGAGGTAGGGATGGATGGGTTAAGACGGTGGGATGATGGAGCAGGGATGGATTGGTGAATACGGAGGTATGATGGAGGCAGGGAAGGATGGAGGTGAAGACAGAGGGATGATGGAGTTAGGGATGGATGGGGGTGAAGACGGAGGGATGATGGAGCAGGGATGGATGGAGGTGAAGACGGAGGGATGAGGGAGGTAGTGATGGATGGGTTGAAGACGGAGGGATGAGGGAGGTAGGGATGGATGGGTGAAGACGGAGGGATGATGGAGCAGGGATGGATGGGTGAAGACGGAGGGATGATGGAGGCAGGGATGGATGGAGGTGAAGACGGAGCGATGATGGAGCAGGGATGGATGGAGGTGAAGAAGGAGGGATGATGGAGCTAGGGATGGATGGGGTGAAGACGGAGGGATGATGGAGGTAGGGATGGATGGGGTGAAGACGGAGGGATGATGGAGGTAGCGATGGATGGAGCTGAAGACGTAGGGATGATGGAGGTAGGGATGGATGGAGGTGAAGACGTAGGGATGATGGAGCAGGGGTGGATGGAGGTGAAGGCGGAGGGATGATGGAGTAGGGATGGATGGGTGAAGACGGAGGGATGATGGAGCAGGAATGGATGGAGGTGAAGACGGAGGGATGATGGAGCAGGGATGGATGGAGGTGAAGACGGAGGGATGATGGAGCTAGGGATGGATGGAGGTACAGGCGGAGGGATGATGAAGCAGGGATGGATGGAGGTGAAGACGGAGGGCTGATGGAGGTAGGGATGAATGGAGGTAAAGACGGAGGGATGATGGAGCTAGTGATGGATGGGGTGAAGACGGAGGGATGATGGAGCAGGGATGGATGGGGTGAAGACGGCGGGATGATGGAGCAGGGATGGATGGAGGTGAAGACGGAGGGATGATGGAGCAGGGATGGATGGAGGTGAAGACGGAGGGATGAGAGAGGTAGCAATGGATGGGGTGAAGACGGAGGGATGAGGGAGGTAGGGATGGATGGGTGAAGACGGAGGGATGATGGAGCAGTGATGGATGGGTGAAGACGGAGGGATGATGGAGCTAGGGATGGATGGAGGTGAAGACGGAGGTATGAGGGAGGTAGGGATGGATGGGTGAAGACGGAGGTATGAGGGAGGTAGGGATGGATGGGTGAAGACGGAGGGATGATGGAGCAGGGATGGATGGGGTGAAGACGGAGGGATGATGGAGCAGGGATGGATGGAGGTGAAGACGGAGGGATGAGGGAGGTAGGAATGGATGGGTGAAGATGGAGGGATGAGGGAGGTAGGGTTGGATGGGGGTGAAGACGGAGGGATGATGGAGCAGGGATGGATGGGGTGAAGACGGAGGGATGATGGAGGTAGCGATGGATGGAGGTGAAGACGGAGGGATGATGGAGGTGGGGATGGATGGGGTGAAGACGGAGGGATGATGGAGGTAGGGATGAATGGAGGTGAAGACGGAGGGATGATGGAGCAGGGATGGATGGAGGTGAAGACGGAGGGATGAGGGAGGTAGGGATGGATGGGTGAAGACGGATGGATGAGGGAGGTAGGGATGGATGGGGGTGAAGACGGAGGGATTATGGAGCAGGGATGGATGGAGGTACAGACGGAGGAATGATGGAGCTAGCGATGGATGGGGTGAAGAAGGAGGGATGATGGAGCAGGGATGGATGGGGTGAAGACGGAGGGATGATGGAGCAGGGATGGATGGGGTGAAGACAGAGGGATGATGGAGCAGGGTTGGATGGGGTGAAGACGGAGGGATGATGGAGCAGGGATGGATGGAGGTGAAGACGGAGGGATGAGGGAGGTAGGGATGGATGGGTGAAGACGGAGGGATGAGGGAGGTAGGGATGGATGGGGGTGAAGACGGAGGGATGATGGAGCAGGGATGGATGGAGGTACAGACGGAGGAATGATGGAGCTAGCGATGGATGGGGTGAAGAAGGAGGGATGATGGAGCAGGGATGGATGGGGTGAAGACGGAGGGATGATGGAGCAGGGATGGATGGGGTGAAGACGGAGGGATGATGGAGCAGGGATGGATGGGGTGAAGACAGAGGGATGATGGAGCAGGGATGGATGGGGTGAAGACGGAGGGATGATGGAGCAGGGATGGATGGAGGTGAAGACGGAGGGATGAGGGAGGTAGGGATGGATGGGTGAAGACGGAGGGATGAGGGAGGTAGGGATGGATGGGGGTGAAGACGGAGGGATGATGGAGCAGGGATGGATGGGGTGAAGATGGAGGGATGATGGAGCTAGCGATGGAGGGCCAGTGAGTGTGGAAGCTGGAGGAAGGGACGGATGGAGCTGAGGGACCGGTGGGTGGGAGGAGCTGGAAATGGAACAAAGGCTCAGGGGAGGTTAAAGCAGAGGCCGAAAGAGGCCGGGCTGGAGCCCAGCGGGGCCGTGGGAGTTCTGGACAGACAAACAGGAGGGATGCAGGGAACGGAAGACGGATGGACGGAGCTGCAGGAAGAGGCCGGGGTGAGGCCGGAGGGCCGGCCGTCCACCTGGCTCTGGGGCCCCACTCACCCACCACCAGCTGCGCGTGGGGCTGGAAGGCGGCCCGCAGTGCGCCCAGGCAGGCCACGTGCCGGGAGCTGGCATGACCCAGGAAGAGCTGGCAGACCCGCAGGCGCTGCTGCGGGGTGGAGAAGCAGTCGAGGCAGCCAGGCACCTGGGGGGCCAGGAGGAGGCCGAGGCAAAGGGGCAGCAGCATCACCCAGCGCAGGGGGCACGGAACCCGCCAGGACATCACAATGGAGGGGGCAGGACTACGATCCAGCCACGCCCACCCCAGAGGTGGCTGCATCCCAGCGCCGGGCGAGGGGTCCCCATAAAACCAGGCCCCTGCCCCACCCCAGAGGTGGCTGCATCCCAGCACCGGGCGAGGGGTCCCCGCACACCCAGGACTGGAGAAAGGCAGATCCGGCCTACGGGAGAAGATGGGGCGGGCGGGGGGGGAACTGTCGGGCTCAGAGATCCGTCTCCATGGAAACCAGACAGCCGGGCATGAAGCTGAGAATTAATATGTCCCTTAAACAGAGGGGGGCCTGTGGGGCGGGGCGATGGGAGCATCAAAGGGATGAGAAATGCCCCCCCCCCACCCAGCTCTGCTGGTGCCCCTCACTCCCGACCCTCAGCCCAGCCCTGGGGTGCCTACTCCGAGAACTGCCCTAGCTGGGGGGGGGTGGGGGTGGGGGTTTGCAGGTCGGTAGTGAGGGGAGCTGCTAGGGCTGGGCCCCAAATTATGTCTCCATAGTAGTAGCCTTAGAAAAGGAGGCAGGAGTCAAGTGTTTAGAGCTGGGGGGCGGGGGGCAGGGAGCCCGGACTCCTGGGTTCTCTCCCCAGCTCTGTCGAGTGGTTGGCGCGCAAGTGGGGGGCGGGGGGATGGGAGCTATGAGGGGCCTCCCTGTCCTCCTCGGGGGGGTCGTGTGCTGCTTGGCTTGGGGGGTTCAGCTGTTTGATGGTGTCTCTGGGAGCGGGAGCCGCGAAGGCACAGAGACACCCGTCAAACCTGCTCCCTCGGGTGGGGGGGAGGGAGGGATCTCCCCAGGGGGGCTCGGCTCTGTGTCCCCCCGGGCCAGACGCCGACCGCGATCAGGGCCCCGTCGGGCCCCGGGGAAACCGAGGCACCGAGCTGGAAAGCGATTCCTCCGGGGTAGCACAAGGAGCCTGCGGCGGAATCCGGAGTTCTAACCCAGGGGGTGCCAGGACTCCTGGGTTCTATCCTGGCTCCGGGAGGGAAGGGAGCCGAGTGGTTAACGGGGGTTCGGTCGTTCGTGTCCTAGCGGTGAAGCGGCCCCCGCCCCCGGCGCGATGGGACGAGACCTGCCCCGCCGGCTGCGCTGTGTCGGGGCCAGTCGCTCAGTTCCCAAGAACCTCACCTGTGAATTCTGCGCGGCCCTCACAGGTTAAGGGTCTCAGGGACAGAGGCGGCTGCCGGGAGCGAGACCGACAGGGAGGAGGCGAGCGCAGGCCCGGGGGTCCCGTTCGTCCGGCTGGAGCAGAGGAAGGGAGGTTAGAGGGGGGAGAGCACCCAGGGGGCGAGCTGAGTGGGCTGGAAGGAGGAGCCTGGGCTGCTGCTAACCTGGGGGAGCGTGGGGGATTTCGGATGGATTTTGTCAATCCTGACCCCCCACCCCCATGTCATTGATCCCCACTCTGGGCTCCCCTCAGCTCTGCCGTGCGGTGCCCCTCACTCCCGACCTGCAGCCCCCTGTCAACCCAGCCCCCCCACACAAACCCCCAGACTCTGGGATGTTTCCATGGCTCTCTCCGCTCTCTTCCTGCTGATGCTGTCAGTAGGGGGAGCCAGGGAGCGCTGCTCCGGGAGGGAGGTGTTGGGGGCGGAAGCCTGTCCTTCCGTCCCGCTGGGAAGCCCACCCCGAACTAGGCGACCTTTCCCCAATGGGGGGGGGGGCGGAATAGACAGATTTTGCTGCCCAAACAAACCCAACTTGGGGGGTTGCAATGAGGCGCTTTGGGGGCGCCGGTTAAACGCAGATTTTATCAGCCCGGGGAGGGGCTGCGGGGCTCGGCCGTGGGCAAGGGTGACCCGGAAGGGGTACTGATCGGCCATTGGAAAGAGCCGCCAGACGGGTACCAGAACGGGGTCCCCGTCAGCGCCTGGCCACCAGACCGGGCTACTGGGGCCCAGGAAGGCCAGTGCCCAGCCAGCGAGCGGCGGATGGGGGGGCAGGTAGCAGCTATCCCCAGCCCTGGCTGGTCACCGACAGGTAACCCCGGTGGGCCAGTCTCCACGGCCGGTCACTAACCCGGGGCACCCAGTAGGGGAGAGATCCACCAAGCCATGGTGACGGCCACAGCCTCAGGTACCTTCCCATGGCCCCATTGCTGGCCCCAAATGCAGAGGAACGGAGACACCCCAAATTCCCCCAGAAAACGGGGCTTTGAACCCTGAACGACCCCGCCCAATACCGAGGGGCAGAGACGCTGGCTGGGTGTCACCCCTGCTCCACTCTCCCCAGACCCCCCGATATCCCCCAAGCCCCCCTCTGACCCAGGCCCCCCGATATCCTTGCCAGGACCCCCAAGTGTCCCTGGGCCACCCCCACATTTTTATCTAAATTCAAAGGTTTCTGGACTATTGGAGAATCAGCCAGACCCCGATTTCTGTCAGCTCCCAGCAGACCCTGAATAGGGACATGGGGCCCTTCCCCTCTAGGGGGCACCGGTCCCGATCCGGCCCCAGGGACAGGAGGTGGCTGGCTTGGGGGGTGGGGGGAGGACAATGTGATGCAGCAGCTCCGTGTGTGAACCAAGTTTGCTGGGTCTCAACTCCCCTTGCCGGCAGGATGGATGGGCCACAGGGACCCCGGCTCTGGGATACAGGGGGCCAGGAGCTGGGAGAACCCTGTTATACTCACCTGCTGCCCCCCGTGACGGAGGGGCTGGGGGGCTTGGAGACCTGCATCCCCACCCCCACCCTGTAACATCCCCCAGACACCCCCCCACACTCCCAACTCCTGCTTCACAGCCTGTAACACCCCCCAGTCCCCCATGTAACACCCCCACAGCCCATAACACCCCCAACATACCCTGCAACCCCCAACGCCCTCCCCACAGACTGCAATATGTTCCAACACCCCTCACAACAACCCCCATGCTCCCAACACCCGCACAACCAGTAACGCCCCCAACGCCCCCTGTAACATCCCCAACACCCTCCACAGCCTGTAACAACCCTGAAAACCTCCCATGCCAACACCCCCACCGCCTGTAACACCTCCACAGCCTGTAACGCTCCCCAACACCCCGTGTAACGCCCCACACCCCTTGCAACAACCGCAAACACCCCCATCTCTCCCAACCCCGCCACACACAGCCTGTAACACACACTCCTTGTACTGTGCAGGGTCTGCCTTTTCCATCCCGCTTCAATCCCCTTCCTCTATCCCTCCATCCCTGCCTTCCCATCCCCCCACCCCTCCATCCCCCTTCCTTTCCCACTCCCTCTGTACCCCTCCATCCCACCCTTCCTCTATCCCTCCATCCCACCGTTCCCATCCCCCCCACACCCTTCCATCCCCCTTCCTCTATCCCTCCATCCCCCACCCCTCGTTCCCCCTTTCTTTCCCACTCCCTCTGTACCCCTCCATCCCACCCTTCCTCTATCCCTCCATCCCACCGTTCCCATCCCCCCCACACCCCTCCATCCCCCTTCCTTTCCCATTCCCTCCATCCCCCTTCCTCTATCCCTCCATCCCACCGTTCCCATCCCCCCCACACCCTTCCATCCCCCTTCCTCTATCCCTCCATCCCCCACCCCTCCATCCCCCTTCCTTTCCCACTCCCTCTGTACCCCTCCATCCCACCCTTCCTCTATCCCTCCATCCCACCGTTCCCATCCCCCCCACACCCCTCCATCCCCCTTCCTTTCCCATTCCCTCCATCCCCCTTCCTCTATCCCTCCATCCCACCGTTCCCATCCCCCCCACACCCTTCCATCCCCCTTCCTCTATCCCTCCATCCCCCACCCCTCCATCCCCCTTCCTTTCCCACTCCCTCTGTACCCCTCCATCCCACCCTTCCTCTATCCCTCCATCCCACCGTTCCCATCCCCCCCACACCCCTCCATCCCCCTTCCTCTATCCCTCCATCCCCCATCCTTTCCCATTCCCTCCATCTCCCTTCCTCTATCCCTCTATCCCTGCCTTCCCATCCCCCCCACCTCTAAGCTCCCCCTTTCTCCCTCTTCGTCTGCTCCCACCCACCCCCCCCATGACCGCCCCTCCCCGCCGCGTGGCGGGACTCAGCCTGTCGCTCTCCTCCGTCCTTGGCTGTCTCCTTCCCTCGCTCCGCCGGTGCCCCGGACCGGTGGGACGGAGGGACAGACGCGGTGTCTGTCGCTCCCCCGGGCGGTGTCTGTCTGTCGGTCGGTCTGTCGCTCCCCCCGGGCGCTGTCTGTCTGCGGCGCTCGGCCGCTCCCCGCGTCTCTCTCCTCCGCCGCGTCTGTCTCGCTCCCTCTCTCCGGGCGGCGGGGCCGGTATCGCAATGCGGCGCTTGTCTGGCTGGGGCCGCGCCGGCTGCCGGGCCCGGCGGGGGGGCGGCTGCCAAGGGGCCGAGCAGACAGCGAGCGGCAGGTGGGGCCCGCACCCCCCCACACACCACAATAACACCCCCACACACACAACACAACACCCCCCACAATAACACCCACCCCCACAACAAACACACCCCCACAATAACACCCCCACAACACAACACCCCCCACCACAATGATACCCCCACAACAAACACCCACCCACACAACACCCCCACCACAAACACACACCCACACAACACCACAATAACACCCCCCACAACACAACACAACACCCCCACCACAATAACACACCAGCAAATAACACAACACCCCCACAATAACACCCCCCACAACACAGAACCTCCACTATTATACACATCCACACAACGCCACAGTAACACACAACACACCCCACATAACACAACACACTGCCCCAATTACACCCTGCCAGAAAACACCACCCCCACCACATCCGCCATAACACCCACCCACACAACACACCCTCCCCACAACACATCCACACAAGACCTCCACCACAATAACACACCTGCATATAACACAACACACCCACAACACAGCACTCCCACCGTAATACACACCCACACAACACAATAACATACACCCCACAATAACAACCCCCACAATATTCCCCACCACAATAACACACAAACACAATATCACCACCACCATAATAATACACACACATCACACATACAACACACCACAATACAACACCCCAACACCATAACACACACACAACACACACCCACCACAATAGCACAACACCCCACTGCCACAACGCACACACAACACTCCACAATATCCCACAACCACAATAACACACTCAACACAATATCCCAACACCATCACACTCACCCCCCCACAATATCTCCCCACATCACAATAACATACACATACTCCATAATATCCCCCACCACCATAACACACACCACACACACAATATCCCCCACAACATAATACCACACATAACACACCCACACCCACTATAATACATGCACAACACACACAGCATGCACACCCAGACACCCCCACACTCATCACAACACCCCCACACCCGCCATGCATACTCATCACAACAATGCCACTCACAACACCCACATCAACCATAACATACACACAGAATACAATACCCCACACCCACCACAACACATGCACAACACACATCCATCATGC
Organism: Macrochelys suwanniensis; assembly: GCA_033296515.1. NCBI lineage: Eukaryota > Metazoa > Chordata > Testudines > Chelydridae > Macrochelys > Macrochelys suwanniensis. The sequence goes on from CM065795.1 coordinate 1,985,266, forward strand.
ACACACAACAGGACAGTACCACACACAGCACACTACACAACATCCACTCTCACTGTGGCACACGCACAACACAACACCCACTATATACACACAACATGAGAATCCTACATACACAATCACACAGCTTGAACCCACCATACACAGTCACAACAATACTGCACACACAACACACACACAACACATCTCACTGTAAAATACAACCACACACACAGCATGACAATGATGCTAACCACGCATCCCCTGCACATCTACATATGCACACATAACACCAAACAAATACACATACCTGAACACACCCACAACAATGCTGCACAACTACACACACCACGTCACACAATTATACACAAGTGCACACAGGAATCACATACATTTAAAACAAGACACCAGCGAAACACATCTATATCCTCCGTTCCCACCACACACACACAACCACACACACAAGATATGACAACATCACACAACCCAGCAACGCCTCACAATCACATCCACAGTTCCTCGACAGCACAACACAACCACGACAGTACCACACAATCCTAAACATCCCAACAACCATTCCGCCCATATCAGCGCACAACTACACACAATTCCCTGACCACACAGCACACGCAACTCCGGCTATGTCTCTACAGGCATCCCAGGAATTAACCCGGCCAATCCCCAGCCACAGGGAGTCCCGCAGGTTAACCCAGCCAATTCCCCATAGCGAGGAATCCCATGAGTTAACGCAGCCAATCCCCACTGGCGGGGAGTCCTGTGGGTCAGCCCTGCCAATCCCCACTGGCAGGGAGTCCCATAGGTTAACCTGACCAATCCCCAGTGGCAGGGAGTCCCACAGGTTAACCTGACCAGTCCCCAGTGGCAGAGAGTCCCATAGGTTAACCTGACCAATCCCCAGTGGCGTGGAGTCCCACGGGTTAACCTGCCAAGCCCCAGTAGCAGGGAGTTTCGCAGGTCATCGATAATCATACCCCACCATGGCGAATCACTGCATTACTCACCTCCCCTCATCGCTGCCGTCTGCTGGCTGGTCTCAGGGGCTGAGCAGCACCCCAGGGAAAGCTAGGAGGCTGTACAGTTATCTCCTGCGGGTGTTATTCTAAACCATACAACCTACTACCTCAGCCTGGGGCACGCAGAAGAGGCGGGCCGGGGAGAGGGGGTTCGAGCCGGGCGCGGCTGGGGGTCTCGGGATCGGCTGGGGGAAGGAAGCAGCCCGGAGCCACTGGGGAGGTTTCTCCAGGGGCGTCGGCTCCCTCTGGGTGGCCTTTCCCCTCTAGGGGGCGCTGGTTCTGATCTGTCCCCAAATCCGGGGACTGCTGGGCCCAGGGGGACAGGGAATGGGACATGGGGCCTTTCCCCTCTAGGGGGCGCTGGTTCTGATCTGGCCCCATTCCCGTGGGTGGAACCTATGGCTGAGTGGGCAGGCCCGGAATGCCGGTGGGCGGAGCCAGCCCGGGGTCGGTCTCCAGATGTCCTGGCCAGGATCGACACATACCCACAGACTCGAGCTTGTGTGAGGCAGTCGTACCGCAAGTTCGGATCTACGGGTTTATGGCAACCGGCAACGCCGCGGCGGGACCCGGCGGCTGGCAGCCCTGGCCTCACACCATCCGAGACGAGACTGTGACTGCCAGATAGCGGGGTGAACCTGAAAGGGGGGTGGGAGAGATGGCTGGACAGACAGAGGGGTGTGTATGGGGGTGGGTGAATAGATAGAGAGAAGGGGGGTGGAGGTAGATAGATAGCTAGATAGATGGGGTGGATGGAGATAGCTAGCTAGATAGATAGAGGGCGTGTGTGGGGATAGATAGATAGATAGATAGATAGATAGACAGATAGAGTGTATGGGGATAGATAGATAGATAGATAGATAGATAGATAGATAGATAGATAGATAGAGTGTATGGGGATAGATAGATAGATAGATAGATAGATAGATAGATAGATAGATAGACAGACAGATAGAGTGTATGGGGATAGATAGATAGATAGATAGATAGATAGATAGACAGATAGAGTGTATGGGGATAGATAGATAGATAGATAGATAGATAGATAGATAGACAGATAGAGTGTATGGGGATAGATAGATAGATAGATAGATAGATAGACAGATAGAGTGTATGGGGATAGATAGATAGATAGATAGATAGATAGAGTGTATGGGGATAGATAGATAGATAGATAGATAGACAGAGTGTATGGGGATAGATAGATAGTGTCTTGCAAGGAACAAATTTCTCAACTTGGAAAAACAAAAACGTTTTTCGTTGCTCTATTTAAACCAACAGAACACGCCTAGAGCAGGGGGGAATAGAAGCCAGGTGTCCTGGCTCCCAGCCTCCCTCCTCCCCCTCTGTTCTAACCTCGTAGGCCCCACTCCCCTCACAGAGCTGGGGAGAGAACCGAGGAGTCCGGGCTCCCAGCTTTTTTCATTTAATTCTTTGACACTTTCCCAGATCCCCACAAATGCAAGGGACCATTTCTATGATTAAAAATCCCCATACCTCATGCCTTCTTCTGGTAGGATTGTGCGCCCCCTGCTGGGCGTGAGGGCGAAGGGAGCACCCACCTCCCTAGAAGCCCCCTGGAGGCTACCCGCCGCCCCCTGCCTCCCCGGGGAAGAGGCAAGGGAAGAAAGGAGCGAAGGAGAGGACGCGAGCGGAAAGGGGGAAGGAGAGGAAACCCCTGCCCCTGCCCTGCTTACCTTGTCTTTTCAGTCACTGGCCATTCTGGGGGGGCCGACGGGACAGACAAATGGAAGGAAGGACGGGACGGGCCCCTTCGCCCATGCCTCATACCTCACCCCCAATGTTTGGGGGGCAGATTTTGGGGGTGCCCAAAGGGAGAAAGAGAGGTCGGGGGGGAGACGCGGATGGACGTGGCCGGAGGCTGGGGGGGGGGGGAGGAGAAAGGAAGAACCGGGGGGTGGGGGGCTGCCAGGGCGTGAGGGAACGAAGCAGACAATGGAAAGGAGCGACGCAGAGGAAAATGCCCAGAGCCGGGCACGGTGCCAGCTCCCTGACGCCCCCCCCAGGCGGTGGGCACCGCTGCCAACGCCCCCCATCCCGCCCGGTGCCTGGGCTGTAATGGGGGAGCACGGGGCTGGGGGACCTGGGGGCAAAGGGGGGGGGGGCTCCCTGGGTACAGTCTGCCCCTTAATGAACGATGCCCCCCCTCACACCCAGCCAGGGGAGGGGCCATTCTGTGCGGGGGCGGGGGGGAAGCTGTGTCTATCTGTCATGCCTCCCCCAGACAGCGTGAGGGTTGGGGGGCGCGGGGGCTGGCTGGCACGGCTGGGCGCGTTGCCATGGCGACCGCTGCCATTGTCTGGCCAGCAGGTCGGTGCCTGCCTCCCCTCCCCCGGGGCTCTAATGAATTCACATCACCGCACGCCGCAGACACCACCCCTCAGCGAGCGCCCCCCCCCCAACAGAGACACCCCCCACCTGAGAAACCCCCCACCAGAGACACCCCCCCCGCCCCCAGGCCTGGCAGCCAAACACGACCAGCCTGAGAGCATCTGCTTCCTCTAAACCAGCGAGAGCCCCCGCATCTGGCAACCCCCCCCGGACTACCCCCCTCCATTGCCCCGTCCCCAGAGCCCCCAGCTACCCTGCCAAGCACCCTAGCAGCCTCCCCGAATAGAGCAAAGTGGGGTGGAGGACATGGGGGGATGGGGAGACCCAGTCTAAAAAACCACCCCATAGGGAAATGCATCACACGGGGGGGGGGGCCTCCTTTCCCCCCTCAGGACTCCAGCTGCCACCCTCCACCCCTGGAGGGCAGTGGGGTAGGGGGGTTGGGGGATGGGTCAAGAAGGGGGCAGGGTCAATGGGGGGGGGGGGTCCCCCCAAGGGGGTGGGGCCAATGGAGGGAGAGGCTAAGAGGACTCAGTTTCATAAAGGGGCGGAGTCAATAAGAACCTTCCACTAGGGGATGGGGCCTATTGGGGGTGGGGCTGATGGGGTGGAGTCAACGGAGGGAGGGGCCAATGGGAGTCAATTCCATAAAGGGAGGAATCAATAAGAACATTCCATAAGGGGGTGGGGCCTATTGGGGGGGTGGTGCCAATGGGAGGAGGGTCCTTAAGGGTGGAGTAAAGAAAGGGGCAAGCCAATGATGGCCGGGGAGCGGGGGCCCTACGGGGACAGTCGATGATGGTTCTCCATGACGGGAAGGGGCCTATGAGGAATGGGGGATCCTAAGGGTCCTGGTCAATGAGGGGCGGTGTCTATGGCAGGGTTCTATGAGGGGGAGGGGCCTATGGGACTAGGATCCCTAAGGGGGTGGAGTCAATGAGGGGTGGGGTCTATGGCTGTGTCCTATGAGGGGCGGGGCCTATGGGAGTCGGGGGTCCCTCAGGGGTGGAGTCAATGAGGGGCGGTGTCTATGGCAGGGTTCTATGAGGGGGAGGGGCCTATGGGACTAGGATCCCTAAGAGGGTGGAGTCAATGAGGGGCGGGGTCTATGGCTGTGTCCTATGAGGGGGCGGGGCCTATGGGAGTGGGGTCCCCCAGGGGTGGAGTCAATGCGTGGAGGGGTCTATGGCTGTGTTCCATGATGGGGAGGGGGTAAGAGGGGGTGTCAATGAGGGACCCTCCTCTCCTGCTCAGTCTGTCCTGGGGGGAGCGCACCCCCTCATCGGGCTCAGCCCCTCCCCCCGCCGCGCCACTCAGCGAAAGCGAAAGAGCCGGTCGGCTGCCAAGGGAACCTGGTTCCCTAGCAACGGCCTCCGGGCGCTTGGCAACGGGCCAGGCCCCTCCCCGCGTGCCCAGCAACCCTCCCCTCCCTCCCCCGCCCCACCCTGCCAGTGCCCCTCACTCCTGACCTGCAGCCCCCTGCTAGCCCGGCCCTAGGCTCCCCCGCACCCTGCCAGTGCCCCTCACTCCCGACCCGCAGCCCCCAGCCGTTCTGCCAGAGCCGAGCCAACATCCAGGCCTGGAGAAGGGGCCGCAGGCTTCTCTCCTGATGCTAAAAGCTGGGATTGGGGGGTGGGGTGGGGTGGGATGAGGGGGGCAGGGACCCCTCAATCTTCAGCCCCTTTCCAGCACCCCCCGCAGCCAACTCCACCCTGTCTGGAGCGGCATCCGGATCCGACCTGCGGGGGGAATTCCTGACAAGCTGATCCGCCGCGGTCTAGCCCTGCAATGCAGCCCAGCGCTGGTACAGCAGAGGGGGGCGAGGGCTGGGCTCGCAGAGGCTGCGGGTCGGGAGTGAGGGGCACCGGCAGAGCTGGGGGGTGGACCCAGGGCTGGGCTGGCAGGGGCTGCAGGTCAGGAGTGAGGGGCACCGGCAGAGCTGGGGGGTGGACCCAGGGCTGGGCTGGCAGGGGCTGCAGGTCAGGAGTGAGGGGCACCGGCAGAGCTGGGGGGTGGACCCAGGGCTGGGCTGGCAGGGGCTGCGGGTCGGGAGTGAGGGGCACCGGCAGAGATGGGGGGTGGACCCAGGGCTGGGATGGCAGGGGCTGCAGGTCGGGAGTGAGGGGCACCGGCAGAGCTCGGGGGTGGACCCAGGGCTGGGATGGCAGGGGCTGCAGGTCGGGAGTGAGGGGCACCGGCAGAGCTGGGGGGTGGACCCAGGGCTGGGATGGCAGGGGCTGCGGGTCGGGAGTGAGGGGCACCAGCAGAGCTGGGGGGTGGACTCAGGGCTGGGCTGGCAGGGGCTGCGGGTCGGGAGTGAGGGGCACCGGCAGAGCTGGGGGGTGGACCCAGGGCTGGGATGGCAGGGGCTGCAGGTCGGGAGTGAGGGGCACCGGCAGAGCTCGGGGGTGGACCCAGGGCTGGGCTGGCAGGGGCTGCGGGTCGGGAGTGAGGGGCACCGGCAGAGCTGGGGGGTGGACTCAGGGCTGGGCTGGCAGGGGCTGCGGGTCGGGAGTGAGGGGCACCGGCAGAGCTGGGGGGTGGACCCAGGGCTGGGATGGCAGGGGCTGCAGGTCGGGAGTGAGGGGCACCGGCAGAGCTGGGGGGTGGACCCAGGGCTGGGCTGGCAGGGGCTGCGGGTCGGGAGTGAGGGGCCCAGCGAGCAGGTGCAGGGATGGGCCAGGGAACCTAAAATCCTCCTGGCATCGGAAGGGTTAACCCCAAATTGTCCTGCTCCCCAACTCTCCAGACTGTGGGTGGGGTGCGACCAGCCAGCCGCCATTTTGTATCCGGCGCCCAGGGTGAGCTGCCCCCCTCCCATCCGTCTGTCCAGCCAAGACTCCTGTCCGCCCGTCACACACTCGCCCTGCTGTGATCCGGGGATCTGAACAAATGGGGGTCCCCCCTTACAGCCCTGCCAGTGCCCCTCACTCCTGACCCACAGCCCCCTTGGCTCCCCATCCCCCACAGCCCTGCCGGTGCCCCTCACTCCCGACCCGCAGCCCCCTTGGCTCCCCATCCCCCACAGCCCTGCCGGTGCCCCTCACTCCCGACCCGCAGCCCCCTTGGCTCCCCATCCCCCACAGCCCTGCCGGTGCCCCTCACTCCCGACCCGCAGCCCCCTTGGCGCCCCATCCCCCACAGCCCTGGCGGTGCCCCTCACTCCCGACCCGCAGCCCCGGCTGAGCCGAAAAGGGGCGACGGAGGAGGGGGGAGACGCTCACCCTGAAATCTGCCCAGGATGGGCCCGAGGGCTCCGGCTGGGTCCCGGGCGCGGCCGAGCTGCGGGGAAGAAAGGAAGGAGAAAAGGGGGTCAGAGGAGGAGTGGAAGGATGGCGCGTGGGGGGACGTGGGGCTGGGCAGGGCTGCCAGGCGGTGCCCGGCGGGGGGGCGGGGAGGGAGGGTAGCGGGGAGGGGGGTCCGGCTGGGGGGGGACTGTCGGACCAACCTCGGTGCCAGGGATCCGGTCGGTGCCAGAGAAGCGGGGGGAGAATGAAGGATTGTGGGTAACAAGAACAGAGCTGGGCTGGCATCCAAGGAGCAGCCAGCCCTGCGGTTAACTCTCTCCTCCCCCCCCAGGGGCGGATCGGCAGCGCCTGGCTGGGCCCCGAGCCCCCTATGGCATCGCCCCCCGAGACCAGCGTGGGAGGGCGGGCTGGGAGCCAGGACTCCTGGGTTCGCTCCCCGGCTCTGGGGGAGGAGCGGAGTTTAGTGGTCTCAATAGGGAGAGCTGGGAGCCAGGACTCCTGGGTTCGCTCCCGGGCCCTGGGGGAGGAGTGGAGTCCAGTGGTCACAACTGGGGGGCTGGGAGCCAGGACTCCTGGGTTCGCTCCCCGGCTCTGGGGGAGGAGTGGAGTCCAGTGGTCACAGTGTGGGGGGCTGGGAGCCAGCACTCCTGGGTTCGCTCCCGGGCCCTGGGGGAGGAGTGGAGTCTAGTGGTCTCAATAGGGAGAGCTGGGAGCCAGGACTCCTGGGTTCGCTCCCCGGCTCTGGGGGAGGAGTGGAGTCCAGTGGTCACAACGGGGGGGGCTGGGAGCCAGGACTCCTGGGTTCGCTCCCCGGCTCTGGGGGAGGAGCAGAGTTTAGTGGTCTCAATAGGGAGAGCTGGGAGCCAGGACTCCTGGGTTCGCTCCCCGGCTCTGGGGGAGGAGTGGAGTCCAGTGGTCACAACTGGGGGGCTGGGAGCCAGGACTCCTGGGTTCGCTCCCCGGCTCTGGGGGAGGAGTGGAGTCCAGTGGTCACAGTGTGGGGGGCTGGGAGCCAGCACTCCTGGGTTCGCTCCCGGGCCCTGGGGGAGGAGTGGAGTCTAGTGGTCTCAATAGGGAGAGCTGGGAGCCAGGACTCCTGGGTTCGCTCCCCGGCTCTGGGGGAGGAGTGGAGTCCAGTGGTCACAACGGGGGGGCTGGGAGCCAGGACTCCTGGGTTCGCTCCCCGGCTCTGGGGGAGGAGCAGAGTTTAGTGGTCTCAATAGGGAGAGCTGGGAGCCAGGACTCCTGGGTTCGCTCCCCGGCTCTGGGGGAGGAGTGGAGTCTACTGGTCTCAATAGGGAGAGCTGGGAGCCAGGACTCCTGGGTTCTATCCCTGGATCTTCATTAGGAGTTCTGCTCAGCAGGTTTTTGGCTGGGCTGGGCTCCACAACTGTGGGCGGCTTCCCTGCTGGCCTGTGTCTATCTGAATCCTGTGGGGCGGGCCTGGGGGACCCCTCCCTCTCAGCCCCCCGCCCCCTCCCCCATTGCCCCAGGAAGTGTGGGGATGGGGTGGGGCTATGAGGGAGGGGGCGGGGCTTACAAGGATACATTTTCCCTCCCAAAAGGAAGGTCGCTTGTCACTAGGGTGACCAGATGTCCCGATTTTATAGGGACAGTCCCTATTCGGGGCTTTTTCTTACACAGGCGTCTATTACCCCCCACCCATTGTCCTGATTTTTCTCACTTGCTATCTGGCTGCCCTACTTGTCGCTGAGGTTGTGTTTAAGGAGCGGGGGGGGCCCTGCAGTGAAGCACAAGCCTTGTTGTGGTGACACAGCTGTGTGTTTGCACCCCCACTTCACAGGCAAAGCGGGGGGGGGGGGGGGTTTGTTGGACAGTGTGTAGTTAACACAAAAGCCAAGGTTGTTGGGGTTAGACTCAGATTGGCCCTGTACGGATAACGCACACACAAACGGTTGTGTTGTCACATCTGTCTGTCTACACTTTTGTGTGATTCTACACAATCATTGTGCTGATGTGCCTGGGTGTCTGTACAGTTGTGTGACACTACACAATCGTGCTGTAGTGCCTGTGTGTGTGACACTCCATAAGCATGGTGCTGATGTGCCCATGTATGTTTGTGTGGACACACTTGTGTGACAGGTCACAGTCACCGTGTTATTATTCCAGTGTGCGCATGCACACCTGTGTGACACTACACAATCCTCTCAAATCTCCTGTGTGTGTGGACACACTCGTGTGCCCACACAATCGTTGTGCTAACGCGCTTGTGTGTGGAGAAACTCATGCGACCCTCCACAATCAGAGAGTTGTGTTAACACTCAAGGGTGTTATACCCAAATGTGTAACGCAGCTCACACACACACTGCATTGTGTAAAAGTGCCATGTTCACACGTCTGGGTGAAACTGTTCCATCATCTTGTGAACAGGGGTGAATTAACCTCAGGCAAGGGGTCTAGACTCCAGTGATTAGAGTAGTGGGGGCTGGGAGCTAGGACTCCTGGGTTCTTTCCCCAGGCTTGCAACTTACTAAAGACAAAATGGGTAGAGCTGGGGTGGGGGGAGCCTGGGGCTGGGGGGCACTGGCAGAGCTGGGGGGCAGGTGGGAGCAGGGCCTGGACCAGGAAGGGTTAATAGAGGAGGGGAGGGGGTCAGGCTCTGGGCTGTGTTAGGCCCCGTTGCCATGGCAGCAGACTGTCTTGCTGGCTCTCCCTGACCCTTGAAGGGGGGTTGTTGGGGGTCCCATAGGGAGCGGGGCACAGACAGCCCACAACCCCTGTGCGATGCACAAACACACGTAGCGCCTCCCACAGCCCCTCGCACCACAGTGAGACGCAGAGCAACACAATGACACAACCATACACAATATCACCCAGAGAGCCACCGAGAGCAACACAATGACACACAGCCCCCGGGCCCCAGGGAGACACAGCGTCACAGGGGAGCACACGCTGAGAAAAAGATACACAACCTAACACGGAGATCGGGCCACAACAACACTGAGCGGCGCACAACGTATGGCGAAACGGAGACACAACAACAGAGAGCGAGCACCACACACGTGCGCACACCACACAGTAACACACATACAAAGCAGGCCCATACAAGCAGAGAGACTCACAGTCACACACACACAGCAGGTACAAAGACACACCAAGGCCAAAAAAATACAGTCAGAACTAACAATGCGTGTGTGTGCACACATACACACACACACACACACACAGAGCAGGGCCCTCCCCCTCCAGCAGGGGGCAGCAGGGACACACACACACACACACACACACACACACACAGACAGCAGAGTCCGTTCCCTCCAGCAGGGGGCAGCAGGGACACACACACACACACACACACACACACACACACACACACACACACAGACAGCAGAGTCCATTCCCTCCAGCAGGGGGCAGCAGGGACACACACACACACACACACACACAAACACAGCAGGGCCCACCCCCTCCAGCAGGGGGCAGCAGGGACACACACACACACACACACACACACACAGACAGCAGATCCCGTTCCCTCCAGCAGGGACACACACACACACACACACACAAAGCAGAGCCCATCCCCTCCCCTCCAGCAGGGGGCAGCAGGGACACACACACACACACACACACACACACACACACAGACAGCAGAGTCCGTTCCCTCCAGCAGGGGGCAGCAGGGACACACACACACACACACACACACACACACATATCAGGGATGCAACTTGACCCTCCCAGACTCTGCCAAAAGAAATAATCCAGACAGTTTGTGGGCCCGGGGCCTTTCCCCGCTATGGGGCATCAGCCCCAATCTCGCCCCAGAGCGGGGACCTGGCTGTCTTGAAGCAGATAGGACTGACTACCAGCCCCCCTCCCCATGCTCTAACCACTAGGCCCCACTCTCCTCCCAGAGCCAGGGTGAGAACCCAGGAGTCCGGGCTCCCTGCTCTAGCCAGTGTGGGTGGGGGGCAGCAGAAGGGGGAGGGAAGAAGAGGGGAGGGGATTTTCTTACAGCAACAGCTGCTGACTAAGGAGCCCGGAAGGAGTCCCCAGCACACCCTGAAGGGATACAGGGTGTGGGGAGACACTGGAGACCCAGATGGGAGGGAGGGGTGGGGGGCAGGTCTGGTTGTCTGGAATAGCTACCAATATGGCCGGACCCTGGAACGACACCCCCATCCTATGCCCCCTCCCCCAATTCCTCAAAGAACACCCCCCAAAAGAATAGATGCGCCTGGCCCTTTAAATCACCCCATTGGCCTTGAACTTTTAACCCTCTCTCTCCCTCCATGGGTGGAGGGGGGGGGGCTTACCAGCTGGTTATCCCAGCAAGGAGCTCCTCCATCCCCCCCCCATCCCTTCCACCCTTCCTTCTGACCCCCTCCCCTTATCTCTCTTCATCCCTCTCTGCCTCCTTCAACCTCTCCCCGGCCAGCTCCTTCCCTGGTCAGTTGGGGGGAACAGATCTGAGTGGGGGCTGGACAGGCTGGTGCCCCACCCCAGAGGTGGCTGCATCTCAGCGCCGGGCAAGGGGTCCCCATCTAACCAGCTCATGCCCCACCCCATAGGGGCCTCACGCGCACAGAACGGCAACATTGCCGGCAACACCTGCTCAATGTCACGCAACTGCAACACAACTCCACGCCTGTACCGCAACCAGACAGCAGCACAGTCGCTCGGCGCCACAACCGTGGTCACGCGGCCACAGCCAGACAGGGCTGACACCCCCACCCCACCCCGCGCGTAATGAGAACACACCCACAGCCCACACCACTGCTGTGACACAACGGCAACACCAGGGCACAGCCCCAGGATCACCCTGCCACCGGAGCTGTGCAGCAACGCAACCCTTGTGGGGTAACTGCAACACAATGGAGCTGCACTGCTGTCCTGTGATGGGCACCAGGCCTTGTCCTTCAACCACTCACACACACACAGAGCAGGGCCCGTCCTCTCCAGCAAGGGACAGCAGGGACACACACACACACACACACACACACACACACACACAGAGCAAGGCCCGTCCTCTCCAGCAAGGGACAGCAGGGACACACACACACACACACACACACACACACACACACAGAGCAGGGCCCGTCCTCTCCAGCAGGGGGCAGCACGGACGGACGGACACACACACACACACACACACACACACACACACACACACACCTGCCAGCTCAGCACAGACACTGCCAAATCCCCAGAGCTAGGCAGAGCCCAAACCCCTCCGAAGTCCAGCTCACGAGGGGTTAATGGGTTTCTCCTCCCTGCCCCATCTCTGCTTCCCCGGGGGTTCAGGTAGAAAATAACACTCCCGCTCCCCCCCCCCCCCCCGGCGCCCCTCACTCCCGACCTGCAGCCCCCTGCTAGCCCAGCCCTGGGTGTGTGTCCCCCGCAGCTCTGCCGGTGCCCCTCACTCCCAACCCGCAGCCCCCTGCTAGCTAGCCCAGCCTTGGGCTGCCCCCCCCCAGCTCTGCCGGTGCCCCCCCACTCTCGACCCTGGTTCTATCCATGTGAAGAGAGGCCAGGCATGGGGCTGGAGTGGGGGCAGCAGAGGAAGTTTAGGCTGGGGGCATCTGGGGTAGAGAGTCACGAGGGGTGGGGGGACCTGCTGAGAGCCCCCCCCCCCCGCTCGGTGCCCTTAATTCCTGACATGCCACCCTCGCTTCTCCCCCTCCCCCAGCTCCCTCCCAGGTGCCGGAAGGTCACGTTTCTAAGAGGCTTCTGGCTCTGACCCAGACAGTGAAAGTGAAGGGGGGGGCGGGGTGAGGCTGAGATCGTGTGTGTGCGATTGTGAACAGCAGTGTGTGCGACTGTCACTGTGAGTGTGTGAATGCCACTGTCTGTAATTGTGCATGTGTGATTGACAGTCACACACTGCTGTTCACACTGTGTATGTCTGTCACTATATGTAACTGTGTGGGTTGCGATTGTGAACAGCAGTGTGTACGACTGTCACTGAGTGTGTGAATGCCACTGTCTGTAATTGTGCATGAGCAATTGTGAACAGCAGTGTGTACGACTGTCACTGAGTGTGTGAATGCCACTGTCTGTAATTGTGCATGAGCAATTGTGAACAGCAGTGTGTGCGACTGTCACTGTGAGTGTATGGCTCCCACTGTATGTAATTGTGCATGTGCAGTTGTGAACAGCAGTGTGTGTGACTGTCACTGTGAGTGTGACTGTCACTGTATGTAACTGTGTGTGTGATTGTGAACAGCAGTGTGTATGACTGTCACTGTGAGTGTGTGACTGTCACGGTATGTAACTGTGTGTGTGCAATTGTGAACAGTAGTTTGTGTGACTGTGAGCATGTGACTGGAAGTCATGCCATGCGATTGTGTCTAACTGTGAACATAAGAGACTATCACCATACGTAACTCTGTGTGTGTGTGGTTGTGAACAGCATTGTGTGCAACTGTGAGCATGTGATGGGGAGGTGTTGCGTGCAGTTGTGTCCAACAGTGAGTGTGTACAATTGTCACTGCAAGGGTATGCAATTGTCATTGTCAGGGTGTGTGACTGTCACTGTATGTAAATGTGTGTGTGGTTGTGAACACCCATGTATGCGACTGTCACTGTGTGTGACTGAGTGGGTGTGATTGGGACTGTCCATGTGTGCGACTGTCACTGCATGACGGTACGCCCGGTTGTGACTGTTCATGGGTGCAATTGTCACTGTGTCCAGCTGAATGTGTACAACTGCAAACACCTGAGTGTCCGACTGTCACTGTGTCAAACTGTACGTCTGATTGTGTAACCGTGTTTAATTGTGATTGTGTAACTGAGTGTTCAGGTGACTCTGTGTGCATGTGTGTGTGTGCACGCACGCGTGGGCCCCTCCAGAAATGCACCTGTTCGATCACTCACCCACCCAGATGGAAGTACACACTCCGTCTGCAGACACACAAACACCCTACACACACACACGGACTGATGCCCTTCAGGCAGGCAGACACACAGACACACACACACATCAGCTCAGTGTGCGTGCACATATATACACACTGTGTGTGTGCTTGTTTCTATGGCTCTATGTAATGGGAATGTGACGGGTGATATGAACCCAGGCGTCCTGGCTCCCAGCCCTCCCCCTCCCCCTGCTCTAACCCGCCAGACCTTCCTCCTCCCCCAGACACCGATGATTTATGCACAGGCGACAGTGCTGGGAGCGACCCCTGACCCTGCCCGTGACCTCTGACCTCGTCTGGCTTCACAGACAGTCTGCACCTGGGACTTGCTCCCCCTTGACCCCTTAATACCCCCCACACACCAACCGCTGCCAGACGTTAACCCTGCGAGCGCCACGGCCCTGCACAGGCTGCACCTAACCTGGACTCTCACCTGGCTCTGGGAGGGGAGGGGAGTCTAGGGGGGCTGGGAGCCAGGACTTCTGGGTTCTCTCCCCAGCTCTGGAATTGGGGGGGTCTGAACCCCTCTCTGATCACCTTCCCCCCCGAAACTCCCCACAGCCCCCCTCCCCAAATCCCAGCTGGGATCCCCCCAGGCGCCGGCTCAGATCTAGGGGGGCTGAGCACAGGAATGCGGAGGTGGGGGCTGGTCAATTCAGGGAAAGTGGAACCTGCCCCCCCCCAAATAGAGCCCCAGGTGCCTCCCCCAAAGGGAAGCTCCTCCCCATCCTGCCCCCCGCCCCAGACCCCTTCCCTTGACCTTAGCCAGCCTCCCCGAATGTCCCGGCTCTGGGAAGTTCAAGTCAAAATCATTAACCCTGGTGTGAGGAAACAGTGCCCCTCACTCCCGACCTGCAGCCCCCTGCTAGCCCAGCCCTGGGCTCCCCCCAGCTCTGCAGGTGCCCCTCACTCCCGACCCGCAGCCCCTCCTGGCTGGTTACACACAGTCATGGGGAGCCAAGGCTTCCCCCTCCCCCTCTTTGCAACTGCAGCGTGGTGCATCTTGGGAAGAATAAATTATATTGCCAAGGGATAGGCAGAAATCAGGCGGGGGGGGGGGGGGGGGGGGGGGGTTTGTTACATACACTTCCTAAAATACCCCCCCTCCCCCTATATTCTGTGCTGGCCCCTTCCCCTGTCCTCAGCAATATTCATTATACAAGAATATCCAGCCAGCCTCTGGGAGGGAAAGCCAGCAGGCCCCATCCGCCTCCGAGTGCTCTAACCACTAGACCCCACTCCCCTCCCAGAGCCAAGGAGAGAACCCAGGAGTCCTGGCTCCCAGCCTCCCCCTGCTCTAGCCACTAGCTCCCACTCCCTTCCTGGAAACCACCCCCCATTCTCCAGTGGACCCCAGCATGTCTATCTTTCGTGGGGGGGGGGCTCTCTGTTCCCCCATCTGCTTCCATAGGGGGCATCTCATCCCCCCCCCCCATTCTCCACCTTCATCTGGCCTTGGCGTCCCCCTCCCCATTTGGGGTGGATCAGCCTGGGCACAGAAGGAATAGGGATCTGCCTGCCATTCCCCTCCCCCAAACAGAGATCCCTCGGCATCAGAGACAGACCCCCCAAAAAAACTCTCCCCCCAGCTCCCTGTCTCCCTTTCCAGCCCCCCGTCCCATGCCAAACCCAGCCCCGCGAGATCAGAGAGACCCCAAGGCTTCCCACCCCCCCCCACAGTTCAGTGCCAATCTGGGGGGTCTCCCTCCATTAACCCCCCCAATTTAGAGAGACCCCGATATCCTCCTTATGCAGCACAGTGCCACTCTGAGGGGGGGGCCCTCCACCAACCCCTCCCCCACGATCAGAGAGCCCCCCCCATAACTCAGTGCTAATCTGAGGGGTCCCTTCTGGATCCCTCTGCCCCCCATGTTCAGAGCCGCCCCCCAGCCCGGGGCTAATCTGGGGAATATTCCCCCCCCCATTCAGAGAAACCCCCATAACCTCCCACCCCGCAGCTCAGGTCCAATCTGGGGGGGGGGTCGCCGCTGGATCCCCCAGGATTGGCGAGACCCCCCCCCATAGCCCGGCCACACAGCTCAGTGCCAATCGGGGGGGGGAGGTCTGCTCTGGCCCCCCTCCCCCGCCGAACCGAGCCCCCCCGGCGTACAAACCCCTCCACCTACCTGCTCCTAGCGCCGGCTGCGCTGCGACGCGTAAATTGGGGGGGCCCGCGGTGCGCGCCTGGGGGCGCCCCCTCCCCACCCCATGGAGATGAACAAAGAACCCAGGGCGGGGGCGGGGGGGGGGCTGCCGTCCGTCTGTCTGTCTGCCCCCCCCCCTCCGGTCAGCTCCGGCTGGGCTGGGGGGGGGGCTGGGATTCCCCCCCCATCCGACTCCTCTGCGCGAACTTGACCGGCTCAGCCGCCGCCGCTGCGCCCGGCTCCCCCACCCCGGCCGCGGCGCCTCCGAGGGGCCCGGCTGGGGGAAGCCGGCGGGGGGGGGGGGCGCTGCAGGCTGCACCTGGGGGGAGGGGCCCCCTGAGCCCCGATCCTCCCCCCTCCAGGCTGTGTCTGCGCCCCCCCGCCCCCAGCAGGAGAGGAAAAGGCAGGAGCCGCTGCGTCTCCGTCCCCCGCCCCCCCTCTCTGGCGCGCTGGGCGGGGGGGGGGGGAGCCGAGGGGGGGCGGGAGCGGGGGAATGTGGCAGGTTGCTGGTCGGAGCCTGGAGAAAGAGCGAAAGATGCAGAAATGGAGCGAGAAGGAGGGAGGGAGCTGGCGGGGGGGGGGGCGCCTATGGAGCTGCAGGGGGAGATGGGGGTTGGGGGGGGAGATAAATCCCGTGTCCGGGCATGGATGGGTAGAGACCGGGCTATCCAGGGCCAGGGGCAGAGATGGAGAGACAGAAATAGACCGAAGGAAGGATGGAGGGAGAGACGTGGATAGATAGATAGATAGAGGGGATGTATGGGGATAGATAGATAGATAGATGGGGTGTCCGGGGATAGATAGATAGATAGATGGGGTGTCCGGGGATGGATAGATAGATAGAGGGGGTGTCTGGGGATGGATAGATAGATAGATGGGGTGTCTGGGGATGGATAGATAGATAGAGGGGGTGTCCGGGGATAGATAGATAGATAGATGGGGTGTCCGGGGATAGATAGATAGATAGATGGGGTGTCCGGGGATGGATAGATAGATAGAGGGGGTGTCTGGGGATGGATAGATAGATAGATGGGGTGTCTGGGGATGGATAGATAGATAGATGGGGTGTCCGGGGATAGATAGATAGATAGATGGGGTGTCCGGGGATGGATAGATAGATAGAGGGGGTGTCTGGGGATGGATAGATAGATAGATGGGGTGTCTGGGGATGGATAGATAGATAGAGGGGGTGTCTGGGGATGGATAGATAGATAGAGGGGGTGTCCGGGGATGGATAGATAGATAGATGGGGTGTCTGGGGATGGATAGATAGATAGATGGGGTGGATGGGGGTAGATAGATAGATAGATGGGGTGGATGGGGACGGATAGATAGATAGATGGGGTGTCTGGGGATGGATAGATAGATAGATGGGGTGTCCGGGGATGGATAGATAGATAGATGGGGTGTCTGGGGATGGATAGATAGATAGAGGGGGTGTCCGGGGATGGATAGATAGATGGGGTGTCTGGGGATGGATAGATAGATAGATGGGGTGTCCGGGGATGGATAGATAGATAGATGGGGTGTCCGGGGATGGATAGATAGATAGATGGGGTGTCTGGGGATGGATAGATAGATAGAGGGGGTGTCTGGGGATGGATAGATAGATAGATGGGGTGTCCGGGGATGGATAGATAGATAGATGGGGTGTCCGGGGATGGATAGATAGATAGATGGGGTGTCCGGGGATGGATAGATAGATAGATGGGGTGTCTGGGGATGGATAGATAGATAGAGGGGGTGTCCGGGGATGGATAGATAGATAGATGGGGTGTCTGGGGATGGATAGATAGATAGATGGGGTGGATGGGGGTAGATAGATAGATAGATGGGGTGGATGGGGACGGATAGATAGATAGATGGGGTGTCTGGGGATGGATAGATAGATAGATGGGGTGTCCGGGGATGGATAGATAGATAGATGGGGTGTCTGGGGATGGATAGATAGATAGAGGGGGTGTCCGGGGATGGATAGATAGATGGGGTGGATGGGGATGGATAGATAGATAGATGGGGTGTCCGGGGATGGATAGATAGATAGATGGGGTGTCTGGGGATGGATAGATAGATAGATGGGGTGTCTGGGGATGGATAGATAGATAGATGGGGTGTCCGGGGATGGATAGATAGATAGATGGGGTGTCCGGGGATGGATAGATAGATAGATGGGGTGTCTGGGGATGGATAGATAGATAGAGGGGGTGTCTGGGGATGGATAGATAGATAGATGGGGTGGATGGGGATTGTCCCAGACAGACAGACGGACAGCTGGGAGGATGGATAGAGGGATTTGGTGTATGGGGACAGACAGACAGACAGGGTGTATGGGGGAGGGGGATGTCGGCTGCGGACCCCGAGGTGACTGTTGAGCCGCAGGGAGAGACAATCTCCAGCTGCGTCTCTGTCGCTCCCTGGCGCTGGCTGGCTGGGTGGGGGGAGTGGGATTCATGCTACACCCCCCACCCCCCACCCGCTTCAGCCACACACCAGGCCCCCGCCACCCCCGCCTTCAACTCACCTGCCGGGACCCGAGCCCCATCTGCATCACCCAGCCACGGAGGGCGCCTGCAGCGCGGCATGCTGGGAGAGGCTCTTTGGGGGTGCTGGTGACATCATCGGCTGGGGGGGGGGGGGCTGGGGAGCTGGGAGAGAGCCAGGGATTCTGGGTCCCGGAAGCAAAAAGCAACAGATTCCCCGCCCTGGAGTTCAGGATTCCCTTAGTCGATGCCACCTGCTCCAGCCAGTCCCTGCCTGGGGCCGGATCAGAGCTGGTGCCCCCCAGAGGGGACAGGACCCGTGCCCCATCCCCTGCCCCCCAGAGCCAGCCAGTCCCTGCCTGGGGCCGGATCAGAGCCGGTGCCCCCCAGAGGGGACAGGACCCGTGCCCCATCCCCTGCCCCCCAGAGCCAGCCAGTCCCTGCCTGGGGCCGGATCAGAGCTGGTGCCCCCCAGAGGGGACAGGCCCCATGCCCCATCCCCTGCCCCCCAGAGCCAGCCAGTCCCTGCCTGGGGCCAGATCAGAGCCGGTGCCCCCCAGAGGGGACAGGCCCCATGCCCCATGCCCTGCCCCCCAGAGCCAGCAAATTCGGCCTATATACAACTGTAGGTTAATCTCTGGGGTGTTTCTGGTCTCAGGCCCCCCCGGCCTGCCCCGGGCCTTGGGCCCACGTCCCTGCGTGTTCCCGCTGGTGTGATGGGGACGGGAATTGCTTCCCTGACCTCAGGGATTCATCCCGCCGCAGGGAGAGAAGAAAATGCAGCATAAATGGGATTATCCGCCGCTGATCAGGGGCAGAATTAATTAACAGGAGATAGAACGATAACGAACAATCACGGTTGTCCCAGGCCTGGACTTCCCTTCACAGCTCTGCCCGGGGGTGCCCCTCACCCCCGCCCCGCAGCCCCTGCTAGCCCAGCCATGGGGGAGGCATCTTAGGGAGACCTGGGTTTCCTGGGCTCAGGTCAGACGCACTGAGCCAACACGGCCAACAGGCAGGGATGGGGAGGACGGGCTGGGCATTGGCAGACAAGGAGTGTGTGTGTGAGTGTAGAGGGCTGGCGGTGTGTGTGTGGTTGTGTGTGTGTGTGTTGAGGGCATACGTGTGTATGTTGAGAGCTGTCGGGGGTGTGTGTGTGTGTGTTGAGGGTATGTGTCCGTGTGTGTGTTGGTGTGTAGGTGTGTTGAGGGCTATCAGGGTGTGGGTGGGTGTTGAGGGCTGTCAGTGTGTGTTGGTGTGTGGGTGGGTGTTGAGGGCTGTCAGGGTGTATGTGTGTGTGTGTTGAGGGCTGTCAGGTGTACGTGTGTGTGTTGAGGGTGTGTGTGTGTGTGTGTTGAGGGCGTATGTTGTATTGTGGGCTGTCAGGGTGTACATGTGTGTGTTGAGGGTGTGTGTGTGTGTGTGTTTGGAGGTCTGTCAGGCTGTATGTGTGGGGTAGGGGTCAGTAGGGGGTGTGTTGAGGGGGTGTGTGTTGAGGTCTGTCAGGGTGTGTATTGGTGCATGTGTGTTGAGGGCTGTCGGGGTGTTGAGGGCTGTGTGTGTGTGTTGAGGGCTGTCGGGGTGTTGAGGGCTGTGTGTGTGTGTTGAGGGCTGTCGGGGTGTATGTGTGTGTGTGTGTTGAGGGCTGTCGGGGTGTTGAGGGCTGTGTGTGTGTGTGTTGAGGGCTGTCGGGGTGTACGTGTGTGTGTGTGTTGAGGGCTGTCGGGGTGTACGTGTGTGTGTGTGTTGAGGGCTGTCGGGGTGTACGTGTGTGTGTGTTGAGGGCGGTTGGTGGGACATTTTCACGTCTCTGGTCTCTGTGTTCCCCTGTCAGGGTCGGTATTTAAACTTCTCTTTCTAGCACCTGATGCCCAAAGGGCTTTGCAGAACGGACACACAAATCCCTCACCCAGCACGGAGAGGCAGCTGCCTCTGGGGTGGGGCATTGTCACTGTTTATAGATTGACCCCCGTGCCCGGCGCTGAGATGCAGCCACATCTGGGGTGGGGCACGGGGGCTGTTTATAATCGGTCAGCAGGGGGGGATGGGGCAAAAGGAGGGGTGCTGAGGCCAGAGACGGGAAGGGTTGGGAGATCAAGAAGCACCAGCTCTGACCCAGGGCGGGGTCGGGGAGTGGGGCTGAGTCAGTCTGTAGGGACCACAAGCCAGGGTGAGGGGAGCATGGGCGAGAAAGTGGGAGGCACTAGGCCAAAGGGATGGGGAGACATCCCTGGGATGGGGGACTGAGTCCAGGAATCAGGGTAGAGTGAGGGAACCGCCAATGCCAATGCCCCTCACTCCCGACCTGCAGCCCCCTGCTAGCCCAACTCTGCCCCCCCCGCGCCAGCTCTGCCGGTGCCCCTCACTCCCGACCTGCAGCCCTGCCCCCGCGCCGCACCCGGCAGCCTCTGCCTTTGGCTGGAAGCCAAGGCAAAAAATTCCATCTCCCGCCCCCTTGGCTGCTGCAGCGGGGAGCGCCGGGAAGGGGCGGGGGGGGGGGGGGGGGGGGGCGGTGCCTGGGCTGAGCTGGGGGGAGGGAGCTAACAATGGCAGGGAAATTTCACCCCCTCCCCGCCCCCCAGCTCCGGTCAGGCCCCAGGGCGGGGACTGCCTGGCTGGGGGGCGGCCTTTCCCCTCTAGGGGGCGCTGGCTCCGGTCCGGCCCCAGGGCAGGGGGGCTCCGCGCCCGCCAGCGGGTGAAGGGAGATTGCTGGGTCTCAGCCCCTGGCCGGGGCGCAGGGTGGAGGGGGGCACCCCCCGCGCTGTACCCCAACAGCACCCCTCGATCGCAGGGGGAGCGGGAGGGAGCAGCACCTGTGGTTGGGGGGGGCACAAGCAGGGTGAGTCTGGGGGGCACTGGGTGTGGGTGGGGATAGAGAGAGGGGGGTGGATAAAGGGGGTGTCTGGGGATGACAGGACAGAGGGAGGGAGGGCCCGAGATGTCTCGGGCGGGGGCTGGCTGGAGGGAGAGGTGGGTGGGGAGGAAGGGATGGGCGGAGGGAGGGTGGACAGAGGGATGGAAAGTCGGATGTGGCTGGGGGGGACAGGGGACAGGCTGGGGGCTGGGCTGGGGGACCCGGCGGGGGGCAGGAGGGAGAGGCTGGGAGAGCAGGGGGCTGGGCGGGGAGACGGGCTGGGGGGGCGGGGGAGAGGGAACAGGCTGGGGGCTGGGAGAGCAGGGGGATGGGCTGGGGACAAGCAGGGGGACGGGGGAAAGGCTGGGGGCGGGTGGGGGAGAAGCTGGGGGGCTGGGAAAGTAGGGGGCTGGGCGGGGGGGGGCCGTGGGGTGGGGGAGAAGCTGGGAGAGCAGGGGCTGGGGGGCCCGGGGGGCAGGAGGGAGAGGCTGGGAGAGCAGGGGCGGGGCGGGGAGCCCCCCGTGGGGTGGGGGAGAGGCTGGGAGAGCAGGGGCTGGGGGGCCCGGGGGGCAGGAGGGAGAGGCTGGGAGAGCAGGGGCGGGGCGGGGAGCCCCCCGTGGGGTGGGGGAGAGGCTGGGAGGGCAGGGGGCGGGGCTGGGGGCCCCAGGAGGGAGGGGCTGGGAGAGCAGGGGGCTGGGTGGGGAGACAGGCTGGGGGGCGGGGCTACGGGAGGGGGAGGGTCTGGGGGACAGGGACGTCCCGTCAGCGTCTAGACAGGGGATGTTTCGGAAGCCCCGCCCCCTGACCCGCCCCCTCGCTCCCCAGCCAATGGGAAAATCCCCTCTGGGTTGGCTCGGTCTAGGCCACCGGTAGCCAATCGGATGGCAGGATCCCGCGATGCCCTGAGCTCACCTTGTCCTCCTCCCCGGGCCAGGTCACCACCTGGATGGGAGACCCAGGCCTGGGGGCGCCGGCTGCAGGGGGCGGGGCGGGGGGTCAGTGGGGGGCGCTGGCTGCAGGGGGCGGGGCGGGGGGTCAGTAGGGGGCGCTGGCTGCAGGGGGCTGGGCGGGGGGTCAGTGGGGGGCGCTGGCTGCAGGGGGGGATCAGTGGGGGGCGCTGGCTGCAGGGGGCTGGGCGGGGGGTCAGTAGGGGGCGCTGGCTGCAGGGGGCGGGGCGGGGGGGGTCAGTGGGGGGCGCTGGCTGCAGGGGGCGGGGTGGGGGGGGTCAGTGGGGGGCGCTGGCTGCAGGGGGCGGGGCGGGGGGTCTGTAGGGGGCGCTGGGCTGCAGGGGGCGGGGTGGGGTGGGGTCAGTGGGGGGCGCTGGCTGCAGGGGGCGGGGTGGGGGTCAGTGGGAGGCGCTGGGCTGCAGGGGGCGGGGTGGGGGATCAGTAGGGGGCGCTGGCTGCAGGGGACGGGATGGGGGGTCAGTGGGGGGCGCTGGCTGCAGGGGGGGGATCAGTGGGGGGCGCTGGCTGCAGGGGGCGGGGCGGGGGGTCAGTGGGGGGCGCTGGCTGCAGGGGGCGGGGCGGGGGGCGCTGGCTGCAGGGGGGGATCAGTGGGGGGCGCTGGCTGCAGGGGGCTGGGCGGGGAGTCAGTGGGGGGGGGCGCCGGGCTGCAGGGGGCGGGGCGGGGGTCAGTGGGGGGCGCTGTGCTACGGGGGGAGGGGTCAGTGGGGGGAGCTGGGCACCAGGGGGCGGCGCGGGGGTCAGTGGGGGGCGCTGGCTGCAGGGGCGGGAGGTAAGTGGGGGGCGCTGGGCTGCAGGGGGAGGGGTCAGCGGGGGGCGCTGTGCTACGGGGGTGAGGTGGGGGGTCAGTAGGGGGCGCTCTGCCCTGGGACACTGGTGGGGGATTTAACCCTTTGGGAGCCAATCTTGCCTTTCCCCTTGGGGGGCAGGGGGAGGAGTGGGGGGTCATTTCTCTGTCTCCCGCCATTATTCCCCCGCCCCCCCGACATGCCCCCCGGTTAGTAGCTGCCTCCGGGGCAGAGACCCGCCCTCCCGGCCGGGGATGTTGGTGTCACAGGATTTATGCTGCAGCACATTTCACGCTGGGGTCGTGCAAGGACATTTAATGCCTTGGTTTCTCGTCAACCGCCCTCGCGCGAAATCTTGGATTCCTGCCCCACTCCCAGAGCTGGGTATGGGACCCAGGAGTCCTGGCTCCCAGCCCCCCCTGCCCTGCTCTAACCACTGGACCCCACTCCCCTCCCAGAGCCAGGGATAGAACCCAGGAGTCCTGGCTCCCAGCCCCCCCCTGCCCTGCTCTAACCACTGGACCCCACTCCCCTCCCAGAGCCAGGGATAGAACCCAGGAGTCCTGGCTCCCAGCCCCCCTTGGTATAAGGGGTTTGCACCAATCTGTCCCCTCTGTGTGTTCCCCATACACCATCACCCATCTGAGTGTGTGTGTGCGCGTGCGCGCGCTGCCCCCTGCTGGAGGGAACGAGCTCTGCTCTGTGTGTGAGATTCTGAAATAGATCATGTGTCCATGGTTGTATCTCTGGGGCTTTGTGTCTGCCTGCCTGTGATTGTGTTGTCCTGTGCTCGCTCTTTCCCACAACCCTTGTAGAGAGAAATCTCTGTATTAACTATCTCTACGAATCTTTATGATGTTGTATTGTGTGTTGCATTGTGTTATTTTGTATTTATATGACTTGGCATTGTGCCTCTCTATTTTCATACAACTTTGTATTAGATCCCCATTTTGTATTAAGTATCAGAGGGGTCGCCGTGTTAGTCTGGATCTGTAGAAGCGACAAAGGGTCCTGTGGCACCTTATAGACTAACAGAGGTATTGAAGCATAAGCTTTCGTGGGTGAATACCCACTTCTTCAGATGCAAGCAGTGGAAATGTCCAGAGGCAAATATAAAAGTGCAGGGAAGATTCAGGCTAGAGATAACGAGGGATCTAATTTTGGGGATCCCTATTTGATATGGGATCAAATAGGGATCTAATTTTGTATTAGATCCCTATTTGATATGGGAACTTTGTATTAGATCCCTATATAGAAACCTTGTAGAAAACTTTGTATCAAGATGTTCTAGCCGCTAAGGATAGTATAGTTAAAGTAGAAGAAACATGTGTCTGTTTGCTAGGAGTAGGATAAGATCTTCCCCCCACTCTGTAATCAACTGCCCTGTTGACTGAATGAGGTGTGAATGAGTGAGGCCTGGAAGACACCCACCTCCAGACACTGCAACAGTTGGAGAGGGGATGGGAGCCAGATCAAAGGACAATCAAAAAAGAGCAGACATATTGACGGCCTTGGGGATTAGAAACAAGCACCTTCTTTGGGAAACACCCTCTTTGAGCAGCCTGGGGACAACACCCAGAGAAAAGCAGCACAAAGACCAACGGACACAGACCAATGGACACAGACCCAGATTTTGAATCTGGAGTGGATTTGCATAAGAGGGAAGCTGCTATAAAAGTGAGGTGTCTGGCAGAAGGACCCCGGGTCTCGTCTTGTCACTATCGGAGCATTGATCCGGATCGGCAGAAGCCCGGCTCCACCCCTCTCCCATCTAACTCACCTGGCCAGTGCAGTTAAGGGGAGCAACCAGTTGGTAACAACAGCAAGACGGAGTGTGTTTGTGTGTGTGAGTGTGTGAGTGCATGAGTGTGAGATATATGTCATATGCATATGCTAGAGTATTGATTGATACCTGTATTACTAATAAATGTGGCGTTTTGCCTTAATCCCCTTGGAAAGATCCTGCATAGTACTTTGAGTACAACACCCTGGCATGCAGAACTCCTCTCTACACACCTGCAGCGGGAAAGCCACCATCTTTGTGGTGGGTCCTGTTTATCCAGGGACCCCTCACCCGGTGCTGAGATGCAGCCACCTCTGGGGTGGGGCGCGGTGCCTGTTTATACAAGGAAACTTCACCCGGCGCGGCGGTGCGACCACCTCTTGGGTGGGGTACAGGGGCTAGTTATACAGGGACCCCTCCCTACCCCAGCTGCTCCCTCCTGCACTGACCAGCCCCGCCTGGCAGGCAAAGGCCCGGGGAGGTCACTAGGTTGCTCTGATCAAAGACAGGCCCCACACAGCCTGGGGGTCACTATTATTCCCTCGCTGTGGAGAGCAGCTGGGAGAATCACGGCGCTGGAGCGATGGGGGGCTGGGTCAGCAGGGGATTGCGGGTTGGGAGTGAGGGGCACCAGCCGAGCTGTGGGGGAGCCCAGGGCTGGGCTAGCAGGGGGCTGCCGGATGGGAGGCAGGGGGCTAGTGCAGCCCCCACTATGGGGGGCCCTGGGCCACAGGCTGGGCTCCCCGGCTGTGCCCTACGACTGCAGCGCTCACCCTTGCCCGACTGCCGGACCCCTTGCAGGAGTCTGACTGGTCTCGTGAGTTTCGTGTCACTTAAAAACGTACAAAATCAGACATAAAATTACACAAGTGTCGCCCACACAATCGCTGACTTTCTCTTCTCCTTCTCTGCAGTGCCCAGGGGCTGGCGTTTCCCCTTTGCCCAGCAGATGGCGATGGCGACCCAGCGCAGCCCCCAGCCGCCACGCCGACTCCTTCTGTGTCAGGGTGACATGAGCGGTTCAGGTCTCAGCCCAGGTCCTGCTGGCCAGAACCAGTCTGGGATTGCGGCTGCCATCCAGCACCAGGGCATGGGACTGGCTGGCTCAGGGGGTGTGGGGGCCTGCGGTGGGGGGGGCACTGGGTGTGGGTGTGTTGGGGAGGGGCTGTGGGTGTCATTTAGCCCCCTGCCTGTGGCTGAGCTCAGTAGGGTGTCTCCCTCTCTCCCACCCCGTCGCCGCCACCACCCGTCTCTCCATTCCCTCAGCGCCCTCCGCCCCTTCCGCTGCCCGGCTGCCCCAGCCCTGCGCCGGGGCCCAGAGCCTGCGAGCTGGACTGGGCGGGGTGGAAACCGACGGGCGACATGGCTGATAAGGGCTAATTAGAGCATGGGGTCGGGCTCAGCCACACAGCCCCCCCACAGGTCCTGTGGGAGCTCCCCAAAGCCTTGGATGCCTGGAGATGGCTCGCCGGGTGCTGAGATGCGGCCGCTTCTGGGGTGGGGTACAGGGGTTGTTTATACAGGGATCCCTCACCAGGCTCTGTGATGCAGCTGCCTCTGGGGTAGGGCATGGGGGCTGGTTATACAGTGATTCCTCACCTGTGCTGAGATGCAGCCACCTCTGGGGTGGGGTACAGGGGCTGTTTATACAGGGATCCCTCACCTGGCTCTGAGATGCAGCTGCCTCTGGGGTGGGGTACAGGGATTCCTCACTGGTGCTGAGATGCAGCCACCTCTGGGGTGGAGTTCAGGGGCTGTTTATAGAGGAACCCCTCGCCCAATACTGAGATGCAGCCCCTCTGGGGTGGCTCCAAGAGAGGTAGGGTCCCGGGCCCTATTCCTTTCCCCTCGAGACAGCCAGTCCCCCACCTGGGGCCAGATGGGAGCTGGTGCCCCCTAGAGTGAAATGACCCAAGGCCCATTCCCCAACCCCCGCAAATACAGGCGGTGACGGATGATCATTTTTTCACCAGGGTCTCACTTTCCCGGAAATCCGCCCTGGCCAGACGTCTGCAAACCGCTTCCAGGGCCCAGCTGTGCGGAGCAGGAGGGGCGGCGGGCTGGGAGGGACCCTGAGCCCCCGTCACCAGCCTCGTCTAGCCTCTGCTCCGTCAGCCCCGGCCCAGCCTGGGCGCTGAGTAACCGGGGTGAATAACACCGAGCTCATCGGCAGCTGGCGCAGGGCTCAGCCCGGAGCTGGCGGCCCGGGGCAGCGAAGGGACAAATGGGGGAATTTCTGCACTACCAACTTCAGTCCACCCCTCACTGAAGAGGTGCGGGGGTGTGGGGCTGCTCCCCGGCGCTCCACTGCTTCCCCGGCTCCCTGCCGGGCCGCCGGGCCTCTGCGGTGCGGGGCTCCCGGGAAGGGTGGGGAGCCCGGGTGGCTGCCCGGACCTAGCTGGAGCCCCTCACCCGCCTACCAGCCTTTCTTGTCAGTTTCAGGGCTCCAGCCCCCACCCCCAGCTGTGAAACTGACGAGGAGGACAGCCACCATCCCGTGTAAAAAAAGCAGGGTCACGGTGTCACCCTCACGCCACCCGCATCAGCCCTGTGCCTCTGCGGAGTGGGGGTGCTTCAGGCGGGGTAGCGGGGCACTCGCATCGGCAGGGTGGACGGTGACGGAGTTAGAGCGACGTGAGTTGCCAGGACGGGGTCTCAAAGGGGCTGCTGCTAACTGGAAGGAGCGGGGTGGGTGGGGGTTCGGAGCGGGATCGGTGCCGTTTAGCAGCGTGGGGCTGGAGCAGGCAGTTAGCTCTAGCACTGCCCTGGTGGTAGCCCCTCCATCGCCCCCCGTGCCCAGGGCCGGTGCATGGAAGTTTCGTGCCCTTGCACCAGGCCTTCCTCCCCCGTCCAGCTAACGCCACCCCCCCACCCACGGCAGCCAGCTCCCCCCACACGCAGCAGGCGGCTCCCCACCCCCTGCCCGCGGCACCTCCCCAGCCCCACGCTCAGCCGCTGAGCCGAGCGTGGAGGCAGGAGGCAGCCGCCCGCCGCCGAGAGCAGCAAAATGCCGCCCCCCAAATACTGGCACCCTAGGCGACCACCTAGGGTCACCTAGTGAAAGCGCCAGCCCTGCCCGTGCCAATGGAGAGACTGGCTGTACAATTGACGAGCTGTGCACAGGGGTGCCGGTCCCGATGCCCCAGTGTGGCACTAGGGGGCGCTGTGCTGCAGGGAGCAAGGTCCGATTCCTGTATAGACAGCCCCTGCGCCCCACCCCAGAAGTGGCTGCATCTCAGCACCGGGTCAGGGGTCCATGTAGAAAGTGAAGGCTTAGCAATACTAATCCAAATTAACACACGGAGAGTTAATGACAAGGGCCGAGGAGACAGATTTTAAAAAAAAAATACGTTTTATTTGCCACCGTTTATAAACACAATACAAATCTTTCCTTTGTAATTATTACAGACAAATAAATAGACGACGTTCCTTCATTTCCCTGCTGGAAAGCGGCCTCCTCTCGCCCTCGCGATCTGTACAGTTTATTGAGGTGAAAGGATCCACCCAGCAAGAGCAGCAAATTTCCCCTCCAAACCTTTGTCCCCAGACTCAGAATCGGGGGTGGGATCTTTCCGTGCGAGCAAACGGCGACCGGATGTAAAGTTGGCAGCATTCGTTGGCCTGGGGTGGCCAAACTGCCCAGTGCAGGATAAAAACCTACTACCGCTGGGAAGGGAGATCCTCCCGAAGCTCGCCGGGATCTCTGATTTGGAAG
Source organism: Macrochelys suwanniensis (assembly GCA_033296515.1). Classification (NCBI taxonomy): domain Eukaryota; kingdom Metazoa; phylum Chordata; order Testudines; family Chelydridae; genus Macrochelys; species Macrochelys suwanniensis. The sequence continues at coordinate 2,013,486 of CM065795.1, forward strand.
AGATGAGGTCTGACCAGCGAGCGTGGCCATTCGGCAGGCGTAACGGCATCCTCAGCATAAAGTCCAGCAATGATGCGCTCCTCCCCAGAGACGGATGAATCTCAGCGTGGGCCGAGGGATCCCGGTGTAAACAGCCCCGGCGCCCCACCCCGGAGGCAGCTGCCTTTCAACACTGGTTTAAGTCAGTCCACACGGAGACGTGCAGGTGTGGGAGCTGCAGGCGATGAGATCAATAAATAAAACGAGATCAGACAGTCCCCTGGAGCTGGACATTAACCAGGTACTAGGGCAGGGGTCTGAAACTCAATTCACCTTAGGGCCAGGGCCAGTCCTCAAATCCTCCCAGCTGGCCAATAATGTCACTCATGCCGCCCAGAACCCGCCCCCCAAAACTTTTCCTCCCCCGAAACTCCACCCCCACCTGCCTAACGCTCTGGGAGGAGGTCTGGGGTAGGGGATTGGGGTGCAGGCTCTGGGAGGGAGGAGGGGTGCAGGGTACAGGCTCTGGGCTGGGGCAGGGGGCAGGGGGTGGGGGTCCAGGAGGAGGGGGTGGGGTTGTAGGGTCTGGGAGGGAGTTTGGGGGCAGGAGGGGTGTGTAGGAAGGGGGAGGGTGTAGGCTCTGGGAGGGAGTTTGGGGGCAGGAGTGGGGGTGTGGGAAGGGGGTGGGAAACACTATTTCACTAGGAGGGTGGTGACGCACTGGAATGGGTTACCTAGGGAGGTGGTGGAATCTCCTTCCTTAGAGGTTTTTAAGGTCAGTCTTGACAAAGCCCTGGCTGGGATGATCTAGTTGGGGTTGGTCCTGCTTTGAGCAGGGGGTGGCACTAGAACCTCCTGAGGTCCCTTCCAATCCCGATCTTCTCTGATTCTTTTCCCCGCTCCAGCCCTGTTTGTTCCCCCTCATGCTGGTCATTTATTTTCAGTTGTTTCCCTGTGCGCTCGAAATACACAAGGGACGTGTATGTTGTTTGGGTCTCTTATTCTCTCAGGGATCCTGTCCTATGCCCCTTGTACGTTAGCACATTCATAACAAACCAATCTCGCCGTCGTCTGCGTCTCTCTCTCGACTCCTGGAGATCCTAACGCCTGGATTCCCGACGAGCTCGGGGAGCAAAGCTGGCCTGAAATGCATCAAAGGCCGGAACACTCTTCTGGACACCATCAGATTAGGACTGAATAAAGCCTGGGAGTGGACGGGTCACTTCAAAAACGAATTTTTCCCCCTGCTGATACTCACGCCTTCTTGTCAACCGTTGGAAATGGGCCACCTTGATTACATTGAACTCGTTAGTGCGACAAAAGTGATTTTTCCTCCCTTCCTGTCAACTGTTGAGAATAGCCCACTTCCGCCTTAATTGAATTGGCTCGTTAGCACTGCCCCCCCCCCCCCACTTGGTAAGGCAATGCCCATCTTTTCATGTGCTGTGTATTTACACCTCCCTATGGTATGTTCCACGCCATGCATCTGATGAAGTGGGTTTTAGCCCACGAAAGCTCATGCCCAAATAAATGTGTTAGTCTCTAAGGTGCCACAAGGACTCCTCATTGTTTGTGCTGATACAGACTAACACGGCTCCCCTCTGAAACCTGTCTTCTCTGCTCAGGTACTCTATCATTCAAATCCCCCAGCCAGGTGCAATATGATGCTCGTGAGACCCAGTTTGACACAACCCCCTGGTATGGGGTGGATAAGAAAATGTGTCACCAATAAATATTTGCAGAAGTCAATGAGGCAGACTCTAGCAAACAGTTCTGGGAGTGGCCGGGTTGCTGTCATAATGAAACCAACTCCATCGGCATCCTTGATAGTTTCACCAGACCCCAATTTGGTGTGAATCAGCCGTAGCTCCATTGGAGTCAATGGGGCCAGATCCCAGCTGGGGTCAATGGGCCGTAGCTCCATTAGAGTCAATGGGAGCAGATCCCAGTTGTATGATTTATACCACCTGATGATCTGGCTAAACGGGAAACAGTCGTGCCTCTCCCCTTGTGAGTAAGCTGAGTACCACCTCTGCGCTCTGTGGCACAAACCTGCAGACAGTAGGGGAATAGTTCAATAAAACACAAGCTGATGGGTTGAGAAAGAGTCAATCTGAGTTGTATTTAGAGAGGAAGTGCGATCATGTAATTTATTATTTTTCAGTAAATCATTCACTGTTACTCCCTATATATATATATGAATCCGATTCTCTCTTTGGACTATACAGAGAGGACAGGGGCCGTGCTAGACAGGTTAGTGCTTCTCTTTGAGTTTACCGAGAACTTGGAGGTGAACAGAACCACTGTGCGGCTGAAGGTGGGAGTTTTTAATGCCGTGTTATATTATTGCTGGTAATCACCGAGGATCTGCTGCAAAGCGCGTAAAGGCTGGAGATATATTTCAGGTGCAAGCTCCCGTTGTAAAACCCCATGGTGATGATAGCGCAGGGATAAAGCGGATCAGTTTGTGCAAAGGAAAAGACGCCTCACTCATGGACTGGTGTGTGAACGAAATAGGGAGATTTTCAAAGGCAAAACCGGCAGGCTTGACTCTCTCCTCCCCGCCTCGGGCAGAGCTCCTTGTGTCAGCCGGGAGAAGCGCCGTTCAGCTCCCAGCCCAGCCCCGGGCGCCTCCTGGCACCATGATGGTTTCCTTCATCCTCTGCCTTCTCCCGGCTCTCCTAGCTACAGCGAGTGCACAAGCTGAGTCACCCGCTGCTGTGGCCATCTAACACCCCTGGACTTGGACACGTTACACCCCCCGGATCCCCATTCAGGGGAACATCCAGCCTGCGCAGGGAGGGGGGATTAGCTCTGTGTGGGGTCCAGGGCCCTGTCTACACTACGGTTCCTGTAGCGGCTTAGCCACGGCACCGTAGCTGGGCCGGCAGAGGCCCGTAGTGAAGACGCCGCCCGTCCCAATGGGTGGGGTTTTTCCATCCCTGTGGGAACTCCCCTCCCCGAGCGACAGCGGCCAGGCTGAGGGAAGGATTCACCCGTCGACTGGCACCTACTCCAGGGGTTAGATCGGCCTCGCTGCGGCGCTCAGGGTGTGGAGCCCCTCCCCACCCCTGGCCTCTGCAGCTAGAACAGCCTGAGGGACACCAGGCGTCCGGGGCCGTTGGCCCCTCACTGCTGGGTTCTGCTCCACCCTATCCCAGTAGCACAAGAAAGGGGACGGGCCGAAGAGGAGTCAGGACCCTGAGACTGACGGTCCCCAGGGCCAATGGGGAAAGGGCGTCGCTGCAGGTGAGCCTTGATTGACAGGGCCGCTGGCCAATGCAGGAGTCAGGCGCCCCGCCGTGTGAGCTGGGGCTGGCTGAGCCAGGGCAGAGTTAAGGGGAGAGCAGCAGCCCGAGCTGGGCGGGGGCAGAGGAGGGGGAGCCGGGGCAGCCGCGCCGACGGGGAGCCGGGGCAGAGCTGCAGGGGGAGCCGTGGGCCCGGAGCTGGGTCAGCGGGCGCCGGCCCAGCCAGACGTGACACCGGCGCCGCATGCGGCGAGCCGGGGCGGGGCCCGGGCAGAGGGCTCAGCCCCGGCACGAGGCCTGGCAGGCCGGACTCACAGGGGTGATGTCACTCAAACGGGGGGTGGGGGGGCGGGGCTGATGCTCTGCCCCCTAGCGCCTGAGGGCGGGTGGGCACCGCCAGAGCGGAGTCTGACCCCCGGGGTCACTCTGGGAGGGGGGAGCCGTGACATTGACAAGACATTGACAGCCAACAGCGGCTGCAAGTCACGCAGTGTCTGCCAGGCCGCCGCGTCCCCCGAACGACCCCCAGTGGTTACGTCGCTGTGGTAGGGCACTGACATCGGCGGGGGCCAGGCCGGACTGTGGACGCTGACGACGTCTCAGCGTGATGCTATGGGGCGCCGTGCTGCAGGGAGCGGGGTGGGGGTCTCTCCCCTGGCCATCAGGGCTGGCCCCAATGCCCCAGCATGGCACTAGGGGGCGCTGGGCTGCAGGGAGCAAGGTCCGATTCCTGTATAGACAGCCCCTGCGCCCCACCCCAGAAGTGGCTGCATCTCAGCGCCGGGTCAGGGGTCCATGTAGAAAGTGAAGGCTTAGCAATACTAATCCAAATTAACACGCGGAGAGTTAATGACAAGGGCCGAGGAGACAGATTTTTTTCAAAAAAATACATTTTATTTGCCACCGTTTATAAAATAAACCCAATAAAAATCTCTCCTGTTAAATGGCTCTTTGTAATTATTACAGACAAATAAATAGACGACGTTCCTTCATTTCCCTGCTGGAAAGCGGCCTCCTCTCGCCCTCGCGGTCTGTACAGTTTATTGAGGTGAAAGGATCCACCCAGCAAGAGCAGCGAATTTCCCCTCCAAACCTTCGTCCCCAGACTCAGAATCGGGGGTGGGATCTTTCCGTGCGAGCAAACGGCAACCGGATGTAAAGTTGGCAGCATTCGTTGGCCTGGGGTGGCCAAACTGCCCAGTGCAGGATAAAAACCTACTACCGCTGTGAGGGGAGATCCTCCCGAAGCTCGCCGGGATCTCTGATTTGGAAGAGATGAGGTCTGACCAGCGAGCCTGGCCATTCGGCAGACGTAACGGCATCTGCAGCATAAAGTCCAGCAATGATGCGCTCCTCCCCAGAGACGGATGAATCTCAGCGTGGGCCGAGGGATCCCGGTGTAAACAGCCGCCCCACCCCAGAGGCGGTTGCATCTCAGTGCCATGCTAGATAAACAGCTGCTGCGCCCCACCCCAGAAACAGCGATGTCTCAGTGACGTCCTGGCAAGGGATTCCCTGTGTAAACAGCCCCCGTGCCCCACCCCGGAGGCGGCTGCCTTTCAACACTGGCTTAGTCAGTCCCCACGGAGACGTGCGGTGTGGGAGCTGCAGGCGATGAGATTAATAAATAAAACGAGATCAGACAATCGCCCGGAGCTGGACATTAACCAGCTACCGGGGAAAGAGAGAAGTTTCCGAGCGACTGTGTCTTGGGGCTAAGAGAGATAAGGGGCTGATGGGGGGGTGAAAAATCTACCCCCCCCCCCCACTCCGAGCACTGAAGAGACGCCCAGCGGTCGGTGGAAGAAGGCGTCCGTCAGCAGACCTAACGCCATTGGGGGGGGGGGGTGTCCCACCCCGAGGGACCCCCCCTCTCTGTTGTCGGCTGAGTCTGTGCTACGGGGTTAGTCGGGCATCCTTCCGGCAGTGGAACTAGTGTCTGTAGTGTAGACATGGCCTCAATGATGAGAGAACCCAGGAGTCCTGACTCCCAGCCCCCCCGGCTCTAGCCACTAGGCCAGCGGTCCTCAAACGTTTGTATTGGTGACCCCTTTCACACAGCAAGCCTCCGAGAGTGACCCCCCCTTATAAATTAAAAACACATTTTTGATATTAAACATGCTGGCGGCGAAGCAGGGCGTGGGGTGGAGGCTGACAGCTCGCAGACCCCACATAATAACCTCGTGACCCCCTGAGTGGTCATGACCCCCAGTTTGAGACTCCCTGTGCTAGACCCCATTCCCCTGCGAGAGTCGGGGATAGAATCCAGGAGTCTGGGCTCTTAGCCCCCTGCTCCCACCATTAGATCTTACTCCCCACAGAGAGTCAGGGAGAGAACCCAGGAGTCCTGGCTCCCATACCCACCGTGCTCTAACCACTAGTCCCCACTCCCCTCTCAGAGCTGGGGATAGAACCCAGGAGTCCTGGCTCCCAGCCCCGCTGCTCTAACCATTAGCCCCCACTCCCCACAGAGAGCCAGGGAGGGAACCCAGGAGTCCTGGCTCCCAGCCCCGCTGCTCTAACCACTAGCCCCCACTCCCCACAGAGAGCCAGGGAGGGAACCCAGGAGTCCTGGCTCCCAGCCCCGCTGCTCTAACCACTAGGCCCCACTCCCCTCCCAGAGCAGGGGATGGAACCCAGGAGTCCTGGCGCCCTCACTCCCTTCTCTCCCCACTAGCCATCACTCCCCTGTCCACTCCGGCCTTCCAGCTTCCCCACAGCCAGGCCGGAGAGGGTGTAGGAGGTGGGAAGAGAATACCCAGGAACCCCGGCGTCCGGGCCTCACACCTGAACCGTGTAGTGATCGGCCCGCTTCCGGCAGCACCGCCGGATCCACACCCCGTACAGCAGCACCATGCCGGTCCAGTAGCCCAGGTAGACACCCGCCCCGATCACCAGGTAGCCCAGCTCGGCCTGCTTGACCAGGCCGGTCCAGTCGGCCCGGGCCTCCCGGTAGAGGGTGTAGCCCAGCCCCCCCAGCAGCAGCAGCCCCCAGATGGAGACGGGCAGCAGGGGCATCAGGTTGCCCACCATCTTCTTCCTCCCGGAGGTGCCCCAGCTGCTCTTGTTCATGGTGGCGATGGCGAAGTACTTGGCCGGCAGGAGGCCGCCCATGTAGAGCAGGGCGTAGAGGCTCATGAAGAGCATGCGGGGGCTGCCCCGCAGCCAGCAGGCGTAGAGCGCCTTGACCCAGGCCACCAGCTGGACGCAGAGCAGGACCCAGAGCACGTCCCACAGGCTGGCGCCGTAGAAGAGGCGCAGGACGGTGGCCGTCACGAAGAAGGGGAAGACGCCGGCCACCACGGCCTCGTAGGTCATCCACAGGTGGTGCCGGTGCCACCAGAGGGCGTTGTAGAGCCACTCGCGGAAGTAGGACTTGGTCCAGCGGGTCTGCTGGGCCAGCCAGCGCAGGAACTGGGCGGGGGTCTCCGAGTAGCAGCGGGAGCGGGCCGTGTACCTGGGGGGGGGGGGGGGGCAGGAGGGGGGCTTAGCTAATGCGGAGCTGGGGTTGGAACCCGGGAGTCCTGGCTCCCAGCCCCCTCTGCTCTACCCGCTAGACCCCACTCCCCTCCCAGAGCTAGAGATAGAACCCAGGAGTCCGGGTTCCCAGCCCCCTCTGCTCTAACCACTAGACCCTACTCCCCTCTCAGACATGGGGATAGAACCCAGGAGTCCTGGCTCCCAGCCCCCTCTGCTCTAACCCCTAGACCCCACTCCCCTCCCAGAGCTAGAGATAGAACCCAGGAGTCCGGGTTCCCAGCCCCCTCTGCTCTAACCACTAGACCCTACTCCCCTCTCAGACATGGGGATAGAACCCAGGAGTCCTGGCTCCCAGCGCCCTCTGCTGTACCCGCTAGACCCCACTCCCCTCCCAGAGCTAGAGATAGAACCCAGGAGTCCGGGTTCCCAGCCCCCTCTGCTCTAACCACTAGACCCTACTCCCCTCCCAGACATGGGGATAGAATCCAGGAGTCCTGGCTCCAGCCCCCCGAGGAGGGGCCCAGGGGCAGGTGGGCCGCGCACTCACTTGGTGGCGTAGCCCATGCTCAGCATGCGGTTGGTGAGGTGCCGGTCGTCGCCGAAGGTGCAGTGGGTGCCCAGGAATTTCTGGTTGTACCAGGACTCCAGGAACTGCTGCAGCAGGTCATTCCGGTACAGGCCTGCAGGGGGCAGCAGGCGGCGCAGGGTCAGCAAGGCCAGTATTCCCAGCGCTCCCTTCCCTGCCCCCCCATAGCTAGGGGAGAGAACCCAGGCGTCCTGGGTCCCAGCCCCCCCCTGCTCTAACCACTAGACCCCACTCCCCTCCCAGAGCCGGGGAGAGAACCCAGGTGTCCTGGGTCCCAGCCCCCTCGCTCTAACCACTAGACCCCACTCCCCTCCCAGAACCCGGGAGAGAACCCAGGAGTCCTGGCTCCCAGTCCCCCTGCTCTAACCACTAGCCCCCACTCCCCTCCCCGAGCGGGGCAGAACCCCGGCGTCCTGGCTCCCAGTCCCCCTGCTCTAACCACTAGCCCCCACTCCCCTCCCCGAGCGGGGCAGAACCCCGGCGTCCTGGCTCCCAGCCCCGCCTGCTCTAACCACTAGACCCCACTCCCCTCCCCGAGCAGGGCAGAACCCCGGCGTCCGGGCGGGCTCACCCAGGGGCCCGCTGATGCAGGAGACGCAGTCGAAGTAGGACTGGCAGGCCCGCTCCACGTTGAAGGCCATCCAGTAGCGCAGGCTGCTCATGAAGCTGATGAAGGAGTCGGAGACGTTCAGGATCCGCACGTCGCCCCCCACGGCGCCGTAGCGCTGGTTGGCCTCCAGCACCTTCACCAGCTCCACCGTGGCCCTGGGGTCCAGCTTGGTGTCTGAGTCGCACACCTGGGGGCAGCCGAGAGGGGGGTTACCCATGGAGTCCCCCGGGGGGAGCTGGGCTGGCCATCATGCCCAGGGCATCGCTAGGGGGCGCTGTGCCGCAGGGGGCGGGGTGGGGATCTCCCCTGGCAGGCAGGGCTGAGCCCGATGCCCCAGGGTGGCACTAGGGGGCGCTGGGTTGCAGGGGGCAGGGTGGGGAGCTCTCCCCTGGCAGTCAGGGCTGGCCCCGATGCCCCATTGTGGCACTAGGGGGCACTGTACTGCAGGGGGCGGGGTGGGGGCTCTCCCCTGGCAGTCAGGGCTGGCCCCGATGCCCCAGGCTGGCACTAGGGGGCGCTGTGCTGAAGGGGGTTGGGACAGGGGTCTCCCCTGGCAGGCAGGGCCGGTCCCGATGCCCCAGGGCGGCGCTAGGGGTCGCCATGCTGCAGGGGGTGGGGTGGGGGCTCTCCCGTAGCAGTCAGGGCTGGCCCCAATACCCCAGCATGGCACTAGGGGGCGTTGTGTTGAAGGGGGCGGGGCTTTCCCCGGCAGGCAGGGCCGGCCCCAATTCCCCAGGGTGGCACTAGGGGGCGCTGTGCTCTAGGGGGCAGGGCTCTCCCCTGGCAGGCGGGGCCGGCCCCGATGCCCAGAACGGCCGTAGGGGGCACTGTGCTGGGGGGGGCAGGGAGGCGGGGGACAGCCAGCTGGTTGCTCCTACCTGGATATAGTCCACGGAGCTGCCCAGTGCCCTGAAGGCCGTGTACATCACCTCCCGCTTCCCGCCCCACCGCTGCATGACGCAGACGCAGCGCCGGGAGCGGATCAGCTCCTCCACCACCAGCTGGCCCGGGTCCACCATCTCCACCTCGGCGTAGACCCCAGGCTCCTCCCCGCCCGGCCCCCGGGCGCCGCCGCCGCCCCCCTGCTCGCCCTCCAGCCGGGGCGGCCGGTGGTAGTTGTTCTCCCAGACGTAGGCGCCCACGTCCTCGCCGGCGAAGACCTCCTGGAACATGTCCAGCATGTAGCGGTCGTCGGGGCTGTTGCCGTCGATCACCATGAGGACCCGCAGCTTCTCTGCGGGGTACAGGGTGGCCCGCACCGACTCCAGGCACTGCCGGAGGTAGGACGGGTCTTCTTGGTAGGCCGAGATGGTCAACGCCACCGTCTTGGTGTAGCTACAGGGCAGCGACTCCCTCCTCATCCGCCGGTGCTCCAGGGAGGCGAAGAAGCTCTGGACGGCCAGGTGGGCGGCGAGGAAGGCGCCGTAGAGGCCGAAGGCCATGATCCGGTACTGGTCGGCCACCAGCTGGATCCCAGCGACGTAGGCCCACGCCAGGACCCCCAAGATGAGCAGGGCGAAGGCGATGGTGAGGAGGCGGCGCCCGGCGGAGATGAGGAATTTAGGCGCTTTTCTGGGGTCCATCTCTGCAAGGGACGGGCATGGGGTGAGATGTGGTTGGGTGGGTGTGGACTGGACCCCCCCCCAGGGCTCAGCAATGGGGGGTTCACCACCCGGGGCTGCCCAGACTGGCAGGAGCTCTGGGGCAGGGCCATAAAGATGATTAAACCGGGCTGGGATGGAGGCATCGTCGGGATAACGGCAACCGGCACCCGAAAAGGTCTGTTTGAATAAATAAATGACCCACACAGAGGGCGACACTCCCCCTGTCAGCGCCAGGCAGGGAACCCAGGAGTCCTGGCTCCCCCTGCTGTGACCCAGCAGACTCCATTCATCTCCCAGAACCAGTGAGAGAACCCAGGAGTCCTGCCCCCCATCCCCACTGCTCTAAGTACCCCAGACCCCCATTCATCTCCCAGAGCTGGGGAGAGAACCTAGGAGTCCTGACTCCCACCCCACTGCTGTGACCCCCCAGACCCCATTCCCCTCTGAGAGCTGCGGAGGGAACCCAGGAGTCCTGGCTCCCAGCCCCCACCCTCTGCTCTAACCACCAGACCCCACTCCCCTCCCAGAGGTGGGGAGGGAACCCAGGAGTCCTGGACCCCCCTGCTCACCTGGTGCCGGCTGCTCTCCCGCTGGTGCTGTCAGGTCTGGATCCCTCACTCCGGCTGGGGGGAGCTTTTGAACGGCCAGGAGGGAGAGTGAAGGGGCGGGCGGGGTGGGGAGACACACGCGGTGTCTGCGTCAAACTGGGCGACCCAGCCCCCCCCCCAAGAGTTTCCCCCCCCCCTTCCTCTTCCCAGCTGCGCCCCTCCCCCCAGCCACGCTTCCTTCCCCCCCGCCCCCGCAGGCTGGGCATGGACCGGCCGCGAGCCCTCACTATTGCCCGGGTCCCGGGTTCTCTCAGCGGGCTGCGGGTCGGGAGTGAGGGGCACCGCCGGGGGGGGGGGGGGGGCTGCGGGTCGGGAGTGAGGGGCACCGCCGGGGGGGGGGGGCTGCGGGTCGGGAGTGAGGGGCACCGCCGGGGGGGGGGCTGCGGGTCGGGAGTGAGGGGCACCGCCGGGGGGGGGGGGCTGCGGGTCGGGAGTGAGGGGCACCGCCGGCGGGGGAGGGGGCTGCGGGTCGGGAGTGAGGGGCACCGCCGGCGGGGGAGGGGGCTGCGGGTCGGGAGTGAGGGGCACCGCCGGCGGGGGAGGGGGCTGCGGGTCGGGAGTGAGGGGCACCGCCGGGGGGGGGGCTGTGGGTCGGGAGTGAGGGGTACCGCCGGGGGGGGGGCTGTGGGTCGGGAGTGAGGGGCACCGCCGGGGGGGGGGCTGTGGGTCGGGAGTGAGGGGTACCGCCGGGGGGGGGGCTGTGGGTCGGGAGTGAGGGGCACCGCCGGGGGCGGGGGCTGTGGGTCGGAAGTGAGGGGCACCACCGGGGGGGCGGGAGGGGGCTGTGGGTCAGGAGTGAGGGGCACCACCGGGGGGACGGGAGGGGGCTGTGGGTCGGGAGTGAGGGGCACCGCCGGAGGGGGGGCTGCGGGTTGGGAGTGAGGGGCACCACCGGGGGGGCTGCGGGTCGGGAGTGAGGGGCACCGCCGGCGGGGGAGGGGGCTGTGGGTCGGGAGTGAGGGGTACCGCCGGGGGGGGTGCAGGTCGGGAGTGAGGGGCACCACCGGGGGGGGCTGTGGGTCGGGAGTGAGGGGCACCGCCGGGGGGGGGCTGTGGGTCAGGAGTGAGGGGCACCACCAGGGGGGCGGGAGGGGGCTGTGGGTCGGGAGTGAGGAGCACCGCCGGGGGGGCTGCGGGTCGGGAGTGAGGGGCACCACCGGGGGAGGGGGCTGCAGGTCGGGAGTGAGGGGCACCACCGGGGGGGCTGCGGGTCGGGAGTGAGGGGCACTGCCGGGGGAGGGGGCTGCAGGTCGGGAGTGAGGGGCACCGCCGGGGGTGGGGCTGCGGGTCGGGAGTGAGGGGCACCGGCAGGGCGGGGGGCGGGGGGGGGGGAGATTCCTGGGCTCTGTGCTGTTGGGGCTGGGAATGTCAACGGGTTGGGGAAGCTGATTGAGTGACCCCCCCCCCCAGCGCCCCCCACCTCGCAGATCACTGGTTGGCGGGGGGGCGCTGGATGTTAACCGGACAGGACATGGGTGGGGGGCAGACCAGCAGAGACAGCACCAGGGAATCTGCCCCCACCCCCCAGCTCTGCCGGTGCCCCTCACTCCCGACCCGCAGCCCCTGCCGGCCCAGGGCTCCCCCCCCCGAGCTCTGCCGGTGCCCCTCACTCCCGACCCGCAGCCCCCTGCCGGCCCAGGGCTGCCCCCCCCGAGCTCTGCCAGTGCCCCTCACTCCCGACCCGCAGCCCCTGCCAGCCCAGCCCAGGAGCTGACGCTGGGACCCTCCCTCATCCTGCCCCATACGCGCCCGTTGTCAGGGTGGCATCAAAATAAATAAATGGGACTTGAGCAATACGGTGCCCCCGCCCCCGCCCCCCGTCATCCACCTTCCCATGAACTCCATCCCAGCCGTTGCGGGGGGGGGGGTGTGGGTGTGACTCGCAGCCCCCCCCACCTGGCTGGGGCGGGGGGCTGGGCGCCGGGGGTGGGGTTTGGGGTTCCGGGAATCCAGGTGCGGCCCTGTGGTTAGCGCGCTCCGCATTCCTGGCATGGTTCTGGGCTGGGCCCAGCCCCCTGGACAACCCCCCCCCCCCCGCACACCTGGGGGGGCAGGACTGGATTGTTCATTTCCGCTCCCATCTCCCCCCTGAAAGGGGGCGGGAATATGGGGCCTTTCCCTTGGGGGGGGGGGGGGCACTGGCTGGCTCTGGGGTCGGGGGTCACTGGCCTCATGTGTGACTGGAGTTTGCCGGGTCTCAGCCCGAGGCCCAGCAGGGACAGCGCCCCCACCCCCAATATGGCCACTAACCTGCCCCCTGGACGGACCACAGGGACTCAGCCCCCTCCACACCCATGCTGCCCTGAGCCGGGCCCCAGGCGTCCGGCTGGTGTAATCCCCACTCCCCAGCCATGAGTCTCTCTGCTCCGGGTGCCAGGCCCTGCCCGAAGGCAGCCGGATGCTCCTGCCCCGTTTCCAGAGGGCACGGGACACGTGGCAGGGCTGGGGAGAGGACCCAGGCGTCCAGAGGGAATGTGCCCCGATACGTGCCGGTGTAACCCGTCTGAGCACCTGTCCGCCGCCCGACAGTCCAGGGAGGTTGTGACCCCCCCGCTGCCCGCCAAGGGGCTGGATCTCTGTCCTGGACACCCCCAGCCGCCCCCCCACCAGTCCCCAACCGCATAACCTCCAGCCTCTCCCTAACCTCAGGCCCCCAGCCCCACCTCTGCCCCCTTGATCCCGCTGACCCCATCCCCGCAGCGCTCTGCCCCAGTAGGCCCACCTCTTGGCCCCTCCCTGCCCCCAGCCCACCTCCCGCCCTCCTTGACTTGACTGCCCCCAGCCCCTCCATAACCCCAGCCCCGCTGACCCCCTCCCCGACCCCCACCGGTGCCGTCTGACTCCAGCTTCCAGGATCCCTGACTCTGCATCCCGCAGGGGTGTGACGGGGGAGTTCCCGGCTTGGCTGAGTCCCTCCGCTTTGACCTCATGCACCCCACCCCGGTCCGGCCCGGGGAGCAGAGCTGTGAAGCAATGGAGAGATCGGTGAGCAAAACAGGAGCCTAGGAGACTCACTGCCACTGGGGATTATTGAGGTTAACCCATGGGACTCCCGGCTGCTGGGGATTAGTTGGGTTAACCCATGGGACTCCCTGCCCTTGGGATTAGTGGGGTTAACCCGTGGGACTCCTTGCCACTGGACATCAGAAGGTTTAACCTGATAGACTCCCAGGCACTGGGGATTAGTGGGGTTAACTTGTGGGACTCTTGCCACTGGGCATCAGCGGGGTTTAACCTGATAGACTCCCGGCCACTGGGGTTAACCCCTGGGACTCCCTGCCACTGGGGATGACCAGTGTTAGCCAGACCCATTGTGCCAGGCGTTGTCCCACTGAGCTCCCACGCTGTTACCCAGTGGAACTCCCTGCCACTGGAGGCTGGATGCAGGGGAAACTGCACCTTCTCGAGGAGCAGCGTAGCCTGGGAGGTCGGTGTCCCAGTCCTAGAGGTGTGTCGGGGGGGGGGGGGGGGAGATACAGGTGGCCTGGGATCCCAGAGGCTCCCACCGCCCTGCTACACATCCAGCCACGGCAGCCTCCCCGGCACACACTGGTATGGGGCACGGCCGGGGGAAGCCTTCCCAGCATTTGCTCCCCGCAAGGGGCTGACTCAGCCCTGACCTCAGTCAGGCGCTGCCCAGACTGGCAATTGGGCAATCCGGGAAACAAGGGACTGGCACCATGACTCAGGAGGGGAGGGTGGGCTAGTGGTAAGAGCAGGAGGCTGCCGGGAGCCAGGACACCTGGGTTCTCTCCCCGGCTCGGGGAGGGCAGCGGGATCTAGCGGTCAGAGCAGGGTGGTGGGGTGTGGGAGCCAGGATGCCTGGGTTCTCTCCCCGGCTCGGGGAGGGCAGCGGGATCTAGCGGTCAGAGCAGGGCGGTGGGGGTGTGGGAGCCAGGACGCCTGGGTTCTCTCCCCGGCTCGGGGAGGGGCAGCGGGATCTAGCGGTCAGAGCGGGGCGGTGGGGGTGTGGGAGCCAGGACGCCTGGGTTCTCTGCCCGGCTCCAGGAGGGCAGCGGGATCTAGCGGTCAGAGCGGGGCGGTGGGGGTGTGGGAGCCAGGACGCCTGGGTTCTCTCCCCGGCTCGGGGAGGGCAGCGGGATCTAGCGGTCAGAGCAGGGCGGTGGGCGGGTGGGAGCCAGGACGCCTGGGTTCTCTCCCCGGCTCGGGGAGGGCAGCGGGATCTAGCGGTCAGAGCAGGGCGGTGGGGGGGTGGGAGCCAGGACGCCTGGGTTCTCTCCCCGGCTCGGGGAGGGCAGCGGGATCTAGCGGTCAGAGCAGGGCGGTGGGGGTGTGGGAGCCAGGATGCCTGGGTTCTCGACCCGGCTCAAGGAGGGCAGCGGGATCTAGCGGTTAGAGCAGGGCGGTGGGGTGTGGGAGCCAGGACGCCTGGGTTCTCTGACCAGCTCCGGGAGGGCAACGGGATCTAGCGGTCAGAGCAGGGCGGTGGGCGGGTGGGAGCCAGGACGCCTGGGTTCTCTCCCCGGCTTGGGGAGGGCAGCGGGATCCAGCGGTCAGAGCAGGGCGGTGGGGGGGTGGGAGCCAGGACGCCTGGGTTCTCTCCCCGGCTTGGGGAGGGCAGCGGGATCCAGCGGTCAGAGCAGAGCAGGGCAGTGGCGGGGTGGGAGCCAGGACGCCTGGGTTCTCTCCCCGGCTTGGGGAGGGCAGCGGGATCCAGCGGTCAGAGCAGGGCGGTGGGGGGGTGGGAGCCAGGACGCCTGGGTTCTCTCCCCGGCTTGGGGAGGGCAACGGGATTTAGCGGTTTAGAGCAGGGGGGTGGGGGTGTCGGAGCCAGGACGCCTGGGTTCTCTGCCCGGCTCGGGGAGGGCAGTGGGATTTAGCGGTTAGAGCAGGGGGGTGGGGGTCTCGGAGCCAGGACGCCTGGGTTCTCTCCCCGGCTCGGGGAGGGCAGCAGGCTCTCCTGGTCAGAGGCCGGCTGGGCCCGTTGCCATGGCAGCGTCTCCCAAACAGTCTGGGCTCAGCCATACTCATCCCATGGCTCAGGGCCTGGCACTTCCTCTCCAGCTGCCTGGGACCCTCCGCCCGGCAACAGCCGTCCCCTGGGGCCGCCCTCCTGTCACAGACAAAGCAGCCCCCTCCCACCCCGCTCTCACCACTACACCCACTTCCCCTTCCGGAGCCGGGGAGAGAGCCCAGGGGTGGGCTAGAGCGGGGGGGTGGGGGTGACTTTTGGGCCCGAGGGCCACATCTGGGTATGGAAATTGTAGGCAGGCCGTGAATGCTCACAAAATTGGGGGTTGGGGTGTGGGATGGGGGGTGAGGGCTCCGGTTGGGGGGTGTGGGCTCTGGGGTGGGGCCAGAGATGAGGAGTTCAGGGTGCAGGAGGGGGCTCCGGGCTGGCGCAGGAGGTTGGGGTGCAGGGGGGGTTCTGCTTTGGCTGGGGGTATGGGCCCTGGGTGGGGCTGGGGATGAGGGGTCGGGGGTGCAGGAGGGGGCTCTGGCCTGGGATCGAGGGGTTCGGAGGGTGGGAGGAGGATCAGGGCTGGAGCAGGGGGTCGGGGTGCGGGAGGAGGTCGGGGTGCAGGCTCCAGGCAGCGCTTACCTCAAGCAGCTCCCGGAAGCAGTGTCATGTCCCCGCTCCGGCTCCTATGCGGAGGCGCGGCCAGGCGGCTCTGCGCGCTGCCCTGTCCAGAGGCGCTGCCCCTGCAGCTCCCATTGGCCACGGTCCCCAGCCAATAAGAGCTGCAGAGGCAGTGAATGGGGTGGGGGCAGCGTGCGGAGCCCCCTGGCTGCCCCTATGTGTAGCAGCCAGAGGGGGGACCTGCCACTGCTTACAGGAGCCGTGTGGGGCCACAGCACGGGCAGAGCGGGGCAAGCCCCTGACCCCGCTCCCCAGCTGGAGCGGGCAAGCCCTGGGCCCGGGTACTCAGCGGGAGCTCGAGGGCCGGATTAAAATGTCTGAAGGGCCAGATGCGGCCCCCGGGCCGTAGTTTGCCCACCTCTGGTCTAGATAATTCTTGGTCCTGCCTTGAGTGCAGGGGGACTAGAGTAGATGACCTCTCGGGGTCCCTTCCAGTTCTCTGATTCCATGAGTCCTGGCGCCCAGCCCCCCCTGCTCTAACCACTAGACCCCACTCCCCTCCCAGAGCTGGGGAGAGAACCCAGGAGTCCTGGCGCCCAGCCCCCCCTGCTCTAACCACTAGACCCCACTCCCCTCCCAGAGCTGAGGAGAGAACCCAGGAGTCCTGGCTCCCAGCCCCCCTGCTCTAACCACTAGACCCCACTCCCCTCCCAGAGCTGAGGAGAGAACCCAGGAGTCCTGGCTCCCAGCCCCCCCTGCTCTAACCACTAGACCCCACCTCCCCTCCCAGAACTGGGGAGATAACCCAGGAGTCGCCTGTAGGGCCTGCAATGATGTAGGCGCCACCTGCTGATGAAATCGTGCATCGCGCCGTGTCTGCTCATCTGTACCCCAGTCCTGACCCGTGCGCGCCTCGTGCTGGGCGGACTAAATCCAGCTGGGGCTGATGTGTGAGAACAGGCGGGGCTGGGAACCAGGACTCCTGGGTTCTGTCCCTGGCTCTGACAGGGGAGTGGGGTCTAGTGGTTAGAGCAGAGGGGGGCTGGGAGCCGGGACTCCTGGGTTCTCGCTCTGGCAGGGGAGTGGGGTTTAATGCTCACAGTGGGTGGGGGGAGCTGGGGGTTGGAGCGGCGGGAAGGGGTCAGACTCTGCCGTGTGTCTCTGTGCTGACTGGATCGCAGCTCTGGAGTTGAATCCTTCCCAAGCACCCCCTGGCGATTCCCCCCCCAAACACTCCCTTGATCCCAACCACAACGGGGGATAGAGTCCACCACATCCTCCCGCGGCCCCTTCCTGCCCCAGCCGCGCTGGCTGCATTGGGCTATGTGTCACCCAGCCCTGGTGGTAATCACAGCCGCTCCCCCAGGGCCGGGCCAGCTGCTGTAGCTCGGGCTCCGGTGGGTGACACCCGGCTAGCGACTGGAGGGCCCCATGGGGGTTCATAGAATCATAGAATATCAGGGTTGGAAGGGACCTCGGAGGTCATCTAGTCCAACCCCCTGCTCAAAGCAGGACCAATCCCCAATTTTTGCCCCAGATCCCTAAATGGCCCCCTCAAGGATTGAACTCACAACCCTGGGTTTAGCAGGCCAATGCTCAAACCACTGAGCTATCCCTCCCCCCTCCGGCTGGGGCAGGAAGGGGCCGCGGGAGGATGTGGTGGACTCTGTCCCCCGTTGTGGTTGGGATCAAGGGAGTGTTTGGGGGGGGGGAATCGCCAGGGGGGTGCTTGGGAAGGATTCAACTCCAGAGCTGCGATCCAGGTTCTGATGAGCTGGGCGGTAGGGAAGCGATGGGGCCGTACAGAGATGCACTGACACACCCAAACAGAACACACACACACAGTGTCTAGCAACACCCACACAATACACACACAATATATATATATATAGTGACAGCTACACACTGCACATAGCAACACACAGAGACAGACATGAACACACACACACACACACACACAACAGGGCCTGTCCCGGGCAGCAGGGGGAGCAAGGTCCCACACACACACAGAGCAGTGCCTGTCCCCTCCAGTAGGGGGCAGCAGGGTCTCTCTCTCTCTCACACACACACACACACACACACACATATTGTTTCCCCTTTTTGCTAAATATTTGTGACACGTCTTCCATCCCCATCAACCGAACCGGCCTGATTTAAAAACGTCTGGGGTGGGGGGGGAGGGCTGGGACTGCCCCCCCCCCCACTGCCCCCCGGTTCATCCCCCCCCTCAAGTGTCGCCTTATTTCCTGCCGGATTACCTGCTCCCGGGGCGGGTACGGACAGACAGGATCCACTCCCCCCCCCGGGGGCCCGCCGACGCTGGCTACGATGCCCCAAGGGGTCCGTGCCCGCCCGGGAACGTTATTAGGGGCCCGCAGATGAAAAGAGGTTGAGCCCCACGGCGCTAGGGGGCCGGAGCCTAGCGCTCGAAGGCGGGTCTCCTGACCCTTTCGTTTACCCCCCCCCCCCCCGCCCCTCCGGCCCTTCTCTGAGCCCTCCCCAACCGGCCAACGGCCTTGGCGAACCGTGGGCCCCGGCACCTCAGGGTGTCCCGCCTCCCTTGCCCCGGGTCCGGCCGACCCGGGCACGGGGCGGTCCCGGCGCTGGCCCGGCCGGTGGCTTTTTGGCGTTTCTCTCTCCGCCCGCCCGGCAGCTGGGAACGGTGCTGAGTCGAGGGGTTTTTAACGGGGTTGGTTGGTTTTCCTGGGGTTGGGGTTTTGCCCACGACTGTTTGTGTTTCCACGGGTAGATTCAGCGCCGCGGCCGGGCCGGGCCCTTGGGACCCGGCGGTGGGAGGATGTGGTCTGAGGGCACCCACCGCTGTGTGCTGAGTGAGTTGGGTCGCTCCTGACCCCCCGCCCCCGGGCACAGCCCACTAGGCCCCCCCCCCCCCCACTCCAGGGCTGGGCTAGCGGGGGCTGCGGGTCAGGAGTGAGGGGCACCGGTAGGCAGGGCGGGGGCACAGGACTGGGCTGGCAGGGGGCTGCGGGTCAGGAGTGAGGGGCACCGGCACAGCGGGGGAGGGGGAATTGCCGTGGCCCAGGTTTGGGAAACATTTGAGTCATTTAACGGGGAAAAATCCCCGCCCCCTGCGCAGGGGGAGTGGGGGGGGGGGGAGTGTAAGAGCCTGGATCTAATTGTCCCTGTGGGAACGAGCGCTGGAGGTGGGGGGACGGACGACAGACAGACTCACGGACCCCCACTCCCCTCATGGAGGCGGGGCTGGCTCAGCAGCCCCTCCCCCAAACAGAGGCCCCCATTCCCCCCAGTTCCCCCACCCAACACAGGCCCCCAACAACGCCCCACAGTCCTCCCCACAGCCCCCACCCTACAGCTCCCCAGAACCCCCCACAAACAGAGCCCCCATAATCTTCCCATCCCCCCAAACACAGCCCCCCAACAATGCCACACAGTCCAACCCCCCCACAAACAGCCCCCCATAATTACCCCAACCTCCCCAATTCCCCCCAAACACAGCCCCCCAACCCTCCAACAGCCCCCAACACACTGCCCCCCAACAATGCCCCACAGCACCAAAATACAGGCCCTCACTCTCAAAGCTCCCCAGAACCCCCCAACAGTCCCCATAATCCCCCCAACCTCCCCAAACACAGCCCCCCAACAATGCCCCACAGTCCTCCCCACAGCACCCCAATGCAGGCCCCCACCTCCCACAGCTCCCCAGAACCCCCCACAAACCCAGCCCCCCAATCCCCCCAACAGCGCTCAACACACAGACCCCCACAACGCCCCCACTCCCCCCGCTGCAAGGAGAATCCCAGAGCAGGGGGCAGCCTGGTGCCAGGAGAGAAACCAGGGCTGGGGGAAGCACCACTTCCAGCCCCCCCCCCACCTCCCGCCCCATTTCCTGGCACCTCCCCATAGCCACCGCCGGCACCAGGATCACTGCAGACACTTCGGGGGCATCAGGGAGAGAGGGAGCGAATCACGAAGCCAGCGGAGGAGAGAACAGTAACAAGGTAACAAACCAAACCTATCGTCCGTCTATCTGTCCCCAGACACCCCCTCTATCTATCTATCTATCTATCTATCTATCTATCCCCACACACCCCATCTATCTATCTATCTATCTATCTATCTATTCCCACACACCCCATCTATCTATCTATCTATCTATCTATCCCCACACACCCCATCTATCTATCTATCTATCTATCTATCTATTCCCACACACCCCCTCTATCTATCTATCTATCTATCTATCTATTCCCACACACCCCATCTATCTATCTATCTATCTATCTATCTATCTATCTATCTATCTATTCCCACACACCCCCTCTATCTATCTATCTATCTATCTATCTATTCCCACACACCCCCTCTATCTATCTATCTATCTATCCCCACACACCCCATCTATCTATCTATCTATCTATCTATCTATCTATCTATCTATCTATCTATCTATCTATCTATCTATCTATCACCTTCATCACTGTAGTAGCTGATAGATACATAGGCAGATAGATAGATGGGATGTATGGGGATGGATAGGAAGAAGTCCTGGCTTCCAGCCCCGTCCCGCTGTAACCAGTAGCCCCACTCCCGTCCCAGAACTGTGGAGGGAACCCAGGAGTCCTGGCTCCCAGCCCCCTGGCCTGTTGTGCTCAGAGAAGAGCTGGGAGCTCAGGGATAGCCGTGGCCGTTGGCAGGAGCCGGGTCCGCGCCGGGCATCTCAGGGTCTCTCCCTGCCGTGCTGAGCCGGGGGAAGAGTCTGACTGAGCCGGGGGGTGGGGGGGTGGGGGTAGGATCGGGGACCATCCAGCACATCTGTGGTGTTCCTGGCTGAGTGACCAGCATCCTGGCTCCAGACCTCAGGATTTTCCTAGCCCAGCCAGTAACCACAGCGATGTGGCAACGCGGCCGGAGCTGGGGACATGCCCGTTGGATGCGATTACCCTGTTTCCTTGGAACCACCCAGCTAAATATTTTGAGCCCTGGCTGACTCAGGAGGGCTGGGCGTGGGACAGGAGGCCTTTCCCCCATCAGGGGCGCTGGCTCAGATCTGGGCCCAGGGCGGGGACTGGCTGGCTCAGGGGAGGTCAGGTTATAGGGCAGGGGGCCTTTCTTCTCTAGGGGTGCCAGCTTTGATCTGGCCCCATGGCAGGGGCCTGGATGGCTCTGGGGGGCAGGGAATGGGGCACGGGGCTTTTCCCCTCTAGGGGGGCTGACCCCAATCTGAGCCCAGGGTGGAGGCCTTGCTGTCTTAAGGGGGCAGGGTGAGTGGGGAATGGGGCATGTGACCTTTCTCCTCTAGGGGGTGCTGGCTCCCATCCAGCCCCATGGTGGGGACTGGGTGGCTCAGCGGGGGTGGGGAATGGGGCCCGGGGCCTTCCCCCCTTATGGCCAATGACTCCTTTCCTGCAGCTTCTCCTTCAGCATGGCCGAAAACGCCTCCTTCCCCTACGACTATGATGGAGACTACGAGGAGGACTCCAGCGTGGAGGCCGGCGCCGGGCTGCGTGGCACCATGCACGTGGTCTCCATGGTGATCTATTCCATCGCCTTCGTGTTGGGGGTGACGGGCAACGGGCTGGTCATCTTCATCACCGGCTTCCGGATGAAGAGGACGGTCAACGCCATCTGGTTCCTCAACCTGGCCGTGGCCGACTTCGTCTTCACCTTCTTCCTCCCCCTCGGCGTGGCCTACGTGGCCCTGGGCTTCCACTGGCCCTTTGGCCGGGCCTTGTGTAAGATCAACACCGCCGTGGCCTTCCTCAACATGTTCGCCAGCGTCTTCCTCCTCACCGCCATCAGCGCCGACCGTTGCGTCGCCGTGGCCTGGCCGGTCTGGGCCCAGAACCACCGCTCGCCCCAGCTGGCCTCCCTGGTGGCCGTGGCCGTGTGGTTGGCGGCCCTCGCTCTCAGCTGCCCCTACGTGGTTTTCCGGGACACGGGGAGCTCCCCTTTTCAGGAGAACGTCACCCACTGCTACAACAACTATGCCCTATCGGATGGCTTCCAGCAGGAGGAGGTGGCTGGGCTGAGGGAGAGCCAGCACCGGGCCGTAGTGCTGACCCGGTTCGTGGCTGGCTTTCTGGTGCCATTCGCCATCATCCTGGCCTGCTACGTGGTCATCGCGGCCAAGGTGAGGAGGAACCAGCTGGCCCGCTCTGGCAGGCCCTACAAGATCATGGTGGCCGTGGTGGCGGCCTTCTTCCTCTGCTGGTTCCCCTACCACGTCTTCTCCTTCCTGGAGGCGTCGGCCACTGCCGTGACGCCCCAGCTCCAGTCACTGCTGGCCGTGGGGATCCCGCTGGCCTCCGGCCTGGCCTATCTCAACAGCTGCCTCAACCCCCTCCTCTACGTCTTCGTGGGCCGGGATTTCCGGGAGAAGCTCCGGAGCTCGGTGCTGTCGGCCTTCGAGGGCGCCTTCAGCGAGGTCTCCGGCCAGGCCTCCCTCCCCTCCAGCAAGAGCAACGCCAGCGCCGAGGCTGAGTGTCACCTGGTGTAGAGGGGACGGGCTGGCTCAGGGGGCGTTTCCTCTCTAGGGGCACCAGCTCCTAAGGCGGGGTCAGGGAATGGGACCTATTGTTACCAGCCTTGCCCGCTACTTTGGGGTACCCTCATTTATTAGGGTTACTCTTCTGGTCCCCAAATCCCCGCCCCTGCCTCCTCCCCCGGGCGTGCCGCATTTCCCCTCCAACCCGAGGCTTGCAAGCCTGGGAGGGAGAGGGGAGAAGCAGAGCACCCACCGGCAGCTCCCCGCCAGCCTCCCCCGCCCCAGCTCCCCTCCACTCCCCCTCCGCCTTCTCTCCCGAGGCGCCGCTGCTCCACTTCTCCCCCCTCCCTCCCAGGCTTGTCGCGCGCCAAACAGCTGATTTGCGGCAAGCCTGGAGGGAGGGGGGAGAAGCGGAGCAGCGGCGCCTCGGGGGAGGAGGCGGAGCGGAGATGAGCTGGGTGAGGGGGCTGGCGGGGAGCTGCCGAGCACCCACCAATTTTTCCCCGTGGTCGCTCCAGCCCCGGAGCACCCACGGAGCCGGCGCCTATGCCCACTTTCACGTTACAATTGTTCTGGTCGCAACCCACTGGATGAGCAAACCCCACAGGATTTTTGGGTGCTGCAGGGTCCGATCGATCTATAGTTAGAGTGAAGATGCCAAAGAAAGGAACTCAGTGATTGTAATAACTGGCGTGGCATCACACTTTTATCTGTGCCCAGCAAAGTATTGTGTACGATCCTAGCCCAGCGTATATCAGTGGCAGCTGATAGCGTTCTCAGGAAAGGGCAAACTGGTTTTCGGAAAGGGCGCGGATGCACAGACCACGTCTGCCTTCGACGAAACAATAGAACGGTGCTGAGAATGGCAACAGAAACTCTACATAACTTGCATAGACTTGGAGAAGGCTTTTGGTGGCTTTCACAGGACCAACGTATGGCGCATTCTGCAGGCATAGGGAGTTCCTTTCCGTATAATCAACGTCATCGAAAGCTTCTATTTCAACTTTACCTGCAGCGTTGATCACAGTGAGCTCAGTTTTGAAGTCAAAACAGGAGTACGTCCGGGGTGTGTCATGCCTGCAGTCCTCTTCAACATTGCCACCGACTGGGTAAGGCGGCGTACAGCAGAAGACATGCCATGAGGCATGAAATGGACACTCTTCTCATCCCTTGAAGACCTGGACTTGGCAGATGATCTCACTCTCCTGTCACATACTCAACACCATATACAAGAAAAAACAACTCAACTCAATGCATTCAGCCAGCAAATTGGACTGAAAACCAACCGCAATAAGACCGATATCATGATCTTTAATATTGCCTCACCATCACCAGTACGGATAGAGGATTATGTTCTCACCAATGTAGAAACGTTCACATACCTGGGCAGCACCATCAGCCAGGATGGTGGAACAAGCCTGGATGACCGGAACAAAATAAAAAAAAAGCCAGGAACACCTTCAGGAGCTTAAAATGCAGTCCGGAAATCATCAAAATACAACACCAAAACCAAACTCAACATTTATCAGAGCGGCGTACTTTCAACGCTACTTCATAGTGCCGGATGCTGGGGAATGAGAAAGTCTGACACGTCCAAACTGTCTTCAGTCCACACAACCTGCCTCAGAAAAATCCTTCGTATCTTTTGGCCCAGAACAATCTCCGACCAAGACCTGTTGACACAGCGCAGCTGAGAGGATCTGAGCCCCATCATTGCCAGGAGGCGTTGGAAATGAATCGGCCATGTGCTTCAGGTGGAAACTGATTCCATCACCAGAGTAGCAATAAGATGCACACCTGACGGCAAGCGAAAACGAGGCCGCCTGAAAACAACCTGGCCAAGAGCTGTGGAAGCCGAGCTGAAAAACCTGGGGCACGGCTGGGGAACCATTGAAAGACTTGCCAGAAACAGACAGGAGGGGAGGAGCTTCGTCACTGCCCAAAACACATGAGGTTGATGATGCGGGGATCTTTTAGCTTAGGTACGAGGAGCTTTGCTGCAAAGCGAATGGGGGAACATAAACAAAACCACCCACGAGGGAGAGAGAGAGAACCAGCCAGCTTAATCGTGAAAGTTATTTATTGCCAGGTAATAACCATAGGGGAACCGAGCGTGACCAGACAGCAAGTGTGAAAAATTGGGACGGGGGTGGGGGGGGGGGGTCATAGGAGCCTATATAAGAAAAAGACCCAAAAATCGGGACTGTCCCTATAAAATCGGGACATCGGGTCACCCTAGGGGAGCCAAACACACAAAGCAGTGATAATATTAAATCTAACTCAAATTTGATGATGAAAGTCAGGTTTACAAAACTATACCTGATCCCACAAGTCAGGGTCAGATGGCTACACCTAGAGAGAGAGAGCGAGAGAGGGAGCTGGGTTCTCACCAATCCGTGAAGCTTGAATCGATTGGGGTTCCCAGGTGATGGTGGTAGCTGAGGGTCGGGAGTGCTGGAGACAGGCAGAGCCCCCAGCACCATCAGTCAGGAGAAGATGACGTCCCAGTGGAACTGATCCAGATGTTGGATCCA
Organism: Macrochelys suwanniensis; assembly: GCA_033296515.1. NCBI lineage: Eukaryota > Metazoa > Chordata > Testudines > Chelydridae > Macrochelys > Macrochelys suwanniensis. The sequence continues at coordinate 2,038,143 of CM065795.1, forward strand.
GACATCAGAGCACTTACTGGAGCGTGGGTTGGGGTTTTTGTAGAGAAACAACAAGGGTTCAAGGGAGACACTGGATTTGTTGATGTGTAAACAAGGGAGGATCCCAAAGTGATTTTGTTCAGGCTCAACATGGGAGCTGATCATTCCTGGCCATGGGCCGTGTTCCTTGGAGGGAGCTCACAATGCAATTGGGGAGCTTCACTATTTTGGAAACCAATCAAGGATTTATTACTAGAATTGGTCTGATCACTGCCGAGCTGGGGGTGTGCAGGCGTGGGTTCGTTAACATCTGGAGCAGAGATTCCCCCATCATGCACTGCTTCCCTGCTTTTCTGGTCCCAGAGTTCCGTGCGGTTCTTGCCTTGGAGTCTCTGTTCTCCAGTCTGTATGCTAGTGGAGATGCCTCCAATGAGGCTAGGGGAGTTTCCTTAATCCTGTCATCCTTATCCCAGGGATTTAGGTGTATCTCCCATGGCCTTTTCATTGCTTTCTGTAAATCTTTCTTCTGATGCAGATTTGGTTCAAGCTGGGGGCGGGGGCATGGACGGGGGACGTGGTGGGAAGGTCTTTCGTGAGTCAGACAGGCTGGGTACTGCGCCTGGGTTCCCCAGGTAACACTGTACCCTCCCCAGCTGGCCCCAGGGTGGAGGAACTGGCTGGTTCAGGGTATGGAGTCCAGCTGTGGATAGACCCCAGGAGTCCTGGCTCCCAGCCCCACCTGCTCTGATCCACTAGACTCCCCTCCCCTCCCAGAGCTGGGGAGGGAACTCAGGCCTCCCCACGCCCCCCCACCCCCACCCCATTGCTGGCTGTTGCGTGTGGTGATAATCTGGTGGTGAGTCAGTCCCAGTCTCGAAGAAGTTGGTGGTGACTGTGGGAAGGTCAAGTGGTCTCTCTGTATCTCAGTTTCCCCATTTGTAAAACATGGGAAATAATTCTGCCTGCGTCTGTTCAGACTGTGAGCTCTTCAGAGGGCAGGGATGTTCTCACTCGGTCTGTGCAGCGCCCGGGGCGATGGGGCCCTGATCTCGGCTGGATTCTGTGCAGCGCCCGGCGCGACAGGGCCCTGATCTCAGCTGGGGTCTGTGCAGCTTCCGGCACAATGGTGCCATGATCTGTTTAATTGGTTTTGGTGTTAATCCTCTGACACTTCGTACTTTGCATAATCCAGGAGGTGTTTTTTATTTAATGTGATGTGTGTGTGTGTGTATAAAACGCATCCCTGTAATCTCCCATAATCCACCTCTCTTAACCTTAATGCCGAAATCTAAATCTAACCCACCGAAACAGCCTCTAACCCTAAAACTGATCACTGACTCTAACCACTACTTCTAACCCTAACCTTAACACTCATCGATACCTTAACCCTAATTATACCCCTGCCCTATCCTTAACCCTAACCCTAACCCTACCGCAGCGCTAACCCTAGCAGCAAAAATTAACTAGACACCCTCACCCTAAACATGGACCCTACCCTAAAACTTACACTCCTAACCCTAAAACTAGCCCCTACTATTAACCCTACACCAAAAGTAGCCCCTGCCCCTAACTCCTTAGTGTTGATTTTCAATAAGTCTTGGAGCACTGGTGAAGTTGCAGAAGAGGGTAAATACCAGGGAGGGAGAGGAATTATTTAAGCTCAGTACCAATGTGGACACAAGAACAAATGGATATAAACTGGCCATCAGGAAGTTTAGACTTGAAATTAGACGAAGGTATCTAACCATCAGAGGAGTGAAGTTCTGGAACAGCCTTCCAAGGGAAGCAGTGGGGGCAAAAGACCTATCTGGCTTCAAGATTAAGCTAGATAAGTTTATGGAGGGGATGGTTTGATGAGATAACATGATCTTGGCAATTAATTGACCTTTGACTATCAGTGGTAAATAGGCCCAATGGCCGGTGATGGGATGTTAGAAGTTACTACAGAGAACTTTTTCCTGGGTGTCTGGCTGGTGAGTCTTGCCCACATGCTCAGGGTTCAGCTGATCGCCATATTTGGGGTCGGGAAGGAATTTTCCTCCAGGGCAGATTGGCAGAGGCCCTGGAGGTTTTTCTGCAGTGTGGGGCATGGGTCACTTGCTGGAGGATTCTCTGCATCTTGAAGTCTTTAAACCATGATTTGAGGACTTCAGTAGCTGAGACATAGGTGAGAGGATTATTCCAGGAGTGGATGGGTGAGATTCTGTGGCCTGCATTGTGCAGGAGGTCAGACTAGATGATCATAATGGTCCCTTCTGACCTTAAAGTCTATGAGTCTATGAGACTGGAAGAAAACAAATGTACCAATATTTAAAACGGATAAATGGGACAATCCGGGAATTATCGGCCTGTCAGTGGGAGATCGATTTTGAGACGATAACGGAGCAGCTGATACGAGACTTGATTCATAAAGAATGAAAGGAGGGTAACATCATTAATGCCAATCAACCTGGGTTTGTGGAAAATAGCTGCTGTCGAATCAGCTTGACGTCTTTTTTGGCGGCGTTGCAAGGTTGGTTGATAAAAGTAATGGTGTCGACGTCGCAGACAGAGACCCCTGCCGGGCGCTTGCCTTCGTACTGCATGACCTTTTGCTTAAAAAACGAGCATATACAATGAACGTGGCCCACAGTAAATGGATTACAAACTGGCTGACTGATTAATCTGAAAATGTAACTGTACCGGGGGAAGCGGCAGCGAGCGGGTGTGTTTCTAGTGGGGTCCCGCAGGGACTGGTTCCTGGCCCTATGCTCTTTAACACCTTTATTAGTGAGCTGGGGAAAAAAAACAAAAAATGATCATGAATAAAATTTGCAGATGACACAACAATGAGGGGAGTGGTAAATAACGAGGCCAGGTCGGTGCTACAGAGCGCTCTGGGTCGCTTGGTAAACTGGGTGCAAGCAAACAATTGACATTTTAATGCAGCTAAATGTCAGCATGTACATCTAGGGACAAAGGGTGGTGGGTGCATTTGCAGGCCGGGGGACGCTCTCCGGAGGAGCAGGGACTCCGACAGCAATTGAGGGTGGTGCTGGATAATTAGCGGAACATGAATTCCCGCTGGGATACTGCAGCCAAAAGGCTCCGGCTGTCCTGGGATGCCTCAACGGGGCAATCTCGCGTCGGAGCAGCGAGGTCATAGGCGCCGACTCTGTGGGTGCTCTGGGGCTGGAGCACCCATGGGGAAAAGTTAGCGGGTGCTCTGCACCCACTGGCAGCCAAGCTCCCCCATCCTTGCCTCCTTCTCCCTGAGTGCGCCGCTGTCCCCACTCCTCCCCCTCCCTCCCTCCCAGCGCTTCCCACCCCACCGCCGCCTAACAGCTGTTTGGCGGCGCTTAGGACTTTCCGGGAGGGAAGGAAGGGGAGGAACGGGGACGCAGCGCGCTCATGGGGGGAGGCGGAGGAGAGGCACAGCAGGGGCGGGGACTTGGGGGAAGGGGGTGGAATGGGGGCAGGGCTGGGGTGGGAAAAGGCAGAGGAGGGCAGGGGGTGGGAGTTGAGCACCCACCGGGCAGAGGGGAAGTCAGCGCCTATGAGCGAGGTCATTTTCCCTCTGGATTTAGCTCTGGTGTGGCTGGAATCCGGTCTCCGGTCCTGGGGCCCACAATTCCAGAAGGACATGGATCAATGGCAGAGGGGGCAGAGAAGAGCCACAGGGACGATTAAAAGCTTAGAAAACCTGCCTTAGAGCGGGAGACTCCAGGAACTCAGTTGATTTAGATTAACAAAGAGGCGGTGAAAGGGTGACTTGACCCCAGCCAGTACCCACATGGGGACAGGGCCGGTGCAAGGAAGTTTTGCGCCCTAGGCGAAACTTCCTTGCACCAGCCTGTGCCCCCGCAGCTAATGCTGCCCCACCCCAGCCACCCACCCCGTGTGCCGCGGGAGGTCAGCCCCCCCCACCCAAGGGCCGTGGGAGCTGAGCGTGGAACTGGGAGGCAGGGGAGCGGCTTGCCACAGCCGCCTCCCGGCTCAGGGCTTAGCGGCTCAGCGGGGAGGAAGGGGGCAGCTCGCTGCGGCTGCCTCTCTGCTCCCCGCTCAGCGGCTGAGCGGGGAGCCGGGAGGCAGGAGGCAGCCGCCTGCCGCCCCCCAAATCCTGGTGCCCAAGGCGACCGCCTAGGGTCGCCTAGTGCTAACGCTGGCCCTGCGTGGGGAACACGGAACGGGCTCCTCCATCCCGCAGAGGAAGGTCTGACACGGTCCTTTGGCTGGAAGTTGAAGCTTGGAACGAAGTGCGAATGTCTGCCAGCGAGGGAATTGACCATGAGGTCGATTTCCCCGGGGTCGTGGCGGATTCTCCATTGCTGACCATTTTAAAATCAGGACTGGGGGTTTTTCGAACAGCTCTGCTCTCGGAATTAGTTAGGGGCGGTTCTCTGGCCTGTGCTATCCAGGATATGGTCACAATGGGCCTTGGGATCTAGGATTTTTACTCCCCAGCATAAAATCTCTTCCGCGGCTACTTCCTGCTGCTGTTTGCTAGGGGCGGCGATCAGCAATGTCATCGGGGGTGCCCCCTAAGGACCGCGCTCTGTCCAGCAAGGCTGATCGCTTGAACGAACCCACGCCCAGGAGACCCCATGCCCATCCCAGAGCTGGGAATGGGAGGGAACCTGCAGTCCCACGCACCCCTGAACGCTGTAACTGTCGCCCGCCGGTCCCACAAGCATCCTTGGTGTATTGCATCACCGTTGTATGGGGACACTCAGGCCTGGTTTGCACGACACAGTTTGGTCGGCAAAAGGAACCCAGCGGGGGGCGGGGGCTGGGGACTGCTGGGCTGTGCAGAGCAGGGAGGGAGGCGGGGGGTGGGGAGTAATGTCAGCGGTGTCCCCATCCCCCTGCCTCAGGCCTGGTTGCTTCCAGCTGCTGTCTCATCTTAAAGAGACAGTGTGACGACACACTCACTCTCCCCCAACACACACTAGGTGTTCTGGGTCCGTGCGAGAGCTGCTAGCTGCCGATATATGGTGCTCGTGTGGACACGCAACAGCGGCTTAATTAAAGCAGCAAAAACTTTGGTCAACAAAACTCTAGTGTAGACAAGGCCTTAGTAACACGTGAGTAACGTCCTCCCAACCTGCTTCAGTTACTGTAGGTTTAGGATACGGCAGGTTGGAGAGGAGAGTGCCTGGATCAATGGGAACTGGAGAGGGGCTATCAATCTATCTAGCCATCCCCATACAACCCCCCTCTCTATCCCCATACATCCCCTCTATCTATCTCTCTATCCCCATACACCCCTCTATCTCTCTCTCTCTCTCTCCCCATACACCCCCTCTATCTCTCTATCTAGCCATCCCTGTACAACCCCCCTCTATCCCCATACACCCATCTATCTATCTATCTATCTATCTATCTATCTATCTATCTATCTATCTCCATACACCCCCCCTCTCTCTCTATCTAGCCATCCCCATACACCCCCCTCTATCCCCATACACCCCTCTATCTATCTATCCCCATACACCCATCTATCTATCTATCTATCTATCTATCTATCTATCTATCTATCCCCATACAACTCCCCCTCTATCCCCATACACCCCTCTATCTCTCTATCCCCATACACCCCCCCTCTCTTTCTTTCTCTCTCTATCTAGCCATCCCCATACAACCCCCCCCATCCCCATACACCCCTCTATCTATCTATCTATCTATCTATCTATCTATCTATCTATCTATCTATCTATCTATCTATCTATCTATCCCCATACAGACCATCAATCTACCTAGGCTCTGGCTGACCACAACAGATGCAGTAAAAGTCTCTTCTGTCCAAATCTCTCCTTACATCTGATGTATGAAAATCAGTTTGAATTTGAAAATAGACTGTGGGAGAAAGGAAAAGCAAATTGGCCAGACCCCAGTTGGCGTCAATGGGCCGTAGCTCCATTGGAGTCAGTGGGGCCAGACCCCAGTTGGCGTCAATGGGCCATAGCTCCATTGGAGTCAGTGGGGCCAGACCCCAGTTGGCGTCAATGGGCCGTAGCTCCATTGGAGTCAGTGGGGCCAGATCCCAGTTGGCGTCAATGGGCCATAGCTCCATTGGAGTCAGTGGGGCCAGACCCCAGTTGGCGTCAATGGGCCGTAGCTCCATTGGAGTCAGTGGGGCCAGACCCCAGTTGGCGTCAATGGGCCATAGCTCCATTGGAGTCAGTGGGGCCAGACCCCTGTTGGCGTCAATGGGCCGTAGCTCCACTGGAGTCAGATGGGCCAGACCCCAGTTGGCGTCAATGGGCCGGAGCTCCATTGGAGTCAGATGGGCCAGACCCCAGTTGGCGTCAATGGGCTGGAGCTCCATTGGAGTCAGATGGACCAGACCCCAGTTGGCGTCAATGGGCCGGAGCTCCATTGGAGTCAGTGAGGCCAGACCCCCAGCTGGTATCCATGGGCCGGAGCTCTCCCTCTACACCCCACTCCTCTCCCCGTGCTGGGAATGGGGCCCGGGAGTCAGGCCGACACTCACATGCACCCCCCAGGCACGCCCCACACGATTTCAGCTCCACCCGTCCCATCATTTCATCATCTCCCAGCGGGGGAAGTTGCGGCTCTGTGGGCAAGAATTGAGCAAACTCCTCCCAACCTGTGTCAGTTACAGCAGATGTGGGACAGGGCAGGAAGGAGCAGCGACAACGGCCTGCTACCCATCTACCCATCCGTCCATGGGGCCCCCCCTTCGGGGAGCCTAGCCCTGCGGCCCCGCCCTCTCCACCCGAGGCCCCGCCTCCACCGCCCCCATCCGCCGGAGCCCCAATGCCCCCGACCCCCACAGCTGGAGGAGCCCCGGCTGAGTCGCCCCAGGCCGCTGGCCACCCCCAGCGCCGGCCCCGGTGTTGGGCCACTCACCGGCCCCAGCTGCCTGCTGGCCTCCGGCTGGAGCTGAGCTCCAGCTGGCTTCGGGGAGAGGGCGAAGCATTGGCGGGGCCAGGGCTTGAATAGGGGAGGCTTATCCTCCGGTAGCCTATTATACCCACGGCCCATGCATCCATCCCCCCCCTTCTATCCCCATCCACCCCCTCTATCTATCTATCTATCTATCTATCTATCTATCTATCTATCTATCTATCTATCTATCTATCTAACTATCTGTCTATCTAATCACCATGCCCCCATTCTATCTTCTGATCTAGGCTCACCAGTCACAGATACAGTAGAATCCACTTTAGCCAAGTGTCTCATTATAGCTGATGTTTTAAACTCACTTTGAACTTCAGCATAGATTGTGGGAGAAAGACAAAGCAAATCAGCCAGCCCCGCAGCTAGGGGGTCAATCGGCCGTAGCTCCATTGGAGTCAATGGGGTAGATCCCAGCTGGGGTCAATCGGCCATAGCCCCACTGGGATCAATGGGGCAGATCCCCAGCTGCAGCAAAGCGATGTGGCGCTGTTTCAGTTAATGGATCTATGCCATGGACACCAGTCGGGAGTCCGGCTCCATGGACTAATCACGCAAGAGAGCTCATGTCTCTGAGAACCCAGAAGAAGGGACGGGGGGCGGCACAGGAATTTGTGGGGACTTCACGTCCCCAGCTGGAAAGGGAAAAGTTTCCGTTGCAAGACACAGAAGTAGTAGAAATTCCAGGCCATCTGCCCAGGCTTTGTAAAGCTCCTGATCTGGGTTACCCTTCCCCCGGCCTCAGCAAGTCCCCAAGCCCTTAGTACCCGCCCCGCTCTAACCACTACACCCCACTCCTGTCCCAGAGCCGGGGATAGAGACCAGGAGTCCCGGCTCCCAGCCCTGCTCTAATAACCGGGCCTGCCAACTAATGGTAATTGTGAGCTCAGCTGTGAGAAGCGAGTGAAAATTCCGTCTCTGTCACAACCCCCTCGAACAATCGACGTCGGTGGGAAAAGGCACCACGGGGAACCGGAGAGATGGACCCCAAAGCCCGGCGGGTGCCAAGCCGGGGCCGGGGAAACGTGAGACGTGCCGGCCCGGAGATCAGCGAACCACAGTCAGGGTGTCGGAAACTGGGTGTAACTGATGGACACCGTAACCACCACCAGTGAAGTCAGACACCCTGCTTTGTGGGTCCTTTTCCTCCCCCGCCCCGTCTCTCTCCCATCCCTCTCCTTTTGCCTCCTGGCTCAGCCAGCCGGGCCTGTGTATTTTGCATCCTTGCTGCCCATCTGCGCCCAGAGAGGTGGCTGAAAGCGACGCCCGGAAATAGCCTGACTCCGGTTCGAGTTTGCCAGGCCTCGGGGTGGTGCTTTTTCAGCAGAGAAGTTGCAAACGAGAGTCACGAGAGTCATGCTGGGAGACGGAAGCGGCGTTTTCTCGCCTTGCTGGGCTTTTTGCACCTTTTTTCTGTGGGTTTGTGCTAATTTTGTCTTCTAGGAAACAGCATCAGAGTTTAACAACTCTGGCTAGAGCCCAGCCCAGCTGACTTCTCCTGCTTTCCCCAAAGGACAGGGATCATCTCTGGCACCAGCTAAAAGGCGGTCGGACAAGGCAGGTTTTCCCTTCCCAAAAATTTCTCTGCACCCAAGGGGTATTGTTCAAGTGAAAGCCTGACTCAATACTTTACATTGCTAAGGCATTCACCGCCCCCCCCCCCCATTTCTTTAATAAAAGGGTGTTTGCTGGGGTCATAAACAGGCTGCAGACTGTGAGGAGCGAACCCTGAACCTTGTTTAAGGCTGGACAGTTTCAGATGCATGGTCACAACTTTGACTTTTGGGCTCCTTTAGTATAAATGAATACAACACCCCCCTACTCTTACCACTAGACCCCACTCCCCCTCCACAGCTGGGGGACAGAAACCAGGAGTCCTGACTCCTAGCCCCCCATGTTCTAACCCACTAGACCCCACTCCTCAGCCAAAGCCAGGGATAGAACCCAGGAATCCTGGCTCCCCACCCCCTTGATATAGACTCATAGACTTTAAGGTCAGAAGGGACCATTATGATCATCTAGTCTGACCTCCTGCACAATGCAGGCCACAGAATCTCACCCACCCACTCCTGGAATAATCCTCTCACCTATGTCTCAGCTACTGAAGTCCTCAAATCATGGTTTAAAGACTTCAAGATGCAGAGAATCCTCCAGCAAGTGACCCGTGCCCCGTGCTGCAGAGGAAGGCGAAAAACCTCCAGGGCCTCTGCCAATCTACCCTGGAGGAAAATTCCTTCCCGACCCCAAATATGGCGATCAGCTGAACCCTGAGCATGTGGGCAAGACTCACCAGCCAGACACCCAGGAAAAAGTTCTCTGTAGTAACTTCTAACATCAGATATCACCCACTAGACCCCACTCCTCAGCTGGAGTCAGGGATAGAACCCAGGCATCCTGGTTCCCAACCCCACAGCTATCACCCACTAGACCCCACGCCTCGGGCAGAGCCAGGGATAGAACCCAGGAGTCCTGTTCCACGCCTGTGCAGATTTCAGGGATTACATCACTGTTCTGCTGTTCTCTGAGTTGGGGCAGAGGCTCAGTGTTCTTCCTGTGGTGGTGAAGTGTGGTGGATCACGCCTTGCTGACAGCTCAAGACAAAGCCATCCCGAGCCTCTGGAGGGTTTGAGATCCACCACCCGAGAGGAGCAGACGGGGCTGGCTTGAGAGGAGAGGATCAGCCAGGGGGAGGCTGCCCTTAGAGAGCCCCACAGACGGGAAAGGAGACATCACACGCACCGTGAGCACTCAGAGGTATAAGAGGGTGACCAGAACTCTTGGGTTCTCTATGTGGCTCTGGGGAAGGGGAGTGGGGTCTAGTGGTTAGAGCAGGGGGGCTGAGAGCCAGGACTCCTGGGTTCTCTCCCTAGCTCTGGGAGGGGAGTGGGGTCTAGTGGTTAGAGCAGGGGGGCTGAGAGCCAGGACTCCTGGGTTCTCTCCCGAGCTCTGGGAGGTGAGTGGGGGGCTGAGAGCTAGGACTCCTGGGTTCTCTCCCTAGCTCTGGGAGGGGAGTGGGGTCTAGTGGATTAGAGCAGGGGGCTGAGAGCCAGGACTCCTGGGTTCTCTCCCTAGCTCTGGGAGGTGAGTGGGGGGCTGGTGGGTTAGAGCCGGAGGGCTGGGAGCCAGGACTCCTGGGTTCTCTCCCTAGCTCTGGGAGTGGGGTCTGGTGGATTAGAGTGGGCAGGGCTGGGAGCCAGGACTCCTGGGTTCTCGCCCCACCTGTTGGGGGCTGGGAGCCAGGACTGCTGGGCTCTATTCTTGGTTCGGTGGGGTTAAAATCTGATAACGTAACCGGAGCTCCCATCCTGTGCAGAAGAGGAAGTGGGGAGTGGAGCAGAGTCTTGCCTCTTCCCGTTTAAGAACCGCCCCTGGGTTGGGAGATCGGGCGGGCCAGATCCTGTGGCCTGCGTGTCGCAAAGCAGGTGTTTGAGCAGGGGGTGCTGAAGAAATAGCTGCAGTATCCGGCTGGCAGCCCGGGGGTGGGGGGGTTCCCAGTGTTCCCTGTAAGCAGTTGCTACAGATCTTACAAATCTTTCCGCGCACTTCTCAGCCCTTCTGTTTAACTTGAGGCCTCCAGGTCTTGGCCCCCCAAAATCTGGGGAGGCAGCCCCAGCTCTCCCCGTGCAGATCAGTGAAATGGGGGCAGAGTTCGGGGTGGGGGGGGGTCTGCCTGTGGGAAGTTTTTCTCGCCTGGAGATGCCGCCTCTCAGAAGGAATGTGACAGATTTATGGACTTGGCCAGCCGGGCTGTACCCACCCCTGTAACCACTAGATCCCAGAGCCAGGAGTCCTAAAAACCAGCCCTCCCTGCTATAAACCACTGGTCCCCGCTCCCCTCCCAGCACCAGTAATAGAACCCAGGAGTCCGGACCCCCAGCCCCTCCCAGTACCAGTAATAGAACCCAGGAGTCCTGACCCCCAGCCCCTCCCAGTACCAGTAATAGAACCCAGGAGTCCGGACCCCCAGTCCCCCATGCCATACCCCGCTCCCGTCCCAGTACCAGTAATAGAACCCAGGAGTCCTGACCCCCAGCCCCTCCACTGTACCCCACTCCCCTCCCAGTACCAGTAATAGAACCCAGGAGTCCGGACCCCCAGCCCCTCCACTGTACCCCACTCCCCTCCCAGCACCAGTAATAGAACCCAGGAGTCCTGACCCCCAGCCCCCCATGCCATACCCCGCTCCCCTCCCAGTACCAGTAATAGAACCCAGGAGTCCTGACCCCCAGCCCCTCCACTGTACCCCACTCCCCTCCCAGCACCAGTAATAGAACCCAGGAGTCCGGACCCCCAGCCCCTCCACTGTACCCCACTCCCCTCCCAGCACCAGTAATAGAACCCAGGAGTCCGGACCCCCAGCCCCCCATGCCATACCTCACTCCCCTCTCAGCACCAGTAATAGAACCCAGGAGTCCGGACCCCCAGCCCCCCATGCCATACCCCGCTCCCGTCCCAGTACCAGTAATAGAACCCAGGAGTCCGGACCCCCAGCCCCTCCACTGTACCCCACTCCCCTCCCAGCACCAGTAATAGAATCCAGGAGTCCGGACCCCCAGCCCCCCATGCCATACCTCACTCCCCTCTCAGCACCAGTAATAGAACCCAGGAGTCCTGACCCCCAGCCCCTCCACTGTACCCCACTCCCCTCCCAGTACCAGTAATAGAACCCAGGAGTCCGGACCCCCAGCCCCTCCACTGTACCCCACTCCCCTCCCAGCACCAGTAATAGAACCCAGGAGTCCGGACCCCCAGCCCCTCCACTGTACCCCACTCCCCTCCCAGCACCAGTAATAGAACCCAGGAGTCCGGACCCCCAGCCCCTCCACTGTACCCCACTCCCCTCCCAGTACCAGTAATAGAACCCCAGAGTCCTGACCCCCAGCCCCTCCACTGTACCCCACTCCCCTCCCAACACCAGTAATAGAACCCAGGAGTCCGGACCCCCAGCCCCTCCACTGTACCCCACTCCCCTCCCAGCACCAGTAATAGAACCCAGAAGTCCGGACCCCCAGCCCCCCATGCCATACCTCACTCCCCTCTCAGCACCAGTAATAGAACCCAGGAGTCCAGCCCCCCAGCCCCCCATGCCATACCCCGCTCCCCTCCCAGTACCAGTAATAGAACCCAGGAGTCCTGACCCCCAGCCCCTCCACTGTACCCCACTCCCCTCCCAGCACCAGTAATAGAACCCAGGAGTCCGGACCCCCAGCCCCTCCACTGTACCCCACTCCCCTCCCAGCACCAGTAATAGAACCCAGGAGTCCGGACCCCCAGCCCCCCATGCCATACCTCACTCCCCTCCCAGTACCAGTAATAGAACCCCAGAGTCCTGACCCCCAGCCCCTCCACTGTACCCCACTCCCCTCCCAACACCAGTAATAGAACCCAGGAGTCCGGACCCCCAGCCCCTCCACTGTACCCCACTCCCCTCCCAGCACCAGTAATAGAACCCAGGAGTCCGGACCCCCAGCCCCCCATGCCATACCTCACTCCCCTCTCAGCACCAGTAATAGAACCCAGGAGTCCGGACCCCCAGCCCCCCATGCCATACCCCGCTCCCCTCCCAGTACCAGTAATAGAACCCAGGAGTCCTGACCCCCAGCCCCTCCACTGTACCCCACTCCCCTCCCAGCACCAGTAATAGAACCCAGGAGTCCTGACCCCCAGCCCCTCCACTGTACCCCACTCCCCTCCCAGGACCAGTAATAGAACCCCGGAGTCCTGACCCCCAGCCCCTCCACTGTACCCCACTCCCCTCCCAGTACCAGTAATAGAACCCAGGAGTCCTGACCCCCAGCCCCTCCCAGTACCAGTAATAGAACCCAGAAGTCCGGACCCCCAGCCCCCCATGCTATACCCTGCTCCCCTCCCAGTACCAGTAATAGAACCCAGGAGTCCGGACCCCCAGCCCCTCCACTGTACCCCACTCCCCTCCCAGTACCAGTAATAGAACCCCGGAGTCCTGACCCCCAGCCCCTCCACTGTACCCCACTCCCCTCCCAGTACCAGTAATAGAACCCAGGAGTCCTGACCCCCAGCCCCTCCCAGTACCAGTAATAGAACCCAGAAGTCCGGACCCCCAGCCCCCCATGCCATACCTCACTCCCCTCTCAGCACCAGTAATAGAACCCAGGAGTCCGGACCCCCAGCCCCCCATGCCATACCCCGCTCCCCTCCCAGTACCAGTAATAGAACCCAGGAGTCCTGACCCCCAGCCCCTCCACTGTACCCCACTCCCCTCCCAGCACCAGTAATAGAACCCAGGAGTCCTGACCCCCAGCCCCTCCACTGTACCCCACTCCCCTCCCAGTACCAGTAATAGAACCCCGGAGTCCTGACCCCCAGCCCCTCCACTGTACCCCACTCCCCTCCCAGTACCAGTAATAGAACCCAGGAGTCCTGACCCCCAGCCCCTCCACTGTACCCCACTCCCCTCCCAGCACCAGTAATAGAACCCAGGAGTCCGGACCCCCAGCCCCCCATGCCATACCTCACTCCCCTCTCAGCACCAGTAATAGAACCCCGGAGTCCTGACCCCCAGCCCCTCCACTGTACCCCACTCCCCTCCCAGTACCAGTAATAGAACCCCGGAGTCCGGACCCCCAGCCCCTCCACTGTACCCCACTCCCCTCCCAGTACCAGTAATAGAACCCAGGAGTCCTGACCCCCAGCCCCTCCCAGTACCAGTAATAGAACCCAGAAGTCCGGACCCCCAGCCCCCCATGCTATACCCCGCTCCCCTCCCAGCACCAGTAATAGAACCCAGGAGTCCAGACCCCCAGCCCCTCCACTGTACCCCACTCCCCTCCCAGCACCAGTAATAGAACCCAGGAGTCCTGACTGCAGCCACCCTGCTCTAACCCCCTGGACCTCTCTCCCCACCCAGAGGTGGGGGTAGAACCCAGGCATGCTGATCATCCCCAACTTTTTCCTGGAAGTTTGCAAGGCGTATCCCGGGCGGGAGGGGAGCTATTAATGAACAGCCTGCTAATCACTGTGGGGCACAGGACCCGCCCCTCCCCGCAGGTTTCCCACATTTGGGTCATTCGTCCCCTTATTGCCTGGTTTGAAGGTCATGGTGGGGTAACTATGGGAATAATAATTGACACCCCACTGACATGGTAATAAATAATTCGCTGATCCTGACGCAACACGCAAGAAACCACAGGCATTTTGATTTTCCAGCTGAATTTCTCAGCGTCTGGTGCCCTCCACTGGTAGCCTACAGATTTTTGAGTATCACCTGGTGAAATGTTTTGATCAAATTGGGTTTTTTTTCAGTGAAAAATGCAGATTTGGTGACACTGAGACATTTCATGAATCCGGGCCGGTTTCACTAAATTGTTCATTGCAGGATCCCACCCCCCCTCGCCCTGCCAAAAAACAAATCCCCCCCACCCCCCATTGAAATGTTTCCACTGGGCATTTTTGGAAACAAAATGTGTCTATCGAAACGACTTCTCATTTTGAAATATCCTTGAATTTTATCCCTTTTTAAATGATTCCAAGCCACGAAAAACACTCGAGATCCAAATGAAATGGTTCCGTTCGGGCCGAAGGAAATGGTTCCCCAAACTGATTTTTCCTGACTTTTTCAGTCACTGAAAATTGCGAAAAAATGTCATTGTGGTTCGATCTGAAACAATTTTTCCTCCTCGATGGTTCGGAATCACCAGCGAACTGAAAAGTCCATTGTTGGAGGGCACCCAATGGCATCCGACACAGATCATAGACTTCCCCCAGTAATTCCTGCTTGAACTAAAGCCGGTCTTTTAGAAACACCTCCAGTCTTGATTTTGAAACTGTCAGTGATGGAGAATCCACTAGAGCCGTTAGGTGAATTCCGATGGTGAATTCCGTCACCGTTAAAAAGTTTCCCCTTATTTCCAGTCTAAATTTGTCTTGTTTCAACTTCCAGCCATTGGGTCTTGTTAGGCTTTTGGTTGCTAGATTGAAGAGCCCATGGTCAAAATATTTGTTCTCCATGTAGGTACCTATAGACTGGAAACCCTTCAACCCTTTCAACTTCTTTTTGTTAAGCCAGATAGATGGATTTCCTGGAATCTCTCACTGTAAGGCAGGTGTTCCAATATTTGAATAATTCCCATCGCTCTTCTCTGAGTCCTCTCCAATTTATCACCATCCTTGAGTTTGAAGACTTTGATCTAATGCAGTGACCCGGAAATAAGTAAGTTAATTTACCGGTTAGGGGCCAGGAGAGTATCTTGGTTCCCTTTCTCAATCATCTTTGTCCAAGTTTCTCATTGAGGGTAAATGTGGTGCAACAGAATACAGGAGCCCCATGTTGCCTTGGCCCTTCTGAAGGGTGGTGTTCCCTCCAAGTCACTGGCTGGTGGGGAGGTTGCCGGGGAGATAATTAATCGATGAGTTGTGTTGGTGTGTGACAGGTGGAGAAAGAGGTAAGACGGAGAGAATTGAAGACATCCCCATGGCTGTGAAGGGCACCTCTCTCCCCACAACTCTGTTGGATGTCTCCTCCCCCATCTATTATGATTACTTTGAGTACGATGTGGTCCAGAAGCAAAAGCTCTTCAATAGCATGCATGTGGTCACTATGATTATCTATTCCATCGCCTTCGTACTGGGAGTGACGGGCAACGGGCTGGTCATCTTCATCACCGGCTTCCGGATGAAGAGGACGGTCAACACCATCTGGTTTCTCAACCTGGCCGTGGCCGACTTCATCTTCACCTTCTTTCTCCCCTTCAGTGTGGCCTACACAGCCTTGGGCTTCCACTGGCCATTTGGGAGGGCATTGTGTAAGATCAACAGCACTTTGGCCTTCCTCAACCTCTATGCCAGTGTCTACCTCCTCATGGTCATCAGCATAGACCGCTGCATCTCCGTAATGCGCCCCGTGTGGGCCCAGAACCACCGCACACCCCACCTGGCTTTCCTGGTAGCCTTGGGTGTGTGGGTCGTGGCCTTGGCCTTCTGTTCTCCGAACCTATACTTCCGCGACACGGCACCCTCCCCATTGAACAATAACATCACCAACTGCTACAACAATTTTGACACGGCCGGGGAAAGGGCCACCGAGCAGCAGAGACTCAAGAGAATAAACACGAACCACCGGGCCATGATCATCAGCCGCTTTATCTTAGGCTTCCTTATCCCCTTCACCGTCATCGTGTGCTGCTACGGTGCCATCTTGGTCAAGCTAAGGAGGAACCAACTAGCCCGAACTGGGAAGCCCTTCAAGGTCATCGCCGCCGTGATCATTGCTTTCTTCCTTTGCTGGCTCCCCTACCACATCTTCTCCTTCCTGGAGATGAACCGGACACCCGGCATGGACACCGCCCTCATTATCGGCCTCCCTTTGACCGCCAGCCTGGCCTTCATCAACAGCTGCCTCAACCCCATCCTCTACGTCTTCATGGGTCAGGACTTCAAGGAGAAGCTGCGCCGCTCCCTCTTCTCAGCCTTCGAAAGTGCCTTCAGCGAGGAGGCCGCCAGCACCACGGCGAACACGAAGAGCAAGTCCACAGACATGGACTCCCAGGTCTTCTAGGCACCGTGCGTCTGCTGAGAGCTGGCAACCTCAGCCGTATTCAGCCGGAACCTCTCCCCACAATCAACAGAGGCTTCATAAACTCCACCCTTCCATAGACATGATTCCCCGCTCGGCTCTGCTTGTGTTGATATACCCCTGCCAGGGATGGTCTAGGTTTGCTTGGTCCCGTCTCACCATGGGAGAAGAGGCTTGAAGGCCTCCTTCTAACCCTACATTTCTGCGAACAGATGCTTTCATGTGGATGGATAGAAGCCAATGAAGAACAAAACGCCATCACCTGGTGGCAGGATCCTTAACTGATTTCTCTGTAGTAAATTCATTCAGCGAGCATAACTCGAGCAGCGTTTTCTATACCCAAGAGTGATTTGGGGGGCATCCAGCCAGAGAGATCTGGTGTTCAGAGGGACTTTGTCGAAATGGCGTCTCTTTAAAAGGGCTCCATTTGGTCCCTGAGAACAGACACTGAAACCTTGGCTTTTCTCCTTTCCTCCGTAATAGCATGTCGCTCGGTTTCTTCATTAACAGAGTTTTATTGAAAGTTGGGGCTGTACGGAATAAAATGCTGGTGCTTGCAGATCCTTGGAACTGGGAATTGTATCTGAATGGGGGGACACAGCCGAGAGAATAGAGACAATAGCGCTGTGTTGTAGACAGATTCTGGTTTGTTCATTTAAAAAAAAAGACACCTTCTCAATAAGGGGTGAATTGTTCACTATAAGGGGGGGATTCTCTGTAGGGGAGTTTAGTTCATGATTGGGGGGGTGGTCACTCAAAGGGGTTATGGGCTCATTATAAGCAGTTATCACTATCGTACAAGATGACTTGTTTGAAAATAGAGCTGTGGGAGGGGAGTGGGGTCTAGTGGGTTAGAGTGGGGGGAGGCGGACGGAGGAGAGGCTGGGAGCCAGGACTCCTGGGTTCTCTCCCCAGCTCTGAGAGGGGAATGGGGCATAGTGGGTTAGAGTGGGGGGAGGCGGACGGGGCAGAGGCTGGGAGCCAGGACTCCTGGGTTCTCTCCCCAGCTCTGAGAGGGGAATGGGGCATAGTGGGTTAGAGTGGGGGGAGGCGGACGGGGCAGAGGCTGGGAGCCAGGACTCCTGGGTTCTATCCAAGGCTCTGGGAGGGGAGTGCGGCATAGTGGATTAGAGTGGGGGGAGGCAGACGGGGGAGAGGCTGGGAGCCAGGACTCCTGGGTTCTATCCAAGGCTCTGAGAGGGGAATGGGGCATAGTGGGTTAGAGTGGGGGGAGGCGGACGGGGGAGAGGCTGGGAGCCAGGACTCCTGGGTTCTCTCCCCAGCTCTGACAGGGGAGTGGGGCATAGTGGGTTAGAGTGGGGGGAGGCGGACGAGGGAGAGGCTGGGAGCCAGAACTCCTGGGTTCTATCCAAAGCTCTGGGAGGGGAGTGGGGTCAAGGGTTACCGCAGGGCATGCAGGGGACCTGGAGGCAGGAGTCCTGTGTGTGATTTACGGGGCAGGTCGCTTTCTTGATGGGGGCAGGGAAGGGGTGAAGGGTCGTGAACAGCTGGGCACAGGACAGAAGAGACTCAGGGGAGGAAAAACCACCCGAGACACACGATGGTCCAAGGGCAGGGCCCTGGGATTGGTCAGTGTCACCGTCCTGTCTGACGGCACCAAACTGCTGCCACTTAGTGGCCAGATGCCAGGATAGGCCGAACCAGATATCTCTCTGTCGCCCCTGCTCTGCAAGATGCATCAAGCCTTCGTAGTGATGGGATTTAAAACCCGGGTGGGAGTGGGGATCTGACCAGCACTAGCTCCTGGGGAAATGGAGTTAATGCACAAGGGACACCCAGGTCTAACTCACGGGACCCCACTCCCCTCCCAGAGCTGGGGAGAGAACCCAGGAATCCTGGCTCCCAGCCCCCCTGCTCTACCCACTAGATGCTACTCCCCTCCCAGAGCTGGGGAGAGAACCCAGGAGTCCTGGCTTCCAGCCCCCCAGCTCTACCCACTAGATGCTACTCCCCTCCCAGAGCTAGGGAGAGAACCCAGGAGTCCTGGCTCCCAGCCCCCCAGCTCTACCCACTAGATGCTACTCCCCTCCCAGACCTAGGGAGAGAACCCAGGAGTCCTGGCTCCCAGCCCCCCAGCTCTACCCACTAGATGCTACTCCCCTTCCAGAGCTGGGGAGAGAACCCAGGAGTCCTGGCTCCCAGTGACAGCCAGAAGGGCCAGTCTCTGGCTGCAAGAGAGCACAAGGCTCGTCCCCCTCCCGCTCTGGGCTGGACAGACTGACAGACTGGAAGAGCAGCCAGACCAGCGCCCTGACGCCTTCCCTGTCAATGTTCCCACCTCCCCAAGGCAGCTCTCGACTCCCTGCCAGCCGGGCCCAGACTTGTACAGGGGCCGGGACACAGAACTACCATCTCTGGATCCGCCCTATGGGCCCATCTAGCCCGGTATCCCGCCCCCTCCCTGCCTGCCTGGATCAGCCCCCTGGGCCCATCTAACCCAGTATCCCTCCTTGCCTACCTGGAGTAGGCCCATCGGCCTATCTAACCCTGCACCCCACCCCATCCCTGCTGCCCCAGATCAGTCTCCTGGGCCCATCTAGCCTTGTATCCTGCCCCCTCCCTGACTACCTAGATCAGGCCCATAGGCTCAGCCAACCTGGTGTCCCACCCCCTTATTTAATGCCCCTTTGCACAGCCCTAGAGCTTGGTAACCAGATGCCAAAGCGGCAGTCCTGGGTTCCTGAAGGCCTGGTAGGTTTCTCAGCACTGGACAGCTCCACCATCTCAGAGCACAAGTTATAGGAGGAGCAGAGAGACAGAGGGGCTGGTCCCGGTGGGGTGGGAGCAGCGGAGGGGGCTGGTTCTTGCCCCCCCAGGAGGAGGATGAAGGCCACCTCTGCGGCGAGGAAGGAGGTGAAGATGGAGTCGGCCATGGCCGAGTTGAGGTTCCAGACAGTGGAACACCAGCTGGCGATGAAGATGACCCGGCTGTTGTCTGTGGCGCTGAGTAGGAATCCCAGACCGAAGAGGACGGCAAAGAGGGGGCCGGGGGGGGGGGGGCCCGGAAGGGCGTGGTCTCCTCCATCCTACAACATCCAAACCCACGTCCATCATCACCATTAGCACCAGTGGGCCCAGGGTGCAGGGGGTTGGCAGAGCTGGGCAGAAAAGGGGTTTCCCATGCCAGACATTTCTGAAAAACGTTCCCGTCCCAAATTGGAGCCAAACCTTGACATTCCAACATTTTCACGAACCAAAAACCTGGGGGAAAAAAATCGATTTGGGACAACCAGAGATTCCAAGGCCAGAAGGGACCATTGTGATAATCTAGTCCACTGGTCCCCAAACTTTTTACCCCGTTCCCCCCCTTACCCCTGTCCGCATCCCTCCCACCACCCCCTGGAGCTGGGGCTGGGAGCAGAGCTCCGGGAGAGGAAGGGGCGCAGACAGAGGTAAGGGGGCTGAGGCTTGGGCCGTAGCTGGGGGTGGACATGGAGCCGTGGGTGCACCCGGATGGCAAACGGCTGAGAACGGAGCCCCGGGGGGCTCCCCTGACGTTCCTTGCTGCCCTCCTAGGGGACGCCCCTTCCAGACTGTGGACCTCTGATCTAGTTTGACCAGGCGGAGAACGCAGCTCATACGAGTCCCCTGACTTAACTCCTGTTTGAACCGGAGCAGATCTCTTAAAAAAATACCCCGACTTGCTTTAAAACGTGCCAGGGACAGAGACCCCACCCCCATGGAAACCCTCCGTTCTGACCACTTCGAAATGGTGCGTTTCAATCCCACCCCTTCGTACCTTTTTTTTTAGCGTATATTTGCCAAAACGAAAAGGCTGTTTTGGAAGAATCAGACTGTTTCGTCTGGCCTTTCAACGCCCCCCCGCCCCCTCCCCAAAAAACCAAAACTTTTTTGAGTCGGGCGAGCCGTGGAATGCCCGGGAAATGTTCCAATTGAGAAGAAATCGGCATTTTTGGACAGGCAAAAAAGTCTTCCCGAAAATGTCATCTCTTCAGCTAAGTAGTGAGATGGGCTGAAAACCCCGCCCCCTTTCCTCCCCTTGCAGAGTGGGCAGGGCTTTCTCTTCCCTGGAGGCGGGGCTTCTCTCAGAAGGGCGGGGCTTCTTCTTCCCCCTCCCCTCTCGCTTTGCCTGCTGATTGGCAGCGGCCTCCCCCTGCCACGCCACGCGCTGATTGGCCACATGTCAGTGCCACTCGATAACTGTCTGCGGGATATTGAGAGATGAAAGGGCAGGAGCTGGCCCAGTGCGGGGGCAGGAGGAGAGGGAGGAGCCAACCCAGGCCACACCCCCTCAGGCTGAAGTGGGGTGCAGCCGTGGGAATAGGGATGGGGCGATGGGTTGGTTGTGTGGGAAATCTCCTTTCCAGGGCTGGGGCAGCTGGATTTGGGCGGCGTCTCCACCCTGGTGTGTGTGGGGGTAGTAGTGGGGATAAGGGGCCACGAGGTTCCCTCTGCAGCTACTCCCCCAGGGCCCATTGGTCCGCTCCGAATCTTCCCTGACTCAGCCCAGGTGCCACCCCGACCGAACCCTCTACAGAGCCACGGCCCCGTCAGCCACTGGGGGGATCCACTGGCTCCATCGAGGGCAGGCTGGGGTATTGGGGGACTCCTCGCAAGGGGGACCCTGCCTGGGGTGAAATTCACTGTGGGGGGCTGGAGAGGCAGTGGGGGAACAGATCCAAACCGGGCGGGGGGGGTCCCTTGTGGGGGTGGAGGGTGGCGCAGTGTTTGGGGAGGCTGTGGGAGCCAGAGGGGGCCCTATGGGGGCTCATGTGAGGGGGGCTGGTGTTTGGAGGGGGACAGTGGGGGGTTTGGAGGGGTGTCAGGGGTTTGGGGTGACAGTGAGAGGTCCCAGGGGATGAGGGTCAGTTTTAGGGGGGCTGTGAGGGCCCCAGGGGTAGGTCAGTGTGCGGGGTGATGGGTAGCGGGGGGCCCTGGTGGGGGAAGGTCAGTGTGTGGGGGTGACAGGGGGGACCGGGGGTCCGCGGCTCCCCAGAGCAGGTCTCCCCCGTGGCCCTGGCACCAAATGCTCTTGGCCAGGCTGGGAAGCTTGGAGGGGTCATGGGAAGAGGAAGGAGGAGATGGGGTTGGGCCTGGGGCCGCGGACTCGGATTTTGAGCAGCCTCGGCCCTGTCATTTTCCCATGTCATTTGTTGCTAACCAAGGAGCTTCTCGTCCGGTATCATTCTCAGTTCCTTGTTCACTTTTCCTCATGACCCCGCTGCCTTAACCCACTAGACCCCACTCCCCTCCCAGCACTAGAGATAGAACCCAGGAGTCCTGGGTCCCAGCCCACCCCTGTTCTAACCACTAAACCCCACTCCCCTCCCGGCACTAGAGATAGAACCCAGGAGTCCTGGGTCCCAGCCTGCCCCTGTTCTAACCACTAAACCCCACTCCCCTCCCGGCACTAGAGATAGAACCCAGGAGTCCTGGGTCCCAGCCTGCCCCTGCTATAAAACCACTAGACCCCACTCCCCTCCCCAAACTGGGGATAGAACCCAGGAGTCCTGGGTCTCAGCTCTAACCCACTACACCCCTCTCCCCTCCCTGAGTGCAATGGAAACTCATTCTAAACTTTCAGGTAAAACAAAACTTCTTCTCTATGAACAGCACCAGCGAAGACCAAACAGAGAATCAAAATATATAAAAAACCCATCAATAAACAGGCTAAATATTCTTCTTTATAGTTTCCATCCATTTTTTTGGTGACAGACACACACTGGGCCATTTCCAATATTCAAAAACTGTAAGTCCAGTGGAAAAACTTCATGAGCTCAGGCGAAGGTGACTTTAAAGTCTATATGTTTGGCAGATATTTTTAACGTGCCATCCCATTTCTGAGCATTTAGGGGCATGCTGGGGTCCGGTTTGTGACGAACTAGGACTGTTGTTAAGGTTTCCCTGAGTACTGTGTGGGTGCCTCAGTTTCCCCTATGCAGTGCTTGAGTATCTAGGTGGTGGGACAACGGTGCATGATTGTTACAAAGCCCTAGAAGGCAGGGGTGGGCAGAGGCCTGGACACAGAGAATGGCCCTATCTCCTGGCAACAGATGGCCCGGCCCCTCCCCTGCAAAGGTGAGAGATGAAGGTGTTGGAACAAAGGGATCAGGTGACCGCCTGGCCCGGGAAGGAGACAAAGGGGGAGGAGGGGCTGGACAGTGGGAGTTTGGAGCTGGCCGGAGAAGAGGGGAGAGAGGCAGACAGGGTCTGGCCTCCCTGCCCCGTTTGGAGCTGTGGGGTGAAATGCAGGGGGCCCCCAGGCTGGGGTCTAAGCTCCCTGCCCCCCGGAAGGACCCGACTGAGGGGTCCTGGATGTACTGACAAGCTCTGGTTGGACTGTGTTCCTGGCATCTCTAATAAACCTTCTGTTCTACTGGCTGGCTGAGACTCCCAGTGAATCCGGGGAAGAGGGGTGCAGGGCCGGACTCCCCCACACTCCGTGACAACTGGTGGCAGCGGTGGGATGTACTGCACCCCGTGGAAGACGCTTCCTGCAGTAAGTAACTGGGGAGCAGTAGAACGAAGGGGGGCTAACGAGGACCAGGTGTGCTGAAGGCTCACAGAGGAGCGGTTTCGGGGAGCGGAGGAGCTACGCTTAACCCCTGGGAGTGTGTGACCAGCGAGAAGGACTGTGCAATGATGGGGTCCCCCTGGGGGCTGCAGTGAGCAGTCCCAGGGGCGGAGGAGCCTGCGGCTTGGCCCTGGGAGACAGAAGGATTTTTGCAGTGACAGGGTCCCCCTGGGGGTGCCATGAGTGGACCCAGGGGCGGAGGAGCTGCGGCTCGACCCTGGCAAAGAGGCGGTGACCTGGAGAAGGGCTGGCACACTTGGGGTTCTTCCTGGAAACCGTGGGGAGCTAAAAGCACACAGGCCTGCGAATCCACAGCAACTTGGGAGCAGTGAAGTGATGCCATATCGCTTTCTCCTTAAAAGAAGCATTGTAACCCTGTGCAAAAAGAGAGGGATACGCATTGGGAAGCTCACTAAAGCCCAGCTAATCGTGCAGCTGGAGGAGGATGACCATTCTAAGGAGCAGATTCCTGACCCCGATGGGGCTACAGCAGGATCTGGGAGCAGCTGGAGCGGTAGCCTGGCATCCCCAAGAGTCTGGTCCCCAACCAGACGGGGGTCTTCACGATCAGGTTCCCCAGCAGGGGATTGGAGACGGATGGGACTGGAGCTGAGTCCGAGAGAGCGAAAGGACTGTGAGAGACAGCGAGAGCCCGAGAAAGGGCTACCGGAGAAGCGGCAGCAGCATGAACTGGCGGTGGTGGAACGGAGAGGCATAGGGGACTGGCCAGGGGTAAGTGGGGATAGATCCCGGGGTGCCAGCTCCACAGGGAACCTCGATCCTAAATTGCTGCCCCTGGTTAAGGAGGGTGGGGATGTGGAGGCCCACCTCACTGCCTTTGAGCAGGCTGGTGATTGGAACCAGGGAGACCCTGCGGAAAAGCCCCGGGATCTAACCCCCTTGCTGGGTCCCAAGGCCATAAACTCCGCCAGCCAGATGGGTGGGATGGTGGACGGATTTCCACTCCTGGCCCTGGACTCAAGCCCTATGGACCCCCAGTGGGAGCGGAAGGTGATGGTCAATGGAGAGACATTCTTGGGGTGGCGAGATCCCGGGACAGAGAGAACTGTGGTCAGGCCCCGGGCGGTGCACCCCCACCAGATGCTGAGGGGCTGTGTGACCTGGGTGAGGGTCCCAGGGACGGACCCATTCGCCCTGCCTATGGCCCAGATCCCTGTGCAGACCCAGGAGGGGTTGGGCTGGCTGGTTGTTGGGGTTCTCCAGGATATCAGCGGTGAGGTGCTGGTGGGGGGTGACTGTGTATCTTTGGGACAGGATCCAGGCCCTGGCCCTGTAACGGCCGAGGATTTGAATTTGAACTCAGGGAACCAATTGGCTAAGAGGGAATGGTCAGTGAAAATGCAAATGACCTGGCTGGCAGGGGGGAGGAGCTGCCAGGCCCCGGTTCCCTGCCTGCCTGTAACCAGACCCCTAGGGCGGGGTGGGACAGAGAGATGCTCCCCACCCCCCTGCACAATGGAGAGGTGGCTCAGGCAATCTCTGATGCAGAGAGCAAAGCAGCGAGCTCGCTGCCTGGCCCCACAGGGACAGCCAGGGCAGCGCTGAGCACGGGGGGGGAGCGGAGACCCCAGCTGAGTGGGGGGACACACAGGCAGGGCAGGACGGCTGCCAACCAGGCTTGCCTGGTCCAGAGGTGCGGCCGGGAAGTGATTCCACAGCAGGGAGGGAGCCACCAGGGACAGGGCTCAGTGGGGCGGTGACCCCAGGCCTGGCCAGTGAGCTGCAGAGGGATCCCGCCTTGGAGAAGCTAAGGGAACTTGCTGGCCACAGCACTGCAACCCCCCCTGGGGAAGACTGCAGAGACAGATCCCTGTGGGAGAAGGAATCCCTGTGCCGGGAATGGGCTCCCCAAGGGGAAGTAGAACTGTGGGGAATCATGAGGCAGCCGGTGGGGCCCCAGAAGTATCATCACCGGCTACTGTACCTGGCCCGGGGTAAGGGAGAAGATCCCTGGAGGTCCCTGCCCATCAGAGAGGAACCTTTCCAGAAGGTGGCTATGAATAGGGTGGGCCCCCTCAGCAGGGCAACCTGGTCAGGGAAGAAATGCATCCTGGGGGTGATGGGTTTCGCCACCCGCTACCCAGAGGTGGTGGCTCTGTCCTCCACCGGGGCAGACGCGCTGCTGACCATCTTCAGAAGAATGGGGGTCCCCAGTGAGATCTTTACAGACCAGGGATCTGAGGCCATCTCAGCCCGGCTCCGGGGCGTGTGGGAGAAAGGTGGGGTCTGGCCCACCTGGGCCTCTGCGTATCACCCTCAGTCCAACGGGCTGGTGGAGAGAGTTCAAGGGACCGTGAGGCTGATGCTGAGGACTTGTCCCAGTCCTGTGGATGCTGATTTATACAAGTACCTGCCCCACCGATGGCACAGGGAAGTGCCCCAGGAATCACCAGGGGGCTTCCCTTTCAAGCTGTGGTATGGGAGGAGAGTAAGGGGACCCCTAGAACCGGTAAGGGACGATTGGGAGGAGAAGGGGGAAGACCCCCTGATGGATCTCTCCCCTGAGATGGGAGCCCATCCTCCCACCAGGTGTCCCCCATTCAGAGTAACTGGGAAAAGAGCCCAGAACCTGGAGAGAGAGGCCAAGGACAGGCTGGCTTTAGAGGTGAACCAGTCATTCAACAGCCCAGGGCTGGCCAAGGTGGAGGCGATCAGAGATTGGCCTGTTCCCCAGACCAAGGAACAGGTCCAGGCCTTTAGCGGGATGGCGGGGTACTACCAGAGGCTTGTACCCGCCTTTAGCTCCCTAGCTGCCCCCATCACAGAGCTAGGTAAGAAGGGGAAGCCAGACGAGGCAGTCTGGACCGAGCAGGGCCAGAGGGCTCTCTGTGCGCTGAAGGAGGCTCTAATCCAGGGGCCGATAAATCGAGTAAACCCAGACCGGGCCAAGCCCTGTACAGTGTTCACCGAAGCCTCAGACACAGGGCTGGGCGTGGTGCTGATGCAGGCCTATGCGAAGTGGGGGAGACACCCCATCGGGTATCTGAGCAAGAAGCTGCTGCCCTGGAGGCAGAACGGTCAGGCCATAGAGAGGGAATGCCTGGCCATGGTGCAGGCCCTTAAGAAGCAGCAGCCGGATCTATTTGGGTGGCGCTTTACGGTCTATAGTCACCACCTCGCCCTGACGTGGCTGCATCCAGGAAAAGGGGCCGATGCCAAGCGGCTGGTGACACAGACATGTGGTCAGAGAGGGGACCAGATCAAGAGGGAGGCTCTTAACCAAGAGAGCCCGAATTACAGCCCTCCAGACTGGAGCGCTGAGAAAAGACCTGATCTCAGCTTGAACCCCAGGGGTTTTGGGATGGAAAAAGGGCACGGGCCGCATAAACCTTCCCACATGCAGCCTGCGGGTGCCATCAAGCCCACCCGACCTAAGGGAGCACGTGGAACTGGAACGGCCTGGTGTGACCAGGTTCGAACTTCCCCAGGTCACTGGCTAAAGTGACCCCGCTCAGTTCGGTCTCGAAGGGGGGAGAGATGTGACGAACTAGGACTGTTGTTAAGGTTTCCCTGAGTACTGTGTGGGTGCCTCGGTTTCCCCTATGCAGTGCTTGAGTATCTAGGTGGTGGGACAACGGTGCATGATTGTTACAAAGCCCTAGAAGGCAGGGGTGGGCAGAGGCCTGGACACAGAGAATGGCCCTATCTCCTGGCAACAGATGGCCCGGCCCCTCCCCTGCAAAGGTGAGAGATGAAGGTGTTGGAACAAAGGGATCAGGTGACCGCCTGGCCCGGGAAGGAGACAAAGGGGGAGGAGGGGCTGGACAGTGGGAGTTTGGAGCTGGCCGGAGAAGAGGGGAGAGAGGCAGACAGGGTCTGGCCTCCCTGCCCCGTTTGGAGCTGTGGGGTGAAATGCAGGGGGCCCCCAGGCTGGGGTCTAAGCTCCCTGCCCCCCGGAAGGACCCGACTGAGGGGTCCTGGATGTACTGACAAGCTCTGGTTGGACTGTGTTCCTGGCATCTCTAATAAACCTTCTGTTCTACTGGCTGGCTGAGACTCCCAGTGAATCCGGGGAAGAGGGGTGCAGGGCCGGACTCCCCCACACTCCGTGACACGGTTGTTGAGTCTTTTCTCCACAGCTTGAGTGCTAGCGACTTACTTGTTGGTTCTGCCGAATCGGCAGGTGCGGGGGCTTTAAGGGAAACATTCAACATTTCAAGACGCGATGAAATAGTCAGCGTTGGCCTCACCCCACATGGGGCATTTAGAGAAGCAGCCTAATTAGTGATCCGTTTCCATTAAAAGGCCATTACCCGATGGAAATCTCATTCATTCCAAAATGCCGATCAATCACCCAAACCCTCCATAGCGACTCCTGGGTTCTAGCCCCAGCTCCAGAAGGGGAGTGGGGTACTGTGGTTAGAGTAGGGGAGGAGCTGGGAGCCAGGACTCCTGGGTTCAATACCCAGCTCCAGAAGGGGAGTGGGGTACTGTGGTTAGAGTAGGGGAGGGGCTGGGATCCAGGACTCCTGGGTTCTATCCCCAGCTCTGGGAGGGGAGTGTGGTCTAGTTGGCTTTCTTTGTACTCTTCACTACTTTATGAAGCTGACCGCCCCCCAGTGGAATAAAAATAGAAATTCTACTTTCCAAACTGCTCTAGTGGAGACAAAAGACCAAAGAGAGACCAAAAAGCTAAAGACAAAGATCCCCTGGTAAATCAGACGTTCTGGTTTACAGTTTCCCTCCAAGTATTTGACAAGGGCAGTACGGCCATCACCAAAGGTTCAAAAGCCATGGGGCAGGCCCCAAAACGAATGGGATTTGCTTAAAAATTTTGACGTTAAGAAAAATAGTAATAAATCAACGCTCTTTTTAGGTATCTTCTGGTCCTGCTCCGTTCTGGGTCACATTTTTGATCTTTTCACCAAAAGGACTAGAAACGTCCTTATTTTCTTAATGAAATTCTAATGCTAAAATTCTCTTAGAATATTTCTAGGAGCTGGGGCTTTAAGTCAAAAACCATGAGAGTCACGAAAAAATCATGAAACCTTGCAACACAGCAAATGGTTAATGTCGAAATGAATTTGTTTTTATTTCTGCAGAAAGGCCGTTTTCCTGCGGCAAATCCATTCATACCAAAAGCATCAAGCAACTAAATGAATTCTCCATTTTCTCCCAGGAATCCATTCGCTCCCCTGTTGCACTGGTTCCAATTCCAGTCTGACGTCCATTTGGTTTGGGCATCTCCGTTGTGCTCTGAATTCCCGGCCCAAGCAGAGGCAAAACAGTGGATTCAGACAGGTCTTCAAAGAGACCAGGCAGTAAGCAAAGACATTGCCATTGGCTAAGGACCCTCGTTTCTCTAGAGGTGATGCTTGAACAAAGAGCTGAAGGAAGTAGAAGATGTGGCACAGGGTCCAGCTAAGGAAAAAAAAGTCAAGATCAAGGCAAGATCAAGGCAAGGTGGAGCTTGCTGGCATGAGCAAGTTGGCTTAATCCCCTCAATTTGGCAGCTAGAACGACACAGCCAGCGATGATGAACGCTAATGGGACCAGGAACTCAACCAGGAATTGATAAATAACAGTGCTTGGCATCACCTTTCCCCCAGCCAAGAGCCGGCTTTCATAATAGAAGTAACTAAATGAACCTGGGTTCACCACATCAGAGTCGCGCATCAGGCCGTGCCAGAGATCTGGGTGTCTCAAGCTGTAGATGCCCAGAACAGGAAGCCAGGTGGGACGTGCAGTGATTCCTGGCCCACCTAGGGCAGGCCAGGGAGAGCAGCGGTCGGCGTTGATGACCGTCAGGAGGAAGGTGCTGGAGAACATGTGGAGGGATGTGACGACGCTGCTCAGCTCACATAGCCCCCTGCTGAAGAGGTTGTGGGTGCCTGGCCCCGCGCAGCCCATCCAGGAGAGGATGCAGGGGACGATCACGTTGGTCATGGCCAGGTCGAGGAACCAGATGGCATTGGCCTTCTTCTTCATGCGGACGCCAGCACGGAAGACGATGTAGCCGTTCAACACCAGGCCGAAGAGGATGGGCAGGCTGGTGATGAACACAATGGCGATCTCGTCTTGAAGGCAGCTCCCAATGCTGGGAAAACAGAGGAAGGAACGAATAGAGACCGATGCACAAGAGAGAAACAGCTAAAGAGCTAAATGGAGCAGGGGGAAGGGGCGGAGGGAAATCCTGCAGCTAGTTTGTGCTCCTCCAAAGCCATGAAGATGTTGACCTGTTCCACCTACATAACTCAGACAGGATCCAGTCTTCACGGGCAAACAATGCCACAGTTGATCCAATCCCAAGATTGGGCATTGGGCCAGCGGGTACGCCAGCTCTTTCCTAGCAAGATCAGGTACACTGAGTGCAATTGTCTCATGGAGATCTCTAATGGCTTCCCCTACGGCTCATCCCCCCGCCTTCTCTCCCATTCCCCAGAACTCAGAGGGAGTGAACAGCTGGTGAAATCCTCAGTAAAGAGCAACGAAATGCTGGAATCATTCTCTTCCCATCAGGGCTTGAAGACTTGATCTTCCTTTTGGAAAGGTTTCCCTGCGGGATTTCTGAAGGACGTTTTCCACCCGTTCTGAAGTAGCCCATTTGGGAATCCGGCATCTTTTCATTGGGAAATCTGGGGACTGGAAAACTCCCACTAAGTTAAAATCACCAATGGGCTCCTCCCCCACTGAAAAGCAACCCCCCCCCCTTGTTCCCCAGAAATGGTGAGCGGTCAGGCACAGAAGGAAGGAAGAAAGGTAAGAGGACACAAATACCGGAAGAGGAAGAAGAAGTGGTTGAAGAGGGAGCCACAAACCACAGGGATAACAGAGGCACGATACAGTGACCGTCTGGTCTGTTGACAAGGACGGGGCTCCAGGAGCCGGGAGGGCTGGATTTTAATCGCCGTTACGTCCCCAACCCGCTGGGCGACCTCGTGAACTGAACTTTCCTTCCATGTCCCCTTTGACTATCTTGTCTCTTTAGGCTGACAGCTCCTTGGGGCGGCGACTGTCTCTCATGGTAGCACCCACCACTGTGGGGCCTGATCTCGGCTGGGGTCTGTGCAGCGCCTGGCGCATTGGGGGCCCCTGATCTCAGTGGGGGGGTCTGTGGAGCATCTGGCACAATGGGGGCACCCTGATCTCGGTTGGGGTCTGTGCAGTGCTAGGTCAGATCGAGCCCAATTTTCATTAGCTTTCTGTTCTTGTGTCTCTCGGGGGTGTGGTGTCTACAGTCAGTCCCTGCCGTGGCAGCAACAACTCATGCAAACTGGCTGCATCTGGGGCGGGGAGGCTGCTCTTCTGTGGGTTTCTCTGTGGGGCTCAGTAGAGGGGGAGGCGCAGAGGGAGCTGGGGCTAACAGCATCTGCAAACCTCAGAAGCATCCGGCTCTGGCTGCTACCTGCTGAATGTCACGTCCCGTGTCCCCCCCGATGCACCCTGACACCCCGGCATTTCTCAGCATCGTGGTTCTCGGAGACAGAGGCTCCCAGCCGGGGCAGCCGCGAGCCGAGAGCAGGTGTGGAGACCCGGCCGTGTCCCGGCCTGGTCCCGGGCCTGTTCGCACCAGGAGAAGTGGAGGCAGCTGAGGAATTACAGAGCGGTGGCTGAGGGTAGAGAATGAAGTGGAGGCCGGTTCATATCAGACCATACATCTGAGAAATGACTTGTGAAGCTGGGGATGTAGCCCAGAAGTCCTGACCCCCACCCCACCACTCTAATCACTAGGGGCCACTCCCCTCCCAGATCTGGAGATAGAACCCAGGAGTCCTGGCTCCCAGCCCCCACTGCGTGACCCCACTCCCCTCCCAGATCTGGAGATAGAACCCAGGAGTCCTGGCTCCCAGCTCCCCACTGTGTGACCCCGCTCATCCCCCAAAGCTGGGGATAGAACCCAGGAGTCCTGGCTCCCAGTCTGACCTGCTCTGAACCACTAGACCCCCATCAACTCCCAGAGCTGCCCCCGCCTCAAGTGCCAGCTCCACACTTTCCCATTGGCTGAGAACCATGGCCAATGGGAGCTGCGGGGGTGGCACCTGCAGACAGGGCAGCGCACAGAGCCGCCTGGCCGTGCTTCCGCTTAGGAGCCAGAGGGGGGACATGCCGACACTTCCAGGAGCTGCTTGAGGGAAGTGCAGCCGGGAGCTGGGGATAGAACCCAGGAGTCCTGGCTCCCAGTCAGTTGGGCCAGTTTCTTTATTCAAGAGAATGCAAGGCCCATCCCCCCCTTTTCCTGCTGGCTGCCCGGACGGACAGACCACAGAGCAGCCGGACCAACGCCCTGACCACTTCCCTGTTAATGTGCTCACCTCACCGTGAAAGCTGTCGCCTTCCTGCCAGCCGCCTGCCCCTCCCTGTGTCAGCCTGGCCCAGACACATCCAAAGGCCTGGACACAGATCTGCCAGCCCTGGCTCAGAATAGGGTTGCCAGGTGTCCAGTTTTTTACCAGTGTAGCCGATCGAAAAGGGACCCTGGTGGCTCTAGTCAGCACCGTTCACGGGGGCATTAAAAGTCCAGTAGGCAGTGCAGCAGGGCTAAGCCAGATTCCTAGAAGTGTCGGTATATCCTCCCTCCAGCTCCTATGCGTAGGGGCAACCATGGGGCTGTGCACGCTGCCCCCACCCCAAGCACCGGCTCTGCAGCTCCCATTGGCCGGGAACCACAGCCAGTGGGAGCTGCAGGGGCGGCGCCTGCAGGCAGGGCAGTGCATAGAGCCGCCTGGCCGCGCCTCCGCACAGGAGCTGGAGGGGGGACATGCTGCTGCTTCCGGGAGCTGCTTGAGGGAAGTGCCACCGGGAGCCTGCACCCCGACCCCCTCTCACACCATGACCCCCTCCCGTGCCCCAACCCCCTGCCTCAGCCCTGATCCCCCTCCCACTCTCCAAACCCCCCTGCCTCAGCCCTGATCCCCCTCCCATTCTCCAAAACCCTCTGTCCCAGCTCGGAGCACCCTCCTGCACCCCAAACTCCTATTCCCCAGCCCCACCCCAGAACCCACACCCCCAGCTGGGGCCCTTCCCCCCCATGCACCTCAACCCCCTGCCCCAGCCAGGTTTCAAAGCTGCACAAAGCTGATCCAGAGCTCAAACCCCAACCACCCGCTTCCCCCAACTTGGGTACTCCTGGCAGGCCAACCTTAGTACCCTTCCGGCCCCGAATTTCCCCCCAAAATCCTCCTTCCGCTGGGCCCAGTCCTGCCCTCTGGACCTTCTCAGCAAAGGCCTTGGGTTTGCTGCCTCTGTGAAACCGTCCAGCTCGTCAATGGACCAGAGACGCCCCCGTTCCTGTGCTGACCCAGCTCTGGTACCGTACAAGTGATTTAACCACCTGGCGCGTGTGGTGCCAAGGAGAAGGGAGGAGGAACTCCAAGGGAAAACACACCCGCGAGAGTCTAGAAGGTCCTCTAGCGCGATCCGGGCTTTGGTCAAGATGGGTTCTCACACCCCCCAGTCTCCTCTTGAATAATGTCTACATATTGATTGATCTCCGTTGGGTCCCTTTTGACGAGCTCTAGATGTTGTAGAGACAGACAGTCGTTATCAGCGGTTCACAGTTCAGCTGAAGGGCAGATCGAGTTTTTTGTTGCTGGCTGGGACCCAGCGCAGGGATCCGATCGCTTGTGTCCTGAAGGATTAAGATGGAGCCTCTTGCTGCTCCTTATATACCCCAATGGATTCAGCCTAAAAGCCAGGATGGTCTCCGGAGAGTGTTGCCTCCTGGGTCCCTCCGGAGCAGTGTTAATTCTTGATCTCTCCAGTCCAGGCGCGGGGAGGCAGCCCCTGCTGGGTTGGCTGGATGGGGCTGATATGAAAAACAGGCAAACCCACCTTGCTCTGCAGAGGCCAGGCCGGCCGGTCGCCCTCACGTCGGCGCGGCTGCCAGGGTTTCTCCACGGTGGAGCAGAATGGCAGGGAGGGAATTCATAACGTCGCGTCTCGTGCCGACCCGAATGGCGCATGCAGATCGGCCCGAGCCCCCTGCTGCCGGCAGTTTTCAAAGGACAACGCTCCAGGTGTGTTTTCAACAAATATTCGCACCGTCGTGTGGAGGGGGTAAATGCTGGGGAGCCCAGGGTCACGCCAATCCCGGAATCCCCCCCTCTCTGCCACTCCCGGGCAGGGCAGGTGTTTCTGGAGAAAGGTCCGGCTCTGCCTTCTTGAGAAGTGTCTCAACACTGGATAGCGCCCAGATTTCCTAGCAAAATCAGAAGAGGAGCAGAGAGCCGGGGGTGGGGTGGGGCCTGTCTGGCTGCGATGGGGGGCTGCAGAGGGGTTTGGTTCTTGCCCCTAGGGCTTTTTAGGGAGAGCAGGGAGGGCAGGACACAGGAAGACCCAGGGGTTCTCGGGTTCTCACCCCAGCTCTAGGAGGGGAGTGGGGTCTAGTGGTTAGAGCAGCAGGGGTTGAGAGCCAGGATTCCTGAGTTCTTCCCGCAGTTCTGGGAGGGAAGTAATTAGAGGAGGGGAGGGCTTGAAGCCAGGACTCCTGGGTTCTATTCCTGACTTGAGGAAGAGAGGGGGGCTAGTGGTTAGAGCAGGGGGTGGCTGGGAGCCAGGACGCCTGGGTTCTATCTGCAGATCTGGGAGGGGAGCGAGGTCTAGTGGTTAGAGCAGCAGGCAGGGCTGAGGGGTCAGACTCCTGGGTTCCATCCCCAGCCTTGCAAGTCATTTCTCAGATGGATGGTCTGATATGAACCGGCCTCCACTTCATTTTCCACCCTCAGCCACCGCTCTGTAATTCCTCGGCTGCCTCCACTTCTCCTGGTGCGAACGGGCCCAGGGCTGTGCCAGGACGTGGCCGTGTCTCGGCTCCTGCTGTCGGCTCGTGGCCACCCCAGATGGGAACCTCTGACTCTGGGAACCGCGAGGCTGATTCCGTGCAGTGGAGAGATGCTGAGGTCCAGGGGTGAGTCGGGGCGGGGGGGGGAGAGAGAGTTAATGTGACATTCAGCAGGTAGCAGCCAGAGCGGGACGCCTCTGAGGTTTGCAGATGCTATTAGCCCCAGCCCCCTCTGCGCCTTCTCCTCCGCTGAGCCCCACAGAGCCTCCCCCTAGAGAAACCCACAGAAAAACAGCTTCCTGGCCCCTGACAGAGTCAACCCATGCGAGCGGCAGCCGCCACATCGGGGATCAACGCTGAGACGCCACAGCCCCAAGACACAGGTGAGGTGAGGAAGAAACAGAAACTAATGAACGTCTGGGGAAGATCTGAGCTAGCGTTGCACAGGCCCCAACCGAGATCAAAGCCCAGCAGTGCTGCACAGACCCCCCCCACCTGAGATCAGACCCCCACTTGTGTCAGGCGCTGTACAGACCCCCTGCCCAAGAGTGAGGGGCCCATCGCACCAGGTGGTGCCCTCTATCTCACTGGTTCTTCTTTCTCTTCTGGTGTTTTGCTCATCTTAACTTTCTTGCTTCCTTTTCAGTGTCTCTGGTCACTAGTTCGCTGGAGGAGGGGAGCTGATGGTTGTTAGGGGTGGGCTTCCGGGACAATTTTAATTTAGTGCCCGGCGGGATTTTTCCCCTCACCAGTTTCCAAAGCAGCAAACACTGGCTTTCCAAATGGAAAAACAGCCTGGTGTCAAAAATTGCTTCTTCTGAAAACAGAGGGGTGGATTCCAGAACAGAAAACAGTGGGGAGTTTCCCAGAAAGGAACGGCATGTCTTCATCAAAAACAAATGGAAGGGAAACAATGTCTACATACTGATTGATCTTCGTTGGGTCCCTTTTGACGAGCTCTAGATGTTGTAGAGACAGACAGTCGTTATCAGCGGTTCACGGTTCAGCTGAAGGGCATATCGAGTGGGGTCCCGCAGGGATCTGGCCTGGATCCGGATCTGTTCACTATCTTCATAAAACATTTGGCTACCGGTATAGAGAGCACACTCATAAAGTGTGCGGGTGAAGGGAGGAGTTGCGAGCGCTTTGAAGGACAGGATTATAATTCAAAATGAGTTTGGCAAACTGGAGAAATGGGCTGAAGTAAATAGGATGAAACTCAATAAGGACAAATGCAAAGTACTCCACTTAGGAAGGAATAAACCGTTGCACAAATACAAAATGAGAAATGACGAGGAAGGAGTACTGCAGAAAGGGATCTGGGGTCATAGTGGATCACAAACGAAATACGAGTCACTAAATATGTTACACTGTTGCAAAACAAGCAAACATCATTCTGGGCTGTATTAGCAGGAGTGTTGTAAGCAAGACACGAGAAATTATTCTTCCGCTCTACTCCGCGCTGATTAGGCCTCAACTGGAGTACAGTGACCAGGTACGGGCGCCGCATTTCGTGAAAGATGTGGACAAATTGGAGAAACAGAGGAGAGCAACAAAAATGATTAAAGGTCTAGAAAACATGACCTATGAGGGAAGATTGAAAAACTTGGGTTTGTTTAGGCTGGAGAAGAGAAGACTGAGAGAGGACATAACAGTTTTCAAATACATAAAAGGTTGTTACAAGGAGGAGGGAGAAAAATTGTTCTTCTTAACCTCTGAGGACAGGACAAGAAGCAATGGGCTTAAATTGAAGCAAGGGCGGTTTAGGTTGGACATTAGGAAAAACTTCCTGTCAGGGTGGTTAAGCACTGGAATAAATTGCCTAGGGAGATTGTGGAATCTCCCTCACTGGAGATGTTTAAGACCAGGTTAGACAAACACCTGTCAGGGATGATCTAGATAATACGTAGGTCTGGTCTACACTACGGGTTAAATCAACCTAAGCTATGCAACTCCAGCTACGTGAATAATGCTATGAGAAACTCTCCCGTTGACTTACCTTACACATCTCGTTCCGGTGGAGTACCGGAGTCAACGGGAGAGCGATCTGCAGTCAATTTCACTAGACCTGCTAAATTGACCCCCGGTGGATTGATTGCTGCAGCGTCGATCTCTGGCAAGTGTAGACATACCCTTAGTCCTGTCTCAGTGCAGGGGACTGGACTAGATGACCTAGCGAGGTCCCTTCCAGCCCAACATGTCTACGATTCTGGAATTCATGTCTCTCTTGGGGTGATGAAGATCCTGAGGAATGGCACAGGGTCTGGCCATCAGCGAGACAATTTCTCTCATAGTTTATAGTGTTTGCTAAGAAGCAGCTGGGAAACCCGCTGACCGGATGCACAGGCATGAAATTGGATCAATCAGTCTCACAGTACTTGCCTGTGAAGATTAGATCTTGTCAAAAACACCTCGGTGGATGAAATTAATTAACCTCTTCATGGGTTCTGAGGAGCTTTTACATAGAACTCATCAGGAACCGGAGTTTTCATTTAATGGGAAATGTCAGGATTTGGGGAAAAAATTGTTCTGAAAAGGAACGAAAACAAAAGTTTTGACATTTCTGGAAAATGCAAATTTGGGGAAGGAAAATCAGTGTGTTAGATGCACAAACATTTGTGGTGAGAGTAGGGGGGATGAGGTGACCTGCTCCCAGCCCCCAAAAGTTGCATGGTGGGTGGGTGACCAATACCACCCCTCTTAATTATAAGCATGGCAATAAATAATAATCCATAGATCACTGCACTGTACACACCGACACCCAGGTTTTCCTCATTTCGGTCATTCATCAGACGTTTCGATGGTGGTTTCTGCCGTTGTGTGGGCTGAAGGTTGTGAGGAATATCAGCGGTGCGGTAACTGGACAATTTAAACACCAATGAAATAATCGATAACCTACCAAACATGGTGCGACGCATCACAAAACACGGGTGCCTCACGTTTTGTTCTTCTGTCAGACATCCCATTGGCTGGTGAGTCCCACTGGTATCTCTGAGCAGGGCCGGCTTTAGGATTTTTGCCACCCCAAGCAAAAAAAATTTGGGCCGCCCCCCCCATTTTTTCTTACCGCCCACCCCCGGCCCCGCCTTAACTCCGCCCCTTCCCAACCCCTTCCCCAAATCCCCAGCCCCGCCCCACTGCATTTCCCCCACTCCATTGCTTCCTGTGGCCCCCCCCCGCAACCCCCCACCCTAGCTCACCTCCGCTCCACCTGCTCCCATGAACATGCCGCCGCTCCACTTCTCCCCACTCCCTCGCCTGAGAGGGAGGGGAGAGAAGCGAAGCGGCGTCACCTTCAGGGGAGCAGGTGGAGCGGAGGTGAGCTAGGGCAAGAGGGGGGGAAGGATAGCTCAGTGGTTTGAGCACTGGCCTGCTAAACCCAGGGTTGTGAGTTCAATCCTTGAGGGGGCCATTTAGGGATCTGGGGCAAAAATTGGGGATTGGTCCTACTTTGAGCAGGGGGTTGGACTAGATGATCTCCTAAGGTCCCTTCCAACCCTGAGATTCTATGATTCTAAGTAACGGGGGTAGAGGAACAGGGGCGAGGGTGGGAGCCGGGACGTCTGGGTTCTCTCCCCCATTCTGGGAGGGGAGTGGGGTCTAAGTGGGATAAGGAGGGGGGGGCATGATAAAAAGTAAACAGGGAACTGAGAACAATACCAGAGGGGGGCGGGGCAGTCCTGAGAAGCGGCCTGATCCCTTTGCTAGCAACAAATCGCCAGAGGAAATGAAAGCGCCGAGGCTGCTCCAGATCTGAGCCTGCAGCCCCAGACCCAGCCCCTTCCTCCTCCTTCCCCTTCCCATGACCCCTTCAGGCTTCCCAGCCTGGCCAGACGTGCATGTTGCCGAGGCCACAGGAGGAGACTCGCTCTGGGGATCCGCCGAGAGACGTCCCTCTGAGACCGGGGTAAGGAAAGGATCACATCACTCCAACTCAGCCCTGGGCCCCTCCCATGTCCCCTCCCCAGGCAGGGTCCCTCTTGTGAGGAGTCCCCCAATCCCCCGGCCTGCCCTCGATGGAGCTGACAGGGCCGTGGCTCTGCAGAGGGGGCGACAGCTGAGTCAGGGGAGACTTGGGAACGGACCAGCAGGCCCCGGGGGGTGGATGGAGCCTGCTGGTCCCCTATACCCACCAGTGTGGAGGTGCCACCCCCACATCCAGCTGCTCCAGCCCTGGATGGGAGATACCCTGGATAGCCCACCCCACACAAACACCCCAATCCTATGCCCACATCAGCATGGCTTCACCCCACTTCGGTCTGTGGGGGTGTGGCCTGGGTCGGCTCCTCCCTCTCCTACCCCCCCCTGATTGGTCTGGGCAGAAATGGATTGGACCAGCCCCTGCCCCAGAAACTCCCCCCACTTTGATCTCTCAATATCCTGCAGCCAGTTATTGAGTGGCACTGACATCCGGCCAATCAGCGGAGGGCGTGGGGAAGTGGTTGCCAATTAGCAGGCAGTGTGGGCGAGGGGAGAGGGGGAGGAAGCAGCTCCTCCCCTCCAGGAGACAAAAGGGGAAATCCCGCCCCCCAGGAAAGGGGATGCCCCACCCCCTCTGCATGGGGACGAAAGGGGAGGGTTGTTCACCCTGTCTCACTCTACTTATCTCCAGAGCTGGTCAGGAAACTTTTGACAAGATGGTTTCATGTCTAAAATAGCTGATTCGCTGACATCAATGTTTTTTCTGGGAATTTGACCAATTTCCTGACCCAAAAAAGTTTTTGGGGAAAAAAGTTGTGACATTGCTGATGAAAAAAATCCCATTATTCCAAAACACCCTTTCCTTTGGGAAAAATTAAGCTAATTATCAGTTGTAAAAAGAAATAAAAAGCAGGTGGAATTGAAAATGCCACATTAGAAATGGTCGGAATGGAGGGTTTTGATGAGGGTGGATTCTCCACCATAGGCAATTTTGGTAGCGGGGTGGATTGTTTTTAAGAGATCGGCTCTAGTTCAAACAGGAATTAATTTGGGGACGTTCTCTGGCCTGTGTTGTAAAGGTCAGACTAGATTATCACAATGGTGCCTTCTGGCCTTGGAATCTATGGTTGGCCTAAACCGATTTTTGGGTTTTGGTTCATGAAAATGTTGAGATTTCAAGAGTTGGCGCCCATTCAGGATGGGACAATTTTTCAAAAGTTGCAAAAATTTGTGGCACGGGAAAAATGTTTTCTGTCCAGCTCTGCTAACCCCCTGCTCTCTTGCCCCACCGGCGCTAATGGTGACAGTGGATATGGGTTTGGATGTTGTAGGATGGAGGAGACCACGCCCTTCCAGCCCTCCTGGGCCCACCCCGCCTTTCCATATGTGAACAGCACCTTACGCCCCTTCTTGAAGAATTCCTCCCAGCACCGAGAAGAGGGTGGAGCCCAGCGTGAATGGACAGAAGTCCTCTTTGCCGTCCTCTTCGGTCTGGGATTCCTACTCGGAGTATTGGGCAATGGTCTGGTTATCTTCATCACCAGCTTCCGGATGACGAAGACGGTGGTCTCTATCTGGTACCTCAACCTGGCCGTGGCCGACTTCATCTTCACCTCCTTCCTCTCCGTGGAGGTGGCCTACGCCGCGCTGGGCTTCCACTGGCCCTTTGGCAGGACACTGTGCAAGATCCACAGCGCAGTGTCCTTCCTCAACCTCTTCGCCAGTGTCTTCCTCCTCACCGCCATCAGCGCCGACCGCTGCGTCTCTGTGGCCTGGCCGATCTGGGCCCACAAGCACCGCTCCCCCCGGCTGGCTTTCTGGGTGGCTGCGGCTGTTTGGCTCGCAGCGCTGGCTCTCAGCGCACCGTATATCGTTTTCCGGGACATTAGGAGCTTCCCGCTTGCGGGGGGCACCACCCTCTGCTACAACAACTACATCCCGATGGGGAACTTCACTAGGGAAGAGGTGGCCACGTTGTGGAAGCATCGACACCGGGCCACGGTGCTCACCTGCTTTGTGGCTGGGTTCCTGGTGCCGTTCGCCA
Organism: Macrochelys suwanniensis; assembly: GCA_033296515.1. Lineage (NCBI taxonomy): Eukaryota > Metazoa > Chordata > Testudines > Chelydridae > Macrochelys > Macrochelys suwanniensis. The sequence goes on from CM065795.1 coordinate 2,077,834, forward strand.
TCATCCTGACCTGCTACGGCGTCATCTCGGCCAAAATGATGAGGAACCAGCTGGCCCGCTCTGCCAGGCCCTACAAGATCATGGTGGCCGTGGTGACGGCCTTCTTCCTCTGCTGGTTCCCCTACCACCTCTTCGCCCTATTGGCCATGTCGGCAAAGGGGGCGACTCCAGCATTACAGGTGCTCCATGACGTCGCGCTTCCCTTGGCCTACCTGAACAGCTGCCTCAACCCTGCCCTGTATGCCTTCATGGGCTGGGGCTGCAAGGACACGCTCTGGCTCTCCGTGGTCTCGGCCTTCCGGAGGGCGTTCAGTGAGGCTGAGGCCCGGGCCACCCTCCCCAGCAAGAACCAGGACAGCAGTAGGTCAGAGGTGGAATTGCCCCCATTATGATCAGGCTACTGCCACCTCTCCCTTCCCCAAGCTGGGGATAGGACCCAGGAGTCCTGGCTCCCACCCCACCCCGCACTAACCTACTAGACCCCACTCCCCTCCCCTGAGCTGGTGATAGAACCCAGGAGTCCTGGCTCCCATTCCCCGGCTCTAACCTACTAGACACCACTCCCCTCCCCTGAACTGGGGATAGAACCCAGGAGTCCTGGCTTCCAGATCCCCCTGCTCTAGTCACCAGACCCCACTCCCCTCCCTGAGCTATCACATAGCTTGGATGGAATAAATAAATAAATAAATAAATGGAGATATGCCAATCTCCCAGAACTGGAAGGACCTTGAAAGGTCATTGAGTCCAGTCCCCTGCCTTCACTAGCAGGACCAAGTACTGTCCCCTGACAGATTTTTGCCCCAGATCCCTAAATGGCCCCCTCAAGGATTGAACTCACAACCCTGGGTTTAGCAAGCCAATGCGCAAACCACTGAGCTATCCCTCCCCCACCTGGTGTGAGGCAAACAATCAAGGCCTCCGTTTTAACTTCGATTCTGGCTCTGTTTTTCCAAAAAGAGGAACCAGCAAGGAAAGAGAAACAGAACCTGCCACTTCCCCCAATTTACATTTGGCGACAGGATTGAGGAGACTCAACCCGCTGGGGTCAGGAGTTCAGTTCCCAGCCTGTAAGCCAGGACTTCAGATCGGGAGTTTCCGATGCTGTAAAAAAATCCTGCATTTGCCTATTTAGATGATAAAATCTTTGGGACTCATGCCCAGTGCCCCTGCTCTGACCCATTAGCCCCCCTGTCTTTCCCAGATCTGGTAATGAACCCAGGAGTCCAAGGCCAGAAAGGATCATTGTGCTCATATAGTCTGACCTCCTGGATAAGCCAGGCCATAGAATTTTCTAAAAAATTATGCCTAGTGTTTATCTTCCAGAAAAACATCCAATCTTGATCTAAAATTTGCCAGTAATGGAGAATCCATCGCAATTCTTGGTAAATTGCTCCAGTGGTCCATTACCCTCACTGTTAAGTGTTGCCTGCCACAGTCTATCTATTAAGCCCTGAGAAGGAGGAGCACGGCCAAGCTGAGGAACCAGAAGACGTTGACCATCCTCTCCATGAAGAAGCCAGGGAGGAAGATGATGTAGTCATTCAAAAACATCCCGACGAGGAAGGTCAGGCCACAGAGCATCAGAAAGACGTACATCATCATGTTACCTATCAGCTCTGTGCTCTTGGGGAACCAGGGTGCAGTACCCAGACTGTCTGACTCATGAAAGACCTTCCCCCTCCCCAGCCTCCGCTTGAATCAAAACCAATCAGAAGAATGACTTACAAAAAGCAATGAAAAGGCCGTGGGAGACACACCTCAACCCCTGGGATAAGGATGACAGAATTAAGGAAACTCCACTAGCCTCATTCGCATCGAAGATGGGACAAGGAGGCATCTCCATGAGCATACAGACTGGAGAACAGAGATTCCAAGGCAAGAACCGCACGGAACTCTGGGACCAGAAAAGCAGGGAAGCAGTGCATGATGGGGGAATCTCTGCTCCAGATGTTAACGAACCCAGGCCTGCACACACCCAGCTTGGCAGTTATCAGACCAATTCTAGTCATAAATCCTTGATTGGTTTCCAAAATAGTGAAGCCCCCCAATTGCATTGTGAGCCCCCTCCAAGGAACACGGCCCAGAGCCAGGAATGAGCAGCTCCCATGTCGAGCCTGAACAAAACCACTTTGGGATCCTCCCTTGTCTACACATCAACAAATCCAGTTTCTCCCTTGAACCCTTGTTGTTTCTCTACAAAAACCCCAACCCACGCTCCAGTAATTGCTCTGAGGCCTGGATCCAAACTCTGCAACAGTTCCACCAGGACTTCATCTTCTCCTGACTGATAGTCCTGGGAGCTCTGCCTGTCTCCAGCACTCCGGCCCCTCAGCTACCACCATCACCTGGGAACCCCGATCGATTCCAGCTTCACGGAGTGGTGAGAACCCAGCTCTCTCTCTCTCTCTCTCTCTCTCTCTCTAGGTGTAGCCTTCTGACCCTGACTTGTGGGATCTGTTATAGTTTTCTAAACCTACTTTTGCAATCAAATTTAAGTTAGATTTAATATTATCCCTGTTTTGTTGTTTGGCTCCCCTGTGGTTATTACCTGGCAAAAATATAACTTTCATGATTAAGCTGGCTGCCTCTCTCTCTCTCTCTCTCTCTCTCTCTCCCACCTAAGGTGTTTTTTGGTTTCCTCATTCGCTCTGCAGCAACGTTCCTCGTACCTAAGCTAAAAGATCCCGGCAGCGCCCAAAAATCCTGTGGGGTTTGCTCGTCCAGTGGGTACGACCAGAACAATTGTAACGTGAAAGTGGGGATAGGGACGCGCTGAGCCAGGGACATATGAGGGTGACAGTTTGGAAGTGCTGCTCGACCCAGACTACTGAGTCCAGGGACATAGAAGGGGTCAGCTTGGGAGTGCTGATTAACCCGGTCCTCTCAGATGCGCTCTGTTAATGTGGGTCTGTTTGTCTGATCCTGGGGCTGGAAGACCCCAGCCCTGGGGAACCTATATCCGGCAGGATTGCTCCATTGGGAGGGTACTTGAAGCAGGGAGAAGTAGAGCTCCGTGTGAGAACACAAATGACACAAGCCGTACATCGATAGAAGTACAGAACCCCCCTCCCCTCCCAGAAGAATAAACCTAAGCAATGAGCGTACCCCAAAGTAATGGGCAAAGCTGGTAACATATTGGTGGAGGAACGCGGGCAGCATGTGACCCTAATCAAGTGGTACATGTTAAGTAGTTGCTGAGGAATGGGGAAACTGAGGCACAGACCGGCGCAAACTGTCTCTTCCTTTTTCAGACTAAGCTCCTTTAGTGAGGTCTCCCTCTCAGAGAATATTTGGTACCGTCCTGTAACTTTTACGTTAAGAATCGCGCTTAGAATAACCGTAGGACCGGGCAATAAGGAGTTAAAGAGTTGTGCCTTAAAAGTAAAGATTTTAGAGCAATACTGTGACTAGTGAAAGAGCTGTCGGTAGGGCTCGTCAGTGAGATAAGGGAAGTAGAGATGACTGGAAAAAAACCCTTGGCTGCTCGCGTGAGACTGGAGAAAACCAACAGGTTAGAGCGATGGGTAATGAAGAAGGGGAAATGCCCCTGGGAAAGGGGGTGCTTTAACTGTGCGAATCCCTGATTGAAGCGAGTCTGAGCTTCGAACAATATTGCGCAACCTTTAAGCCATGGGGTAGCGCAAAGGATGCGTCCGGTGCATGGGCGTTATTTTATGCCTGTCTGGACATGGTTGAAATGGTAATGGGAAGGCAGGAGCTGGAGAAAAAGCCGTTACAACTACGTTTGAACAAAGGTGAGACAGACGGGTGTGAATTGATAGCGGAAAAGCTCGGAATGGTGACTGTCCTTAGAAACAGGCAAGAGGAGAGAGACAAGGCCAGCAGGGATGCAGAATAGTATGGGAAAGAGTTAACACACACACACACATTTTGTTAGAAGAAGTGAGAGCGGCAACTCGCTTCCTGGCAGATGAGGACAGGGCAGCCAAGGCAGCAGCAGACCGTCGGGCGTGTGAGGCAGAGATTAGTAAATTGTGTGGAGGATATGGGAAAATATGATCGTCAACCCCTCAGCATCCTGAGTAATGCTTTGTCTCAGGTGATGCAGAGAACAGAGTTAATGCGGGGAGCCCCCCCCCCCCTCGGCCCATCCCCCACGCTCACGCCCTGTCAGCACCAGATCCCTGCCCCCTCCTCTGAGTGGAGGCTTTTGAGGGAGTTGGCCGAGCAGTAGGGGTGCCGGGTCCCTGCGGGCCTCCCCAGCTGATCGCAAGACTTCAGTGCGACGTATGGGGGAGACCCATAGGCGCTGACTCCGTGGGTGCTCCGGGGCTGGAAAAATCGGTGGGTGCTCAGCACCCACCGGCAGCTTCCCGCCTGCCCCGCGCCCGTTACCGGAGCACTTACCTTGGCCCCCAACGCCGGGCGACTTTGCGGGGCCCCGCCCCTGACGCCGGGCCATGTTGTGGGGCCCCTCCCCCAACTCACCCAGCGGAGCCGACGGAAGTCGGCTCCTATGAGACCCACTGGGAGGGCTACAGTGGGGAACCCAGGGATATTAGCCCAATTTCCAGTGGACACCGGGGCACCAGTAAACATTCTCAGTCCCCACTGGATCTCCGGAGGGAGGCCCACCACTCAACGGGTCATCAAGGAAAGAACTGGGGCCACCTGGGTGACTCACACAAAGGGACATCAGAAAAATCACTCAGAAGAGGCACATTGGCACAAAAGAACTGTGGCCTTAGCCAAAGCTGCAGCTACTAGTAACCACACTAGAGACACAGACCAGGTAGAACAAATAGAGGCAGTAACTACCCGGGGGAAAACGTTAGGCAAAGGGATAGATACCTTGGGCTTAAGTACCCTTCCAGATGGGGATACAGAAATCCGGTCCTTAGCCGAGACAGGGAAAGATCCCACCGTGGATGCGGGTGGTCACAGGCACTGAATAGGCTCCAGCCAGGTACAGGGGACCTGATTCAGTTTGTGCATGAGCAAGGGCATGGAGGAAAAGAGGAGACCTTAAATAGGGTTAAAGATACAGGGTGGTGGCCAGGCATGAAAGCGGATATGGAGAATTTGACTCACATGTTAATATCTTTTTGATGACTGTGTTTTTCAAAGGAAATCTGCCTTTTCTGAGAAATTCACAATTTTGTGAAGCAAAATCACTCCCCCTCTTCCCAAATGAGCCATTTGCAGTATTGGGACCGATCATGATTTCGTCACCATTGACGCCATATTTCATATAACCTCCAGCTCCTGGAAATGACCTCAGCTTTCATTGAAAAAATTTGTTTCTAGCCATTGTGGTTGCAGAGAACAAAGGGGAGTGGGGTCTCGTGGGTTAGAGCAGTGTAAAGCCATGACCATGTCCATGTCTATGTTCTCACCTCTTCATGGAGATAGGGATAGAACCCCAGAGTTCTGACTCCCAGTCTCCCTGCTCTAACCCACTAGACCCCACCCCCCTCCCAGAATCAGGCATGGAACCCAGGAGTCCTAACTTCCAGCCACCCCCACCCCCATACTCTAACCATGGAACCCAGGAGTCCTGACTGCCAGCCCTGGCTCCTTCACAGTGTGCTCTCGGCAATCCCCAGAAAGCTCATCATCCTCAGTGGAGTTTTCCCAGGGGCCACAGCACGATACTTAATCCATACGGCCTCCATCTCTGCTTCCCTTGGTGAGAAGGGGCCGGGGCCATGCCAGGACGGGGCTGTGTCCCAGCAGGGTCCCGCAAAGCAGCCCCGGATGGCAGCCTTCGTCTCTTCGAACCATGATGATTCTGCACCGCAAGAGGCACCGGGGTCCGGGGCTGAGCCAAGGGGGGGGGGATCACATGACCTTCAGATCACAGCAGCAAATGCCCAAAGCCTCTGAGGTTTTGCAGAGGCTGTTGGACCCAACCCCCCATCTGCACCTTCCCCCCCGCCCAGCCAAGCCCACATCAGAACAGCTTCCTGCCCCCAGACAGAGACCATCTCTGTGAGCCATGTCAGATACCTGGGATTGACTCTGCGAAGCCGCGGCCACCTGAGGCACAGGTAAGAAAATGAGCCCCCTTGCCATCTCCTTCCCTTCCCCTCCCCATTTTGAACGGGAACCTCCCCCTTCACCGTCATCTGGATCATCCCTTCCCCTCCTTCAATCCTTGGTTGTCTGGGAACCTCTCAGTCTTTGCAAGGGTGATTGATTCATTTCTTTCCGGCCACTCCCTTGGGCTTTCTGCATTAAGTGGGGGCATGTCCCTCTCTGTCTCACTCCCTGCCTCGGAGACTTGAATTGACACCCCTTGACCGAACAGATGCCGATTTTGATGTGTGAGGTTCAGTGAATTTCGTCCCAGACTGTGCAGAGTTAGTGAGCTCCGAAGACCCTTCCTATTCCATTTTCCACTGTCCTGCTTCTGTAGTTATGATCTCTTCCTCTCTCGTCCCTTGCTTTGGATGCTTTGTCAACGGCCCTTTGCGAAGCAGAAGCCAGTTTTGAGTTGAGGCAGGTCAGTTAATTTCTTCCCAGGATTGGTGGAGTTTGTAGTCTCTGCAGACACTCCGTGCTCCGTCTCCCTCTGTCGGTCAGCATGGATTAGCAATCGATGGTGTGGAGTGGTACGGGAGAGGAGGGACAGGTACGTTCAACCTGGCACAGGAAACGTTATCTTGTATCCCTTTGTTAAGCAGAAGCAGATTTGGTGCTGAGCTAGATTGGTTTCCCAGGAGGATGCAGCACCAGTGATGCGAAATCTGGACCTTTCCGTAGCGCAGTTTGTTGATTTACAGCATGAACATACATGTCCTGAATACACAAATGCAATGCTTTTCTAGAGAGGGATCAGCCAAAGTTACCACTGCCCCATGCCCACAGAGCAGCTCCGTCGGGTCTAGATCTCTCTCTCTGTCGCTGCTGGAATCTAGCTGCTAAAAGACACTGTTCTTTGCTTCCGACTCATCTCGTGGACTCTTCATCTGCCCCGAATTCCTCTCGTAAGACCTGATGTGGGAAGACAGTTGAAGTATTCATTAACAGAGCTTCTTGGCAAATGGGGGGTTTCTCCAGGGAAAATGTCAATGAAAAGGGGGAGAGGGGGATTGCTTTCATCGACCTTTTCTGCAGAAAAAATTGACGTTTGATTGAAAAACCAGAGAAAGAGAGAGAAGCAACTGAATGTTGAACTGTGCATGTGTGGGGAGGTTGGGGGGGATGGAAAACTGAACATTTCTGGCTAAAATATTTAGATCAAGAACTATAGAAAACAAACTAAATGAAAAATTTGGCTGAAAACCACAAAAGGCCAAACTATTTTTGGATGAAATTTGTTGATTTTCAGTTTCTCCGCTACAAAAAAACCATTCTTTTTCCACACTTTCTGACACCTCCCATGAAAATTTTCCTTTCCTCGAAACCCAGTTTCCCACTGAAAAAATGTTTGGACCAGCTCTATTATGCCTCCTTTTATGCAACAGGCAAGACCCTTACAAAGCTTGCCTGCCCATTGAGACAAAAGAGGCTGCTTCTCTGCTTAAAGCCCCATAACTGAGTAGTTGATTCTAAGCCCAAAAGGGACCACTGAGACAATCTAATCCAGGGGTTTGTGTACCCCTGGGGGTATGCAGAGGTCTTCCAGGGGGCACATCAATGTATCTAGAATTTGCCGAGTTTTGCAACCGGCTACATAAAAAGCACTAGCAAAGTCAGTGCAAACTGAAATTTCATACAGACGAAATGAGAAAGTCAGCAATTGTTCAGTAGTCGTCTGCTGTGATGCTTTTGTATTTTTATGCCTGATTTTGTTAGCAAGTCGTTTTTAAGTGAGGGGAAACTTGGAGCCATGTAAGACAAACCAGTCTCCTGAAAGGGGTGCAGTAATCTGGAAAGATTGCAAATCCCTGATCTAGTCTGACCTCCTGTTTAACACAGGCCAGAGAACTTTCCCTGAATTATTCCTGTTTGAACTAGAGCAGATCTTCTAGAAAAACATCCCGCCTTGATTTAAAAATAGCCATTGATGTAGAACTCACTACGAACCTTGGGACATTGTCCCAGTGGTTAATTCCCTTCGCTGTTAAAAAATTGCACCTAGTTTGAATTTCTCTAGCTTTAAACTTCAGCCATTGGATCCTGTTCTACTAGCCATTGGATGTTGTTCCTCTAGGTAGGTAGGTACTTACAGACTGGAATAAGCTCATCCCTTAACCATCTCTTTGAAAGTATAACATTATCTTTTGCCATAACGTTGTATTTGCACTCTGGTTTTGTGTTTTATTGTTCCGTTCAGAGTGGCCTTAGCACCAAGATTGATTGACAGTTTTTGACCGAAATTTTTTTCCATTGGAAAATACAATCTTGTCAAACTCAAAGTATTTCACAAAAGCCATTCAATTCCAACGACATTTTTCAAGGATGAAATTCCAAGGGAAATGCATTTTTTTTCATTTTGTCTCAAATTGCAGTTTTCGTTTCATTTTAGTTTCTTGAAAGCGGAATTAATCTCTTGCTTTCCAGTTTGGATTTGGGGGATTTCGCAAAAAAATGTTCCATTTCAACAGCATAATTTTTTTAACTGAAAATGTTGATTGAAAATGTCTAGCCGCAATGAAACATTTTCTCTTCCTTTCAAACTTCTATTTTCATTTTGTTTCTGTTTTAAAATGCCAAATAACTTTGGCTTTTGACTTTCAGCTTCCGGATTCTTTGTGGCCATTGGAAAAGATGAAAAGTAGAAAAAAGATCTTGGAGAAAAAAATCGTTTTGGCTTTTTCCCCTCCTCCTTCTCCCTCCCCACTTTCTCTTGCTTTTCTTCCGATCTCATTTGCTTTCTTTTTCCTTCTGCACTACCAGAGCTGCTGTGCTTAGACCCTCTCTGACTTGTGGAGCATATGTCAATGCCACAGCTCTGCTGAAGTTTTCATCCATTTTCACGATCCACTTCTGTCCTGTCTCTCTCTCTGTTATTAAGACTTCACATTTGTTCCTTCTTTGTTTGCTCTGTCCCAGAACTGCACGGCCTCCGCTTATCCCCAGACGATGGCCTACGAAGAAGCTGCCCATCTTCACGCCATAGCTCCTTTGGAGACGGTAAGCCTAGTTTTCATGGTGCTCTGCACCCTGGCCTTCATCGTTGGTGGGACAGGAAATGGAGTCATCATCTTCATCACCAGCTGCCGGAAGAAGAAAACAGTCGATGCCATGTGGCACATGAACATGGCCATCGCTGGATTTATCTTCAGCGTCTTCCTGCCTCTCATGGTGGCCCAGGTGGCCCTGGGCCTCCACTGGTATTTGAGAAGCGTCTTGTGCAAGATAACCAACATTATCACCTCCCTCAGCATGTTCTCTAGCAGCTTCCACCTCACGGCCATCAGCGCCGACCACTGTGTCACCACCGTTTGCCCCGCGTGGGCCCAGAATCACCACACAGTCCATCGGGCCTCCCTGGTCACGCTGGGCATCTGGATTCTGGCTGTCACGGTCAGCTGGCGCTACCACGGCCTCTGCTCCGATCAGAGCATCTTGTTGAGAGAGAATGGAGACGCAGCCAGCGTCGCTACCCGGTTCCTGGTTGGGTTTCTGGTCCCACTAGCCTTGATCAGCATCTGCTTGGCCACCCTGGCTGCCAAACTGGGCCAGAGACGGGCAGCTTGGTCCAAGAAGCCCCTCTGGACCCTCCTCGTCTTGCACGTCATTTTCTTCCTCTGCTGGTCCCCGTATCACGTCATTGCCTTCCTGCAGACCTCACCCAAAGCACCATCTCCGGAGACAACAGAGTCCCTGGAGACTGGGACCGTCTTTGCGCATGGCCTGCTCTGTTTCAACAGCTGCTTCTACCCCTTCTTCTACCTCGTCAGGAGACAGCATTTTGTTAGCTGCCGGAGATGGAGGCAGATCTGTCGAACACCAGTCAATGTGGGATCAGAGCTGGTCGAGTTGGGGGCAAATAGATAAGGGGCCACTTTCCTAGAAGAGAATAGTGATTTTGATTCCTTGAGGTCGTATCATCGGTTATATATAGAGATATGCCTATCTCATAGAGCTGGAAGGACCTTGAAAGGTCATCGAGTCCAGTCCCCTGCCTTCACTAGTATAAAAAACTGGGAAAACCAAGGCAGCTTGTGCCTTAAGAATCTGTCAGCCTGCTTATCACTCAGGGTGAGAATTTGCTAATTCATATTCTACCTATCTAGTGTGTTAAGCTCAGTTTGTGGGTTTTGTTTAGTTAGGTAATCTGCTTTGATCTGTTTGCTATCACTTATAATCACTTTTAATCTATCTTTTGTAGTCAATAAACATTTTGTTTTGTCTAAAAAAAGTGTGTGGAAATTATAACTTGGGGCAGAAAGCTGTGAATTTCTCTCTCCACAGTGAGGGAGGGGGCACACTTCACGAGCTTACACTGTACAGTTCTCTGTGCAGCACAAGATGGTACAATTTTGGATTTACCCTCTAAAGGAGGGTGTGCATTTGAGTACTGGGGCAATTCCTTGGCTGAGCATTCCCATGAAGAGCTGATCTCAGTGTCTGTGTGTATAGCTACCTGTAAGTGCAGCCTGAAGCCTGGGGGAGGATGTGAAAGGCTGCACAGAAGTACAGTGTTAAGGGAACCCCGGCTGGGGATCACACGGGCTCCGGGGTACCCTAGTTCCAAGGGGCACCCCAGGGGGAACTCGTCGCAATCACTATGGCACCTTCTGGGCTTGTCATCTGTGAATCTGTGTCTTTGTCTAGCTTCAGCTTCCAGCCAGTGGATCGTGTTAGACCTTGTGTGCTACATCGAAGAGCCCATTGTTAAATCTTGGTTCCCCCTGTAGGTATTCACAACTGGTAATCAAGTCACGCCGTCACCTTCCCTTTCGCTTGCTCTACACTAGGCAGCATATAATGGTACAACTGCGTCATATGGAAAACCCACCCTCCCCCGGGTGACGCTATTATACAGATATTATAACGCCCGGTGTAGACAACGCTTCTCCCATCAACACAGCTACTGCCTCTCGGGGAGGTGGATTAACCACGCCGATGGGAGAAGCTCTCCCGTCCCTACATCGGTGCAGCCGTCCTGGTGTAGATGTATCCTTTGATAAACCGAACTGACTGAGCCCCTGGAGTCTCTCTCTGCCAAGCCCGGGGCCAGTGCCTTAATCCTTCTCGTGGCTCTTCTCTGACCCCTCCCCAGCTGCTCAACATCCTTCCTGAAGGGCGGGCGCCAGAACCGGACACGGGATCCCAGCTGCGGTCGCACCAGGGCTGGATCCAGAGGGAAAATCACCTCTCTGCTCCCAATCGAGAGTCCCCTGTTGCTGCATCCCAGCACGGCCGGAGCCCTGTTGGCCCTGGGAGCTCACGTTGAGCTGAAAAGTGTCCCCATGCCTGAGGCCTGCAGGCAAATGACGAGAGACGAAGGCTGGTTGCAGGCCGGGCTGTGGTTTGTGTGGTCTCCAGCACAGAGCGAGGGTTTCCTTAGCATCTGCTGGCTTGTAACATGGCTCAGGCCGAGGGGTGGGTTCCCTGCAGCAAAGGCAGGGATGAGACTCTCACGCATCTGATTCCCAGCAGGGCTGTGTTTACTTTCCACAGCCAGGAAGGGTGGAGGGCAGAGTCCCGGCTGGCATCTCTGCTTCTGGGACCTTGGCTGGTGGAGCTGCTGGATGGTGACTGTCTCAGCCCCTGCTGTCTGCTGGGGGCCCCGCCCGCCTGCCCCCAGATGTCGGCAGCCAAAAGCAGACACCTGGCTAGGGCCCGGCGGTGGGGTGTGGGGGAGCTTGTGGTTCGTGTGATGTCTGCATGTAGCAGTGAGTGCTGAAGTCCTTCCAGGCTTTGCAGACGTGATCGGACCCAACCACGTCCTGTGATCTCTCTACATTGTCCCCCCGCCCCAGATAAAACCCCACACGAACGGCTTCCTGCTCAGGGCTGACCCAGTCTGGGTGAGCTGCAGGTATCGAATTGGGGACCTGGGCCGGGGGTCAACTCTGAGACGCTGCATCCTTGCAAGACACGGGTAAGGAAATGAGGTAAGCTCTCCCAGATCCCCACTAGATCTCATTCTGCACCCCCATCACTGCCCCCTGGATCTCCCCCTTCCAACTGCCCCCATCCCCTCCCCTCATCTGCTCCGGATAGAGCCAGATGAAATTATTTGTGGGTCCTCTTGACAGAAGTCCAGGGCCCCGGTCACACTCGGTGCTGCACAGACCCTGACTGAGATCGGGGGTCCCTGTCATGCCAGGCGCTGCCCAGACCCACAGGGAGAAACAGGCCTGGCCACAGCAAGCTCACACTCTAAACAGACAAATGTTTGAGGGGAAACCAAGGCACGGGGCCATGACGTGACTTGTCCAGGCTCTCCAAACAGCTCAGTGACAGAGTCTAGGATGGAACCCAGGAGTCCGGACTCCCTTTCTACCCACTAAAACAGACTCTTGCGATTAAAACAAATATTTTGACTTATTACTGATCTTTTCTTCCCCTGTTGTTTTGCCATCTTACCTTTCGCCTCTTGTGGAGTTGTTCTCCATCCCTGGAGGTTCCCATGTGGCGGGCGGGGAGGGGGTTCAGTGGTTATTTTACCCACCCGGCTCCAATAACTCATGCCCCACTTCCACAACACAAAAACTCCTCTTCAAAATGAAGGAGGTGGGAGAAGAATAACTTTCAAAAATTCCATTAATTAAAAAAAAAGGTGGGGGGGAAACGATGCTCTTTTTTTAAAACCAAGATGGGAAAACCAGCTCTGTTGGGAAACTAACAGCCAGAAGATTATCTGGGAATTTTAGCAAGGCTTTGTTGGGGGTTTCTCATATCTCTATCTCTGCATCCTGGACACCCGCACTGTCCACCTCCCCTGGCCTAGAAATCCAACTTTTCAGCAAGGAGCAAAGGGGTGTGTTTTTTAAACATTTGGTTCAGTAGAAACCAAACTCGGTCCTTGTCCTGTCCTGGAGCCTGTTTCATTGCTCTTCTTTCCTTTGCTCAGTACAACGTCTGCGCTGCCCCCGCCGAGCCCTGAGGAGGAGGAGGGGATAGTGTGACTGCACCTCTTCCAAGAATGGAGTTCCTCCCAGTTCTCTTCCTGGTACTGTGTGGCGTGGCCTTCCTCGCCGGGGTGCCATTGAACGGCTACGTCCTCTTCGTCGCCAGTTGCCGTGTGGAGAGGACGGCCACTGCCGTGTGGTTCTGGAGCCGGGCTGTAGCCGATTTCATCTTCGTCATCTTACTGCCCCTCAGATTCACCTCCATCTTCTTCCTGGACTTCAACTGGGCCAAGGTGATGAGCAGCACCATCACCTCCTTCCACATGTTCTCCAGCACCTTCCTCCTCACGGCCCTCAGTGTCGATCGCTGCATCCTCGTGGCGCACCCTGAGTGGGCCTGGAACCACTGCACGCCCCCCCTGGCTTTCAGGATAGTTATGGGCACGTGGGCCCTGTCTCTTGGGTTCAGCTTGCGGTACGGTGATCTCTGGGAATCCCTGCACCCACCTGCCAGCACCAGCATGAATTTCCAACTGGATGAAGGGAGGGTGAAGGCCGCCATTGCAATCCAGTTCCTGGTCGGGTTTCTGATCCCATTAGCCTTGATCCTGATCCCAACCTTCTACGTCGTTCTCGCTGCCAAGCTGAGAAGGAACAGGCTGATCCAGTCCACCAAGCCACTCAAGATCCTTTGTGGCTTGGTCCCGACCTTTTTCCTCTGCTGGCTGCCGTATCACGTCTTCTCCTTCCTGCAGATCTCAGCTACGGAACCTCTGCCTCTTCTGAACATAGGAAGTTCTATTGCTTGTGTCCTGACATATTTCAGCAGCTGCCTCAACCCCATCTTCTACCTCACCATGGAGGAAGAGTTTCTGAAGTACCAGCAACGTGCATGTAACCCCCAAACCACTGACAACTCAGGGCTGGAGCCGGCTGATTAGGGGAATGGATGGAATTGTCGATATTTGCATGGAGAAAGAATTCTGTTCACTGGACCCGTAACTTCCTCTTGATCCCCAAATTGTCTTCTTTTAGCAAGTGAATTTTTTCGCCTTACTCAAAGAAGAGCCATGGGAATTATTACAGGATTAGAAAACCTGCCTCAGAGTGAGAGTCACAAGGAGCTCCATCTGTTTACTTTAACAAAGAGACGCTGAAGGGGTGATTTGATCACAGTCTGTAAGTACCTATGTGGGGAACAAATATTTAATAACGAGGCTCTTCTGTCTAGGAGAGGAAGGTCTAACATGATCCAGTGAACAGAAGTTGAACCTAGACAAATTCAGACCGGAAACGAGGTGTAAATTTGTAACGTTCAGAGTAACTGACCATTGGAGCAATGTCCCAAGGGTCCTGGTGGATCCTCCATCACTGGCAATTTTAAATCAACCTAGGATATTTTTCTAAAAGCTCTGCTCTAGGAATTATTTTGGGGCAGTTCTCTGGACCATTTGGTCTGGGAGGTCTGAAGAGATGATCACAGTGATCCCTTCCAGCCTTGGAATCTGTGAATCTGTCATTTTAACAAAATATATAGATTTTTGGTTTTGTTCAATTTTAGATCATTTTGGAGTTGTTGGTTCTTTATGGTCTGTCCTTTTCTGCATCTTTGTGTCATTATTCTTCTCATCACATCATCTTCTTCTTATCTATCCCTTTCTTCATGATTCCCAACAGATTGATAGCTTTTTTGACGGCCGCTGCGCATTGAGTGGATGTTTTCAGAGAACAATCTACAGTGACTCCAAGATCTCTTTCTTGAGCGGTAACAGCTAATCTAGACCCCATCGTTTTATATGTATAGTTGGGATTATGGTGTCCTTGTGTCTTACTTTGCATTTAATAACACTGAATTTTATCTGCCATTTTGTTGCCCAGTCATACAGCTTTCTGAGACACCTTTGTGACTCCTCGCCGTCCTGTTTAGTTTGTAGACCTCAGACTTTTATTTCTTAGGTAGCCAACTGTGATCTCTACTATTGCTGCTTGTAATCACTTTAAATCTGTCTGTAGTTAATAAACCTGTTTTATATTCCACCAAAAACTGTGTGTTTGGTTGAAGTGCTGGGAAATCTCAGCTCAGGTTACAAAGGCTGGTGTTTGTGCTCTCCACATCGTGGGAGGTGCCGACTGTGTAAGTAACTGACACTGGCCAGGCTTCTGGCCAAGGCGGGAGGGTTCATTTCTGGGTGCAAGGCCGGGAAGGTGAGGGGAATTGACTGGAGCCTCCCTATTGATGGTTTGTGAGGGGCTGGGAGAAGCATTCATGGAACTCAGCCGGGCGTGTCCCTTTCAGGGGGTGGCTGTGTCAGGGCAGGGCCTGCCAGAGGTTTGTCACTTATCACAGCATCACAGTGTCAGAGGGACACCCCAGGGTGGTGGGACAGAGGGCTCAGGGGTCCCACAGTCCAGCTTGCACACTGGGAACCCCGTCACAGTGGCTTTTAAAACCAGTGTCTCAATGAATCCCGATATTCCCGGCAAAAATTCACGCAGGTTTCACCTTTTGCAACGTCGATGGCCGTTCTCCAGCGTCCAACCCATCCACCAGCCCGTCGTGGAGCAGACACAATGTCATGTGGCTCACAGCCAACGACGTGAGAGATTCACCCGGCAAGGTCTCTCCAGGACGTTCACGGGGTGACCAGGGGTGAAGGGCGGCAGGGCCCACCCACGAATCACTCCCGACCCAGCGGCACTTCAGGGGCCCAAGCTGGGTCTGGTGCGTCTCCAGGTGTGAACGGGTTCAATTTTTGCAACGATGCGGCCGCCGCTCAGCTGCTGCTCTGGGGCTGTGGCTGCCCCGGATGCGGGCGACCGTCTCTGCAGACGGGATCTCAGACTCTTCATCGCCCGGAGCTGAGCCGAGCGGTTTGAGGCTTGCACGACGCTGGCTGCGTTGGAGGCTTTGCAGACTCAGCTTTGTGAGCATCTCCCAGCCCCGCTCAGCTGCCCATTCAATGCTCCCCCTCCCCGAGAGGACAGCGCCCTGCCCCCAGACAGAGTCCACCAGTGGCGGGGAGCTGCAGGTGGTGTGTGTGTATTGGGGGAATCACTTCTGAGATGCCATCTCTGATTCCCCCAGGACAGAGGTAAGAAACTGAGATTAAACCTTCCAGCTTCAATGCTAGGGTGAAATCCACAATGCCCCCCCCCCCCCCCCCCGCAATCTGTCTCTTCCCCCACACCCTACCCTAGTTCCTTCCTGACCCCACCCCACTTCCTACAGCAGCCTCCCCAGATCCATCCCTGGTCCCCCGTCCCACTCCCCAAAGCAGCCTCACTAGATCTCTCCCCCCCACCCCTGCCCATAGGTGCTTCACCCCCTGGCTTGAAGTGGTTCCCATCATATACAGGTTTTAAAGTTTGATTCAGTGGCTCTCAGGCCCCCCACTATACACATTGTTCCAGCAACCCTGACCCCACCCCACTCCCCACAGCAGCCTCTCCCCCATTCCTCCCTGTCACCTGTATAAACAGCCCCCACACCCCCACCCCAGAGGTGGCCGCATCTCAGTGGGAAAAGACCCTATAGACCAGTGGCTCTCAACCTTTCCAGACTGCTGTACCCATTCCGGGATTCTCATTTGTCTTGTGTAGCCCCAAGTTTCACCTCACTTAAAACCTATTTGATTACAACATCAGCCATAAAAATACATGCACCCCAGCTCTCTAGTACTGACAAATTGCTGACTATCTCATGTTACCATCTAATTATAAAATAAGTCGATTGGAATATAAATATTGTCCGTACATGTCGGTGGACAGGATATAGAGCAGTATAAACAAGTCATTGAATGAAATTTGCATTTGCACAGACTTCGGCAGAGTCCCAGCTGGGGTCTTGGATCCTGGGCCCTCGCCCGGTGGAGTCGGCTGGACGTGGCTGTCTCAGCCCCTGCTCTCTGATGGGGGCCCCGCCCGCCTGCCCCCCCGGATGAGGACAGCCGAATGCAGACACCTGGCTAGGCCCCCGCGCGGAGGTGGGGGGAGCTTGTGGTTTGTGTGACGCCTGCAGGTAGCAGTGGATGCTGGAGTCTTTGCAGACATGATCAGACCCAGCCACATCCTGTGATCTCCCCTTATTGTCCCCCCCACCCCGATATACCCCCGCATGAACGGCTCCCTGCTCAGGGCTGACCCAGTCTGGGTGAGCTGCAGGCACCACGTTGGGGACCTGGGACGGGGCGCTGCGTCCCCCAAGATACAGGTAAGGAAATGAGGTAAACCCTCCAGCTGCCCCCTGGATCTCATTCTGTCCCCCGCCACCCATCACTGTCCCCTGGATCTCACCCCTTCCAGCTGCCCCCATCCCCTCCCCTCACCTGCTCTGTATAGAGCTGGTTGAAATTATATGTGGGTCCTGTTGTCAGAGGTCAGGGGCCCCGTCACGCTGGGTGCTGCACAGACCCCGACCAAGCTCGGGGGCCCCATCGCACCAGGCAGTGCACAGCCCCACAGGGAGAAACAGGCCTGGCCACAGTGAGCTCACACGCTACAGTTAAACAAAGAAATGTTTGGAGGGGAAACTGAGTCACGAGGCCATGACGTGACTTGTCCAATCTACCCAAGCCGTTCAGTCTGGGAGTCTCGGATGCAACCCAGGAGTCCTGACTCCACAAGTGTCCACTACAACAGACTTTTGCAATATCCTTCCTTTAAAAAAAAAATCTTTTGACTTGTTACCGGTCTCTTCTTCCTCTTTTTTTTTTTTTTAACGAGATGGCGTTTTTGTTCTCGTCCTTGCTTCCATAGGTGGGTTCTTTCAGTGGGGATTTTGTCTGCTCCACTAACTCATCGTCCCCAAATGACCTAAAATGCACAAAAACTGCATTTCAAAATGAGGGGGAAGGGAGAGAAGAATCACTTTCAAAAATTCCATTATTTGAAAAAAAGAAAAGAAAAGGGGAAACGATCATTGATTAACTTTTTTGTTTTTTGTTTTTACAAAAACGGGATTAATGAGCTCCTTCAGGACACTAATAGGAAGAAGATTATTTGGGAATTTTAGGGAGGCTTCGGGGGACGGGGGTGTCTGTCACATCTCTGTCTTTGCATCCAGGACACCACCCTCCCCACTGTCCACCTCCCCTTGCCTAGAAATCTAACTTTTCAGCAAGAAGCAATATTAAATATTTCGTTTGATAAAAAAATGATATTATGTAAAAACAAAAAACGTTCGGGCAGAGAATAGATAGAACAAATCCTGCTTCTTGGTAGGGGGTTAGACTGGATGACCTTTGCGGTCCCTTCTAGCCCTCTGGCTCTAGGCTTCGAAGGTCTTTGAACCATTGGTGCCATTGGCCTACCAGGATTTGATCCTATTTGAATTCAGCTCAGGATCTGGGGAGTTTATAAACTCTGAGGAGATTATAAACTCAGAGAGTGTCTCTCTCTGTCTGTGTCCAATGCTGGAGCGCTTTTCATTGCTCTTCCTTCCTTTGCTCAGTACAACGTCTGCGCTGCCCCCACTGAGCAGAAAAGAAGGGGATATTGTGACTGCAACTCTTCCGAGAATGGTGTTCCTAATGATCTCTCTGGTACTTGGTGGCGTGGCCTTCTTCGCCGGGGTGTCATTGAACATCTACATCATCTTCATTGCCGGCTGCTGTGTGGAGAGGGTGGTCAGCACCCTGTGGTTCCTGAACCAGGCCGTGGTCGATTTCATCTTCGTCGTCTTCCTGCCCCTCAGATGCACCTCCCTCTTCATCCCGGACTTAGACTGGGCCAAGAGGATGAGCAGCGCCGTCAACTCCCTACACATGTTCTCCAGCGCCTTCCTCCTCACGGCCCTCAGTGTCGATCGCTGCATCCTCGTGGCGCGCCCTGGGTGGGCCCGGAACGACCGCACACTACCCCTGGCTTTCGGGGTGGTTCTGGGCATGTGGGCCCTGTCTCTTGGGTTCAGCTTGCGGTACAGTGATCTCTGGGAATCCTTCCTTTCACGTGCCAGCACAAGCATGAATTTCCAACTGGATGAAGGGAGGGTGAAGGCCGCCATTGCCATCCAGTTCCTGGTCGGGTTTCTAATCCCATTAGCCTTGATCTTGATCCCAACCTTCTACATCGTTTTCGCTGCCAAGCTGAGAAGGAACAGGCTGATCCAGTCCACCAAGCCACTCCAGATCCTTCTTGGCTTGGTCCCGTCCTTTTTCCTCTGCTGGCTGCCATATCACGCCTTCTCCTTCCTGCAGATCTCAGCTACAGACCCTCTGCCTCTTGTGAACGCAGGAATCGCTTTTGCTTGTGTCCTGACATATTTTAGCAGCTGCCTCAACCCCATCTTCTACCTCACCATGGAGGAAGAGTTTCTGAGGTACCGGCAACATGCGCCCAACCCCCAAACCACCAACAACTCAGGGCCAGAGACGGCTGAATAGGGGAATGGATGGAATTGTGGATATTTGCATGGAGAAAGAATTCTGTTAGCTGGAAGCCGTAGCTTCCTCTTGACCCCAAATTGTATTTTTTAGCAAGTATTTTTTGGCCTTACTCAAAGAAGAGCCACGGGAATGATTACAGGATTAGAAGACCTGCCTTAGAGTGAGAGATTCAAGGAGCACAATCTATTTAGCTTAACAAAGAGACGCTGAAGGGGTGACTTGGTCACATCTGTAAGTACCTACGTGGCCATGGGGAACAAATATTTAATAACAGGCTCTCCAGTCTAGCAGAGGAAGGTCTAACATGATCCAGTGAACAGAAGTTGAACCTAGACAAATTCAGACTGAAAATGATTTTTAATGATCAGAGTAACTGACCATTGGAGCAATTTCCCAAGGGCTGTGGTGGATCTTCCATGACTAACAATTTTTAATCAAGCTGGGATGTTTTTCTAAAAGCTCTGCTCTAGGAATTATTTTGGGGCAGTTCTCTGGTCCGTGTTATCGGGGAAGTCAGACGAGATGGTCACAAAGGTCCCTTCCAGCCTTGGAATCTATGAATCTGTCATTTAAAAAAATATAGAGATTTTCGCTTTGGTTCAATTTTAAATCATTTTGGAGTGGTTGTTTCTTTATGGTCCGTCCTTTTCTGCAGCTTCATGTCATTATTTTTCTCATCATGTCATCTTCGCTCCCAGTGGAGCTTTCTTTCCTGTGTTTCTTGAAGATCAACGGTTCTATGAAACAAAGGGTAAATTTTCAAAAGTGTCTAAGTCCTATTTTTTAAAAGGCCAGTAGGAACCTCGCTGAGAATCAATCACAGATTATAACATAACATAACCCGGTTATAGTCTTGGCCTTTACAACATCCTTTGGCAAAAAGTTCCACAGGTTGTCTGTGTGTTGTGGGAAGAACTACTTTCTTTTGTTTTTTTTAAACCTGCTGACTATTAATTTCATTTGATGACCCTGAGTTCTTGTGTTACGTGAAGGAGTAAATAACACATCCTTATTTACTTTCTCCACACCAGTCAGGATTTTATAGAGCTCTATCATAACCCCCCTTAGTCCTCTCTTTTCCAAGCTGAAAACTCCCAGTCTTATTAATCTCTCCTCGTATGGAAGATGTCCCACACCCCTAATCATTTTTGTAGACCTTTTCTGTACTTTTTCCAATTCCAATATATTTTTTTTGAGATGGGGCGACCACACGTGCATGTAGTATTCAAGATATGGGCGTACCATGGATTTATATAGAGGCAATATGATATTTTCAGTCTAATTATCTATCCCTTTCTTAATAATTGCCAACATTCTGTTAGCTTTTTTGACTGTTTCTGCCCATAGAGTGGATGTTATCAGAGAACTATCCACAATGACTTGAAGATCTCTTTCATGAGTGGTAACAGCTCATTTAGACCCCGTCATTTTATAATTATAGTTGGGATTATGGTTTCCAATATGCATTACTTTGCATTTATCAACATTGAGTTTCATCTGCCATTTTGTTGCCCAGTCACTCCATTTTCTGAGACATCTTTGTAACTCCTCGCAGTCAGCTTTGGACTTAATTATCTTGAGTAGTTTTGTATCATCTGAAATTTTTGCCACCTCACTCTTTATCCCATTTTACAGATCGTTTATGACTATGTTGAACAGCACTGGTCCCAGTACAGATTCCGCTATTTATCTGTCTCCATTCTGAAAACTGACCATTTATTCCTACCCTTCATTAGTTAGTAGTCCTGCAATTTCACATTTGAGTTCCTTCAGAACTCTTGGGTGAATGCCATCTGGTCCTGGTGACTTGTTACTGTTTAGTTTATCAATTTGTTCCAAAACCTCCTCTAATGACACCTCAATTTGGGACAGTTCCTCAGATTTGTCACCTAAAAAGAATGGCTCAGGTGTGGGAATCCCCCTCACATCCTCAGCAATGAAAACCGATGCAAAGAATTCATTTTGTTTCTCCGCCATGGATTTATCATCTTTGAGTGCTCCTTTAACATCTTGATCATACAGTGGCCCCTCTAGTTCTTTAACAGGCTTCCTGCTTCTGATGTACCTACAAATATGTTTGCTATTACTTTTTGAGTCTTTGGCCTTCCTAATTACATTTTTACACTTCATTTGCCAGAGTTTCTGCTCCATTCTATTTTCCTCAGTAGGATTTAACTTCCACTTTTTAAAGGATGCCTTCTTTCCTGTCAAAGCTTCAAAATTTAATTGTTTACCCACGGTGGCACTTTTTGGTTCTCTTACTATGTTTTTTAATTTGGGGGGTATATATTTAAGTTGAGCCTCTATTATGGTGTCTTTAAAAAGTTTCCAGGGAGTTGCAGGGATTTCACTTTTGCGCTGTAACTTTTAATTTCTCTTTTAATTTCTGTTTCACTAACTTCCTCATTTTTGTGTAGTTCTCTTTTCTGAAATTAAATGCTACCAGGGTGGGCAGCTGTCATGTTCCCCTCCCTCCCCACAGGGATGTTAAATTTAATTCTTTTATGGTCACTATTACCAAGCGGTTCAGTTATATTCACCTCCTGGACAAGAATCTGTGCTCCACTTAGGAATAAATAAAGAATTGGCTCTCCCCTTTTGGATTCCAGACTAGCTGCTCCCAGAAGCTGTCATGTAAGGTGTCAAGAAACTTTATCTCTGCATCTTGTCCTGAAGTTAAATAAATAAATAAATAAATAAAAAATTTTAAATAAGTGACATGTGTCCAGTCAATATGGGGATAGTTGAAATCCAACATTATTATTGAGTTGTTTTTATTTGAATAGCCTCTCTAATATTCCAGAATATTTCACAGTCGCTTTCACCATCCTTCTCAGGTGGTCGGTAATATATCCCTGCTGCTATATTCTTATTATTCGGGCATGGAATTACTATCCAGAGAGATTGTATGCTACAGTTTGGTTCATTTAAGATTTTTACTTCATTTAACTCTACGCTTTCTTTCACATATAGTGTCACTCCCCCACCAGCACGACCTTCTCTGTCCTTCCGATATATTGTGTACCCTGGTAATACTGTGTCCCATTAATTATTTTCATTCCATCAAGTTTCTGTGATGCCTCTTATATCGATGTCCTCATTTAATACCGGACATGTTCAACCATGTTTTTAATTAGACTTCTAGCGTTTTTGTATAAGAACTTAAATGTCACCTTTTAGCTGTTTGCCATTACCTGATATAATTGAATCGACGTAGGTTTCTACTGGTGAGATTTTCAAAAGCACCTATGTGAGTTAGGTGCTTAACTCGTAACTTCAATGGGAATTTGGCACCTACCTCCCTTAGCCACTTTAAAAAATCTAGTCCTGTCTCTTCATTGCCAAACCCGAGTCTTCAAACCTCACGAGCCACCTCCTAAAACATCATGAGTTTGGTTTGAAAAGAAAGACATTTGGGTTCTTTTTTGCCTCCTGATTTTTGGGGGGTCATTTCATGCTTTTCTCTGTAACAACGGCTGCAAACTTAACTTTTTTTAACAAAAGAAAAGAGCTGAAATTCCCACCTAATCATCTGATTCCAGGATCTGGGGCTTGGAGGAAAATGACAAGCATGGTAAATGCGGCAACCAAATTGTAAGAGTCGGGGGCGCTCCAAAACGCCACCGAACGTTTTGGAAAACCAGAAATATCCAGCTCTGTTTGGAAACCAATGGAGTGAGGAGGTGTTTAAAATATTGGGGACTTTAAATAAAATGTGGGTGGCTGTCACACTCTGTACCTCAAAACAGCACCCCGGAACCCCCACATTCACGACTGTCATATCAATATGAACAAAGTCTGCCTTGTGAGGTATCATTAAAAAAGTCTTGATCTGTTGATTATTAATATCCCGTTGCATGGTATGTGCTGTCATTGTATGGGGAGTTAGGAAGTTTTGCTCTGAGTGTGTGTGACTGAAATAAGTCATGATGTTGGGAACACCCACAACCAGCCTTTCAGGTACAACAATAGAGGAGCCAGACAGCGATAACGGCTCATCAGCACCCATGTAAGAATCCACTGTGCAGTTTTCTCAGAGAGAACACACAGACAATGGAGACTGTTTGACCCATATCATAGGAAAAGATCTTTCCAGCGAGATGGAAGAAACTACAAAATAGGGAAAGTGACATCACCACTTGTCCTCACTCCCCCCTCAACTCAACACCTGGAAACATGTCTAGAGGAGCAAGACTTTGACCTGGGAAGGTTTGGTACCGGGCTGGAATTGAGTAGGGTGACTAGATAGCAACTGTGAAAAAGTGGGATGGGGGTGGGGGGTAATAGGCACCTATATAAGAAAAAGCCCCCCCCCCCAAAACGGGACTGTCCCTTTAAAAACAGGACATCTGGTCACCCTAGAGGAATTGTCACCTGCTTGTACCTTCTGCCAGGGTGAGAAATGCCTTGATTCAAATCCTGTCTAATGTATAGAGCTCAGATTGGGAATTTATTTTAATTCTTAGGTAACCAACTGTGATCTCTACACTCACTGCATATAATCACTGAATATCTGTCTGTAGTTAATAAACCTGTTTTATCTTCTACCTAATACTGTGTGTTTGGTTGAAGTGCCGGGAAATCTCAGCTCAGGTTACAAAGGCTGGTGTTTGTGCTCTCCACATCGGGGAGGCGCCGACTGGGTAATGAACCTACACTGCCCGGGCTTCTGACCAGGGCAGGATGATACAGTTCTGGGCCGGGAGCCGGGAGGACTTAACTGGAGCCTCCCTATTGATGGTTCATGAGTGGCTGGGACAAACATTCATGAAACTCAGCCTGGTGTCTCCCTGCCTGGGGGTGGCTGTATCAGGGCAGGGCCTGCCAGAGGTTTGTAGCTAGTCACAGCATCACAGTGTCAGAGGGACACCCCAGGGTGGTGGGACAGAGGGCTCAGTGGTCCCACAGTCCAGGTTGCCAGGAACCCCGTCACAGTGGCTTTTGAAACCAGTGTCTCAATGAATCCTGATATTCCCGGCCAAAATTCACGCAGCTTTCGCCCTTTGCTACGTCGCTGGCCGTTCTCCAGCGTAAACCCATCCACCAGCCCGTCGTGGAGCAGACACAATGTTGTGTGGCTCACAGCCAACGACGTGAGAGATTCACCTGGCAAGGTCTCTCCAGGACGTTCACGGGGTGACCAGGGGTGAAGGGCGGCAGGGCCCACCCACGAATCACTCCCGACCCAGCGGCACTTCAGGGGCCCAAGCTGGGTCTGGCGCGTCGCCAGGTGTGAACAGGCTGAATTTTTGCAATGATGCAGCCGCCGCTCAGCTGCTGCTCTGGGGCTGTGGCTGCCCCGGATGCGGGCGACCGTCTCTGCAGGTGGGATCTCAGACCCCTCGTCATGAGAGGCCCCAGAGCTGAGCCGAGCTGTTTGAGGCTTGCACGGAGCTGGCCACATCGGAGGCTTTGCAGACTCAGCTTCGTGAGCATCTCCCACCCGCACTGAGACCTCCCTTTCTCCCACTGCCCTAGAGGACAGCTTCCTGACCCCAGACAGAGTCTGTGGGGGGTGAAAGCTGCAGATGGTGTGTGTCTGTGTGTTGGGGGAATCAATTCTGAGATGAGGTGTCTGATTCCCCCAGGACATAGATAAAACAGAGAGATTAAAGTTTCCAGCTTCAATGCTAGGGTGATATCCACAATGCCCCCCATATCTCTCTCTGTCCCCCCACCTCCTACCCCAGGTACCCCCTTGCCACCAACCACTACCCACAGCAGCCCCCCATTTCCCTACCTGCTCCCCATAGCAACCTCCCCAGATCCCTCCCGGCCCCCACCCACCCCGCTCCCCAAAGCAGCCTCCCCTGATCTGCCTCCCCCATTGTGCCACAGCCGCTGAATTGAAGTGTTTCCCACCATATACAGGGTTTAAAGCTTGATTCAGTGGCTCTCAGCACCCCCACTATACACATTGTTCCTGGAACCCTGACTCCACCCCGCTCCCCACAGCAGCCCTCCCCTCAATTCCTTCCTGTGACTTGTGTAAGCAGCCCCCACGCCCCACCCCAGAGGTGGCCGCATCTCAGTAGGAAAAGACCCTTTAGACTAATGGTTCGCAACCTTTCCAGATGGCTGTACCCCTTTCAGGATACTCATTTGTCTTGTGTACTCCCAAGTTTCTCCTCACTTAAAAACTACTTCTGAACAAAAATCTGACATAAAAATACAAGTGTCACAGCACACTAATGCTGACAGAGGGTTTACGTTCTCATTTTACCATACAATTACAAATAAATGGATTGGGAGATAAATACTGTATTTACAATTCAGTGGACAGTCTATAGAGCAGGATAAACAAGTCATTGTGTGAAATTTTAGTTTGTACGGACTATGCTAGTGCTTTTTATGCAGCCTGTTATAAAACACGGCAAATATCTAGATAAGATGATGTATCCCCCGGAAGATCTCTGCTCACTCTCAGGGGTACACGTGCCCCTGGTTGGGATCCGCTGCAGTAGACCGTTATCCAAAGGCTCAGGGCTGGCAATGGCAGTAATAGCACCTGGCCAGTAGATGGCAGCACATGTGCAATTCAGTTGCTTGTCAGAAACTGCCAATCAAGTCACGCCGGCACCTTCCCTTTTGCTTGGTCTGCACTAGCAAGTGATGTTGGTAGAACTACGTCGCTCGGGGGTGTGGGGAACCCCCCCCCCACCGGGTGACGCTGTTATAACCACCTAACGCCCGGTGTAGACAACGCTTCTCCCATCCACTCAGCTCCCGCCTCTCGTGGGGGTGAAGGGGAATTAACGACGCCGATGGGAGACGCCCTCGCGTCAGCCTAGACGGCGTCTTCACTGAGCCACTCCAGCGCCGCCGCTGCATTGGTGCGGCCGTCCCGGTGGAGACGTGTCCTTCGATAAACCGAACTGACTGAGCCCCTGGAGTCTCTCTGCCAAGCCCGGGGCCAGTCCCTTAATCCTTCTCGTGGCTCTTCTCTGACCCCTCCCCAGCTGCTCAACATCCTCCCTGAGGGGCGGGCGCCGGAACCGGACACGGGATCCCAGCTGCGGTCGCACCAGGGCCGGATCCAGAGGGAAAATCACCTCCCTGCTCCCAGTCGAGACTCCCCTGTTGATGCATCCCAGGACGTCCGGAGCCCTGTTGGCCCTGGGAGCTCACGTTGAGCTGAAAAGTGTCCCCACGCCTGAGGCCTGCAGGCGGAAGACAAGAGATGAAGGCAGGTTGCAGGTTGGGCTCTGGTTTGTGTGGTCTCCAGCACAGAGCGAGGGTTTCCTTAGCGTTGGCTGGTCTGTAACATGGCCCGAGCCGAGGGGTGGGTCCCCTGCAGCAAAGGCAGGGCTGAGAATTTCACGCGTCCGACTCCCAGCGGGGCTCTGTTCGCTTTCCCCAGCCAGGATGGGGTGAAGGGCAGAGTCCCAGCTGGAGTCTTTGCTCCTGGGATCTTGCTCGGGGGAGTCGGCTGGACGTGGCTGTCTCAGCCCCTGCTCTCCGATGGGGGCCCCACCTGCCTGCCCACGGATATGGCCAGCCCAATGCAGACACCTGGCTAGAGCCCAGTGGGGGGTCAGGTGGAGCCATTATAGAGCTTCCTTGTCACACAGACAGCAAGCAGCAAAAGACCAGAAGTCCGTAGTGCAGACAATGGGATGGTTATTGGGGTTAATTTCCAGCAAGCATGATTCCAATTTCCCTTCCCCCCACTTCCTGTTTGACCCCAGTTTATATAGTAATATTCTCAGTTATAGCTTCACCAATCATTTTACTGAAATTGAACTAACCCATCCTAACATGCTGTAACATAATCCTCTAACCAATTATATCCCACTACCCTAATTAATTTACACCGAGCGAAATTAATTAGACAGCGGACAGAATCAATGAGAGAACCAGACGGATTAAGAATATAGAGACGTGGGGGCCATACAGATAAAACATACAGAAACGAGGGTTTCGCAACCGCAACCATGGAGAAGTAGCGTCTTCCTAACAGCCCAACGCCACCTTATGTCAGCGTGACTGGTTTGGGATGGGAGGACGTGACCGTTCGCTTCCCAGGTTACGGCTGCCCCTGCTGCTTAGCCAAAGGCCTTAGCCTAAGAACTAGGCCTCAGACTGTCCTAGTGAGACAAGGCCCAGACACAGGCGGACTGTGATTCTTTGTATTATACCCCTGTAACTAGCGAAGTGATAAAAATACACCTAAGTTTTTAAAGTCTAGGCCTGTACAGGCAGCCTGAATATCTATATTCTAACAGGAGCGTGTGGTTCGTGTGACGTCTGCACGTAGCTGTGGGTGCCGGAGGCCTTCCAGGCTTTGCAGAAGTATTCGGACCCGCCACATCCTGTGATCTCCTCCCATTGTTCTCCCCGCCCCAGATACAACCCCCCATGAAGAGCTTCCTCCTCCGGGCTCAGCCAGTCTGGGAGAGCTGCAGGTGTCGGGCTGGGGACCTTGGATGGGGGTCGACTCTGAGACACTGCATCACCCCAAGGCACGGGTAAGGAAATGAGATAAACCCCCCTATCTGCCCCACTGGATCTCCTTCTGCCCCCCCATCACTGCCCCCTGGATCTCCCCCCTTCCAGCTGCCCCCATCCCCTCCCCTCATCTGCTCCGGTTAGAACCAGTTGGAATTATTTGTGGTCCAGTTGTCAGCGGTCAGGGGCTCCCGTCATGCTGGGTGGTGCACAGACCCTGACCGAGCTCGGGGACCCCATCGCGGCAGGCGCTGCACAGACCCACAGGGAGAAACAGGCCTACTCACAGCGAGCTCACACTCTAAACAGACAAATGTTTGGAGGGGAAACTGAGGCACAGGGCCGTGACGAGACTTGTCCAGGCTCCCCAAGCCATTCAGTGAGAAAGTCTGGGATGGAACGCCCTGTCTAAACCCTACAATAGACTCTTGCAATATCCTAGCTTTAAAAAAAAAAGTTTTCTACCTGGTTACAGATCTCTTCTTCCTCTGGTGTTTGGCCAGCTTTTTTGTTGTCGTCCTTCTTTCAATCTGACTTTTCTCCTCCTGGGGAGTTTCTCTCCATCACTGGAGGTTTTCACAGGGGGGATCTTTCGGTGTGGATTTTGCCTGCTTCACTAACTCACCCCCCTAAATGGCCCAAACCAGACAAAAACTCCACTTCAAAATGAAGGGGGGCTGAGGAAGACACTTTCAAAAACTCCATTATTTAAAAAAAGTCAGGGGGAAATGATCATTCATTCCTTTTTTTTTTTTAACAAAGACGGGATTAACCAGCTCCTTCGGGATACTAACAGCAAGAAGATTATTTGGAATTTTGGTGAGGCTGCGGAGGATGGCAGGTGTGTGTGTGTCTCCTATCTCTGTCTTGGACCGCCCCCCTCATTGCCCACCCCCGCTTGCCCTTAAATCCAACTTTTCAGTAGGAAGCAAATGTGGCTGTTATTTTTAATATTTGGTTTAGTCGAAAAAACGATATGTAAAAACAAAAAACGTTCGGGCAGAGAATAGACACAAGTCCTGCATCTTGGCAGGGGGTTAGACGAGATGACCCTTGCGGGTCCCCTTCTAACACACCGGCTCCATGCTTCTTAAGTCTTCGAACCATTGCTGCCATTGGCCTACAAGGATTTGATCCTATTTGCGTTCGGCTCAGGATCTGGGGAGTTTGTAAACTCTGCGGCTGTCTCTCTCGGTCCTTGTCCTCTCCTGGAGCCCGATTCATTGCTCTTCCTTCCTTTGCTCAGTACAACATCTGCGCTGTCCCCGCCGAGCCCTGAGGAGAAGGAGGGGATATTGTGGCTGAAACTCTTCCAAAAATGGTGTTCCCAGCCCTCTTCCTGGTGCTGTGTGGCGTGGCCTTCCTTGCCGGGCTGCCGTTGAATGGCTACGTCCTCTTCGTCGCCGGCTGCCATGTGGAGAGGACGGCCAGCGCCGTGTGGTTCTGGAACCGGGCCCTGACCGATTTCATCTTCGTCGTCTTCCTGCCCCTCAGATTCACCTCCACCTTCATCGTGGACTTAAACTCGGCCAACGAGCTGAGCAGCACCATCACCTCCTTCCACATGTTCTCCAGTGCCTTCCTCCTCACGGCCCTCAGTGTCAATCGCTGCATCCTCGTGATGCGCCCTGAGTGGGCCAGGAACCACCGCACGCCCCTCTTGACATTCAAGATAGTTATGGGCATTTGGGCCCTCTCTGTTGGTTTCAGCTTGCGGCACAGTGATCTTTGGGAATCCCTGCATTCACCTGCCAGCATCCGCATGAATTTCCAACTGGATGAAGGGAGGGTGAAGGCCGCCGTTGCGATCCAGTTCCTGGTCAGGTTTCTGATCCCACTAGTCTTGATCTTGATCCCAACCGTCTACATCGTTCTCTCTATCAAGCTGAGAAGGAACAGGCTGATCCAGTCCACCAAGCCACTCCAGATCCTTCTTGGCTTGAGCCCGACCTTTTTCCTCTGCTGGCTGCTGTATCACGTCTTCTCCTTCCTGCTGATCTCAGCTACGCACCCTCTGCCTCTTGTGAACACAGGAAGCACTTTTGCTTGTGTCCTGACATATTTCAGCAGCTGCCTCAACCCCATCTTCTACCTCACCATGGAGGAAGAGTTTCTGAGGTACCGGCAACATGTACGCAACCCCCAAACCACCGACAACTCAGAGCCGGAGACGGCTGAATAGGGGAATGGATAAGTTGTCGATGGAGAAAGAATTCTGTTCGCTGGGACCCATAATTTCCTCTTGACCCCAAAATTGTCTTTTTTAGTAAGTGAACTTTTTGGCCTTACTCAAAGAAGAGCCACGAGAATGATTACAGGATTTGAACACTTGCCTTGGAGTGAGAGACACAAGGAACGCAGTCTATTTATCTTAACAAAGAGAATCTGAAGGCGTGACTTGATCACAGTCTGTAAGTACCTACGTGGGGAAAAAATATGTATTAACGGACACTTCAGTCTAGCAGAGGAAGGTGTAACATGATTCAGCGAACAGAAGTTGAACCTAGACAAATTCAGATTATAAATGGGTTGTTTCTTGAAGATCAACGGGTTTATGAAACAAACGGTAACATTTTCAAAAGTGTCTAAGTCCTATTTTTAATAGTATTTAGGCCCGTAGGAACCACACTGAGAGTCAATCAGAATATTTCATAACATCACCCTGTTATAGTCTTGGTCTTCACAACTTGCTTTGCAAAGAGTTCCACGGGTTGAATGTGTGTTGTGTGAAGAAATACTTGCTTCTCTTTTTTTAAACCTGCTGACTATTAATTTCTTTTGGGGACCCCTAGTTCTTGTGTTATGGGAAGGAGTAAATAACACTTCCTCATTTACTTTCTCCACATCAGTCAGGATTTTATAGAGCTCTATCATAACCCCCATTAGTCGTCTCTTCTCCAAGCTGAAAAGTCCCAGTCTTGTTAATCTCTCCTCATATGGAAGCTGTCCCATACCCCTAATCATTTTTGTAGCCCTTTTCTGTACCTTTTCCAATTCCAATATATCTTTTCTGAGATGGGACGACCACATCTGCACTTAGTTTTCAAGATGTCGGTGTACCATGGATTTATATAGAGGCAATATGATGTTTTCAGTCTTATTATCTATCCCTTTCTTAATGATTCCCAACCTTCTGTTCGCTTTTTTGACTGCCACTGCAGATTAAGTGGATGTTTTCAGAGAACTATCCACAATGACTCCAAGATCTCTTTCTTGAGTGGTAACAGCTCATTTTATCATTGTATATGTATAGTTGGGATTATGGTTTCCAATGTGCATTACTGTGTATTTATCAACACTGAATTTCATCTGCCATTTTGTTGCCCAGTCACCTAGTTTTGTGAGACACCTTTGTAACTCCTCACAGTCCTCTTTGGACTTAACTCTCTTGAGTAGTTTTGTATCATCTGCAAATTTTGCCACCTCACTGTCTACCCCTTTTTCCAGATCGTTTATGAATATGTTGAGTAGCACCGGTCCCAATACAGACTGTTTGGGGGAGAGCACTAGTTATCTCTCTCCATCCTGACAACTGACCATTTATTCCTACTGTTGTTTCTTATATTTTAACCTGTTACTGATGCATGGGAGGACCTTTCCTCTTATCTCACGACAGCTTACTTGGCATAAGAGCCTTTGGGGAGGGAGCTTGTCAAAGGCCGTCTGAAATATATCCACTGGATCCCTTTTGTCCACATGCTTTTTGATGCCCTCCACTCGCTTCCACCAGTTAGCATGCTTGATCGTGGAGCCGTCTGTTGCCCTGAAATGATGATCCACCCACCATCTCAGCATTAATGTGACCCCACGAAATACATAATCCGAATCCGCCACCACCCAACGTTCTGGGTCAAATTTGAGATCCACTTCATTTAAAGCTGTTAGCCAGGCTGCCAGTCCTGCCTCCTGAGCCGGCGTTGCTCCTAATGAGAAACCAATGGTGCTGACTGTCTCATTTCCTCTCATTCCTACAGCAGCTGAGCCTGAAGTTTTCCATCCCCCCTGATACCTACAACTTCCATCCAAATCCATACCAGTATCTCCTCCTTTACCTGATTGGGGTTAGCTGCCTGAAACACACGATGTTGGGCTTTACCTGAGCTGGCTTCACATCGGTGTCGGGTACCATCCAGGTGACATCCGGCTACTCACACTACGGGTTCCTTTAACACTTCTGCAGTCATGGTTTCAGCTTGTAGTGCCATTAACCACTTTGCAATACGCTGCCCACTCACTTGTCCCTGTAAAATAGTCTGCATGTTTAACAGCCGCAGGGGGTCTTGATGGGACCGGACTATTATCTTCTGCATTCCCGTGAGGTATTTGAATTTCCCTACTCCCCAGTAGGTGCACCGCAGCACCTTCTCACACCATCCATACTTCAGTTCCACAGCACTCAAAAGTCCGGAGGCAAAGGCAACAGGTTGGTCCAGCACATGCCAGAACCCGCAACTACCATCATGAGAGTCTGCCATACCCCCTCCAAGCAGCTTCGCAGACTGTTGGGGAGGGGGACTTACCTGGCTGCTACTCACCTGTCCGACGCGATGCATCCGAGTCACGGCACCAAGATGTTAGAGGGCTTTTCCTCCACCCACCCACTTCCCTGGTTCTTGTCACACAGACAGCAAGCAGCAAAAGACCAGAAGTCCGTAATGCACACAATAGGATGTTTATTGGGGTTAATTTCCAGTAAGCATGATTCCAATTTCCCTTCCCCTCACTTCCTGTTTGACCTCAATTTACACAGTAATATTCTCAGCTATACCTTAACCAATCATTTTACTGAAATTGAACTAACCAATCCTAACACATTGTGACATCATTCTCTAACCAATTATATCCCACTACCCTAATTAATTTACACCTAGCAAAATTGATTATACATCAGACAGAAACAATTAGAGAACCAGACAGATTAAGAATAGAGAAGTGGGGCCCATAAAGATAAAACAAACAGATATGAGGGTTTCACGACCACAGCCATTGATAAGTGATTTTTTGCCAGACAAGATGCTAACCATCTTAAGATCTGTTTCTTTATCTGGTGGTGATGGGCACTATCAGGGCAGGATCGTCTTCCTAACAGTCCAATAGCACCTTATTTCAATGTGACTGGTTTGGGATGTGAGGATCTGACCATTTGCTTCCCAGTTTATGGCTGCCCCTGCTGCTTAGACAAAGACTTTAGCCTAAGAACAAGGCCTCAGACTATTATAGAATCATAGAATATCAGGGTTGGATGGGGGCCCCACCCACCAGCCAAATGCAGACACCTGGCTAGGGCCCAGTGGGGGCGTGGAGTGGAGTGGTCAAAGCAGGACCAATCCCCAACTAATTCATCCCAGCCAGGGCTTTGTCAAGCCTGACCTTAAAAACCTCTAAGGAAGGAGATTCCACCACCTCCCTAGGTAACCCATTCCAGTGCTTCAGCAGCCTGCTAGTGAAAAAGTTTTTTCTAATATCCAACCTAAACCTCCCCCACTTGAACTTGAGACCATTACTCCTGGTTCTGTCATCTGGTACCACTGAGAACAGTCTAGATCCATCCTCTTTGGAACCCCCTTTCAGGTAGTTGAAAGCCGCTATCAAATCCCCCCTCATTCTTCTCTTCTGCAGGCTAAACAATCCCAGTTCCCTCAGCCTCTCCTCATAAGTCATGTGCTCCAGCCCCCTAATCATTTCTGTTGCCCTCCGCTGGACTCTTTCCATTTTATCCACATCCTTCTTGTAGTGTGGGGCCCAAAACAGGACACAGTACTCCAAATGAGGCCTCACCAATTCCAGATAGAGGGGAATGATCACGTCCCTCGATCTGCTGGCAACGCTCCTAGTTATACAGCCCAAAATGCTGTTACCCTTCTTGGCAACAAGGACACACTGTTGACATATCCAGCTTCTCGTCCACTGTAACCCTTAGGTCCTTTTCTGCAGAACTGCTGCCTAGCCACTCGGTCCCTAGTCTGTAGCAGTGCATGGGATTCTTCCGTCCTAAGTGCAGGACTCTGCACTTGTCCGTGTTGAACCTCATCACATTTCTTTTGGCCCAATCCTCTAATTTGTCTAGGTCCCTCTGTATCCTATCCCTGCCCTCCATCGTATCTACCACTCCTCCCAGTTTAGTGTCACCTGCAAACTTGCTGAGGTTGCAATCCATGCCATCCTCCAGATCATGGATGAATTATCCTTGTGAGAGAAGGCCCATACACAGGCGGACTGTGATTTTGATTCTTTGTTTTATACCCCTGTCACTAGCGAAGTGATAAAAATACACCTACGTTTTTAAAGTCTAGGCCTGTACAGGCAGCCTGAATATCTATATTCTAACAGGAGCGTGTGGTTCTCATAACGTCTGCACGTAGCTGTGCGTGCCGGAGGCCTTCCAGGCTTTGCAGAAGTTTTCGGACCCAGCCACATCCTGTGATCTCCTCTCATTGTTTTCCCCGCCCCACATACACCCCCCCCATGAACAGCTTCCTCCTCGGGCTCAGCCAGTCTGGGAGAGCAGCAGGCATCGTGTTGGGAACCTTGGACGGGGGTCGACTCTGAGACACTGCATCACCCCAAGGCACGGGTAAGGAAATGAGGTAAACCCCCCAGCTCCCTCACTGGATCTCCTTCTGCCCCACCCCCCCATCACTGCCCCCTGGATCTCTCCCCTTCCAGTGACCCCCATCCCCTCTCCTCATCCACTCCGCTTAGAACCTGTTGAAATTATTTGCAGGGCCTCCTGTCAGAGGCCAAGGGCAGAACAAAAAACGTTTGGGTAGAGAAGAGACACAACAAATCCTGCATCTTGGCAGGGAGATAGACAATATGCCCCTTGCGGGTCCCCTTCTAACCCTCTGGCTCTATGCTCCAAAGATCTTCGAACTATTGGTGCCATTGGCCTACAAGGATTTGATCCTATTTGAATTCAGCTCAGGATCTAGGGAGTTTGTCAACTCTGAGGAGATTATAAACTCTGCTGCTGTCTCCCCCTGTCCGTGTCCTCTCCTGGAGCCATTTTCATTCCTCTTCCTTCCTTTGCTCAGTACAACGTCTGCGCTGCCCCCGCCGAGCCAAGAGGAGAAGGAGGGGATATTGTGACTGCAACTCTTCCAAGAATGGTGTTCCCAATTCTCGGCCTGGTGCTATGTGGCGTGGCCTTCCTCGCCGGGGTGCCATTGAACGGCTACGTCCTCTTCGTCACCGGCTGCCGCGTGGAGAGGACGGTCAGTTCCCTGTGGTTCTGGAACCGGGCACTGACCGATTTCATCTTCATCGTCTTCCTGCCAATCAGATTCCTGTCCAGCACCTTCTTCTCGTCTGACTGCACCTGGAGGCTAAGCAGCACCGTCACGTCCCTCCACATGTTCTCCAGCGCCTTCCTGCTCACAGCCCTCAGTGTCGATCGCTGCATCCTCGTGGCATGCCCGGCATGGGCCCAGAACCACCGCACGCTCCCCCTGGCTTTTGGGGTGATTATGGGCTTGTGGGCCCTGTCTCTCGGGTTCAGCTTCAGGTATGGTGATCTCTTAGACTTCCTGATCCCACATCACCAGATCAGCAGATATTTCCATCCATATGAACGTGATATCTGGGAATCCCCGAACTCATCTTCCAGGACCAGCATGAATTTCCGACTGGATGACGGGAGGGTGATGATCGCCGTTGCCATCCAGTTCCTGGTCGGGTTTCTGATCCCACTAGCCTTGATCTTAATCCCAACCTTCTACAGCCTTCTAGCTGCCAAGCTGAGAAGGAACAGGCTGATCCAGTCCACCAAGCCACTCAAGATCCTTCTTGGCTTGATCCCGACCTTTATACTCTGCTGGCTGCCGTATCACATCTTCTCCTTACTGAAGATCTCAGCTACGGAACCTCTGCCTCTTGTGTATGGAGGAAGCGTTTTTGCTTGTATCCTGATATATTTCAGCAGCTGCCTCAACCCCATCTTCTACCTCACCATGGAGGAAGAGTTTCTTAAGTACCGGCAACGTGCACGCAACCCCCAAACCACCGAGAACTTGGGGCCAGAGCCGGCCGAATAGGGGAATGGATGAATTGTCGATATTTGGAGAAAGAATTCTGCTCGCTGGACCCTTAACTTCCCCTTGATCCCTAAATTGCCTTTTTTAGCAAAGTGAATTTTTGGCCTTATTCAGAGAAGAGCCACGAGAATGATTACTTGGATTAGAGAACCTGCCTTACAGTGAGAGACTCAAGGAGCGCAATCTATTTAGCTTCACAAAGAGAAGGTGAAGGGGTGATTTGATCACAGTCTGTAAGTACCTACATGGGGAACAAATATTTAATAACGGGCTCTTCAATCTAGCACAGGAAGGTCTAACATGAGCCAATGAACAGAAGTTGAACCTAGACAAATTCAGACTGCAAATGGGGTGTATATTTTTAATGGTCAGAGTAACTGGCCATTGGAGCAATTTCCCAAGGGTCGTGGTGAATCCTCCATCACTGGCAATTTTGAATCAACAAAGGATGTTTTTCTAAAAGCTCTTCTCCAGGAATTATTTTGGGGCAGTTGTCTGGCCCATGTGACCTGGGAGGTCAGACGAGATGATCACACTCGTCCCTTCCAGCCTTGGAATGTGTGAATATGTCATTTTAACAAAATATGTGAATTCTTGGTTTTGTTCATTTTTAGATTATTTGGGGAAATTTGGTGTTTTTATGGTCTGTTCTTTTCTACATCTTTGTCTCATTATTCTTCTCATTATGTCATCTTTGCTCCCAGTGGAGATTTCTTTCCTGTGTTTGTTGAAGATCAACGGGTGTGTGAAAGAAACGGTAACATTTTCAAAAGGGTCTAAGTCCTATTTTTAAAAGTGTTTAAGCCCGTAGGAACCTCACTGAGAGTCAATGAGAACATGGCATAACCCCGACAAAGAATTGCGCAATCTGATTGTGCGGTATGTGAAATACTTCACACAGAGTTTCACAGGCTGACTGTGTGTTGTGGAAGAAATACGTCCTTTTATTTCTTTTAAACCTGCTGGCTATACATTTCATTTGGGGACCCCTAGTTCCTGTGTTATGGGAAGGAGTAAATAACACTTCAGTATTGACTTTTTCCACATCAGTCAGGATTTTATAGAGCTCTATCATATCCCCCCGTAGTCGTCTCTTTTCTAAGCTGAAAAGTCCCAGTCTTCTTAATCTCTCCTCCTACAGCAGCTGTCCCATACCCTAATCATTTTCGTAGCCCTTTTCTGAACCTTTTCCAATTCCAATATATCATTTTGAGATGGGGCGACCACATCTGCACGCAGTATTCAAGATGTGGTCTTACCATGGATTTATATAGAGGCAATATGATGTTTTCAGTCTTATTGTCCATCCCTTTCTTAATGATTCCCAACATTCTCTTTGCTTTTTTGACGGCCGCTGCACATGGAGTGGATGTTTTCAGAGAACTATCCACAATGACTCCAAGAACGTTCTTGAGTGGTAACAGCTAATTTAGACCCCATCATTTTGTATGTATAGTTGGGATTATGGTTTTCAATGTGCATTACTTTGCATTTATCAACACTGAATTCCACCTGCCATTATGTTGCCCAGTCACCCAGTTTTGTGAGAACCTTTTGTAACTCCTCGCACTCTGCTTTGGACTTAACTCTCTTGAGTAGTTTTGTGTCATCTGCAAATTTTGCCACCTCACTGTTTACCCCTTTTTCCAGATCGTTTATGAATAAATTGAAGAATGTTGGTTCCAGTACAGACCCCTGGGGTACACCGCTATTTACTTGTCTCCATTCTGAATAATGACCATTTATTCCTACCCCTTGTTTCCTATCTTTTAACCAGTTATTGATCCATGGGAGGACCTTCCTCCTAATCTCACAACAGCTTACTTTGCTTAAGAGTCTTTGGTGAGGGAACTTCCTGCTTCTGATTAACTTAAAAAAAAATTATTTTACGTTTTGTGTCTTTGGCTACATGTTCTTCAAATTATTTTTTGGTCTTCCTAATGATAGTTTTACACTTCATTTGCCAGAGTTTAAGTTCCTTTCTATTTTACTGAATAGGATTTAACTTCCACTTTTTAAAGGACGCCTTTTTGCCTCTCAAAGCTTCTTTAGTTTGTTGTTTACCCACAGTGGTATACATGGGGTATACATTTAAGTTGAGACTCTATTATGGTATCTTTTAAAAGTTTCCACACAGCTTACAGGGATTTCATTTTTGGCAGTGTACCTTTTCATTTCTTTTTTAACTAACTTCCTCATCTTTGGGTAGTTTTCATTGCTGAATTTAAATGCTACCATGGTGGGCTGGTGTGATGTTTCCTCCGCCACAGGGATGTTAAATTTAATTATATTATGGTCACTATTACCAAGCACTATTACCATATTCACCCTTGGACCAGAACCTGTGCTCCACTTAGGAGTAAATAAAGAATTGGCTCTCCCCTTTCGGATTCCAGACTAGCTGCTCCCAGAAGAAAGGTGTCAAGGAACTTTATCTCTGCATCTTGTTCTGCAGTGACATGTACCCAGTCAATATGGGGATAGTTGAAATCCAACATTATTATTGAGTTGTTTTTATTTTAATAGCCTCTCTAATATTCCAGAATATTTCAGTCGCTTTCACCATCCTGGTCAGGTGGTCGGTAATATAGCCCTACTCTGCATTCTTATTATTTGGGCATGGAATTATTCTCCATGGAGATTCTATGCTACAGTTTGGTTCATTTAAGATTTTTCTTCATTTGACTCTACGCTTTCTTTCACATCTAGTGCCACTCCCACACCAGCACGACCTTCTCTGTCCTTCCGCTATATTGTGTACCCTGGTATTACTGTGTCCCGTTGATTATCCTCATTCCATCAAGTTTCTGTGATGCCTCTTATATCGATGTCCTCCTTTAATACGTGGAATGATCAACCATGTTTTTAATTAGACTTCTAGCACTTTTATATAAGAACTTAAATGTCATTTTTTAGCTGTCTGCCATTACGTGATATAATTGAATGGACTTAGGTTTCTACGGGTGAGATTTTCAAAAGCACCTGTGTGAGTTAGGTGCTTAACTCCTAACTTCAATGGGAATTTGGCACCTAACTCCTTTGGCCACTTTTAAAAATCTAGTCCTGTGTCTTCTTTGCCAAACCCGAGCCTTCAAACCTCATGGCAGTAAAACCACCTGGCCAGTAGATGGCAGCATACGTGAAATTCAGGTGCTTGTCAGAAACTGGCGATCAAGTCACGCCATCACCTTCCCTTTAGGTATCGGTCTGGAACTGGAAGACAAGCCCCACCTGTGTATTGAGAATCTGTCACCTGCTTGTACCATCTGCCAGGGTGAGACCCGGCTTGATTCAAATCCTGTTTAGTTTATAGAACTGAGATTGGGAATTTACTTTTACTTCTTGTGTAACCAACAGTGATCTCTACGCTCGCTGCTTATAATCACTTAAAACCCCTCTGTCTGTAGTTAATAAATCTGTTTTATCTTCTACCTAAAACTGTGTGTTTGGTTGAAGTGCTGGGAAATCTCAGCTCAGGTTAGAAAGGCTGGTGTTTGTGCTCTTCACATCAGGGAGGTGTCGACTGGGTAATGAACTTACCCCGGCCAGGCTTCTGACTAATGCAGGACAGTAGAGTTCTGGTTTGGAAGGCCAGGGAGCCGGGGAGAATTGATTGGAGCCTCCCTATTGATGGTTCATGAGTGGCTGGGAGAAGCATTCATGGAACTCAGCTGGGCATGTCCCTGGCTGGGGATGGCTGGGTCAGGGCCACTGTTCCCTCTAAGCTGTGCGCGTGTGCGCGCGTACACAGATCTTAAACCCCGCGCACACAGTGAAACACCGCACACATAAAAATTTGCACAGAAGCACAACTATTTGCGCAGAAGAAATGTTTTGCCCACACGGCCTGTCAAAAATTAGAGGGAACATTGGTCAAGGCAGGGCCTTCCAGAGTTTTGTAGCTTGTCACAGCATCACAGTGTGAGAGGGACACCGCAGGGTGGAGGGACAGAGGGCTCAGTGGTCTCACAGCCCAGCTTGCTTGCCAGGAACCCTCCTGTCCTGACATATTTCAACAGCTGCCTCAACCCCATCTTGTACCTCACCATGGAGGAAGAGTTTCTTAAGTACTGGCAACGTGCACGCAACCTCCAAACCACCGAGAACTTGGGGCCAGAGCCGGCCGAATAGGGGAATGGATAAATTGTCGCTATTTGGAGAAAGAATTCTGTTCGCTGGACCCTTAACTTCCCCTTGATCCCTAAATTGCCTTTTTTAGCAAGTGAATTTTTTGGCCTTATTCAGAGAAGAGCCACGAGAATGATTACTTGGATTAGAGAACCTGCCTTACAGTGAGAGACTCAAGGAGCGCAATCTATTTAGCTTCACAAAGAGAAGGTGAAGGGGTGATTTGATCACAGTCTGTAAGTACCTACGTGGGGAACAAATATTCAACCCCCCCTCCCCGAGCCCCGCACTGCCGAGCCGAAACAACCTCCCCTCCCCCGAGCCCCGCACTGCCGAGCTGAAACAACCCCCCGAGCCCCGCGCCACCTAAACAACTCCCCTCCCCTCCCCCGAGCCCCACGCCGCCCCGCCGAAACAACCGCCCCCTCCCCCGAGCTGAGCCGAAACAACCCCCCTCCACTCCCCCGAGCCCCGCGCCACCCCGCCGAAACAACCCCCTCCCCTCTCCTCTCCTCTCCCGAGCCCCGCGCCACCGCCGAAGTAAAAAAACAAACAAGCCCCGAGCGCCGCCACCGAAGAAAACAAAAAAACCCAAACCTCAAGTGCTGCCCCTTGCAAGGTGCCGCCCCAAGCACATGCTTGGTCGGCTGGTGCCTGGAGCCGGCCCTGTCTCTGCGCTCGCTGCTTTTAACAATTTAAAACCCATCTGTCTGTAGTTAATAAACCTGTTTTATTTTCTACCTAATACTGTGTGTTTGGTTGAAGTG
Source organism: Macrochelys suwanniensis (assembly GCA_033296515.1). Classification (NCBI taxonomy): domain Eukaryota; kingdom Metazoa; phylum Chordata; order Testudines; family Chelydridae; genus Macrochelys; species Macrochelys suwanniensis. The sequence continues at coordinate 2,118,528 of CM065795.1, forward strand.
CTGGGAAATCTCAGCTCAGGTTACAAAGGCTGGTGTCTGTGCTCCCCACATCAGCGAGGCGTCGACTGGGTAATGAACTTACCCCGGCCAGGCTTCTGCCCAACGCAGGATGGTACAGGTCTGGTTTGGAAGGCCAGGGAGCCGGGGGGAATTGACTGGAGCCTCCCTATTGATGGTTCATGAGTGGCTGGGAGAAGCATTCATGGAACTCAGCTGGGCATGTCCCTGGCTGGGGACGGCTGGATCAGGGCCACTGTTCCCTCCAAGCTGTGCGCGCGCACACAGATCTTAAACCCCGCGCACACAGTGAAACACCACGCACACAAAAATTTGCACAGAAGCACAACTATTTGCACAGAAGAAATGTTTTGCCCACACGGCCTGTCAAAAATTAGAGGGAACATTGGTCAGGGCAGGGCCTGCCAGAGTTTTGTCGCTTGTCACAGCATCACAGTGTCAGAGGGACACCGCAGGGTGGAGGGACAGAGGGCTCAGCGGTCTCACAGCTGACGGGAACCCCGTCACAGTGGCTTTTGAAACCAGTGTCTCAATGAATCCTGATATTCCTGGTCAAAATTCATGCAGCTTTCGCCCTTCGCTACGTCGCTGGCCGTTCTCCAGCGTCCAACCGATACACCAGCTAGTCCAGGAGCAGACACAATGTCGTGTGGCTCACAGCCAACAAAGCGAAAGATTCACAATCCACCCACCACCTGGCAAGGTCTCTCCAGGACGTTTGAGGGGTGACCGGGGGTGAAGGGCGGCAGGGCCCACCAACAAATCACTCCCGACCCAGTGTCGCTTCAGTGGCCCAAGTTGGGTCTGGTGCATCTCCAGCTGTGAATGGGATGAATTTTTGCAACAATGCGGCCGCATATCAGTTCCTGCTCTCAGGCTGTGGTTGCCCCGGATGCTGGCGATCATCTCTGCAGGTGGGATCTCAGACCCTTCGTCACGAGAGGCCCCAGAGCTGAGCCGAGCTGTTTGAGGCTTGCACGGAGCCGGACGGCTCGGAGGCCTTGCAGACTCAGCTTTGGGAGCATCTCCCACCCCCACGTGCTCCCTCCCCCGAGAGGACAGCTTCCTGCCCCAAGACAGAGTCCACGAGTGGGGGGAGCTACAGGTGGTGTGTGTGTGTATTGGGGGGAATCAATTCTGAGATGCCGTGTCTGGTTGCCCCAGGACGTATGTAAGAAAGTGAGATTAAATCTTCCAGCACCAATGCAAGGCTGAAATCCACAATGACACCCCCCGCCCCGCTCTCTCTTTTTCTCCTCCTGACCCATAGGTGCCGCACCCCCTGCTTCCCATCATGTACATGGTTTACAATTTGATTCAGTGGCTCTCATCATCCCCACTGTAGACATTTTTCCAGCAACCGTGACCCCATCCCACTACTCACAGCAGACCCCCCGTTCCTCCCTGTCACCTGTATAAACAGCCCCCATGCCCCACCCCAGAGGTGGCCACATCTCAGTGGGAAAAGACCCTGTAGACCAGTGGCTCTCAACCTTTCCAGACTATTGTACCCCTTCAGGATTCTCATTTGTCTTGTGTACTCCCAAGTTTCTCCTCACTTTAAAACTGCGTATTTACAAAATCAGACATAAATAGACAAGTTTCACAGCACATTAGTACTGATAAATAGTTTACTTTTTCATTTTACCAGATAATTAGAAAATAAGTTGATTGGAATAGAAGTATTGTACTTACATTTCAGTGGACAGTTTATAGAGCAGTAGAAAGAAGTCATTGTATGAAATTTAAAAAGAACAGGAGTACTTGTGGCACCTTAGAGACTAACAAATTTATTTCAGTATAAGCTTTCGTGGGCTACAACCCACTTCATCGGATGCACAGAATGGACCATACAGTAAGCAGATATCGATACATTCAGAGAAACATGAAAAGGTGGAAGTGCCCATACCAGAGGCTAATTGAGAGGAACTATTATCTGCAGGGGAAGCTTATGCTGAAATAAATGTGTTAGTCTCTAACGTGCCACAAGGACTCCTGTTCTTTTTGCTGACACAGACTAACACGGCTGCTACTCTGAAACCTATGAAATTAAAGTTACGACTGACTACGCTAGTGCTTTTTATGTAGCCTGTTGTAAAACTAGACACATGTTTAGATGAGCTGATGTACCCCTGGGAAGATCTCTGTGTAACTCCAGGGGTAAATGTAGCCCTGGTGGAGAACCACTGCTATGCAAACGCTCAGGGCTGACAATGGCAGTAATAGCACCTGGCCAGTAGGTGGCAGCACACGTGCAATTCAGGTGCTTCTCAGAAACTGCCAATCAAGTCACGCCGTCACCTTCCCTTTCGCTTGGTCTGCACTAGCACATGATGTCGGTCGAACTACGTCGCTCGGGGGTGTGGAAAACGCTCCCCCCCCCACCCCCGGGTGACGCTGTTATACCGACCTAACGCCCGGTGTAGACAACGCCTCTCCCGTCAGCTCAGCTCCCGCCTCTCGGGGGGAGGGGGAGGGGGATTAACGACGCTGATGAGAGAAGCAGGATCGTCTTCCTAACAGCCCAACGCCACCTTATGTCAGCGTGACTGGTTTGGGATGGGAGGACGTGACCGTTCGCTTCCCAGGTTACGGCTGCCCCTGCTGCTTAGCCAAAGGCCTTAGCCTAAGAACTAGGCCTCAGACTGTCCTAGTGAGAGAAGGCCCAGACACAGGCGGACTGTGATTCTTTGTATTATACCCCAGTAACTAGCGAAGTGATAAAAATACACTTAAGTTCTTAAAGTCTAGGCCTGTACAGGCAGCCTGAATATCTATATTCTAACAGGAGCGTGTGGTTTGTGTGACGTCTGCACGTAGCTGTGGGTGCCGGAGGCCTTCCAGGCTTTGCAGAAGTTTTCGGACCCAGCCACATCCTGTGATCTCCTCTCGTTGTTCTCCCTGCCCCAGATACACCCCCCCATGAACAGCTTCCTCCTCCGGGCTCAGCCAGTCGGGGAGAGCTGCAGACGTCTGGCTGGGGACCTTGGACGGGGGTCGACTCTGAGACACTGCAACACCCCAAGGCACGGGTAAGGAAATTAGGTAACCCCCCCAGCTCCCTCACTGGATCTCCTTCTGCCCCTCCCCCATCACTGCCCCCTGGATCTCACCCCTTCCAGCGGCCACCATCCGCTCTCCTCATCCACTCCGCTTACAACCTGTTGAAATTATTTGCAGGGCTTCCTGTCAGAGGCCAAGGGCAGAACAAAAAACGTTTGGGTAGAGAAGAGACACAAGAAATCCTGCATCTTGGCAGGGAGATAGAAGGGGACCCGCAAGGGGCATATTGTCTAACCCTCTGGCTCTATGCTCCAAAGATCTTTGAACTATTGGTGCCATTGGCCTACAAGGATTTGATCCTAATTGAATTCAGCTCAGGATCTGGGGAGACTATAAACTCTGCGGCTGTCTCTCTCTGTCCGTGTCCTCTCCTGGAGCCGTTTTCATTCCTCTTCCTTCCTGTGCTTAGTACAGCGTCTGCGCTGCCTTCGCTTAGCCCTGAGGAGAAGGAGGGGATATTGTGACTGCACCTCTTCCAAGAATGGAGATCCTCTCAGTTCTCTTCGTGGTGCTGTGTGCCGTGGCCTTCCTCGCCGGGGTTCCATTGAACGGCTACGTCCTCTTCGTCGCCGGCTGCTGTGTGGAGAGAACGGCCAGCGCCGTGTGGTTCTGGAACCGGGCACTGACCGATTTCATCTTCGTCATCTTACTGCCCCTCAGATTCACCTCCATCTTCATCCTGGATTTAGACTGGGCCAAGAGGCTGAGCAGCACCATCACCTCCTTCCACATGTTCTCCAGCGCCTTCCTCCTCACGGCCCTCAGTGTCGATCGCTGCATCCTTGTGGCGCGCCCGGAGTGGGCCAGGAACCACCGAACGGCCCCCTTAGCTTTCTTTATGGTTTTGGGCACGTGGGCCCTGTCTCTTGGGTTCAGCTTGCGGTACGGTGATCTCTGGGAATCCCTCCACTCACCTGTCAGCACCAGCATGCATTTCCGACTAGTTGAAGGAAGGGTGAAGGCCGCCGTTGCCATCCAGTTCCTGGTCGGGTTTCTGATCCCATTAGCCTTGATCCTGATCCCAACCTTCTACGTCGTTCTTGCTGCCAAGCTGAGAAGGAACAGGCTGATCCAGTCCACCAAGCCACTCAAGATCCTTCTTGGCTTGATCCCGACCTTTTTCCTCTGCTGGCTGCCGTATCACTTCCTCTTATTCTCGTTGATCTCATCTAAGTACGCTCTGCCTCTTTTGAACACAGAAAGTTCTATTGCTTGTGTCCTGACATATTTCAGCAGCTGCCTCAACCCCATCTTCTACTTCACCATGGAGGAAGAGTTTCTGAGGTACCAGCAACGTGTACGCAGCCCCCAAACCACCGACAACTCGGGGCTGGAGCTGGCTAAATAGGGGAATGGATGGTATTGTCGATATTTGCATGGAAAAAAGAATTCTGTTCTCTGGGACCCACAACTTCCCCTTGACAACAAAATTGTCTTTTTTAGCAAGTGAATTTTTGGGCCTTATTCAGAGAAGAACCATGAGAGTGATTAATTTATTAAAAAACCTGCCTTGGAGTGAGAGACTCAAGGAGCTCCATCTATTTAGCTTAACAAAGAGAAGCTGAAGGGGTGACCTGATCACAGTTTGTAAGTACCTCCCTGGGGACCAAATATTTAGTAAGTAGGCTAGCAGAGGAAGGTCTAACAACCCAGTGAACAGACGTTGAAGCTAGACAATTCAGACTGGAAATGAGGTGTACATTTTTAACGGTCTAAGTATATGATCATCGGAGCAATTTCCCCAGGGTCATGGTGGATCCCTCCATCACTGGAAATTTTAAATCAAGCTGGGATATTTTTCTAAAAGCTCTGCTCTTGGAATTATTTTGGGGCAGTTCTCTGGCCCGTGTGACCCGGGAGGTCAGACGAGATGATCACACTCGTTCCTTCCAGCCTTGGAATGTGTGAATCTGTCATTTTAACAAAATATATGGATTCTTGGTTTTGTTCATTTTTAGATTATTTTGGGGAATTGGGTTTCTTATGGTCTGTCGTTTTCTACGTCTTTGTGTCATTATACTTCTCATCTTGTCATCTTTGCTCCCAGTGGAGCTTTCTTTCCTGTGTTTGTTGAAGATGAACGGGTTTATGAAAGAAACGGTAACATTTTCAAAAGCGTTCTATTTTAAAAAGTGTTTAAGCCCATAGGAACTTCGCTGAGAGTCAATGAGCCCATAACATAACATAGACAAAGAGTTGCGCAATCTGATTGTGTGAAGTATTTCACATAACGCACAGAGTTTCACAGGCTGACTGTGTGCTGTGGGAAGAAATACTTCCTTTTATTTCTTTTAAACCTGCTGGCTATTAATTTCATTTGGGGACCCCTAGTCCTTGTGTTATGGGAAGGAGTAAATAACTCTTCAGTATTGACTTTCTCCACATTAGTCAGGATTTTATAGAGCTCTATCATATCCCCCCGTAGTCCTCTCTTTTCTAAGCTGAAAAGTCCCAGTCTTCTTAATCTCTCCTCCTACAGCAGCTGTCCCATACCCTAATCATTTTTGTAGCCCTTTTCTGAACCTTTTCCAATATATCATTTTGAGATGGAGCGACCACATCTGCACGCAGTATTCAAGATGTGGTCTTACCATGGATTTATATAGAGACAATATGATATTTTCAGTCTTATTGTCCATCCCTTTCTTAATGATCATAGAATCATAGAATCTCAGGGTTGGAAGGGACCTCAGGAGGTTATCTAGTCCAACCCCCTGCTCAAAGCAGGACCAACCCCAACTAAATCATCCCAGCCAGGGCTTTGTCAATCTTGACCTTAAAAACCTCTAAGGAAGGAGATTCTACCACCTCCCTAGGTAACCCATTCCAGTGCTTCACCACCCTACTAGTGAAAAAGTTTTTCCTAATATGCAACCTAAACCTCTCCCTCTGCAACTTGAGACCATTACTCAACATTCCCAACATACCAACTTTCCAACATTCTCTTTGCTTTTTTGACGGGCGCTGCACATGGAGTGGATGTTTTCAGAGAACTATTCACAATTACTCCAAGATCTTTCTGGAGTGTTAACAGCTAATTTAGACCCCATCGTTTTGTATGTATAGTTGGGATTATGGTTTCCAATGTGCATTACTGTGCATTTATGAACACTGAATTCCACCTGCCATTATGTTGCCCAGTCACCCAGTTTTGTGAGAACCTTTTGTAACTCCTCGCAGTCTGCTTTGGACTTAACTCTCTTGAGTAGTTTTGTGTCATCTACAAATTTTGCCACCTCACTGTTTACCCCATTTTGCAGATCATTTATGAATAAGTTGAAGAATATTGGTCCCAGTACAGACCCCTGGGGTACACCGCTATTTACATGTCTCCATTCTGAATACTGACCATTTATTCCTACCCTTTGTTTCCTATCTTTTAACCAGTTATTGATCCATGGGAGGACCTTCCCTCTAATCTCACAACAGCTTACTTTGCTTAAGTCTTTGGTGAGGGAACTTCCTGCTTCTGATGAACTTAAAAAAAATGTACATTACTTTTTGATTCTTTGGTTAGCTGTTCTTCAAATTCTTTTTTGGTCTTCCTAATGATAGTTTTACACTTCATTTGCCTGAATTTATGCTCCTTTCTATTTTCCTCAATAGGATTTAACTTCCACTTTTTAAAGGATGCCTTTTTGCCTCTCAAAGCTTCTTTAGTTTATTGTTTACCCGTGGTGGCACTTGTTTGGTTCTCTTACTGTGTTTTTTAATTTGGGGTTGAGCCTCTATCATGGTGTCTTTCATGGTCAGGTGGTCGGTAATATATCCCTACTCTGTATTCTTATTATTCGGGCATGGAATTATTCTTCATGGAGATTCTATGGTACAGTTTGGTTCATTTAAGATTTTTCTTCATTTGACTCTATGCTTTCTTTCACATCTAGTGCCACTCCCCCACCAGCACGACCTTCTCTGTCCTTCCGATATATTGTGTACCCTGGTAATACTGTGTCCCGTTGATTATCCTCATTCCATCAAGTTTCTGTGATGCCTGTTATATCGATGTCCTCATTTAATACGTGGCATGTTCAACCATCTTTTTAATTAGACTTCTAGCATTTTTGTATAAGAACTTAAATGTCACTTTTTAGCTGTCTGCCATTACGTGATGTAATTGAATGGACTTAGCTTCTTTTGAAAATCTCACCAGAAAAACCCTATGTGAGTTAGGTGCTTAACTCCTAACTCCAATGGGAATTTGGCACCTAACTCCCTTAGCCACTTTTAAAAATCTAGTCCTGTGTCTTCTTTGCCAAACCCGAGCCTTCAAACCTCATGGCAGTAAAACCACCTGGCCAGTAGATGGCAGCATACGTGAAATTCAGGTGCTTGTCAGAAACTGGCAATCAAGTCACGCCGTCACCTTCCCTTTAGGTATCGGTCTGGAAGACAAGCCCCACCTGTGTATTGAGAATCTGTCACCTGCTTGTACCATCTGCCAGGGTGAGACCCGGCTTGATTCGAATCCTGTTTAGTTTATAGAACTCAGATTGGGAATTTACTTTTACTTCTTGCGTAACCAACTGTGATCTCTGCGCTCGCTGCTTATAATCACTTAAAATCCATCTGTCTGTAGTTAATAAACCTGTTTTATCTTCCACCTAATACTGTGTGTTTGGCTGAAGTGCTGGGAAACCTCAGCTCAGGTTACAAAGGCTGCTGTTTGTGCTCCCCACATCGGGGAGGTGTCGACTGGGTAATGAACTTACCCCGGCCAGTCCTCTGACTAACGCAGGATGGTACAGGTCTGGTTTGGAAGGCCAGGGAGCCGGGGGAATTGACTGGAGCCTCCCTATTGATGGTTCATGAGTGGCTGGGACAAACACTCAGCTTTGGGAGCATTTCCCACCTCCACATGCTCCCTCCCCCAAGAGGACAGCTTCCTGACCCCAGACAGAGTCCACGAGTCGGGGGGAGCTGCACGTGGTGAGTGTGTGTATTGGGGGAATCAATTCTCAGATGCCGTGTCTGGTTCCCCCAGGATGTATGTAAGAAAGTGAGATTAAACCTTCCGCTTCAATGCTAGGGTGAAATCCACAATGACAACCCCACCCGCCCCCCGCTCTCTCTCTGTCTCCTCCCGCCCCATAGGTGCCGCACCCTCTGGCTTGAAGTGGTTCCCATCGTATACATGATTTACAATTTGATTCAATGGCTCTCATCATCCCCACTGTACACATTTTTCCACCAACCCTGACCCCATCCCACTCCGCACAGCAGCCCCCCCATTCCCCTCTGCATCTGTATAAACAGCCCCCATGCCCCACCCCAGAGGTGGCCACATCTCAGTGGGAAAAGACCCTATAGATTATTTGTTCTCAACCTTTCCAGACTACTGTACCCCTTTCAGGATTCTTGTTTGTCTTGTGTACCCCCAAGTTTCTCCTCACTTAAGAACAACTTGTTTACAAGATCAGACCTAAAAACACAAGTGTCACATCACACTAGTACTGAGATTGGTTACTTTCTCATTTTACCATATAGTTATAAAATAAGTCGATTGGAATATAAATATTGTACTTACATTTCGGTGGACAGTATATAGATCAGATTAAATACTCCTGGGGCAATTGTGTGCCCCCAAATTAAAAATTCTGCAACAAAAAATCAAAATATTTTAAAATTCTGCAAAATTCTGCGTATTTTATTTGTCAAAATAATACAATATAATCACACCAGTTTCAATTATGTTTGCTCGTTAATTTCAAAATACCTCTCTGCAAGTATGTCTGTAAGAAACAGAGATCACAAAAGATTCAGGAATTGGTTTTTGACAAGTATATTCCTTTCTAGGCATATCATAAAGTAATAATGTATTTAAACTACAGTACAGAACCGTGTTTCCCGCACTCCTCAGAAGCAGTGAAAAGGCTTTGGGGAGTCAGGGGTAACGGAGGAGCTCCGGGAGAGGGAAGTAATTGCTGGGAAGGAGCCTGGGTGTGAACTTGGAGGGCTGTTGGTGTTAGAAGAAAAAGGAGCAGGTTGACTCAGAGGTGGATTTGAGTGCGAGCTTCTTTATTGTGATACTTGTTCCCCTCGACTCAATTGTCAAGTAAGCACTAGATTAGTTCCATTACACTTTTTAAATTTGGTATGTAAATGCCTACGTCCGCTACCACACCCCAAAACCCCTTATTAAGTAATAGAAACTCCCATACTATGATCATACCCACCCCCCTTGTCTGATTACAGCATTACGCACATTAGACACACAATTTTACCCTGAAAATACATTTCTTTGCAGGAATTTGTTGCCACAAATGCCCTTAATCTGCAGTTCTCAGGGGAGGGAGGGAGGGAGGAAGGAAGGGGCTCGCTTATGTAGCTGGGAAAGGGAGGGAGGGGGAGATAACACTTCTTTACCCAAAAGGTATCCTTTAGCTCCCCACATTTCTCATGCAGCTGCAACACTTATCAATTCTTAACAAGGAGAAGGGAGGGGAAAGGGGTAACACTTTATCTATTAAGTGAAGGAATAGTGAGGGACTCACTGTGCCTACTCCCTGACACCAGCACACTAGTGGTTTTCTACGTCTTCACGTAACCCTTATATATCCCAACAGTTGGGTATGGGTGGGAAAAGTACGAAACAGGTTTCTTTGGGGGTGGGGGCAGGGAGGGATTGTTAGGGAGCTTCCCCCATGAAGACCCTGGCTGACCCCTAGCCTCTCCCATTCAGTCAGGCACATTTGCCCCTGGCCCCATGTGTCCCTCCACCCCGACTCAGATAATCCCCCAACCCCATGTGGCCTTGTACCCCTCCCCTATCCCAATGTGGCCCTGCACCTCCACTCAGACACCCACTCCCCATCCCCAGGCAGACCCTGGCTGACCCCTAGTCTCTCCCATTCAGTCAGGCACATCTGCCCCTGTCGCTATGTGTTCCTGCACCCCCATGTGTCCCTGCACCCCCTGTCCATATGTATCCCTCCACTCCCACTCAGATACCACATGCCCCCATCCCCATGTGGCCCTGCACCTCTCCCCAGTCCCCCTGTGTCTCCACCCAGCCACTCTCTGTCCTTATGTAGCTCTGCACGCCACACCCCCCCCCCTTCACCATATGGCCCTGCACCTATCTCCCCCGTGTGGCCCTGTGCCTCAATTCCCATTCATCCCCTGCCCCAGTCTGTGCTCCCCCATTAGTCTGACCCCCCCCACCCCAGCAAGCTCATTCTGTTTGTTTCCCCCTAGCCCCTGTCTCCTGATCTGGCCCACTGCAATGAAGGCTGTTGCCTTGCTGGCTGGGAGCTGCTGCTGTGTTCCATCACCACAGCACCCTCTGGTGGTCAAAAGGCAGAACTGCAGCAATATTTCAGCAGAAGCTTTTTTCTAAGCCAAAAAATAAAAATATGTCTGGCTCATTAATTATGCACACACGCATTAGTGCAGAATTCCCCCAGGAGTGATTCAACAAGTCATTGTCTGTATGAAATTTTAGTTTGCACTGACTTTGACAGTTGTTTTATGTAGCCTGTTGTAAAACTAGGCAAATGTCTAGATGAGTTGATGAATCCCCTGGGAGATCTCTGCGTACCCCCAGGGGAACGTGTACCCTTGGGTGAGAACCGCTGCAGTAGACCGTTATCCAAAGGCTCAGGGCTGACGATGGCAGTAATAGCACCTGGCCAGTAGATGGCAGCACATGTGCAATTCAGGTGCTTCTCAGAAACTGCCAATCAAGTCACTCCATCACCTTCCCTTTCGCTTGGTCTGCACTAGCAAGTGATGTTGGTAGAACTACGTCACTCGGGGGTGTGGGGAACCCCCCACCCCGGGTGACGCTGTTATACCCACCTAACGCCCGGTGTAGACAACGCTTCTCCCGTCAGCTCAGCTCCCGCCTCTCGGGGGGCGGGGGAATTAACGACACCGATGGGAGACGCCCTCGTGTCAGCCTGGACGGCGTCTTCACTGAGCTGCTCCAGCGCTGCCGCTGCATCGGTGCGGCTGTCCCGGTGTAGACGTGTCCTTTGAGAAACCGAACTGACTGAGCCCCTGGAGTCTCTCTGCCAACCCCGGGGCCAGTCCCTGAATCCTTCCCGTGGCTCTTCTCTGACCCCTCCCCAGCTGCTCAACATCCTCCCTGAAGGGCGGGCGCCGGAACCGGACACGGGATCCCAGCTGCGGTCGCACCAGGGCCGGATCCAGAGGGAAAATCACCTCCCTGCTCCCAATCGAGAGTCCCCCGTTGATGCATCCCAGGACGTCTGGAGCCCTGTTGGCCCTGGGAGCTCACGTTGAGCTGAAAAGTGTCACCGCGCCTGAGGACTGCAGGCAGAAGACGAGAGATGAAGGCAGGTTGCAGGCCAGGCTGTGGTTTGTGTGGTCTCCAGCACAGAGCGAGGGTTTCCTTAGCGTTGGCTGACCTATAATGTGTCCCAGGCCAAGGGGTGGGTTCCTTACAGCAAAGCCTGGCTGAGATTCTCACGCATCCGACTCCCAGTGGGTCTCTGCTCACTTTCCCCAGCTGGAAGGGCAGAGTCCCAGCTGGTGTCTCTGCTCCTGGGACCTCACGCGGGGGACTCAGATGGAAGTGGCTGTCTCAGCTCCTTCTCCTTGCTGGGGCCCCGTCACCTGCCCCCGGATGTGGACAGCTAAATGCAGACACCTGGCTAAGGCCCGGCGGGGGCGGGGGGGGGGGAGCTTGTGGTTCGCATAACATCTGCCTGTAGCTATGGGTGCCAGAGGCCTTCCTGACTTTGCAGATGTATTTGGACCCAGCCACATCCTGTGATCTCCACCCATTGTCCACCGCCCCCCCAATATACCACCACAAGAACAGCTTCCTGCTCCGGGCTGAGTCAGTGTGGGCGAGCTGCGGGCATCGCGTCGGAGACCTGGGACAGGGGCTGACTCTGAGACGCCGAGTCCCCCCGAGACACGGGTAAGGAAATGAAGGAAACACTTCAGCTGCCCCATTGCATCTCATTCTACCGCCTACCCCCACTATCTCCTCCATCTTCTCCTCTTCCTGATGCCCCCATCCCCTCCCCCTCTCTGCTCCGCATAGAGCCAGTTGAAATGATTTGTGGGTCCTGTTGTCAGGGTCCCCCATCGTGCTGGGTGCTGAAGAGACCCCGACCAAGGTCGGGGGCTCCATCATGCCAGGCGCTGCACAGACCCAAAGGGTGAAACAGGCCTGGCCACACTCTGAACAGACAAATGTTTGGAGGGGAAACTGAGTCACGGGGCCACGACGTGACTTCTCCAACCTCCCCAAGCTGTCGAGTGCCAGCATCTGGAATGGAACCCAGGCATCCTGACTCCCCGGCTAACCACTAAAATAGACTCTTGCAATATCCTAGATAGTATTTGGTCCTGCCATGAGGGCAGGGGGCTGGACTCCATGACCTCTCGAGGTCCCTTCCAGCCCTAGAATCTATGAATAAAAAAATCCTTCCTTTTTGGCTTGTTACTGGTCTCTTCTTCCTCTTGTGTTTTGCAGGGTGGCTTTTTTGTCATCGTTGTTTCAATCTTACTTTTCTCCTCCTCGAAAGCCGCTCTCCTTCGCTTGAGGTTTTTACAGGGGGGGTTCTTTCGGTTGAGATTTTGCCGGCCCGGCTTCGCTGACTCACCCTCCCCAAATGGCCCAAACCACACAAAAACTCTGCTTCAAAATGAAGCGGCGGGGGGGGGGGGGGGGAGGAGAAGAATCACTTTAAAAATTTCCATTATTTCAAAAGAAAAGGGGGGGGGGAACAATCATTCATTAATCAAGATAGCTCCTTTGGGAAACTAACAGCAAGAAGATGATTTCGGAATTTGGGTGAGGCTTCGGGTGGAGGGATCTCTCTTTTCTCCATTTTCTGCATTCTGGACTGCACCTCCACCCCCCTCTCCCTGCCCGCTAATTGCCCACTGCCCCTTTCCTAGAAATCCAACTTTTCAGCAAGAAGCTGAATTATTTTTTTTAGTATTTTGGTTAGTTGAAAAAATGATATTATGTTAAAACAAAAAATGTTCGGGCGGAGAATAGACCCAAGTCCTGCCTCTTGGCAGGGAGGTAGATTAGATGACCCTTGTGGTCCCCTTCCAACCCTCAAGACCGATGCGTCTATGGCGTTTGAACCATTGGTGCCATTGGCCTAAATATATTTGATCCTGTTTGAGTGCAGCTCAGGATTGGGGGAGTTGATAAACTCTGTGACTGTCTCGCTCTGTCCTTATCCTCTGCTGGAGCCCGTTTCATTGCTCTTCCTTCCTTTGCTCAGGACAACGTCTGCGCTGCCCCTGCCGAGCCCTGAGGAGAAGAAGGGGATAGTGTGACTGTAACTCCTCCGAGAATGGCGTTCCCAATCCTCTCTGTGGTGCTGTGCGGCGTGGCCTTCCTCGCCGGGCTGCCGTTGAACGGGTACATCCTCTTCGTCACCAGTTGCCGTGTGGAGAGGACGGCCAGTGCCGTGTGGTTCCTGAACCGGGCCGTGGCCGATTTCATCTTTATCGTCTTCCTGCCGTTGAGATTCATCTTCATCCTGAACTTAGACAAGGCCAAGACACTGAGCAACACTGTTACCTGCCTCCACATGTTCTCCAGCGCTTTCCTCCTCACGGCCCTCAGTGTCGATCGCTGCATCCTCGTGGCTCGCCCTGAGTGGGCTGGGAAACACCGCACGCCCCTCCTGGCTTTCATGATTGTTACGGGCATTTGGGCCCTGTCCGTTGGGTTCAGCTTGCGGTACGGTGATCTCTGGGAATCCCTCCTCTCACCTGCCAGCACTGGTACGAACGTCCCATTCGATGAATGGCGGGTGCAGGCCGCCGTTCAGATCCAGTTCCTGGTCGGGTTTCTGATCCCATTAGCCTTGATCCTGATCCCAACCTTCTCCATCATTCTCGCTGCCAAGCTGAGAGGGAACAGGCTGATCCAGTCCACCAAGCCACTCAAGATCCTTCATGGCTTGATCCCGACCTTTTTCCTCTGCTGGCTGCCGTATCACGTCTTCTCCTTCCTGCTGATCTCACCTAAGTACCCCCTGCCTTTTCTTGTCACAGAAAGCAATTTTGCTTGTGTCCTGTCCTATTTCAACAGCTGCCTGAACCCCGTCTTCTACCTCACCATGGAGGAAGAGTTTCTGAAGTACCGGCAACGTGCACGCAACCCCCAAACCACCAACAACTCAGAGCCGGAGATGGCTGAATAGGGGAATGCATGGAATTGTCAATATTTGTATGGAGAAAGAATTCTGTTCTCTGGGACCCATAACTTCCTCTTGATCCTAAAATTTTTTTTTTTAGCAAGTGAATTTTTTGGCCTTATTCATAGAAGACGCACAAGAGTGATTACTGGATTAGAGAACCTGCCTCACAGTAGGAGACTCAAGGAACCCATTCTATTTAGCTTAACAAAGAGAAGCTGAAGGAGTGACTTGATCACAATCTGTAAGTACGTACGTGGGGAACAAATATTTGATAACATATTCTTCAGTCTAGCAGAGGAAGGTCTAACATGATCCAATGAACAGAAGTTAACCCTAGACAAATTCAGACTGGAAATGAGGTGTAGCTTTTTAACGATCAGAGTAACTGACCATTGGAGTAATTTCCCAAGGGTCCTGGTGAATCCTCCATCACCGGCCATTTTAAATCAATTGGGGATGTTTTTCTAAAACCTCTGCTCTAGGAATTATTTAGGGCAATTCTCTGGCCCATGTGATCCGGGAGGTCAAATGAGATGATCACAAAGGTCCCTTCCAGCCTTGGAATCTATGAATCTGTCATAACGAAATATATTAGAGTCTTGGTTTTGTTCATTTTTAGATCATTTCGGGGCATTTAGCTTTTTATGGTCTATTCTTTTCTGCCTTTGTACGTCATTATTTTCATGATGTCATCTTTGCTCCCAGTGGGATTCCAGCTCTTCTTCTTCCCTGTGTTTTTTGAAGATCAATGGGTCTATGAAAGGGCAAAAGAATTTCATAAGGGTCTAGGTTCTATTTTTAAAAGTGTTTAGGCCCGTAGGAACCTTGCTGAGACTCAATGGGACAGAACATAAGAAGATAAGAACGGCCATACTGTGTTAGAGCAAAGGTCCCTCTAGTCCAGTATCCTGTCTGCCGACAGTGGCCAGTGCCAGGTGCCCTAGAGGGAATGAACAGAACAGGTAACCATCAAGTTATGCATCCCCTGTCGCCCATTCCCAGCTTCTGGCAAAAAGGGGTTAGGGACACCATCCCTACCCATCCTGGCTACTAGCCATTGATGGACCGATCCTCCATGCAATTATTTAGTTCTTTTTTTAACCCTTTTATAGTCTTGGCCTTCACAACATCCTCTGGCAAAAATTTCCACAGGTTAACTGTGCGTTGTCTGAAGAAATACTTCCTTAAATTTGTTTTAAACCTGGTGACTATTAATTTCATTTGGTGACCCCTAGTTCTTGTGTTACTGGAAGGAGTAAATAACACTTCCTTATTTACTTTCTCCACACCAGTCATGATTTTAATAGATCTCTATCATCTCCCCCCCTTAGTTATATTTTTTCTAAGCTTAAAAATCCCAGTCTTATTAATCTCTCCTCATACAGAATCCGTTCCATACCCCTAATCATTTTAGCCCAGGGCTACACTGGGGGGGGGCGGGAATCGATCTATGATACACAGCTTCAGCTACGTGAATAACGTAGCTGAAGTCGGCGTATCGTAATCGACTTACCTGGCCGTGAGGACGGCAGCGAGTCGATCGCTGCCACTCCCACGTCGACTCCGCTTCTGCCTTTCGATGAGGTGGATTTCCGGAGCCGACGGGGAGCGCTTTCGGGGATTGATTAATCGCGTCTAAACGAGACGTGAAAAATCGATCCCCGATAGATCGATTGCTACCCGCCGATCCAGCGGGTAGTGAAGACAAGCCCTTAGTTGCCCTTTTCTTTACCTTCTCCAATTCCAATATATCTTTTTTGAGATGGATTTATATAGAGGCAATATGATATTTTCAATCTTATTATCTATCCCTTTAATGATTCCCAACATTCTATTATCTTTTTTGACGGCCGCTGCACATTGAGTGGATGTTTTCAGAGAACTATCCACAATGACTCCAAAATCTCTTTTTTGAGTGGTAACAGCTAATTTAGACCCCCCATCATTGTATATGTATAGCTGGGATTATGCTTTCCAATGTGCATTACTTTGCATTTATTAACATTGAATTTCATCTGCCATTTTGTTACCCACTCACCCAGATTTGTGAGGTCCCTTTGTAACTCTTCGCAGTCAGCTTTGGACTTAACTCTCTTGAGTAGTTTTGTATCAGCTGCAAATTTTGCCCCTGTCCACTATGTACCCCCTTTTCCAGATCGTTTATGAGTCAACCTCTTCCCAAACCAATCACGTTCATCTATGAGTCTGCCAATTTTGTTCTTTACTATAGTTTCAACCAATTTGCTGAAGTCAGGCTTACCACCATGTAACTCCCAGGATCACCTGTCGAGCCTTTTTTTAAAAATGGTGTCACATTAGCTGTTCTCCCGTCATTTGGTACAGAAGCTGATTTAAATGCTAGGTTACAAACCACAGTTAGTAGTCCTACAATTTCACATTTGAGTTCCTTCAGAACTCTTGGGTGAATCCCATCTGGTCCTGGTGACTCATTACTGTTTAGTTTATCAATTTGTTCCAAAACCTCCTCTAATGACCCCTCAATCTTTGACAGTTCCTGGGAACAGTTCTTTTCACCTAAAAAGATTGGCTCAGCTCTGGGAATCTCCCTCACATGCTCAGCCGTGAAGACCAATGCAAAGAATTCATTTGGTTTCTCCACAATGGCCTTATCGTCCTTGAGTGCTCCTTTACCATCCCAAATGTCTAGTGGCCCCTCTGGTTGTTTAGCAGGCTTCCTGCTTCTGATGTACTTACATCATTTTTTGCTATTACACTCTTTGGTTAGCTGTTCTTCAAAAAAATTTTTTTGACTTCCTCGTTATATTTTCACTTGCCAGAGTTTATGCTACTTTCTATTTTCCTCAATAATATTTAACTTCCAGTTTTTAAAGTTTTTTGCCCTTAAAAGTTTCTTTTACTTTGTTGTTTAGCCATGGTGGCACTTGCTTGGTTTTCTTACTATGTTTTTTTTAAAATTCGGAGTATACATTTGAGCTTCTATTATGGTGTCGTTAAAAAGTTTCCACGCAGCTTGCAGGGATTTCACGTTTGGCACCGTAGCCTTTGATTTCGGTTTATCTAACTTCCTCATTTTTGTGTTGTTCCCCTTTCTGAAATTAAATGCTCCCGTGGTGTTTTGCCCTCCATAGGGATGTTAAATATTATTCTATTATGGTCACTATTACCAAGCGGTTAAGTTATATTCACCCCTTGGACCAGATCCTGGGCTCCACCTAGGACTAAATCAAGAATTGTCTCTCCTCTGGGTTCCAGGACTGGCTCCTCCAGGAAACAGCCATTTAAGGTGGCAAGAAACTATCTCTGCATCTCATCCTGAAGTGACTTTTACCCTGTTAATATGGGGATAGTTGAAATCCCCCATTATTATTGAGTTTTTTATTTGTATAGCCTCGCTAATTTCCCTGAACATTTCAGAGTCAGTATCACCATCCTGGTCAGGTGGTTGGTAGTATATCGCCACTGCTATATTCTTATTATTGGAGCATCAAATTACTATCAATAGAGTTTGTATGCTACAGTTTGGCTCATTTAAGATTTTTACTTCATTTGACTCTACGCTTTTTTCACATCTAGTGCCCCTCCCCCCCCAGCACGACCTTCTCTGTTCTTCCGATGTAATTTCCGCCCTGGTATTACTGTGTCCCGTTGATTATCCTCATTCCACCAAGTCTTGATCTATTGATTATTAATATCCTGTTCATTTGTATGTGCTGTCATTGTATGGGGAGTTAGGAAGTTTTGCTCTGTGTGTGTTACTGAAATAAGTTGTGATGTGGGGAACACCCACAACCAGCCTTTCGGGTACAACAATAGAGGAGCCAGACAGCGTTAATGGCTCATCAGCACCCATCCAAGAATCCACTCTCTCAGGAACGGTATAAAATGGAGATTTCTCAGAGAGAACCCGTAGACCATGGAGACCATTTGACCCACATCATAGCAAAATATATTTCCAGCAAACTGAAAGAAACTACAAAAGAGAGGCAGTGACATCACCACTTGGCCTCACTCGCCCCGCAACTCAACACCTGGAAACACGTCTGGAGGACAAAGACTTTGAACTGGGGATGGAGTCCCAGCCTGTGTATTGAGGATCTGCCACCTGCTTATACCATCTATCAGGGTGAGACCCGGCTTGATTCAAATCCTGTCTAGTTTGTAGAACTCAGACGGCGAATTTCCTTTTATTTCTTGGGTGACCAACTGTGATCTCTACGCTCGCTGCTTATAATCACTTTAAATCTGCCTGTAGTTAATAAACCTATTTTATATTTGTAGCAAAGCGAGACTCACCGGCGCGGCCTCCTGCTGGTCGGCTTGGGAAGTAGCTATTTTCCAGCCTTGGAGAGCCCTCTTCTGGCCGATGTCTTTCTTTCCGCTGGCACCCGTGTCTCTCCCGGACCCCGCTGCCTCTTTACCTGGGGGTGCTGCCCCCGGCAGTGCCCCTTTATCTCAGGGTACTGCCCCCCAGCAGTAACCCACAATCTGGGTCTCCCCTCCCCAGGGAACCCCAACCCTCTATCCCCACCTTGCCTCAGTAGCTACTGCCAGTCACTTTCTAGCCCCCATTCACTGGGGCAGACTTCAGTCTGTAATAGGCCACTCCTCACTGGCAAGAGGGTAGGACCTGCTCCCTTTGCTTGTCCCTGAGCTGCCCCTCTGCAGCCCCAGTACCTTTTGTAGGCCTTCAGCAAGGCCTGGAGCCTGTGGGTTTACCAGGCTGGAGCTCCCCAGCTCCCTTTGCCTTTGCCCTTCCCCAGCCCTGCTCTGCTCTGCTTCTGGTCCCCTGCTCTCAGCAGCCAGGTCCTTCTCTCTCCACTACTAGAGAGAGACTGACTTAGCCCCTGGCACCCAGCCCTTTTATAGGGCCAGCTGTGGCCTGATTGGGGCGTGGCCCAGCTGTGGCTGCTTCCCCAATCCGCCTACCCTATTGGCTCCCCAGGGCTGTTTTAACCCCTTCAGGGCCGGAGCGAGGTGACCACCCCTCCGCTACAATATTCTAGCGAAAACTGTGTGTTTGGTTGAAGTGCTGGGAAATCAGCTCGGTTTACAAAAGCCGGTGCGTGTCCTCTCCACATCGGGGAAGGGGCGGACGGCAATGAACTTACCCTGGCCAGGCTTCTGACCAGGGCAGGACAGTACAGTTCTGGGGTGCAAAGCTGGGGAGCCGGGAGAAATTGGCTGGAGCCTCCCTATTGATGGTTCATGAGGGGCTGGGACAAACATTCATGGAACTCAGCCAGCGTGTCTCAGCCTGGGGGTGGTTGTGTCAGGGCAGGACCTGCCAGAGGTTTGTAGTTAGTCACAGCATCACAGTGTCAGAGGGACACCCCAGGGTGGTGGGACAGAGGGCTCAGTGGTCCCACAGTCCAGGTTGCCGGGAACCCCGTCACAGTGGCTTTTGAAACCAGTGTCTCAGTGAATCCTGATATTCCCAGCCAAAATTCACGCAGCTTTCGCCCTTCGCTACATCGCTGGCTGTTCTCCAGCATAAACCCATCCACCAGATAGTCCAGGAGCAGAGACAATGTCGTGTGGCTCACAGCCAAAGAAGCGAGAGATTCACCCGGCAAGGTCTCTCCAGGACGTTCGAGGGGTGACCGGGGGTGAAGGGCGGCAGGGCCCACCCACGAATCACTCCCGACCCAGCGGCACTTCAGGAGCACAAGCTGGGTCTGGCGCGTCTCCAGGTGTGAACGGGCTGGATTTTTGCAACAAGGCAACCACAGCTCTCGGACTGTGGCTGCCCCGGATGCGGGTGACCGTCTCTGCAGACGGGATCTCAGACCCTTCGTCACGACAGGCCCCAGAGCTGAGCTGAGCTGTTTGAGGCTTGCACGGAGCTGGCCACATCGGTGGTTTTACAGACTCGGCTTTATGAGCATCTCCCAGCCCTGCTGAGCCACCCCCTCCCCCCGTTCCCCCCCCCCGCCCCGAGAGGACAGCTTCCTGCCCCCAGACAGAGTCCTTCGGGGGAGGGAGCTGCAGGTGGTGTGTGTGTGTTGGGGGAATCAATTCTGAGATGCCATCTCTGATTCCCCCAGGACTTAGGTAAGAAAGTGAGATTAAACCTTCCAGCTTCAATGCTAGGGTGAAAGCCACAATGGCCCCCCCAGATCTGTCTCTGCCCCAAACCCCAGATTGCTCCTTCCCCCCACGCCACCACCCACAGCACCCCCCTCAGATCTGTCCCTGCCCCCCACCCCCACTCCCCAAAGCAGCCTCCCCAGATCTCTCCCTGTCCCCCTGAATAAGTGCCGCACCCCCTGGCTTGAAGTGGTTCCCATCATATACAGGGTTTACAGTTTGATTCAGTGGCTCTCAGGCCCCCTACTCTACAAATTGTTCCAGCAACCCTGACCCCACCCCACTTCCCACAGCAGCCCTCCACTTTTTCCTCTCTCTCACCTGTATAAACAGCTCCCATGCCCCACCCCAGAGGTGGCCGCATCTCATGGGAAAAGACCCTATAGACCAGTGGCTCTCAACCTTTCCAGACTGCTGTACCCCTTCAGGATTCTCATTTGTCTTGTGTACCCCCAAGTTTCTCCTCACTTTAAAACCTGCTTGTTTACAAAATCAGACATAAAAATACCAGTGTCACAGCGCGCTAGTATGGACAGATGGCTGACAGTCTCATTTTACCATATACGTATAAAATTAATCAGTTGGAATATAAAGGTTGTACTTGTATAGTATAGAGCAGTGCTTTTCAAACTTTTTTTTCTGGGGACCTAGTTGAAGAAAATTGTTGATGCCCGTGACCCAAAGGAGCTGGGGATGAGGGGTTTGGGGTGTGGGAGGGGGCTCAGGGCTGGGGCAGAGGGTTGGGGTGCGGGGGTGAGGGCTGCAGGGTGGGGCCGGGAATGAGGGGTTCAGAGTGTGGGAGGGGGCTGGGGCAGGGGTGCCGGAGGGAGTCAGGGTTCTGGGATGGGGTGCAGGCTCTGGGGTGGGGCCAGGGATGAGGGGTTTGGGGTACAGGAAGGGGTTCTGGGTTTGGGGGGGCTCAGGGCTGGGATAGGGAATTGGGGCATGGGGCTGGGGCGTGAGCTTACCTCGTGCAGCTCCCAGTGCTTCCCGGCTAAGGCAGGCTTCCTGACTTTCCTGGCACTGTGGACCGCACTGCGCCCCGGAAGCAGCCAGCAGCAGGTCCGGCTCCAAGGCGGAGGTGGCAAGCACCGCCCCCCTCCATCTCCTATTGGCCCTTTCCCGGCCAATGGGATTGCAGAGCTGGTGCTTGGAGCGGGGGCAGCGCGCAGATCCCGTGGTTCCCCCGCCTAGGAGCCGGACCTGGGGCGCGGCGCGGTGTCAGAACAGGTAGGCACTAGCCTGCCTTAGCCCGGCAGCACCACCGACGGGACTTTTAACGGCCTGTCTGGTGGGGCTGGCCAGAGCCGCCACGACCCAGCGCCTTCCATGCCATGACCCAGAAATGGGTCGCAACCCGCAATTTGAAAACCATTGGTATATAGAGCAGCTTAAACAAGTCATTGTATGAAATTTTAGTTTCTACTTGCTAGTGCTTTTTAGGTAGCCTGTTGCAAATCTAGGCAAATGTCTAGATGGATGGAGATACCCCCAGGAAGACCTCTGGGTACCCCCAGTTAGGGTGACCAGACAGCAAGTGTGAAAAATCGGGACAGGGGGTGGGGGGGTAATAGGAGCCTATAGAAGAAAAAGACCCAAAAATCGGGACTGTCCCTATGCAATCGGGACATCTGGTCACCCTACCCCCGGTGGTACCCGTACCCCTGGTTGAGAACCGCTGCAGTAGACTGTTATCCAAAGGCCCAGGGCTGACGATGGCAGTAAAACCATCTGGCCAGTAGATGGCAGCACACGTGCATTTCAGGTGCCTGTCCTACCTACACCTGGTGTGACCGGCGGGCTGGTCCCAGACTATACCTTATCCCACTGACATTTACAAAGGGGCCTATGGACGCAGGGCTGGACTAGCAGCGGGCTGTGGGTCAAGAGTGAAAGGCACCGACAGAGCTGGGGGAGCCATGGGCCGGTTTAGCACCTAGAAGGTGGAAATGAGGTGGAACAAAGGGGGCGGCTGAAGGTCATTCGGCGAGGCAGCGTCTAGAGCGTTTTCTGGTCGCGTGGATTGAAAGGCAGCCCCGAGACGCTAAGCCGACGACCTTTACCTGTTCGGCGCCTGTCACCCAACACCCGGTCGGCACAGACGGCGCGGAGCGACTGAAACCCAGCTGGCCTCTGGCACCTGCAGATAGCAGCAACCTGTTAATTTCTCGCCGTCTGTCCTCAGCGCCCCAGGCTGGCTCAGGGGTGCAGGGAATGGGGCCCGGGGCCTTTCCCCTCTAGGGAGCATTAGCTCTGATCCAGCCCCAGGGCGGGGACTGGCTAGCTCAGGGGTGGGGGGGCAGATAATGGGGCACAGGGCCTTTCTCCTCTAGGGGCGCAAGCTCTAATCTAACCCCGGGGCAAGGGACTGGCTGATATCAACATTGCTCCATTGGACTTAATGGGACCAGATCCCCATCTGGGGTCAATCGGCCGTATCTCCATTGGTGTCAATGGGCCAGAATCAAGTCAATCGAACTGTCCTGACTTGGTCTACCTGGGTGTAGCTTTTCATTCCCTGTGCCACCAGCCATAACCCCTTCAGAGGTTTACAAGCAGCCCTTTAGCCCAACAAAACACCGGCAAAAAGTTGAGTCTGAGATTTCACGTGCAGACAAAACCAAGTCTGTCACAAGCGGCTGCTTATAATCCTTTACCGAGAGACTGTAAACTCAGTGACTGTTAACCCTTTACAAGTTCCAGCCACGTGAACAAACCAGATCTCATATTTCATCTCAAATCCCCAGCTGCTGGAGGCATGTGACTGGGGAAAATCTCAGCCCTCACTACCACAAACAAAAAGCAGTTTCTAGCCCTCATAGTTTGAGGCAAGGAGCTGGAAAACATGAATCCAAAAGAACCAGAAATCCAATAAAAAGACCTGAAACTGATCATTATTATTCAAATCTCATGATTTTTAAGCCAATCTTGTGATTTTTTTCAGGGGGATGAGCTCATGATTTTCCATCCTTTCGGGTTGGCGACAGGAGCTGGTTGGAATTTGCATCCCATGGGAAATTCTGACAGTTCCACATTTTCTTTCCAAAGCTGAAATTTCAAAATTCCCCACAAACCCAGCATTGTTTCGGAAATAGAGAAACGGCCTCTGCAAAACCTTTCGCTTTGATCAAAATGAAGTGCTTCATTGCCGCGTTATTTTTTGGAATCTATTATATCAGAATCATAGGAAGGGACCTCCAGAGGGTCCATCTAGTCCATCCCTGGTGCTGAGGCAGGACCAAGTCAACTTAGACCAGCCCTGACAGGTGTCTGTCCAACCTGGTCTTAAAACCCGCCAGTGACGGGAGTCCACAGCCTCCCTTGGGAGCTGATTCCCGAGCTGAACTGCCCTGAGAGACAGTTTTTCCTAATATCCAACCTCCACCACCCTTGCTGCAGATTAAGCCCATTACTTCGTGGTCCTACCTTCAGCGGACATGGAGAACAATCGATCCTCTTTATAACAGCCCTTCCCACCACTGAGAAATGTTATCAGGTCCCTCCTTAGTCTGGGAAACTGAGGCACAGCCTGGTGACTACTTTCCCCAAGGTCACCCAGCCGGCCAGGGGCATAAATAAAACCCAGGTCTCCTGAATTCTAGTCCCATATATAATGGTGTACATTTTTTACAGTGACGCCAATTCACCATTGGAACAGTTTACCAAGGGTCATGGTGGAGTCTCCATCACCGGGCATTTTTAAATTGAGATGGGATTTTTTTCCCCCTAAAAGATCCACTCTAGATCAACTACAGTTAAATTCAGGACAGTTCTCTGGCCTACGTCACAAAGGAGGTGAGACTAAATGATCACAACGGGCCCTTCTGGCCTTGAAATCTATGAGTCTAAGATGTATTTTATTTAGGCTGGGAAGGATTTGATTGTTATTGGCCATTGTCGGTAAACATCAATTTCACTGTACACACACCCAAAAATATGTTCATCGATAATCACTGAAATTTACAAAAAGGCAAAGTACGAAAAATGCCGCTTGGGACCTTCTTTGAGTTTGGTTTAAGGCGATTTACTTTGTATATTCTGTCATGCGAGGAAGACGATTTGTGTTCGAACGGTGACAAAGCTTTGACCTTTGTGAATCCCATTATCTACCGCCATTCAATAGTTATGGTCTCACTCCCTCCCCATAATTCCCTGTGACTGTGGGATGTGAAGTCGATCGAAAAAGGTCTAAAACGTATGCTGAAAAACAAACGATGTTATAAAATGATGACACTTGAATCCTGCCAACCCTCCTTTGATATTAATTATATAAAAATCAACACGATAAAGACAAAATGAAACACTTCGGCCATAACAGTGTGATCATTTTGCTTCAAAAAATTCCAACCAAAATTGATTCTCCCCCCCCCGAAAACGTCTCCATGTTGTCAAATCAGTGTTTTCCGATGGGAAACCGTTCCATTGGGAAATTATGAACCGTCTCCCTTGGCAACGCTTCAGCCATCACCTGCCTTCTACCAGTCGGGGTCCGTCTACACTGCAACTGGAGGTGAGATTCTAATCTCAGCTCGGGGAGACACCCTCCTCCACCCGCTAGCAGGGTAGCCCCGGCAGTGTGATCCTGTCCCAGATCCTGTCCCAGACCCAGGCCCCGGTGCTGGGGCCGGTTTTGTTCAATATCTTCATCAACGATCTGGAGGATGGTGTGGACTGCACCCTTAGCAAGTTTGCAGATGACACTAAACTGGGAGGAGTGGTTGATACGCTGGAGGGTAGGGACAGGATACAGAGGGACCTAGACAAATTAGAGGATTGGGCCAAAAGAAATCTGATGAGGTTCAACAAGGACAAGCGCAGAGTCCTGCACTTAGGACGGAAGAATCCCATGCACTGCTACAGACTAGGGACCGAATGGCTGGGCAGCAGTTCTTCAGAAAAGGACCTAGGGGTTACGGTGGACGAAAAGCTGAATATGAGTCAACAGTGTGCCCTTGTTGCCAAGAAGGCTAACGGCATTTTGGGCTGTATAAGTAGGGGCATTTCCAGCAGATCGAGGGACGTGATTATTCCCCTCTATTCGGCAGTGGTGAGGCCTCATTTGGAGTACTGTGTCCAGTTTTGGGCCCTACACTACAAGAAGGATGTGGATAAATTGGAAAGAGTCCAACGGAGGGCAACAAAAATGATTAGGGAGCTGGAGCACATGACTTATGAGGAGAGGCTGAGGGAACTGGGATTGTTTAGCCTGCAGAAGAGAAGAATGAGGGGGGATTTGATAGCTGCTTTCAACTACCTGAAAGGGGGTTCCAAAGAGGATGGATCTAGACTGTTCTCAGTGGTAGAAGATGACAGAACAAGGAGTAATGGTCTCAAGTTGCAGAGGGGGCGGTTTAAGTTGGATATTAGGAAAAACGTTTTCACTAGTAGGGTGATGAAGCACTGGAATGGGTTACCTAGGGAGGTGGTGGAATCTCCTTCCTTAGAGGTTTTTAAGGTCAGGCTTGACAAAGCCCTGGCTGGGATGATCTAATTGGGGTTGGTCCTGCTTTGGGCAGGGGGTTGGACTAGATGACCTCCTGAGGTCCCTTCCAACCCTGAGATTCTATGATTCTATGATTCTCTGATTCTAAGTACATCCTCAGGGCAGCCAGCCCCTCCAACTGCAGCTAAACCGTCTATTTTAAGCATGCTACCTCCATCAAAGCTAGATCGGGTATATCTACCCACACTGGGAATTACACCGAGGGGGACAGGGCAGCCCGGCACCCTGTCTCTTTCTGGGAACTCTTTGTCCTTTTGAACCCAGTGGTTTGCTAATATTCTAGGCCTGGTGGGGCTGCAAGTTCTGTTAGGAGGAGAAATTGATGCTCTAAGTCAGGTCCATTCTTTGGTACATTCCTGTTAATATACTGAGAACACGCACAGTGTCCTGATTCCCTGACTGCTGTAGAAACCAGTGGCAGCAGGCAGTTTTCTTGCACGACAATGCTCATGGCCTGCCTCTCCAGCGGGCTCTGTGCCCAAGAAACTCTGTCTCTCTGCTCCCTTTCTGGGCCTCACACAGATCTCTTGTTCTAGATTTCCTGCCTTCCATTCACAGAGTCTGCAGCCATTCTCTTCGCCACTGTGTTCGCAACCAGAGAATAACCCACCCAGCCCAGCTCTGACCGGCCACATGCCTTGGGCGGTAGCTTCCACTGCCTGTCTCTCTCTCTACTCCATAAACTGGCTTCATTGCTCCTTTCATTGGGCCTAAAGCAGAGTGCTTAGGACACTCATTGTCTTTAATGCAATCTGTGACTGTCTCTCACACAGTCTCAACCACTGTTCCCTCTAAGATGTGTGCATGTGCGCGCGCACACAGATCCTAAACCCCGCGCACACAGCAAAACACTGCACGCACAAAAATTTGCACAGAAGCACAACAATGTGCACAGAAGACATTTTTTGCGCACACGGTCTGTCAAAAATTAGAGGGAACATTGGTCTCAACTGCTTTGGACGATGGAAGCAACTCCACCGTAAGCCATTCTGAAATAATCTGTAGATCTGAGCAGGTATTTGCTGGCCTGCAAAATTTTTTGGGGAGATTCTGAAAATTTTCCCCATGTGAAATAGGGAGGAAACATCAAAAAAATCTCAAAAATTTTCACACACCTCAAAATCTGGGGGAAAAATTTCAGTTTGAGTTGATCAAAATATTTTGATTTGATCGTTTCAACGTTTCATTTTAAATGTTGACCGTTTTATTTTAAACACAACTTAGCCTACATTTAAAAAAGAAAAGAGCATTGGGGACCGGAAAAGTGGAATTTTCGCTTTGGACGTTTCAAAACATGAGTGGGCGACAACTTTGAAAGTTTTCTTCCGAAACTTTTTTTAAGTCAAGAAACTCCAGAAAACTGAGCCATTCACACAAAGACTTACAGTTCTGATGACTCTGTCTCCTGATCCCCAACACAGACATCCCCTGAATGAAATCAAAGCCCTCCTTGCGCCGGGCGCTGCACGCACTCACAGGGAGTGACTGTCCATGCCCCATTGTACTTACAGTCTAAGCAGACAACAGAAGGATTATCACCCCTATTTTATGGATGAAGAAATTGAAGCAGAAGGCGAGAGACAGATTCAGAGACCGGCCTTAGCTCACACACACAAGGAAATAATGGGAGACCTGGAAAATAGAACCCAGGAGTCCTGACTGCTCACTCACCCTGCCCTAACCCACTAGATTCTGTTCCCTCCCCAGAGCTGGGGATAGAACCCAGGAGTCCCGAGTCCGCCACTCTCAGCTAGTCCGTCTGGTGCTCTGCGACGTCTCCCTCTCACCCGATGCCTCCTCTTCCTCAGCCAGGGCCCTGCGGAAGATGCCCAGGAAGGAGCCCCTCCGGCGCCCCCTGCTCCGGGCGTACCCCACCAGCCCGTACAGCACTGGGTTGAGGCAGCTGTGGAGGTAGGCCAAGGCGTTGGCCAGTTTAAGCGCCACGCCCCAGGTCTCTCTGTTCGCCTGGTACGTGCTGAACAGCACCAGGACGTGATGGGGCAACCAGCAGACAAAGAAGAGAACCACCACGGCCAGCACCAAGGCGAAGGTCCGCTGGGAGCCCGCCCAGTTTCTTCTCCTCAGCTTCCAGGTCAGGACCACGTAGGACGTGGCGATGACGGCAAACGGGACCAGAAACCCGCCCAGGAACCGGCTCAGCCTCAGGGGCATCTCGGTGAAATGCCGCAGGTCTCTCCGGTAGACGCAGAAGGGCTCCCCCTGTTTGGTCTCCACGTCCCTGACCACCAGGTAGGGGACGCTGAAGCAGACGGCCAGGAACCAGGCCCCGGCGATCAGCCAGCACCCGAGCCGGGGCCTGTGGTGGTTCCGGACCCAGACGGGCTGAGCCACCAGCAGGCAGCGGTGGAGGCTGATGAGGGTGAGCACGAAGACGCCGGCGAAGACGACCAGGTAGCGGGCGAAGGAGTGGAGCTTGCAGAGGGCTCGGCCGAAGCGCCAGCGGGACCACCAGACCTCCTGGACGATGGCGGGGATGCGCCCGACGGAGAAGAGCAGGTCGGCCACGGCCAGGTGGAGGTAGCAGGCTGAGGGGAAGGTGGGCGGCCCGGCCCGGCCGGCCGTGGTGATCCAGATCACCAGCCCGTTGCCGGCCAGGCCCAGCCCCAGCACCAGGGCGTTGGTGCCGATGGCGATGAGCCGCATGGCGTCCTCCACGGCCCCCGTGGCGTTGGTGGGGGCGTGGGAGCCGTTCATGGCTAGGCAGGCTACTGGTGGGGAGGGGAGTGAAAGAGGCCCAGTGAGACATTGGCCACGGGACCCCCTTGTGCCCCCAAACTGCCACCTCTCCTCTGGCCCCAGCCTCCTCACCCCTCCACCCATCCCCCACCTCCCCCAGACTTCCAGTCCCTCCTCCCAACCTCCCCACTTCTCCCTGCCCCCAACCCCTCCTTCCCCAGCTCCCCAGCCTCCCCACTGCTCCCTGCCCCCGACCCCTCCTTCCCCAGCTCCCCAGCCTCCCCACTGCTCCCTGCCCCCAACCCCTCCTTCCCCAGCCTCCCCACTGCTCCATGCCCCCGACCCCTCATCCCCCCAACCTCCTGGCCCCCTCATTCCTCCATCATGCTGCTCCTCCACCCCCCCTCACTCAATCCCCATCCCCCACCCATACTCCCCCGCTCCCCGTCCCGGAAGAGGTGTTGGGAAACCACACGGCTCTGCGGTCTCAGAGTCACCACCACAACTTCCCCGCTTCGGGCCTAGATTGCCAGATCCGCCCCCAAGGGCGCTGAGCCCACCCCTGCCCCCGCCCCCCGCCGGCGGGGGATGGGAGCACCGCCCGGTTGTGCAAAGTGCACCAGCGCTCGCACGAAACCCGGGAACTGCCTGGGGATGAGCCTGTTATGCAGGTACTCTAACCACTAGACCCCACTCCCCTCCCAGAACCAGGGAGAGAACCCAGGAGTCCTGGCTCCCAGCCCCACCCTGCTCTAACCCACCAGCCCCCACTCCCCTCCCAGAGCTGGGGAGAGAACCCAGGAGTCCTGGCTCCCAGCCCTGCCCTGCTCTAACCACTAGACCCCACTCCCCTCCCAGAGCCAAGGATAGAACCCAGGAGTCCTGACTCCCAGCCATCCCCCTGCTCTAACCACTAGACCCCACTCCCCTCCGAGAGCCATGGAGAGAACCCAGGATTCCGGATTCCCAGCCCTTTTTGCTCAAAGGGAATCAGAGCTTACCTGGCTATGTATTGGGTGGGCGCCAGGGGAGAGGCGCGACCTCTTCCCCTATCACGGCCGGAGCAGTCACTGGCCCGGGGCAGCTCAGCTCCCTCGTGGGGCTGGGTTTCCACGTCTGAGCGGTTCCTCCAAGCGACGGGCACTTCCCTCTCCAGAGCTCGGCGGAAGGACCCAGGGAACATCTTCGTTCCCACCGCAGCAGTTTCCCAACCTGCGCTGCGCAGGGCAGACGGCCTCTGCAGATCCTTGCCCTGGCCTTGCCCCGCCCAGATCCCAGCTCCCCCTTGGCAGATCCCCGACCTGGCCTCATCCCATGCGGATCCCAGCTCCTCCTCGGCAGATCCCCAACCTGGCCTCGCCCCACCCAGATCCCGGATCACCCTCAGCAGATCCTCAACCTGGCCTCGCCCCGCATGGATCCCAGCTCCCCCTCAGCAGATCCCCAACCTGGCCTCGCCCCACCCAGATCCTGGATCACCCTCGGCAGATCCCCGACCTGGCCTCACCCCATGCGGATCCCAGCTCCCCCTTGGCAGATCTCCGACCTGGCCTAGCCCCGCGCAGATCCCAGCTCCCCCTCAGCAGATCCTCGACCTGGCCTCACCCTGCGTGGATCCCAGATCCCCCTCGGCAGATCCCAGCTCCCCCTCAGCAGATCCTCAACCTGGCCTCGCCCCGCATGGATCCCGGCTCCCCCTCAGCAGATCCCCAACCTGGCCTTGCCCCACCCAGATCCCGGATCCCCCTCAGCAGATCCCCGACCTGGCCTCGCCCCGCGCAGATCCCCCTCGGCAGATCCCCAACCTGGCCTCGCCCCACCCAGATCCCGGATCACCCTCAGCAGATCCTCAACCTGGCCTCGCCCTGCATGGATCCCAGCTCCCCCTCAGCAGATCCCCAACCTGGCCTCGCCCCACCCAGATCCTGGATCACCCTCGGCAGATCCCCGACCTGGCCTCACCCCATGCGGATCCCAGATCCCTCTCGGCAGATCCCCGACCTGGCCTCGACCCGCCCATATCCCAGATCACCCTCGGCAGATCCCCAACCTGGCCACGCCATGCCCAGATCCTGGCTCCCACTCGGCAGATCCCCGACCTGGCCTCACCCCGCCGAGATCCCGGTTCCCACTCGGCGGATCTCCGACCTGCCTCGCCCCACCCAGATCCCGGATCACCCTCGGCAGATCCCCGACCTGGCCTCGCCCTGCGCAGATCCCCCTTGGCAGATCCCCAAGCTGGCCTCGCCCTGCCCAGATCCCGGCTCCCCCTCGGCAGATCCCTGACCTGGCCTCGCCCCATGCAGATCCCAGATCCCTCTTGGCAGATCCCCGACCTGGCCTCGCCCCCACCCAGATCCCAGCTCCCACTCGGCAGATCCCCGACCTGGCCTCACCCTGCCCAGATCCTGGATCACCCTCAGCAGACCCCTGACCTGGCCTAGCCCCGTGCGGATCCCAGATCCCTCTCGGCAGATCCCTGACCTGGCCTCGCCCCGCCCATATCCCGGATCACCCTTGGCAGATCCCCGACCCGGGCTCGCCCTGCCCGGCTCCCCCTCAGCAGATTCCTGACCCGGGCTCGCCCCGCCCGGATCCCCCTCAGCAGATCCCCGACCCAGGCTCGCCCCGCCTGGATCCTGGATCCCCCTCGGCAGATCCCCGACCTAGTTTAACCCTTCACAGCCCCCCTAGCTGGATCCCAGCTCCTCTTCCCCCTGCCCGGTGTCAATCCCAGCTCTCCCCCCGCCTCTCCCAGCAGCAGATCTAAGACCAGCCCATTTGTGGACCCCAGCGAGCAGGAGGCCAGCAGCTCGCCTTGCACATGGCTCTGCCCGCAGCAGGAGGCGATGCCGGGGGAAGTGTCCGTACACTTGCTTGCAAAAGAGCCTTCCGGGCTTCTCTCACGGCTGCAGGGTGTTGCACAAAGCCAGCGTTACAGGGAACAGGGGGGGAGGGGGGTGTTGGAGCAAAGGCTGGTTCTCGGCCTGTGGCTGGGAGCGGTGAGCTGCAGAGGTCAAAGCACGGAATACACCCCTCCCCTCCCAGAGCCAAAGATAGAACCCAGGAGTCCTGGCTCCCCGCCCCGCTCTAACCACTAGACCATACAACCCTGCCAAAGCTGGGCAGGAACCCAGGAGTCCTGGCTCCCAGCCTCCCCCACTCTAACCACTAGACCCTACAACCCTGCCAAAGCTGGGCAGGAACCCAGGAGTCCTGGATCCCATCCCACTCCCGCTCTAACCACTAGACCCTACAACCCTGCCAAAGCTGGGAATGAATCCCAGGAGTCCTGCACCCCATCTCCACCCCCAACCACTCAACCCCTCTCCCCTCACAGAGTGGGGAATAGAACCCATGAGTTCTGAACCGAGGATAATTGAGCCGTACTGATTTACATCAACACAAAATCTGGCTTGTTCACTCCATGCCCCCACTGGAGTTTGGGGTCAATTTCCCAAAACTAGTGATTTTCAGAGTCTCCATGGTTGTAAGCGGGGAGGGTTTCCCATCTTGACACCACTTACCGGGGCCAGGTTTTCAGAGAACAACCACCCAGGTCTTTCTGAAAAGTCCTTTAGAAAGCGGAGGTCTGCAGCCCTTGGTGTTTGTATAAGAATCTCCTGCAATGAAGCCACAGAACTCGAATTTCTGCAAAAACACAGCTCTAGAAGGAGAGATCATTGGTCCATGCACTTCGTCAGCAGAATGGAGAGTCTTCTCTATTTTAGATACAGCAGCAGGCGGGGTTTTCTTTTAATAAGATAATTGTTCTGGATATTCAAAACCATTGATAGACCTAGAACCATGAGGTTATACAACCAGACAGGAGCCTAGAACCCCACCATTAACTCAGTTTTACTACATTGACTGGCGTTAGAACTGATGACATTCTAGAACAAATGGTATCTGGTCCGGTTTTAATATTTTGGGAGCACAGAAGTTTCTAGAAACAGCCAGGATTCTGGAACCTACAAGACACCACCGAGTTTTAAATCATTCAGAAATCATGATTTTAGAACTAGTAAGAAACCCAGAGCCCACAGGACCCTACCTGGCTTTGGCACATTGAGTGATCTGGAACCAATGGGATATTATGCTGTGCAAAATTATTTGGACATATAAAAACTACACAAGGTTGTAGAGCTAGCCTGGAATCTAGAACCCATGGGATCCTATCGAGTTTAAAACCATTTGTAGACATGGCACCTTCTGAGTTCTAGAGAGGGACCTGGAACCTTCTGGACCCTACTGGGTTTTTTAAACACACCAAGAAACATAGAACACACACGATTATGGGGCTAGCTAGGAATCTAGAACCCAAGGGTTTCTATTCAGTTTTAAAATTTCAAGACACCTGGAACTCATCTCCAGAATATTCAAGTCTCTAGAACCCACAAGATTCCAAGTTTTTCTCCATTTCCATGCTGTCAATTTCTGGTCCATGTCTCTCTCTTTTTTTTTAAATTGGAGATATGCCAATCTTCTAGAACTGGAGGGACCTTGAAAGGTCATTGAGTCCAGTCCCCTGCCTTCACTAGCAGGACCAAGTACTGTGCCCTGACAGATTTTTGCCCCAGATCCCTAAGTGGCCCCCTCAAGGACTGAACTCACAATGCTGGGTTTAGCAGGCCAATGCTCAAACCACTGAGCTATCCCAGAATCTGGTCCACACCCATCACTACTGAGATCCTCATCAAAAGCTGCTTTGACCAGTGCAAACAGAGACGTCCTGGCTACCTGCTGGAATGTCCCCCCTACAAAAAGGTAGAGGACTGGGGTGAAACAGATGTTGAAGCAGAACATGATGATGAAAATGACCAGGAAGCTGCCTGTCACTGACTGCGGCACATTTCTGTAGAACATCAAGCCATAGTAGAGGTGGTAGGGCAGCCAGCAGAAGAAGGACACCCCCGCAGCCACCATGATTTTGAAGGGTTTCCCACTCTGTGACAGCCCCTTCACCTTCAGCTCCAGCCCCACACAGATGTAGCATCCCATGATGGTGCAGAAGGGCAGCAGGAAACCCAGCAGGAACCAGACCATGTAGACAGCCAGGTGGACCCGTCTGTCCGGGTCCTGCGTCTCGGCTCCATTCTAGTCTCCGGAGAGGGTGTAATTGTTGATGCAGGTGATCCTGCCCGCATCCACATGGGTCTCCCGGAGAGCCAGGTCGGGAGTGCTGAGAGCGAAGGAGACCAGTCACACGCCCGCGGCCAGCTTCCATGCCTGGGCCACAGTGCGGTGATGCCGGGACCAGACGGGGTGGCAGGTGAGGGTGTAGCGATCCAGGCTGATGAGAGCAAGAAGGAAGACAGAGGAGAACATGCCCACAGAGATGCAGGCATTCAGGAGTTTGCACATGGCCGTGCCGAAGACCCAGTGGAAATCCAGGAGCAGGTAGACGGTGAAGAGGGGGATCAGCAGGGTGAAGAGGAGGTAGCAGGAGACCAGGTGGAGGAACCAGAGGGTGGTCACCGTCCTCCTCATCTTCAGCCCCAGCACCCACAGGTACAGCCTGTTCCCCACCACACCCACTGGTAAAGTGGTGAAGAGCAACACGGCCGTGGCCAGGTGAATGGCCCTCATGGCTGCTGGGGTCTGTCTGGAATTCGCCCCAGTGATCGGTGAGAGAGTCATGTTGCCTTGGTCCATGGTGTCCTGGGCAGAGATGGAAGAGTGGTTGGAAGGGATGACAGAGGAGGGGAAAAGGGCAAGGGGAAGAGGAGGAATGGAGAAATAAGAGCAGGTTAGGAAGGCACCATTGGAGTGGACCTCTCTGGGTACCCTCGGGTCCTCCAGAATATCCAGACTGGGTATTCTCAGCACCCACGCCATGGCCGGTGGAACTCACTGCTACAAGACAGAGCTGTGGGAGGTTACTGGGGGAACAGAGTGATTGTGAAAATGGGAGGAGAGGAAGGAGTGGGGGAAGGGAAATAGTCTATGGGCTGAAACCCACAGCTACACCGAGAATGCTTCGTGGCTTTGATCTGGGGGACTCGATTCTCTTTTCCTTGCTCCCAGCCCCTCACTGCTCTCACCCCGCAGACCCCACTTCGCTCCCAGAGCTAGGGAGAGCACCCAGGCCTCCCCACCCCCACCCTGCTCTAACCACTAGACCCCACTCCCCTCTTTGGGCAGGAGTTTTGTCCTGGTGATTCAGCCTTTGGTGAGAGTTTTTTCTCTCAGCGCTGTTGTTCTGTCCCCTTGGGGAAGGATTTTCTGGAGACATGGGCCCTTTCTCTTCATCCAGGCATGTCCCAATAGATGAGCTCCTGGCCAAGAATCTAGCGGTTAGAGCAAGGAGGGCTGGGAGACAGGACTCCTGGGTTCTCTCCTCAGCCCTGGGAAGGCAGCGGGAGTTAGTGGTTAGAGCAGGAGAGGCCGGGGCTCTGGAATCCTGGTTCTATTCCCAGCCGTGCAATCTCCCGCATAGTTCCAGCGTTCAAGAGGTTGCCAGCCTCCATGGGGTTTTTGGAGCAGTCTGAAAATATTCAGAGACGCACTTTGGGGAGGGGGAAACAGTATCGAAGGGCCTCTTGACCAAATGGTCCCAGGCGGCCCTTGGCTCGCTGTCCGCCCGGTGCCGACGAGGCAATGCGCGTTCCAAGACAATCCGCCGGCACGCGTGGACCCGGGAGGCCTTTGAAACATCGGCTCTTCGAGCAAACCTTTGTCCTCGGGAGCGATGGAGAGGAGGCGTTTGCCGAGCAAAACCTGCCCAGGGCAGGACTCAAAAACTCACCGGTCTGGGGCATTTCCGGGGTTTGAAGACGGTCGCTGAGGGGGTACAGCTGGGGCCCTGCCGAATTATGCATCCCTCGGACCCAGGCTCTGCTAAACTGCAACCTCAGCCTGGTTTTTAAGCAGCTGAACTTTCTGCCGTGGGGTTTGCTGCTAAGACAGAGTCTGAGCTGTGGCTTCCGTTTGTGGTTGGCGTTGTCCGGATCCAATATAGCAACTGGGGGCAGGTGTGTGTGTGTGTGTGTGTGTGTGTGTGTGTGTGTGTGTGTGTGCGCGTGTGTGTAAACAAGATCCAACTACAAAACTGCGTGACCTGACCACGCAGACGCGGGCTGGAGGGGACGGCGGCTTTTCTTATAATAGCTAGTTGACAACAGTCGTTGATGCGGTGTCAGAATGAAACGAGACGTAAGGAAAGAGGAGAACAAACAAGAACTGGCCAACTAACATCTCCAGCACCATCAGCGTTCGAATAAACGGTGTTGCCAGCTCTCACGGGTCTGTCGTGGGTCACATGATCAGTATTTTCCTTAAAGCCCCAGCTCCTGGTATCAGTGGATCTGTGATGATTGCAGCCTTCACTCAAATAAAAGGAAGTTTCTAACCCTTGTGGCAGTGGAGAAAGCTTCCAAATGTGCCCCCAGTGCCCCCTAAAGGCCCAAAAAGCAAAAGGCAAATAAATAAACCCCAAATCGAGGACGTTTACACGAGCCCGTGAATTTTGGAGAGCCCGACTCACGATTTTTGAACCTTTGAGCAATGCGGAGAGAACCGGAGAAAGCGGAAGCCATGATTTGAGCGGGGCAGCGTGCAGACGAAGAGACGAACGGCTGCAAACACCTTGGTTTGCCCAGGTGGCAGGCTGGAGAGGAAATTGAACAGGTTTCAATTTTATAATGCGGCAGAGAAAAATATACAAGTCTTAAGGAAGGGACACGCTGTTGAGGGCGGAGAAGCGTTCACGGCCGAGAGGCAGGAATTTTGCACTGAAGTCAGCCAGATGGGGAAAGTATCATAGAATACCAGGATTGGAAGGGACCTTAGGAGGTCATCTAGTCCAAAGCAAGACCAACCCCCAATTTTTGCCCCAGATCCCTAAATGGCCCCCTCAAGGATTGAGCTCACAACCCTAGGTTTAGCAGGCCAATGCTCAAACCACTGAGCTATCCCTCCCTCTCATAAATCAGTCAGACATCAGTCTATAACTTGTGAATGTGGAGAAGTGTGGGACTGCCCAGGGCCGGCTCTAGGCACCAGCAAAACAAGCTGGTGCTTGGGGCGGCACATTTCCAGGGGCGGCATTCTGGCGCCGGCCATGCCGCCCCTAGAAATGTGCCCCGGCCGCCCCAGCTCACCTCCGCCGCCACCGCCGTTCGGCTTTTTTGCGAAACAGCTGATTCGTGCGCCACTTCTCCCCCTCCCTCCCTCCCAGGCTTGAGAGCCTGGGAGGGAGGGAGGGGGAGAAACCTGAGCGGCCGCGGCGCGGTTGCGCGCCGCAAGCCTGGGAGGGAGGGGGACGCTTGGCTTGAAAGCCTGGTGGGGAGAACCCGTGTGTGGCAAGCCTGGGAGGGAGGGGGAGAACCTGAGCGGCGGCGGCAGAGCGGAGGTAAGGTAGGGCGGGAGGTTGTGGCGGGGGGCCACAGGAAGCAATGGGGTGGGGGAAATGTAGCACCTGTGGGGGAGGAGGTGGGGCTGGGGATTTGGGGAAGGGGCAGAGTTGAGGCGGGGCTGGGGGTGGGGCAAGAAAAAACGGGGGGAGGGTGGGCAGCCAAAAATGTTTTTGCTTGGGGCAGCAAAAATCCTAGAGCCGGCCCTGGGACTGCCGCATTAAGGACCATGTGTGGCCTGGTGTCAGACTAGGGCGGTGACAGGGACGAATTGAACCCCGGGAATGTGCTGGGGGCCATACGGCAGGCAGCTGAAGCCACGGCAAGACCATCGAAGAGGCCGGGGGAGCCAGAAAACGAGGTGCATTCGCTGCAGTGTAAATCCGCCTTTCGTGAGCGCCCAAAGCTGCGGTCACGGGCTGGAGGGCGTCCGGTTGCTACTAAACGACTGCCATCAAGAGCGCGAAAACAAGAGAAGCCAGAGGCAAGGAAGGGTGGTTATCATCGCAGTCGTAGCCAAAGGGAACCGTCCTGCGTGTGGGCACGAATGCCCAAGCTGTGGCAAACGCAATCATTTTGCCAAAGTGTGCAGCTCCGGAAAGGGAAAATCCCAGGGCAAATGGATGTTTTTCCTCGTTGAAGCAGATGAGGAATCGCAAGATCTGTTCCTCAGTCGGGCTAACCCACGGGACCCCCCGCCACTGGACACAAGTGGCATTAACCCAGGGGACCCCCCTGCCACTGGAAATGATCAGGGTTAACCCAGGGGACCCCCCGCCACTGGACACGATCAGGGTTAACCCACGGGACCCCCTGCCACTGGAAATGATCAAGGTTAACCTAGGGGACCCCTCCCCCCGCCACTGGACATGATCAGGGTTAACCCACGGGACTCCCTGCCACTGGAAATGATCAGGGTTAACCCAGGGGACCCCCCGCCACTGGACACGATCAGGGTTAACTTACGGGACCCTCTGCCACTGGACACGATCAGGGTTAACCCAGGGGACCCTATGCCACTGGACACTCTCAGGGTTAACCCAGGAGACCCCCCGCCACAGGACACGATCAGGGTTAACCCACGGGACCCCCTGCCACTGGAAATGATCAGGGTTAACCCAGGGGACCCCCCGCCACTGGACACAATCAGGGTTAACCCACGGGACCCCCTGCCACTGGACACAATCAGGGTTAACCCATGGGACCCCCCGCCACTGGACACAATCAGGGTTAACCCAGGGGACCCCCTGCCACTGGACAAAAGTAGCATTTACCCATGGGTCTCTGTAACAGGGTGCCTGCTACCCGAGTGCCCCCTTGTGGCCAGAGGTCTCACTGCAGCACCCTTTGTGACTGCTGGAACTCACTGCTACAAGACAGGAATGCAGGTGGAGAGGGGAAAGGGGGACAGGAGAAGTGGGAGGAGCGAAGAAGGGGAAAATAGTCTACAGGGTCAAACGCAGAACCACGCAGAGAAAACTGATCTGGATGCTTGGCTGACTCAGGGGATGGGGAAAGGGACACGGGACCTTTCCCCTCTAGGGGGCGCTGGATCCAGCGGACCCGCAGCAAACACCAGTATACAATAGGAGGAGAACAGGGGACGGAGAACCAGGTAGAGGAACCATTAACTGCTCACCTTGCTCCTCATCTTCAGCCCCAGCACCCGCAGGTCCAGCCCCCCACGGCAGGATGATGGCAGAGAAGAAAACTCGCATCTGTGAATGGATTTCCCCTCCCACCCGCCTGGGGGTGACCAGCGCTGGGTCCGCTGCTGGTGTGGGGGTCGATAGCAGTGTCAGGGCAGGGGAGATCCTCGGAGTAGGAAGGAGGGACCGAAAGAGGCTGGAGAAAGGGGGGCAGACAGAGATACAGGGACCCTCATGCCTTCACCACCCAGCCAAAGACAATCCGCCTTATAAACAGAATAGAACCCAGGAAATCGGGCTACCGGTCCCTGCCCCTGCTCTAACCACTAGACCCTACTCCCCGCCCAGAGCCAGGTAAAGAACCCAGGACTCCTCACTTGCTGATCCCCTGGGGTTGCCAACTAAACACCACCTCCTCATAGTTCACCCTTGTTGCATACCATGCAGCTGGGGGGCTGTTTTCCTGGTAGTGTTGGGTTGCTGTCCGGGGTCTCAGGGTCCCAGCTCCGTGGCCAGGTCTGTGTAATGGACGCGCCGGGGAGAGCTCCGAGTTATTCACGGTTTTAAGCTTGAAAAGGAAGCGGCAGCATTTCCATGAATTCCTTCGGCAAGGGGCTTACCAGGAACATGTAGGTGAAACAGGAACCTTCACTTCTCTTTTTTCTACGCCCAGCCCCCCCACTCTCCTGCTCAAACCATTAGACTCCACCCCACTCCCAGAGCTGGGGATACAACCCAGGAGTCCTGGCCCCCAGGCCTCCTAGCTCTATCCTACTAGAGGCCACTCCCCTCCCCGCCCCAAGCTCAGACAGAACCCAGGTGTCCTGACTCTCAGCCCCCTGCTCTAATTACTAGACCCCACTCCCCTCCCAGGGCTAGGGAAAGAACCCAGGAGTCCTGACCCCCAGACCCGCCAGCTAGGATCTAGACCACTAGACATGCTAGACCCCTGCTAGCATCCTGTGTCCAATGCCGGCACACCATCCCCCTGGGACTGTGGGATCAATCAGGGAGGGGTCAGAGAAGAGCCAAGAGAAGGATTAAAAGATTGGAAAACCTGCCTTACGCAGCTTACAGGAGCACACAGAGTGCGGACAGAAGAGGGGTTGGAGGGACAATGGAGGAGGGGAAAAGGGAGAGTGGAAGAGGAGGAAGGGAGAAATAACAGAGGGGGATAGGAATGCACTATGAGAGCGGACGTCTCTGGGTGCCCTCTGGTCCTCCAGAAAGTCCAGGCTGGGTATTCTCAGCAACGGGCCATGGCCAGAGGAACTTACTGCTGCAGGACAGAGCTGTGGGCAGCAGGGGAGGGAAAGAGGGATAGCAGATGTGTGGCAAGTGGGGAAGGGGACAGTTGTCTAACAGATCAAATTACAGCTACACAGAGACCATCACATTGGCTGTGACCTGGAGGGACTGTTGGCTCAGTGGGGAGGGAGCGGGACACGGGGCCTTTCCCCACTAGGAGGCACCGACTCTGATCTGGCTTCAGGGCCGAGGACTGGCTGGCCAAGGGAGGTGGGGATCGGTGCTGTTGTCTCCTAGCAAGCTGGAGCTGATGCCTGTGGAACTCACTGCCACAAGGTGGAAAAAGCCACCCCACCCCCAGCCACCTTGTTCTCATCTGCCTGTCACACATAAGAAAGGCCGTACTGGGTCAGACCAAAGGTCCATCCAGCCCAGTATCCTGTCCACCGACAGTGGCCAATGCCAGGTGACCCGGAGTGAGTGGACCCAACAGGTAATGATCAAGTGATCTCTCTCCTGCCATCCATCACCCCCCTCTGACAAACAGAGGCTAAGGACACCATTCCTTACCCATCCTGGTTAATAGCCATTAATGGACTTCATCTCCATGAATTTATCCAGTTCTCTTTTAAACCCTAGTATAGTCCTAGCCTTCACAGCCTCCTCAGGCAAGGAGTTCCACAGGTTGACTGTGCGCTGTGTGAAGAAGAACGTCCTTTTATTTGTTTTAAACCTGCTGCCCACTAATTTCATTGGGTGGCCCCTAGTTCTTCTATTATGAGAACAAGTAAATAACTTTTCCTTATTCACTTCCTCCACACACTCAGGATTTTATAGACCTCTATCATATCCCGCCTTAGTCTCCTCTTTTCCAAGCTGAAAAGTCCTAGCCTCTTTAATCTCTCCTCATATGGGACCCGTTCCAGACCCCTAATCATTTTAGTTGCCCTTCTCTGAACTTTTTCTAATGCCAGTATATCCTTTTTGAGATGAGGAGACCACAATTGTATGCAGTATTCAAGATGTGGGCGCACTATGGATTTGTATAAGGGCAATAAGATATTCTCCGTCACTAACTGCTGCTACACAATGACTCGTGCAAGCATGCAGGGTCTTTCTCACCCTTATCGTAACATAGGAAGCCTCAGTTCACCGAGCTGCTTCTCTGCCCCCCAGTCTTGCTGCCGCTCTGCACCAGGGACCACTGGGCTAGTGCCTCGGTCACAGAATGTGCCCCTCATGGACTTGTCAGATTGGAGACCTCTGTACGCTGCAGAACGACCTAATGGCTGGAGCAGGGGGTGTGGAAGCCAGGACCGCTGGGTTTTATCCCCAGTTCTGGGAGTGGGGAGGGGTTGAGCCGGGGTGGGAGGTCAGAACTCCTGGGCTGTGGGAGGGATGTGGGACCCTGTGGCTTAGAGATTCGTAAATGGGGAACATCTCATCTGATGTACCTGAAAGAAGGGAGAAAAATTCACCCAGGTCACAGATCTAACCAACGAACTCTGTCTATTGAGCCCCCATGTTAACCCCATTAATACCCAGTGGCAGGGAGTCCCACAGGCTAATCCTACTAATACCCAGTGGCAGGGAGTCCCACTGGTTTGTCTTGGTAATAGTAAATGTTTGTGGCTTCTAGGTAGGTTTAGCAAAGAAATTCCCCTTCAGACCCAAGGAGGGGCCCTTGCCCATCGTCTCGACTCACCTGGGCAGCACAGGACCCAGCGCAGAGAGAGACTCAGACGGTGTGTGTTTGCCCAGCAAAGTGCCAGTGAGTCTGTGCTGCTCTGTGTGTTGAGGTCTCTTCCCTTCACCCTGTGTCTTCTGCACGCTCCGCCTCCCTCTGCTCTCTGAGATGGAGAAGCTGCAAACCACAAATGGAAACGATCATTCGGTCACTGTCTTAGCAAAGAAACCACCTAAGAAACAGCCATTGCTTGAAAACTAGCCCCCACTCCCCTGCCAAACCAGGGATAGAACCCAGGAGTCCTGGCTTCCAGCCCCCCACCTTCTCTGACCTACTAGACCCCACGCCCCTCCCACATATGGGGCTAGAACCCAGATGCCCTGACTCACCCCTCCCCTGCTCTAACCACTAACGCTGAGGCCTTGGCAGGGAGCAAGAGACCTCCAGTCCCAGGACTGCAGCGGGGGTCCAGGCGTTAGGGCTTCCCCACCCCGCCCGGCCCTTCTGCCAGGAAGTGGTGTCAGGGCACGGGGTTTTCCACGCCTTGCCCACCCAGTGCTTCTCCCAGGGCTCCAGGATTTCCGCTGGGGTGGGGCGTCCATTTTTCCTGGGCCCCCAATTGTCCAGAGCCTCTGGGCACGGGCCCTGTCGGCCCATTGGATAATCCACTACTGCCCAGCCGGGCTCCTTAGACCGGTTGGGCGCGGAGGGCCAAGGATGCACAGAAACGTGGGGTCCAGCGGCACCTGGGCAAATATCAACGCCACCGACCGGAGCCGCGTCTCCAAAGGGACTAGAGCTTCGACGGGGCTCTCAAAGGGGCTTGCGCCCCAGAGATGCGGCTGTGGTGTCTGGCAGGCGTGCGGCCGGGCTGCTGCCCCGGGGTTGGCCGCGAGTGCGCGGAGAGGAAAGGGCTGTTGGATTCAGGGGCCGCTGGCAACCAGGTGCTGCCGACGCTGAGCTCAGAACTGCCCAAGGCCTGGGAGCCCGAGTCCGGCCCACAGCAGATCTGCTCAGGGCGCTCCCGCAGCCGGGCCTGCGGAGAAACCTCTTCCTGCCGGAACCGAGGAGCCAAAGTGCTCTGAAATCCACGCGCCCGCTCGGCTTGGCTCGGAATTGGCCGCCTCTGAGCAAGGCCGGGGGCGGAGTGAGTGGGGCAGGTTCGGGGGCTTGTGATCCGGGGCCCGCAGTTAAAGCCGCATGAAAAGCAGCCGCTCTTCATTTCTTCACACCGCTCTGAACACCAGCTGCAGACTCGCGTCGACGTGGAAAGTGGCACCGAGCCGCGGGGGCTCGGCTGGAGCAAAGGGCGGGCGTTTGATCGGGGACGTCAGGAGATGCGGCCCCCTGAAGATGAGCTGCTGTTAATATTCACACATTGCTCTGACGCCCCCGTGCGGGGGGCAACTGCCTTGAAAACCGGCACTGAGCAATGGAGGGTGGGGTGGGGTTTGTGATGCAAATTTGGGGTCGTTTGGTCCAGGGGTTCCCGGGATACAGGCCCCTCCTTCTCCCACGTGCTGATGGAACATTTTCAGATGGTTATAATGCTCTCGGTGCAGAGCGAGGGGGAAAAAGCAAAGAGGCCGAACTTTGGGAAACGTGGAGCCTGGACATCCCCTGAGCTCAGCGACGCAGCGGGACCGAGGGCCGGTGCGGCCGTACAGCAAAAGTGAGTCCGCTCCCTCCAGCTGTTCACACCTGTGTTGAACAGCAGTTCACACCTCTGCGAGGTACGGCGTCCACCGGAAATTGAGGGTGAGTAACACCCACATTGAGCTAATGTGCGGGGGCTAAAGACACAGCCACTGCTCTTTTGATCTAAGTGGGTTTGAGTTCTCATCCCTATTATCAGCTTTGACCTGGTGTCTTCACCCACTACGGGGCTGAACTGGGACCACAAATGGCATGTAAGTCTTGTGCCAATAACCAATTCTTCAGGTCTCTGGTTGCTCTGAATAATCAGTGGTGGGGGGGTTGGAGTCCTGGACTGACGTAGAACCCAGGAGTTTCTAGAACTAGCCACATATCTAGACTTCACAGCATCCTATTGTTTCTTCAAACATATAGCTGCTTGGATCCCTTGAAGTACTAGACCATGTCAGGTCTGATTGGGTTTCAAGAACTCGTCACACCTAGAACTCAAGTGGTTCAAGAACTAGCCAAATATCTAGAACCGACGCGTAAGGCTACGATGTTGTCATAGATATTTCATGGCCAGGCCACGGGCAATAAACAAAATATCATGGAAGCCGCGACCTGTCCCTGACTTTTACTAAAAACATCCCTGACAAAACGGGGAGGGAGGAGGGTCCAGCACCCTGCCCCCACCCCCTGCAGGGGCTGGGAGCTGCAGGAACCCCATTGCCCAGTAGCTGGGAGGGATCCCCCTGCCACCTTGCAGGGCTGGAGCTGTGGGGGTCCCTCCCACCCACAGCCACTGAGCAGCTCCGGGGTCCTGGTTGCTCACAGCAGCTGAGCCACTGCAGGGGGGGACTTTGCAAGCTATGGTGGCTGGGCAGCTCACGGGTCACCGCCGATTACGGTGGCAGGTCAGCTGCTGGAGGGTCCCCTGCCACCAGTGGAACCTGGGCTGCTGCGGAGTCCCCCGCTGCCGGCAGTGTCAGGTCAGCTGCAAGGTCCCCAACATCACGGAGGTCGCTGAGTTACGGTTTCCGTGACTTCCGCCACCTCCGTGACATAATCTTAGCGTTACTCATGCGGTAGTGTGTGTGTGTGTAAAATAAAATTTTATACACACACACACACACACACACACACACACACTAAAAAAC
This sequence comes from Macrochelys suwanniensis, assembly GCA_033296515.1. Classification (NCBI taxonomy): domain Eukaryota; kingdom Metazoa; phylum Chordata; order Testudines; family Chelydridae; genus Macrochelys; species Macrochelys suwanniensis. Next base: position 2,162,755 of record CM065795.1, read on the forward strand.
CCATTAGTACACCCTGAGGTCTAGACATTTGAGTGGTTCTTGAACCTCTTGGGTTCTAGGTCTGCCAACATTTTTTAAAACCCAAACTGGTCCTATGGGGTCTAGGACGTCATATATGAGGTTGAAAACTAGAATATCCCAGAGCACATAGGATCGGTTTGGATTTTTATACTTTGGGAGACCTAGAACACAAGCGGCTCAAGAACCTGCCGAATATATAGGATCCTATTGGCTTTTGAAACATACTGGGGCTTGGAAAATGTGATGCTCTAAATCTAGCCCACATCAGATCAGTTCAAATTCAAAACACTGACCGACCCAAGAGGTTAAGAACTGCCCAGGATTCCTAGAATCCATGAGATCCTATTGAATTCTGAATCAGTGAGAGGAGTTACCGGTCACGGCTGGCAGTCTTGTTTCACCTGAGCAGTTGGAATGGGAAACGATTGTTGAAATAGAGGAGTTAAGCACGTGTCTAACTTACCTACAGCTGCCACCAGGGGTTGGTGGCCCACACAGGCCTGGCTTCCTCAGGCAGCCCAGTGGGTCCAGGTGATAACTGGTACAGCGCCCCAACAACATCTGCCTGATCTCTGGATACAATTAATCAGCGATTCCAAGGACTGAGGGAGCATGGTGGTCCCCTAGTCTGACCTGCTGCAGAATGTCCCTCAGTTAGTCCCTGGTTGAACTAGAGTAGACCTCTTGGAAATACCTCATTACCACCACCCTGAATGTTCACGGGCGGGTGGTTTCTCTGCAGCCACTCTTTGTTCTGCCAACTTGTTTTCCTTACCAGCTCCTCTTAAACTAACCCAGAGCCTCCCCACACGAAATATCCCAGAGAGTGGGTAATATGGTGTTTGTAAATTATATCTGAGCCGCCCCACAAAACATACAGAATCTATGAAGTGCAAGAAATGTCCAGGAAGGTTTATTTATTTTTATTTTTTTCGGGAGCGCTGGGATCCCAAATCCTGACCCCAAACCCCGCTGTGCTAGGTGCCGTACAAACACAGAGCGAAAAGACAGTCCCTGTCCCAGAGAGCTCACAGTCTAAGGAGATCCATGGATAGAGACCTGGACTCGGAGACTGCTGAAATGGGTTTGTTTCTGGTAGTGCCACTGGACGGACAGAAGGTTCTACTAGGTGACCTTGGCCAAGTCACTTCCCCACTCTGTGTCTCAGTTTCCCCATTTCTAAAAACTGGAAAACTGCTAATGATCTCCTTGGTAAAATTCTTTAAGATCTACTGCTGACAAGCACTAGAGAAGAGCTAGATATCGCCTTTATAATGCACAGACTCATCTATAGTATACTATACCCAAATAATTTGAAACCATTTGGAAATCTAGAACCATGAAACTTTTAGCAAACAATCTGGAACCTGTGGAATTCGATGTGGTTTGAAAGCACTCTAGAATCCAGTGATGTCCTAGATCTGATCGGGAATCTAAAACGCATAGACTGAGTTTGAACACATTGAGAGGCTTATAATAAATGAGATTCCAGAGCCAGCTAGAGATGCAGAATCCAAGAGAATCAATTGGGTTTGAACACATTGAGAGATCTAAAACAAACAAGATTCTGGAGTTGGCTACTGATCTGGTGCCATTGATGACCCATTAAGTTTGAAAAAATGAGTGACCTAGAATGCATTGAAGATCACGGAATCTAGAATCCAGGGACACTGCAGGGTTTATGAACAGTGAGATACCTGGAACCCATTAGGATTTAGAACCATCAGGAATCTAGAACAAATGGGATGGCAACTTTTCAACTCTCCCAAAGTCTGGGCATCTTCAGGCCATCAACTGTTTTGTGTTCTCGTCTCTCCCACTATACTCGGGGCCACTGCTGCCGATATCGTCGACAAAAGCCGCTTTGACCAGAGTGAGAAGAGATGTCCTGAAGACCTGCCCGAACTTCTCCCCCACGAAGAGGTAGAGGATGGGGGTGAAGCAGGCATTGAAGCAGGATGTGAAGGTGTAAATGACCAAGAGGGCACCCGTCACCGACTCTGGCACCTCCTTCTTGTAGAGCTGCAAGCCGTGATGGAGGTGATAGGGCAGCCAGCAGAGGAAGAAGGAAACTACTGCAGCCACCATGATTTTGAAGGGCTTCCCAGCCCACGCCAGCTTCTTCTCCTTCATCTCCTTCATCTTCAGTCCCATGCGGACGTAGCATCCCACGATGGTGCAGAAGGGCAGCAGGAAGCCCAGCAGGAACCGGGCCATGTAGACAGCCAGGTGGACCCGTCTGTCCAGGTTCTGCACCTCGGCTCCATTCCAGTCTCCAGAGAGGGCGTAATTGTTGATGCAGATGATTCTGCCCCCGTCTACCACCCGCGTCTCCCGGAAAGCCAGGTAGGGAGTGCTGAGACCAAAGGAGGCCAGCCACACGCCCACAGCCAGCTTCCCAGCCCGGGGCAGGGTGCGGTGATGTCGGGACCAGATGGGATGGTGAGTGAGGATGTAGCGGTCCAAGCTGATGAGGGTGAGAAGGAAGACGGAGGAGAACATGGCCACGGAGATGCAGGTGTTGATTAGCTTGCACATGGCTGTGCCGAAGACCCAGTGTAAACCCAATAGGACGTAGACGGCAAAGAAGGGGATCAGCAGGGTGAAGAGGAGGGAACAGGAGACCAGGTGAAGGAACCAGAGCGTGGTCACCGTCCTCCTCATCTTCAGCCCCAGCACCCACAGGTACAGCCCATTCCCCACCACACCCACTGGTAAAGTGGTGAAGAGCAGCGCGGCCGCAGCCAGGTGAGTGGTGCTCACAGCTGCTGGGGTCTGGCTGGAATTTGCCCCAGCTGTTGGTGGGAGAGTTGTGTAGCCTTGGTCCATGGTGCCCTGGGGAGAGATAGGAGAGGGGTTGGAAGGGACAACAGGGCAGGAGAAAAGAGAGAGTGGAAGAAGAGGAATGAAGCAATAACAAAAGGGGTTGGGAACACACTATTGGACAGGACCTAGCTGGGCACCCTCTGGTCCTCCAGAATATCCAGGCTGGGTATTCTCAGCCACTGGGCTATAGCCGGTGGAACTCCCTGCTACAAGGTAGAACTATGGGCAGCAGAGGAGGAAAAGAGGGACAGCAGATGTGGGAGGAGTGGGGAAGTGGACTGTCTAGTTGGTCAAATACACAGCTGTGATCTGGATGATGGGCGGGCTCAGAGGGGTGGGGAATGAGACACGGGGCCTTTCCCCCCTAGCAGATGCCAGCTCCAATCAGTCTCCAGGGCAGGGACTGGCTGGCTCAAGGGAGGTTGGGATCGGTGCTATTGACTCCTAGCATGCAGCAGCTGGTGATGGTGGAAGTCACTGTAAGAAGTTGGAAAAAGTCTCCTCACCCTCATCCTGTCTTCTGTGTTCATCTGCCTGTCACAGGAATTGCTGCTACACCCTGACTTCTGAGAATGGGCAGGGTCCTTCTCACCCTCAGTGTAACTCCGGAAGCCTCAATACACTGATCTGCTTCTCTGCCCCACAGCCGCGCTGCCAGCCCTGCCCAGTGTGCTCAATCCTATCTGACTCTCTCGGATTCTGCACCAGTAGCTGGCTCTAGAATCTCATTTCTTGTAAGCCTCTCCGTGTGTTCAAACTCAGAGTCTCTGGGTTCTAGATTCCCGACTAGATCTAGGACCTTCTGCCTGGGACTGTCCCCCTCCTCCCCGCCATAGTCTTGTTAGATTGGAGTTTTTTCTGCTCTGCAGAATGGCCTAATGGTTAGAGAAGGGGGGTGGGAGCTGGGACTCCTGGGTTCTGTTCTTGGCTCTGGGAATGGGGTGCAGGGATGGGGGTCAGAACTCCTGGGCTGTGGGAGGGACATGGGGTCCAGTGTTTTAGAGCTTCACAATTGGGAAATACCTCATCTGATTAAATGTGAAAAAGAGAAAAATTCACCCATGTCAGAGATCTCACCTCCAACGTCTGTCTATGGAGTGCTCCAGGTTAACCCCAGTGGCAGGGAGTTTCACGGGCTCACCCCACTGATACCCAGTGACAGGGAGTCCCTCTGGTTTGCCCCTAATATGGCAAATTTCTGTGGCTTCTAGGGGGCCTAGCAAGGAAATTCCCCTTTAGACCCAACAAGGGGGTCTCTGCCCATCGTCTCGACTCACCTAGGCAGCGCAGGACCCAGCGCAGACAGAGCCTCGGATGGCGTGTGTTTGCCCAGCAAAGCGTCCGTGTGTCTGTCCCCTGCATCCCAGAGCCCTCCCCTGTGTGTTGAATTCACTCCCCTTATCTCTGTGTCTTCTACATGCTCCACCCCCACCTGCTCTCTGAGATCCACAAGCTACAAACCATGAACGGAAATGATCATCGGACACCGTCTTAGCAGCGAAATCACCAAAGCAACAACCACTGCTCTAAAAATAGCCCCACTCCCCTCCCAGAGATTAGCATAGAACCCAGGAGTCCTGGCCCCCAGCCCCCTGCTCTAATGCACTAGATGCTTGGCCAGCAGCTCATCGATTGAGGCGTGTCCCTGTGAAGAGGAAGGGCCTGTAGTTTGCACAAGTTCTTTCCTGCCGGGGGCTGCACCACAACCGAGAGATAACCCAGGCCCGTTAGCTCACAACAAAGGCTGAGTCACAAATGATGCAACTCCCAGAAGAGGAGTGGGGGGAGTCTAGTGGTGTGGAGCCGGGGGCGGTGGCACTGGGAACCAGGATTCCTGGGTTCTGTCCCCAGCTCTGGGAGCGGGGTGGGGTCTAGTGGTTAGAGCAGGTCAATAGCCCTGAGGGGTCCTGTGTTATCTACATGTTGTGGGTACATCAATGGCTGAGAGAACTCCTGTGAAATGCTGCCCCTTCCTGTTCTCGATAAAATCTCAGTCACGCCCAGCCCCCTCCAGCGTGTTGGTTACACAGGCCCCATCCTCGGAGCTGGGACCCTGAGACCCCCGACAGGAACCCAGCGCTACTGGGAAAACAGCCCCCAACGGCACGGTACAGGAGACCAAGGCTGAATTCTGAGGGGAGTGAGGTCTAGTGGTTAGAGCGGGGGGACTGGGAGCCAGGACTCCTCGGTTCTGTCCCAAGTTCTGTGTGGAGAGTGGGGTCTGGTGAGTTGGAGCGGGGAGAGTGGGGTGGGAACCAGGACTCCGGGGTTCTATCCATGGCTCTGGGCGGGGATGGGGTCCAGTGAGACTGTTCAGGGGACACTTCTGTCTCTCAGTCCCTCTTCTCCAATCCCTTTGGTGTTCTTCCTGCATGTGGCACCCCCTGCTGGTGTTGCTGGCTGTGGGTTCTGGGGCTGAGGATGAGAATGATGGTGACCTCCCTCTTGTCCTTCCATCTGGTCCTCACCTACCTGCTCACGTCCTGCTTTATAGCCGTTCGCGTCTACCTCTGCCTGGGTTTCCGCTGGGTCTTCCAGACAGCCATGTAGGAACTCCTCAATGCCTGCCTCTCCCTGGGCATGTTCTCGGCCATCTTCCTCCTCACCCTCACCAGCCTGGACCGCTGCACTCTCCCCTGCCGCCCCGTCACCGCACTGTGACCTGGGTCAGGAATCTGGTCGCAGTCATATAGCTGGTCTTCTTCACCCTCAGTGCTCCCTGACTGGGTTTCCGGGAGCTCCTGGAGATGGAGGGGGCAGGGTCGCCTGCACCAATAGTTACACCTTCTCCGAAGAGGGGGATGGAGCCGAGACACAGGCCTGGAGGACACGTCTGCATCCGGTCCTGTTCGGGAGCTGGGGATACAACCCAGGAGTCCTGGCCCCCAGGTCTCCTTGCTCTAGCCTACTAGATGCCATTTCCTTTCCTCCCCCAACCCCCAAGCTCAGACAGAACCCAGGTGTCCTGACTCCCAGCCCCCTGCTCTAATTACTAGACCCCACTCCCGTCCCAGAGCTAGGGAAAGAACCCCGGAGTCCTGACCCCCAGACCCGCTGGCTGGGATCTAGACCACTAGACGTGTTAGACCCCTGCTAGCATACCGTGTCCCGTTCTGGTTCCCACAGTCCCAGGGGGATGGTGATCAATCAGGGTGGGGTCAGATAAGAGCCAAGAGAAGGATTAAAAGAGTGGAAAACCTGCCTTATGCAGCTCACGGGAGCACCTAGAGTACGGACGCTGCCCGGACAGCTAGCTACAGTCTGTATGTGAAATACAAATCAAACTCTGTCCAGCGTAGAAGTCCAGCAGGGGCCTGTCTCAGTGCCCTCCGGAATGTCTGTCTGCAGCTCTGTCCTTGGACTCTCTCCTCAATCCATCACAGCACCCTGCTTCAAACTGGTTCCCAGCCCCTTCCGGGCTCTCTCAAATTGTCCCTGCTCTGGTATGGAGCAGTGCCCCAGGGCTCCCGCCCAGGAGGCGATGTCTTTGCCCTCTCTGGGCCTTTCTGGGCCCAGCTCTCCTGCTGGGTTACTCAAAGAGTTCAGTCCCCCCTTCTGGGGTGCACCAAAAGTCCAGGCCACTTCCCCAGTGGGCGGCAGGTTCCAGGCCTGCTCACTACCCCAGATCCCAGCCTAGGGACCGTATAGATATCAGCCATCTGTCTTGTCCCTTTAAATAAACTGTGTCACTGCTACAATTCCCTGGCACGTTCTTCACCCCCACCCCAGGGGCTTGTCCTGGTTGAGTCTCAGCAGCCAGCCCAGAGCTCCTTCTCACTCCCCCTCACTCCCCGTGGTCCCTGCCAGCCCTGCTCTGTCCAAGGTTCTGTAGCTCAGCTCAGCTCAGCTCAGCTCAGCTCAGCTCAGCTCAGCTCAGCTCAGCTCAGCTCAGCTCAGCTCAGCTCAGCTCAGCTCAGCTCAGCTCAGCTCAGCTCAGCTCAGCTCAGCCATCCTCACTCCTCCAGCTCCAGCAAAGAACTGCACTCAGTTCCTTTTATATGGGCCTGCTGGGCCTGGATTGGCTGCTCCCTGCAGCCTCTCTGATTGGCTGTGTCCCACACAGCCACTCTAGGCAGCTTGGAGGACCCTCTCCGCTGCCCTTTTCTGGATCAGGATGTGGCAGGGCCACGAGGCCTCCAGCAGGGCCTGATAAATTGGCCCCCACAAGAGGAGTGTTTTAATTCCCTCTGAGATGTGGAGTTCTATACACTGCCCCCAGCGTAGACACAGTCTTAGACTGAGAGACTCCAGGAGCTCCATCTCGGTAGCTAAACAAAGAGAAAGTTAAGCAGGGACCTGGTACCCATCTGTCAGTACTTCCATGGGGAGCAAATATTTGACTGTGGGCTCATCAATCTAGCAGAGAAAGGTTAACATGACCCAGTCGCTGGAGGCTGATGTTGGAGAAAGTCAGGCAGGAAATATGGTGCTTATCTTTAACAGCGAGGGGACTTTACCATTGACTGAGGTTTGCAGTGGATTTGCCATCACTGGCTATTTATAATCAACGTTGGGCGTTTTTCTGAAAGATCTGCTTAGGAATTCGTTTGGGGAAGTTCTCTGACCTGTCTTCTATGGAAGTCAGAGTTCCTATATGGTCACAATGGTCCCTTTTGACCTTAGAATCTATGAATATAAGAAGCCACAGAAATTTGATATCATTAGGGTTAATCTGTGGAGCTCCCTGCCACTGGATACGAGTGGGGTTAACCTGTGGGACTCCCTGCCACCAAACACAAGCATTATCAACCCAAGGGGCCCCCTGCCACTGAACAAGAGTGGCGTCAATCCAGAGGATGCTCTAAGAGGGTGCCTGCCTCCTGAGTGCCTCCTTGAGGTGAGAGGTTGTCCCGCAGTACCTTGCCTCAGTTTCCCTTGTATTAATATCAAAAGGGGAAAAAACCACATTCCTCTTCTGGGGTCCAATTTATTTCCTCCAGGCACATATTGGCCTTCTGGCCCCCGAGCCTAGTTCAATGTTTCTATCTCATAGGTAGGGAGTGCCCAGCCCTCCCTCCACAATTCAAGGTCTCTCTCTCCCCTCAGGTGGACTAAAACCCATTTCCCCATAAGGGCCAGCCACCCTGTGATAGACCTCCACTCGGTGCTACTGGGATTAACCTGTAGGATTCCCACCACTGGGTATTATCAGGTTTAACCCATGGGATTCCCTAACACTGGGTATTAGTGGGATTAGCCCATGGGACTCCCTAACACTGGGGATTAACAGAGTAACCCAAGTGTGACAAGTATCAGAGGGGTCGCCGTGTTAGTCTGGATCTGTAGAAGCGACAAAGAGTCCTGTGGCACCTTATAGGCTAACAGACGAATTGGAGCATAAGCTTTCGTGGGTGAATACCCACTTCTTCAGATGCATGCAGTGGAAAAATGTCACTTCCAAGTGTGACAGTTTTTGGGGTATCCAGGACTTTGAGTCATCGTCTTACCCTCCACCCCCTCCAAGAATGCCCACACCAGCTGGTACGGTTCAACTCCACGTCACAGTGCTGAGATGTTTTTATAGTGAAAACACACGTACGTTTGTTATACAAGGGGCGTGATGAAAGAGCCGGCGAGGGAGGGAGGGTAACGGAAACAAAAGGGTCACGGACAAAGCAAAATCACAACTCGCTTCCTAGAGATTTCACTTACCAGGCCGCCGTTCCGCCTACGGAAGTTTCCTCTCGCCCCAAACGTTCGCAACCTTTCGACCAACCCTGGTTGACGTCCTTGATGCAGAATAAAGGGGTGTCTCCTTGCCTTCTACTTGTACCCCCCAAAGCCTGGTGTCTTTGCACACGGCCAGGATTGGCGTTTTCATGGGTCTCCTTTCCACATAGAAGGCCCTCCCGCTGCGTTGGCTCACGATGCCCAGTCTACATGGCCAACTGAAAGCCCAGTGAATCAATCTCTTTTGTCTGGCAGGAAGCCCGTCTCCCTACCTCTGCTGCACCACAGAAGAACCATGCGTAACTCCTGCCATAGTATCCGTACACACATTTCCCAGTGATATTAAAGACCATTCTAACGCTGGCTTTCATTTAAGTCCTCTCACGACCCTGTGCTGGGGATCTAGAATATGCACACCAGAACTGGGATATGATTATAACCCCCACCCTGCCCCGCCAAGGATTCATGGGTCGCATTGTGGGACTCAACACAGGCGGGGGTATCGTGTGGGGGTCTCTGTAGTGCAGCTCGGACTCACCGGCATGGCACCTCCTGCTGGTCATCCTGGGAATTAGCTCTTTCCAGCTTTCGGAGCGCCCCCTGCAGGCGGGTGTCTCGGGCTGCTGCTGGTTCCCTTTACCCCAGGGTTCTGCCCCAGCAGTAGCCCCATGCTCTAGGTCTCCCCTCCCAGGGGAACCCTCAACCCTCTATCCCCACCTTGCCTCAGTGGCTACTGATAGTCATCATCTAGCCCCCACTCACTGGGGTAGACTGCCGTCTGTAATGGCCACTCATCATTGGCAATGGGGGTTTGGACCTGCTGCCTTTCCCTGCCGCCCAGTACCTCTCTTTAGGCTTACACAAGGCCAGCAGCCTGGGGAGTTACCAGGCTGGAGCTCTCCAGCTCCTCTTGCCTTTCCCCAGCACTTCTCTACCTCTGGTACCCTGCTCCCAGGCAACTAGGTCCTTCTCCCTCCACCGCTAGAGAGACATATCAGCTTCTGGCTTACTGCCCTTTTATAGGGCCTGATTGGGGCGTGGCCCCAGCGGGGGCTGCTTCCCCAATCAGCCTAGCACTTTTCAGGAGCAGGGCAACAGTCTCTAGCGAAGAGTGAACTCCTCTATCTTGTTTGAAGTCTATCAGCTGAGCCATTCCCAATTCATGATGCTTTAACCCACCAGACCCCGCTCACCTCCCAGAGCTGGGGATAGAACTCAGGAATCCTGAAATAAGCTCCACTGAGCTATGCTGATTTACATCAGCTCGCAATCTGACCCATTTGCTCCATGCCCCCAAATAACTAGTGATTTTTGTAAAAGAGGCAAACCGTCCTGTGGCACCTTATAGACTAACAGACGTATTGGAGCTTAAGTTTTTGTGGGTGAATACCCACTTCGTCAGATGCATGCAGTGGAAATTTCCAGAGGCAAGTATAAATATGCTGGCAAGAATCAGGCTCGGGGTAACGAGGTTAGCTCAATCAGAGAGGGTGAGGCCCTCTTCTAGCAGTTGAGGTGTGAACACCAAGGGAGGAGAAACCGCTTTTGTAGTTGGCTAGCCATTCACAGTCTTTGTTTAATCCTGAGCTGATGGTGTCAAATTTGCAAATGAACTGAAGCTCGGCAGTTTCTCTTTGAAGTCTGGTCCTGAACTTTTTTTGAAGCAGGATGGCTACCTTTAAATCTGCTATTGTGTGTCCAGGGAGGTTGAAGTGTTTCCCCACAGGTTTTTGTATATTTCCATTCCTAATATCTGATTTGTGTCCATTTCCTTTTATGTAAGGACTGTCCAGGTTGGCCGATGTACATAGCAGAGGGGCATTGCTGGCACATGATGGCGTATATTACATTGGTGGACGTGCAGGTGAATGAACCGGTGATGGTGTGGCTGATCTGGTTAGGTCCTCTGATGGTGTCGCTGGTGTAGATATGTGGGCATAGTTGGCATCAAGGTGTGTTGCATGGATTGTGGCTCCATGTGATTTTTGGTTATTCCATTTGGAGAGGGGGGGTTACCCCACCACAAAATCACACCAGGTGCTTGGGATGAACCAGGTTCTAGCAAAGACTGGTTTTTAAAGATTGAGAGTGGTCGAACTCATGAGGTTCTAGAATGCCAGGATTCTAGAACCTGTGAAGTACCACCGGGTATAAAAATCATACCCCAAGTGCAACATTCGGGAACTATCCAGGAATCTAGAGCCCAAGGGACCCTACCAGGCTTTAAGAAGCTTGGAATCCATGAGGACCTACCAACAGCGATAGATTTAGAGTGTATGGACTTTTCTGCAGTTGAAACGTATTTTGACATCTAAAACTACACGCAGCTCCGGAGTCAGCCTGATATTAAACTCATGGGATCATATGGAGATTTGTACTATTTCTACCCATGGCAGCTATAGCGTTCTAGAACCAAAACAGGGATCTAGAACCCTCTGGACCCTAGGGGGTTATAATTAAGGCTACGTTTTAATCATGGGCATTTTTAGTAAAAGTCATGGGCAGGTCACGGGCAGTAAACAAAAATTCATGGCCTGTGACCTGTCCATGACTTTTATTATATACCCCTAACTAAAACTTGGGCAGTGGGCTTCGGGTGCTATGGGGGGGTGTCGTTCCGGAGGTGCTGCAGGTGCTGGGGGAGGCGGCCCAGGATCCCTCTTGTGATGGGGGTGGGGTGGGCTGCAGTGCATGGCTCAGGACCCTTGCTGGTGCTGAGGGGGTGGGAGGCAGGGATGGTAGGGGCTCCCTACCTGGCTCCGCATGTCTCTGAAGCTCCTAGGCGGTGGAGGGACCAGGGGGCTCCGCACGCTGCTCCCACCACAATCCGCGGCTGCACAGCTCCCATTGGCCAGGAACCACAGCCAATGGGAGCTCCAGGGGTGGAGCCTGTGGGTGCAGGCAGCACACGGAGTTCCCTGGCTCCTCCTCCAACTAGGAGCTGCAGGGTCATGCCAGTGGGAATGAGGAAGCCCCCCATCCTGAAATAAGCACCCCACCCCCTGCATTCCCCACCCCTACCCCTGGTCCTGAGCCCCCTCCCATACACCCAAACTGCTGCTGCTGGCCCAGGGGATGCCCGGCGCAGGCAGCCCCTGACCCAGCACCGGCCGTTGCAGAAGTCACGGAGGTCACAAGAAGTCACAGAATCCGTGACCCCGTGACAGATTCCCAGCCTTAATTATAAAATACCAAGAGACAGAACACAAGATAATTTAGATCCAGCTGTGAATCTAGACCCAAAGAAACTCTATTCAGTTAGGACATTGAGATACCTAGAACCTAATCCGTTTAAAACTAGCAGGTATCTAGATCTTGCAGGAATTCAAGTTTTTCTCTACTTCCATGGAATCAGCTTCTCGCCTGTTTCTCCCTCTAGAATCGGGCCCAGACCCATCACTGTCGAGATCCTCATGAAAAACCGCTTTGACCTGCGTGAACAGGGACGTCCTGAGCACCTGATGGAACGTCTGCCCCACAAAGAGGTAGAGGACTGGAGTGAAGCAGACGTTGAAGCAGAACATGAGGACGCTAACGAGCAGGAAGGCATCAGTCAATGACTCCGGCACATCTTTGATGAGCGTCAAGCTCTGGTAGAGGTGGTAGGGCAGCCAGCCAAAGAAGAAGGACACCACCGCGGCCGCCATCACTTTGAAGGGCTTCCTGCTCCGTGCCAGCCCCTTCTCCTTCATCTCCAGCCCCATCCGGACGTAGCATCCCGCGATGGTGCAGAAGGGCAGCAGGAAGCCCAGCAGGAACCGGACCACGAAGAGCACAAGGTACGCGTGTATCCTCCAGGCCTGCTTCTCAGCTCTGTCCTGGTCTCCGGAGAGGATGTAAAAACTGGTGCAAATGACCCTGCCCCCCTCCACCTCCCAGGTCTCCGGGAAAACCAGGTAGGGAGTACTAAGGGTGAAGGAGGCCAGCCACACGCCCATGACCAGCTTCCTGACCCAGGACAGGGTGCGGTGACGCCGTGACCAGATGGGGCTGCAGGTGAGGGTGTAGCGGTCCAGGCTGATGAGGGCAAGGAGAAAGACGGAGGAGAACATGCCCAGGTGGGTGAAGGCACTGAGGATCTTACACATGGCCACGCCGAAGACCCAGTGGAAACCCAGGAGAACATGGACAGTGAAGAAAGGGAGAATCAGGGTGAAGAGGAGGGAACAGGACACCAGGTGGAGGAACCAGAGGGTGGTCACCGTCCTCCTCATCTTCAGCCCCAGCACCCACAGGTACAGCCCGTTCCCCGTCACACCCACTAGGAAGGTGGCAAAGAGCAACACACCAATGACCAGGTTAGCGCTCTTCATGGATGCTGGGGGCTGGCTGGAGTTTCTCCAGGTTACGGGGGAGAGGGTCGTGTTGCCTCGGTCCATGGTGCCCTGGGGAGAGACAGAAGAGGGGTTGGAGGGACAACGGAGGAGGGGGAAAGGGAGAGTGGAAGAGAAGAAAGGGAGAAATAACAGAGGGGGATAGGAATGCACTATGAGAGCGGACCTATCTGGGCACCCTCTGGTCCTCCGGAAAGTCCAGGCTGGGTATTCTCAGCAACGAGCCAGGGCCAGAGGAACTCACTGCTGCAGGACAGAGCTGTGGGCAGCAGGGGAGGGAAAGAGGGATAGCAGACGTGTGGCAAGTGGGGAAGGGGATAGTTGTCTAACAGATCAAACTACAGCTACGTAGAGACCATCACATTGGCTGTGACCTGGAGGGACCGTTGGCTCAATGGGGCAGGGAGTGGGACACGGGGCCTTTCCCCACTAGGAGGCACCGACTCTGATCTGGCTTCAGGGCCGAGGACTGGCTGGCCAAGGGAGGTGGGGATCGGTGCTGTTGTCTCCTAGCAGGCTGGAGCTGATGCCTGTGGAACTCATTGCCACAAGGTGGAAAAAGCCACCCCACCCCCACCTTGTGCTCATCTGCCTGTCACACGAACTGCTGCTAAACCCTGACTCATGAGAGCGTGCAGCGTCCTTCTCACCCTCATAGTAACACAGGAAGCCTCAGTTCACCGAGCTGCTTCTCTGCCCCCCAGTCTTGCTGCCGCTCTGCACCAGGGACCACTGGGCTAGTGCCTCGGTCACAGAATGTGCCCCTCACGGACTTGTCAGACTGGAGACCTCTGTACGCTGCAGAACGACCTAATGGCTGGAGCAGGGGGTGTGGAAGCCAGGACCCCTGGGTTTTATCCCCAGTTCTGGGAGTGGGGAGGGGTTGAGCCGGGGTGGGAGGTCAGAACTCCTGGGCTGTGGGAGGGACGTGGGGCCCTGTGGCTTAGAGATTCGTAAATGGGGAACATCTCATCTGATGAACCTGAAACAAGGGAGAAAAATTCACCCAGGTCACAGATCTAACCAACGAACTCTGTCTATTGAGCCCCCATGTTAACCCCATTAATACCCAGTGGCAGGGAGTCCCACAGGCTAATCCTACTAATACCCAGTGGCAGGGAGTCCCACTGGTTTGTCTTGGTAATAGTAAATGTTTGTGGCTTCTAGGTAGGTTTAGCAAAGAAATTCCCCTTCAGACCCAAGGAGGGGCCCCTGCCCATCGTCTCGACTCACCTGGGCAGCGCAGGACCCAGCGCAGAGAGCGACTCAGATGGTGTCTGTTTGCCGAGGAAACGCTGTGTGTTAAGGTCACTCCCCTTAACTCTGTGTCTTCTACACGCTCCGCCTCCCTCTGCTCTCTTAGATGCAGAAGCTGCAAACCACAAATGGAAATGATCATTCGGACACTGTATTAGGAATGAAACCACCTAAGAAACAGCCATTGCTTTAGAAGTAGCCCCCACTCCCCTGCCAGAGCCAGGGATAGAACCCAGAGCCTTGGCTCCCAGCTCCTCTAATTTATTAGACCCCACTCCCCTCGCACATATGGGATTAGAACTCAGATGTCCTGAGTCACGCCTCCCCTGCTCTGACCACTAACCCTGAGGCTTTGGCAGGGAGCCAGAGCCCTCCAGTCCCAGGTCTGCAGTGGGGGTCCGGGCTTTGGGACTTCCCACACCCCATCCCACCCAGTGCTTCTGCCAGGTCTCTGGGATTTCCTCTGGGGTGGGAGATCCATTTTTACAGGGGCCCCCGAATTGGCCACAGCCCCTGGGCACAGGCCCCATCAGTCCAATGGATAATGTGCTACTGCCCAGCCGGGCTTGTTAGACCGGTCGGGCGCAGAGGGCCATGGATGAACAGAAATGTGAGGTCCAGCAGTACCCCCTGGGCAAATATCAACTCCACCCACCGCCAATTGGAGGGAGTCGCGTGTCCAAAGGGACTAGAGCTTTGACAGGGCTCTCAAAGAGGCACGTGCCCCAGAGATGTGACCATGGTGCCTGGTATAAGTGTGTCCGAGCTGTTGCCCCGGAGTTGGACGTGAGGGTGCAGAGAGGAAAGGGCTGTTGGATTCAGGGGGCCGCTTGCAACCAGGTGCTGCAGATCCTGAGCTCAGAACTGCCCAAGAATTGTTAGAAATAAGATCCAGTCCTGCGTTAAAAATTGTCGATGATGGAGAAATGATGGAGAAATTGTCAGTGATGGAGAACCCCCATACGGGTTATCAAGAAGCCAGGAAAAAAAGAAAGAAATCACAAAACCTCCTTTATTGCATTCCAATCTATGCTCCCAATCAGCAAATAGGTCCAGTAAAGTGAGAAGTTACTTAAAACTCTATTCACTATAAAAACAGTTCTTCTGATCCCCAAAGGGCCAGCCATATTCCCCGATCAATACTGGTTTGGATTTTTCCCAAAATACCACGTTGCCAGCCAATCCTTTAGTATCTAAAACCTAAGGTTTTACTATAAACAAAAAGAAAAGAACAAGCAGAGAGTTGTTAAATGGTTGAAGCAATCAGATACACAAAGAAACTTCAAAGTCCATATATCAGGTTCTCAGCAGCACTGGTGAGTTTGCTGGCTTGTAAAATCCCTCTGGAACACACCCAATGCTTCGATTAGTCATTCAGTCCTTTGTTCAGAGCTGCAGTTTGTAGAGAAATTACTCCAAATGTCAGAAGCAGGATTGAAGACAAAATGGAGAAGATGCAGCTGCCTTCTTATATCCTGTGTACATCCTCTGTCCCAAACATAAGTTCTCAGCATATGGGTATGGAAAAGCGCTTGGAGTCCCCTGTCCCCAGGCATGTCCCTACAAGTCCTGCTGACTCAGAGGTGTAGCCCCTGGCTTCTCTCAATGGGTTTACTGTACACCTGATTGCCTTTGGTGGGCCATTGAACTGACTAGACAGTGCTAATGCCAATGTGTTTGGGGGTTTCACCTAGATACACAGCACAACTTGGGGATATCAATATACTACATATATTTATAACTCACAATATATGTATGACACATACATATGAACAAGCTTACCATATTTAGCAAATCATACCTTATCCACGGATACCTTAACATGGCATATCTGGTATGACTCATGCAATTTCATAATATTGGTATCCATAATATTATGAATGGTCACTCCACATTCCATACAGTGTCACAGTTACTAGCGTGCATGTTACCTCTTCAGGACCCTGAATGTTCACGGGCAGATGGTGTCTTTGGAGCTGCTCCTCATTCTCCTGGCTTCTTTTCCTTACCGGCCGCTCTTAAACTAAGCCAGAGACTCTCCACACTAAATATTCCAGGGAGCGGGTCACGCAGTGTTTGTAAATTATGTTAGAGCCACCCCCAGAAAACTTACAGAATCTATGTAGCTTAAGGAATGAACGGGAATGATTACTTATTAGTATTTTTTATTTCCGTAGCGTTCGAAGCCCCAATCCTGGTTTAGGACCCCGCTGTGCTAGGTGCTGTACAAACAGAGCAAAAAGACAGACCCTGTCCCAGAGAGCTGAAAATCTAAGGAGATGCAATGGATAGAGACCTGGGCAGGGAAGCAGGAGACCTGGGTTTGTTCCCGGTTCTGCCACTGGTAGGACCAAAGATTCTACTAGGTGACCTTGGCAAAGTCACTTCCCCTCTCTGTGTCTCAGTTTCGCCATTTGGAAAAACTGGAAGACTGCTACTGATCTGCTTGCTAAAATTCTTTGAGATCTACTCATGACAAGCACTAGAGAAGAACTAGATATCACTATAATAATACACAGACTCTTCTATAATATACTACAGCTAATGGATTTTAAACCATTTGGAAATCTAGAACCCCATTGAGACTTTTAGGAAACAATCTGGAACCTGTTGGATTCTATGTGGTTTGAAAGCACTCTAGAATCCAGTGATGTTCTAGATCCAGTTGGGAATTTAGAACTCACAGACTTTGAGTTAAAAACATTAAGATGCTTACAATAAATAAGATTCAAGAGCCAGCTAGTGATGCAGAATCCAAGAGAGTCAATTAGGTGGGAATACACTGAGAGTCTAAAACAAAAAAGTTTCTGGAGCTAGCTACTGATCCGGTGCCATTGATGACACATTGAGTTTGAAAAAATTGAGTGACCTAGAATGCATGGAATTCTGGAGAGAGCAAGGAATCTAGAATCCAGGAACACTGCAGGGTTTATGAACAGTGAGATACCTGGAACCCATTAGAATTTAGAACCATCAGGAATCTAGGGACAAAGGGAATGCCAAGTTTTCAACTCTCCCTAAATCTGGACACCTTCAGGCCATCTCCTGTTTTGTGTTCTCGACTTCTGACCCCTGTCTTCCACTAGACTCGGGGCCACTGCTGCCGAGATCGTCAACAAAAGCCGCCTTGACTAGAGTGACAAGAGATGTCCTGAAGACCTGCCAGAACTTCTCCCCCATAAAGAGGTAGAGGATGGGGCTGAAGCAGGCATTGAAGCAGCAGGAGAAGCTGTAAATAACCAAGAAGGGGCCTCTCACTAACTCTGGCTCATTCTTGAAGAGCTTCAAGCCATAGTAGAGGTGGTAGGGCAGCCAGCCAAGGAAGAAGGAAACCACCGAGGCCACCATGACTTTGAAGGGCTTCCCAGCCCACGCCAGCTTCTTCTCCTTCATCTTCAGCACAACGCGGACATAGCATCCCACGATGGTGCAGAAGGGCAGCAGGAAGCCCAGCAGGAACTCGAGCAGGAACAGAGCCTCATGGACCCGTATGTCCAGGTGCTCCGTCTCAGCTCCATTCCAGTCTCTGGAGAGGGTGTAATTGTTGATGCAGATGATTCTATCCCCGTCCACCAACCGGGTCTCCCGGACAAACAGGTAGGGAGTGCTGAGACCGAAGGAGGCCAGCCACACGCCCAGGACCAGCTTCCCAGCCCGGGGCAGGGTGCGGTGATTCCGGGACCAGATGGGATGGTGAGTGAGGATGTAGCGGTCCAGGCTGATGAGGGTGAGATGGAAGACGGAGGTGAACATGGCCACGGAGATGAAGGTGTAGAGGAGCTTGCACACGGCCGTGCCGAAGACCCAGTGGAAACCCATGAGGAGGTAGACGATGAAGAAGGGGATCATCAGGGTGAAGAGGAGGTAGCAGGTGACCAGGGAGAGGAACCAGAGGGTGGTCACCGTCCTCCTCATCTTCAGCCCTAGCACCCACAGGTACAGCCCGTTCCCCACCACACCCACCAGGAAAGTGGGGAAGAGCAAGACAGCAGAGGCCAGCTGAGCGGCGCTCGCAGCTGCTGGGATCTGGCTGGAATTCGACCCGGTGGTTGGTTGGATGGTCATGTTCCCTTGGTCCATGGTGCCCTGCAGGGAGACAGAAGAGGGGTTGGAAGGGACAACAGAGGAGGGGAAGGGAAGAGTGGAAGAAGAGGAATGAAGAAATAACAGAGGGAGTTAGGAACACACAATTGGACAGGACTTAGCTGGGCATCCTCTGGTCCTCCAGAATATCCAGGCTGGGTATTCACAGCAACTGGGTTATAGCCGGTGGAACTCCCTGCTACAAGGTAGGACTATGGGCAGCAGAGAAGGAAAAGAGGGATAGCAGACACGGGAGGAGTGGGGAAAGGGGACAGTCTGGTAGGTCAAATCATAGAATATCAGAGTTGGAAGGGACCTTAGGAGATCATCTAGTCCAACCCCCTGCTCAAAGCAGGACCAATCCCCAATTTTTGCCCCAGATCCCTAAATGGCCTCCTCAAGAATTGAACTCACAATCCTGGGTTTAGCAGGCCAATGCTCAAACCACTGAGCTATCCCTCCCCCCAGTACACAGCTGTGATCTGGATGATGGGTGGGCTCAGAGGGGTGGGGAATGGGACACAGGGCCTTTCCCCCCTAGCAGACGCCAGCTCCAATCAGTCTCCAGGGCAGGGACTGGCTGGCTCAGGAAGGTTGGGATCGGTGCTGTTGACTCCTACCGTGCAGGAGTTGATGATAGTGGAAGTCACTGCTACAAAGTGGAAAAAGTCTCCCCACCCCCAACCTATCTTTTGTGCTCATCTGCCTGTCACAGGAATTGCTGCGACACCGTGACTTCTGAGAATGGGCAGGGTCCTTCTCACCCTCAGTGTAACTCCGGAAGCCTCAATCCACTGATCTGCTTCTCTGCCCCACAGCCGGGCTGCCAGCCCTGCCCAATGTGCTCAATCCTATCTGACTCTCTTGGATTCTGCATCACTAGCTGGCTCTGGAATCTCATTTCTTGTAAGCCTCTCCGTGTGTTCAAACTCAGAGTCTCTGGGTTCTAGATTCCCGACTAGATCTAGGACCTCTTGGTTCTTACCTCTGGCTGGGACTGTGCCCCCATGGCCTTGTTAGATTGCAGTTCTTTCTGCTCTGCAGAATGGCCTGATGGTTAGAGACGAGGGGTGGCAGCCAGGACTCCTGGGTTCTATCCTTGGCTCTTGGGCTAACAGGCTAACCCCACTGATACCCAGTGGCAGGGAGTCCCACTGGTTTGCCTTTACAATGGCAAATTTCTGCGGCTTCTAGGGGGCCTTAGAAAGAGAATTCCCCTTTAGACCCAACAAGGGGGTCTCTGCCCATTGTCTCGACTCACCTGGGCAGCGCAGGACCCAGCGCAGAGAGAGCCTCGGATGGTGTGTGTTAGCCCAGCAAAGCGTCCGTGTGTCTGTCCCCTGCACCCCAGAGCCCTCCCCTGTGTGTTGAGTTCACTCCCCTTATCTCTGTGTCTTCTACATGCTCCACCCCCACCTGCTCTCTGAGATCCACAAGCTGCAAACCATGAACGGAAATGATCATCGGACACCGTCTTAGCAAAGAAACCACCTAAGCAACAACCATTGCTTTAAAACTATCCCCACTCCCTCCCAGAGCCTGGCATAGAACCCAGGAGTCCTGGCCCCCAGCCCCCTGCTCTAATGCACTAGATGCTTGGCCAGCAGCTCATCGATTGAGGCGTGCCCTCGTGAAGAGGAAGGGCCTGTAGTTAGCACGAGTTCTTTCCTGCCGGGGGCTGCACCACAACCGAGAGATAACCCAGCCCCGTTAGCTCACAACAAAGGCTGAGTCACAAGTGATGCAAATCCCAGCCGCGGCGTGGGGGAGAGCTAGTGATTTGGGGAAGGGGGCACTGGGAACCAGGACTCCTGGGTTCTGTCCCCAGCTCTGGGAGGGGGGTGGGGTCTAGTGGTTAGAGCAGGTCAATAGCCCTGTGGGGTCCTGTGTTATCTACATGTTATGGGTACATCAATGGCTGAGAGAACTCCTGTGAAATCCTGCCCCTTCCTATTCTCGATAAAATCTCAGTCACGCCCAGCCCCACCCAGTGTGTTGGTTACACAGGCCCCATCCTCGGAGCCAAGACCCTGAGACCCCCGACGGGAACCCAGCGCTACTGGGAAAACAGCCCCCAACGGCACTGTACAGGAGACCAAGTTTGAATTCTGAGGGGAGTGAGGTCTAGTGGTTAGAGCGGGGGACTGGAAGCCAGGACTCCAGGGTTCTGTCCCGAGTTGTGTGGAGAGTGGGGTCTAGGGAGTTGGAGCGGGGAGAGTCGGGTGGGAGCCAGGACTCCAGGGTTCTATCGGTGGCTCTGGGAGGGGATGGGGTCCAGTGAGATAGATCAGGGGGGCATGGGTGTTGGGACCAGGAATCCTGGCTGCGGGACTTGCCGGTGTGTGCATGGAGGAGAACGAAATGCAGGGATTGTCGGTGCTAGGGCTCCACACTTCTGTCTCTCTCTCCCTCTTCTCCAATCCCCTTTGTGTTCTTCCCACACCTCCTTAGCTTCTCACGGCCTCTCCATCTTCCCACCCAGCCTGGCCCCTCATGGCCCCTCCGCCTTCCCGGCCAGCCCAGCAGACAATGGGAGCAGCCCCCAGCTGGTCGGGAAGGGAAGTCAAGTGGCAGCTGCATGTGGCACCCCCTACTGGTGTTGCTGGCTGTGGGTTCTGGGGATGAGGATGAGAATGATGGTGACCTCCCTCTTGTCCTTCTGTCTAGTCCTCACCTACCTGCTCACGTCCTGCTTTATAGCTGTTCGCGTCTACCTCTGCCTGGGCTTCCACTGGGGCTTCCGGATGGCCATGTAGGAACTCCTCAACGCCTGCCTCTCCCTGGGCATGTTCTCGGACATCTTCCTCCTCACCCTCACCAGCCTGGACCGCTGCACTCTCCCCTGCCGCCCCGTTGGGTCCCGTCATCACCGCACCGTGGCCCAGATCAGGAAGCTGTTCACGGGTGTGTAGCTGGTCTCCTTCACCCTCAGCGCTCCCTGACTGGGTTTCCGGGAGCTCCTGGAGATGGAGGGGGCACGGTCGCCTGCACCAATAGTTACACCTTCTCTGAAGAGGGGGAAGGAGCTGAGACACAGGCCTGGAGGACACGTCTGCATCCGGTTCTGTTCAGGGTGCAGTTCCTGATAGGCTTCCTGCTGCCCCCTGCACCAGCGTGGTATGCCACGGCTGGACCGGGCTGGAGATGAAGAAAGGGGGACTGGCGCAGTGCAGGAAGACTTTCAAAGTCACGGTGACTGGCGTGGTGTCGTTCTTCGTCTGCTGGCAGCCCTGCCATCTCTATCATGGCTTGCTGCTCTACAAGAATGCTGTGCCCATGTCGGTCACGAGCGCCTTCCTGCTTATTGACACCCTCCTGACGTGTTTCAACACTTGCTGTCCCCTCGTCCTCTACGCCTCTGTGGGGGAGAGGTTCCGGCAGGTGCTCAGGATGTCCACCATTGCTCTGGTCAAGGCGGCTTTCGTTGATGATCTCGGCAGCAAAGCACCTGAGCCCAGTGGGAAACAAGGGACAGAAGCTGAGGGACCAGAACTGGAGATGGACTGAAAGTGCCTAGAGTAAGAGAGCATTGGAAACTTGTCATCCCACCTGTTCCTTCATAGAATCATAGAATCTCAGGGTTGGAAGGGACCTCAGGAGGTATCTAGTCCAACCCCCTGCTCAAAGCAGGACCAAACCCAATTAGATCATCCCAGCCAGGGCTTTGTCAAGCCTGACCTTAAAAACCTCTAAGGAAGGAGATTCCACCACCTCCCTAGGGAACCCATTCCAGTGCTTCACCACCCTACTAGTGAAAAAGTTTTTCCTAATATCCAACCTAAACCTCCCCCTCTGCAACTTGAGACCATTACTCCTTGTTCTGTCATCTTCTACCACTGAGAACAGTCTAGATCCATCCTCTTTGGAACCCCCTTTCAGGTAGTTGAAAGCAGCTATCAAATCCCCCCTCATTCTTCTCTTCTGCAGGCTAAACAATCCCAGTTCCCTCAGCCTCTCCTCATAAGTCATGTGCTCCAGCTCCCTAATCATTTTTGTTGCCCTCCGTTGGACTCTTTCCAATTTATCCACATCCTTCTTGTAGCGTGGGGCCCAAAACTGGACACAGTACTCCAAATGAGGCCTCACCAGTGCCGAATAGAGGGGAATAATCACGTCCCTCGATCTGCTGGAAATGCCCCTACTTATACAGCCCAAAATGCCGTTAGCCTTCTTGGCAACAAGGGCACACTGTTGACTCATATTCAGCTTTTCGTCCACCGTAACCCCTAGGTCCTTTTCTGCAGAACTGCTGCCCAGCCATTTGGTCCCTAGTCTGTAGCAGTGCATGGGATTCTTGCGTCCTAAGTGCAGGACTCTGCACTTGTCCTTGTTGAACCTCATCAGATTTCTTTTGGCCCAATCCTCTAATTTGTCTAGGTCCCTCTGTATCCTGTCCCTACCCTCCAGCGTATCAACCACTCCTCCCAGTTTAGTGTCATCTGCAAACTTGCTAAGGGTGCAGTCCACACCATCCTCCAGATCGTTGATGAAGATATTGAACAAAACCGGCCCCAGCACCGACCCTTGGGGCACTCCACTTGATACCGGCTGCCAACTAGACATGGAGCCATTGATCACTACCCGTTGAGCACGACCATCCAGCCAGTTTTCTATCCACCTTACCGTCCATTCATCCAGCCCATACTTCCTTAACTTGCTGGCAAGAACACTGTGGGAGACTGTATCAAAAGCTTTGCTAAAGTCAAGAAATAGCACATCCACTGCTTTCCCCTCATCCACAGAGCCAGTTATCTCATCATAGAAGGCAATTAGGTTAGTCAGGCATGACTTGCCCTTGGTGAATCCATGCTGACTGTTCCTGATCACTTTCCCCTCCTTTAAGTGGTTCAGAATTGATTCCTTGAGGACCTATTCCATGATTTTTCCAGGGACTGAGGTGAGACTGACTGGCCTGTAGTTCCCCGGATCTTCCTTCTTCCCTTTTTTAAAGATGGGCACTACATTAGCTTTTTTCCAGTCATCCGGGACCTCCCCCGATTGCCATGATTTGTCAAAGATAATGGCCAATGGCTCTGCAATCACATCGGCCAACTCCTTTAGCACCCTCGGATGCAGTGCATCCGGCCCCATGGACTTGTGTTCGTCCAGCTTTTCTAAATAGTCCCGAACTACTTCTTTCTCCACAGAGGGCTGGTCACCTCCTCCCCATACCGTGCTGCGGAGTGCAGCCGCCTGGGAGCTGACCTTGTCTGTGAAGACAGAGGCAAAAAAAGCATTGAGTACACTAGCTTTCTCCACATCCTCTGTCACTAGGTTCCCTCCCTCATTCAGCAAGGGGCCCACACTTTCCTTGACTTTCTTCTTGTTGCTCACATACCTGAAGAAACCCTTCTTGTTACTCCTAACATCTCCGGCTAGCTGCAACTCCAAGTGTGATTTGGCCTTCCTAATTTCACTCCTGCATGCCTGAACAATATTTATATACTCCTCCCTGGTCATTTGTCCAATCTTCCACTTCTTGTAAGCTGCTTTTTTGTGTTTAAGACGAGCAAGGATTTCACTGTTAAGCCAAGCTGGTCGCCTGCCATATTTACTTTTCTTTCTACACATCGGGATGATTTGTTCCTGCAACCTCAATAAGGATTCTTTAAAATACAGCCAGCTTTCCTCGACTCCTTTCCCCCTCATGTTATTCTCCCAGGGGACCTTGCCCATCAGTTCCCTGAGGGAGTCAAAGTCTGCTTTTCTGAAGTCCAGGGTCTCTGTTCTACTGCTCTCCTTTCTTCCGTGTGTCAGGATCCTGAACTCAACCATCTCATGGTCACTGCCTCCCAGGTTCCCATCCACTATTGCTTCCTCTACTATTTCCTCCCTGTTTGTGAGCAGCAGGTCAAGAAGAGCTTTTCCCCTAGTTGGTTCCTCCAGCACTTGCACCAGGAAATTGTCCCCTACACTTTCCAAAAACTTCCTGGATTGTCTGTGGACCACTGTATTGCTCTCCCAGCAGATGTCGGGGTGATTAAAGTCACCCATGAGAACCAGGGCCTGTGATCTAGTAACTTCTGTTAGTTGCTGGAAGAAAGCCTCGTCCACCTCATCCCCCTGGTCTGGTGGTCTGTAGCAGACTCCCACCACGACATTACCCTTGTTGCTCCCACTTCTAAATTTAATCCAGAGACTCTCAGGTTTTTCTGCAGTTTCATACTGGAGCTCTGAGCAGTCATACTGCTCTCTTACATACAACGCAACTCCCCCACCTTTTCTGCCCTGCCTATCCTTCCTGAACAGTTTATATCCATCCATGACAGTACTCCAATCATGTGAGTTATCCCACCAAGTCTCTGTTATTCCAATTACATCATAATTCCTTGACTGTGCCAGGACTTCCAGTTCTCCCTGCTTGTTCCCCAGGCTTCTTGCATTTGTGTATAGGCATTTAAGATAACTCACCGATCGTCCTGCTGTCCCAGTGTGGGGCAGGAGCCCTCCCCTCTTGCACTCACCTACTTGTGCTTCCTCCCGGTATCCCACTTCCCCACTTACCTCGGGGCTTTGGTCTCCTTCCCCCGGTGAACCTAGTTTAAAGCCCTCCTCACTAGGTTAGCCAGCCTGCTTCCAAAGATGCTCTTCCCTCTCTTCGTCAGGTGGAGCCCATCTCTGCCTAGCACTCCTTCTTCTTGGAACACCATCCCATGGTCAAAGAATCCGAACCCTTCTCTCCGACACCATCTGCGTAGCCATTCGTTGACTTCCACGATTCGACGGTCTCTACCCCGGCCTTTTCCTTCCACAGGGAGAATGGACGAGAACACCACTTGCGCCTCAAACTCCTTTATCCTTCTTCCCAGAGCCACGTAGTCTGCAGTAATACGCTCAAGGTCATTCTTGGCAGTATCATTGGTGCCCACGTGGAGAAGCAGGAAGGGGTAGCGATCTGAGGGCTTGATGAGTCTCGGCAGTCTCTCCGTCACATCACGAATCCTAGCCCCTGGCAAGCAGCACACCTCTCAGTTTTCCCGGTCAGGGCGGCAGATAGATGACTCAGTCCCCCTGAGGAGAGAGTCCCCGACCACCACCACCCTCCTCCTCCTCTTGGGAGTGGTGGTCGTGGAACCCCCATCTCTAGGACTGTGCATCTCATGCCTTCCAGTCAGTGGAGTCTCCTTCTGCTCTGTTCCCTCAGATGTATCATTCACTCCACTCTCTGCACTAGTACCTGTGGAGAGAACATGAAAACGGTTGCTCATCTGAATATGCGTTTCTGGTACATGGACTTGTCTCATACTCTTTCCTCTTCTGGAGGTCACATGCTGCCAATGGTCCTCACTGGCCTTCTGTCCCCGCTGCGTAGCCTGCTCTGAATCCTCAGAACACTGTGCCCGCTGAAGCCGATCCTGACGTCTATCCAGGAACTCCTCATTTTCTTTTATGGAACGCAGGGTTGATACTCGTTTCTCCAGACCTTGAATCTTCTCTTCCAATATGGAGATCAGCTTGCACTTTGTACAGACAAAGTCGCTTCTATCCTGTGGAAGAAAGACAAACATGGCACATCCTGTGCAGGTCACGACTGCGGATCGCTCAGCATCCATAGTCCCTTCCTTTGAAGAGTTTCCTCACTCAGCTGGTTCACAGCTGACTGACTGTCTTCTTAGAAGAGCCTGGAACAAAGCACTCCCAAATCACACTATTCAAACAGGAAATCAAACACGGTCAAACTGCCAATCTGTCCCCACAACAGATACTCACTACCCCGTCTGCAGCCCCTTGGTAGCTCTGCCTCTGCCTTTAGTTTGGGTTAAAGGAGTTAGGAATGGCAAGGATAGCTTGCCCCCTTCGCACTCCCCTTCCCAACTCCCTCTCAAACTCCCCTGTTTGCAGCCCTGTTCGCAAAGCTCCCTGGTCGCTTGCTCACTGCTTTATAAAGCCCTGGCCTGCCTGATTGATTAGCCCCGCCCCCTGGTGTAGAAGCTCACAGCTTCCAACTGCCAGCCACAGCACACGGGCCTGCAAACAAACAAACGAATGAACAGACAGACAGACACAAGTACCCCCAAACACACACTACAGACAGCCACTTACCCCAAGGGTCCTGTATTTGCTCCTGCTTTACCTGGAGCAATTCCTCTCAAACTCCCCTGTTTGCAGCCCTGTTCGCAAAAAGTTCATCCCTGATTGAACTAAACCATGATGGGTTCCCGGTATCTTAATGCTTATAACCGATCAGTGTCCTTGGGATCCCAGATTCCTTAACATCTGCAGAATCCCATTTGTTCTAGAATTCTCAATATTAAAAAAAAACCAATAGATCTTTAAAGATTCTAGATCATTATCCGGCTCTAGAACCTAATTTGTTCTTGGTCTTTCAATGTTATGAAACTCAATGGGTTTTAAAGGGTTCCAGATCACTAGCTGGCTCCAGAATCTTATTGGTTTTAGGTCTCTCAATGTGTTCTAAACTAACAGATTTTTATGGGTTCTGCATCACTGGCTAGCTCTGGAATCTTTGTTTTAAGTCTCTCATTGTGTTCACACTCAGTAGGTCCATGAGTTCCAGATTCCTGACTGGTGCTGGGACCCCAGTGGATTCTAGAGTGTTTTCAAACCATATAGAATCCAACAGGTTCCAGATTCTTTGCCAGATCTAAAAATCTCATGGGGGTTCTAAATTTCCAAATGGTTTAAAATCCATTTGGCATAGTGTATTATAGAAGAATCCGCGTATTATAACAGCAATATCTAACTCTTCTCTAGTGCTTGTCGTCAGTAGATCTCAAAGTATTTTACCAAGGAGGTCAGTAGCAGTTTCCCAGTTATTAAAAATGGGGAAACTTGGGCACAAACAAGAAATAAGTTTAACAACTACAAAAGGTGAATTTTAAGTGAATATAAAAGACAGAACAAAGCAGATGACTGAACAAATAAAACAAAGCACGCAAGCTAAGCTCAATATACTTAAGAAACAGGTTACAAATTGTAACCTGTAATTTCTTATCCTAAATGTTATGTTCGGCCGGTTTCAAAGTTTCCGTGGTTCAGTGCCAGTTATATTTCTTTTCAGACTGGAGCCCGGTCTCAGTCTGGGCTCCCTCCCCACCCGCGTTCCCTTCAGGTGGCGTTAGCAATCTGTCTTCTTAGGCAGACAGGACGCTTAGGGGAGGAGTCACGTTTGGCTTCCTCTCCACCCTTAAATAGGGTTTACATAAGGCGGGAATCCTTTGTTTCCCAAACTTGACCCCCCACTTCCCTTCCAGTGGAAAGTTACAAGAAGTCCCAGGTAATGTTTAGCATCAGGTGAAAAGACCACCTGACCTAGTAGTGTCACAGTTAGGTCCCTGGAAGCCTCCCAGGAGGGAGAGAGATTAGTATCTTCATGGTTTTGTCGTTCTTTCCTGATGGCTCATCACATCTTACCATAGAATCTCAGGGTTGGAAGGGACCTCAGGAGGTCATCTAGTCCAACCCCCTGCTCAAAGCACAAGGAAGTGTGTATCTTCCCAACACACACCCAATTGTATGGGTTACATCGCCTATATTCCTAAGTTTAGATACAGAAATGATACGTGCATACAAATTGGATAATCACATTCAGTAAATCATAACCTTTCCAATGATATCTTGCAAGACCCAGCTTGCATAAAGTACATCTCAGTTACGTCATTTCCATATCATAAACCTCTTCCCATAAAGACTAGGGCGTGCAATGTCACACACAGTTCAAGAAGGTCGGATGGGCTAAGATGGGGGAGGAAAACATCAGACTCCTCATGTCTAGGTGCAAAGACTAAGAACGGTGCCTGTGGTCTGCCGCCCGTCAGCTCACAACTCAGCGCCTGTGTTACTCACTGCCGATTTCCTGTGCAAGCTACAGCCTGCAGAGGTGTGAACTGCCCGTGAGCCCAAGTGCAAACACTTTGGTAGTGGGACAACCAATCAATAGCCATTCAATAGCCGAGTTCGGGGGCTGTCCACGCTCTGCATTTCATGAAGGTCCAAGCCTGGCTCTGATCTGGCTTCAGGGCCTCGGACTAGCTGGTTCAGGGAGGTGGGGATCGGGGGTGTTGACTCCTAGCATGCAGGAGATGGGGCCAATGGAACTCTCTGTAACAAGGTGGAGAAGTTCATCCCTCCCCCACCCTATATCTTGAACTCATCTGCCTGTCACAGGAACTGCTGCTACACCCGGACTCGTGAGAGCGTGCTGGGTCCTTCTCACACTCATCGTAACACAGGAAGCCTCAATGCACCAATCTGCTTCTCTGCTCTGCACCAGGGACCTCTGGGCTATTGTCTCTATCAAGGACTGCACCCCCCTCCCCCCATGGCCTTGTTAGCATGGAGTCTTCTGTGCTCTGCAGACTCGCCTAATAGTTACAGCTGGGGAGACTGGGAGCCAGGACTCCTGGGTTCTATTCCTGGCTCTGGCAGATGAGTCAGGACTCCTGGGCTGTGGGAGGGACGAGAGGGTCCTGTGGATAAGAGCCTCCTAAATGGGGAACACCTCACCTGGTTAACATGTATCACACCCAACCTACTACCTCTGTCTATTGAGTCCCCATTAATACCCAGTGACAGGCAGTCCCACTGTTTTGCTTTGTTAATAGCAAATGTTTGTGGCATCTATGTAGGAGTAGCAAGGAAATTCTCCTTCAGCCCCAGCGAGGGGCCTCTGCCCATCATAGAATCTCAGGGTTGGAAGGGACCTCAGGAGGTATCTAGTCCCACCCCCTGCTCAAAGCAGGACCAATCCCCAACTAAATCATCCCAGCCAGGGCTTTGTCAAGCCTGACCTTAAAAACCTCTAAGGAAGGAGATTCCACCACCTCCCTAGGGAACCCATTCCAGTGCTTCACCACCCTCCTAGTGAAACAGTGTTTCCTAATATCCAACCTAAACCTCCCCCTCTGCAACTTGAGACCATTGCTCCTTGTTCTGTCATCTGCCACCACTAAGAACAGCCGAGCTCCATCTTCTTTGGAACCCCCCTTCAGGTACTTGAAGGCTGCTATCAAATCCCCCCTCATTCTTCTCTTCTGCAGACAAAATAACCCCAGTTCCCTCAGCCTCTCCTCGTAAGTCATATGCCCCAGACCACTGATCATTTTCGTTGCCCTCCGCTGGACTCTCCCCTATTTGTGCAGCCTGTCCGCTTCCCCACTCCTCCCACGTCTGCTATCCCTCTTTTCCTCCTCTGCTGCCTATACCTCTATCTCATAGCAGTGAGTTGTGGCCCCTCGTCTCAACTCACCTGGGCAGAGCAGGACCCAGCACAGAGAAAGGCTCAGACGGTGTGTGTTTCCCCAGCAAAGCGGCTGTGAGTCTGTGCTGAGGTCTCTCCCCTTCACTCTGTGTCTTCTGCACACTCCGCCTCCACCTGCTCTCTGAGATGGAGAAGCTGCAAACCATGAATGGAAACGATCATTCGGACACTGTCTTAGCAAAGAAACCACCTAAGAAACAGCCATTGCTTGAAAACTAGCCCCCACTCCCCTGCCAAACCAGGGATAGAACCCAGG
Organism: Macrochelys suwanniensis; assembly: GCA_033296515.1. Classification (NCBI taxonomy): domain Eukaryota; kingdom Metazoa; phylum Chordata; order Testudines; family Chelydridae; genus Macrochelys; species Macrochelys suwanniensis. The sequence goes on from CM065795.1 coordinate 2,192,423, forward strand.
AGTCCTGGCTTCCAGCCCCCCACCTTCTCTGACCTACTAGACCCCACGCCCCTCCCACATATGGGGCTAGAACCCAGATGTCCTGACTCACCCCTCCCCTGCTCTAACCACTAACGCTGAGGCCTTGGCAGGGAGCAAGAGACCTCCAGTCCCAGGACTGCAGCGGGGGTCCAGGCGTTAGGGCTTCCCCACCCCGCCCGGCCCTTCTGCCAGGAAGTGGTGTCAGGGCACGGGGTTTTCCACGCCTTGCCCACCCAATGCTTCTCCCAGGGCTCCAGGATTTCCGCTGGGGTGGGGCATCCATTTTTCCTGGGCCCCCAATTGTCCAGAGCCTCTGGGCATGGGCCCTGTCGGCCCATTGGATAATCCACTACTGCCCAGCCGGGCTCCTTAGACCGGTTGGGCGCGGAGGGCCAAGGATGCACAGAAACGTGGGGTCCAGCGGCACCTGGGCAAATATCAACGCCACCGACCGGAGCCGTGTCTCCAAAGGGACTAGAGCTTCGACGGGGCTCTCAAAGGGGCTTGCGCCCCAGAGATGCGGCTGTGGTGTCTGGCAGGCGTGCGGCCGGGCTGCTGCCCCGGGGTTGGCCGTGAGTGCGCGGAGAGGAAAGGGCTGTTGGATTCAGGGGCCGCTGGCAACCAGGTGCTGCCGACGCTGAGCTCAGAACTGCCCAAGGCCTGGGAGCCCGAGTCCGGCCCACAGCAGATCTGCTCAGGGCACTCCTGCAGCCGGGCCTGCAGAGAAACCTCTTCCTGCCGGAACCGAGGAGCCAAAGTGCTTTGAAATCCACGCGCCCGCTCGGCTTGGCTCGGAATTGGCCGCCTCTGAGCAAGGCCGGGGGCGGAGTGAGTGGGGCAGGTTCAGGGGCTTGTGATCCGGGGCCCGCAGTTAAAGCCGCATGAAAAGCAGCCGCTCTTCATTTCTTCACACCGCTCTGAACACCAGCTGCAGACTCGCATCGACGTGGAAAGTGGCACCGAGCCGCGGGGGCTCGGCTGGAGCAAAGGGCGGGCGTTTGATCGGGGACATCAGGAGATGCGGCCCCCTGAAGATGAGCTGCTGTTAATATTCACACATTGCTCTGACGCCCCCGTGCGGGGGGCAACTGCCTTGAAAACCGGCACCGAGGAACAGCGCGTGGGGTGGGGTTTGTGATGCAAATTTGGGGTCATTTGGTCCAGGGGTTCCCGGGATACAGGCCCCTCCTTCTCCCACGTGCTGATGGAACATTTTCAGATGGTTATAATGTTCTCGGTGCAGAATGAGTGGAAAAAGCAAAGAGGCCGAACTCTGAGAAATGTCGAGCCCGGATGTCCCCTGAGATCGACTACGCAACAGGACCGAGGGCCGGTGCAAAGTGAGTCCGCTCCTCAAACTGTTCACACCTGTGTTGAATAGCAGTTCACACCTCTGCGAGGTACGGCATCCACCGGAAATTGAGGGTGAGTAACACCCATGGTGAGCTGACACAAGGGGGCCTAGAGACACGACCACTTCTCTTTTGATCTAAACATGGAGATGTTTGAGTTCTCGTCCCTATTATCACCTTTGACCTGGTGTCTTCAGCCACTACTGGGCTGACTTGGGACCACAGACGGCATGTAAGTCCTGTGCCAATAACCGATTCTTTTGGTCTCCGGTTCTTCTGAACAACCAAGGTAGCGGGGGAATGACTCATTTGGAACGACCCCAAATTATTATTCTTATTAGCTAATGAAAAGTTGTGGTGGTGTGGGGGTGGAGATTGTTTTAGTCCCAACTAAATGTTATTTTTTCCTGTGCTTGGCTTTTACACATTTGAAATGAATAAAATAATGTAAAGAATTTCAAGCAAAGCTGTTTTGAATAAGAAAATCAAAATGTTTTATATTGAAAAATGTCAGCTTTCTGGGGGTTGAGCGAAACAATTTGGCATATTTAATACTAATTCATTAAATGTTTTTGTGTCACTAAATCTACTGTAACTGCTAAACATTTCCTCACGGAGCTGGGCTTTGAACCCAGGAGTCCTGGCTCCTAGTCCCCTCTTCGCCCCCGCTAGACCCCACTCATCTCCCAGCGGCAGGGGAAGAGCCCAAAAACTCCGAAGTGAAGTCAACAGAGCTACACTGATTTACATTGGCTGAGGATCTGGCCTGTTCACTCCATGCCCTACTGCCTTACAGACTTAATATGCCAAAATAATTGGTGATTATTTGTTATGGGTCTATTTTTGGAGGGTTTCTCAGATGAGCACCCATAAAGAGTCCTGATTTTCCAGAACAAGGAGCTGAACCCTTTGTGAAGATCAGGCCTGTTGGAAAGTGTGTCAAGTCAATACATGATTCCTTGTGATTTGAACCCTTTGGGTACTAGACCATATCAGATCTGATTGGGTTTCAAGACATTGTCATACCTAGAACTCAAGAGGTTTAAGAACTAGGCAAATATCTAGAACTAATGCGGTACTATTGTGTGTGTGTGTATGATATATATACACATGTGTATATGTATACATACACACATTTAAAAAGCCAACAGTATCCCAGGTGTTCTAGATATTTGAGTGATTCTTGATCCTTTTGGGTTCTTGCTCTGACAAAAAATTTAAAACCGAAACTGGTCCTATGGGGTCTAGGACGTCATAGATGAGGTTGGAAACTAGGACGCTCTAGACCACATAGGATCTCTTTGGGTTTTTTAAATCTTGGCAGACCTAGAACCCAAGAGGTTCGAGAACCAGCCACATATCTAGAATGCATAGGATCCTATTGGCTTTTGAAACAAAGTGGCTTGGAAAACATGATGTCTAAATCCAGCCTACATCAGATCAGATTGCGTTCAAAACACTGACAGACCTGGGAACCAAGATGTTAAGAACTGGCCAGGATTCCTAGAATGCATGCGATCCTATTGAATTCTGAATCAACCAGAGGTGGTATCTGTCACGTTTGGGAGTCAGGGGCTACGCGCATGTCTAACTTACCCACACAGGCCTGGCTTCCTCAGATATCCCAGTGGGTCCAGGTGACAACTGGTACAGCACCCCAACATCTGCCTGAACTCTGGATACAATCAGAGATTCCAAGGCCAGAAGCAGCATAGTGTGGTCCCCTAGTCTTACCTGCTGTAATACATCCCTGAATTAGTCCCTATTTGAACTGGAGCAGACCTGTTAGAAATACCATCCAATTCTGCTTTAAAAATTGTCAGTGATGGAGAATCGACCAGGGAGGATCTTTTTAACTCTTTATCATCTTTTGGATTTGCTGGCACACTGGTTATCAAGAAGCCAAAAAAAAAATAATAGAAATCCAACAACCCCCTTTATTACATTCCAATCTTAGGCTCCCAGTCAGCAAAAAGGTCCAGTAAAGTGAGAAGTTACTTAAAATTCCATTCAATATGCAAAATGTTCTTCTCATCCCCAAAGGGCCAGCCACGTTCCCAGATCAATACTGGTTTGGATCTTAACCAAAATACAACACTGCCAGCCAATTCTTGATGGGCCATCCAACAGGCTGGATAGTGCTGATGCAATCTGTCTGGGGGTGTCACCCAGATACACAGAACAGGTTGGAGATATCAATATACCACACATATTTACAACGTATGACACAAAAAGGATGCATACACATAAACAAGCTTATCATTTTTATCAAATGATAACTTTTCCACTTATAGTTTACATAGCATAAGTCTCGGCACCTTCAGACCATCTCTTCTTTTGTGTTCTTAACTTCAGACCCCTGTCTTCCATTAGACTCAGGGGCACTGCGGCCGAGATCATCGTCAAAAGCCACTTCGACCAGAGTGAGAAGAGACGTCCTGAAGACCTGCCAGAACTTCTCCCCCATGAAGAGGTAGAGGATGGGGGAGAAGGAGGCATTGAAGCAGGATGTGAAGGTGTAAATGATCAAGAGGGCACCCGTCACCGACTCTGGCACCTCCTCCCTGTAGAGCTTCAAGCCATGATAGAGGTGGTAAGGGAGCCAGCCGAGAAAGAAGGAAACCACCGCGGCCACCATGACTTTGAAGGGCTTCCCAGCCCATGCCAGATTCTTCTTCTTCATCTTCAGCCCCACGCGGACATAGCATCCCACGATGGTGCAGAAGGGCAGCAGGAAGCCCAGCAGGAATCGGACCACGAAAATGGCCAGGTGGACCTGTCTCCCCAGGTCCTGCATCTCGGCTCCATTCCAGTTTCCGGAGATGTTGTAATTATTGATGCAGGAAATCCTGCCCCCGTCCATTATGTGGGTCTCCCGGAAAGCCAGGTAGGGAGCACTGAGACCAAAGGAGGCCAGCCACACGCCCACAACCAGCTTCCCAGCCCGGGGCATGGTGCGGTGATTCCGGGACCAAATGGGATGGTGAGTGAGGGTGTAGCGGTCCAGACTGATGAGGGTGAGAAGAAAGACAGAGGAGAACATGCCCATGGAACCGAAGGCATTGAGAAGCTTGCACATGGCCATGCCGAAGACCCAGTGGAAATCCAGTAGGACGTAGACGGCAAAGAAGGGGATCAGCAGCGTGAAGAGGAGGTAGCAGGAGACCAGGTGGAGGAACCAGAGCGTGGTCACCGTCCTCCTCATCTTCAGCCCCAGCACCCACAGGAACATCCCGTTCCCCACCAAACCCACCAGGAAGGTAATGAAGAGCAACACAGCAGAGGCCAGGTGAGGGGGCTTCGTGATCTCTGGGGTCTTGCTGGAATTTTCCACTGTGGTTGGTGGGAATGCCATGATATCTTGTTCCACGGTACCCTGGGAAGAGACAGAAGAGGGGTTGGGACGGACAAGAGTGGAGGTGAAAAGGGAGAGTGGAAGAGGAGAAGGGAGAAATACCAGAGTGCGTTAGGAAGGTAACGTTGGAGAAGACCTCGCTGGGCACCCTCTTGTCCTCCAGTATATCCAGGCTGGATATTCTCAGAAACTGGGCTATAGCCAGTGAAACTCACTGCTACAGGATAGAGCTGTGAGCGGTAGGGGAGGACAAGTGGGATAGCAGACGTGGGAGGAGTGGGGAAGGGGACACTCTAGGAGATCATCTATACAGCTATGCAGAGAAGACCATGTAGCTGTGATCTGGATGTGTGGCTGGATCAAGGGAGCAGGGAATGGGCCATGGGGCCTTTGAACTCTAGGGTGGACAACTCTAATCTGGTCCCAGGGCAGGGGATCAGGCCTACTCAGCTAGGCGGGGATCGGTGCTGTTGACTCTTAGCATGCAGGAGCTGGTGCCGGTGGAACTCACTGCTACAAGGAAGACAAAAGCGCCCCTCCCCCACCCCACCTCTTGTGCTTATCTCCCTGTCACAGGAGTTGCTGCTACACCCTGACTCGGGCGAGCGTGCCGCGTCCTTCTCACCTCATTGCAACACAGGAAGTCTCAATCCACCGAGTTGCTTCTCCGCCCCGCTGCTATGCCGCCAGCCCTGCACCAGAGACCTCGGGGATTTTGTCTGTCAGGGATTTCCCCCCTCGCCGCCTTATTAACTCTGTAGAACGGCCTAATGGTTAGAGCATGGGGGAGGGGCTGGGAGCCAGGACTCCTGGGCGCTGGGAGGGACGGGGGGGTCCTGTTTCTTAGACTCTGCAAATGGGGAGCCACCTCCTCCGATGAACATGGAACAAGAGCGAAAAATTCACCCACGTCACAGACCTCACCTGCTACCTCGGTCTATGGAGTGCCCCAGGCTAACCCCACTGATACCCAGTGGCAGGGAGTCTCCCAGGCTAACCCCACTGATATCCAGTGGCAGGGAGTCTCCCAGGCTAACCCCACTGATATCCAGTGGCAGGGAGTCTCCCAGGCTAACCCCACTGATATCCAGTGGCAGGGAGTCTCCCAGGCTAACCCCACTGATACCCAGTGGCAGGGAGTCTCCCAGGCTAACCCCACTGATACCCAGTGGCAGGGAGTCTCCCAGGCTAACCCCACTGATACCCAGTGGCAGGGAGTCTCCCAGGCTAACCCCACTGATTGATATCCAGTGGCAGGGAGTCCCACTGGTTTGCCTTTACAATAGCAAATTTCTGTGGTTTCTAGGTGGCCTTAACAGGGAAAGTCCCCTTCCAACCCAAGAAGCTCAGACTCACCTGGACCGCAAGTGGTGGAAACGCCTACCCAGCCCAGAGACTCGAATGATGTGTGTTTGCCCAGCAAAGCATCCGTTTGTCTGTCCCCGCCTCAGCACTGCCCTGGGTGTTGAGTTCACTCCCCTTAACTCTGTGTCTATTACACGCTCCGCCCCCGCCTGCTCTCGGAACTGAAAAGCTGCAAACCAGAAATGGAAATGATCATTCGGACACTGTGTTAGCAGAGCAACCCCCTAAGAAACAGCCATTGCTTTCAAACTTGCCCGCACTGCTCGCAGCCAATGGGAGCTGCGGAGTCGGCGGTTGTGGTGGGAGCAGTGGGCGGAGCCCCCCTGGCCGCCCCTCCCCCTAGGAGAGGCAGGGACATGCCGGTCGGAGCCAAGTAGGGACCCTGACAGCCCTGTCAACGCCACCCCCCCAGCACTCGTGGGGGTCCTGGGCTGTGTGCCACCACCCCCACCCTCCCAGTGGTGGTCCCGGGACACTCCCTGAGCACCCGCGGCCCCCGCCAGAGTACTCCCAGCCCCCTTGCCCAAGTTTTAGTTAGGGGTATATAGTAAAAGTCATGGATAGGTCAAAGACCCTGAGTTTTTGTTTACTGCCCGTGACCTGCCCACGACTTCTACTACAAATACCTATGACTAAAACAGAGCCTTGCCGATGAGCACTGAGGACAAGTGGAGCCGTTATAGCCAGGAGTTAAAACTCGGAGCAAGATGCTTGGAAAGGGGGTTAGAACCGCCTGCTTAGAGCAGGAACCAGCCCCTAGGCATAAGGGGCTAGCGGAGAATTTCCCCCACAGAGAGATTATTCCATCCTCATCCACTAGGGGGTGGCTTGTGCCTTCCTCGGAAGCAGCTGGGCTTTGCTAGAGGCAGGACGCCGGGGTAGATGGGCCCGTTGAGCAGTTTCTCTCTCCTTGGGCGTTCCAGCTTTAGCCACTAGAACCCAGGCGTCCTGATTCCCAGCTCCCCCTGCTCTAGCCACTAGACCCCACCCACCAAGGTAGGAATAGAAGCCAGCTGTCCTGATTCCCAGCCAGCCCTTAAGAAGGCCCAAGTGGAAAGCCCCTTCCAGGCACAGAAGCATGGCACTTTCTCCTGCTGGGTGAGGAGTGTGCATTTGTGAAACCACTTCAGCTTTTGAGGTTTTCTGAGTCAGCCAGATGGCAGTTCCCCTCCCCGTTGCCTGCCCCACCCTCCCAAGCCTCACGTGTGCCTCTCCAATGGTACGTTCCTAATCCTCTGGTATTTCTCCCTTCCTTGTCTTCCACTCTCCCTTTTCCCCTCCTCTGTCGTCCCTTCTAACCCCTCTTCTGTCTCTCCCCTGGGCACCATGGACCCAGGCAATACGACTCGCCCACCAACCACTGCAGCAAATTCCAGCCAGACCCCAGTTGCTGTGAGCACCGTTCACCTGGCCATGGCTGTGTTGCTCTTCACCACCTTCCTGGTGGGTGTGGTGGGGAACGGGCTGTACCTGTGGGTGCTGGGGCTGAAGATGAGGATGGTTACCACGGTCTAGTTCCTGCACCTGGTCTCCTGCTACCTCCTGTTCACCCAGCTGATCCCCTTCTTCGCCGTCTACGTCCTCCTGGGTTTCCACTGGGTCTTCAGCATGGCCATGTGCAAACTCCTCTATGCATGCCTCTTTCTGGGCATGTTCACCTCCGTCTTCCATCTCACCCTCATCAGCCTGGACTTCGACACGCTTATTCACAATCCCATCTGGTTTCTTAATCACCGCACCCTGCCCTGGGCTGGAGTGCTGGTCGCGGGCATGTGGCTGGCCTCCTTCGCTCTCAGTGCTCCCTACCTGGCTCTCTGGGAGACCCACATGGTGAATGGGGGCAGGATCACCTGCATCAATACTTACAACATCTCCAGAGACTGGAACGGAGCCAAGATGCAGGACCTGGGGAGACGGGTCCACCTGGCTATCTTCATGGTCTGGTTGCTGCTGGGCTTCCTGCTGCCCTTCTGCACCATCGTGGGATCCTATGACCACATTGTGCTGAAGATGAAGGAGAAGAAGCTGGCGTGGGCTGGGAAGCCCTTCAAAGTCATGGTGGCCGCAGTGGTTTCCTTCTTCCTCGGCTGGCTGCCCTACCACCTCTATCACGGCTTGCAGCTCTACAAGAAGGAGGTGCCAGAGTCGGTGACGGGTGCCCTTTTGGTCATTTACACCTTCATGTCCTGCTTCAATGCCTCCTTCTCCCCCATCCTCTACCTCTTCGTGGGGGAGAAGTTCTGGCAGGTCCTCAGAACATCTCGTCTCACTCTGGTCAAGGTGGCTTGAGAATAATGTCAGTACCAACCAGACCCTTTGTCCCTAGGACACTGAAAATCAAACAGGTTCTTAAAGGAAGCATTTTTTTAAAAGAAAAAGTAAAAGAATCACACCTGCAAAATCAGGATGGAAGTATCCAGAGTAATAAAACGATTTAATCACAGAGGATTCCCCTCTAGGCTCAGCTTCAAAATTACAAAAAACAGGAATAAACCTCCCTCTTAGCATAGGGGAAATTCACAAGCTAAAACAAAAGATACTCTAACGCATTTCCTTGCCTTTACTTACAATTTCTGTAAATTTAGATGTATCATTTCAGGTATGTTTTCAGGAGATGTTTTACCTGCTAGCTCTCTCTCTCTCTCTCTCTCTCTGTGTCCAGAAAGGGAACAAACAAAGAGAGCCCCAAAAAACCCCTCTCCACCCCTCCAGATTTGAAAGCATCTTCTTTCCTTATTGGTCCTTTTGGTCAGGTGCCAACCAGGTTATTTGAACTTCTTAACCCCTTACAGGTAAAGTGATTCTGTACGTCTGGCCAGGAGCGATTTTATGTTACTGCATACATAACATCTCTGTATGTATAAATGTTTGCTTACTGTGTGATCCATTCCATGCATCTGATGAAGTGAGCTGTTGCCCACGAAAGCTTATGCTGAAATAAATTTGTTAGTCTCTGTAGCGGGGTGGATACCCCGCTCCTGCCCTGAGGGGCTGGAAACAGCCCTGGGAGAGGGCTGAGGCTGAGAAGCTGGGTCCGGGGTTCTCTGCTCGGTCTCCCCATCCGGTCTCCTTGTTTTGAACCTTTGACCCTCACTTGCTCCCTGTTTTTTCATTAGTTGTCCCCCGGATTTACTTGGCCCCTGGGTCTAGTGGTCCCTCCCGCTAGGCTGGGGGAGGGGCTTTTAGCAGTGGGCGGGCTTGCGCCCGCCCACCTCCTGGGGATCCCAATAGGAGCTGGGTCCGGGGTTCTCTGCTCGGTCTCCCCATCCGGTCTCCTTGTTTTGAACCTTTGACCCTCACTTGATCCCTGTTTTTTCATTAGTTGTCCCCCAGATTTACTTGGCCCCTGGGTCTAGTGGTCCCTCCCGCTAGGCTGGGGGAGGGGCTTTTAGCAGTGGGCGGGCTTGCACCCGCCCACCTCCTGGGGATCCCAATAGGAGCTGGGCTGATTGGTAAGGAAGCCACAGGTGTGGCCAGTTAATCAGGGCACAGCTGGCCCTTATAAGAGGGCAGTGGGCCTGGAGCAGACAGACTCCCTTTGCCTGTAAAGGGAGAAGGGCTTGGCTGCAGGGACCTGACCAGGTACCTAGGGTGGAGCAGGGCTGGGGAAAGGCCAGAGGAGCTGGGGAACTCCGGCCTGAGAAAACCCCAGGCTGCAGCCTAGTGTTAGGCCCACTAGGTACAGGGGTTGCAGGGGGTAACCCACGGGTAGGCCGAGGCAGCAGGTCCAACCCAACCTTGCCTGTGATGAGTGGCTTATACTGCAGCCTGCCCCAGGGCGCGGGGGCTAGCTGGTGACTGGCAGTAGCCTACGACTGAGGCGAGGTGGGGATAGTGGGTTGGGGGTTCCCTAGGGAGGGGAGACCCTAGAAGTAAGATCGGTGAGGTACTGCCAGGGGGCAGCTCCCCAGTTAAAGGGGCACCGGGTCCTGGGGAGGGACACGGGCCAGAGAGTGGGCAAGCCGGATCCCCGGCCTGCAGAGGGCGCTCCAGAGGCTGGACGAGCTAATTCCCAGAAGAGACCAGCAGGAGGTGCCGCCGGGTGAGTCCAACCCCGTCACAGTCTCTAAGATGCCGCAAGTACTCCTTTTCTTTTTGCTGACACAGACTAACACAGCTGCTACTCTGATACATAAAGGTTGTTACCCTTCCCTTTATATTTATGACAGGGGGGACATAGAGTGTGGCCAAGCCAGAGGGCTGTGTCACTGAAGGTGGACGCCATGGGTCCAGGAACAGGGGTGACAGCAGGCAAGACACCACCAGAAGAGGACACAGCGCTAGTTCCCTGGACAGCCAGCAGGAGGCACTGCAGGGGTGAGTCGCACCCCGTCACCGTGTTCATCTGGGAAACCCTCCAAAAATATTCCCAATTATTTGGGAATATTAAGACTGTAAGGCAGTAGGGCTGCCGGCCAATTCTTGATGGGCCATCCAACAGGCTGGAGAGCGCTGATGCAATCTGTCTGGGGAGTGTCACCCAGGTACGCAGCGCAGGTTGGAGATATCAATATACCCCAGGTATTCACAACTCACGATACAAAGAGGATGCATACACATAACCAAGCTGATCATATTTATCAAATGCTAACTTTTCCACGGATACCTTACATGGCGTATCTGGTATGTTTCCATACCATTTCACATCCATAATATGATGAATGATCATCCATATTCCATACAGCGTCACTCTTATTAGCTTGGATGTTACCTCTTCACCACCCTGAATGTTCACGGGCAGGTGGTTTCTCCGAAGCAGCTCTTTATTCTACCAGCTTGTTTTCCTTCCCGGCCGCTCTGAAACGAAGCCAGACACTCCCCACACTAAATATCCCAGTGATTGGGTCACACGGTGTTTGTAAATTACGTCAAAGCCGCCACACAAACCTTACATAAACTCCGTAGTTCAAGGAAAACCTGGGAATGATCATTATTAATTTTTATTTCAGTATTGCTGGGAGTCCCAGTCCTGACCCAGGAGCCCACTTTGCAAGGTACTGTATAAACACAGAGCGAAAAAACAGCCCCTGTCCCAGAGAGTTCAATGTGTAATGAGATGAAATTGACAGAAACCTCAGCTGGGATGTAGGAGACCTGTGTTTGTTCCAGTTCTGCCTCTGGCCTGCTGGGTGACCTTGGTCAAGTCATTTCCCCACTCTGTGCCTCAGTTTCCCCGTTTGTAAAACCTGGAAGACTGCTTCTGACCTCCTTGGTAAAGTTCTTTGAGATCTACTGATGGCAAGCACTACAGAAGAGCTAGATATTGCTATTATAATACACAGACTTTTCTATAATATACTACACCTAATGGATTAAAAAAATGGAAATCTAGAACCAAGATGAATGTTTTAGCAGACAGTCTGGAACCTGTTGGCTTCTATGTGGTTTGAAAACACTCTAAAATCCAGTGATGTCCTAGATGCAGTCAGGGACCTAGACTCAATGGACTTTGAGTTGAAACATATTGAGTGGCTTACAATAAATGAAATTCTAGAGCCACCTAGAGATGCAGAATCCAAGAGTCAATCAGGTTAGAACACATTGAGAGACCTAAAACAAACAAGATTTTGGAGCTGGCTAGGAATCTGATGCCATTGATGACCCACTGAGGTTGAAAAAATTAAGAGACCTAGAACGTATGGGATTCTGGAGACAGCAGGAAATCCAGAATCCAGGGACACTGAGGGGTTTATACACCTTGAGATACCTTGAACACATCAGGTTTAAGAACCAGCAGGAATCTAGGAACAACTGGGATGCCAAGTTTTCAACTATCCCTAAGTCTGGACACCTTCAGGCCATCTCCTGTTCTGTGTTCTCGACTTCTGGCCCATGTATTCCACTAGACTCAGGGGCACTGCTGCCGATATCGTCGACAAAAGCCGCTTTGACCAGAGTGAGAAGAGATGTCCTGAAGACCTGCCCGAACTTCTCCCCCACAAAGAGGTAGAGGATGGGGGAGAAGGAGGCATTGAAGCAGGATGTGAAGGTGTGAATGACCAAGAGGGCACCCGTCACCGACTCTGGCACCTCCTTCTTGTAGAGCCGCAAGCCGTGATAGAGGTGGTAAGGGAGCCAGCCGAGGAAGAAGGAAACCACCGCGGCCACCATGACTTTGAAGGGCTTCCCAGCCCACGCCAGATTCTTCTTCTTCATCTTCAGCCCCACGCAGACGTAGCATCCCACGATGGTGCAGAAGGGCAGCAGGAAGCCCAGCAGGAATCGGACCACGAAAATGGCCAGGTGGACCTGTCTCCCCAGGTCCTGCATCTCGGCTCCATTCCAGTTTCCGGAGATGTTGTAATTATTGATGCAGGCAATCCTGCCCCCGTCCATTATGCGGGTCTCCCGGAAAGCCAGGTAGGGAGCACTGAGACCAAAGGAGGCCAGCCACACGCCCACAACCAGCTTCCCAGCCCGGGGCATGGTGCGGTGATTCCGGGACCAAATGGGATGGTGAGTGAGGGTGTAGCGGTCCAGACTGATGAGGGTGAGAAGGAAGACAGAGGAGAACATTCCCATGGAAATGAAGGCATTGAGAAGCTTGCACGTGGCCATGCCGAAGACCCAGTGGAAATCCAGGAGGACATAGACGGCGAAGAAGGGGATCAGCAGCGTGAAGAGGAGGTAGCAGGAGACCAGGTGGAGGAACCAGAGCGTGGTCACCGTCCTCCTCATCTTCAGCCCCAGCACCCACAGGAACATCCCGTTCCCCACCAAACCCACCAGGAAGGTAATGAAGAGCAACACAGCAGAGGCCAGGTGAGGGGTTTTCATGGTCTCTGGGGTCTTGCTGGAATTTTCCACTGTGGTTGGTGGGAATGCCATGATATCTTGGTCCATGGTACCCTGGGAAGAGACAGAAGAGGGGTTGGGAGGGACAAGAGTGGAGGCAAAAAGGGAGAGTGGAAGAGGAGAAGGGAGAAATACCAGAGTGCGTTAGGAAGGTAACATTGGAGAGGCCCTCACTGGGCACCCTCTGGTCCTCCAGTATATCCAGGCTGGCTATTCTCAGAAACTGGGATATAGCCGGTGGAACTCACTGCTACAGGATAGAGCTGTGAGCCATAGGGGAGGACAGTGCGGGTAGCAGACGTGGGAGGAGTGGGGAAGGGGACACTCTAGGAGATCAACTATACAAATGCAGAGAAGACCACGTAGCTGTGATCTGGATGACTGGCTGGCTCAGGGGAGCAGGGGCCTTTCCCCTCTAGCATGGCCAACTCTAATCTGGCCCCAGGGCAGGGGATCAGGGCTACTCAGCTAGGGGGGGATCGGTGCTGTTGACCCTTAGCATGCAGGAGCTGTATGAGTGCAACTCAGTGCTACAAATGGGAAAAAGCCACCCCACCCCCAACCTATCTTCTGTGCTCATCTGCCAGTCACAGGAACTGCTGCTTGTGCGAGCATGCAGCGTCCTTCTCACCCTCATTGTAACACAGGAAGTCTCAATCCACCGAGCTGCTTCTCTGCCCCACAGCCGGGCTGCCAGCACTGCAGCAGGGTCCTCTGGGCTATTGCCTCTCTCTGGGTTTGTCTCCTTCTCCGCCTTGTTAGCATGGAGTCCTCTGTACTCTGCAGGATGGCCTAATGGTTAGAGACGAGCCGGTTGGGAGCCAGGACTCCTGGGATCTATCCCCAGTGCTGGGAGTGGGGGTCAGAACTCCTGGGTTGTGGGAGGAAATTGGGGTCTTATGGCTTAGAGCAGAGGTTCTCAGCCAGGGGAACGTGTACCCCTGGGGGTACGCAGAGGTCTGCCAGCGGATACATCAACTCATCTAGACATTTGCCTAGTTTTACAACAGGCTACATGAAAAGCACTAGCGTCATCAGTACAAACTAAAATGTCATACAGTGACTTGCTTATAGTGCTCTATAGACTATACACTGAAATGCAAGTACCACATTTATCTGCCAATTAATTTATAATTGCATAGGGAAAACGAGAAAGTCAGCAATTGTTCAGTAATAGTGTAGCTGTGACACTCTAGTATTTTTATGGCTGATGTTGTAAGCAAGTAGTTTTAAGTTAGGGGAAACATGGGGGTATGCAAGGGAAGGGTACAGTAGTCTGGAAAGGTTGAGAACCGCTGGCTTAGAGCTTTGTAAATGGGGAGCAACTCATCTGACTGACACGAAATAAAGGGGGGAAATTCACCCACATCACAGACCTCACCTACTGCCTCTGTCTACTGAGTGCCCCATGGGAACCCCACTGATACCCAGTGGCAGGGAGTCTCTCAGGCTAACCCCACTGATACCCAGTGGCAGAGAGTCCCACTGGTTTTTCCTTTACAACAGCAAATTTCGGTGACTTCTAGGGGCCTTAGCAAGGAAATTCCCCTTTAGACCCAACACGGGGTCCTCTGCCCATTGTCTCGACTCACCTGGGCAGCGGATGGTGGAAACACAGACCCAACGCAGAGAGAGCCTCAGATGGTGTGTGTTTGGCCAGCAAAGCATCCGTGTGTCTGTCCCCTGCACCCCGGAGCCCTCCCCTGTGTGTTGAGTTCACTCCCCTTGACTCTGTGTCTTCTACATGCTCCACCCCCACCTGCTCTCTGAGATCCACAAGCTGCAAACCATGAACGGAAATGATCATGGGACACCGTCTTAGCAAAGAAACCACCTAAGCAACAACCATTGCTTTAAAACTAGCCCCACTCCCTCCTAGAGCCTGGCATAGAACCCAGGAGTCCTGGCTCCCAGCCCCCTGCTCTAATGCACTGGATGCTTGGCCAGCAGCTCATCTATTGAGGCATGCCCCTGTGAAGAGGAAGGGCCTGTATATTGCACAAGCCCTTTCCTGACTGGGGCTGCACCATGATCCAGAAATAATCCAGGCCTGTTAGCTCACAACAAAGGCTGAGTCACAAATGATGCAACTCCCAGCCAAGGATTCGGGGAGAATAATGGTTTGGAGAGGGGGCAGGGGGCACTGGGAGAAAAAACCCTGGGTTCTGTCCCCAGCTCTGGAAGGGGGGTGGGGTCTAGTGTTTAGAGAAGGTCTGTAGCCCTGAGGGATCCTGAGCAGGTAGGTGAGACCATATCAAAACCTTTGCTAAAGTCAAGGAATACCAGGTCTACTGCTTTCCCCTCATCCACAGAACCAGTTATCTCGTTATAGAAGGCAATGAGGTTAGTCAGGCATGACTTGCCCTCGGTGAATCCATGCTGACTGTTCCTGATCACTTTCCTCTCCTCCAAGTGCTTCAGAATTGATTCCTTGAGGACCTGCTCCATAATTTTTCCAGGGACTGAGGTGAGGATGACTGGCCTGTAGTTGCCCGGATCCTCCTCCTTCCCTTTTTTAAAGACGGGCACTACATTCGCCTTTTTCCAGTCATCCGGGACCTCCCCCGATCGCCACGAGTTTTCAAAGATAATGGCCAATGGCTCTGCAGTCACATCCGCCAACTCCTTTAGCACCCTCGGATGCAGGGCATCTCGCCCCATGGACTTGTGCTCCTCCGGCTTTTCTAAATAGTCCTGAACCACTTCTTTCTCCACAGAGGGCTGGTCACCTCCTCCCCATACTGTGCTGCCCAGGGCAGTAGTCTTGGAGCTGACCTTGTTCGTGAAGACCGAGGCAAAAAAAAAGCATTGAGTACATTAGCTTTTTCCACATCCTCTGTCACTAGGTTGCTTCCCGCATTCAGTAAAACTTGTGTCTTGAGACTTGTGAATTGAGACTTCCCTCTGGACATCTGGGAAGGAGGCCACACTCCGTAGCTACAATAACTTTTCCACTGAAACCTTCCACGGCATATCTCGTAGGATTCCCTGCAATTTCGTAATACTGGTATCCATAATATTATGAATGCTCATCCACATTCCTTCCAGCATCACAGTCACTAGCTTGGACGTCACCTCTTCACCACCCTGAAGTGTTCACGGGCGGGTGGTTTCTCTGGAGCGGCTCTTTGTCCTTCCGGCTTGTTTTCCTCACTGGCTTCTCTTAAATTAACCCACAGCCTCCCCACACTAAATATCCCAGTGAGCGGGTCACAGGGTGTTGGAAATTATTTCAGAGCCTCCACAAAAAAAAGTATGGACACGACGTCATTCAAGCAACACCTGGGAATTATTATTAATTCCTATGATTTATTTCAGCAGTGCTGGGAGCCTCACTCCCGGCCCAGGACGCCGCTGGGCTAGGCACAGTACAAACACAGAGCAAAGAGACAGTCCGTGTCCCGGAAAACCCACAATGGCTAGAGACCTGGGCTGGGGCACTTCACGAGATGCAGCCCCCCGATGATGAGGTCTGTTAATATTCAAACATTGCTCTGACGCCCCCGTGCAAGGGGCAACTGCCCTGAAAAACAGCACTCTGCAACGGAGGCGGGGGTGGGGTTTGTGATGTAAATTTGGGGTCGTTTGGTTGCCATGATACAGGCTCCCCGTCCACCCCCACACGTGCTGATGGAACATTTTCACATGGTTATAATATTCTCGGTGCAGAGCGAGGGGAAGTAGGAAAGAGGACGAATTTCAGGAAACATCGAACCCGGACGGCCCCTGAGATCAGCTACGCACCAGGACCAAGCGGCAGTACGGCCGTACTGCAAAAGTGAGTCCGCTCAACAAGCTGTTTGCACCTGTTTAATAGCAATTCACCCCTCAGCGAGGTACTGCTTCCACCAGAAATTGAGGGTGAGTAACACCCACGCTGAGCTGACACAAGGGGGCCTAGAGACACAGCCACTGCTCTTTTGATCTAGAAAGGGAGGTGTTTGTATTCTCGTCTCTATCACCTTTGACCTGGTGTCTTCAGCCACAACGGGGCTGAATCGGGACCACTGATGGCATGTAAGTCCTGTGCCAATAACCAATTCTTTGGGTCTCTGTTTATTCCAAAAAATTGGGAGACGGACACTTATTTGGAAATGACCCCGAGTTAATTTTTTTGGTAAATGAAGGGGGGGGGGGGATTGTTTCAGTCTAAAAAAAATGTGTTGGTTTTTTTTGGTGAGCTTCGATGTTCCACATTTTTAATAAAATGGAAGCACATTTCAAGACAAAGCCGTTTCGAAAAAGAAAATCAAAATGTTTCATTTGAAAATGTTGGATTTTTGGTGATTGAGCGAAAGAATTTGGCCAACTTGATACTAATTCACGAAATGTGTTGGTGTTACTAAGTTTGCTCTACCTGCTAGAGACCACGGCCCTCCCAGAGCTGGGAATTGAACCAAGGAGTCCTGGCTTCCCCTCCGCCCCCCCACTCTATCCTGCTAGACCCCGCTCCCCTCCCAGAGGCAGGAGAAGAACCCGAGAACTCAGAAGTGAAGTCAACAGAGCAACACTCATTTACACTGGTGGAGGACCTGGCCGGTTCACTCCGTGCCCTACTGCCTTACAGGATTAATATTCCCAAATTATTAGTGATTATTTGTTCTGCTTCTATTTTTGGAGGGTTTCCCAGATGAACACTGACGGGGCGTGACTCACCACCACGGTGCCTCCTGCTGGCTGTCCAGGGAATTGGTGCTGCGCCCTCTTCTGGTGGTGTCTTGTCTGCTGTCGCCTCTGTTCCTGGACCCACGTCACTCCCAGGACCACAGCGTCCATCTTCAGTGACACTGCCCTCCAGCTGTGCCTCACTCTGTCCCCCCGCTTCCGGGGACCTGTAATCTACTGTTCGGCCACTCCCTTCACTGGCAAACTTCAGTCCACGGTCTTTGTATTACTTGGTTTAATATTATTGGGGGTTTATACACCAAAAACTTTTTTGGGCAGAGCGAGACACCTTATGGGTTTTTTTTTAAAAAAAATTAGGTATGGTATGGTGGAGGGTGTATGCACCGAGGATTATATGTGTGGAGCAAGACTTTTTGAGTCCTTTTTTAATTAATTTGGACTTTTACAACCAGGAGTATATTTATTTGCACCCTATTCCCGCTAACCAGGGTGGAGAGAGGAATGCTAGACTTTTTTCTTTTGGTTTTTAGACTTACTACAGCTGAGAGTGAGCACACTTTTAATCATAAAATTTTTAACATGTAATATTAACAGTGTCGGACAGAGCAAATATGAAATACCAAGGGCAAAACAGTTGGTGTGCTTTGCGGGGCTTTTTTTTGCCCGCATTCTCCACCAAAACTGTGACAGATATATGTTACCAATCTACCTGGGTTTCAGCTGATCAGGCTAAGGCCGCAGGATCATTAAGGGTGGCGATGATGGAACACACCAAGTGACTGAATTTTAAAGCTTTATTAATAAAATAATAAAAATAACAGCGGTGAGTGTTGGGATCACTCCCACGTCACTCAAAGGAAGGAAGGAAGCGTTAGTGCTCCAAGCCCTAACCCACTTTCATACTCACACCCGCACTACCCGAAGCTGGCCAAGCCTGGGTATAACGTAAGAAGAAGAGGGGGAAGGGTGGACGGGAGTTCTTGTCCTGTGCACGGGTCATCCAGGGTTCTCTGTGATCTCCAACTTGCTTCTGCTCTCAGGAGGGTTTTTAAGCCCTGGGTGTTCCTGGGGGCGTCTCAGCCAGGGGAGCCCCCCTTGTCCCCCATGCTCTCTGCACCAGTCTGAACCAGCTTTTCTGTGGCCAATTCAGCTTCCCCAAAATACACCGGCTTCAGAGATGCTACAATGGTTGTTGTCTCTTTTGCTGGCCTCCACTGTCTCGCTGGGCTTTGCAGCCCCTGTAGGTTTGTGCTGCTGAATCTTCCTTTCTCATGGCTGGCCAGGGTGGAATCCAAGCCCCCGTCATTCTTGGCAGGCAGCCAAGTGTCATCTGTGTGCTGTGTCCTTGGGCTGGAGTGAGTGCCTTATTTTCAGCTGGCGCATTGAATTAACCTATTCCTTTCTCCCTGTCCCGCCTCGTTGGTCTCTTGTAACCTGCAAAGGAATCTTTCACTCACACTTACACCTTTAACCCTTCCCAGAATACTTTGCAATGCCTACAACAGCGTTAGCAATATACAATACTGATCTGCCTCCCCAGGGGACTTGAGGGAGGGGGCCATTGGGGTGTGACACTGTCTCAGAGAGCCCACAATCTAAGGATATGCAATGGATAAAGACCTGGGCTGGGACGCAGGAGACCTGGGTTTGTTTTCAGTTCTGCCACTGGCCAGATGGAAGGTTCTACTCGGTGACCTTGGCTAAGTCACTTCCCCACTCTGTGCCACAGTTTTCCAATCTGTAAAAACTGGAAGACTGCTACTGACCTCCTTGGTAAAGTTCTTTGAGCTCTACTGATAGCAAGCACTAGAGATAGATATTGCTATTATAATACACAGATTCGTCTATAATATACTACACCTAATGGATTAAAAACCATTTGGAAATTTAGAACCATGATGAAAATTTTAGAAAACAATATGGAACCGGTTGGATTCTATGTGGTTCTAGAATCCGGTGATGTCCTAGATCTAGTTGGGAATCTAGAACCCATGGACTTTGAGTATGAACACACTGAGAGGCTTAGAATAAAGGAAATTCCAGAGCCAGCTAGAGATGCAAAATCCAAGAGATTCATTAGGTTCAAACACATTGAGAGACCTAAAACAAAGAAGATTTTGCAGCTGGCTACTGATTTGGTGTCATTGATGGCCATTAAGTATGAAAAAATTGAGAGACGTAGAAAGCATGGGATTCTGGATAGAGCAGGGAATCTAGAATCCAGGGACACTGCAGGGTTTATAAACAGTGAGGTACTTGGGACCCATCAGGTTTTAGAGTGTCAGCGATCAAGGAAAAACTGGGATGGCAAGTTTTCAACTCTCCCTAAGTCTGGGAAACTTCAGATCATCTCCTGTTTTGTGTTCTCAACTTCAGACCCATGTCTTCCACTATACTCGGGGGCAGTGCTGCTGAGATCGTCCACAAAAGCCGCTTTGACCAGAGTGAGAAGAGACGTCCTGAAGACCTGCCCGAACTTCTCCCCCACAAACAGGTAAAGAATGGGGGTGAAGCAGGCATTGAAGCAGGCCGTGAAGATATAAATGACAAAAAGGGCACCCATCACCGACTCTGGCACCTCCTTCTTGTAGAGCTTCAAGCCATGGTAGAGGTGGTAGGGCAGATAGCTGAGAAAGAAGGAAACCACCGCGGCCACCATGACTTTGAAGGGCTTCCCAGCCCACGCCAGCTTCTTCTCCTTCATCTTCAGCGCCACCCGGCCGTAGCATCCCATGATGGTGCAGAAGGGCAGCAGGAAGCCCAGCAGGAACCGGACCATGAAGACGGCCAGGTGGACCCGTCTGCCCAGGTCCTGCATCTCCGCTCCATTCCAGTCTCCGGAGAGGGCGTAATTGTTGATGCAGGTGATTCTTCCCCCGTCCACCACCCTGGTCTCCCGGAAAGCCAGGTAAGGAGCGCTGAGAGCTAAGGAGACCAGCCACACACCCACAGCCAGCTTCCGAGCCCAGGGCATGGTGCGGTGATTTCGACACCAGATGGGATGGTGAGTGAGGGTGTAGCGGTCCAGGCTGATGAGGGTGAGAAGGAAGACGGAGGAGAACATGTCCATGGAGATGCAGGCATTCAGGAGCTTGCACATGGCTGTGCCAAAGACCCAGTGTAAACCCATGAGGAGGGAGACAGTGAAGAAGGGGATCAGCAGGGTGAAGAGGAGGGAACAGGAGACCAGGTGGAGGAACCAGAGCGTGGTCACCGTCCTCCTCATCTTCAGCCCCAGCACCCACAGGTACAGCCCGTTCCCCACCACACCCACCAGGAAGGTGGGGAAGAGCAACACGGCCGCAGCCAGGTGAGCAGCGCTCACAGCTGCTGGGGTCTGGCTGGAATTCGCCTCAGTGGTTGGTGGGAGAGTCACGTTGCCTTGATCCATGGTGCCCTGGGGAGAGACAGAAGAGGGGTTGGAAGGGACAATAGAGGAGGGGGAAAGGGCGAGGGGAAGAGGAGGAAGGGAGAAATAAGAGTTGGTTAGGAAGGCACCATTGGAGGCTACCTCTCTGTGCACCCTCTGCTCCTCCACATTTTCCATGCTAGATATTCTCAACAACTGGGCTATGGCCGGTGGAACTCCCTGCTACAAGGTAGAATTATGGACAGCCGAGAAGGAAAACAGGGATAGTCTATGTGGGAGGAGTGGGGATGGGGACAATCTAGTAGGTCCAATACACAGCTATGCTGAGAAGACCATGTATGACGGGCTGGCTCAGAAGGGTGGGGAATGGGACACGGGGCGTTTCCCCCTAGGAGACGGGAGCTGCAATCTGTCTCCAGGGCAGGGCCTGGCTGGCTCAGGGAGGTGGGGATCGGTGCTGTTGACTCCTAGCCTGCAGGAGCTTGGGAGTGGAACTCACAGCTACAAGGTGTAAAAAGCCCCCCCACCCCCCTTGTGCTCATCTGCTTCTCACAGGAACTGCTGCTACACCCTGACTGGGGAGTAGATGCAGGCACCTTCTCACCCTCATTGCAACACAGGAAGTCTCAATCCACCGAGCTGCTTCTCTGCCCCACAGCCGTGCTGCCAGCCCTGGAGGAGGGTCCTCTGGGCTATTGCCTCGATCAGGGACTGCACCCCCCACGGCCTTGTTAGCATAGAGTCCTCTGTGCTCTGCAGGATGGCCTAATGGTTAGAGAAGAGCATGCTGGGAGCCAGGACTCCTGGGTTCTATCCCCAGCGCTGGGAGTGGGGTGGGGGTCAGAACTCCTGGGTTGTGGGAGGAAATTGGGGTCTTACGGCTTAGAGCAGAGGTTCTCAGCCAGGGGAACGTGTACCCCTGGGGGTACGCAGAGGTCTGCCAGCGGATACATCAACTCATCTAGACATTTGCCTAGTTTTACAACAGGCTACATGAAAAGCACTAGCGTCATCAGTACAAACTAAAATGTCATACAGTGACTTGCTTATAGTGCTCTATAGACTATACACTGAAATGCAAGTACCACATTTATCTGCCAATTAATTTATAATTGCATAGGGAAAACGAGAAAGTCAGCAATTGTTCAGTAATAGTGTAGCTGTGACACTCTAGTATTTTTATGGCTGATGTTGTAAGCAAGTAGTTTTAAGTTAGGGGAAACATGGGGGTATGCAAGGGAAGGGTACAGTAGTCTGGAAAGGTTGAGAACCGCTGGCTTAGAGCTTTGTAAATGGGGAGCAACTCATCTGACTGACACGAAATAAAGGGGGGAAATTCACCCACATCACAGACCTCACCTACTACCTCTGGCTATTGAGTGCCCCATGGGAAGCCCACTGATAGGGATTAATTACAAGAATTTTAGTTATAAGCTGGGGATGCATCAGTTGGAAGTAACGGAAGAGGAGAAGGACCTCGGAGTCCTGGTTGATCACAGGATGACTATGAGTCGCCAATGTGATGTGACTGTGAAAAAAGCTAATGCTGTCTTGGGATGCATTAGGCGAGGTATTTCTAGTAGAGATAAGGAGGTGTTAGTACCGTTATACAAGGCATTGGTAAGACCTCATTTGGAATACTGTGTGCAGTTCTGGTCTCCCATGTTTAAGGATGAATTCAAACTGGAACAGGTACAAAGAAGGGCCACTAGGATGATCCGAGGAATGGAAAACCTGTCGTATGAGAGGAGACTCAAGGAGCTTGGTTTGTTTACCTTAACCAAAAGAAGGCTGAGGGGAGATGTGATTGCTCTCTTTAAATATATCAGAGGGATAAATACCAGGGAGGGAGAGGAATTATTTCAGCTCAGTACCAATGTGGACACAAGAACAAATGGATATAAACTGGCCATCAGGAAGTTTAGACTTGAAATTAGACGAAGGTTTCTAACCATCAGAGGAGTGAAGTTCTGGAACAGCCTTCCAAGGGAAGCAGTGGGGGCAAAAGACCTATCTGGCTTCAAGATTAAGCTAGATACGTTTATGGAGGGGATGGTTTGATGGGATAACATGATCTTAGTCAAAGGTCAATTAATTGCCATCAGTGGTAAATAGGACCAATGGTCAATGATGGGATGTTAGAAGTTACTACAGAGAACTTTCTCCTGGGTGTCTGGCTGGTGAGTCTTGCCCACATGCTCGGGGTTCAGCTGATCGCCATATTTGGGGTCGGGAAGGAATTTTCCTCCAGGGTAGATTGGCAGAGGCCCTGGAGGTTTTTTTGCCTTCCTCTGCAGCGTGGGGCACGGGTCACTTACTGGAGGATTCTCTGCATCTTGAAGTCTTTAAACCATGATTTGAGGACTTCAATAGCTGAGACATAGGGGAGAGGATTATTCCAGGAGTGGGTGGGTGAGATTCTGTGGCCTGCATTGTGCAGGAGGTCAGACTAGATGATCATAATGGTCCCTTCTGACCTTAAAGTCTATGAATCTATGATAGCCAGTGGCAGGGAGTCTCCCAGGCTAACCCCACTGATACCCAGTGGCAGGCAGTGTCCCAGGCTAGCCCCACTGATACGCAGTGGCAGGGAGTCTCCCTGACTAACCCCACTGATACCCAGGGGCAGGGAGTGTCCCGGGCTAGCCCCACTGATACCCAGTGGCAGGGAGCTCCACTGGTTTTTCCTTTACAATAGCAAATTTCTGTGGCTTCTAGGGGGCCTTAGCAAGGAAATTCCCCTTTAGACCCAACACGGGGTCTTCTGCCCATTGTCTCGACTCACCTGGGCAGCGGGTGGTGGAAACACAGACCCAGCGCAGAGAGAGCCTCAGATGGTGTGTCTTTGGCCAGCAAAGCATCCGTGTGTCTGTCCCCTGCACCCCAGAGCCCTCCCCTGTATGTTGAGTTCACTCCCCTTGACTCTGTGTCTTCTACATGCTCCACCCACACCTGCTGTCTGAGATCCACAAGCTGCAAACCATGAACGGAAATGATCATGGGACACCGTCTTAGCAAAGAAACCACCTAAGCAACAACCATTGCTTTAAGACTAGCCCCACTCCCTCCCAGAGCCTGGCATAGAACCCAGGAGTCCTGGCTCCCAGCCCCCTGCTCTAATGCACTGGATGCTTGGCCAGCAGCTCATCTATTGAGGCGTGCCCCTGTGAAAAGGAAGGGCCTGTAGTTTGCATGAGTCCTTTCCTGACTGGGGCTGCACCACAACCCAGAGATAAACCCGCCCAGTTAGCTCACAACAAAGGCTGAGTCACAAATGATGCACTCCTGCCAGCCAAGGAGTGGGGGGTCTTGTGGATTAGAGCAGGGGGGCTGGGAGCCAGGACTCCTGGGTTCTGTCCCCAGCTCTGGGACGGGGGTGGGGTCTAGTGGTTAGAGCAAGTCAATAGCCCGAAGGGGTCCTGGGTTATCTACATGTTGTGGGTACATCGCTGGCTGAGAGAACTCCTGTGAAATCCTGCCCCTTCCTGCTCTGGATAAAATCTCAGTCACGCCCAGGCCTCCGCAGAGTGTTCATTACACAGGCCCCATCCTCGGACCTGGGACCCTGAGACCCCCGACGGGAACCCAACGCTACTGGGAACAAACCCCCCAACGGCACGGTACAGGAGACCAAGGTTGAATTCTGAGGGGAGTGGGGTCTAGTGGGTCCTGTGCGTAGCTGCCGCCTAATCGGTCCGTGCAGGGAGGAGAATGAAATGCCGTGTTTCTCATTGCTAGGGCCCGGGCCGCACACGTCTGTCTCTATCCCCCGCCTTCCCTCTTCTGTCTCCTCCAACCCCCTTGTGTTCTTCCTGCTCCTCCTTAGGGCCTCACAGCCCCTGCGCCTTCCCGACCGGCCTGGTCCCTCACGGGCCCTCCGCCTTCCCGACCGGCCTGGTCCCTCCCCACCCCTCCGCCTTCCCGACCGGCCTGGTCCCTCACGGGCCCTCCGCCTTCCCGACCGGCCTGGTCCCTCACGGCCCCTCCGCCTTCCCGACCGGCCTGGTCCCTCCCCGACCCTCCGCCTTCCCGACCGGCCTGGTCCCTCCCCGACCCTCCGCCTTCCCACCCGGCCTGGTCCCTCCCCGCCCCTCCGCCTTCCCGACCGGCCTGGTCCCTCCCCGCCCCTCCGCCTTCCCGACCGGCCTGGTCCCTCCCCGACCCTCCGCCTTCCCACCCGGCCTGGTCCCTCACGGCCCCTCCGCCTTCCCGACCGGCCTGGTCCCTCCCCGCCCCTCCGCCTTCCCGACCGGCCTGGTCCCTCCCCGCCCCTCCGCCTTCCCGACCGGCCTGGTCCCTCCCCGCCCCTCCGCCTTCCCACCCGGCCTGGTCCCTCCCCGCCCCTCCGCCTTCCCAACCGGCCTGGTCCCTCCCCGCCCCTCCGCCTTCCCGACCGGCCTGGTCCCTCACGGCCCCTCCGCCTTCCCGACCGGCCTGGTCCCTCCCCGCCCCTCCGCCTTCCCACCCGGCCTGGTCCCTCCCCGCCCCTCCGCCTTCCCGACCGGCCTGGTCCCTCCCCGCCCCTCCGCCTTCCCGACCGGCCTGGTCCCTCCCCGCCCCTCCGCCTTCCCGACCGGCCTGGTCCCTCCCCGCCCCTCCGCCTTCCCAACCGGCCTGGTCCCTCACGGCCCTTCCTCCTTCCCACCCGGCCTGGTCCCTCCCCGCCCCTCCGCCTTCCCGACCGGCCTGGTCCCTCACGGCCCCTCCGCCTTCCCGACCGGCCTGGTCCCTCCCCGCCCCTCCGCCTTCCCGACCGGCCTGGTCCCTCCCCGCCCCTCCGCCTTCCCGACCGGCCTGGTCCCTCACGGCCCCTCCGCCTTCCCACCCGGCCTGGTCCCTCCCCGCCCCTCCGCCTTCCCGACCGGCCTGGTCCCTCCCCGCCCCTCCGCCTTCCCGACCGGCCTGGTCCCTCCCCGCCCCTCCGCCTTCCCACCCGGCCTGGTCCCTCCCCGCCCCTCCGCCTTTCCGACCGGCCTGGTCCCTCCCCGCCCCTCCGCCTTCCCGACCGGCCTGGTCCCTCACGGCCCCTCCGCCTTCCCACCCGGCCTGGTCCCTCCCCGCCCTTCCGCCTTCCCGACCGGGTCCCTCCCCGCCCCTCCGCCTTCCCGACCGGCCTGGTCCCTCCCCGCCCCTCCGCCTTCCCGACCGGCCTGGTCCCTCCCCGCCCCTCCGCCTTCCCAACCGGCCTGGTCCCTCACGGCCCTTCCTCCTTCCCACCCGGCCTGGTCCCTCCCCGCCCCTCCGCCTTCCCGACCGGCCTGGTCCCTCACGGCCCCTCCGCCTTCCCGACCGGCCTGGTCCCTCCCCGCCCCTCCGCCTTCCCGACCGGCCTGGTCCCTCCCCGCCCCTCCGCCTTCCCGACCGGCCTGGTCCCTCACGGCCCCTCCGCCTTCCCACCCGGCCTGGTCCCTCCCCGCCCCTCCGCCTTCCCGACCGGCCTGGTCCCTCCCCGCCCCTCCGCCTTCCCGACCGGCCTGGTCCCTCCCCGCCCCTCCGCCTTTCCGACCGGCCTGGTCCCTCCCCGCCCCTCCGCCTTCCCGACCGGCCTGGTCCCTCACGGCCCCTCCGCCTTCCCACCCGGCCTGGTCCCTCCCCGCCCTTCCGCCTTCCCGACCGGCCTGGTCCCTCACGGCCCCTCCGCCTTCCCGACCGGCCTGGTCCCTCCCCGACCCTCCGCCTTCCCGACCGGCCTGGTCCCTCCCCGCCCCTCCGCCTTCCCGACCGGCCTGGTCCCTCACGGCCCCTCCGCCTTCCCGACCGGCCTGGTCCCTCCCCGCCCCTCCGCCTTCCCGACCGGCCTGGTCCCTCACCACCCCTCCACCTTCCCCGCTGGCCTGGCCCCTCATAGCACCCACGTGTTTCCAGCTGGTTGGGCCCCTCACTGCCCCTGCTCCTTCCCAACCAGCCTGGCTCCTCCGCACCCCTCCACCTTCCCAGCTGACCCGTCCTCTCACAGCTCCTCTGCCTTCTCTGTCAGCCTGGCCACTCAGAGTCCATCCGCCTTCCTGGCCGCCCCGACCCTCACGGCCCCTCCGCCTTCCCCACCAGCCTGGCAGCCAATGGGAGCAGTCCCCAGCTGGTCGGGTTCTGGGGCTGAGGATGAGGATGATGGCGACCTCCCTCTTCTCCTTCCGTCTGGTCCTCACCTACCTGCTCAGAGGCCCTGTCCTCACCTACCTGGGTTACCACTGGGGCTTCGGCACGGCCACGTGCAAGTTCCTCAACACCTGCATCTCCGTGAGCATGTTCAACTCTGTCTTCCTTCTCACCCTCATCAGCCTGGACCACTACGTCCTCATTCACCATCCCATCTGGTCTCGGAATCACCACACCTTGCCCCGGGCTCAGAAGTTGGCTGTGGGCACATGGTCGCCTCCTTCAGTCTCAGCGCTCCCTACCTGGCTTTCCAGGAGACCCACATGGTGGACGGGGGCAGAATCATTTGCATCAACAATTACGCCCTCTCCGGAGACTGGAACAGAGTCGAGACACAGGACCTGGGCAGACGGGTCCACCTGGCCGTCTTCATGGCCCGGTTCCTGCTGGGCATCTTGCTGCCCTTCTGCACCATGGTGGGATGCTATGTCCGTGTGGGGCTGAAGATGAAGGAGAAGGGGCTGGCGTGGGCTGGGAAGCCCTTCAAAGTCATGGTGGCCGAGGTGGTTTCCTTTCTCGGCTGGCTGCCCTACCACCTCTATCAAGGCTTGAAGCTCTACAAGAAGGAGGTGCCAGTCGGTGACGGGTGCTCTCTTGGTCATTCACACCTTCACATCCTGCTTCAATGCCTCCTTCTCCCCCATCCTCTACCTCTTCATGGGGGAGAAGTTTGGGCAGGTCTTCAGGACGTCTCTTCTCACTCTGGTCATAGCGGCTTTTGTTGACGATCTCGGCAGCAGTGCCCATGAGTATAGTGGAAGACACGGGTCTGAAGTTGAGAACACAAAACAGGAGATGGCCTGAAGTTGCCCAGACTTAGGGAGAGTTCTAAAACCGGATGGGTCCCAGGTACCTCACTGTTTATAAACCCTTCAGTGTCCCTGGATTCTAGATTTCCTGCTCTCTCCAGAATCCCATGCATTCTAGGTCTCTCAATTTTTTTTATACTTAATGGCCATCAATGGCACCAAATCAGTAGCCAGCTCCAGAATCTTGTTTGTTTAAGGTCTCTCAATGTGTTCTAACCTAATTGACTCTCTTGGATTCTGCATCTCTAGTTGGCTCTGGAATTTCCTTTATTCTAAGCCTCCCAGTGTGTTCATACTCAAAGTCCAGGGGTTCTAGATTCCCAACTGGACCTAGGTCATCACTGGATTCTAGAGTGTTTTCAAATCACATAGAATCCAACAGGTTCCAGATTATTTTGTAAAATTTTCATCATGGTTTTAAATTTCCAAATGGTTTTTAATCCACTATAATCCATTATAGCAGAATCTGTGTATTATAATAGCAATATCTAGCTCTTCTCTAGTGCTTGCCATCAGTAGATCCCAAAGAACTTTACCAAGGAGGTCAGTAGCAGTCTTCCAGTTTTTAAAAATTGGAAAACTGTGGCACAGAGTGGGGAAGTGACTTGGCCAAGGTCACCCAGTAGAACCTTCGGTCTGGTTAGTGGCAGAACTGAAAACATACCCAGGTCTCCTGCGTCCCAGCCCAGATCTCTATCCATTGTATCTCTTTAGATTGTGGGCTCTCTGGGACAATGTCACACCCCCATGGCCCCCTCCCTCAAGTCCCCTGGGGAGGTAGAACAGTATTGTATATTGCTAATGCTGTTGTAGACATTGCAAATTATTCTGGGAAGGGTTAAATGTGTAAGTGTGAGTGAAAGATTCATTTGCAGATTACAAGAGGCCAACAAGGGCGGGGGCAGGGAGAAAGGAATCCTGGCCATTTGTTAACCTCTTGGGTCCCAGCTCTGTCAGTGTTTGCAATCTGATCTGATGTGGGCTAGATTTAGACATAATTTTTTCAACCCCCCTGTGTGTTTCAAAAGTCAATAGGATCCTATGAGTTCTAGATAGTTGGTTGGTTCCTGAACCTTTGTGTTCTAAGTCAGCCAAGATTTTAAAACCCAATAGGTCCTGTGTGGTCCAGAACATCTTAGTTTCCAACCTCATATATGATGTCCTAGCTGACATAGGACCAGTTTGGGTTTTAAAAAACTTGTCCGACCTAGATCTCAAGAGGTCCAAGAACCACTCAAATATCTGGAACTCATGGAGTACTATTGGGTTTATATATCTATAAACACACACACACAAATTCTAGATATTTGGCTAGTTCTGAAACCTCTTGAGTTCTAGGTGTGACAGTGTTTTTAAATCCAATCAGATCTGACATGATCTAGTTCTTCAAGGGCTCCAAACACCTATATGTTTGAAAAAACAGTAGGATCCTGTGAATTCTAGATATGTGGCTAGTTCTAGAAACTCCAGGGTTGCAAGCCACTCCATTTAAAAAAAAAAACCTATGGAACCTAGAGCCTTTTACAGACAAGACCCCTTGGGGCAGCATATCTGGAATTGAGAACATTCTCCACTTTGAGGGCAAAGTACATGGAATCACATGTACATGGAGGGCTGCAGAACAGAGCAGTGGGAGTCATTCCCTGGAGCTGGAGAAGGGAGGAGGAGTGGCTGCATTGCCGGTGGAGGGCAGCAAGCCCCCTGGGCAGAGCAGTGCGGCACGCAGAGACCCAGGCAGCTAAAGGCAGCTCCTGGCAGGCTGCAGGGATCTGCAGACTGAGGCCCTGACACAAGTGCAAAGAGGGTGCTGGAGCCACTGAAGGAAGTGGCTAGACCGTGGACTGAAGTTTGCCAGTGAAGGGAATTGCCGGACAGTAGGCTACAGGTCCCCCCGGAAGTGGAGGGACAGAGTGTGGCAAAGCCGGAGGGCAGTGTCACTGAAGGTGGACGCCGTGGTCCTGGGAGTGACGTGGGTCCAGGAACAGAGGTGACAGCAGGCAAGACACCACCAGAAGAGGGCGCAGCGCCAGTTCCCTGGACAGCCAGCAGGAGGCACCGCAGGGGTGAGTCACACCCCGTCACCGTATTCATCTGCGAAACCCTCCAAAAATAGAAGCAGAACAAATAATCACTAATAATTTGGGAATATTAATCCTGTAAGGCAGTAGGGCACGGAGTGAACATGTAAATGAGTGTAAATGAGTGTTGCTCTGTTGACTTCACTTCTGAGTTCTCGGGTTCTTCTCCTGCCTCTGGGACAGGAGCGGGGTCTAGCAGGGTAGAGTGGGGGCGGGGGGGGAGGAGCCAGGACTCCTCGGTTCAATCCCCAGCTCTGGGAGGGCCGTGGTCTCTAGCAGGTAGAGCAAACTTAGTAACACCAACACATTTCGCGAATTAGGATCAAGTTGGCCAAATTCTTTCGCTCAATCACCACAAATCCAACATTTCCAAATGAAACATTTTGATTTTCTTTTTCGAAACGGCTTTGTCTTGAAATGTGCTTCCATTTTATTAAAAATGTGGAACATCAAAGCTCACGTAAACAAAACATTTTGTTCGGACTGAAACAATTCCCCCCCCCCCCCACTCTTCATTTTCCAAAAAAATTCATTCGGGGTCATTTCCAAATAAGTGTCCGTCTCCCAATTTTTTGGAATAAACAGAGACCCGAAGAATCGGTTATTGGCACAGGGCTTACATGCCATCAGTGATCCCGATTCAGCCCCGTTGCGGCTGAAGACACCAGGTCAAAGGTGATAGAGACGAGAACACAAACACCTCCCTTTCTAGATCAAAAGAGCAGTGGCTGTGTCTCTAGGCCCCCTTGCGTCAGCTCAGCGTGGGTGTTACTCACCCTCAATTTCCGGTGGAAGCGGTACCTCGCTGAGGGGTGAACTCCTATTGAACACAGGTGAGAACAGCTTGTTGAGCGGACTCACTTTTGCAGTACGGCCATATTGGCCCTCGGTCCTGGTGTGTAGCTGACCACAGGGGCCGTCCGGGTTCGATGTTTCCTGAAATTCGTCCTCTTTCCTACTTCCCCTCGCTCTGCACCGAGAATATTATAACCATGTGAAAATGTTCCATCACCACATGCGGGGGTCGAGGGGGAGCCTGTATCATGGCAACCAAACGACCCCAAATTTACATCACAAACCCCACCCCCGCCTCCGTTGCAGAGTGCTGTTTTTCAGGGCAGTTGCCCCTTGCACGGGGGCGTCAGAGCAATGTGTGAATATTAACAGACCTCATCATCGGGGGGCTGCATCTCGTGAAGTGCCCAGCCCAGGTCTCTAGCCATTGTGGGTTTTCTGGGACACGGACTGTCTCTTTGCTCTGTGTTTGTATCGTGCCTAGCCCAGGGGGGCCTGGGCCAGGAGTGAGGCTCCCAGCACTGCTGAAATAAATCATAGGAATTAATAATAATTCCCAGGTGTTGCTTGAATGACGTCGTGTCCATACTTTTTTTTGTGGAGGCTCTGAAATAATTTCCAACACCCTGTGACCCGCTCACTGGGATATTTAGTGTGGGGAGGCTCTGGGTTAATTTAAGAGCAGCAGGTGAGGAAAACAAGCCAGAAGGACAAAGAGCAGCTCCAGAGAAACCACCCGCCCATGAACACTTCAGGGTGGTGAAGAGGTAACGTTCAAGCTAATAACGGTGATGCTGGAAGGAATGTGGGTGACCATTCATAATATTACGTATACCAGTATTACGAAATTGCAGGGAATCCTACGAGATATGCCGTGGAAGGTTTCAGTGGAAAAGTTATTGTAGCTACGGAGTGTGGCCTCC
Organism: Macrochelys suwanniensis; assembly: GCA_033296515.1. Taxonomy (NCBI): domain Eukaryota; kingdom Metazoa; phylum Chordata; order Testudines; family Chelydridae; genus Macrochelys; species Macrochelys suwanniensis. The sequence goes on from CM065795.1 coordinate 2,224,068, forward strand.
TTCCCAGATGTCCAGAGAGAAGTCTGGAGAAGTCAATTCACAAGTCTCAAGACGCAAGTTTTACTGAATGCGGGAGGCAACCTAGTGACAGAGGATGTGGAAAAAGCTAATGTACTCAATGCTTTTTTTGCCTCGTCTTCACGAACAAGGCCAGCTCCCAGACTATTGCCCTGGGCAGCACAGTATGGGGAGGAGGTGACCAGCCCTCTGTGGAGAAAGAAGTGGTTCACGACTATTTAGAAAAGCTGGACGAGCACAAGTCCATGGGGCCGGACGCACTGCATCCGAGGGTGCTAAAGGAGTTGGCGGATGTGATTGCAGAGTCATTGGCCATTATCTTTGAAAACTCGTGGTGATTGGGGGAGGTCCCGGATGACTGGAAAAAGGCGAATGTAGTGCCCGTCTTTAAAAAAGGGAAGGAGGAGGATCCGGGGAACGACAGGTCAGTCATCCTCACCTCATTCCCTGGAAAATTCATGGAGCAGGTCCTCAAGGAATCAATTCTGAAGCACTTGGAGGAGAGGAAAGTGATCAGGAACAGTCAGCATGGATTCACCAAGGGCAAGTCATGCCTGACTAAGCTAATTACCTTCTAGGATGAGATAACTGGCTCTGTGGATGAGGGGAAAGCACACTACAAGAATGATGTGGAAAAATTGGAAAGAGTCCGGCAGAGGGCAACAAAAATGATTAGGGGGCTGGGGCACATGACTTATGAGGAGAGGCTGAGGGAACTGGGATTGTTTAGCCTGCAGAAGAGAAGAGTGAGGGGGGATTTGATAGCTGCTTTCAACTACCTGAAAGGGGGTTCTAAAGAGGATGGATCTAGACTGTTCTCAGTGGTACCAGATGACAGAACCAGGAGTAATGGTCTCAAGTTGCAGTGGGGGAGGTTTAGGTTGGATATTAGGAAAAACTTTTTCACTAGTAGGGTGGTGAAGCACTGGAATGGGTTACCTAGGGAGGTGGTGGAATCTCCTTCCTTAGAGGTTTTTAAGGTCAGGTTTGACAAAGCCCTGGCTGGGATGAATTAGTTGGGGGAGAGGTAGATATGCCAGAGAGTAGGGATAGGATCCAAAGTGACCTAGATAAATTGGAGGATTGGGCCAAAAGAAATCTGATGAGGTTCAACAAGAACCTGCACTTAGGAAGGAAGAATCCCATGCATTGCTACGGGCTGGGGACCGACTGGCTAAGCAGCAGCAGTTCTGTAGAAAGGACCTAGGGGTTACAGTGAACGAGACTCTGGATATGAGTCAGCAGTGTGCCCTTGTTGCCAAGAAGGTTAATGGCATATTGGGCTGCTTTAGTAGGAGCGTTGCCAGCAGATCGAGGGAAGTGATTATTCCTCTCTCTTCATCGCCGGTGAGGCCACATCTGGAGTACTGTGTCCAGTTTTGGGACCCCCACTACAGAAAGGATGTGGACAAACTGGAGAGAGTCCAGTGGAGGGCAAAAAAATTATTAGGAGGCTGGGGCACATGACTCCCCAGGCGAGGCTGAGGGAACTGGGGTTATTTAGTCTGCAGAAGAGAAGAATAAGGGGGGATTTGATAGCAGCCTTCAACTACTTCTAGGGGGGTTCCAAAGAGGATGGAGCTCGGCTGTTCTCAGTGGTGGCAGATGACAAAACAAGGAGCAATGGTCTCAAGTTGCAATGGGGAAGGTCTATAGTGGATATTAGGAAACACTATTTCACTAGGAGGGTGGTGAAGCACTGGCATGAGTTACCTAGGGAGGTGGTGGAACCTCCATCCATAGAGGTTTTTAAGGTCAGGCTTGACAAAGCCCTGGCTGGGATGATTTAGTTGGGGTTGGTTCTGCTTTGAGCAGGGGGTTGGACTAGATGACCTCCTGAGGTCTCTTCCAACCCTAATCTTCTCAGATTCTATGTTTTCCATGTTTTCCAAGCCCCTGTATGTTTCAAAAGCCAATAGGATCCTACACATTCTAGATATGTGGCTGGTTCTTGAACCACTTGGGTTCTAGGTCTGTCAACATTTTAAAACCAAAACAGGTCCTATGTAGTCTAGTTTCCGACCTCCTATATAACATCTTAGGCCACAGAGGACCAGTTTGGGTTTTAAAAAATGTTGTCAGACCTAGGACCGAAGAGGTTCAAGAACCACTCCAATGTCTAGAACTCACAGGGTATTATTGGGTTTTTAAATACCTGTTTTTGTGCGTGTCTCCATGTGTGTGTATATGAGTATATATATTTAAACAAACAGACATACGCGTGTGGCTGGGCTGATGCCCCTGGGTTGGACGAGAGCATGCAGAGAGGAAAGGGCTGTCAGATTCAGGGGGCTGCTTGCAACCGGGCGCTGCCGACGCTGAGCTCAAAACTGCCCAAGGTCTGGGACTCCCAGAGCAGATTTGCTCAGGGCGCTCCTCCATCTGGGCCTGCGGAGAAAACTTTTCCTGTCAGAACCGACGAGTCAAAGTGCTCCGGAATCCAAGCGCCCGCTCGGCTTGAATCTGGCTGAGGAAGACGGTGGTGGAGTGAATAGGGCAGATTTGGGGGCTTGGGATCCGGGGCCCTCAGTTAAAGCTGTATGAAAAGGAGCTGCTCTTAATTTTTTCACACTGCTCTGAAAACCAGTTGCAGACTTGTGTAACCCTTCTGCCAGGTGGAGCGAGCAGTAACAAGGGCCGGGTTCAGTATCTAGTGGTTCCCTTTCACAAATACAACACAAAGCCAGCTTGATCCCCCACCCAGTGACCTGGGACAATTACACACCACCCCCTGGGTGCCTCTAAGAGGCAACACTTCCCCTCTTGCAAGCAGATTCTGAGGGTACGTCTATACTTACCTCCGGGTTCGGCGGGAAGCAATCGATCTTCTGGGATTGATTTATCGCGTCTTCTCTAGATGCGATAAATCGATCCCGGAAGTGCTCGCCGTCGACACCGGTACTCCTGCTCCGCGAGAGGAGTACGCGGAGTCGACGGGGGAGCCTGCCTGCCGCGTGTGGACCCGCGGTAAGTACCTTGTAGTTCGAACTAAGATACTTCGACTTCAGCTACGTTATTCACGTAGCTGAAGTTGCGTATCTTCGTTCGAACCAGGGGGTTAGTGTGGACCAGCCCTGAGTGTAGCAAAGACTTAATAAACGGAGGGAAGTAACTCAGCATAAATTTGGGAAAACACCACAACTAGGTTTCATAAACACAAACCCATAAGTAAAAGACGATATCTAAGGAGATACAATGGAGAGAGAATTGGGCTGGGACACAGGAGACCTGGGTTTGTTCCCGGTTCTGCCCCTGGATGGACCGAAGGCTCTACTGGGTGACCTTGGCAAAGTCACTTCCCCACTCTGTGCCTCAGTTTACCCATTTGTAAAAACTGGAAGACTGTTACTGACCTCCTTGGTAAAGTTCTTTCAGATCTACTGATGACAAGCACTAGAGAAGACCTAGATATCGCGATTATAATACACCGACTTTTCTATAATATACTACACCTAATGGATTAAGAACCATTTGGAAATCTAGAACAATGATGAAACATTTAGCGAACACTCTGGAACCTGTTGGATTCGATGTGGTTTGGAAACATTCTAGAATACAGTGATGTCCTAGATCCAGTCGGGAATCTAGAACCCATGGACTTTGAGTTTGAACACATGGAGAGGCTCAGAATAAATGAAATCCCAGAGCCAGTTAGTGATGCAGAATCCAAGGGAGTCAATTAAGTTAGAACACAGTCAGAGACCTAAAACAAAGAAGATTCTGGAGCTGGTTACTGAGCTGGTGCCATTGATGATCCACTGGGTTTGAAAAAATTGAGAGACCTAGAATGCATGGGAATCTAGAATCCAGGGACACTGCAGGGTTTATAAACATTGACATAGCTGGAAACCATCAGGTTTTAGAAACATTGGGGATCTAGGAACAACTGGGATGGCAAGTTTTCAACTCCCCCTAAGTCAGACCATCTCCTGTTTTGTGTTCTCGACTTCGGACCTGTGTCTTCCACTAGACTTGAGGGCACTGCTGCTGAGATCGTCAACAAAAGCCGCTTTGACCAGAATGAGAAGAGACGTGCTGAAGACCTCCCAGAACTTCTCCCCCACAAAGAGGTAGAGGATGGGGGAGAAGGAGGCATTGAAGCAGGATGTGAAGGTGTAAATGACCAAGAGGGCACCCGTCACCGACTCTGGCACCTCCTCCTTGTAGAGCTGCAAGCCGTGATAGAGGTGGTAGGGCAGCCAGCCAAGGAAGAAGGAAACCACCGCGGCCACCATGACTTTGAAGGGCTTCCCAGCCCATGCCAGATTCTTCTTCTTCATCTTCAGCCCCACGCGGACATAGCATCCCACGATGGTGCAGAAGGGCAGCAGGAAGCCCAGCAGGAACCGGATTATGAAGACGGCCAGGTGGACCTGTCTCCCCAGGTCCTGCGTCTTGGCTCCATTCCAGTTTCCGGAGATGTCGTAATTAATTATACAGGCAATCCTGCCCCCATCCACCATGTGAGTCTCCCGGAAAGCCTGGGTAGGGAGCACTGAGACTGAAGGAGGCCAGCCACACACCCACGACCAGCTTCCCAGCCCTAGGCACGGTGCGGTGATTCCAGGACCAAATGGGATGGCGAGTGAGGGTGTAGTGGTCCAGACTGATGAGTGAGAGAAGGAAGACAAAGGAGAACATGACCACAGAGATGCAGGCATTCAGGAACTTGCAGATGGCCGTGCCGAAGACCCAGTGGAAATCCAGTAGGACGTAGATGGCGAAGAAGGGGATCAGCAGGGTGAAGAGGAGGTAGCAGGAGACCAGGTGGAGGAACCAGAGCGTGGTCACCGTCCTCCTCATCTTCAGCCCCAGCACCCACAGGTACAGCCCATTCCCCACCAAACCCACCAGGAAGGTGATGAAGAGCAACACAGCAGAGGCCAGGTGAGGGGTTTTCATGGTCTCTGGGGTCTTGCTGGAATTTTCCACTGTGGTTGGTGGGAATGCCATGATATCTTGGTCCATGGTACCCTGGGAAGAGACAGAAGAGGGGTTGGGACGGATGAGGGTGGAGGTGAAAAAGGAGAGTGGAAGAGGAGAAGGGAGAAATACCAGAGTGTGTTAGGAAGGTAACGTTGGAGAGGCCCTCACTGGGCACCCTCTGGTCCTCCAGTATATCCAGGCTGGCTATTCTCAGAAACTGGGATATAGCCGGTGGAACTCCCTGCTACAGGATAGAGCTGTGAGCCGTAGGGGAGGACAAGGGGGATAGCAGACGTGGGAGGAGTGGGAAAGGGGACACTCTAGGAGATCAACTATACAGCTATGCAGAGAAGACCACGTAGCTGTGATCTGGATGACTGGTTGGCTCAGGAGAGCAGGGGCCTTTCCCCTCTAGCGTGTCCAACTCCAATCTGGCCCCAGGGCAGGGGATCAGGCCTACTCAGCTAGGGGGCGATCGGTGCTCTTGAGTCCTAGCATGCAGGAGCTGTGTGAGTGCAACTCACTGCTACAAGGAAGAAAAAGCCACCCCACCCCCGCCCCATCTCTTGTGCTCATCTGCCAGTCAAAGGAACTGCTGCTACACCCTGACTCGGGCGAGCGTGCAGCGTCCTTCTCACCCTCATTGCAACACAGGAAGCCTGAATCCACCGAGCTGCTTCTCTGCCCCCCAGCCGGGCTGCCAGCCCTGCACCAGGGACCTCGGGGATTTTGCCTCTGTCTGGGATTGCCTCCTTCACCGCCTTGTTAGCATCGAGTCCTGTCTGCTCTGCAGACTGGCCTAATGGTTAGAGAAGGGCAGGCTGGGAGCCAGGACTCCTGGGTTCTCGGAGGGATGTGAAGTCCTGTTGCTTAGACTCTGCAAATGGGAACCACCTCGTCTGATGAACATGAAACAAAACAGAAAAATACACCCACGTCACAGACCTCACCTACTACCTCTGTCTATGGACTGCCCCATGTGAACCTCAGCACTACCCGGTGGCAGGGAGTCTCCCAGGCTAACCCCACTGATACCGAGTGGCAGGGAGTCTCCCGGGCTAACCCCACTGATACCGAGTGTCAGGGAGTCTCCCGGGCTAACCCCACTGATACCCAGTGGCAGGGAGTCCCACTGGTTTTTCCTTTACAATAGCAAATTTCTGTGGCTTCTCGGGGGCCTTAGCAAGGAAATTCCCCTTTAGAGCCAATGCTGGGCCCTTCACCCACGGTTTTGACTCACCTGGGCAGCGGGTGGTGGAAACCCGGACCGAGCAGAGAGACTCAGACGACATGTGTCTCCCCAGCACAGCGGCTGCGTGTCTGTCCCCGCTTCTGCTTTGAGTTCACTCCCCTTAACTCTGTGTCTTCCACACGCTCCGCCCCAACCTGCTCTCTCAGGTCGAAAAGCTGCAACCATAAATGGAAATGATCATTCGGACACCGTCTTAGCAGAGCAACCACCTAAGAAACGGCCATGGCTTTCAAACTAGCCCCCACTCCCCTGCCAGAGCCGGGGCTGGACCCCAGTGGGAGGTGTAGTCATGGCCCCAAACTCCGCTGTGCTAAGCACTGTATAAAGACAAAAGAGACCTTACTGTCTAAGGAGTTAGTGTTGACAGAGACCAGGTCCAGGTCTCAGGAGGCCTTGGGACTATTCCTGGCTCTGCCACTGGCGGACTGAGTGCCCTTAGCCAAGTCACTGCCACACTCCGTGCCTCAGTTTCCCCCTTTGTAAAAACTGGGAGACTGCTACTGACGACCATGGCGAAGTTCTTGGAGATCTACTGAGGCCAAGCACTAGAGAAGAGCTAGCTATTGCTATTATAATACACAGACTCTTCTGTAATACACCACACCCAGTGGATTTTAGACAGTTTGGAAATCTAGAACCCCCACGAGATTTTTAGCTCAAGCAATGAACCTGGAACCTGTTGGATTCTATATGGTTTTAAAACACGCTAGAGTCCACTGGGATTCTAGCACCAGGCAGGAATCTAGAACCCATGAACCTTATTGAGGGATAGAACCCAGGAATTCTGGCTCCCAGCCCATTCCCCCGCCCCCACTCTAACCACTAGACCCCACTCCCATCAGAATTCAACCTTGGTCTCATGTACCATGCTATGGGGGCTGTTTTCCCAGTAGCGCTGGGTTCCCGTCGGGGGTCTCAGGGTCCCAGCTCCAAGGATGGGGCCTGTGTAACCATAACGCTGGGGAGGGCTGGGCGTGACTGAGATTTTATCTGGAGCAGGAAGGGGCAGGATTTCACAGGAGTTCTCTCAGCCAGGGATGTACCCACAACATGTAGATAACAAAGGCTAGTGACTCGCTCTAACCACTAGACCCCACCCCCCCTCCCAGAGCTGAGGACAGAACCCAGGAGTCCTTACTGCCAGCTGCCCCATGCACTAGCCCATTAGACCCACTCATCTCCCAGAGGCAGGGACAGAGCCCAGGAGTCCTGGCTCCCAGCCCCCCTGCTCTAATCCACAAGACCTCCCAATCCTCAACTGGGATTTGCATCATTTGTGACTCAGCCTTGGTTGTGAGCTAACTGGGCGGGTTTATCTCTGGGTCGTGGTGCAGCCCCACGTCAGGAAAGAACTCGTGCAAACTACAGGCCCTTCCTCTTCACGAGGGCACGCCTCAATCGATGAGCTGCTGGCCAAGCATCTAGTGCATTAGAGCAGGGGGCTGGGAGCCAGGACTCCTGGGTTCTATGCCAGGCTCTAGGAGGGAGTGGGGCTAGTCTTAAAGCAATGGTTGTTGCTTAGGTGGTTTCTTTGCTAAGACGGTGTCCAATGATCATTTCCGTTCATGGTTTGCAGCTTGTGGATCTCAGAGAGCAGGTGGGGGTGGAGCATGTAGAAGACACAGAGATAAGGGGAGTGAACTCAACATACCGGGGAGGGCTCTGGGGTGCAGGGGACAGACACACGGACGCTTTGCTGGCCAAAGACACACCATCTGAGGCTCTCTCTGCGCTGGGTCTGTGTTTCCACCACTCGCTGCCCAGGTGAGTCGAGACAATGGGCAGAGGGCCCTGTTTTGGGTCTAAAGGGGAAGATCCTTGCTAAGGCCCCCTAGGAGCCACAAAAATTTGCTGTTGTAAAGGAAAAACCAGTGGGACTCCCTGCCACTGGAAATCAGTGGGGTTAGGCTGGGAGACTCAATAGACAGAGATAGTAGGTGAGGTCTGTGATGTGGGTGAATTTCCCCCCCTTATTTCATGTCAGTCAGACAAGTTGCTCCCCATTTACAAAGCTCTAAGCCAGCAGTTCTCAGCCTTTCCAGACTACTGTACCCCTTGCAGGAATCTGCTCTGTCTAGGGTGACCAGATGTCCCGATTTTATAGGGACAGTCCCCATTTTTGGGTCTTTTTCTTATATAGGCTCCTATTCGCCCCCACCCCCTGTCCCGGTTTTTCATACTTGTTGTCTGGGCACCCTAGATCTGTCTTGCGTACCCCCAAGTTTCCCTTGACTTAAAAACGACTCGCTTACAACATCAGACGTAAAAATGAAAGTGTCACAGCTACACTATTACTGAACATTTGCTGACTTTCTCATTTTTCTCATAGCATTATAAATTAATTGGCAGATAAATGTGGTACTTGCATTTCAGTGTATAGTCTATAGAGCACTATAAGCAAGTCACTGTATGACATTTTAGTTTGTACTGACGACGCTAGTGCTTTTGTTGTGGCCTGTTGTAAAACTAGGCAAATGTCTAGATGAGTTGATGTACCCCCTGGCAGACCTCTACGGACCCCCAGGAATACACGTTCCCCTGGCTGAGAACTTCTGCTCTAAGCCACAAGACCCCAATTTCCTCCCACAACCCAGGAGTTCTGACCCCCACTCCCAGCGCTGGGGATAGAACTCAGGAGTCCTGGCTCCCAGCCTGCTCTTCTCTAACCATTAGGCCATCCTGCAGAGCACAGAGGACTCCATGCTAACAAGGCCGTGGGGGGCGCAGTCCCTGACAGAGGCAATAGCCCAGAGGACCCTCCTCCAGGGCTGGCGGCCCAGCTGTGGGGCAGAGAAGCAGCTCGGTGGATTGAGGCTTCCTGTGTGGGTGAGAAGGACGCTGCACGCTCGCACAAGTCAGGATCTAGCAGCAGTTCCTGTAACAGATAGATGAGCACAAGAGACAGGGTGGGGGGTGGGGTGGCTTTTTCCACCTTGTAGCAGTGAGTTCCACCGGCACCAGCCGAACAGAACCAACCCCACCACCTCCCTGAGCCAGCCAGTCCCCGCCCTGGAGCCAGATGGGAACCAGCGCCTCGTGGAGGGGAAGGCCCCATATCCCATTCCCCACCCCTCTGAGCCAGCCCGTCCTCCAGATCACAGCAAGGTGGTATTCTCAGCATAGCTGTGTATTGGACCGGCCAGACTGTCCCCGTCCCTACTCCTCCCACATCTACTATCCCTCTTTCCCTCTGCCCATAGTTGTACCTTGTAGCAGTGAGTTCCACCGGCTATAGCCTAGTTGGTGAGAATATCAATCCTGGATACTCTGGAGGACAGAGGCCACCTAGAGAAATCCTCTCCAGTGGTGCCTTCCTAACCCGCTCTTATTTCTCCCTTACTCCTCTTCCCCTCCCCTGTTTCCTCTCCTCCATGGTCCCTTCTAACCCCTCTTCTGTCTCTCCCCAGGGCACCATGGACCGAGGCTACACGACTCTCCTACCAACCACTGGGGTGAATTCCAGCCAGACCCCAGCAGCTGTGAGCGCTGCTCACCTGGCTGCGGCCATGCTGCTCTTACCCACCTTCCTGGTGGGTGTGGTGGGGAACGGGCTGTACCTGTGGGTGCTGGGGCTGAAGATGAGGAGGACGGTGACCACGCTCTGGTTCCTCCACCTGGTCTCCTGCTACCTCCTCTTCACCCTGCTGATCCCCTTCTTCGCCATCTACGTCCTCATGGGTTTCCACTGGGGCTTTGGCACGGCCATGTGCAAGCTTCTCAACACCTGCATCTCTGTGGGAATGTTCACCTCCGTCTTCCTTCTCACACTCATCAGCCTGGACCGCTACACCCTCACTCACCATCCCATCTGGTATCGGCATCACCGCACCATGCCCTGGGCTCGGAAGCTGGCTGTGGGTGTGTGGCTGGTCTCCGTAGCTCTCAGCACTCCCTACCTGGCTTTCCGGGAGACCCGGGTGGTGGACGGGGAAAGAATCATCTGCACCAACAATTACGCCCTCTCCGGAGACTGGAATGAAACCGAGACGCAGGACCTGGGCAGACGGGTCCACCTGGCTGTCTTCATGGCCCGGTTCCTGCTGGGTTTCCTGCTGCCCTTCTGCACCATCGCGGGATGCTACGGCCGGGTGGCGCTGAAGATGAAGAAGAAGAAGCTGGCGTGGGCTGGGAAGCCCTTCAAAGTCATGGTGGCCGCGGTGGTTTCCTTCTTCCTCGGCTGGCTCCCGTACCACCTCTACCAGAGCTTGAACTTCTACAAGAAGGAGGTGCCAGAGTCGGTGACAGGTGCCCTCTTGGTCATTTACACCTTCACGTCCTGCTTCAATGCCTGCTTCACCCCCATCCTCTACCTCTTTGTGGGGGAGAAGTTCTGGCAGGTCTTCAGCACGTCTCTTCTCACTTTGGTCAAAGCGGCGTTTGTGGACGATCTCGACAGCAGTGCCCCCGAGTATAGTGGAAGACACGGGTCTGATGTTGAGATCACAAAACAGGAGATGGTCTGAAGTAGCCCAGACTTAGGGAGAGTTGAAAACTTGCCATCCCAGTTGTTCCTAGAACCCTGATGGTTCTAAAACTTGATGGGTCCCAGGTAACTCACTGTTTATAAACCCTGCAGTGTCCCTGGATTCTAGATTTCCTGCTCTCTCCAGAATTGCATGTGTTCTAGGTCTCTCAATTTTTTCATACTCAATGGGCCGTCAATGCCACCAAATCAGTAGCCAGCTCCAGAATCTTGTTTGTTTTAGGTCTCTCGATGTGTTATGACCTAATTAACTCTCTTAGATTCTGCATCTCTAGCTGGCTCTGGACTCTCCTTTATTCTAAGCCTCTCAGTGTGTTCATACTCAAAGTCCATGGGTTCTAGATTCCCGACTGGACCTAGGACATCACTGGATTCCAGAGTGTTTTCAAACCACATAGAATCCAACAGGTTCCAGATCATTTGCTAAAATTTTCATCGTGGTTCTATATTTCCAAATGGGTTTTAATCCATTAGGTGTAGTATATTATAGAAATGACTGTGTATTATAATAGCAATATCTAGCTCTTCTCTAGTGCTTATCATCAGTAGATCTGAAAGAACTTTACCAAGGAAGTCAGAAGCAGTCTTTCACTTTTTACAAATGGGGAAAATAGGGCATGGATTGGTAAAGTGACTTGGAAGGTTCTACTGGGTGACCTTGGCCATCTGACCAGTGGCAGAACCGGGAACAAACCCAGGTCTCCTGCATCCCAGCCCAGGTCTCTCTCCATTGCATCTCCTTAGATTGTGGGCTCTCTGGGACACGGATTGTCTTTTTGTTCTTTGTTTGTACATCAGCTAGCATAGTGGAGCCTTGGGCCAGGACTGGGGCTCTGAGAACTACCTGAAATAAAACATAATAAGTAATAATCATTCCCAGGCGTTTCTTGAATGACATACATTCTGTAAGATTTGTGTGATGGCTCTGAAATACTTTACAACCACCGTGTGACCCGGTCACTGGGATATTTAGTGTGTGGAGGCTCTGGATTAATTTAAGAGCGGCCAGGAAGGAAAACAAGCCGTCATGACAAGGATCGACTCCTGAAAAACCACCTACCCGTGAACACTTCAGGGTGGTGAAGAGGTAACGTCCAAGTAACCAAGAAGATCCCACTTGCCAGCTCTACCCAAGTTACAAAACCTTGGCCAAGGCTCGGGGCTAGCAGATGAAAAGGATCATAAAGATTTTAGGAGGCCCCCTCTGGTGGACTCTCCATCTCCGGCAATTTTTGAGGCAGGGACTAATTCAGGGATGTTCTGCAGGAGGTCAGAGTAGGGGACCACCATGCTCCTTCTGGCCTTGGAATCTCTGATTCTATCCAGAGGTGAGGCAGATGCTGTTGGGATGCTCCACCAGTTGTCACCTAGGGCATGCTGGGTTGTCTGAGGAAGCCAGGCCTGCATGGGCCACCAGGGTGGAGACTGTAGGTAAGTTAGACATTTGCGTTTTACTGTTCAGACGAAACAAGACTGACAACCAGGACAGATACCACCTCTCGCTGATTCAAAATTCAATGGGATCTCGTGGATTCTAGGAGTCCTGGCCGATTGTTAACCTCTTGGGTCCCAGATCTGTCGGTGTTTTGAATCTGATCTGATGTGATGTGGGCTAGATTTAGACATGTTTTCCAAGCCCCTGTATGTTTCAAAAGCCAATAGGATCCTATGAGTTCTAGATATTTGGCTGGTTCTTGAACCTTTGGTTTCTAGGTTTGCCACGATTTTAAAACCCAAATAGCTCCTATGTAGTCTAGAACATCCTAGTTTCCAAGCTCATATATGACGTCCTAGATCACATAGGAGCAGTTTGGGTTTTAAAAAAAACTTGTCAGATCTAGATCGCAAGAGTTTCAAGAACCACTCAAATGTCTAGAACTCATGGGGTACTATTGGATGGAGATATATATATAGATATATATATACACACACACACACATACATAAAATGTATGTACATACGTATGTACGTGCTAGAGTGACCAGACAGCAAGTGTGAAAAATCAGGACTGGGGTGGGGGTGGGGGGTAATAGGAGCCTATATAAGAAAAAGCCCCAAATATTGGGACTGTCCCTATAAAATCAGGACATCTGGTCACCCTAGTAGGTGTGTGCGTGTGCGTGTGTGTGTGTGTGTAAATAAATACACACTCAGTGGTGTCGCATGAGTTCTAGATATTTGGCGAGTTCTTAAACTTCTTCAGTTCTAGGTGAGAATCTCTTGAAACCCAATCAGATCTGACATGGTCTAGTACTTCAAGGGCTCCAAGCTCCTATATGTTTGAAAAAACAATAGGATGCGGTGAATTCTAGATATACGTGGCTAGTTCTAGAAACTCCTGGGTTCCAAGTCACTGCTTTTTAAAAAAAAATTACGGAACCTAGAGCCTTTTACAAACAAGACCCCTCTGGAATTGAGAACATTCTCCACTTTGCGGGCGAAGTACATGGAAGCACGTACTGACTTGAGACACTTTGCAACAGGCCTGATGTTCACAAAGTGGTCAGCTCCTTCTTCTGGAAAATCAGGCCTCTTTAAGGGTGTTCATCTGGGAAACCCTCCAAAAATAGAAGCATACCAAATAATCACCAATTATTTTGGAATATTAAGCCTGAAAGCCTGTAGAGCATGGAGCAAGCAGGCCAGATCCTCAGCCAATGAAAATAATTGTAGCTCTGTTAGACTTCACTTCTGGAGTTCTTGGGTCCTTCACCTGCCTCTGGCAGGGGAGTGGGGTTCAGGAGGGTAGATTTGGGGGGCTGGGAGCCAGGACTCCTCGGTTCAATCCTCAGCTCTGGGAGGGCCTTGGTCTCTGGCAGTTAGAGCAAACTTAGTAACACCAACACATTTCGCGAATTAGGATCACGTTGGCCAAATTGTTTCGCTCAATCACCAACAATCTGACATTTTCACTATGAAACGTTGTGATTTTCTTTTTCCAAATGGCTTTGTCTTGAAATGTGCTTCGATTTTATTTTATTTTTATTTAAAATGCGTAAAATCCAAGCTCACAAAAAGAAACAATCCCCTCCCCCCCGCCGCGCCTTTTCTTTTGCCAAAAAAAAGTTAATTCATTTGGGGTCGTCTCCAAAGAAGTGCCTCCCCCCCATTTTTTTTCAAAATAACCAAAGACCCGAAGAATCGGTTATTGGCACAGGACTTACATGCCGTCTGTGGTCCCAATTCAGCCCCGTAGTGGCTGAAGACGCCAGGTCAAAGCTGATAATAGGGGCGAGAACTCAAACATCCCCATGTTTAGATTAAAAGAGCAGTGGCTGTCTCTCTAAGCCCCCACATGTCAGTTCAACATGTATGTTACTCACTCTCAATTTCCGGTGGACGCCGTACCTCGCAGAGGTGTGAACGGCTGTTCAACACAGGTGTGAACAGCTGGAGGAGCGGACTCACTTTTGCTGTACGGCTGCACCGGCCCTCGATCCCATTGCGTAGTTGATCTCAGGGGACGTCCGGGCTCGACGTTTCCCAAAGTTCGGCCTCTTTGCTATTTTCCCCTCGCTCTGCACCGAGAGCATTATAACCATCTGAAAATGTTCCATCAGCACGTGGGAAAAGGAGAGGCCTGTATCCCGGGAACCCCTGGACCAAACGACCCCAAATTTGCATCACAAACCCCACCCCACCCTCCATTGCTCAGTGCCGGTTTTCAAGGCAGTTGCCCCCATCCCGGGGGCGTCAGAGCAATGTGTGAATATTAACAGCAGCTCATCTTCAGGGGGCCGCATCTCCTGATGTCCCCGATCAAACGCCCGCCCTTTGCTCCAGCCGAGCCCCCGCGGCTCGGTGCCACTTTCCACGTCGACGCGAGTCTGCAGCTGGTGTTCAGAGCGGTGTGAAGAAATGAAGAGCGGCTGCTTTTCATGCGGCTTTAACTGCGGGCCCCGGATCACAAGCCCCCGAACCTGCCCCACTCACTCCGCCCCCGGCCTTGCTCAGAGGCGGCCAATTCCGAGCCAAGCCGAGCGGGCGCGTGGATTTCAGAGCACTTTGGCTCCTCAGTTCCGGCAGGAAGAGGTTTCTCCGCAGGCCCGGCTGCGGGAGCGCCCTGAGCAGATCTGCTGTGGGCCGGACTCGGGCTCCCAGGCCTTGGGCAGTTCTGAGCTCAGCGTCGGCAGCACCTGGTTGCCAGCGGCCCCTGAATCCAACAGCCCTTTCCTCTCCGCGCACTCGCGGCCAACCCCGGGGCAGCAGCCCGGCCGCACGCCTGCCAGACACCACAGCTGCATCTCTGGGGCGCAAGCCCCTTTGAGAGCCCCGTCGAAGCTCTAGTCCCTTTGGAGACGCGGCTCCGGTCGGTGGCGTTGATATTTGCCCTGGGGGTGCCGCTGGACCCCACGTTTCTGTGCATCCTTGGCCCTCCGCGCCCAACCAGTCAGGCCGTGCTGCAGCCAGCCAGGCTCAGATGGTTTTTCCTGCTACGGCAGACGGTGAGTTATTGTTTCCATTTGTGGTTTGTGTTGTCTGGGTCAGACAGAGCAGCCTGGGGGGCAGGGTGAAGGTTCAGAGATAAAGGAAGTGAAGTGAACACACGGACGGGGGAGGGGAACAGACGCGCGGATCATTTGCTGAGCAATGATCTTCTCCCCGCCGAGTCTCTCTCTGCGTTCCCATCGGCCCCGCTACCCAGGGGAGGCGAGACGATGGGCAGAGACCCCCCCGCCCTCAGTGGGGCTGAAAAGCCATTTCCAGTCTAAGCCCTGCTGGAAGTCACAGACAGTTGTTAAAACCTGTGGAACTCCCTGCTGCTGGGTACTGGTGGGTTAACCGGTGGGACTCCCTGCCACTGGCATTATTGGGTTCAAACGGCAGGACTCCCTGCCGCAGAGTATTAGTGGGGTTAACCTGTGGGACTCAGTGCAGAGGGATATAATCATGCGAGGTCTGTGACAGACCCTGAATTTCTCTGTCTTGTTTCAAGTCAATCAGATGTGAAATTCCCACCTTAGGATGCTTGAACTCCCTCCTGCCCAGAACTGGGGTTGGAACCCAGGAGTCCTGACTTCCCATCCCCCTGCTTTAACCCACTACATTGCACTTGCCTCCCACAGCCAGAGAGAGAGCCCAGGAGTCCAGACTTCCTATTTTCCTGCTCTCATCCACCAGACTCCTCCCAGAGCTGGGGATACAACCCAGGAGTCCTGGCTCCCAGCCCCCCCTGCTCTAACCATTAGACCCCACTCCCCTCCCAGAGCTGGGGAATAGATCCCAGGAGTCCTGATTCCCAGCCCCCCCTGCTCTAACCATTAGACCCCACGCCCCTCCCAGAGCTGGGGATAGAACCCAGGAGTCCTGGCTCCCAGCTCCCCCCAATCCCCTGCTCTAACCCTTAGGCCAGTCTGCAGAGCACAGAGGACTCCGTGCTAGCAAGTCCTGGGGGGTGCTGTCCCAGACAGAGCCAATACCCCGAGCACCCTGCTGCAGGGCTGGCAGCCCGGCCCTGGGGCAGAGAAGTGGCTCCGGGGATTGAGGCTTTCTGTGTTACAATGAGGCGAGAGGGACCCTGCAGGTACTCCCCAGCTCGGGGCGCAGCAGCAGTTCCTCAGGCAGCGTGAGGAGGGCGAGTTACTGTCTTGTAGCAGGGAGTTCCACAGGTACCAGCTTTGCTGTGCCCTTGGAGTCAACACCGCCCCAGTCCCAGCCCCCTCCCCCCAGAGCCGGTCAGCCCCCTGCCCTAGGGCCAGACCAGAGCCGGCGCCCCCTAGAGGGGAAAGGCCCCGGGGCCCGTTCCCAGCTCCAGGATCTTGTGCGTTCTGGGTTGAGAGCCAGGAGCCTGGGTTCTAGTTCTGATCCTGGGAGGGGAGGGGAGGCCAGGGGGGTAGAGTGGGCGGGGGGGGGGGGGGGGAGAGAAGGGCAGAACTCCTGGGTTCTGTCCCCTCTCTGTGACTCAGTTTCCTCATCTAAGAAGTGTGTGTGTGTGTGTGTCTCTGCTGCCCCCTGCTGGAGGGGCTTAGCCTTGCTCTGTGTGTGTGTGTCCCTGCTGGAGGGGGAGCACTGCTGTGTGTGTGTGTGTGTGTGTGTGTGTGTGTGTGTGTGTGTGTGTGTGTGTGTGTGTGTCCCTGATGGAGGGGCTGAGCACTGCTGTGTGTGTGTGTGTGTCCCTGATGGAGGGGCTGAGCACTGCTGTGTGTGTGTGTGTGTGTGTGTGTGTGTGTGTCCCTGATGGAGGGGCTGAGCACTGCTGTGTGTGTGTGTGTGTGTCCCTGATGGAGGGGCTGAGCACTGCTGTGTGTGTGTGTGTGTGTGTGTGTGTGTGTGTGTGTGTGTGTGTGTGTGTGTGTGTCCGTCCCTGATGGAGGGGCTGAGCACTGCTGTGTGTGTGTGTGTCCCTGATGGAGGGGCTGAGCACTGCTGTGTGTGTGTGTGTGTGTGTGTGTGTGTGTGTGTGTGTGTGTGTGTGTCCGTCCCTGATGGAGGGGCTGAGCACTGCTGTGTGTGTGTGTGTGTCCCTGATGGAGGGGCTGAGCACTGCTCTGTGTGTGTGTGTGTCCCCCTGATGGAGGGGCTGAGCACTGCTCTGTGTGTGTGTGTGTGTGTGTGTGTGTGTGTGTGTCCCTGATGGAGGGGCTGAGCACTGCTCTGTGTGTGTGTGTGTCCCCCTGATGGAGGGGCTGAGCACTGCTGTGTGTGTGTGTGTGTGTGTGTGTGTGTGTGTGTCCCTGATGGAGGGGCTGAGCACTGCTGTGTGTGTGTGTGTGTGTCCCTGATGGAGGGGCTGAGCACTGCTGTGTGTGTGTGTGTGTGTGTGTGTGTGTGTGTGTGTGTGTCCGTCCCTGATGGAGGGGCTGAGCACTGCTGTGTGTGTGTGTGTCCCTGATGGAGGGGCTGAGCACTGCTGTGTGTGTGTGTGTGTGTGTGTGTGTGTGTGTGTGTGTGTCCGTCCCTGATGGAGGGGCTGAGCACTGCTGTGTGTGTGTGTGTCCCTGATGGAGGGGCTGAGCACTGCTCTGTGTGTGTGTGTGTCCCCCTGATGGAGGGGCTGAGCACTGCTCTGTGTGTGTGTGTGTGTGTGTGTGTGTGTGTGTGTGTGTGTCCCTGATGGAGGGGCTGAGCACTGCTCTGTGTGTGTGTGTGTCCCCCTGATGGAGGGGCTGAGCACTGCTGTGTGTGTGTGTGTCCCTGATGGAGGGGCTGAGCACTGCTCTGTGTGTGTGTGTGTCCCCCTGATGGAGGGGCTGAGCACTGCTGTGTGTGTGTGTGTGTGTGTGTGTGTGTGTGTGTGTGTGTGTCCCTGATGGAGGGGCTGAGCACTGCTCTGTGTGTGTGTGTGTCCCCCTGATGGAGGGGCTGAGCACTGCTGTGTGTGTGTGTGTGTGTGTGTGTGTGTCCGTCCCTGCTGCCCCCTGCTGGAGGGGATGAGCCCTGCCGTGTGTGTGTGTGTGTGTGTGTGTGTGTGTGTGTGTGTCCCTGCTGAGCGTCGCTGTGTGATACCTGTGTGTGCTTTCGCACACTGATTCGGAGTGCCCACGGTGGGAGGCCTGGCGCCAGAGATGATCCCTTCCTACCCCTGCTCACTGTCTGGGGGCCTGAGGGGGTGAAAAACACCACAAACTGAGGTTAGAAAGGCTGTGGGGGAGAGACTGTAACACACACACACACAGAGCAGGGCTCGTCCCCTCCAGCAGGGGGACACACACACACACACACACACACACACTTTCTCTCTCTCCCCCTCCCCCCAGACACACACGCCCGGCCCGGCCCCCCGCAGCCAGGTGAGTCGCGCCCCGCTCCCTGCCCGGGCAGCCTGGCGCCCATCCCCGCGGCCTCTGGGCTCCCACCAGCCAGGGTTAACACCCCCACTCACTCCCCGGCTGCTGGGACAATTTGTACGGGCGGGGGGCTGAGAGCCGTTGACCCAACCTACAAGCCCTGTATATAATGGCAAACCCCCCCCCCCCCCGGCTAGTTCCAGCCCCTATGCCCCCACCCCTCGGGAAACCAGCGCTACCCGCCTATCAGCTGGGGAAACTGAGGCACGGGAAAGGCAGGAGCCCCGGCTCCCAGCCCGTCCTTTGTTCTACCCTCGAGACCCCACTCCCCGTCTAAGGGGCCAGGAGTAGAACCCAGGAATCCGGGTTCCCAGCCCCTCCCACGTCAACCCACTCCCCCTCCCGTAGCCAGAGAGAGAACCCAGGAGTCCTGGCTCCCAGCCCACCCCCCCTCGCCAACTCTAACCCCTGGAGACTCGTTCCTCAGGCGAGTGCTTTTGCTTTTTGCTGTGGGGAATTGGGGGGAGCTGGGATGTAATGGGTTAGAGCAGGGGGGGCTGGGAGCCAGGACACCTGGGTTCCTTCCACCCCCCGGCTCTCTGGAGGGGACTGGTATCTAGTGGTTAGAAGTGGGGGCGGGGAAGAGGCAGGACTCCTGGGTTCCTTCCACCCCCCGGCTCCCTGGAGGGGACTGGTATCTAGTGGTTAGAAGGGGGGGCGGGGAAGAGGCAGGACTCCTGGGTTCCTTCCACCCCCCGGCTCTCTGGAGGGGACTGGTATCTAGTGGTTAGAAGTGGGGGCGGGGAAGAGGCAGGACTCCTGGGTTCCTTCCACCCCCCGGCTCCCTGGAGGGGACTGGTATCTAGTGGTTAGAAGTGGGGGCGGGGAAGAGGCAGGACTCCTGGGTTCCTTCCACTCCCCGGCTCTCTGGAGGGGACTGGTATCTAGTGGTTAGAAGTGGGGGCGGGGAAGAGGCAGGACTCCTGGGTTCCTTCCACCCCCCGGCTCCCTGGAGGGGACTGGTATCTAGTGGTTAGAAGGGGGGGCGGGGAAGAGGCAGGACTCCTGGGTTCCTTCCACCCCCCGGCTCTCTGGAGGGGACTGGTATCTAGTGGTTAGAAGTGGGGGCGGGGAAGAGGCAGGACTCCTGGGTTCCTTCCACCCCCCGGCTCCCTGGAGGGGACTGGTATCTAGTGGTTAGAAGTGGGGGCGGGGAAGAGGCAGGACTCCTGGGTTCCTTCCACCCCCCGGCTCCCTGGAGGGGACTGGTATCTAGTGGTTAGAAGTGGGGGCGGGGAAGAGGCAGGACTCCTGGGTTCCTTCCACCCCCCGGCTCTCTGGAGGGGACTGGTATCTAGTGGTTAGAAGTGGGGGCGGGGAAGAGGCAGGACTCCTGGGTTCCTTCCACCCCCCGGCTCCCTGGAGGGGACTGGTATCTAGTGGTTAGAAGGGGGGGCGGGGAAGAGGCAGGACTCCTGGGTTCCTTCCACCCCCCGGCTCCCTGGAGGGGACTGGTATCTAGTGGTTAGAAGTGGGGGCGGGGAAGAGGCAGGACTCCTGGGTTCCTTCCACCCCCCGGCTCCCTGGAGGGGACTGGTATCTAGTGGTTAGAAGTGGGGGCGGGGAAGAGGCAGGACTCCTGGGTTCCTTCCACCCCCCGGCTCTCTGGAGGGGACTGGTATCTAGTGGTTAGAAGTGGGGGCGGGGAAGAGGCAGGACTCCTGGGTTCCTTCCACCCCCCGGCTCCCTGGAGGGGACTGGTATCTAGTGGTTAGAAGTGGGGGCGGGGAAGAGGCAGGACTCCTGGGTTCCTTCCACCCCCCGGCTCCCTGGAGGGGACTGGTATCTAGTGGTTAGAAGTGGGGGCGGGGAAGAGGCAGGACTCCTGGGTTCCTTCCACCCCCCGGCTCCCTGGAGGGGACTGGTATCTAGTGGTTAGAAGTGGGGGCGGGGAAGAGGCAGGACTCCTGGGTTCCTTCCACCCCCCGGCTCCCTGGAGGGGACTGGTATCTAGTGGTTAGAAGGGGGGGCGGGGAAGAGGCAGGACTCCTGGGTTCCTTCCACCCCCCGGCTCTCTGGAGGGGACTGGTATCTAGTGGTTAGAAGTGGGGGCGGGGAAGAGGCAGGACTCCTGGGTTCCTTCCACCCCCCGGCTCCCTGGAGGGGACTGGTATCTAGTGGTTAGAAGGGGGGGCGGGGAAGAGGCAGGACTCCTGGGTTCCTTCCACCCCCCGGCTCTCTGGAGGGGACTGGTATCTAGTGGTTAGAAGTGGGGGCGGGGAAGAGGCAGGACTCCTGGGTTCCTTCCACCCCCCGGCTCCCTGGAGGGGACTGGTATCTAGTGGTTAGAAGTGGGGGCGGGGAAGAGGCAGGACTCCTGGGTTCCTTCCACCCCCCGGCTCTCTGGAGGGGACTGGTATCTAGTGGTTAGAAGTGGGGGCGGGGAAGAGGCAGGACTCCTGGGTTCCTTCCACCCCCCGGCTCCCTGGAGGGGACTGGTATCTAGTGGTTAGAAGGGGGGGCGGGGAAGAGGCAGGACTCCTGGGTTCCTTCCACCCCCCGGCTCCCTGGAGGGGACTGGTATCTAGTGGTTAGAAGGGGGGGCGGGGAAGAGGCAGGACTCCTGGGTTCCTTCCACCCCCCGGCTCCCTGGAGGGGACTGGTATCTAGTGGTTAGAAGTGGGGGCGGGGAAGAGGCAGGACTCCTGGGTTCCTTCCACCCCCCGGCTCCCTGGAGGGGACTGGTATCTAGTGGTTAGAAGGGGGGGCGGGTGGGAGAGAGAGTTAGGACTCCTGGGAGAAAAGTGGGCGCTAGTGGGTAGAGTGGGGGTGGGGAGAGTAGTCTGGACTCCTGGGTTCTATTCACAGCCTGGGCTCCTCCCCCCGCTCCTCTGTAGCGGAGACCTTGAGGATGGATGCCGTTGCTCGGGCTACAGCTGTACAGTGTGTCTGGGAACATTGGGGGGGGGGGGGCGACAGGTGACCGGGTCCCCCCAGGGGGCGGTGGGAACTGGCAGGGGAGGAAGGTACGTTCTGTTCCTGGCTGGGGGGGGGGGGGCTTGGAGCCAGGACACCTGGGTTCTAGCCCCAGCTGTGGGAGGGGAGTGGGGTCTAGTGGTTAGAGGGGGGGCAGGACTCCTGGGTTCACCCACCTCCCCGTTCTGGGCACGGAGTGGGGTCTAGTGGTGGGGGGGGGCTGGGGGGGGATAGTATTTATACAGAGGCGTAAACGCCAGCGAAGAGGAAGGAGCAACAGGCAGCGAACCGGTCGCAGCGGCAGGGAGAGAACCCAGGAGTCCTGGCTCCCAACCTCCCCACCCCCTCCTCTAACCACTAGACCCCACTCCCCTCCCAGAGCTGGGGCTACAACCCAGGAGTTCCGGCTCCCAGTCTCCCACTCCCCAGCTGTAACCACTAGACCCCACTCCCCTCCAGGAGAACCCAGGAGTCCTGCCTCCCAACCCCCACTCTCTAACCACTAGACCCCACTCCCCTCCCAGAGCTGGAGATAGAACCCAGGAGTCCTGACTCCAATTCTCCCCCCCCACATCCCCCCCCCCACTCTGCCCCCGACTCCAGCTGGCGCGGGGGGCTTGGCCCCAGCTGCCGGCCGGAGCGCTGATCCCGCAGCAGCCGTGCTCAAACGCTAACCACCCCCCACAGGGGCAGGGGGCCTGGGGAGCTGGCTCCTTGCCCAGCGCCGAGCGACGCCGGCCCCCCCGGGGCCCCCCCAGCACAGCACCCAGCGGAGCGCTCACCCCCACGGGGCTGGGAAATTGACGCATTAGGATGGAAGCGTTGGGCCCAGCTGCGTGTTTGGGAACAAAGCAGGGAGGGGGGGCCCCGGCCAATGCAACTGTGCCCATTAGCATCACGAAGGGAGCGGGGCTCAGAGCGAGGGACATTGGGGGGGGGGGGGAGGCGTGACACACACACACACACACACACACACACACACACACACACACACACACACGTTGAGTTAGTCCATGGGTAACGGTGGGGGTGGAGGTTCGGATCATCCCCACATTCGACTGAGACTGAGACCTCAATGGTGGCCCAGTTAATGAGTCCTGGCTCCCAGCCCCCACCTGCTCTGACCTACTAGACCTCACTCCCATCCCTGAGCCAGGGATAGAACCCAGGAGTCCTGGCTCCCAGCCCCCCCACCTGCTCTGACCTACCAGACCCCACTCCCCTCCCTGAGCCAGGGATAGAACCCAGGAGTCCTGGCTCCCAGCCCCCCCACCTGCTCTGACCTACCAGACCCCACTCCCCTCCCTGAGCCAGGGATAGAACCCAGGAGTCCTGGCTCCCAGCCCCCCCACCTGCTCTGACCTACCAGACTCCACTCCCCTCCCTGAGCCAGGGATAGAACCCAGGAGTCCCGGCTCCCAGCCCCCCATCCGACCCCCAGGGCGGGAACCCAGACGTAGGGCCTCTCACAACCTACCCCGTCTCTTCCGCAGGGCGATGCTGCCCGTCAACGCCACCTCCGGGGAGGCCTCGCTGCGCCAGGCCATGAAGCTCACCACGGCCGTGGCCTTCGGCTTCATCTTCTTGGCGGGGGCCACCGGGAACGGGGCGGTTCTGTGGGTCACGGGCTGGAAGCTGCGTTGGACCCCCAACACCGTGTGGTTCTTCAACCTGGCCGTGGCCGACCTGGCCTCCACCTCCCTCATCCTGGTCACCGTCCTCTACCTGGCCCTGGACCTGGACTGGCCCTTCGGCTCCGTGGCCTGCAAGCTGGCCAACTGCCTCTTCGGCTTGAGCCTCTGCAGCGGCGTCCTGCTGCTCAGCGCCATCAGCGTGGACCGGTGCGTGGTGGTGGTGGCCCCCGTCTGGTGCCGCAACCACCGCACGCCCCGGCTCAGCTGGCTGGCCTGCGCCGCCATCTGGGCCCTGTCCCTGGCCACCTTCGTGCCCAGCTCCTTCCTCTTCTCCGAGCTCTCCTTTGAGCGGAACCGCAGCTCCTGCAGCAACCTGGACGTCTTCCAGGACTGGAGGCGCCAGGAGGCCGAGATCTTGACCGTGTTCATCTTCCTCTCCCAGTTCCTCCTGCCCTTGGGGGTCATCTCCGTGTCCTACTCCATCCTGGTGGTGGCCATGAGGCGGAAGAGGCTGGCCCGGTCCAGCAAGCCCCTCTTGGTGGTCACCAGAGTCATCTTCTGCTTCTTCCTCTGCTGGTCGCCCTACCACGCCTTGGCCTTGGCCAGGATCTCCACGGCCCACGTGCCCAGCGCCGTGCGCCTGGTGGCCATCCCGCTCTCCAAGTGCCTGGCCATGTTCAACAGCTGCATCAACCCCCTGCTCTACGTCTTCGCCGGGAGGGAGTTCCAGGACGCCATGCGGCGGCCGCTGGTGCAGGCCTTCAAGGCGGCCTTCGAGGAGGCGCTGCCAACCCACGTGTGAAGGGGGGAGGCGCTGTACTGCAGGGAGCCAGCTCGGGGTGCTCTCCCCTGGCAGTCAGGGCCAGCCCAATGCTGCTAGGGGGCACTCTCCCCTGGCAGTCAGGGCTGGCCCCGATGCCCATGTGGCACTAGGGGGTGCAGGGAGCCAGCTGGGGGAACTGTCCCCATTCTGAACCAGAGTCGCGGCCTGGGACATGGGCATTTTCCTATGTCACCTACCCCTGGGTCCTTCCCTCTTCGGCTGGGGGCAAAGACGGGGCTCGAACCGAGATCTCAAGCCCCCCCGTCCCGCCTTATCTCCGCCAGCCTCGGGTGGGAGCTGGCCAGGAAGCACAAGTGCCGTTTGGAAGGAAATCCCCCAATTCGGTTCCGAAATGGAAACGAAAGCGACGTCTCTAAAGATACTCGAGTGTGAAACTCGCCACATTTCTGAAAATAAAACCCCGCAAGGTTGGTTCGGGTGCATTGAAAGAGTTTGATCCCATCGGGACTTTTTAAATACAATTGATCAAATACCAATTAATGGTTTACCATATAAAATAGACTCTTGGGCAAATCAGGACTTTCCCCCCGTAAAATACAAAAACAGGGACTGGTTGCCTTTTACGTATTACAAAAACACAAAAGAACCCATTGGGGCCAACCCTGGTCAGGCGCTGCTTTGGTTCCGGTCTGAGAAACACCCAAACCACCAAATCCATCCGGAAACCAAACAAGGGTCATTGTGAAATGAAAACACTCCCAACGGACTGGACCGAGCGAACACTCGCTTTGAACCCGCAGACGCGTTCCCCGGCTTGTCGATTTCAATTGAGCCGCGTTTTCTGCCCTTTGGAAAACCTCGGCCAGCTCTCCTGGAGGGGCCGGCCTCCGCTGGGGGGTACGGAGAGCCCCCCGAGGGGTGACAGAGCCATCTCTGCCCCCAACAGTCACGGTACTTATAGGGAGAGAAGGGATTTGTTAATCCCAACGGGCTGATCTCCAGGTGATTGGGGAGGGGCCTTTCCCCTCTAAGGGGCCCAGCCCCAGGCTGGGGGACTGGCTGGCTATGGGGGACAGGGAACAGGACACAGCTCCTTTCCCCTATAGGGGGTCCAGCCCCAGGCCAGACAACTCGGGGGGGGGGGGGGGAAGGGATGGTCCTGGGGTCCCCAGCCACTGCAGTCTGGGAGACTGAAATTCCAGGGAAAGGGTCACAAACCCCTCAGCGCTTGGCCTGAGGCCCTTGACTTGCCAGGCCCAGCCCAAATCCCTTCCGCCACCCACACGTCCCCACGGGGGTTTCATGGGGACACAGGATTTTCCATTACAGCCTGTCTCAGCCGCTGCAACTGCCTTGCTCTGGAGCTGGATAAACAGCTGCCCCACCCCAGAGACGGCTGCATCTCAGCACCGGGTGAGGGGCTGGTTATACAGGAACCTCAGGGCCCCACCCCAGAAGTGGCTACATCTCCGCCCCGGGTGAGGGGCTGGTTATACAGGAACCCCAGGGCCCCACCCGAGACGGCTGCATCTCAGCACGGTGTGAGGGGCTGGTTATACAGGAACCCCAGGGCCCCACCCGAGAGACGGCTGCATCTCAGCACGGTGTGAGGGGCTGGTTATACAGGAACCCCAGGGCCCCACCCCAGAGACAGCTGCATCTCAGCAGCAGGTGAGACCCACCCTGTATAAACAGCGCCGGCACCTAGTCGCTTCAGCGCTCCAAGATCCTTTTGTTCCACCCTCCACCCGCCAAGAACCACTCAGCTCCGTCCACCCCACCACCACGCAGGAACGATCGAGCATTTTATTAATCATGAAAAAGAAAAAAAAATAATAAAACAAGTTTTCACAAAAAACCCCATTAGCTTTCAAGTGACATTTCACTAACGGTGTGGAGGAGGAGGAGGAAGGGGGGGGGGGGGGGGGAGACTTGTGTGAAAGGGTGCTGGGGGTCAGCCTGTACTTGCTCAGTGCATGACCAGGGCGGCAGCGAAGGGAAGGGGCAGGCTGGGGCATTGGTGTGGGAAGGGCAGGAGTGTGGGAGGGCCAACGCCCCATGACTTTAAAAGGCCATCCGCATTCCCCACTAGAGGGCGCTGTGATGCCCCCCCCCTTCCAGGTGAGGGGCACGACCCCCGAGAACTTAAAGCAGACGGCCATGGGGCTAGGACCCAGGGGAAATCCTGATCCAATTCCTGCCCAGTCAGCAGCACCTGAAGGGTGGGGGGCGTTTCCTTACCACGTGGGGTGAACTCGGAGCAGATTTTACCCCCATGACCCAGATCAAGGTCATGACCCCCCACCCCAAACGTTGCCTGTAAAATCCCAGCTCCATTCTCTCAACCCAGCTCCCCATGGGGGTGGGGGAAGGGGGGCTCAGACCCTTGTGAGGGCTGATTGGCAGAGAGGATTTGAGAAGGTCAGCTGACCCGCTGCCACCGGGGGGGGCCCCCCCATGTTCTAATCAGCCTCTCACACACTGGAGAGATCGCCCCGGGGGGTTCAGGCGCCAGCGTTGGGATTTGAAAGCCGTTTGCCCCATGGCCGAGAACCGAGGCTGGCATCAGGCGGGCGCCTGCCAGCATGAACCTGCCCAGAGCCCAAAAGGTGAAACTGACCAGGGAGACCCCCCCCAAGCCCAGTGTGAAACTGACCAGCGTAGACGCAGACATTAAAGAAACATGTTTCGGGGGCGGGGGGGGTTGGTCTCTTCTCTGCTTAAAACTTGCCCCCAGGGGGGTGGTTTGGGCATTTTGATGGGGGGGGGGCCGAGGGTTATTTACTAACCCCGCCTCAGAGCTGGGGGGGGGCTCTCTGGGAGGGACGAGGGCCTAGGATGGCACTGCTGAGTCTGGAGGGCATTTAATGCTGCAGGGGAAGAGGAGAGTGAGAAAGCAGCCGGATGGAGGGAGAGTGAAGGAGAGCAAGGACAGGGGCGGCCGGGGGGCCAGCTAGGGAGAGCCTTTCATAAACCCAGCTGAAATCAGCCCCGCCCCACCTCCTCCTGTGCCCCCCACGCTCCGATCACGCGGTGGGCAGGGATCGGCGAAGGGATGCGACAAGCCAGCCAGAGGGGGAAGCAGCACAGGGATGGGGGACTCCGGGGGCAACGAGCTGCCCCCCAGGCTGCAGTGTTTGGCGGGGGGGGATACTGGGGGGCTGAGTGCTGCGCCGCTGGTGAGTGACCAGACGGGAGATGAACGGTCGGAGGGGGAAGGGCCGTGATGCCCTGGCGAGCGGGGAGCTGATCGGAAGGGTGGGGGGGGGTCTGTATTGGGCTGCCGGGCACCCCCCACCCAATGGGTTCATACACATGCACAGAGGCTTGGGGAGGGGTCGGAGTGAGGGTCCCATGGCGGCTGGAGGTCAGGGAGACGACGGGGCGCATCCTCCGGATCAGGCCAGCGCCAGCACTGTGGGGAGGAGAGAGAGGGGGTCAGATCACAGAGCCATGGCTCTCAGCCTCCGAGACCCTCCCCCACTTCCAGATTGTGGGGTGTGGGGGTGTCTACAGGCCCATCCCCCCACAAACTGGAGAATCCCAGAAGCCAGATGGGGTATCCCCAAGGCACCCCCCCAACTTGGGTCAGAGAGGGGAAACCCAGAAGCCCCCACCCCAAATCATATAAGGCTGCCCCTGATCTGACATCGGGGGGCAGAGACAGGGCCTTTGACCAAGACACCCCACAAACCCCATGCTCCCAGCAGGTCTGAGTCCCCCCACAGCTGGGGGGGATTACTGATGGGAGGTAATCACTACAGCCCTCACCTAGCACCCCCCACCCCACACAGGGCCCCACAAGGCTGGATCAGCTGGGCAGGGCCCAGCAACACCCCGCTCCCCCCAGCAGGGAGGGCCCCAGGGGGCCTGAGCCTGCAGCCCGGTCCCAGCCCCGCCCCCGTACCGGTCAGGGCCTCCTGGGCGAAGTATTTGACGTCAACGTCCTGGTCCTGCGTGAGCTTCTCCAGCACCGGCTTCACCTCGTTCTGCAGGGTGCTGCGGGGGGCAGGGGGGCAGTTAGAGGGACCCACAGAGCAAGGGACATGGGGGGGCAGAGCAGACCAGAACCCTGGCCTGGGGGATCTGCCCCATCGCAGCTGCTCGGGTGGAGGTGAATGGCAGCTGGGAGTCCCGCCTCCCTCCACCTCTCCCTGATACCCCCAGCCCTGCCTCAGTACCCCCCACCCCATCCAGCCCTGCCCAGTGCCACAGCCCCCGGCCCGGCCCCTCGGCTCTACCTGTTGTCCAGGATTGGTCCTATTTTCTGCAGGGACTTGGCCACGTTGAAGCGGACGTTGGCCACGGCGTCACCCGCCATGCGCAGCACAGTGGGCAGCATGTGTTTGGTGGTGATCTCCTGCCCGCACACCTCGGAAAGCACCTGGGGGGCCGGGGGGAGAGAGGAGAGTGTTATGCCCGTGTCGATCATGCAACACAGGAGTAGAACCCAGGAGTCCTGGCTCCCGGCCCCCCTGCTCTAACCCCTAGACCCCATTTCCCTCCCAGAGCTGGGGAAGAGAACCCAGGAGTCCTGGCTCCCGGCCCCCCTGCTCTAACCCCTAGACTCCCCCCACCCCAGGCGCCTGGGCTCCCCCAGCCCCCAGAGGGGCACTCACATTGATGCAGAAGAGCGTAGTCATGCGGTGCAGGTAGTTGGGGTCATTCGACATGGCCAGCACTTTGGGGATGATGGTGGCGTGGGCCCAGTCTTTGCCGAATTTTTCCACCAGTTTCTTCAGGTTGCTGGTGGCTGCCTCCCGGATGGCGTAGACTGGGAAGGGAGAAAACGCGTCACCGGGGCGCTGCGCCAATCCTGGCTGCCAACAGCGGCACGCCAACCCCGATCCCTCCACCCGGAGATCTGGGCTAGGAAGAGTCACCCTCTGGATTTTGAGTCTTCAGGGGTTACAATTCACCCTGCCCCCCGCCAGCCCACATTCACCGGGTGCCCCGTTTTCGGCAGCCCCACAAAATATTGGGAGGAACACACAACATTTGTCGAGGTTTTTCCCTCTGTTTTTGGGGAATTCTCATCAGGCCCCTCCTGCTTCAGCTTTCCCTGCGGTGGAAGAGTTGCTGATTGTACATAATAATCCCCATCAGAAATCCCCACCTGCCCTGAGGCGTCTCGCGGCCGAGACGGCTAAGAATTGGCCGTTCATTTTAAACAAGCGCTGGGATTTGTGCATGATCCAAGTCCAGAAGGGCCCAATTAGATCATCCAGCGTCATTTCCGCATAGCGCAAACCATCCCACTTCCTCCAGCTCCCCCTGGGTTGAGCCCTACAACTTGTGTTTGGCAAAGGAGGTTTGTGTTTGGCAACTTGTGTTTGGGGGGAGGGATAGCTCAGTGGTTTGAGCATTGGCCTGCTAAACCCAGGGTTGTGAGTTCAATCCTTGAGGGGGCCATTTGGGGATCTGGGGCAAAAATTGGGGATTGGTCCTGCTTTGAGCAGGGGGTTGGACTAGATGACCTACTAAGGTCCCTTCCAACCCTGGTATTCTATGATTCTATGAAAGGGCATCTTCCAGAGAGGCCTCCAGGCTGGATCTGGGCCTTACTTCTCACAGGAATTTATCTGGTGGGGACAAGGTGGTTCATAGAATCATAGAATCTCAGGGTTGGAAGGGACCTCAGGAGGTATCTAGTCCAACCCCCTGCTCAAAGCAGGACCAAACCCAACTAAATCATCCCAGCCAGGGCTTTGTCAAGCCTGACCTTAAAAACCTCTAAGGAAGGAGATTCCACCACCTCCCTAGGGAACCCATTCCAGTGCTTCACCACCCTACTAGTGAAAAAGTTTTTCCTAATATCCAACCTAAACCTCCCCCTCTGCAACTTGAGACCATTACTCCTTGTTCTGTCATCTTCTGCCACTGAGAACAGTCTAGATCCAGCCTCTTTGGAACCCCCTTTTAGGTAGTTGAAAGCAGCTATCAAATCCCCCCTCATTCTTCTCTTCTGCAGGCTAAACAATCCCAGTTCCCTCAGCCTCTCCTCATAAGTCATGTGCTCCAGCCCCCTAATCATTTTTGTTGCCCTCCGTTGGACTCTTTCCAATTTATCCACATCCTTCTTGTAGTGTGGGGCCCAAAACTGGACACAGTACTCCAGATGAGGCCTCACCAGTGCCGAATAGAGGGGAATAATCACGTCCCTCGATCTGCTGGAAATGCCCCTACTTATACAACCCAAAATGCCGTTAGCCTTCTTGGCAACAAGGGCACACTGTTGACTCATATTCAGCTTTTCATCCACCGTAACCCCTAGGTCCTTTTCTGCAGAACTGCTGCCCAGCCATTCGGTCCCTAGTCTGTAGCAGTGCATGGTATTCTTCCATCCTAAGTGCAGGACTCTGCACTTGTCCTTGTTGAACCTCATCAGATTTCTTTTGGCCCAATCCTCTAATTTGTCTAGGTCCCTCTGTATCCTATCCCTACCCTCCAGCGTATCAACCACTCCTCCCAATTTAGTGTCATCTGCAAACTTGCTAAGGGTGCAGTCCACACCATCCTCCAGATCGTTAATGAAGATATTGAACAAAACCGGCCCCAGCACCGACCCTTGGGGCACTCCACTTGATACCGGCTGCCAACTAGACATGGAGCCATTGATCACTACCCGTTGAGCACGACCATCCAGCCAGTTTTCTATCCTCTGGGAAGAGTCTGAGGAAGCCAGGCTGAGCCACCCCCAGGAAGCAGAACAGGCAGAAGAGAGAGGGAGCCCCGAGACAGGAAGAGATGAACCGCGGGAGTCGCTGGCGAAGGGAAGCAGCGGGGGAATGCTGCCGGGGAAGGCGCAAGGCGAGACACACTGGACAAGACAAAGCGGCAGAGGATTTCACTGGCGCCCGAGAGAGGCTGAACTATTAATTTGGGCACCGGTGTTGGGCTTTAAGCAGAACCTTTTGCTATCCCGCAAGGGGAGTGAAGGGACAGGCGGAGACCCGAGCCACCGACTCCCCAGAGATGGAGCTGGGAGCAGACCGCAGCCGGGCCTGGAAACAGCCACCGGAGGGGGGGGGTGTAGGGTACAAGAGGCAAAGTCCTAGGCAATGCCTTGTCCAGACCCAAGGGGTGCCCTAGAGGTGAAGATGCCCCACCATTTCCACCCCAAGCAGCATCACACATGCAGCCTTAGATTGCTACATCTCTAGCCCTCTCTCTCACCCACGGCCCTGCAGCTGAGGGGAATACTCACCCCACCCCACCCCCTTTCAGGAGCGGTTTCCCTCTGCAGAGCCCCCCATCCCCTTCCAGAGCAGCGGCAGAGTGAAACTGACCAGGTCTTGCTCACCCCCTAGCACTGAGCTGAGAGACACAGCTGAAGAGCCTAAACTGCCAAGCTGTCCTGAAACTGACCAGACGCTTGTTAATTGCATGTCCCTGGGGGAAAGTGACCTAGATCTGGTCAGTGTCACAGGGCTGTGACAGCCAGATGGGGCTACAAAACCCCAAGCAGAGGACCTGGGAGCCCTTAGAAGAGCGCAGTCTAAACCAGAGGTGGGCAAACTACGGCCCGCGGGACCGTCCTGTCGGGCCCCTGAGCTCCCGGCCCTGGGCCCCTCCCCTGCTGTTCTCCCTCCCCTGCAGCCACAGCACTCTGGGCAGCGCGCTCCTGTGGGGCAGCGCGGCTCCAGCCAGCTGCCAGACATGCTGCTCTGAGCGGCATGGTAAGGTGGCCGGATAAGGGGCAGAGGGTCCCGGGAGTCAGGGGACAGGGAACAGGTTGGATAGGCGTGGGAGTCCCGGGGGGGGGGGGGGGGGGGGGGCGCCTGTTAGGGGGCAGGAGTGTGGATAGGGGTCAGGGCAGTCAGGGGACAGGGGGGTTGGGCTCCTGAGAGGGCGGTTAGGGTTGGGGGGGGTCTCAGGAGGGGGCGGTCGGGGACAAGGAGCAGGGGGTTTGGATGGATCGGGGATTCTGAGGGGGGCAGTCAGGGGATGGGAAGCGGGAGGAGGTGGATAGGGGGTGGGGACCAGGCTGTTTGGGGGGGGGCACAGCCTTCCCTACCCGGCCCCCCATACAGTTTTGCAACCCCAATGTGGCCCTCGGGCCAAAAGGTTTGCCCACCCCTGGTCTAAACGAACAAAGGAAGGAGTCAGAGCCCCGGTTTCTAAGCGCACCCCCAAAGGAAGGAGTCAGAGCCCTGGTTTCTAAGCGCACCCCAAAAGGAAGGAGTCAGAGCCCCGGTTTCTAAGCGCACCCCAAAAGGAAGGAGTCAGAGCCCCGGTTTCTAAGCGCACCCACGACATGCTGGAGGTTACACCTGCGGCCCAGCCAGGAACAGAGCTCAGGAGTCCGGACACCCAGCTGTGGGGCTCCAACCGGCAGCAGTGAAGTTCCCACCAAGGGTCCTGGAGCCAGCCTGGCCAGGGGGGAGCCCTGGGGGGCGGGCCCCCGAACGCCACTCACCATGATCCACCAGCCAAGCCATGCACAGGGAATTCAGCTTCTCGTCAAAGAACTCCACCCCCTGGAAAGAAGAGGCGGTTAGTCCGGGAACTCCGTGCCACACCCGGGGCCTTGTGGGAGAGACGGGGCCCCTGGAAAACCGGCCCTGTTCTTATTTCACAGATGAGGTGCTCCTGGTGGAGAGAACCCAGGCGTCCTGGCTCCCAGCCCCCCTGCTCTAACCCACTAAACCCCACTCCCATCCCAGAGCTTGGGAGAGAACCCAGGAGTCCTAACTCCCAGCAACCCCAGGTCTGATGAATTGAGCGCCCTGCACCACAGCGCCCCCTAGGGCATCGGGGCCAGCCCTGACTGCCAGGGGAGAGCCCCCACCCTGCCCCCTGCTGCACAGAGCCCCCCAGTGCTACGCTGGGGCACCGGGGCCAGTCCGGACGAAGTGGGAAGCCTGGCCCCTCTCATCCAGGCATTTCCCTGCTTAGCACGGGACAGGACACCACCAGCCGGGCCTGATCCTCCCAGGCCTTGGCTCCTGAAGCCCCCACGGCCCAGGGGCTCCTTACCAGCTGCCCGGCCAGCAGGGGCATGTACTCGATGATGGCCAGCCTGACGCGCCACTTGGCGTCCTCGGCCAGCTCCACGATGGCCGGCAGCAGCGACTGCGAGAGCTGCCGGATGCCGATCACCTCATTGACGCAGTCCAGGTTCGAGATGATGTTGAGCCGAACCTCGGGGCACTGGGGGGAGGGGCAGAGCTCAGAGCAAAGGCTTTTGATGGAACCCAGGAGTCCTGGCTCCCGGCTCCCCCATGCTGTAACCACTAGGGCCCACTCCCCTCCCAGAGCCAGAACCCAGGAGTCCTGGGGTCCCCCCTACAACTAGCCCCCGCTCCCCTCCCAGAGCCAGAACCCAGGAGTCCTGGGCTCCCCCCCGCCCACAACCAGGAATTGAACCCAGGAGTCCTGGCTTCCAGCCCCCCTTGATCTAACCACTAAACCCCACTGCGATCTCTTCCCCAAGAGGAAAAATGGCTCCCAACGAGACAGGAGCCCGGCACAGTGGCCCGAGATGCAGCCACCTCTGGGGCGGGGCGCTCACCTCGTCCTTGAGCTGGGCCAGGAAGAGGGGCAGCAGGTGCTCGATGGTGTTGTCCTTGCCCAGGATGGGCGACAGCCCCATGATGACGGAGGCCAGCGCCGACTTGACGTGCTGATTGGCGTCCGACACCAGCTCCTGCTCAGGGGGGAGATTAACGCAAATGGGCCAACGCAGATGGGCTGACGCCGGCCTCACGGCACTGAGCTGCAGGGGCTGCCCCCCCACAACCTCCTGTACCCCCCTTAAGCCCCCCATGCCTCCTCCACTCCCAAACCCCCCACCCCACCCACTACCCCTTCACACTCCTGTCCTTGCTGGCACCCCTGACCCCCTCCCCCCACCATTCCCTTACACCCCTGCCCCCCAGCACCTTCTACATCCCTCCCGCCATGCTCCCCTGCCCTTCCACCGCATCCTATGCCCCCCATTCTCACCCCCTCCTCCCCCCACACCACGCTTCCCCCTCCACCCCATTGTGCCCCTATGCTCCCCTGCCACCCACCCACTCTCCCCCTGCCAGGGCGGGGGGGATGCCGGCAGCAAGGGGGATCAGGCTGAGCCCCACCCCCCTACCTTGATGCAGGGCAGTATCTGGGTCATGATGACGTTCTCGCGGCAGTCGGCCGACAGGTTCTCGCAGAACTCTGGGGAGGGCAGATGTCGTTAACGAGGGGGGAGCAGCTCTCACGGGGGGGGGGGGGGGCGCGCGGCTGGGAGGGACTGGGGCCCAGCTGCTCCAGGAGCCCGGCGCAGGGGACCGGAGTTCAGACGTGCAGCAAGCGACCTGCCCCCCCCCCCCCCTTTTCTCTCTCCCTAAGTCTATTTGCTCCCCCCCAACAGGGGAAGGGCGAGGATCATACCCACCATCCACTCCTCCCCCCCCCCCCCCCCCCCCCAAGAGGCCAGGATCAGTGGAGATCAATACCCCACCCGGCAGGGCAGGACCCCCCCGTCCTGTCTACCCAGTCTATGAGACTGGCATGACCATCCCAGCTCCCAGGCAAGGGCTCTGGCCACGGGGTCCCCAGCCAGTCCCTGGGGGAGACCATATCCCACATGCTCAGCCTCACCCACAACCCCCCCCCCCCCCCCCCCCCCAAGGATTCCTCCCCCCAACGACCCCCTCTGGCTGCAGAGATTGTTCTGGTCCTTCCCGAGGGCGATCCCAGCCTCCCACATGGACAGGGTGGGGGCACCACAGCTGACCTTTGACCTTGTGGGAGGCAGCAGCCCGCACCTCAGCCTCGCAGTCCTTCATGAGGTTCTGGAAAGCCGGCACCAGGTCGGTCTTGGTGATTTCAGGCCCAACGGCTTTCTGGAGCTGGGGGGGGGGACGGGGGGGACGGCAGTGGGTCAGACGGGGGATCCACAGCTCAGCGCGTCCCAGGGATCTGGGCCCCAGACAGATGGGGAGTCACCAGATCGTCAATTTCAGCACAGGGGAAATTGACAAGCATCAACACTGCACAGATCTCAATCCCCACTGGCAGTCCCCTGTGATCCCAGCCCTGGGCTCTCCCCACCCCCAAAGCTCTGCCAGCGCCCCTCGCTCCCGACCCACGGCCCCCCGCTAGCCCACGCAACAACAGGTCGCCACAGATCACTGGAGTGAGGAGGGAAGCGGCACTCACCTCTGTGAACTTATCAGCCACCATGTACCGGACCCGCCAGGATTTGTCCTCTGCCGCTTGCCGTAGCGTGGGCATCACCAAGGACTCCAGGTCCTCCTGGGGCAGGAGCTGAGCGATATTGACGCAAGCCTCCACGGCCAGCAAGCGCACAGAGTCCTGCGGGACAGAGGTAGGGACGGGTTAATGCCAGACCCCACTCCCCTCCCTGAGCCAGGAGGAGGACCCAGGAGTCCTGGGCCCCAGTCCCCCTGCTCTAACCCACTGGGCTCCACTCCCCTCCCTGAGCCAGGAGGAGGACCCAGGAGTCCTGGGCCCCAGTCCCCCTGCTCTAACCCACTGGGCTCCACTCCCCTCCCTGAGCCAGGAGGAGGACCCAGGAGTCCTGGGCCCCAGTCCCCCTGCTCTAACCCACTGGGCCCCACTCCCCTCCCAGAGCCAGGAGTCGGACCCAGGAGTCCTGGGCCCCACTCCCCTCCCTGATCCAGGGAGAGACCCCAGGAGTCCTGGCTCCCAGCCCCCTCCCCCACGCAGCTCTCACCTGCTCATCAGAGGCCAGGTTGGAGAACATGGGGATAATCTCGCCCTTCACATGCTCCAGCTCCAGGACTTTTGCAAACTCGCCCAGTTTAGAGGCCGCCGCCCGCCTCACCATGGGGGTGTCGTCAGAGCACAGGTTCCGGAAGTACCTGCCGGGGACAGGGGAGTGAGACGCCTGTAACAGCTCCCCCTCGTCACCCCGGTTCAGCCCCATGGGCCCATCTAGCCCGGTATCCCGCTCCCTCCCTGCCACTCCAGATCAGCCCCATGGGCCCATCTAGCCTGGTATCCCGCCCCCTCCTCCCTGCCACTCCAGATCATCCCCATGGGCCCATCTAGCCCGGTACCCCGCCCCCTCCCTGCCACTCCAGATCAGCCCCATGGGCCCATCTAGCCCGGTATCCCACCCCCTCCCAGCCCGGTATCCCGCCCCCTCCCTGCCACTCCAGATCAGCCCCATGGGCCCATCTAGCCCGGTACCCCGCCCCCTCCCAGCCCGGTACCCTGCCCCCTCCCTGCCACTCCAGATCAGCCCCATGGGCCCATCTAGCCCGGTATCCCGCCCCCTCCTTGCCACTCCAGATCAGCCCCATGAGCTCATCTAGCCCAGTATCATGCCCGGATCAGACCCGTCAAAGGAGGGTGAATCTCAATGGCCTCCAATCGGAGTGGAGGGGTGGATGGGGGGCAACGAAGCAAACTCGTTTGAAGATGGAGACCCATCCCATTTACGAAGGGGAGTATGAGAGATAAGAGGGACTTGTCCCACCGACCTGGGGTCCCTTCCAGCCCTGTGATCAGCCCCGCGGGGGGGTCCCACTGACCCACGGGCTCTCCCCCAGCCGCGCAATCAGCCCCATAGGGACCTCACTCACTGCCGGAGCTCTGCCTTGACGGAGCTGGAGACACGAGGGTAGCAGACGCTGAAGAGGCCACAGGCCGAAGTGCGGGAGGTGAACCAGTCGCCCCCCGCCAGGCGCTTCACCAGGGGCACAAAGTGTCCCTCCAGGTCCGAGGGTGAGTGCTCGTGGGAGATGGCGCGCAGCGACTCCACCGCCTTGTCCCGTACCACTGTCTCCTCCACCGTCGCCAGGCTCTCCAGGGGGGGCTGCGGGGGGTAGTGAGATGGGGGCTGGACTGATTCCACCCCTGCTTGGAGTGGGGAAGAGAACCCAGGAGTCCTGGCTCCCAGCTCCCCTCCCACCCCACTCTAACCCACAACACCCCACTCCCCTCCCAGAGCTGGGGAGAGAACCCAGGCATCCCAACTCCCAGCCCCCCCACCACCTCCCACCCCCAATCCAATGGACCCCACTCCCTGCTCAGAGCTGGGGAGAGAACCCAGGCATCCTGACTCCCAGCCCCCCCACCACCTCCCACCCCCAATCCAATGGACCCCACTCCCTGCTCAGAGCTGGGGAGAGAACCCAGGCATCCTGACTCCCAGCCCCCCCCACCACCTCCCAACCCCAATCCAAAGGACCCCACTCCCTGCTCAGAGCTGGGGAGAGAACCCAGGCATCCTGACTCCCAGCCCCTCCCCCACTCTAATCCACTAGAACCCACTCCCTTCCCTGGGGAGAGAACCCAGGCATCCCGACTCCCAGCCCCCCTGTTCTAACCCACTAGACCCCATTGCCCTCCCAGAGCTGGGGATGGAACCCAGGTGTCCTGACCCCCCCAGTGCCCCTCTGATGAGGCTCCACGCCCTCCGTGGGAGGGGTCTGACCTACCAGTAAGCAGTGCACATATTCGGGTCCCCCGACCAGAGCGGTGAAGGTCCCCAGCTGTTCAGCCAAAGCCAGCAGCACCTCGTCCTCATCGTAAATCGTGTCTGCGAGAGAAGCGGCGGGTGAGCAGGGAGAGGAAGCCCGACGCGTGGCTTCAGCGGGGGACCGAGAGCCGCTAGTTGACTGAACACGGGGCGCTGTCTCCCCGACTCACCGGGACACGGGGTTTCATCAATAGCGTTCCAGAGCCCGCGCCTGCCCTGAAGGGGGGTGGAAAGCCTACAGCCCCCACTCCAGCCCTGAAAAGCCCCTCCTAAGCCCCTGTCCCCCGCACACACCAACAGCCCTGACCTCCACCACTAGTGCTGGCTGTTGCTATCCACCATTGAAGCAGCACGGAGGTAGTCTACCCAAGGTCAAAGTGGGGGTAGAACCCAGGAGTCCTGACTCCCAGAGCCCCCTGCTCTAACCCACTAGCCCGACTGCCCTCCTAGACCCGGGGAGAGAACCCAGGAGTCCTGACTCCCAGAGCCGCCTGCTCTAACCCACTAGCCCAACTAGACCCGGGGAGAGAACCCAGGAGTCCTGACTTCCAGAGCCTCCTGCTCTAACCCACTAGCCCGACTGCCCTCCTAGACCCGGGGAGAGAACCCAGGAGTCCAGGAGGCCAGTTTGGAGCCCTCTGGTTACCTGTGAGGAAAGGCAGGAGCTCGCTGCGGGTCCTCTCCACGCCGAGGGCCAAGGCGATGGTGGAGAGTTTCTTGATGCTGTTGAGACGGAGCTGTGTGGAGAGGGGAGAGTGGGTGAGAACTAGGTGACCGGCGCAGACAGGGGAGGGGATGCTGGGCTAAAACCTAGGTCAGACCCCAGCGATCTGAATCACCATTGAAACAGAAGAACAGGAGTACTTGTGGCACCTTAGAGACTAACAAATTTATTTGAGCATAAGCTTTCGTGGGCTATAGTCCACTTCATCAGATGCATAAAATAGATGCATTGAAATAGAGGCTTCCCACGTGGCGATTTAAAGGAAGGCCATTTGCAGCGGAGGCTTCCCACTGGGTGATTTCAAGTGCCTCGCTTTAAATCGTGGTTTAAATCGCCAAGTGGGAAGCCTCCATTTCAATCACCACGTTTAATCAACTTTTCCATTTGGACTGCAGTGACGTTCTAAAGAAAGGCGCAGTCTCCCTGGTTGAGGGGACCATGAAAACACGTCGATTACAGCTAAATGGAGCCTTCAGCCTAGACTTGGTACCTCTTTTTTGGCTGCTTAGCGGGGGACACTAACTATACACATTGATTGAAGCAATTCTAGAGCACAGTCTTTTCAGATACTTATTCATGACATTTGTAATACGTTAGAAAAAGTGACTGATCTGCGGCTAGTTCACTAGCTAATTCACTTCTGCCTCGTGATTTATGTGGAGCTGCATTAGGGCAGCCACTGGGATTTAATTACACACACAAAACAGCATGTACAATTTATTTGTATTAAATAATCTCTCACACAGAAGTGCAAGTCCTCGGTCCCCCACAGGAGCAAGTCCTGAATACGGTAGATGACCTACTGGGGCATATTTACAGAGCTTAATCTCAAAAGTTAGATGTTTTCCCCGATCCTCTCTTTCTATAGAAAAGCAGCCTTTCAATCAACGTTTGCGACAGACTCGCAGATTCAGCATTTGTGTTTTATTGAAAAGTTTTAGGAGACTCCCAAGTTCAGGCCTGAACATAAACGTCTAAAACTCAGATTTAATTTAAGCAAGTTTATTTAAACAAAATAAAAACCCGATTTAAATAAAAACACACCATTCTTTATCCACCCTGTAGCCACATGAGCATCACTGCTGGGACAGGAATTCATTTCAGCTCTTGACCTCTGACCACAGCTACCTCAGACCTCCCTCCTGAGGGCAACTTTTGATATTAGCCCCTGCCCTGTTGGGAACAGCACTGAGAACCCACCAACTCATGACATGCAAGAGACCATCAAAGGGCAGCAATTACATTTCTTCTTGTGTCCCTTTGCTCCCCTTATCAATTTTCTACGGTTCCCCTTTCTTCCGCTGCTATATATTTAATTTTATAGCTGCCTTCACTTTCCTTCTAAACCACATCAGGGTTTTTAAAAAAAACCAATATGGCTGTCTTCCTTGATTGGGGCTTTTCAGACATCTAGTGGGGTTCTTAAACAATCCTAGAATCCTAGGACTGGAAGGGACCTCGAGAGGTCATCTAGTCCAGTCCCCTGCACTCTAGGCAAGACTAAATAATATCTAGGCCAGAGGTTCTCAAACTGTGGTCTGTGAGCTCCATTCAGGTGGTCCGCGGATAGTTCTCTCTAAGGCGCGTGCCTGGGTGGCTGCACACGAGACAATGAAGGGCAACCCAGCTAATTAGTAGGGCCACGCAGGCATGGCTCCACTAATTAGGTGCCTGGACCCTAGAGAAGACGCATATGTAAGGAGAGGTGGTGGCCTTGGGGGGGAATAGGAGGGGACAGTGGGAATTCAGGACATGCAGGGCTCCAGCGGTCAGAGAAAGGTGTGTCTTTCCCCAGCTCCAGAGCTGTGGCTGCCGGGGAGAGACGATTGCCGGGGGCTGCCGCAGTGAGGGAGAGAGGGCTCATTGCATTAGAAAGGTAAGAAGCGACAAAAAGTTCTGTGGCACCTTATAGACTAACAGACGTATTGGAGCATAAGCTTTCGTGGGTGAATACCCACTTCTTCGGATGCATGCCGAAGAAGTGGGTATTCACCCACGAAAGCTTATGCTCCAATACGTCCGTTAGTCTATAAGGTGGCACAGAACTCTTTGTTGCTTCTACAGATCCAGACTAACACGGCTACCCGTCTGATACTTAGAAAGGTAAGACTACTGATATTAAAATATTAGTTGTGTGCTTTTATTTGTAGAACAAAAAAACGTTAATTATTGTGAAGTTGTTTTTATATAGCACTTCTATCCAAAGCACTTTACAATAGTTAGCTAACAGTACAAACAACATTTGGAAAGTTCATTAAGTGGTCTGCCGAGACCCTCAGCAATTTTCAAGTGGTCCATGAAAAAAAAAGTTTGAGAACCACTGATCTAGACCATCCCTGACAGGTGTCTGTCCAACCTGCTCTTAAAAATCCCCAATGATGGAGATTCCACAACCTCCCTGGGCAATTTATTCCAGTGCTTAACCACCCTGACAGGAAGTTTTTCCTAATGTCCAACCTAAACCACCCTTGCTGCAATTTAAGCTCATTGTTTCTTGTCCTAGCCTCAGAGGTTAAGAACAACAATTTTTCTCCCTCCTCCTTGCAACAACCTTGTATGTACTTGAAAACTGTCCCCTCTCAGTCTTCTCTTCTCCAGACTAAACAAATCAATTTTTTTTCAATCTTCCCTCATAGGTCATGTTTTCTAGACCTTTAATCATTTTTGTTGCTCTTCTCTGGACTTTCTCCAATTTGTCCACATCTTTCCTGAAATGTGGCACCCAGAACCGGACACAATAATCCAGTTGAGGTCTAATTAGCGTGGAATAGAACAATTACTTCTCATGTCTCGCGTACAACACTCCTGGCTAATACGGGCCAGAATTATGTTTGCTTTTTTTGCAACAGTGTTACAATGTTGACTCACATTTAGCTTGTGATCCACTATGAACCCCAGATCCCTTTCCGCAGTTCTCCTTCCTAGGCAGTCATTTCCCAGTTTGTATATGTGCAATGCTCCATTATCAGTCACATTTCCGAATTAAATTCTCCCTTCCAGTTGATTTAGCTCAATTGTTTTTAGCTTTGTGGAAACTGGCACTTTTAAAGCACCAAATAAAATCACTCTCTCACTGGTCTGGACTTTATTCTGTTTGTACATTATAAATGTGATCAAGTCATGATCACACACACCTAAGTTACCATTAGTTTTTAAGTCTGATCAGTTCCCCTTTACTGAGAAGACAAGGGCGAATATAGAATTCCCCCATGTTGGATGCAACCCGTTTTGAATTAGGAAACTGTCCTCTACAACACATACAAATTCCAAGGATGTTTTAGTAGGGGCAGCCAGAGAGCTCCAGCATAGGTCAATCAGATTGAAGCCCCCCAGGATTTCACTTTTCCCCCCTGCACATTATAGATCTGTCGTCCTGTTCCCCAGTGTTGTCTATAGTAAACCCCGACTAATATCCCATCTTGTGCCTCCTCTGTTCGAACATTTATCCATAAGCATTCTTCCGAGTTCTCAGTCACTCAAACAGGTGATGCCATTTTTGACACTGCCCCATCCCTTCTGCCCACTCAATCCTTCCTAAGTAGTTTATAACAGGAGTTTTCAACCTTTTTTCCATTTGTGGACCCCTAAAAATTTCAAATGGAGGTACGGACGCCTTTGGAAATCTTAGACAATCTGTGGGGCCCCAGGGAACCACGGACCACAGGCTGAAAACCACTATTGTATGGTAACAACAACCTTTCGCGGACCCCTTAAACACAGTCTGCAGACCCCCCCAGGGAACCACTGACCACAGGCTGAAAACCACTGGTTTATGACGATTGAGATTAACATTCCAGTTGGGAAAATCATCCCGCCAGGTTTCAGTAATCCCACCTCAATTGAGCTTATGCTCATAAACGAGTAATTCCAACTCCTTTGGTTTGTAACCCAGGCGCCTAGCGTTGGAGTAAAGGCAAGTCAAGAATTTCTTCTCGTCACACCCTTTCGTTCCTTGATTAATTTTCTTCTCCACATCTCAATTCTGTGCTCAGGGCCCATACCTTCCCTCTCTTTATCCTCCCCTTTCGTTAATAGTTTAACACCCTCCTGACTAATCCAGGCAATCCCTGAGAAGGTTGGTCCCCCTACACAGCCGCCACACCCCACAGAAGTTGGGCCAATGTTCACATTCAGAAGGGAACAGAACCCAGGAGTCCTGTGCTTCAATGCACTAGACCCCGCTCCCGTCCCAGAGCCAGGGAGAGAAGCCAGAAATCCTGGCTCTCAGGCCTCCCTCCGCTCTAACCCCTAGCTCACACTTGCCCCCCCATGCAGCCCAGAGCCCCTCCCCGTCACAAGGTCTACTCCCACACCCCTTCCACTGTGTCACCACTGGGGCATCCTGTCTGGCCAGTCCTACTCTTCCTGATATACCCACCCTGAGAGCCACACCCTGGAGACAGCCAGATAGAAAAGGCCCTGTCGACTCCCCACCCCCTAGTATATCCCCACAGGTATGTGCTTAGAGCAGGGGTGGGCAAACTACAGCCCGGGAGTCACATCCAGCCCTCCACACATTTTAATTTGATCCTTGAGCTCCCGCCAGGGAGCCGAGTCCGGGGCTTGCCCCACTCCGCACAGCTCCCAGAAGTAGCGGCATGTCTGCCCTCTGGCTCCTACATGTAGGGGCAGCCAGGGGGCTCCACATGCTGCCCCTGCCCCAAGTGCTGTCCCCACAGCTCCGCTAGCCAGGAACTGTGGCCAATGAGAGCTGAAGGGGCAGTGCCTGCATACAGGACAGCGTGCAGAGTTGCCCGGCCGTGCCTCCGCATAGGAGCTTCTGGGAGCTCCTTGGTAAGCACCGCCCGAAGCCTGCACCCCTGATCCTCTCCCATGTCCCAACCCGTTACCCCAACCCTGATTCCCCCTCAGTCCCAGAGCCCCTTCCGCACCGTGAACTCTTAATTTCTGGCCCCACCCAGAGCCCAAACCCCCAGCCAGAGCCCTCACCCTCTCCTGCACCCCAATCCCCAATTTCATGAGCATTCAAGGCCCACCATACAATTTCCATACCAAGATGTGGCCCTTGGGCCAAAAAGTTTACCCACCCCCATCTTAGAGCCCCGAGGGGGTCCTAAAATGCCATATGTTGATCTAATTACCCCTCCAGCCCCCCTCATCCCACAGACAACCCCCTCACCTCTGCTCCCATATCCTCCATCCCCCACCACGCTCATCCTTAGCCTGAGCTTATAAACTACCTGAGCACCCCCCCAAACCAAGCCCCTGACTGAGTCCCCTCTCTCCCAAAGAGGAAGAGATCCGAGGACTGTGCCCGCTCTCCATATATACTATGGTTATATGGCAGGAACTTGTCCAGCCAATCAGCAGCTGCTTCCCAGGCTAATCCCAGTATTGATCCCCTGGGGGGCATGCCCCCACCACACCACAGCCTCTCTCAGCCACTTGCAGGCAGCAGCTCATTGAGGGGAGCACTGGGGTTGGTTTTTGCAAGCTTTGGCCAGCATTAGTCATGGGGGAGTCTAGTAAAGACCAATCAAAAGGTACTCATGATGAGGAAGCCCTAGGATTGGCTGTAGCAAGCTACACTCTCCTGGGATGTGCCACAGCCAAC
Organism: Macrochelys suwanniensis; assembly: GCA_033296515.1. Lineage (NCBI taxonomy): Eukaryota > Metazoa > Chordata > Testudines > Chelydridae > Macrochelys > Macrochelys suwanniensis. The sequence continues at coordinate 2,267,623 of CM065795.1, forward strand.
CACATTCACCTCCTCCTCAGGGATGCCCAGGAGTGGCTGCCACAGGTCACTTCCAGATATACCATGGGCCAGTGGCAGGGATTGGCTCCCACAGACCATGCTCCCCATGACAGAGACTTCCCCCAGCCAATCTCAGAGAGTTTAAGGATTGGTTCTCACGGGCCCCACCCCCACTCAGTATAACACAGGGGAGCCCTCTTTGGCCAATCCCACATGGAGCCACCACTCAGTGGTATATCTTTTAAGAGCCTCTGTGATTGGCTCCCTGACTCCCCAATATATCATGTTCTCCCCACCAATCTGGCCAATCAGCAACCTCCCTTGGGGGGGGGATGAAGCATGGCCTGTGATTGGCTATGGGGGAAGATACCTGGGAAGGAGCCAGTCAGACACCCCCTCGCACCACAGCCCAGGTCACGTGAGCCAAACCCCATGATTGGCTCTACGGGCCCCCCACAGCTAATCAGGGGTCAGGGCTCATTGGTCCCAGGGAGGAGGAGACAAGCCTCCAGACAGGACAAGAGGCGCCCCACTGGAATGAATGGGGGAGACGCTCAGCCAATCAGCGGCCGTCTCTCATCTGCCCCACAGGCTTGGGGGGGGGGGGGGGAGAATAAGACACCCCCCCCCCCCGGCCCCAGACTCCCATTCAGCCCAATGCGGCGCTCCCATCCAATCAGGTCTCTCCTCTCACGGCCGCAGATCGGCTTTGGGCATGAAAGGCGGCCTGTGATTGGACGCCGGACCCCGGGCTCCGTTCGCCGTACGACTCCCCGCAGCCCTGCCCCGCGGCCCGGCCGCGGCCCGGCCTCCCCAGCCCCGGCCGGTACCTGGACGTCCTCGTTGCGCAGCTCATCGATCAGCACCGCGATAGGGTAGAGCGAGTCATCTCCGTCGGCGGCCGCCATTTTAGCTCCCAGCTCCGGCACTAAGGAAAACGCGGGGTGGCCTCCGCCGCTTTGCAGGGGCGGCTCCGCGCTCATTGGCTGGCGGCGACCGTAGCCCCGCCTACTGTCGCAGTTCATTGGCTGACCGGGACCAGCCTCGCCCTTCTTGTCACGCCATTGGCTGGCACCTGAATCTGGACTGGAATTCCATTGGCGGAGAGTTTAACCAATCATCTGAATTATTATTGGCAAATGCCACACCTTCCTCCCTCCCATTTTCTATACCCATTGATTCTCAGTGCAGGAGCGCTACCTCCTCCACAACCCCATTGGCTAATTCCTCGACATAATCCCACCCTCGTTAATATCCAATTAGTTGAATAATACCCAGGGCTGCCGTCTCTCCAATCCCATTGGGTACAGTTTCACTGACAGTCCAGCCTCCTTCTTAATCCTATTGGATACAAAACCCTTAAGCCCGCCTCCTCTGTCCGACTATTGGCTGAGACCTCCATCCCTCTAACCAAGTCTCCCAACCGATTTGTTGGTTTCCCCGAGTGACAGGCCTCAAATCCCGCCCCTAAATGAGCCTTCGCTTTGAAGAGGGAGTAGGGCAACCACACGGGGTTGGCGAGGGCGTGGCCCTGAGGGCGCACGCGTTGCCCCGAGCAACGGGGAGGTCGGCCATCTTGGATCCGTCCCCATGGCAACGGCACTAGCATCCCTAGCCCAGGGTTAAGGGCACCCACCTGTGATGTCATGAGACCCCCCACCCACAGCCAAGCCTCAGCTGCCCCCCAAACCATGGCAGAATAATCCCGCTCCCCCAGCGTGTCCTCCCCAGGGCGGGCCAGAGCCGGGGGGCTAAATAAATAAATAAATAAACCCCCCCGCCCCCGGCTGAGCCCCCGCCACCACCAGGGACATCAGACCCCCCCTCGAGGGTCCTTCGCCTGCCCCCCTCGGTTCGTCTCTCCCCGGCCCTCAACCTTTGCCCCCGGGCCAGGCCTGGGTGTTCTGCAGCCCGGCTGCGCCCAGGGGGGCGTCTGAAAGCCACCTAGGGTGACCAGACAGCAAATGTGAAAAATCGGGACAGGGGGTGGGGGATAATAGGAGCCTATATACGAAAAAGACCCAAAAATCGGGACTGTCCCTATAAAATCGGGACATCTGGTCACCCTAAAGCCACCCCCGGAAGAGCCGGACGCTGGTACCGGCCGGCCAGGCCCGGCGAGAACAAGGGCCGCCGTCCTTCCAGTGACGCCGGATTTCACCCTTCGCCTCGCAAAGGCGGCCACTGATTTCCCCTCGGCCCTGGATCCCCAGCGCGAGGGTCATGGGCCGTTGAACGGGGGTTTGCCCTGGTGCGGGGGAGGAGGGGGGGGGCTGAGGTCTCTGGGCACCGACCCCGGAGCGTGTTTAGTGCCGGACAGCGACTGGGTCCCGTTAACGCTCTGCCCCATATAGAGCATCCACCGATCCCGGCAGAAAGGGGAGGGGGTGGAGGAGAGGCGGCTGTTAAACATGCAGACTATCTTACAGGGACAAGTGAGTGGGCAGCGTATTGCCACACGGTTGCTGGCTCTACAGGCAGAAAACATTAAAGCAGACGTGTTAAAGGAACTCATAGTCTGGGTAGCCGGATTGCACCTGGCTGGCACCTCCCACCAATGTGAAGCCAGCCCAGGTAAAGCCCAACACCAGGTGTTTCGGGCGGCTAACCCCAATCAGGTAAAGCAGGGGACACTGGTATGGTTTATAATAATAATAATAATAAATGGAGATATGCTAGTCTCCTAGAACCAGAAAGACCTTGAAAGGTCATTGAGTCCAGTCCCCTGCCTTTACTAGCAGGACCAAGTACTGTCCCCTGACAGATTTTTTGCCCCAGATCCCTAAGTGGCCCCCTCAAGGATTGAACTCACAACCCTCAGTTTAGCAGGCCAACACTCAAACCACTGAGCTCTCCTTTCCCCCGAAGGAGAGCTCAGTGGTTTGAGTGTTGGCCTGTGTTTTTGTATGGCAGTTGCAGCGATCAGCGGAGATGGAAAACTGCAAGTTTAGCTGCTGTGGAAATCAGAGGAAATGAGACAGCACCATTGGTTTCTCAGTAGAAGCAAGGTCAGCTCAGGAGGCAGGAATGGCAGCCTGGTTGTCATAAATATACACAGGGCAGCTGCACTGAATTGCCTTACCTGTAAGGGGTTAATCAGTTCAATTAACCTAGCTGGCACCTGACCAGAAGGACCAATGGGGAAAGAAGATACTTTCAAATGAGGCGGCTGGGGGGGGAGTGGGGTTTGTTTGTTCCTCTCTGGATAGAGGGAGAGACCAGGGCGGGAAAAACATCTGAAAACATACCAGAAATGATGCATCTAAAAATACAGAAATTGTAAGTAAAGGCAAGGAAATGCGTTAGATTATCTTTTGTTTTAGCTTGTGAATTTTCCCCATGCTAAGAGGGAGTTTTATTCCTGTTTTTGTAACTTTGAAGCTGAGTCTAGAGGGGAATCCTTTGTGTTTAAATCTTTTTATTGCCCTGTAAAGTTACCTTCCATCCTGATTTCGCAGGTGTGATTCTTTTACTTTTTTCTTTATAAGTTCTTATTTTAAGAACCTGCTTGATTTTCAGTGTCCGGAAGCCAAAGGGTCTGGTCTGTATTCACATTGCTAAGGCAATTGGTTGGTATATTATTCTCAAGCCTCCCCAGGAAAGGGGCGTGGGGAGATAGGGCTCCAAGTGGCCCCTCCCTGAATTTTTGTTTCAATCACTTGGTGGTGGGAGCATTACTGTCCAAGGACAAGGAAAGGAATTTTTGCCTTGGGGAAATTTTTAACCTAAACTGGTGGAATATAACTTTAGGGGGTCTTTCATGTGGGTCCCCACATCTGTACCCCAGAGATGAGAGTGGGGAGGGAACCCTGACACTTGCTAACAGCTTTAAATGACGTGGATCCCAAATTTGAGCTAGAGTGTTAGGTGGTGATGGATCCTCACTGGAATCACACAGTTGTTCCCTATTGCTTGTCCCCCACAGGCTGCGGGGCAGGTGGAACGCATGAACAGCACCATTAAAAGGGAGCTGAGAAAGGGAGTGGAAATGGGAGGAAAAAACCGGTCACAGTTACGGCCCTTTGTCTTAAGGAGACTAAGGGCCCAAGAATCAAACTAAAATCCTGCTCTTTGGACGTTCACCCTAATAAACATTGAATTGTTTGCACCTTCAAACTTTGGGTATTGTTGATCTCGGTTCATGCAAGAAGGACCAGGGAAGTGAGAGGGTGAAGGAATAAGCCCTCTAACAGGCCGGGGGTCCAGAGCGAGGGGATTCCCTGAGGGGGCCCACGGCAGAGCCAGGCCAGCTCAGAGGTGCAGTTCCAGGAGGCGGTGGGGCCAGAGCGCCCAACCCCAGAGAGAGAGCAACCTTCCCGGGGGGCTGTCACGCCGAAGGAGGGTTACTCCCAGGGGCAGTATGGAGCTGAGCGAGAATGAGTCCTGTGAGTCCCTGACAGCTGGGTGCTGACAGACACAGCGAGAGACAGGCCGGGCCCCAGCTGGGATCAGGGCCCTGTCGTGCCGGGCGCTGCCCAGACACACAGAAAGGGACAGGCCCTGCCCCAGCTGGGATCGGGGCTGTGTCGTGCCCGGCTCTGCCCAGAAACCAGCTGTGATCAGGGCCTTCCCAGGGGAAAGGCAGAAACGAAAACTGATTCTTTACTGGACACAGATAAGGCAGAGTTGTTAAGAAAGTAGCAGTGACAAGAAATGAGACGTGAAAAATCTATTTCAAGGAACAGCTTGTAAACCGGGAATTTTACAGTCGGATACTTTTGGCTTTGGAGCGAACATGTTCCCTTTCATATACCATTGTTATTGCGAAGTTACAATCCCGTGGCACTGATTGACCTAGACAGAGATCAGGGGCCCATCGTGCCAGGTGCTGCCCAGACACTGCGACAGACAGTCCCTGCCCCTAAGAGATTATAACATAAGTAGCCCAGGGCACCATTATTATCCCCATTTTCAAGGGGAGGAAACTGAGGCCAGACAGATGCAGCAACTGGCCCAACCTCACATACAGCGTTTTCAGTGGAGCAGGGACTAGAAGCCTGGAAGCCTGAGTACCAGGCCAGCACCTTAGCCACAAACCCATCCTCCGCTCCTGCCAGCTGCTGCTATCCCTGAGCTTGAAAATCCATCTGTGAAACGAGTGGGTGAGGGCTCAGCCAGGGAGCTGTACAGCTGAGGGGTGAGAGGCTCCCGTTCCCTCTGGTGCAGTGGAGTTTGGGAGTGAACAGGTTTTGGGACCCCGCTGCAGAGGACTCTGGGATACCTCCCCACAATGCAGCGCTCCAGCATCTCCAAGGCCTAGTTGACTCAGCCCTGAGTCCGGGGAGGAACAGGAATTTGCACCCAGGATTCCCAGGTCCTGGGTCCACCCTAGGCTGACCCCTTGCCCCCTCCCTCCTCACTGTGACCCCCCAGGAGACGCCCAGCCTGGGCCCATGGCATGATGGGGCTATTTCAGCCGGACCTTGGAATAGTCCGTATCCGGGGCCTCCGGAGGCTGCCCCCATTTGCACTGCAGCTTGGAGAAGTCGATGGAGGAGTACTGCAGCTCCTCCGGCTCCCTGGGGCCCAGCGGGGCCTTTGCTGCTGCAGCCCTGTCCTGGAGGCCTTTGGGTGGGCGGGCGGCTGGAGTCTTGGGATCCTGAGTGAGGAGCAAGGCAGAGACACCAGGCAGAGACTTGCACCAACCATGCATGAACTGCTCCCATGCAGCTCGGGGCAGGAGCAGTTAAGTTAATGCATTCTCTGCATTGCCTGCACCGGACAGGCATTAGCAAGATGCATGGGGTGGTGCATGTTATGCCCTGTGCATGCATGATTTGATCCCATGCATCTCCGGGTTGCACAGCCCACGCTGATGCATTCATTGCATTTTCTGCAAGGTGCAACAGACACGGAGCACTTATTGCACTGGGCATGCATGGGGGGTTGGGTGCCCTGGTGAAAGACTGACTTATAGTCCTGCATTCATTGAGGCGATGGGAAAGCGGTGGGGAGAGAGGAGGAGAAAGGGAGGGGGGCAGGGACGGGGTGGGGTGGGAAGGGCAGGTGGGCTTGGACCCCAGCTCCCCCCAGGTACATACCATGGGGATGGTGGGGACGTTACTGTAGATCAGGCTGACGTCGTCGGCCATGTGCTCTGTGTGGCTCCCCTTAGCAGACTCCCGGCCCTTGGTGCTGGGGGGGCGCCGGCTCCCGGCCCCGCAGCCTGTGGGGAGATGGATCAGGACGTGAATACAGACCAGACCCTTTGGCTTCCTCATTAGACCGGGGAGAGGGGGTAGAATAGCCCCGTGGGGAGGGATGAAGGTATCAGAGTCTAGAGCGCAGGGGACTGGGATAGGCTGGAGAGAGGGGTTGGGGGGGGGGGATATCTCACAGGGGTGGGGGGGGTGTGCTGGAATAGCCCAGGGGAGATGGCAGGGGATCTCAGCGGGATGTCAGGGGGCAGCTGGGGGTCAGGGCGGGAGGCATCAGACTCACTTGCTCACACAGAGCCTGAGAAGGAAGAAGCCGACGGCGACCCCCAGCCCACAGGCCAACCCGATGCCCAGCAGCTTGCCAGGCTCCTCCGCACCTGCAAAAAAACGCACAGCACGGGGCACGGCTGAGCGAGAACCCAGGAGTCCTGGCTCCCAACTCCCATGTCTCCAACTCCCAGACCCCACTCTTCTTCCAGGGCTGGGGAGAGAACCCAGGAGTCCGAGTGTCTCACCTCTCTGTGGGGAGCTGAAGTCAAAGTGCAGGGCGGCGTAGGTCCCGTGGGCGTTGGAGCCGAGGCAGAAGATCCGGGGGGCCCCGTCCCCGCTCCCCGTCCAGCTCAGGGTGCTGACAGCCTCGTCCCCCTTTGCCCACGAGCTGACCCGCAGGGCCCCCCTGAGCCGTTCCCAGCCAGGGGCTCCCCGTCCACCTGCCACTGGAGCCGGGGCGGGGGCTGGGAGCGCAGGGAGCAGCTACAGTTGATGATGGACCCCTGGCACTGGCAGGACGAGTTCAGCCGGGTCCCCGGCCGGGGGCTGTCTGGGGAGAGCAGGAGACACAGCGACAAGAGTCAGAGAGAGAAACCCAGTGGCAGGGAGTCCCACAGGTTAACCCCATTAATATCCAGGGGCAGGGAGTCCTGCGGCTTAACCCCACTCACACTCGACGAGCAGCTGGAATGTGCCCTGTGCCGAGCGCTCCTCGTTCTGGGCCAGGCAGCCGTACGGCCCCTGGTCCTCGGCCGTCATGTTGGGCAGCTCCAGACGCAGCTGATTCCCCCCCGCGGGGCGGGTGCCCTCAGCGGCTCGGCCCCCCCTCACCCAGCCCAGCGTGGCCGGGGGGCTGCTGGCGACGGAGCAGAAGAACCGCAGGGAGTCGCCCTCCCGGGCCGTGAGCTGGGAGCCGTTCCCCACTGGGGTGCCGGGGTCTGGGAACAGGAATAACACGGAGCCACTCGCACCCTGAGCCAGCCAGTCCCTGCCCGGGGGTCGGATCGGGGCCGGCGCCCCCTAGAAGGGAAAGGCACCAGGCCCCACCCCCCGCCCCCAGCGGTACCTTGGAATAGCTGGGGGTCGCTCCTGTCGGCTCTGGAGACGGTGATTTGCAGAGTCCTCTCGAGAGCTGAAATACCCACGGCAACGTATTAGATTGGAGAGCGCTGCCCCCCCCCCCCCGGACCCCCAGCTCCGCAGCCCAGCAGCCCCCACTGGCCCTGCCCCGCAGCCCAGCCCCCCACACCCGATCCCCCGTGTGCACCCTGCAGTCCAGAGTCCTTGACTGAGGCCCGGTGCCCCCTAACACCTTACACTGCACATGCAGACGCAGGGCCCAGCTGGCCGACCCGAAGGGATTCGTCGCCCGGCACCGATACTCCCCAGCGTCCCCTCTGCTGAGATCCGGCAGCTCCAGGCGCCCGCCCCTCCCTGGCCCGCGTTCAGGGACCCGTTTGTTCTGGCCCAGCTCAGGGCGGCCTTGGGTCTGCTCCCAGCCTCGCAGCTCAGGCTCAGGGAGTCGCCCTCCTGGGTCTCCAGAGACACGACGTCACCCTCAGCTCCCCACACATCTGGCACTGGAAGAGATCACTAGGTGGGTTTGGCTCCCTAGAGATCCCCGGCCAAGGAACCGAGATGCAGCCACCTCTGGGGTGGGACATGGGGGCTGGCTATACAGGGACCCCTCGCCCGGCGCTGAGACCCTCGGGGGTGGGGGCCCAATCTTGCTGCGTTGCCATGGCAGCCGGTCTCCGTTGCAGAGATCGGTCCCTAACCCGTCTCCTCCCCGGTGCCCAGCGCCCCATAGTGCTGCCCCGGGGTCTGGAGACAGAGGGAACCGGGCCCGCTCCCCCCACCACCCTGCGGCTCCCTCGGGCTCTCCCCTCCGGGCACGGAGCAGCCTGGCCCGGCTGAGCCCGGCGCCTGGCCCTGAGTGCGGGCAGAGCGTGACTAGGAGGTGCTGGCTGATTCCCAGGCTCGCCATGCGGCCTCTCACCGGGGCGTCCGTTCCTGGTCAGGGTCCCGGTGATGGTGGGGGGCCCGGGCGGGTCTGTAACACAAACCAGACAGGGGGGATCAGGGCGGCTGGACAGCACCGGGGGGGTCGCTAGTGATCACTGAGCCTGGACATGGCCCCTCGCTGTGAGCTCAGCTGGGGGCTGGGAAAGTCCCTGAAGTGACACGAGACCCGCGGGCGGGGAAGGGAAGCGACAGACCCGGCTCAGCCCGACCCAAGAGCCTCCCGACGTAACCCAGGGGCCGAGTTAGGGCCCCGCCGGGGAGCCACAACCGCAGGAAATCGAAACCCGAGGGACCAAAACCTCGCGGGTCCTTTGCCCTCCCCCCTCGGTTCCCCTCTCCCAGCCCTCTCCTTTTGCCCCGTGCTTGGCCGGCCAGCCTGGATACTTGGCAGCCCGGCTGCGCCCAGGGGGCGGCTGAAAGCAACCCCCGGAAGAGCCGGACGCTGGTACCGACCGGCCAGGCCTGGCAGGGTCCGGCCACGCTGCCGTCAAAGCCCCGCGGCACCGAGGCTCAGAGCCGGGGTCCGTTGGGTCGGCTCGCGGGGCTCGGCCTGCTGGTCTCTGATCGCAGCGCGGACGTTTCCTCCGAGGCTGTGGAGACGCTCGGGGTCGGGCTGGGGCCTGGGCTCAGACACGGGGGAGACGAGCGGCGGTTTTCATCTAAATCTCCCTCGGGCTGACGGGAACAAGGGTCGTCGACCTTACATTGACGCCGGATTTGATCCTTCACGTCGCAAAGGCGCCGCTGATTTCCCCTCGGGCCTGGATCTGGAGCGCGAGGCTCACGGGTCGTTGAACGGGGGTTTGCCCTGGGGTGGGGGGGCCGAGGTCTCTGGGCACCGATCCCGGAGCGTGTTTAGTGCCGGACAGCGACTGGGTCCCGTTAACTCTCTGCCCCATATAGAGCATCCACCGATCCCGGCAGAAAGGGGAAAGGGTGGAGGAGACGCGGTGGGACAGCCCAGGGGGAATCTCAGGGGGAGCTGGGGTGGTTGGTGTGATGTGGGGGAATCCCAGCAAGGGGGTCCTTGAATGAGGGGGGGGGGGTGGATCCCAGCACAGGAGGATTCTGGGGTCAGGACAGGTCGGGGGTAGGGAGGATCCCAGAAGAGAATGGCCTGGGGATCTGGGGGTGAGGATGGGATGGGGGAGCCGTAGCCAAGGGGTGCAGGGAGGGGTGAAGATCCCAAGAGAGAAGGGGCTGCAAGGAGCGGAGGGAAGGAGGCCGGAGTAGTATTGGCTGAGGGTGCATGGTGGGGGGTGGGGATCCCAGCCACTGGGCTGTGTTGGGGGAGGGACTGGAGGGCAGGGCTGGGGAGCCCAGGGGTGGGGATCCCAGCACAGGGGGCTGGAGGGTCACTCACGGACGATGCGGAGCCGTATGGCTCTGCGCATGTAACGTCCCCATGGTGGCCTGTAGGTGACGGTGCAGACGAGCTCTTTGCCGTGGTCCCCCAGGCCGGGCGTGAAGCTGAGCGCGGAGCTGTGGGCCCAGGAGCCGTTCGCCAGCGGGGCTGAGACGTTCCGGGCTGTGTCGCTGAACGGCCCCGTCCAGGTGACTCGGGGAGGGGGCCCGGAGCAGCACCCAGGGGCCGTGCAGGTCACAGTCACCGGCTCCCCGGCCACCAGCGTCCCTGGCAGCCCCCGCGCCGGCGAGATCTGGATCTCTGGCTCCTCCGTCAGCCCTGAGACACGGGGAGAGGGGAGAGAATCACTCGGGGACACGGGGCCTTTCCCCTGTAGGGGCGCGGCTCTGATCCGGCCCCAGGGCGGGACTGGCTCAGGGGGGCTGAGGAGCGGGGACTGCGGCTGCTCTTACACGGCACGGAGAGCGCGAGTATAGGGTCACTGCCATCGGGATTGGAGCGGTAATCGTATCTCAATGTTCCTTTCTCGACTCTAAGGATATATCTCCCCGCATCCGCCCATTGGGCGTCGCTGATTAGCAGGGAGCAGTCGCCGCATGTCAGATCCCCCACCAGCTGGAACCGGCTCTGGGTCTCCTGCGACACCCCCCGGCCGGGGTCACTGCTGGCCACGGGTGGATCATAGCCCACAGTAGCAGACTCCTTGTACCAGTGTCCATAGAGCTGGGCCTGGGGATTGTCGTTGTCGTACGAGGCTGGGTACGCGAAGGTGCAGGGGACGAGAACGCAGAGACCCTCCTGCACCAACACCGACTGCGGCACTGTCAGGGAATAACCAGACGCCAGGGACAGGGACCCTGCAGGGGAGGGAGAGGGATCGAAGTGGGACCCATACAGAGCAGAGACCAACCCTGAGATCCCACCACAGCTCTGCCGGTGCCCCTCACTCCCGACCTGCAGCCCCCTGCGAGTCCAGCCCTGGGTCCTCAACCAAATCTCACTCCATTGAGGTCCCATCCCTCCCTACATCGAGCCCCCTGCCCCCACTCCCTGTCGCTCGGCGCCCCTAGCACCGCACTGGGGCACTGGGCTCCCCTCCCCCTCTGGCCAATCTCCCTTCCAAGTCCTGGGACAGACCTGGCCCTGGTTAGCACGGGTCCTGCCCTTCTCCCTGCACTGGGGCTGCAGCTGCTGCTTACTTACCCCTCCAGAGCAGGGCAAGGATCAGGACCCTCAGCATGGCTGCAGGGGGGGCAGGACCCCCTGTTCTCCAGGGGCGGCCCTGAGCCGGGAGCTCCCGTTCCCCGGCGTCCTGCTGCGGCAGCAGGGCTCTGTCCATGGCTGGGGCATCCGGCTGGGACAGACCTAGAGACAGATGGGGGGAGGGAAGTGTGAGCGTGGAGGCTGTTTGGGGGGCACAGATCTGCCTGGGGGGACCATCAGTGCTGCTGGGCTCTGCAGGGGGCTGATCTGGGGCTGCTGGCAGCGCAGTGACCCCCGAAATCCCCAAATGGTCCCGAGAGATCGTGGGCTGAAGAAATCCTTAAATTGGTGAAAAAAACCTGAGATTTTCTCTAAGAATCATGAGATCAGCCAGAGAATCCCGAGCTGGTGACAGCAGGTGGCCGGAGGCAGCGCTGCTCAGAGCCTGCTTCCGTCTTCCCACAACAAAGAACATGGGAGCGGGCGACCAGCGACGTTACCACGGACAGCGAAGAGGAAGGGCTGCAGATCGGGATAAGGAAAGAACATGGCAGAGACGCTCCGACCGATGTGAATGAATTCAGATTAGTGGGGAGGGACGCTGTTCAACCCAGGGCGCTGAAGGAATTAGGGGAAGAAATCTTGGAGCCGCTGGCAATAATATTTGCAAACTCAGGGATGCCAGGAGAGGTCCCAGAAGATGGGAGAAGGGCAAGCAGAGCAGCCATCTTTAAAAAGGGGATCCAGAGAACTATAGACCAGTCAGCCTGACCTCGACACCTGGAACGCTACTAGAGCAATGTATAAAACCTTCAATTTGTGAGGACGAAGGGGTGATCAGCAGCATGGATCTACCAAGAACAAATCCTGCCAAACCAGCTTGATTTCCTTCAGTGACGAGGTAACTGGTTGGTGACTGGGGGAAAGCGGTGCACATAACATCCAGGAGAAGATTGGCAACAAAATGGCAGATGAAATTCAATGTTAATAAATACAAAGTGATGGACTTTGGAAAAGATAATCCCAATTACACGTATACAACGATGGGTTCTAAATGAGCTGTTACCACGCAAAAAAAATAAATAAATCTGGGAGTCATTGTGGATAGTTTTCTGAAAACATCCACTCACTGTGCAGCGACCCTCAAAAAAGTGAACAGAAGGTTGGGAATCATTAAGAAAGGGATCGATAATAAGACAGAAAATATCATATTGCCTCTATACAAATCCATGGTACGCCCACATCTTCAATACCGTGTGCAGATCTGGTGGCCATATCTCACAGTGGAATTGGAAAAGGTTCAGATCAGGGCAACAAAAATGATGAGGGGTGTGGAACAGCTTCCATATGAGGAGAGATCAATAAGACTGACTGTTCAGCTTGGAAAAGAGACGACTTAGGTGGGATATGATTGAGGTCTATAAAATCCTGACTGGAGTGGAGAAAGTAAATAAGGAAGTGTTATTTACTCCTTCCCATAACACAAGAACTAGGAGTCCCCAAATGAAATTAATAGGCAGAAGGTTTAAAACAAACAAAAGGGAGTATTTCTTCACACAACGCACAGTCAACCTGTGGAACTCTTTGCCAGAGGATTTTGTGAAGGCCAAACTATAGCATGGTTCAAAAAAGAACTGGATAAATTCATGGAGGACAGGTTGTTACCTAGTAGCTCTGTGTTTTGGGGGATTCAGGGTGCACTGCCCGGCCTGTCTGACTCACAAAAGACACCCCCACCTCCGCACCAGCCAGCCTCTGCTTGAACCAAATCTGCATCAGAAGAAAGACTTACAGAAAGCAATGAAAAGGCCGTGGGAGACACACCTCAACCCCTGGGATAAGGATGACAGAATTAAGGAAACTCCACTAGCCTCATTCGAATGGAAGATGGGACAAGGAGGCATCTCCACTAGCATACAGACTGGAGAACAGAGATTCCAAGGCAAGAACCGCACGGAACTCTGGGACCAGAAAAGCAGGGAAGCAGTGCATGATGGGGGATCTCTGCTCCAGATGTTAACGAACCCAGGCCTGCACACGCCCAGATTGGCAGTGATCAGACCAATTCTAGTAATAAATCCTTTATTGGTACCCAAAATAGTGAAGCTCCCCAATTGCATTGTGAGCTCCCTCCAAGGAACACGGCCCAGAGCCAGGAATGATCAGCTCCCATGTCGAGCCTGAAGAAAACCACTTTGGGATCCTCCCTTGTCTACACATCAACAAATCCAGTGTCTCCCTTGAACCCTTGTTGTTTCTCTACAAAATCCCCAACCCACGCTCCAGTAAGTGCTCTGAGGCCTGGATCCAAACTCTGCATCAGTTCCACTGAGACTTCGTCTTCTCCTGACTGATGGTGCTGGGAGCTCTGCCTGTCTCCAGCACTCCCGACCCTCAGCTACCACCATCACCTGGGAACCCCAATTGATTCCAGCTTCACGGAGTGGTGAGAACCCAGCTCTCTCTCTCTCTCTCTCTCTCTCTCTAGGTGTAGCCTTCTGACCCTGACTTGTGTGATCAGTTATAGTTTTCTAAACCTACTTTTGCAATCAAATTTAAGTTTGATTTAATATTATCCCTGTTTCGTTGTTTGGCTCCCCTGTGGTTATTACCTGGCAATAAATAACTTTCATGATTAAACTGGTTTAACGCGGAGTATTGCCTCCGACCCTGCAGCCCGGGTTCCCCAGGGTTTGTGACTCGGGGCCTGGGGAAGCGGCAGGCACAGGAACGTGAAAGCAGAAGTGGGTGCTAGAGGGGGCCATCGGGGGGAGATGCCATCTCAGAAACCCCAGCACCAGTATCCTGCTGACTTCCCCTCCCTCTGGCTGGGGCTGTCTGCGGCTTCCTTGCAATAGGGGCAGGCTGCACATTGCTTGTGGGGCTGGAAATAGAACCCAGGAGTCCGGGCTCTGAGCCCTGCTAAACCCCCACTCTCCTCCCAGAGCTGGGATAGTGCCCAGGAGTCGTGACTCCCAGCCTTCACCCCCCACTCTAACCCACTAGACCTTTCTCCCCTCCCAGAGCCAGGGACAGAACCCAGGAGTCCTGGTCTGATATTGCACTCTATATGTTTATGGAAATATGCTTTTGAGTGTGAATATCATGTAACTGGACTATGCAAAAGGTCTCTTGTAAAGTATCATTACACAGCTTATAATCTACTGAGTGTGGTCATCCTATTTGTATGAATGGATCATTCTTGTATCTGAAGCTAGAAATATGAAGTATAACTCTGAGGTCCTATTGTAATTATGCAAAGTGTGGGCCATTAATGGTGATTTAGAATCTTGATGGCGCCCACTGACCTGGACAATTGGTTGGGTAAATGGCTGTTCACTTGTAAGCCTTCCTGTGTTCCTGTGAGTCTGGCCAGAAAGAACGGAGTCTGGGGTCTCACAAGACATGTGACCATGTCACCTGGTACTGGAATCCATCTTAAACCTGGGCCTTTTCCATTTAGAAGGAGGGATGGGGACCCAGAGAGACAAAGGATTCCCGCCTTGTGCCAAAGCCATGAAAGGGGGTGGAACAGAACAAAGGGGGCTGAAAGCACCAGAAAACCCCTAGTTACCACCTGAGCTGGAACTAACAAGGACCGTACCAAGGGAAAGGATTGGGCCCAGACTAGGAAGGAGTCTAGTCTGTGAAAGAAGCTTATTAGAACATCTCTGAGGGTGAGATTTACCTGTAATCAGTTTCTTAAACGTATTAGGCTTTGACTTGGCGTTTTTTTTATTTTGCTTGGTAACTTACTTTGTTCTGCATTCAGCCGTATGGATTGGATCCATGCATCCGATGAAGTGGGTACTAACCCACGAAAGCTTATGCTGAAATAAATTTGTTAGTCTCTAAGGTGCTACAAGTTTTTCCTTCTTATTTTTGTTTTGCTGACACAGACTAACACGGCTACTACGCTGAAACCTATTACTTTGTTCTGTCTTTTATTTCTTTAAACCACTTCAATCCTACTTTTTATACTTAATAAAATCACTTTTGTTTACTAATTAACCCAGAGTGAGTGATTAATATCTGGGGGAGCAAAGAGATGGGGATATCTCTCTATCAGTGTTATAGAGGGCGGACAATTCATGAGTTTACCCTGTATAAGTTTTATACAGAGTAAAACGGATTTATTTGGGGGTTTGGATCCCATTGGGGTCTGGGTGCTGGAGACAGGTAACCTGTTCAGTGGTTTTCGGTTAAAGTCTGCAGCTTTGGGAGCATGGGTCAGACCTGGGTCTGTGTTTGCAGCAGGCTGGCATGTCTGGCTGAACAAAGCAGGGTTCTCCAGTCCCAAACTGGCAGTGGAAAACGGGGTCAGAGGTAACTTCAGCACAACAGGTGACAGTCCCAATGGGGTCTCTGTGACCGAACCCATCACACCTGGCTCTGAGACCCTCTATACCCCAGTCTCCTCCCAGAGCCGTGGATGGAACCCAGGAGTCCTGGCTTTCAGCCTCCCCTGCTCTGACCACTAGACCCCACTCAGAACTGGGGATAGAACCCAAGAGTCATAGAATCTCAGGGTTGGAAGGGACCTTAGGAGGTCATCTAGAGTCCAACCCCCTGCTCAAAGCAGGACCAATCCATAGTTTTTGCCCCAGATCCCTAAATGGCCCGCTTAAGGATTGAACTTACAACCCTGTGTTTAGCAGGCTAATGCTCAAACCGCTGAGCTATCCCTCCTCCCATACAGTGAGAGACAGAAGTTGGCTAGCTGCCCCCCATCCCAGCTGTATCCTTTTATTGCTGATTTTTCCAGTCACACAATAATATTTGAACGCTAGCAGCTCACACCTCTTTTCATATTGTACACGCTGCAGACACTAATCACTCACCCCGAGCTGAGATGCGTCCGCCTCTGGGGGGGGGCGGCTGGGAACAGCACCCTAGAACAGCAGATACCTGGTTCGGACGGCTAGCCAATCCCGACTCCAAGGGGACGAGTCGGGCGCATGTGGAGACCGGCCTGGCAGGGAGCAGGTGCGAGTGTCAGGGCGAGGGCTAGGGTGAGATGAGCGGTTTCAAGACAGGAAGGGGAAGTCAGCGCGTGATTCTGGCCCTAGAACATCTTGTAGACGCCGGTTCCAGTGGCTGGAGATCTCGGTGCCATTGACACAAGACAGAGATTGTCACAGATACAGGCCAGCTCCCTCTGACAGCCGGCTTCCGGCCCCACCACGGGGGGACTGGCTCGGGGTGGGGGGAATGGGGTATGGGGCCTGTCCCCTCTCTGGGGCGCTGGCTCTGATCTGCCCCAGAGTGGGGCACTGGCTGGCTCCGGGGGGTGGGAATGGGACCCGGGGTCCTTCCCCTCTAGGGTATCCCAGCAGGGGAGACGCCAGCAGATCGGAGCCGGTCCATTGAGCGCAGACGTTTGTTTTCTGTCTCTCGGTTCCTCAAACGCATCCCAGGTCCCGGGTCACTGAGTCTGGGGATTCCCTTGTGACGGGACCCGGGTCATCGGCTGGATCAGGAGAGGCAGCTGGATTCCAGCACCCCCCACAGACTCCGTCCTTTGACTTAACAGCTGTACCTAGCCTGAGTCCCTGGGGCTGTTTACACAGGGACGTCTCCCCAGTGCTGAGATGTGGCTGGCTCTGGGGTGGGGCGCGGGGGCTGTTTACACAAGGACCCCTTGCCCGGTGCTGAGTTTGCTCCACCTCCGGCCGGTCGGCCCCACTTCAGGGCTGGGCGAGAGCTGCTGAGAGCTGGTGAGCAGGTGTGATGAAGCAGGGTTTTTGTTCTGTTTTTTCAATGGTTTGCATGTGGGGGGAGGTGGGACTCAGTTTCCCTGGGCGTTACTGGTTTAACGAGGTGGGGGGAGAGGGAGTTTGTTACAGAGGGCCAGCGAACGGACCTGGAGAATGGACACCTGAGGGAGGCCAGGCCTGTGGCCCGGAGAGTTTCCTGTGCTGGGTTCAGATGCTCAATAAACCCTCCTGTGTCACGCTGGCTGAGAGTCGCTCCGGTCTAGAGAACAGGGAGACGCTGCTGTTCGCCAGGGAGACTGAGAGGTTCCTGGCTCTGGAGTTGAACCCTCCCGTCCAGGTGATTTGGGGAGGGGTCCCGGAGCAGGGGTCCCTGGAGCCTGGCTGATCATGTTCGTCGGCTGTCGAACAGCAGTACCTTGGGGACCCCCAGCACCAGCTGCTCCGTCAGCTCTGCAAGACCAAGGAGAGGACGGGGGTTAGCATGGGAGATGAGGCCTTTGGTTTTCACCCCTAGGGGGTGCCAGCTCCAATTCATCCCCAGGGTATGGGGTTTGGCTGGCTCAGGAGTGGCAATGGGACATGGGGCCTTTCCCCTTTAGGGGGCACCAGCTCCAATCTGCCCAGGGCAGGGGACTGGTTGGCTCAGGTGGTAGCGGTGGGATACCTGTGAGAATGAGTGTTGCTCGGTATCTGTGCCGGAATGAATTCCCCCTGGCGATGTGCAGATAACAGCAGCCCCGTCCCCATCTCTCACATCCTCGATGCCCAGCGAGCGGCCCACCTTCTCCAAGTCCCTCAGCAGTGGCCCTGCGCCTCTTCCAACAATTCCCCGTAGAGGATGTCGACAGTGATGGTATTTCCCCGGAAGACGTCCGCTTGCTCCATGTACCAAGACAGATCCGCTCTCCGATCTGGGGTTGGTTGGCAGCCTGAACATGCAGGAATCCCTCATGGGAGAGATGGGGAGAAGGAACAGGATGTTCTGGAGGGATCCACCGGATGGCGCAGCTACATAAAGTCATACAAGGTCTTAGCGCGTGAGCAAGTGTTCAGTCTTCGGAGAAAAGCGGAATCAATTATGCTCATTATTTTATGTAGATATTTACCTCTATCTCTATATATGTATATCTATATATTATACCAGGGGTTGGCAACCTTTCAGAAGTCGTGTGCCGAGTCTTCATTTATTCACTCTAATTTAAGGTTTCACATGCCAGTCATACATTTTAACTTTTTTAGGACCGTACAGATCATTGTTGCAACCAAGGTCCTGTAGTGGCACCAAATCTTATATGAAGGGGGCCAAATGAGGTGTCTAAGACCAGGTTATGGTTTGCTGGTTATGATTAGGCCATTTCTATGTATGTATCAGTTTTGTATTTAAAGTGATAAGTATTGGCTCTAGACTGTCTGTATTTCAAACCCGTGCTATGATTCTGGGTGACACCCCAGACATCTTGGCTTCAGCTCGGCCTAGCCTGCTGGATGGTCATTAAGGGCCATCAGCGATACAATTGACCCATTGAAAGAAGGTGGATACACCTTGTGACTCAGCAAGGGATGCAGGGACCTGCCTATGGACCGAACTCTGAGGTTTTTTCTTGCCATGTGCCCCAACGCTTGTCTTTGGAACAAAGAAAGAGAGGCCACATGACGAAAGGCTATAAAAGACTGCAGCAACACCTCCATCTTGTCTTCAATCCTGCTTCTTACCTCTGGAGGGACTTTGCTACAAACTGAAGCTCTGAACAAAGGACTGAAGGACCCATCCCAGCTGGGGATGTAACCAGAGACTTGATTTCAACCTGCAGCTTATTCCATCACTGAACCAAGAAATTTGCCATTGCTGTATGTGATTGATTCCTTTTAACCAATTCTAGCTCTCACCTAGACCTTTTCCCCTTTATGAATAAACCTTTAGATTTTAGATGCTAAAAGATTGGCAACAGCGTGATTTGTGGGTAAGATCTGATTTGTATATTGACCTGGGTCTGGGGCTTGGTCCTTTGGGATTGGGAGAACCTTTTTTCTTTTACTGGGGCATTGGTTTTCATGACCAGTTGTCCCCATAACGAGTGGCACTGGTGGTGAGACTGGGAAACTGGAGTGTCTTAGGGGATTGCTTGGGATGACGTGTGGTTAGCCAGTGGGGTAAAACCAAAGTCTCCTCTGTCTGGCTGGTTTGGTTTGCCTTAGAGGTGGAGAAACCCCAGCCTTGGGCTGTAACTGCCCTGCTTGGAATAATTTGTCCGGAACTGACACTCTCAGTTGGGTCCCGCCAGAACCAGCATCGTTACACCCGGTCACTAGGTCATCAGTTGCTGCGGTACTCATTCTCCAGGCCGTTGGCTGGCCCTCTGTAACTCCCTCCCCCACCACCTCGTTACACCAGTTACACCCAGGGAAACTGAGTCCCACCCCCTCTGCATGCAAACCATTGAAAAAACAGAACAAAAACCCCGCTTCGTGACACCCGCTCTCCAGCTCTCAGCAGCTCTCGCCCAGCCCCGAACTGGGGCCAAACGGCCGGAGGTGGAGCAAACTCACTCAGTACAAGATCCGCTCAGCAACCAACCTCCCAGCACAGCCGCCGGTGCCCCCAAGCAGGGGGGCAGAGCTGACGTGCCCCTGACCTGGGACAGAGCGGGCCAGGGTCTGGCTGGGGTGGGAGACTCGAGAGGGCCCGGCCATCAAGGCTGGTCCCAAAGCCCCTAGGGGGCGCTGTGTTTCTTTTAGTGATAGGTTTTCCCCCAACCCTTGTGTATCTCAGCACCGAGCAAGGAGTCCTTGTGTAAACATCCCCCGCGCCCCACCCCAGAGCCAGCCACATCTCAGCACTGGGCAGACGTCCCTATGCAAACAGCCCCCGGGACCCAGGCTGGGTTCAGCTCTTAAGTCGAAGGACGGAGTCTGTGGGGGGTGCTGGAATCCAGCTGCCTCTCCTGATCCAGCCGATGACCCGGGTCCCGTCACAAGGGAATCCCCAGACTCAGTGACCCGGGGCCTGGGAGGCGTTTGAGGAACCGAGAGACAGAAAACAAATGTCTGCGCTCAATGGACCGGCTCCGATCTGCTGGCGTCTCCCCAGCTGAGAGACCCTAGAGGGGAAGGACCCCGGGTCCCATTCCCACCCCCCGGAGCCAGCCAGTGCCCCACTCTGGGGCAGATCGGAGCCAGCGTCCCTAGAGGGGAAAGGCCCCGTACCCCATTCCCCCCACCCCCTGCCTGTTCCCCCGTGGGGGGCCAGAAGCCGGCTGTCAGAGGGAGCTGGCCTGTATCTGTGACAATCTCCGTCTTGCATCGATGGCACCAAGATCTCCAGTCACTGGAACCTGCTTCTGCAAAATGTTCTAGGGCCAGAATCACGCGCTAACTTCCCCTTCCTGTCTTGAAATCTCACATTTTACCCCAGCCCTCACCCTGACACTCGCACCCGCTCCCTCCAAGACAGGTCTCCACACACGCCCAGCTCTTCCCATTAGAGTTGGGATTTGCTAGCCATCCTAATCGTGCAGCTAATGTTCCAGGGCGCTGTTCCCAGGCGCCCCACCCCAGAGGTGGACGCATCTCAGCTCGGGGTGAGTGATCAGTGTCTGCGGCTTGTACAATACAATAAGAGGTGTGAGCTGCTAGCATTCAAATATTATTGTGTGACTGGAAAAAGCAGCAATAAAGGGATAGAGACTGGATGGAAGGCAGCTAGCCAGGACTCCTGGGTTCTATCCCCAGCTCTGGGAGGGGAGTGGGGTCTAGTGGTCAGAGCAGGGGGGGCTGGGAGTCAGGATTCCTGGGTTCCATCCACGGTTCTGGGAGGAGACTGGGCTGTAGAGGGTCTCAGAGCCAGGTGTGATGGGTTCGGTCACAGAGACCCCATTGGGACTGTCCCCTGCTGTGCTGAAGTTACCTCTGACCCCGTTTTCCACTGCCAGGTTGGGACTGGAGAACCCTGCCTTGTTCAGCCAGACACGCCAGCCTGCTGCAAACACAGACCCAGGTCTGGTCCATGCTCCCAAAGCTGCAGACTTTAACCGAAAACCACTGAACAGGTTACCTGTCTCCAGCACCCAGACCCCAATGGGATCCAAACCCCCAAATAAATCCACTTTCCTCTGTATAAAGCTTATAAGGGTGAACTCATGAATTGTCCACCCTCTATAACGCTGATAGAGAGATCTGCACAGTTGTGTGCTCCCCCAGCAATTAATCACTTACTCTGGGTTAATTAATAAACAAAAGATGGCCGCTCTGTTCGCCCTTTTCCCGTCTTCTGGGACCTCTCCTGGCATCCATGAATTTGCAAATATTATTGCCAGTGGCTGCACGATTTCTTCAGCGCCCTGGGTTGAACAGCGTCCCGCCCCACTGATCTGAATTCATTCACATCGGTCGGAACATCTCTGCCGTGTTCTTTCCTTATCCCGATCTGCAGCCCTTCCCCTTCGCTGTCCATGGTAACTTCGCTGGTCGCCTCCTCCCATGTTGTTTGTTGTGGGAAGATGGAAGCAGGCTCTGAGCAGCGCTGCCTCCGACCACCTGCTGTCACCAGCTCGGGATTCTCTGGCTGATCTCATGATTCTTAGAGAAAATCTCCGTTTTTTTCGCCAATTTAAGGATTTTTTTAGCCCACGATCTCATGGGACCGTCTGGTGATTTGGGGATTTGGGGGGTCACTGCGCTGCCAGCAGCCCCAGATCAGCCCCCTGCAGAGCCCAGCAGCACTGATGGTCCCCCTGGAAGATCTGTGCCCCCCAAACAGCCTCCATGCTCACACTTCCCTCCCCCCATCTGTCTCTAGGTCTCTCCCAGCCGGACACCCCAGCCATGGGCAGAGCCCCGCCGCCACAGCAGGACGCCGGGGAATGGCAGCTTCCGGCTCAGGGCACCCCAAGGAGAGGAGGGGGTCCTGCCCCCCCTTCAGCCATGTTGAGGGTCCTGATCCTTGCCCTGCTCTGGAGGGGTAAGTAAGCAGCCCCTGCAGCCCCAGTGCAGGGGGAAGGGCAGGACCCACGCTAAGCAGGGCTAGGAGTGTCCCAGAACTTGGAAGGGAGACAGGCCAGGGGGAGAGGGGAGCCCAGTGCCCCAGTGCGGAGCTAGGGGGTGACGAGTGACAGGGGGCGGGCAGGGGGCTCGATGTAGGGAGGGATGGGACCGAAATGGAGTGAGATCTGGTCAATGACCCAGGACTGAGCTTGCAGGTGGCTGCAGGTCGGGAGCGAGGGGCACCGGCAGAGCTGTGGGGGGATCTCATGGTTGGTCTCTGCTCTCTATGGGTCCCACTTCAATCCCTCCCCATTCCCTGCAGGGTCCCTGTCCCTGGCGTCTAGTTATTCCCTGACGGTGCTGCAGTCAGTGTCGGTGCAGGAGGGTCTCTGCGTCCTCGTCCCCTGCACCTTCACGTACCCAGCTTGGGAGGTCAGCTACAGTTCCTGGGGCAGTCTCTACGGATACTGGTACAAGGATCAGGCTGTTGAGAGCCGAGATCCGCCCGTGGCCAGCAGTGACCCCGACCGGAGGGTGTCGCAGGAGACTCAGGACCGGTTCCGGCTGGTGGGGGCCCTGGCACAGGGCGACTGCTCCCTGCTAATCAGCGCCGCGCAATGGGGGGACACAGGGAGATATTACTTCAGATTCAAGAAAGGAACATTGAGATACAGTTACCTCGCCAATAACGCTATACTCACGATCTCCGTTCTAGGTAAGAGCAGCCGCAGTCTCCGCTCAGCAGCCCCCCTGAGCCGGCCAGTCCCCACCCTGGGGCCGGATCAGAGCCGCGCCCCTAGCGGGGAAAGGCCCCGTGTCCCCGAGTGATTCGCTCGCATCTCCCCGTGTCTCAGGGCTGACGGAGGAGCCAGAGATCCAGATCTCACCGGCGTGGGGGCTGCCAGGGATGCTGCTGGCCGGGGAGCCAGTGACTGTGACCTGCACGGCCCCCGGGCACTGCTCCGGGCCCCCTCCCCTTCTCTCCAGCTCCTACTCCAAGTCAGCCCTGTGCTGGGATCCCCACCCCCGCTGAGCTATCCCAGCCCTGCCTTCCAGCCCCCCAAACTGGGACCCCGACCCCCACCATGCACCCTCAGCCAATTCTACTCCAGGCCCCTTCCCTCCACACCTTGCAGCCCCTTCTCCCTTGGGATCTTCACCCCTTCCTGCCCCCTTGGCTATGGCTCCCCCTCCGTTCGCACCCCCAGGTACCCAGCCCTTCTCTTCTGCGATCCTCTCTACCCCCGACGTGCCCTGCCCCCAGAATCCTCCTGTTCTGGGATCCACCCCCCATTCCAGTCCCCTCTTGCTGGAATTCCCCCACTCACACCAGCCACCCCAGCTCCCCCTTAGATCCCCCCCAGGCTCTCGCACCGTGTCTCCTCCACCCCCTCCCCTTTCTGCCGTGATCGGTGGATGCTCTATATGGGGCAGAGAGTTAACGGGACCCAGTCACTGTCCGGCACTAAACACGCTCTGGGGTCGGTGCCCAGAGACTTCGTCCCCCCCCTCCCCGCCCCAGGGAAAACCCCCGTTCAACGGCCCATGACCCTCGCGCTGCAGACCCAGGGCAGAGGGGAAATCAGCGGCCGCCTTTGCGACGTGAAGGATCAAATCCGGTGTCCCTGTAAGGACGATGGCCCTTGTTCCCATCAGCCCCAGGGAGATTTAGAAGGAAACCGCCCCTCATCTCCCCCATGTCTGAGCCCAGGCCCCAGCCCAACCCCGAACGTCTACACAGGCGGTGGGAGAAAACCTCCGTGCTGCAATCAAAGACCTGCATCCTGGGCCCCATGTAACGATGCTGGTTCTGGTGGGACCCAACTGAGAGTGTCAATTCAGGACAAATTGCTTCGAGCAGGGCAGTTACAGCCCAAGGCTGGGGTTTTTCCACCTCTAAGGCAAACCAAACCAGCCAAACAAAGGAGACTTTGGTTTTACCTCACTGGCTAACCACAAGTCACACAAGCAATTCCCGGAGACACTCCAGTTTCCCAGTCTCACCAGCAGTGCCACTCGTTATGGGGACAAATGATTATGAAAACCAATACCCCAGTAAAAGAAAAAAGGGTCTCCCGATCCCAAAGGACCAAGCCCCAGACCCAGGTCAATATACAAATCAGATCTTACCCACAAATCACGCTGTTGCCAATCCTTTAGAATCTAAAATCTAAAGGCTTATTCATAAAAGGAAAAAGATCTAGATGAGAGCTAGAATTGGTTAAATGGAATCAATCACACACAGCGATGGCAAAGTTCCTGGTTCAGGCTTGTAGTAGTGATGGAATCAGCTGCAGGTTCATAACAAGTCTCTGGAGTTCATCCACAGCTGGGCTGGGTCCTTCAGTTCTTTGTTCAGAGCTTCCGTTTGTAGCAAAGTCCCTCCAGAGGTACGAAGCAGGATTGAAGACAAGATGGAGATGAGGCATCAGCCTTCTATTGTCTCTTGCCATGTGGTTTCTGCTTTCTTTGTCCCAAAGACAAGCCGTCCATCACATGGCATAGAAAAACCTCAGAGTTCTGTCCATAGGCAGGTCCCTGCATGTCTTGCTGAGTCACAAGGTGTATTTGCCTTCTCTCAATGGGTCAGTTGTGTAGCTGATGGTCCTTAATCGGCCATCCAGCAGGCTAGGCATAGCTGACAGCAACTTGTCTGGGGTGTCACCCAGAAGCACAGCACAGGTTTGAAATACAGACAGTTTAGAGCCAATATTCCTAACTTCAACTACAAAAACGATACACGTATACAGATAGCATTATCATAACCAGCAAACCATAACCTGGTCTTAGACGCCTCATTTGACCCCCTTTATCTAATATTTGGTGCCACTACAGGACTTTGGTTGCAACAATGATCTATACGGTCCCAGATTATGTCAATAACATCACACCCCGCGAGCCCGACCCAAGGGACCCCAGCTCTGAGTCTCGGCCCCGTGGGGCTTTGACGGCAGCGTGGCCGGACCCTGCCAGGCCTGGCCAGCCGGTACCAGCGTCCGGCTCTTCCGGGTGTTGCTTTTAGCTGCCCCTCTGGGCGCAGCCGGGCTGCAGAATACCCAGGCCTGGGGGCAAAAGGAGAGGGCTGGGTACAGACTAACCTAGGGGGGAGGACAAAGGACCCCCGAGGGGGGTGTCTGATGTCCCAGGTGGCGGCTGGGACTGGGACGGGGGAGGGGTTATTTAGACCCCTGGCTCTGTCCAGCCCTGGGGAGGACACGGTTGGGGAGCCAAACGCTGGACACCCGGGCACCCGGCAGACGGTGGCACCGAGATGGTGACGGTCGCTCCAGTACCCAGGCCGGAGCAGCCCGGCCCCTCGTTAGCGCCTCCGCCGATTAGGCCCAATTTAGACCCACCGGTTTTGGTCCCTCGGGTTTCGCTTTCCCGCAGTTCTGGCTCCCCGGCGCGGCCCTACCCCGGCCCCTGGGTTTCGTGGGGAGCTGCTTGGGTCGGGCTGAGCCGGGTCTGTCGCTTCCCTTCCCCGCCCGCGGGTCTCGTGTCACGTCAGGGACTTTCCCGGCCCCCAGCTGAGCTCACAGCGAGGGGCCATGTCCAGGCTCAGTGATCACTAGCGACCCCCCCGGTGCTGTCCAGCCCCTCTGATCCCCCCTGTCTGGTTTGTGTTACAGACCCGCCCGGGCCCCCCACCATCACCGGGACCCTGACCAGGAACGGACGCCCCGGTGAGAGGCCGCGCGGCGACCCCGGGAATCAAACAGCGCCTCCTAGTCACGCTCTGCCCGCGCTCAGGGCCGGGCGCCGGGCTCAGCCGGGCCAGGCTGCTCCGTGCCCGGAGGGGAGAGCCCGAGGGAGCCGCAGGGTGGTGGGGGGAGCGGGCCCGGTTCCCTCTGTCTCCAGACCCCGGGGCGGCACTAGGGGGCACTGGGTAGCAGGGAGGGGATGGGTTAGGGACCGATCTCTGCAACGGAGACTGGCTGCCATGGCAACGCACCGAGATTGGGCACCCACCCCAGAGTGCTCGCGTCTCAGCGTTGGGCGAGGGCTCCTCCTATAACCAGCCCCATGTCCCACCCCAGAGGTGGCTGCATCTCGGCTCCTTAGTCAGGAATATCTGGGGGGGACAAAACCCGCCTATTCGTCTCTTCCAGTGCCAGATGTGTGGGGCGCTGAGGGCGACGTCGTGTCTCTGGAGACCCAGAAGGGCGACTCCCTGAGCCTGAGCTGTGAGGCTGGGAGCAGAACTGACGCCAAACTGAGCTGGGCCAAGGGGAACGAGTCCCTGAGCCCCGGCCAGGGCGGGGCCGGGCGCCTGGAGCTGCCGGATCTCAGCAGAGGGGACGCTGGGGAGTATCGGTGCCGGGCGACGAATCCCTTCGGGTCGGCCAGCCGGGCCCTGCGTCTGCATGTGCAGTGTAAGGCGTTAGGGGGCGCCGGGCCACAGGGAGGGGCCTCAGTGGAGGGTGCTGGGCTGCAGGGGGCGGACAGGGGATCCGTGGGGGGTGCTGGGCTGCGGGGGGGGGGGGGTCATTGGGGAGTGCTGGGCTGCGGAGCTGGGGGCCAGTGGGGGGCGCTCTCCAATCTAATACGTTGCCGTGGGTATTTCAGCTCTAGAGAGGACTCTGCACATCACCGTCTCCAGAGCCGACAGGAGCGACCCCCAGCTATTCCAAGGTACCGCTAGGGGGCGGGGGGTGGGGCCTGGGGCCTTTCCCCTCTAGGGGGCACTGGCCCCGATCCGGCCCCCGGGCAGGGACTGGCTGGCTCAGGGTGCGAGTGGCTCTGTGTTATTCCTGTTCCCAGACCCCGGCACCCCGGTGGGGAACGGCTCCCAGCTCACAGCCCGGGAGGGCGACTCCCTGCGGTTCCTCTGCTCCGTCGCCAGCAGCCCCCCGGCCACGCTGGGCTGGGTGAGGGGGGGCCAAGCCACCGAGGACGCCCGCCCCGCGGGGGAGAATCAGCTGCATCTGGAGCTGCCCAACATGACGGCCGAGGACGGGGGGCTGTACGGGTGCTGGGCCCAGAACGAGGAGAGCTCGGCCCAGGGGACTTTCCAGCTGCTCATCGAGTGTGAGTGGGGTTAACCTGCGGGACTCCCTGCCACTGGGTGTGAGTGGGGTTAACCCGTGGGACTCATAAATACATAAGAGAGGCCATACTGGGTCAGAGAAAAGGTCCATCCAGCCCAGTATCCTGTCCACCGACAGTGGCCAATGCCAGGTGCCCCGAAGGGAGTGAACCTAACAGGTAATGATCAAGTGAGCCATCCCCTGCCATCCATCACCCCCCTCTGACAAACAGAGGCTAGGGACACCATTCCTTATCCATCCTGGCTAATAGCCATTAATGGACTTAGCCTCCATGAATTTATCTAGTTATCTTTTAAATCCTGTTATAGTCCTAGCCTTCACAGCCTCCTCAGGCAAGGAGTTCCACAGGTTGACTGTGCGCTGTGTGAAGAAGAACTTCCTGCTATTTGTTTTAAACCTGCTGCCCACTAATTTCATTGGGTGGCTCCTAGTTCTTCTGTTATGGGAATAAGTAAATAACTTTTCCTTATTCACTTCCTCCACACCACTCATAATTGTATAGACCTCTATCATATCCCCCCTCAGTCTCCTCTATTCCAAGCTAAAAAGTCCTAGCCTCTTTAATCTCTCCTCATATGGGACCCGTTCCAGACCCCTCATCATTTTAGTTGCCCTTTTCTGAACCTTTTCTAATGCCAGTATATCCTTTTTGAGATGAGGAGACCACATCTGTACGCAGTATTCAAGATGTGGGCGCACTATGGATTTGTATAAGGGCAATAAGATATTCTCCGTCTTATTCTCTATCTCTTTTTTAATGATTCCTAACATCCTGATTGTTTTTTTGACTGCCGCTGCACACTGCGTTGACGTCTTCAGAGAACTATCCACGATGACTCCAAGATCTTTTTCCTGATTAGTTGTAGCTAAATTAGCCCCCATCATATTGTATGTATAGTTTGGGTTATTTTTTCCAATGTGAATCACTTTACATTTATCCACATTAAATTTCATTTGCCATTTTGTTGCCC
The DNA here is from genome assembly GCA_033296515.1 of Macrochelys suwanniensis. Taxonomy (NCBI): domain Eukaryota; kingdom Metazoa; phylum Chordata; order Testudines; family Chelydridae; genus Macrochelys; species Macrochelys suwanniensis. The sequence continues at coordinate 2,295,361 of CM065795.1, forward strand.
AATCATTTAGTTTTGTGAGATCTTTTTGAAGTTCTTCGCAGTCTGCTTTGGTCTTAACTATCTTGAGCAGTTTAGTATCATCTGCAAATTTTGCCACCTCACTGTTTGCCCCTTCCTCCAGATCATTTATGAATAAGTTGAATAGGATTGGTCCTTGGGGAACATCACTAGTTACCCCTCTCCATTCTGAAAATTTACCATTTATTCCCACCCTTTGTTCCCTGTCTTTTAACCAGTTCTTAATCCATGAGAGGATTTTCCCTCTTATCCCATGGCAACTTAATTTATGTAAGAGGCTTTGGTGAGGGACCTTGTCAAAGGCTTTCTGGAAATCTAAGTACACTATGTCCACGGGATCCCCCTAGTACACATGTTTGTTGACCCCTTCAAAGAACTCTAATAGATCAGTAAGACATGACTTCCCTTTCCAGAAACCATGTTGACTTTTGCCCAATAATTTATGTTCTTCTATGTGCCTGACAATTTTATTCTTTACTATTGTTTCAACTAATTTGCCCGGTACGGATGTTAGACTTACCGGTCTGTAATTGCCGGGATCACCTCTAGAGCCCTTTTTAAATATTGGCGTTACATTAGCTATCTTCCAGGCAATGGGTACATAATCCGATTTAAAGGACAGGTTACAAACAGACTTAAATTTAAAGGACAAGTTACAAACAGATTTAAAGGACTGTTACAAATAGTTAACAGTTCCGCAATTTCACATTTGAAATTCCCTGCCCCTGGATATTAGTGGGGTTAACCCACATGACTCCCTGCCACTGGGTGTTAGTGGGGTTAACCTGCGGGACTCCCTGCCACTGGGTTTCTCTCTCTGACTCTTGTCGCTGTGTCTCCTGCTCTCTCCAGACAGTCCCCGGCCGGGGACCGGGCTGAACTCGTCCTGCCAGCGCCAGGGGCCCAGCATCAGCTGCAGCTGCTCCCTATGCTCCCAGCCCCCGCCCCGGCTCCAGTGGCAGGTGGATGGGGAGCCCCTGCCTGGGAACGGCTCGCGGGGGGCCCTGCAGGTCAGCTCGTGGGCCCAGGGGGACGAGGCCGTCAGCACCCTGAGCTGGACGGGTAGCGGGGACAGGGGCCCCCGGATCTTCTGCCTCGGCTCCAACCCCCACGGGACGTACGCTGCCCTGCTCTTTGACTTCAGCCCCGCACAGAGAGGTGAGACACTCGGACTCCTGGGTTCTCTCCCCAACTCGGGGATGGGGGTGGTGGCTAGGAGTTAGCAGTAGGGTGACCAGATGTCCCGATTTTATAGGGACAGTCCCGATTTTTGGGTCTTTTTCTTATATAGGCTCCTATTACTCCCCACCCCCATCCCGATTTTTCACACTTGCTGTCTGGTCACCCTAGTTAGCAGTGGGGGCTGAGATCCAGGACTCCTGGGTTCTCTCTCAGCCGTGCCCCGTGCTGTGTGTTTTTGCAGGTGCGGAGGAGCCTGGCAAGCTGCTGGGCGTCGGGGTGGCCTGTGGGCTGGGGGTCGCCGTCGGCTTCTTCCTTCTCGGACTCTGTGTGATCAAGTGAGTCTGACGCCTCCCGCCCTGACCCCCAGCTGCCCCCTGACATCCCGCTGAGATCCCCTGCCCTCTCCCCTGGGCTATTCCAGCCCCACCCCCGTGAGACATCCCCCCAACCCCTCTCCCCGGCCTATCCCAGTCCCCTGCTCTCTAGCCTCCCCCACTGGTGTCCCCCTTTTCTCCCTCCCCACGGGGCTATTCAACCCCCGCACCCACCGCCCCAGTCTCATGAATCCATCCTGGTCCATTTCCCTGCAGGCTGCGGGGCCGGGAGCCGAAGCCCCCCAGGGCCGACGCCAGGGATTTCCTTAACAGGAGCCAGGCCGAGCACTCAGCTGATGACGGCAGCCTGGTCTACATTAACCTCACCACCATCCCCCTGGTATGTACCTGGGGGAAGCGGGGGACCAAGCCCACCTGCCCTTCCCACCCCACCCCGGTTCTGCCGCCTCCACTTCTCCTCCTTCCCACTCCCTTAATGAATGCAGGACTATAAGCCAGGCTTTCACTGGGGCATCCAACCCCCTACCTGTGCCCGATGCAAGAAACGCTCCCCTGCTAACTAGCCTGGGCTCCCGGAACTGTGCGGGATCGGCCCCTGCATGCAGAAAATGCACCTCGTCCCTCGGGTCTCGCTCAGAGCGCTGGACAGGCAGCGAATGCATCACGTGCATTCACAAAGTGCACGAGACTAGATTGGGGCCTGATGCTGCCAACCCCTGGGCCTCTCCTGAATGCAACAGCTGGGCAAGAACTTAATGCATTTCTGCATCTGCCTGCTATGATATTAGGTGCATATGAACAGACAATGCATGAAGCATGCACCGTGTCTATTCCAAATATATACCCCCTGCAGAAAATGCAATGAATGCATCAGCATGGTCTATGCAACCATGAGATACATGGGATCAAATCATGCATGCAGAGTGCAGAAAATGCACACAACCCCATGCATCTCGCCAGTGCAGGCAATGCAAGGAATGCATTAACTGAACCGGTGCTGCCCCAAGCTGCATGGGAGCAGTCCATGTATGCTCGGTGCATGAAATCCAGTCAATACATTTGCTGAACCTGTGCTGCGAGGAGATGCATGAGATGAAATCCTGCATGCGCTGTGCATGAAATGCAGACACCCCCATGCATCTTGCTAATGCGTGGCCTGTGCAGCTGAGGCAGTGAATGCATTAACTGAGCTGGTGCATGGGATCGGCTCATGCCTGCAGCGAGTGTGAAACACACCCAATCCCCCGCCCCTTGCTAGTGCACCCCCGATGCAGGAAATGCTTTTGCATGGAGGGTGGGGGAAGGAGGCCTGGGGCAGCCCATGCAATCAGCTCTGCAGGGTGGAGGCAAGTCTCTGCCTGGTGTCTCTGCCTTGCTCCTCACTCAGGATCACAAGACTCCAGCCGCCCGCCCGCCCAAAGGCCTCCAGGACGGGGCTGCAGCAGCAAAGGCCCCGCTGGGCCCCGGGGAGCCGGAGGAGCTGCAGTACGCCTCCATCGACTTCTCCAAGCGGCCGTGCAAGGGGTGGCAGCCTCCGGAGGCCCCGGATACGGACTATTCCGAGGTGCGGCTGAAATAGCCCCGGCGCGCCATGGGCCCAGGCTGGGCGTCTCCTGGGTGGGGGGTCACAGTGAGGAGGGAGGGGGCAAGGGGTCGGCCTAGGGTGGACCCGGGATGTGGGAAACCTGGGTGCAAATTCCTGTTCTGCCCCGGACTCAGGGCGGAGTCAACTAGGCCTTGGAGATGCTGGAGTGCTGCATTGTGGGGAGGTATCCCAGAGTCCTGTGCAGCCAGGTCCCAAAGCCTGCCCCCTCCCAAACCCCACTGCCCCAGGGGGGACGGGAGCCTCTCACCCCTCAGCCATAGAGCATCTCAGCCATACAGCTCCCTGGCTGAGCCCTCACCCACTCGTTTCACAGGTGGATTTTCAAGCTCAGGGATAGCAGTTGCTGGCAGGAGCGGAGGATGGGTTTGTGGATAAGGAGCTGGCCTGGTACTCAGGCTTCCTGGATTTTATTCCCTGCTCCACTGAAAATGCTGTAGGTGAGGTTGGGCCAGTTGCTGCATCTGTCTGGCCTCAGTTTCCTCCCCTTGAAAATGGGGATAATAATGGTGCCCTGGGCTACTTATGTTACAAACTCTTAGGGGCAGGGACTGTCTCTCGCAGTGTCTGGGCAGCACCTGGCACGATGGGCCCCTGATCTCTGTCTAGGTCAATCAGTGCCACGGGATTGTAACTTCGCAATAACAATGGTATATGAAAGGGAACATGTTCACTCCAAAGCCAAAAGCATCCGACTGTAAAATTCCCGGTTTGCAAGCCGTTCCTTGAAATAGATTTTCACGTCTCATTTCTTGTCACTGCGACTTTCTTAACAAAGGGCCAATAACAACTCTGAGTTATTTGTGTCCAGTAAAGATTCATTCCCCCCGTAATGCATTGCTTCGCATCCCAGAAATCCCCGTGCCTCCATCCGCATTTAGCACCATCTCTCAGCGGTTTGTGCACTCTCAGCCTCTTCGGGCTGCAGGAACGGATCCCGAACCGCTGACCCGTTCGCCGCTCGCTCTGACCAACACGTCACAGTGGAGTTATTCCTTAAACTACAAAGGCAAGAGGAGTGCGACATTGATCTTGTCACACGTACTAGCTATGACACGGGATTGCTTGTGGCATTCGCGGAGGTGCTGACCGCAGCGAAATGCCACTTTGGGGCTCGGGAAAGTCGGTGCTGGTGGGTGCTCGCGCCTCCCCCCCGCCACTCCCGGCCCTGCCTCCACTCTGCCCCTGGCCCTGCCCCCATTCCACCCCTTCCCCAAATCCCCTCCCCCGCCTCCTTCCCCGCGCGTGCTACATTTCCCCTCCACCTCCCTCCCCAGGTTTGCAAGCCTGGGAGGGAGGGGGGAGAAGCAGAGCACCCACCGGCAGCTCCCCACTGCCCCCCCACCCACCCCCAGCTCACCTCCGCTCCGCCTCCACCTCCTCCCCCGAGATGCCACTGCTCTGCTTCTCCCCCTCCCTCCCAGGCTTGTCGTGCGCCAAACAGCTGATTCGCAGCAAGCCTGGAGGGAGGGGGGAGAAATGGAGCAGCAGCGCCTCGGGGGAGGAGGTGGAGCAGAAGTGAGGTGGGTGGCGGGGCCGGCAAGGTGCTGCCGGTGGGTGCTCAGCACCCACCAATTTTTCCCCGTGGGTGCTCCAGTCCCGGAGCACCCACGGAGTCGGCGCCTATGCACAAGGCAACTTGACAGCAGCAAGGAGCGATTCAACAACAGGCTGAGCGAGTGCAGAATGGCTGTGGAGTGTGCATTTGGCCGTTTAAAAGCCCGCTGGCGATGCCTGTATGGGAAGCTGGACATGGCCGATGACAGTATTCCTTATAGCCACGTGCTGTACGCTCCATAATATTTGTGCAGGGAAGGGTGAAAGCTTCACTCAGGGCTGGACCGCGGAGGCTCAGTGCCTGGAGGCTGAGATTGAACAGCCAGAGACCAGGGCTATTAGAGGGGTGCAGCGCAGGGCCATGAGGATCAGGGATGCCTTGAGGCAGCAATTTGAAGCTCAAAGCCACTAATATTTGTTGCTATTCTCGGGATTGCAGAGCTTGTAATTCTAGGAGGCGATTGGTGCACATGATGGAAGAAGGGGGCTTAACATGATTGTATATTGCTTTGCAGGGCTCGTTTTGCTTCCACTTAGTAGAATAAAGATCGCTTTCCAACCAACACAATCATTTTATTAAAAGACACCAACCGGAGGAGAGAGTCCAATGAAAAAATTCATCAGCAGGAAGGGGGAGGGGGGAAGGGAAGGTCTCAAGAGGAGGAGGGGTCCTGGGACAGCAACAGATTTGTGTAGGTCCAGGGATCTTATCTAACCTTCTCCTTTGGAGCACAATGCAGCGGGTGCTGGACTTCAGCTGGGCCAAACTGCAGAGGGATGGGTGTTGAGTGCAGTGGGTAGTGAGACGGGGGAGGAGTGGATGACGCGGGTAGAGAGTGGAGCCAGGAGGTTGATGAGTGTATTGGCGGTGTCTGGCCACAGGAAACTCTCAGCACAGCCAGGGCCGGTGCAAGGAAGTTTTGCGCCCTAGGCAAAGCTTCCTTGCACCAGCCCTGCGCCTCACCTGAGCTAACGCCCCCCCCACCCGCCCCCGTGGCAGCCAGCTCCCCCTCCCCCGCAGCAGCTAACCCCTCCAACCTGTGGTAGCCAGCTCCCCCGCCCATAGCAGTTCCCCATCCCCGGCAGCTCCCCACCCCCCGCAGCAGGCAGCTCCCCATCCCCCCCACCCGTGGCAGCCCCCCCCCCCGCCTGCAGCAGCTCCCCATCCCCCCCACCCGTGGCAGCCTCCCCCGCCCCCGCCTGCAGCAGCTCCCCATCCCCTGCAACAGGCATCTCTCCCCCCCACAGCAGGCAGATCAGCCCCCCACCCACCCGTGGGCTGCGGCGGCTCCCCCCACCCGCCCCCGCAGCAGCCCCTCGTGCGTGGCAGCTGCCCACCCCCAGGGCAGCAGCTCACCTCCGCCGGCGCCAGCAGCTTCCCTGAAGCCGCGTTCTCGACGGCCTTTCAGCGGCCGCTTTTATTGCCGCCGGGAGTCGCCGCCGCCAAAATGCCGCCCCTCAAATCCTGGTGCCCTAGGCGACCGCCAGCACTGAGCACAGCACGTCTAGGTCTGTCCACCCTCCAGGTGGGCTCTGGCTGCTCTCTCCCCAGCCCAGGGACTCCCTCCTTCCAGCTGGGCCTCCGATATCATCACCCAAGCCCCACCTCTGTCCTTTGTCTTCTGTCCCAGGTAGACAGGCCACCTGCATCTCCTCTCATCCGTCCTTTGTTCCCCTCTGGCTGGAACCGGCTGGTCAGGTCACCAGGGTCCTCTCTCCGCAGCCCATTGTCCTCCCACTGGCCAGAACTGGCTGTGACTCCCGAGCTCGGCCTCCGGGTCACCAGATGCTGGGGGTGTCCATTCTCCAGGCCGTTCGCTGGCCCCCTATAACCACAACCTCCCTCTCCCACCACCTCGTTAAACCAGTCACACCCAGGAAAATGACTCCCACGCCCTGTGCATGAAAACCATTGGAAAAACAGAACAAAAACCCCGCTTCGTGACACCCGCTCTCCGGCTCTCAGCAGCTCTCACCCAGCCCCGAACTGGGGCCGGCTGGCCGGAGGTGCAGGAAACTCACCAGCTGGAAACTTCCTGTTGTGCAAGATCCGCTCAGCAACCAGCCTCCCAGCACAGCCACCGGTGCCCCCACGCAGGGGGCAGAGCTGACGTGCCGCTGGCCTGGGGCAGAGCGGGCCAGGGTCTGGCTGGGGTGGGAGACTCGGGGGGGCCCGGCCGTCGGGGCTGGTCCCAGTGCCCCTAGGGGGCGCTGTGTTTCTTTTAGTGATAGGTTTCCCCCAAACCCTTGTGGGTCTCCACACCGGGCAAGGAGTCCTTGTGTAAACAGCCCCCGCACCCCACCCCAGAGCCAGCCACATCTCAGCGCTGGGGAGACGTCCCTTTGTAAACAGCCCCCAGGACCCAGGCTGGGTTCAGCTCTTAAGTCGAAGGACGGAGTCTGTGGGTGGTGCTGGAATCCAGCTGCCTCTTGTGATCCAGCCGATGACCCGGGTCCCGTCACAAGGGAATCCCCAAACTCAGTGACCCGGGGCCTGGGAGGCGTTTGAGGAACCGAGAGACAGAAAACAAACGTCTGCGCTCAATGGACCGGCTCCGATCTGCTGGCGTCTCCTCTGCTGGGAGACCCTAGAGGGGAAGGACCCCGTTTCCCATTCCCACCCCCTGGAGCCAGCCAGTGCCCCACTCTGGGGCAGATCGGAGCCAGCGCCCCCGAGAGGGGACAGGCCCCATACCCCCACCCCCAGCCAGTCCCCCCGTGGTGGGGCCAGAAGCCAGCTGTCAGAGGGAGCTGGCCTGTATCTGTGACAATCTCTGTCTTGCGTCAATGGCACCGAGATCTCCAGCCACTGGAACCGGCGTCTACAAGATGTTCTAGGGCCAGAATCACGCGCTGACTTCCCCTTCCTGTCTTGAAACCTCACATCTCACCCCAGCCCTCGCCCTGACACTCGCACCTGCTCCCTGCCAGGCCGGTCTCCACACGCACCCGGCTCTTCCCATTGGACTCGGGATTTGCTAGCCGTCCGAACCGGGCATCTGCTGTTCCAGGGTGCTGTTCCCAGCTGCCCCACCCCAGAGGCAGACGCATCTCAGCTCGGGGTGAGTGATTAGTGTCTGCAGCGTGTACAATACGAAAAGAGGTGTGAGCTGCTAGCGTTCAAATATTATTGTGTGACTGATAAAAGCAGTAATAAAGGGATAGAGATTGGATGGAAGGCAGCTAGCCAGGACTCCTGGGTTCTATCCCCAGCTCTGGGAGGGGAGTGGGGTCTAGTGGTCAGAGCGGGGGGGCTGGGAGCCAGGATTCCTGGGTTCCATCCACGGTTCTGGGAGGAGAGTGGGGTGTAGAGGGTCTCAGAGACAGGTGTGATGGGTTCGATCACAAAGACCCCATTGGGACTGTCACCTGCTGTGCTGAATTTACCTCTGACCCCGTTTTCCACTGCCAGTTTGGGACTGGAGAACCCTGCCTTGTTCAGCCAGACACGCCAGCCTGCTGCAAACACAGACCCAGGTCTAGTCCACGCTCCCAAAGCTGCAGACTTTAACCGAAAACCACTGAACAGGTTACCTGTCTCCAGCACCCAGACCCCAATGGGATCCAAACCCCCAAATAAATCCATTTTCCTCTGTATAAAGCTTATAAGGGTGAGCTCATGAATTGTCCGCCCTCTATAACGCTGATAGAGAGATCTGCACAGCTGTTTGCTCCCCCAGCAATTAATCACTTACTCTGGGTTAATTAATAAACAAAAGATGGCCGCTCTGTTCGCCCTTCTCCCGTCTTCTGGGACCTCTCCTGGCATCCATGAATTTGCAAATATTATTGCCAGTGGCTGCACGATTTCTTCAGCGCCCTGGGTTGAACAGCGTCCCGCCCCACTGATCTGAATTCATTCACATCGGTCGGAGCGTCTCTGCCGTGTTCTTTCCTATCCCGATCTCAGCCCTTCCCCTTCGCTGTCCGTGGTAACTTCGCTGGTCGCCCGCTCACATGTTACTTGTTGTGGGAAGATGGAAGCAGGCTCTGAGCATCTCTCGGGACCGTCTGGTGATTTGGGGATTTGGGGGGTCACTGCGCTGGCAGCAGCCCCAGATCAGCCCCCTGCAGAGCCCAGCAACACTGATGGTCCCCCCGGCAGATCTGTGCCCCCCAAACAGCCTCCGCTCTCACACTTCACTCCCCCCGTTTGTCTCTAGGTCTGTCCCAGTCGGACGCCCCAGCCATGGGCAGAGCCCTGCCACCGCCACAGGACGCTGGGGAACGGGAGCTCCCGGCTCAGGGCACCCCCTGGAGACAAGGGGTTTCTGCCCCCCCAGCAGCCATGCTGAGGGTCCTGATCCTCGCCCTGCTCTGGAGGGGTAAGTAAGCAGCAGCTGCAGCCCCAGTGCAGGGGGAAGGGCAGGACCCGCACTAAGCAGGGCCAGGTCTGTCCCAGGACTTGGAAGGGAGACTGGCCAGAGGGGGAGGGGAACCCAGTGCCCCAGTGCGGTGCTAGGGGGCACCGAGTTACAGGCAGCGGGGGCAGGGGGCTCAGTGTAGGGAGGGATGGGACCTAAACGGAGTGAGATTTGGCTGAGGACCCAGGGCTGGGCTTGCAGGGGGCTGCAGGTTGGGAGTGAGGGGCACCGGCAGAGCTGTGGGGTGAGCTCAGGGTTGGTCTCTGCTCTCTATGGGTCCCACTTCGATCCCTCTCCGTCCTCTGCAGGGTCCCTGTCCCAGCCACATGGATTTACCCTGAGGGTGCCGCAGTCGGTGTCGTTGCAGGAGGGTCTCTGCGTTCTCGTCCCCTGCACCTTCACGTACCCAGCCTCGTACGACAACGACAATTCCTGGCCCCGACTCTACAGATACTGGTACAAGGATCCGGCTGATGAATACAAGGATCCACCCGTAGCCAGCACTGACCCCAGCCGGGGGGTGTCGTGGGAGACCCAGGGCCGGTTCCAGCTGACGGTGTATCCGGCCCACGGCGACTGCTCCCTGCAAATCAGCGACGCCCGGCAGACGGATTCGGGGAGATATTTCTTTAGAGTCGAGAAAGGAAAATTGAGATACAGTTACCGCTCCCATTCCGATGGCACTGACCCTACGCTCGCGATCTCCGTGCCGTGTAAGAGCAGCCGCAGTCCCCGCTCAGCAGCCCCCCTGAGCCAGTCCCCGCCCTGGGGCCGGATCAGAGCCGCGCCCCTACAGGGGAAAGGCCCCGTGTCCCTGAGTGATTCTCTCCCCTCTCCCCGTGTCTCAGGGCTGACGGAGGAGCCAGAGATCCAGATCTCGCCGGCGCGGGGGCTGCCAGGGACGCTGCTGTCCGGGAAGCCGGTGACTGTGACCTGCACGGCCCCCGGGCGCTGCTCCGGGCCCCCTCCCCGAGTCACCTGGACGGGGCCGTTCAGCAACACAGCCCGGAACGTCTCAGCCCCGCTGGCGAACGGCTCCTGGGCCCACAGCTCCGCGCTCAGCTTCACGCCCAGCCCGGGGGACGATGGCAAAGAGCTCGTCTGCACCGTCACCTACAGGCCACCATGGGGACCTTTCACCAGCAGAACCGTCCAGCTCCGCGTCGTCTGTGAGTGACCCCCCCAGCCCCGCTCCATGCTGGCCCCCAGCCCCCTCTGCTGGGGTCTCCTCCCCTGGCCTCCCCAGCCCTGCCCCCCAGCCCCTCCCCCAACTCAGCCCTCTGTTGGGCTCCCCACCCCCCACCATGCACCCTCAGCCAATTCTTCTCCAGGCCTCTTCCCTCCACACCCTGCAGCCCCTTCTCCCTTGGGATCTTCACCCCTCCCTGCCACACCGTAAAGACCTTTTCCCCCGTGTCTGAGCCCAGGCCCCAGCCGACCCCGAACGTCTCCACAGCCTCGGAGGAAAGGTCCGTGCTGCAATCAGAGACCCGCAGCCCGAGCCCCGCGAGCCGACCCAACGGACCCCGGCTCTGAGCCTCGGCGCCGCGGGGCTTTGACGGCAGCGTGGCCGGACCCTGCCAGGCCTGGGCAGCCGGTACCAGCGTCCGGCTCTTCCGGGGGTCGCTTTCAGCCGCCCCCTGGGCGCAGCCGGCCTGCCAAGTACCCAGGCCAACCCGGGAGAAAAAGGAGAGGGCTGGGGACATACCAACCGAGGGGGAAGGACAAAGGACCCCCGAGGGGGTGTCTGACGTCCCTGGTGGTGGCTGGGACTGGGGTGGGGGTGGGGGAGGGGTTATTTAGACCCCTGGCTCTGTCCTGCCCTGGAGAGGACACATTTGGGGAGCAGGACACTGCACACCCGGGCGCCCGGCAGACGGTGGCACCAAGATGGTGACAGTCGCTTAAGTACCCAGGCTGGAGCAGCCCGGCCCCTCGTTAGCGCCTCCGCCAATTAGGCTCAGTGATCACTAGTGACGCCCCCCTGAGCCCCCCTGTCTGGTTTGTGTTACAGACCCGCCCGGGCCCCCCAACATCACCGGGACCCTGACCAGGAACGGACGCCCCGGTGAGAGGCCGCGCGGCGACCCCGGGAATCAGCCAGCGCCTCCTAGTCACGCTCTGCCCGCGCTCAGGGCCGGGCGCCGGGCTCAGCCGGGCCAGGCTGCTCCATGCCCGGAGGGGAGAGCCCGAGGGAGCCGCAGGGTGGTGGGGGGAGCGGGCCCGGTTCCCTCTGTCTCCAGACCCCGGGGCGGCACTAGGGGGCACTGGGTAGCAGGGAGGGGATGGGTTAGGGACCGATCTCTGCAACGGAGACCGGCTGCCATGGCAACGCACCGAGATTGGGCACCCACCCCAGAGTGGTCGCGTCTCAGCGTCGGGCGAGGGCTCCTCCTATAACCAGCCCCATGTCCCACCCCAGAGGTGGCTGCATCTCGGCTCCTTAGTCAGGAATATCTGGGGGGGACAAAACCCGCCTATTCGTCTCTTCCAGTGCCAGATGCCTGGGGAGCTGAGGGCGACGTCGTGTCTCTGGAGACCCAGGAGGGCGACTCCCTGAGCCTGAGCTGCGAGGCTGGGAGCAGACCCAAGGCCGCCCTGAGCTGGGCCAGAACAAACGGGTCCCTGAGCCCCGGCCAGGGCGGGGCCGGGCGCCTGGAGCTGCCGGATCTCAGCAGAGGGGACGCTGGGGAGTATCGGTGCCGGGCGACGAATCCCTTTGGGTCGGCCAGCCGGGCCCTGTGTCTGCATGTGCAGTGTAAGGCGTTAGGGGGTGTTGTGCTGTAAGGATCGGGACAGGGGGTCAATGGGGGCACCACGCTGTAGGAAGTGTGGCAGAGGATCAGCAGGGGGTGCTGGGCTGCAGGGGGTGGGTGGGGGATCCATGGGGGTGCTGGGCTGCAGAGCTGGGGGCCAGTGGGGGGCGCTCTCCAATCTAATACGTTGCCGTGGGTATTTCAGCTCTCGAGAGGACTCTGCAAATCACCGTCTCCAGAGCCAACAGGAGCGAGCCCCAGCTATTCCAAGGTACCGCTAGGGGGTGGGGGTGGGGGTGGGGCCTGGGGCCTTTCCCCTCTAGGGGGCGCCGGCCCCGATCCGGCCCCCGGGCAGGGACTGGCTGGCTCAGGGTGCGAGTGGCTCTGTGTTATTCCTGTTCCCAGACCCCGGCACCCCGGTGGGGAACGGCTCCCAGCTCACGGCCCGGGAGGGCGACTCCCTGCGGTTCCTCTGCTCCGTCGCCAGCAGCCCCCCGGCCATGCTGGGCTGGGTGAGGGGGGGCCGAGCCGTCGAGGGCGCCCGCCCCGCGGGGGAGAATCAGCTGCGTCTGGAGCTGCCCAACATGACGGCCGAGGACGGGGGGCTGTACGGGTGCCGGGCCCAGAACAAGGAGAGCTCGGCCCAGGGGACATTCCAGCTGCTCGTCGAGTGTGAGTGGGGATAATCTGCGGGACCCCCTGCCACTGGCTGTTAGTGGGGTTAACCTGTGGGACTCCCTGCCCCTGGATATTAGTGGGGTTATCTCGTGGGACTCCCTGCCACTGGGTGTTAATGGGGTTAACCTGTGGGACTCCCTGCCACTGGGTTTCTCTCTCTGACTCTTGTCGCTGTGTCTCCTGCTCTCCCCAGACAGCCCCCGGTCAGGGACCGGGCTGAACTCGTCCTGCCAGCGCCAGGGGCCCAGCGTCAGCTGCAGCTGCTCCCTGCGCTCCCACCCCCCGCCCCGGCTCCAGTGGCAGGTGGACGGGGAGCCCCTGGCCGGGAACGGCTCGTGGGGGGCCCTGCATGTCAGCTCGTGGGCCCAGGGGGACGAGGCCGTCAGCATCCTGAGCTGGACGGGGAGCGAGAATGGGGGCCCCCGGATCTTCTGCCTCGGCTCCAACCCCCACGGGACCTACGCCGCCCTGCACTTTGACTTCAGCCCCTCACAGAGAGGTGAGACACTCGGACTCCTGGGTTCTCTCCCCAGGGGGCTAGGAGTTAGCAGTAGGGTGACCAGATGTTCCGATTTTATAGGGACAGTCCCGATTTTTGGGTCTTTTTCTTATATAGTCTCCTATTACTCCCCACCCCCATCCCGAGTTTTCACACTTGCTGTCTGGTCACCCTAGTTAGCAGTGGGGGCTGAGATCCAGGACTCCTGGGTTCTTTCTCAGCCGTGCCCCGTGCTGTGTGTTTTTGCAGGTGCGGAGGAGCCTGGCAAGCTGCTGGGCGTTGGGGTGGCCTGTGGGCTGGGGGTCGCCGTCGGCTTCTTCCTTCTCGGGCTCTGTGTGATCAAGTGAGTCTGACGCCTCCCGCCCTGACCCCCAGCTGCCCCCCGACATCCCGCTGAGATCCCCTGCCCTCTCCCCTGGGCTATTCCAGCCCCACCCCCATGAGACTCAGGGGTTGTACCGTTTGACTGGAGAATAGCTAATATAGTTCCTATTTTTAAGAAAGGGAAAAAAAGTGACCCAGGTAACTACAGGCCTGTTAGTTTGACATCTGTAGTATGCAAGGTCTTGGAAAAAATTTGGAAGGAGAATGTAGTTAAGGACCTTGAGGTCAATGGCAATTGGGACAAATTACAACATGGTTTTACAAAAGGTAGATCGTGCCAAACCAACTTGATCTCCTTCTTTGAGAAAGTAACAGATTTTTTAGATAAAGGAAACGCAGTGGACATAATCTACCTCGAGACTACAGCAGGTCATACTGAAAGGTGAACTGTCAGGTTGGAGGGAGGTTACTAGTGGAGTTCCTCAAGGTTCAGTTTTGGGACCAATTTTATTTAATCTTTTTATTACTGACCTCGGCACCAAAAGTGGGAGTGTGCTAATAAAGTTTGCAGATGACACAAAGTTGGGAGGTATTGCCAATTCAGAAAAGGATCGGGATATCCTACAGGAAGATCTGGATGACCTTGTAAACTGGAGTAAAAGTAATAGGATGAAATTTAATAGTGAGAAGTGTAAGGTTATGCATTTAGGGATTAATAACAAGAATTTTAGTTATAAGCTGGGGATGCATCAGTTGGAAGTAACGGAAGAGGAGAAGGACCTCGGAGTCCTGGTTGATCACAGGATGACTATGAGTCGCCAATGTGATGTGGCTGTGAAAAAAGCTAATGCGTTCTTGGGATGCATTAGGCGAGGTATTTCTAGTAGAGATAAGGAGGTGTTAGTACCATTATACAAGGCATTGGTGAGACCTCATTTGGAATACTGTGTGCAGTTCTGGTCTCCCATGTTTAAGAAGGATGAATTCAAACTGGAACAGGTACAAAGAAGGGCCACTAGGATGATCCGAGGAATGGAAAACCTGTCGTATGAGAGGAGACTCAAGGAGCTTGGTTTGTTTACCTTAACCAAAGAAGGCTGAGGGGAGATATGATTGCTCTCTTTAAATATATCAGAGGGATAAATACCAGGGAGGGAGAGGAATTATTTCAGCTCAGTACCAATGTGGACACAAGAACAAATGGATATAAACTGGCCATCAGGAAGTTTAGACTTGAAATTAGACGAAGGTTTCTAACCATCAGAGGAGTGAAGTTCTGGAACAGCCTTCCAAGGGAAGCAGTGGGGGCAAAAGACCTATCTGGCTTCAAGATTAAACTAGATACGTTTATGGAGGGGATGGTTTGATGGGATAACATGATCTTAGTCAAAGGTCAATTAATTGCCATCAGTGGTAAATAGGCCCAATGGTCAATGATGGGATGTTAGAAGTTACTACAGAGAACTTTCTCCTGGGTGTCTGGCTGGTGAGTCGTGCCCACATGCTCGGGGTTCAGCTGATCGCCATATTTGGGGTCGGGAAGGAATTTTCCTCCAGGGTAGATTGGCAGAGGCCCTGGAGGTTTTTTGCCTTCCTCTGCAGCGTGGGGCACGAGTCACTTACCGGAGGATTCTCTGCATCTTGAAGTCTTTAAACCATGATTTGAGGACTTCAGTAGCTGAGACATAGGGGAGAGGATTATTCCAGGAGTGGGTGGGTGAGATTCTGTGGCCTGCATTGTGCAGGAGGTCAGACTAGATGATCATAATGGTCCCTTCTGACCTTAAAGTCTATGAGTCTATGAGTCTATGAGACATCCCCCCAACCCCTCTCCCCGGCCTATCCCAGTCCCCTGCGCTCTAGCCTCCCCCACTGGTGTCCCCCTTTTCTCCCTCTCCCCTGGGCTATTCCTGCCCTCCCTGCCCACAGTGAGATCCACCCCCCAACCCCTCTCCCTGGCCTACCCCAGTCCCCTGCGCTCAAGCCTCCCCCCTGGTGTCCCCCTTTTCTCCCTCCCCACGGGGCTATTCAATCCCTGCACCCACCGCCCCAGTCTCATGTGTCCGTCCTGATCCGTTTCCCTGCAGGCTGCGGGGCCGGCAGCCGAAGCCCCCCAGGGCCGACGCCAGGGAGATGCTTAACAGGAGCCAGGCCGAGCACTCAGCTGATGACAGCAGCCTGGTCTACATTAACCTCACCACCATCCCCGTGGTATGTACCTGGGGGAAGCGGGGGACCAAGCCCACCTGCCCTTCCCACCCCACCCCGGTTCTGCCGCCTCCACTTCTCCTCCTTCCCACTCCCTTAATGAATGCAGGACTATAAGCCAGGCTTTCACTGGGGCACCCAACCCCCCACCTGTGCCCGGTGCAAGAAACGCTCCCCTGCTAACTAGCCTGGGCTCCCGGAACTGTGCGGGATCGGCCCCTGCATGCAGAAAATGCACCTCGTCCCTCGGGTCTCGCTCAGAGCGCTGGACAGGCAGCGAATGCATCACGTGCATTCACAAAGTGCACGGGACTAGATTGGGGCCTGATGCTGCCAACCCCTGTGCCTCTCCTGAATGCAACAGCTGGGCAAGAACTTAATGCATTTCTGCATCTGCCTGCTATGATATTAGGTGCATATGAACAGACAGTGCATGAAGCATGCACCGTGTCTATTCCAAATATATACCCCCTGCAGAAAATGCAATGAATGCATCAGCATGGTCTATGCAACCATGAGATACATGGGATCAAATCATGCATGCAGAGTGCAGAAAATGCACACAACCCCATGCATCTCGCCAGTGCAGGCAATGCAAGGAATGCATTAACTGAACCGGTGCTGCCCCAAGCTGCATGGGAGCAGTCCATGTATGCTCGGTGCATGAAATCCAGTCAATACATTTGCTGAACCTGTGCTGCGAGGAGATGCATGAGATGAAATCCTGCATGCGCGGTGCATGAAATGCAGACACCCCCATGCATCTTGCTAATGCGTGGCCTGTGCAGCTGAGGCAGTGAATGCATTAACTGAGCTGGTGCATGGGATTGGCTCATGCCTGCAGCGAGTGTGAAACACACCCAATCCCCCGCCCCTTGCTAGTGCACCCCCGATGCAGGAAATGCTTTTGCATGGAGGGTGGGGGAAGGAGGCCTGGGGCAGCCCATGCAATCAGCTCTGCAGGGTGGAGGCAAGTCTCTGCCTGGTGTCTCTGCCTTGCTCCTCACTCAGGATCACAAGACTCCAGCCGCCCGCCTGCCCAAAGGCCTCCAGGACGGGGCTGCAGCAGCAAAGGCCCCGCTGGGCCCCGGGGAGCCGGAGGAGCTGCAGTACGCCTCCATCGACTTCTCCAAGCGGCCGTGCAAGGGGTGGCAGCCTCCGGAGGCCCCGGATACGGACTATTCCGAGGTGTGGCTGAAATAGCCCCGGCGCGCCATGGGCCCAGGCTGGGCGTCTCCTGGGTGGGGGGTCACAGTGAGGAGGGAGGGGGCAAGGGGTCGGCCTAGGGTGGACCCGGGATGTGGGAAACCTGGGTGCAAATTCCTGTTCTGCCCCGGACTCAGGGCGGAGTCAACTAGGCCTTGGAGATGCTGGAGCGCTGCATTGTGGGGAGGTATCCCAGAGTCCTGTGCAGCCAGGTCCCAAAGCCTGCCCCCTCCCAAACCCCACTGCCCCGGGGGGACGGGAGCCTCTCACCCCTTGACTGTACAGCTCCCTGGCTGAGCCCTCACCCACTCGTTTCACAGATGGATTTTCAAGCTCAGGGATAGCAGTTGCTGGCAGGAGCGGAGGATGGGTTTGTGGATAAGGAGCTGGCCTGGTACTCAGGCTTCCTGGATTTTAGTCCCTGCTCCACTGAAAATGCTGTAGGTGAGGTTGGGCCAGTTGCTGCATCGGTCTGGCCTCAGTTTCCTCCCCTTGAAAATGGGGATAATAATGGTGCCCTGGGCTACTTATGTTATAATCTCTTAGGGGCAGGGACTGTCTCTCGCAGTGTCTGGGCAGCACCTGGCACGACGGGCCCCTGATCTCTGTCTAGGTCAATCAGTGCCACGGGATTGTAACTTCGCAATAACAATGGTATATGAAAGGGAACATGTTCACTCCAAAGCCAAAAGCATCCGACTGTAAAATTCCCGGTTTGCAAGCCGTTCCTTGAAATAGATTTTCACGTCTCATTTCTTGTCACTGCGACTTTCTTAACAAAGGGCCAATAACAACTCTGAGTTATTTGTGTCCAGTAAAGATTCATTCCCCCCGTAATGCATTGCTTCGCATCCCAGAAATCCCCGTGCTTCCATCCGCATTTGGCGCCATCTCTCAGCGGTTTGTGCACTCTCAGCCTCTTCGGGCCGCAGGAACGGATCCCGAACCGCTGACCCGTCCGCCGCTCGCTCTGACCAGCACGTCACGAGTGAAAGTGGAGTTATTCCTTAAACTACAAAGGCAAGAGGAGTGCGACATTGGTCTCACCACGCATAGTAGATACAACACAAGATTGCTTGTGGCATTCACGGAGGTGTGGACCACAGCAAAATGCCGCTGCGGGGCTCGGGAAACAAGCGCGGAGTGGTGGGATCACAGCCTCATGCCCGTCTGGGATGACGAGCGGCGGCTGCAGTACTTTCGGATGAGGAAAGCCACGTTCATGGGGCGGTGTGACGAGCTCGCCCCCGCCCCGCGGCGCAAGGACACAAGAATCAGAGAATGCAGCGGTACACGAGGCCATAGGCGTTGAATGTAGTCAGCGCTGGTGGGTGTTCACGCCCCCCACGCCGCCCCCGGCCCCGCCCCCATTCCACCCTTTCCCCAAATCCCCGCCCCCGCCTCCTTCCCCGGGTGCGCTGCATTTCCCGTCCACCCACCCCCAGGTTTGCAAGCCTGGGAGGGAGGGGGGAGAATCAGAGCACCCTCCGGCAGCTCCCAACCGGCCCCCTCCACCCCAGCTCACCTCCTCTCCACCTCCTCCCCCGAGACACCGCTGCTCCGCTTCTCCCCCTCCCTCCCAGGCTTGTCGCAGGCCAAACAGCTGATTTGCGGCAAGCCTGGAGGGAGGGGGGAGAAGCGGAGCAGCAGCGCCTCGGGGGAGGATGAGGAGGCGGAGCGGAGGTGAGCTGGGACGGCAGCGGGCGGGGGGGGGGGGCGCGGGGAGGGCTGTAGGGAGCGCAGGTGAGCTGGCAGGTGGGGGGTGCAGAGGAAGGACTCCCTGACCCAGCTCACCTATGCTCCGCTTCTCCCCCCTCCATCCAGGCTTGCCACGAGAATCCTCCCCACACCCCCATGGCAGCTAACCTCCCGCCCGCAGCAGCCAGCTCCCTCCCCGCCCCGTGGCAGCCTCCCCCCCGCTCACGGAAGCTCCCCACCCCCCACAGCATGCAGCTCCCCACCCGCCCGCAACGGCTGGCTGCCCCCCACCTGCCGGTGTCAGCTCCCCTCCCCCCCACCCCCCCGTGGCAGCTAACCCCCCCGCCCGCAGCAGCCCCCTGCCCACGGCGGCTCCCCACCCCCCGGGGCAGCAGCTCACCTCCGCCGGCACCAGCAGCTCCTCTGAAGCCGCGTTCTCGATGGCCTTTCGGCTGCCCCTTTTATTGCCGCCAGGAGTCGCCGCCGCCGAAACGCCGCCCCTCAAATCCTGGTGCCCTAGGCGACTGCCTAGGGTCGCCTAGTGGAAGCGCCGGCCCTGAGCACAGCACGTCTAGGTCTGTCCTGCCTCCAGGTGGGCTCTGGCTGCTCTCTCCTCCTAGCCCAGAGACTCCCTCCTTCCAGCTGGGCCTCCGATATCATCACCCAAGCCCCACCTCTGTCCTTTGTCTTCTGTCCCAGGTAGACAGGCCACCTGCATCTCCTCTCATCCGTCCTTTGTTCCCCTCTGGCTGGAACCGGCTGGTCAGGTCACCGGGGTCCTCTCTCCGCAGCCCATTGTCCTCCCACTGGCCAGAACTGGCTGTGACTCCCGAGCTCGGCCTCCGGGTCACCTGATGCTGGGGTGTCCATTCTCCAGGCTGTTCGCTGGCCCCCTATAACCACAACCTCCCTCTCCCACCACCTCGTTAAACCAGTCACACCCAGGAAAATGACTCCCACGCCCTGTGCATGAAAACCATTGAAAAAAACAGAACAAAAACCCCACTTTGTCACACCCGCTCTCCGGCTCTCAGCAGCTCTCGCCCAGCCCCGAACTGGGGCCAAACGGCCGGAGGTGCAGGAAACTCACCAGCTGGAAACTTCCTGTTGTGCAAGATCCGCTCAGCAACCAGCCTCCCAGCACAGCCGACGGTGCCCCCAAGCAGGGGGGCAGAGCTGACGTGCCGCTGGCCTGGGGCAGAGCGGGCCAGGGTCTGGCTGGGGTGGGAGACTCGGGGGGGCCCGGCCGTCGGGGCTGGTCCCAAAGCCCCTAGGGGGCGCTGTGTTTCTTTTAGTGATAGGTTTCCCCCAAACCCTTGTGTATCTCAGCACCGGGCAAGGAGTCCTTGTGCAAACAGCCCCCGCGCCCCACCCCAGAGCCAGCCACATCTCAGCGCTGGGGAGACATCCCTGTGTAAACAGCCCCAGGGACTCAGGCTAGGTACAGCTCTTAAGTCAAAGGAAGGAGTCTGTGGCGGGTGCTGGAATCCAGTTGCCTCTCATGATCCAGCCGATGACCCGGGTCCCGTCACAAGGGAATCCCCAGACTCAGTGACCCGGGACCTGGGAGGCATTTGAGGAACCGAGAGACAGAAAACAAACGTCTGCGCTCAATGGACCGGCTCCGATCTGCTAGCGTCTCCCCCGCTGAGAGACCCTAGAGGGGAAGGACCCCGGGTCCCATTCCCACCCCCCGGAGCCAGCCAGTGCCCCGCCCTGGGGCAGATCAGAGCCAGCGCCACCTAGAGGGGAAAGACTCCGTACCCCATTTGCCCCACCCCCTGCCAGTGGGGCCGGAAGCCGGCTGTCAGAGGGAGCTGCCTGTATCTGTGACAATCTCCCTCTTGCATCGATGGCACCGAGATCTCCAGCCACAGGAACCAGCTGCTGCAAGATGTCCTAGGGCCAGATTAACGCGCTGAGTTCCCCTTCCTGTCTTGAAACCTCACATCTCACCCTAGCCCTCGCCCTGACACTCGCACCTGTTCCCTGCCAGGCCGGTCTCCGCACGCACCCGGCTCGTCCCACTGGAGTCGGGACTCGCTAGCCATCTGAACCAGGCATCTGCTGTTCCTGTGCGCTGTTCCCAGCCGCCCCACCCCAGAGGCGGACGCATCTCAGCTCGGGGTGAGTGATCAGTGTCTGTGGCTTGTACAATACGATAAGAGGGGTGAGCTGCTAGCGTTCAGATATTATTGTGTGACTGGAAAAAGCAGCAATAAAGGGATAGAGCTGGGACGGGGGGCAGGTACCCAGGACTCCTGGGTTCTATCCCCAGCTCTGGGAGGGGTGTGGGGTCTAGTGGTCAGAGCCAGGAGGGGATGGCAGCCAGGTCTCCTGGGTTCCATCCATGGCTCTGGAAGGAGAGTGGGGTGTAGAGGGTCTCCGAGCCAGGACTCCTGGGTTCTGTCCCTGGGTCTAGTGGGTTAGAGTGGGGGGTGGAGGCAGGGAGTCACCACTCCTGGGTTGTATCCCAGCACTGGGAGGAGAGTGGGGGTTTAGCAGGGCTCAGAACCAGGAGTCCTGGGTTCCATTTCCAGCGCCACAAGCAATATGCAGCCGGCCTGTTGCAAGGAAGCCGCGGGCAGCCCCAGCCAGAGGAGGGGAAGTTGACAGGATGCTGGTGCTGGGGTTTCTGAGACAGCATCTCCCCGCAACCCCCTCCTGTCCACACCCACTTCTGCTTTCACGTTCCTGTGCATGCCGCTTCCGCAGGCTCCACATCACAAACCCAGGGGAACCTGGGCTTCAGGGTCAGAGAGCCGGGCGCTGGGCCCCCCACTGCAGGTCTAGAGGTGAGTGGAAATAAGGTGGGGGAGGGAGCTGGATGGTCTGTGGAGACTGGGGGTGCCCCTCAATCCCAACCTGCAGCCCCTTGCTACCCCAGCCCTGGGCTCCCCGCCCCCACAGCTCTGCCGGTGCCCCTCAAGCCCAAGCAGGGTCCCACCCCAGGGCTCCCCCACCATGGGGACCACACTGGAGGTGTCGGCTCAGGGGGCCACGTACAGCAGGGGGTTCCCCAGCTCTCATCTCTCAGCCTCCTTCCAGAGAGGTCCTGAGGGAAGCAGAGGGATTGTAGGAAATAGAACTGCCGGGGGTTTCCCCTTCCCCATGGGGGCGGGTTTGGGAAGCAGGGCGGGCAGGCATTGCAGAGGGGGCAGTTATAGATACCCCAGGGGGAGCACATATGTGCAAACTTCTCCCCCATCCTCCAGCTGCACTCACCCCATTGCCCCCCATTGAGCTGTGTGGGGCACAGACCCCCTGGGGTCTCAGACACTGCACATGGGCAGGGCAGCCCCCCACAGATGGGGATGGACGCTGGATCTCTTGGGGCCAGCCCCTACCCCACCAGCCCTAGGCAGCGGGGTCCGTCCCACCCTGCTGGGGGATGGTGCATGGACCATGGGGGATCCAGGCTGAGACCTGCCCAGCTCACTGCACCAGTGACCATCCCCAAGGCTGCAGAACTCCAGACTTGCCCAGAGGGGGAACCCCCCCCCCCCCCGATTGGCTGCCCTACCCATTTGCTCCACCTCCTGGAGAAGGGCAGCCAATCAGGGGTGCTGTAGGAGAGAGGCCGCTCCCCCATCAGGAGCTGAGAGGAGTTTTTAGGCAGGGGAGGGAAAGGGGGGAGTGGCCGTGTAACAATGCTGGCTTTTGGTGGGATCCAACTGAGAGACCAATTCAGGGCAAATTGCTTAAAGCAGGGCAGTTACAGCCCAAGGCTGGGGTTCCTTTCCACACCAAGGCAAACCAAACCAGCCAGACAGAGAAGACTTTGCTTTTACCCCATTGGCTAACAATGTCACACAAGCAATTCCCTGAGACACTCCAGTTTCCCAGTCTCACCACCAGTGCCACTCGTTATGGGGAGAAACGGTTATGAAAACCAATGCCCCAGTAAAAGAAAAAGGGTTCTCCTGATCCCAAAGGACCAAGTCCCAGACCCAGGTCAATATACAAGTCAGATCTTACCCACAAATCACGCTGCTGCCAATCCTTTAGCATCTAAAATCTAAAGGTTTATTCATAAAAGAAAAAAGATCTAGGTGAGAGCTAGAATTGGTTAAATGGAATCAATCACATACAGCAATGGCAAAGTTCTTGGTTCAGGCTTGTAGCAGGGATAGAATAAGCTGCAGGTCCAAATCAAGTCTCTGGAGTTCATCCACAGCTGGGATGGGTCGTTCAGTCCTTTGTTCAGAGCTTCAGTTTGTAGCAAAGTCCCTCCAGAAGTAAGAAGAAGGATTGAAGATAAACTGGAGACGAGGCACCAGCCTTTTATAATCTCTTCCAGGTGGAAGATCACCACTTAGTTCTTACTGTGTAAAATTACAGCAACATGGAGTTTGGAGTCACATGGGCAAGTCACAGGTTCATGCATGACTCAGTTCTTTACAGGCCGCAGCCATTACTCACATGCTATCTTGAACGTTCCCAGGAAGACTTCTTATGTGGATTGGAGTCTTCCAAGGTCCATTGTCAGTTAAGTGTTTCTTGACTGGGCACTTAATTGGCAAATTCCTTTCTCAAGAGGCTGACCAAATGCTTTACTAAGACTATCTCAGAATCAAAACACATTGAGATACAAGTACATAGCCAAAGAAAATAAGAAAGGAATACTTGTGGCACCGTAGAGACTAACAAATTTATTTCAGCATCAGCTTTCGTGGACTACAGTCCGCTTCATCAGATGCATAGAATGGAACACTCAGTGAGAGGATATTTATACATTCAGAGAAACATGACAAGGAGGAAGTAACCCTACCAACTATAGAAAGCCCATACTATTCTCACAAGGGTGTGGCACACAGGATGGGGAGCGGCACCTACCATTCTCAGAAAAGAGGGGAAGAGGGAGTAGCCAGTACTATTTTCATCGACCATTTATTCCTATCCTTTCTTTCCTATCTTTTAGCCAGTTACTGATCCAGGAGGGGACCTTCCCACTTATCCCATGACAGCTTACTTTGCGTAAGAGCCTTTCGGGAGGGACCTTGCCAAAGGCTTTCTGAAAATCTAAGTACCTCGACTGGGCCACACTTCTGCACATGCTTGTTGACTCCCTCAAAAAACTCTAATAGATTGGCGAGGCATGATTTCCTTTGACAAAAACAATGTTGAATCTGCCCCAACAAAGCGTGTTCATCTCTGCATCTGAGAATTCTGTTCTTAGTTTCAACCAGTTTGCCTGGCATTGAAGTTAGGCTTAGTGGCCTCTAATTGCCGGGATCACCTCGGGAGCCCTTTTTAAAAAGTGGTGTCACATTAGCTCTCCTCCAGTCATGTGCTACAGAAGCTGATTTACATGCTAGGTTACATACCACAGTTAGTAGATCTACAATTTCGCATTTGAGTTCCTTCAGAAGTCTTCTCCAGCTTACTTATGAGAATGTCACGTGGGACTCTGTCAAAAGCCTTGCTGAAGTCCAGGTATGTTATGTGCACCGCTTTCCCCCTGCCGCCAACCAGTTAACTCGTCAGAGAAGGAAATCAAGCTGGTTTGGCAGGGTTTGTTCTTGGTAAATCCATGCTGCTGATCACCCCTTCGTCCTCACAAATTGAAGGTTTTATACATTGCTCCGGTGGCGTTCCAGGTGTCGAGGTCAGGCTGACTGGTCTATAGTTTACCCGGCTCCTCCTCATGACGGTGCGGGACTCACCCCTGTGGCGCCTGTTGCTGGTTGATCCAGGGAATTATCTCGTCCAGCTCCGGAGCGCCCTCTGCAGGCTGATGTCCCGCTTGCCGCTGGCCCCCATGTCCATCCCGGACCCTGATGCCCCTTTCCACTGGGTGCTGCCCCTGGCAGTACCCCCAACAGCCTCTATAGGTCTCCCCTCTCTGGGAAACCCCCAACACTCTTATCTCCACCTTGCCTCAGTCTGGGCTACTGCCGGTCATCACCGAGCCCCCGTTCACTGAGGCAGCCTGAAGTGCAAGCGCCACTCATCATAGGCAAGGGGGTTCGGACCTGCTGCCTTCCTCTGCCTCCCAGTGCCTCTATGGGCCCTAGACCCGGCCCTACAGCCTGGGGAGTTGCCAGCCCAGAGCTCCCCTGGCTTTCCCCAGCCCTGCTTCACTCCCAGTTCCCTTTCCGCAGGCAGCCAGGCCCTGCTCCCTCCCAGCCTGGAGAGAGACTCTCCTTGGGCCTCTGGCTCACCGCCTTTTTATACAGGCCAGCCAGGGGTGAAAGTAGATACCCTGACTTATCGGTATGGGGGCTGGGCTGGGGCCAACCCTGGCCCCTGGAAGGGGCGGGGCCTCACGCGGAAGGGGCTGGGGGGCTCAGAGCCAGCCCCAGCCTGCCCTCGACGGTAAGTGAGCCCCCCCTCCCCCTCTTTCTGTCTCCCACCCCCAGGGTAGCGGCAGGGATCCAGGGGCTATTTAAAGGGCCCGGGGCTCCCGCTGCCTCTACCGTTCCGGCCCTTTAAATAGCTGCCGGAGCCCCACCATCGCTACCCTGACGGCTATTTAAAGGACCAGGGGGGTAGAAGCAGGGGAGCCCCGGGCCCTTTAAATAGCCCCCGGAGCCCTGGGGTAGCGGCGGTCGGACTCCGGGGGCTATTTAAAGGGCTGGGCCGCCCTGGTATGACGCACCGGCTCTTGCCAGCACGCCGTACCGGGGCGGTACCGGCTCACTTTCACTTCTGAGGCCAGCTGTGGCCAGACTGGGGCGCGGCCCAGCTGCGGCAGCTTCCCCAATCAGCCCAGTTTAGCAACTCTCAGCCGCAGCCTTCTCCCAGGGCTGACTTTAACCCTTTCTCTGCTGGAGTGGGGGAGCCGCCCCACTACACACCCTCCCCCTTTTAAAGATGGCCGCTCTGTTCACCCTTCTCCCGTCTTCTGGGAACCTCTCCTGTTATCCCTGAGTTTGCAAATATTATTACCAGCGGCTCCAAGATTTCTTCCCCTAATTCCATCAGCGCCCTGGGTTGAACAGCGTCCCGCCCCACTGATCTGAATTCATTCACATCGGTCGGAGCGTCTCTGCCGTGTTCTTTCCTTATCCCGATCTGCAGCCCTTCCCCTTCGCTGTCCGTGGTAACGTCGCTGGTCGCCCGCTCCCATGTTCTTTGTTGTGGGAAGACGGAAGCAGGCTCTGAGCAGCGCTGCCGCCGACCACCTGCTGTCACCAGCTCGGGATTCTCTGGCCAATCTCATGATTCTTAGAGAAAATCTCAGGGTTTTTTCACCAATTTAAGGATTTTTTTAGCCCACGATCTCTCGGGACCGTCTGGGGATTTGGGGGGTCACTGCGCTGCCAGCAGCCCCAGATCAGCCCCCTGCAGAGCCCAGCAGCACTGATGGTCCCCCCAGGCAGATCTGTGCCCCCCAAACAGCCTCCGCGCTCACACTTCCCACCCCCGCGTCTGTCTCTAGGTCTGTCCCAGGCGGACGCCCCAGCCATGGGCAGAGCCCTGCTGCCGCTACAGGACACCGGGGAACGGGAGCTCCCGGCTCAGGGCTGCCCCTGGAGAACAGGGGGTCCTGCCCCCCCTGCAGCCATGCTGAGGGTCCTGATCCTCGCCCTGCTCTGGAGGGGTAAGTAAGCAGCAGCTGCAGCCCCAGTGCAGGGGGAAGGGCAGGACCCGCACTAAGCAGGGCCAGGTCTGTCCCAGGACTTGGAAGGGAGACTGGCCAGAGGGGGAGGGGAGCCCAGTGCCCCAGTGCGGTGCTAGGGGCGCCGAGGGACAGGGAGTGGGGGCAGGGGGCTCGATGTAGGGAGGGATGGGACCTCAATGGAGTGAGATTTGGTTGAGGACCCAGGGCTGGGCTCGCAGGGGGCTGCAGGTCGGGAGTGAGGGGCACTGGCAGAGCTGTGGTGGGATCTCAGGGTTGGTCTCTGCTCTGTATGGGTCCCACTTCGATCCCTCTCCCTCCCCTGCAGGGTCCCTGTCCCAGCCACATGGATTTACCCTGACGGTGCCGCAGTCGGTGTCGGTGCAGGAGGGTCTCTGTGTTCTCGTCCCCTGCACCTTCGCGTACCCAGCCTCGTATGACACCGACAATCCCCGGGCCCGGCTCTACGGACACTGGTACAAGGAGTCTGCTACTGTGGGCTATGATCCACCCGTGGCCAGCAGTGACCCCGGCCGGGGGGTGTCGTACGCTCAGGGCCGGTTCCAGCTGGTGGGGGATCTGGCGCGTGGCGACTGCTCCCTGCTAATCAGCGATGCCCAATGGGCGGATTCGGGGAGATATTTCCTTAGAGTTGAGAAAGGAACATTGAGATACAGTTACCGCTCCAATAACTATCTCACTCACCCTATACTCATGATCTCCGTGCCGTGTAAGAGCAGCCGCAGTCCCCGCTCCTCAGCCCCCCTGAGCCAGTCCCCGCCCTGGGGTTGGATCAGAGCCGCGCCCCTACAGGGGAAAGGCCCCGTGTCCCCGAGTGATTCTCTCCCCTCTCCCCGTGTCTCAGGGCTGACGGAGGAGCCAGAGATCCAGATCTCGCCGGCGCGGGGGCTGACAGGGACGCTGGTGGCCGGGGAGCCGGTGACTGTGACCTGCACGGCCCCCGGGCGCTGCTCCGGGCCCCCTCCCCGAGTCACCTGGACGGGGCCGTTCAGCAACACAGCCCGGAACGTCTCAGCCCCGCTGGCGAACGGCTCCTGGGCCCACAGCTCCGCGCTCAGCTTCACGCCCAGCCCGGGGGACGATGGCAAAGAGCTCGTCTGCACCGTCACCTACAGGCCGCCATGGGGACCTTCCACCAGCAGAACCGTCCAGCTCCGCATCGTCCGTGAGTGACCCCCCCAGTCCCTCCACACCGGCCCCAGCCCCCTCTGCTGGCCTCCCCAGCCCTGCCCTCCAGCCCCTCCCCCAACACAGCCCCGTGGTGGGGATCCCCACCCCCCACCATGCACCCTCTGCCAATACTACTCCGAGCTCCTTCCCTCCACACCTTGCAGCCCCTTCTCTCTTGGGATCTTCACCCCTCCCTGCCCCCCTTGGCTATGGCTCCCCCCTTTCATGCTTGGTGCATGAAATCTGCCTGGTGTCTCTGCCTTGCTCCTCTCTCAGGATCACAAGACTCCAGCCGCCCGCCCGCCCAAAGGCCTCCAGGACGGGGCTGCAGCAGCAAAGGCCCCGCTGGGCCCCGGGGAGCCGGAGGAGCTGCAGTACGCCTCCATCGACTTCTCCAAGCAGCAGCACAAAGGGGGGCAACCCCCGGAGGCCTCGGATATGGAATATTCCGAGGTCCGGCTGAAATAGGAAAGGGGGCAAGAGGTCGGCCCAGTACTGGACTCAGGACGTGGGAAACCTGGGTGCAAATCCCTGTTCCGCCCCCGACTCAGGGCGGAGTCAACTAGGCCTTGGAGGTGCTGGAGCGCTGCATTGTGGGGAGGTATCCCAGAGTCCTCTGCAGCCGGGTCCCAAAGCCTGCCCCCTCCCAAACCCCACTGCCCCAGGGGGAAAGGGAGCCTCTCACCCCTCAGCCATAGAGAGTCTCTCTTCTACCCTGCCTGAGCCCTCACCAACTCGTTTCACAGATGGATTTTCAAGCTCAGGGGAGCAGCTGGCAGGAGCGGAGGGATGGGTTTGTGGCTAAGGTGCTGGCCTGGTACTCAGGCTTCCTGGCTTCCAGTCCCTGCTCCACTGAAAACGCTGTAGGTGAGGTTGGGCCAGTTGCTGCATCTGTCTGGCCTCAGTTTCCTCCCCTTGAAAATGGGGATAATAATGGTGCCCTGGGCTACTTATGTTACAAACTCTTAGGGGCAGGGACTGTCTCTCGCAGTGTCTGGGCAGCACCTGGCACTATGGGCCCCTGATCTCTGTCTAGGTCAATCAGTGCCACGGGATTGTAACTTCGCAATAACAATGGTATATGAAAGGGAACATGTTCACTCCAAAGCCAAAAGCATCCGACTGTAAAATTCCCGGTTTGCAAGCCGTTCCTTGAAATAGATTTTCACGTCTCATTTCTTGTCACTGCGACTTTCTTAACAAAGGGCCAATAACAAGTATGCTTTATCTGTGTCCAGTAAAGAATCAGTTTTCGTTTCTGCCTTTCCCCTGGGAAGACCCTGATCACAGCTGGTTTCTGGGCAGAGCCGGGCACGACACGGCCCCGATCTCAGCTGGGGCAGGGCCTGTCCCTTTCTGTGTGTCTGGGCAGCGCCCGGGACGACAGGGCCCTGATCCCAGCTGGTTTCTGGGCAGGGCCGGGCATGACACGGCCCCGATCCCAGCCGGGGCAGGGCCTGTCCCTCTCTGTGTGTCTGGGCAGCGCCCGGCATGACAGGGCCCTGATCCCAGCTGGGGCCCGGCCTGTCTCTCGCTGTGTCTGTCAGCACCCAGCTGTCAGGGACTCACAGGACTCATTCTCGCTCAGCTCCGTACGGCCCCTGGGAGTAACCCTCCTTCGGCGTGACAGCCCCCCGGGAAGGTTGCTCTCTCTCTGGGGTTGGGCGCTCTGGCCCCACCGCCTCCTGGAACTGCACCTCTGAGCTGGCCTGGCTCTGCCGTGGGCCCCCTCAGGGAGTTCCCTCGCTCTGCATCCCCAGCCTGTTAGAGGCTTATTCCTTCACCCTCTCACTTCCCTGGTCCTTCTTGCATGAGCAGAGAGCAACAATACCCAAAGTTTGAAGGTGCAAACAATTCAATGTTTATTAGGGTGAACGTCCAAAGAGCAGGATTTTAGTTTGATTCTCGGGCCCTTAGTCTCCTTAAGACAAAGGGCCGTAACTGCGACCAGCGTTCTCCTCCCATTTCCACCCCCTTTCTCAGCTCACTGTTCATGGTGTGGTTCATGCGTTCCACCTGCCCCGCAGCCTGTGGGGGACAAGCAATAGGGAACAACTGTGTGATTCCAGTGAGGGCCGAGAGCTCCCCTAACAGATCTGACCGGAAAGCCGCTCCTTGGACTGAGTCAATCACCTTTGGGACCCCCCAGCGAGCGAATACCTCAAGTACCCGTATTTCAGCCCTTACCCGGGCAGTTTGATACTTTGTGGGGAACGCTGCCACCCCAGTGCTGAAAGCATCCACCACCACCATGGATCGGTTTTCCCTGTGATCTGGTGGTGGGGGTCCTGTGTAGTCAATTTGTATCTTTCCCGAGGTTCCCTGGGGGCTCGTTTCATTAATTCTCCCCTTAGCACCTTGTGAGGTGGTTTGTGCTTGGCACAGCCCAAACAACGTTCCAGGTGTGATTTTAAATCGGCTGCTGTTCCCGGCCCCCAGCACAACCCTTTTAAAGTTCCCACCAGTGCCCCCTCAACCCCGGGGTGTCCCCCTGCCACGCGCCCATGCACCCAGCTTAAGAAAGCCGCCCGGCTTCCCTGAAGCCGCAGCATGACCGGCCCCTCAGCTGTTAAGAGGCACCAGATCCCTTCCATGAGTTCCACCTTTGGCACATGCCTGTCCCCAAGCTTCATGATGCCTGCCAGTCCTGGGTCAGATCCTCGCAACTCTCTCATTTGCCCTCCCCGCTCTGTATCCACCCCACTTCTTGTTATCACTGCTCCAGGCACACTCTCTTCCGGCTCCCAGGACCTCTGCTGCAGTCCGCTTGGCCTCTGCGTCGGCCAGATTATTCCCTTTGCGTAGGGGTCCTGTTTTCTTGTGTGTCTTTCCCTTTCCCACACTGACCCGTGTAAAACAGTGACTGAGCTCCTCCTCTCGCTTCCACCAGGTAGCATGCTGGATTGTGTAGCCGTCTGTTGTCCTGAAATGATTATCTGCCCACTATCTCAGCATTAATGTGACCCTGTGAAATACATAATCCGAATCTATCAACACCCAACCTGCTGGCTCAAATTTGGGATCCACGTCATTTAAAGCTGTTAGCAAGTGTCAGGGTTCCCTCCCCACTCTCATCTCTGGGGTACAGATGTGGGGACCCACATGAAAGACCCCCTAAATTTATATTCCACCAGCTTAGGTTAAAAATTTCCCCAAGGCAAAAATTCCTTTCCTTGTCCTTGGACAGTAATGCTCCCACCACCAAGTGATTGAAACAAAAATTCAGGGAGGGGCCACTTGGAGCCCTATCTCCCCGCGCCCCTTTCCTGGGGAGGCTTGAGAATAATATACCAACCAATTGCCTTAGCAATGCGAGTACAGACCAGACCCTTTGGCTTCAGGACACTGAAAATCAATCAGGTCCTTAAAAGAAGAACTTTATTATAAAGAAAAAAGTAAAAGAATCACACCTGCGAAATCAGGATGGAAGGTAACTTTACAGGGTGTCACAGACTCACAGGTCGTGCCCTCCCTTGGCCCCGTGCGGTCCGTGGTGGGGAGAGGGAGTTTGTTGTTACAGGGGACTGGCGAGGGGACTGGGGACCCCAGAGACCCCGGCGACAGGTGACTTGGAAGCCAGCTCAGGAGTCCGCAGCTGGTTCTGGCCAGTGGGAGAACAATGGGCTGTGAAGAGAGGAGCCCCGGGGTGGGGGGGGTGGTTCCCGCCATAGGGGGCCAGAGACGAGAAGAGGCCCAGACGACCCTGTTTGCAGGGCTGTTTACCTGGACAGAAGACAATGGACAGAGGCGGGGCTTGGGGCCAGGGATATCCACAGCCCAGCTGGGAAGTAGGGGGGCTCTGGGCTGGAGAGAGGAAGCAGGCAGAGCCCCCCTGGATACAGGAGAGAGCTGGATGTGCTGGGCTGGGGGGAGGCCAGGCCTGAGGGCCCGGAGAGTTTCCTGTGCTGGGTTCAACGCTCAATAAACCCTCCTGTGTTACGCTGGCTGAGAGTCACTCTGGGCTAGAGAACAGGGTTGCATCGTCCCCTTCGGGGGCAGAGGCCCGGGGGTGCAGAGTGCGTGGACTCCCTGAGGGGCCCACGGCAGAGGCAGGCGTGCTAAGGCTCAGAGAGGTGCGGCTCCAGGAGGTGGAGGGGCTGGACCCCGAGAGAGAGCGGACCCCCGAGAAAGGCTGTCTCACTGAAAGGGGCACCCCCCACGGACCTCACAGGGCCAAGAGAGGGCACGACCTGTGAGTCCATGACAACTTCCCCTTCCTGTTTTAAAATTTCACATCTCACCCCAGTCCTCGCCCTGACACTCAAACTCGCTCCCTGCCAGGCAGGTCTCCACACGCGCCCGGTTCTTCCCATTGGAGTCGGGATTCGCTAGCCATCCTAACCAGGCACCTGCTGTTCCAGTGCGCTGTTCCCAGCCGCCCCGCCCCAGAGGCGGACGCATCTCAGCTCCGGGTGAGTGATTAGTGTCTGCAGTATGTACAATATGATAAGAGGTGCGAACTCCTAGCATTCAAATATTATTTGTTGTAACTGGAGAAAGCAGCATGCAAGGGCTGGGAGCCCCATCACTAGTGGGTTGTATCCCCGGCTCTGGGAGGGGCGTGGGGTCCAGTGGGTTAGAGTGGGGGGTGGAGGCAGGGAGCCAGGACTTCTGGGTTTTATCCTAACTCTGGGAGGAGAGTGAGGTGTAGAGGGGCTCAGAGTCTGGACTCCTGGGTTCTATTTCCAGCCCCACAAGCAATATGCAGCCTGCTCTTGTAGGGAAGCCGTGGGCAGCCCCAGCCAGAGGAGGGGAAGTCGGCAGAATGCTGATGCTGGGGTTTCTGAGACAGCATCTCCCCCCAACCCCCTCCTGTCCGCACCCTCTTCTGCTTTCACCTTCCTGTGCATGCGGCTTCCCCAGGTTCTGAGTCTCAAACCCTGGGGAACCCGGGCTGCAGGGTCGGAGAGCCGCGCGCTGGGGCCCCTCCTCTGCAGGTCTAGGGGTGAGTGGAACTAGGGTCAAGGAGGGAGCTGGATGCTCTGTGGAGACTGGGGGTGCCCCTCAACCTCGACCCACAGCCCCTTGCTACCCCAATCCTGGGTTCCCCGCCCCCACAGCTCTGCCGGTGCCCCTCAAGCCCGAGCAGGGTCCCACCCCAGGGCTCCCCCACCATGGGGACCACACTGGAGGTGTCGGCTCAGGGGGCCACGTACAGCAGGGGGTTCCCCAGCTCTCATCTCTCAGCCTCCGTCCCGGGAACACCCGAGGGCAGCAGAGGGATGGTGGGAAATGGACCTGCCGGGGGTTTCCCCTTCCCCATGGGGGCGGGTTTGGGGAGCAGGGTGGGCAGGCATTGCAGAGGGGGCAGTTACAGGGACACCAGGGGGAGCACAGATGTGCAAGCTTCTCCCCCATCCTCCAGCTGCACTGACTCCATTGCCCCCCATGGAGTTGGGTCAGTGCAAATTGGGGGCTGTGTGGGGCACAGACCCCCCTGGGGCTCCCAGACACTCTACGGGGGCTAGGAAGCCCCCCAGGGATGGGGATGGGGATGGGGATGGATCTATCGGGGCCGGCCCCTGCCCCTCCAGCCCTGGGCAGCGGGGCCCGTCCCACCCTGCTCTGGGCGGGTGCATGGGCCGTGGGGGATCCAAGCTGAGACCCGCCCAGCTCACTGCAGTGGATGGGGGAGGGGGAGGCCGGAGTGAGAGGCCCAAACCATTTTAACAGGTAAAGCTGGGGGGAAGGTCACGGTGTGAGTGGCCCCATTCACATGTGAGGAGGGGAAAGGAGGGGGTGGTCCCTACCATTCTCACAGGAGCGGGTGTGGGAGGACTGGTCTGTACCACTTAGGAGGAGGAGAGTCCCCGCTGCAGGAGGAGGAGGGTGGAGCCCGTCTCAGGATTTTGAAACCTTTTTCAGCCAATCACATGATTCTTAGAGGAAATCTCAGGATTTATTAGTGAATTTTGCAGGGGGGGGGGGGAGGTATGTGCCGATGTCATGACGTTCACATTAAATCTCGGGATTTTTCACTGAATCCTAGAATCACAGACCCACAGGGTGAGAAGGGACCGCAGGGGTCACCTAGTCCAACCCCTGCCAAGAGGCAGGATTTGTTGGGTGTAACCCATCTGTGATGTGACGCAGTAGGGAGCGGGGCGGATTTGACCTGGGAGGGTTGCGGGGGAGGTTCATTGGGACTGGCTGCATTGGGGATGGGAGATTTTACCTGAAGGAAGAGACCTGAGGCTGTAACATGAGCCAGGAGAGGGGTGGGGCCAGGTGACACCTTTGCCCGGGAAACTGGACAAAGGCTAGAGGAGGAGCTGTGGGGAGGGGGAGAGAGCCGGCTGGAGGGGTTTTGGTTTCAGTTTGGAGCCGGGGGGTGAAATGCAGGGAGCCCCCGGGCTGGGGTCTAAGCTCCCTGGCCCCCAGAAGGGCCCGACTGAGGGGTCCTGTTTGTACCTACAAGCTCTGTTTGGGACCGTGTTCCCGTCGTCCAATAAACCTTCTGTTTTACCGGCTGGCTGAGAGTCACGGTGATTCCTAGGAAGAGGGGTGCAGGGCCCTGACTCCCCCACACTCCGTGACGGTCCAGCCTCCTCTTGAAACCCTCCCGTGAAGGAGCTTTCACGACCTCCCTGGGCGTCTGGTCCATTGTCCGACTGCTCTCACAGCTGGGGAGTTTCCCCTGAGATTTACTCTCAATCGACTCTGCTGCAGTTTGAACCTGTTGCCCCTTGTCCTGCACTCTGGGGCGAGAGAACAACTCTTCTCCATCTCCATGGCAGCCTTTCAAGGATTTGAAAACCGTGTGTGACGGGTTGGTATCACAGAAACCCCCTTGGAGCTGCCACCTGATGTGCCAAGACTACTCCTGCCCCTGCTTTCCTGCCTTTTCCAGCTTGGGACTCCCGAATCCTGTCTGGTTTGAGCCAGATACCGCTGCTCTGCTGCAAACCCAGCCCCAGGTCTGAACCACGTCCACTAACAGCCATAGGCCTGCCTGGAAGCAGCTCAGGAAGTGCTCTCGCCTTTGACACCCAGGTGCCCAACTCCCAATGAGGTTCAAACCCTGAATAATTCCGTTTTACCCTGTATAAAGCTTATACAGGGTAAACTCATAAATAGTTCGCCTTCTATTTTAAAGATAGAAAGAGATGCACAGCTGTTTGCCCCCCTCCCCAGGTACCAACACGTACTTCAGGTAACTTAATAAGTAAGAAGTGATTTTAATAAGTACAGAAAGTGGATTTAAGTGATTTCAAGTAGTGACAGACAGAACAAAGAGAATTACTAAGTAAAATAAAATAAAACGCGCACGTCTATGTCTAATCACACTGAACACAGATAAAAACCTCACCAGTTCCAGCAAACTTTCTTTTACAGGCTACGGTCCTCCTAGCCTGGGTCCAGCAATTGCACACACCCCCTATTGTCTTTGTCCTTTGTTCAATCTCTTTCAGGTATGTCCTTGTGGGGTGAAGAGCCTTTCTCTTTAGCCAGCTGAAGACAAAATGGAGGGGTCTTCCCGGGGTTTAAATAAACTTTCTCCCCACTCCCTCCGTAGCATCATGTTACCCTGGAGTTTTGGGATCACATGGGCCAGTCACATGTCCATGCACATTTCAGAAACTAGCCCCGTGACATTCTTGGCCAGGCTCAGATGTGAATTGGGCACATTCCTTTCTCCAGACATGATCCCAGGCTCTTACCAAGGCTATGTATAAAACCAGCAAATATAAAACCAATATTCATAACTTCAACTACAACAATGATACATGCCTACAAACAGGAGGAACAGATTCAGTAAATCATAACTTTTACAGAGATATGTTACATGGCGCATGTAGCATAAAACATATTTCAGTTACATCCTATATACATTTATAAGCATCTCCCCATAAAGTTTCATTGGGAACACTGTCACACCGCGATCATGTCCCCCTCCCCCAATCTCTTTTCCAAACTAACCATGCCCAGTTCCTTCAAGCCGTGCCCCTAGGGCTGCATCCATCCCTTTGATCATCGTTATCCCTCGCCTCTGGACCCTTTCCAGTTTCTCTCCATCCTTTCTGTGCATTGGTGACCAAAACTGGACACCGTTCTTCAGCTGAGGCGTAGCCAGCGCCGAGTAGAGCGGTACTGGCACCTCCCGTGACTTGCATGGTCTGTCTCTGGTAATGCAACCTGAAACTGCATTTGCTTTTTTTGCACCAGCTGACTCATGTTGAGGTTGTGATCCACCCCAACTCCCAGCTCCTTCTCAGCAGTGCTTCTGCCAGGCCAGTTCTTCCCCATCCTGTATTTGTGCATTTGGTTTTTCTTCCCTAAGGGGAGACCCTTCCATTTCTTCTGCAAATTACGAGGTCCCTCTGAAATTTAGCTCCAGCCTCCAAAGTGTTGGGAACTCCCGCCAGCTTTGTGTCATCTGCAGATTTTATCAGTCTGCTCCCTAGTCCTACATCCAGGTCATTGATAAAGATGTTAAACAACATGGGACCCAGAACAGATCCCCGTGGAGCCCCACTTGGGACCTCCCTCCAATGTCACGTCGTTCCATTAACAGTTACTCGTTGTTTGCGGTTGTTTAACCATTATGTATCCACTTAATGGTAGTTCCACCGAACCCACATTTCTCCATAAGAACGGCCAGACTGCGTCAGACCAAAGGCCCATCTAGCCCAGTATCCTGTCTTCCGACAGTGGTCAGTGCCAGGTGCCCCAGAGAGAATGAACAGAACAGGGAATCACCAAGTGATCCATCCCCTGTTGCCCATTCCCAGCTTCTGGCAAACAGAGGCTAGGGACGCCATCCCTGTCCATCCTGGCTAATAGCCATTGATGGACCAAACCTCCATGAATGTATCTACTGCTTTTTGTTATAGTTTTGGCCTTCACAACATCCTCTGGCAAGGAGTTCTACATGTTGACTGTGCGTTCTGTGAAGAAATACTTCCTTTTGTTTGTTTTAAACCTGCAGTCTATTAATTTCATTTGGGGACTCCTAGTTCTTGTGCTGTGGGAAGGAGTAAATAACACTTCCTTATTTACTTTCTCCACACCAGTAAGGATTTTATAGAGCTCTTTCATATCATCCGTTAGTCATCTCATTTCCAAGCTGAACAGTCCTAGTCTTATCGATCTTTCCTCATGGAAGCCGTTCCATACCGCTAATCATTTTTGTTGCCCTTTTCCGAACCTTTTCCATTTCCAATTTGAGATGCGTCCACCAGAACTGCATGCAGTATTCAAGATGTGGGTGTACCACGGATTTATATAGAGGCAATATGATATTTTCTGTCTTATTATCTATTCCTTTCTTGATGATTCCCAACATTGTTTGCTTTTCTGACAGACGCTGCACATTGAGTGGATGTTTTCAGAGAACTATCCACAATGACTCCAAGATCTCTTTCTTGAGCGGTAACAGCTAACTTTATATGTATAGTTGGGATTATGATTTCCAATGTGCATTACTTTGCATTTATTAACATTGAATTTCATCTGCAATTTTGTTAGCCAGTCACCCAGTTATGTGAGATCCTTTTGTAGTCCTTCACAGTCAGATTTGATCTAACTATCTTGAGTAGTTTTGTATCATCTGTAAATTTTGGCACCTCAGAGTTTACCCCTTTTT
This sequence comes from Macrochelys suwanniensis, assembly GCA_033296515.1. Lineage (NCBI taxonomy): Eukaryota > Metazoa > Chordata > Testudines > Chelydridae > Macrochelys > Macrochelys suwanniensis. The sequence continues at coordinate 2,332,130 of CM065795.1, forward strand.
CCAGATCATTTATGAAATGTTGAACAGCACCGGTCCCAGTACAGACCTCTGGGGGACACCACTATTTACCACTCTCCACTGTGAAAATTGACCTTTTAGTCCTATCCTTTGTTTCCTATCTTTTAACCAGTTACTGATCCAGGAGAAGACCTTCCGACTTATCCCATGACAGCTTACTTTGCTTAAAAGCATTGAGGGAGGGATCTTGTCAAAGGTTTTCTGAAAATCTAAGTACACTATATTGACTGGGTCACCTTTGTCCACATGCTTGTTGACTCCCTCAAAAAATTCTCATAGATTGGTGAGGCAGATTTCCCTTTACAAAAACCATGTTGACTCTTCCCCAACAAATCATGTTCCTCTTAGCATCTGATAATTCTGTTCTTTACTGAAGTTAGCCTTAGTGGCCTCTAATTGCCATATTAACCTCTGGAGCCTATTCTAAAAATTGGTGTTCCATTAGCTCTCCTCTAGTCATCTGGTACAGAAGCTGATTTACATGCTAGGTTACATACCACAGTTACAAGTATCAGAGGGGTAGCCGTGTTAGTCTGGATCTGTAGAAGCGACAAAGGGTCCTGTGGCACCTTATAGACTAACAGAGTTAGTCTATAAGGTGCCACAGGACCCTTTGTCGATACCACAGTTAGTAGTTCTGCAATTTCACATTTGAGTTCCTTCAGAAGTCTTCTCCAGCTTCCTTATGAGAATGTCATGTGGGACTCTGTCAAAAGCCTTCCTGAAGTCCAGGTATGTTATGTCCACCGCTTTCCCTCAGTCACCAACCAGTTACCTCGTCACTGAAGGAAATCAAGCTGGTTTGGCAGGATTTGTTCTTGGTAAATCCATGCTGGTGATCACCCCTTCGTCCTCACAAATTGAAGGTTTTATACATTGCTCTAATACCGTTCCAGGTCTCAGGGTCAGGCTGACTGGTCTATAGTTCCCTGGCTGCTCCTTTTCCCCCTTTTAAAGATGGCCGCTCTGTTAGCCCTTCTCCTATCTTCTGGGACCTGTCCTGGCATCCCTGAGTATGCAAATATTATTGCCAGTGGCTCCAATATTTCTTCAGCTAATTCCTTCAGCACCCTGGGTTGAACAGCGTCCCGCCCCACTGATCTGAATTCATTCAAATCAGTCGGAACGTCTCTGACGTGTTCTTTCCTATCCCGATCTGCAGCCCTTCCCCTTCGCTGTCCCTGGTAACTTCACTGGTCGCCCGCTCCCATGTTATTTGTTGTGGGAAGACGGAAGCAGGCACTGAACAGCGCTGCCTCCGACCACCTGCTGTCACCAGCTCGGGATTCTCTGGCCGATCTCATGATTACTAGGGAAAATCGCCGGTGTTTTCTCCAATTTAAGGATTTTTTTATCCCAAGATCTCTCAGGACCGTCTGGTGATTTGGGGATTTGGGGGGTCACTGCGCTGCCAGCAGCCCCAGATCAGCCCCCTGCAGAGCCCAGCAGCACTGATGGTGCCCCAGGCAAAACTGTCCCCCCAAAAACAGCCTCCGCGCTCACACTTCCCACCCCCCGTCTGTCTCTAGGTCTCTCCCAGCCGGATGCCCCAGCCATGGGCAGAGCCCTGCCACTACCCCAGGACACCGGGGAATGGGAGCTCCTGGCTCAGAGTCACCCGTGGAGAGCAGGGGGTCCTGCCCCCTCTGTGGCCATGCTGAGGGTCCTGATCCTTGCCCTGCTCTGGAGGGGTAAGTAAGTGGCACCTGCAGCCCCAGTGCAGGGGGAAGGGCCGAACCCGCGCTAAGCGGGGCCAGGACAGTCCCAGGACTTGGAAGGGAGACTGGCCAGAGTGGGAGGGGAGCCCAATGCCCCAGTGCGGTGCTAGGGGGCACCAAGGGACAGTGAGCGGGCAGGGGGCTCGATGTAGGGAGGGATGGAAACTAAATGGAGTGAGATTTGGTCAATGACCCAGGAAGGGGCTCGAAGGGGACTGTGGTTCAGGATTGAGGGGCACAAGCAGAGCTGTGGGGGCGGATTGAGCCCAGGACTGAGCTTGCAGGTGGCTGCAGGTCGGGAGTGAGGGGCACCGGCAGAGCTGTGGTGGGATCTCAGGGTTGGCCTCTGCTCTCTATGGGTCCCACTTCGATCCCTCCCCATCCCCTGCAGGGTCCCTGTCCCAGCCGCCCGGATTTACCCTGATGGTGCCGCAGTCGGTGTCGGTGCAGGAGGGTCTCTGCGTTCTCGTCCCCTGCACCTTCGCGTACCCATCCTCGTACGACACCGACAATCCCCAGGCCCAGCTCTACGGACACTGGTACAAGGAGTCTGCTACTGTGGGCTATGATCCACCCGTGGCCAGCAGTGACCCCGGCCGGGGGGTGTTGCAGGAGACCCAGGGCCGGTTCCAGCTGGTGGGGGATCTGGCGCGTGGCGACTGCTCCCTGCTAATCAGCGACGCCCGACGGACGGATTCGGGGAGATATATCCTTAGAGTCGAGAAAGGAACATTGAAATACAATTACCGCTCCAATTCCGATGGCAGTGACCCTATACTCGCGATCTCCGTGCCGTGTAAGAGCAGCCGCAGACACCGCTCCTCAGCCCCCCTGAGCCGGCCAGTCCCCGTCCTGGGGCCGGATCAGAGCCGCGCCCCTACAGGGGAAAGGCCCCGTGTCCCCGAGTGATTCTCTCCCCTCTCCCCGTGTCTCAGGGCTGACGGAGGAGCCAGAGATCCAGATCTCGCCGGCGCGGGGGCTGACAGGGACGCTGCTGGCCGGGGAGCCGGTGACTGTGACCTGCACGGCCCCCGGGTGCTGCTCCGGGCCCCCTCCCCGAGTCACCTGGATGGGGCCGTTCAGCGACAGAGCCCGGAACGTCTCAGCCCCGCTGGCGAACGGCTCCTGGGCCCACAGCTCCGCGCTCAGCTTCACGGCCAGCCCGGGGGACGATGGCAAAGAGCTCGTCTGCACCGTCACCTACAGGCCACCACGGGGACCTTCCACCAACCGAACCATCCGGCTCCACGTCGTCCGTGAGTGACCCCACCCCAGCCCCTCCACGCCGGCCCCCAGCACCCTCTGCTCAGATCCCCACCCCTGGGCTCCCCAACCATGCCCCCCAGCCCTTCCGCCAACACAGCCCAGTGGCTGGGATCCCCACCCCACACCATGCACCCTCCGCCAATACTACTCCAGACCCCTTCCCTACTCACCCTGCAGCCCCTTTTCTCTTGGGATCTTCACCCCTCCCTGCCCCCCTTGGTTATGGCTCCCCCGTCCCATCCGCACCCCCAGGTCCCCAGGCCCTACCCCCGAGCTGCCCTGCCCCCAGAATCCTCCTGTGCTGGGATCCACCCCCCCCCCCCATTCCAGTCTCGCTTTGCTGGGATTCGCCCCCCTCACACCAGCCACACCAGCTGCCCCTGGGCTGCCCCACCACGTCTCCTCCATCCGCTACCCTTTCTGCTGTCCGGCACTAAACACGCTCCGGGATCGGTGCCCAGAGACCTCGGCCCTCCCTGCCCCCCAGGGCAAACCCCCGTTCAACGACCCGTGAGCCTCGCGCTGCCGATCCAGGGCCAAGGGAAAATCAGCGTCGCCTTTGCGACATGAAGGATCAAATCCGGCGTCACTGTTAGGACGACGACCCTTGTTCCCGTCAGCCGCAGGGAGATTTAGATGAAAACCGCCCCTTGTCTCCCCCGTGTCTGAGTCCAGGCCCCAGCCTGACCCCAAACGTCTCCACAGCCTTGGAGGAAAGGTCCGTGCTGCAATCAGAGACCCGCAGGCCGAGCCCCGCGAGCCGACCCAACGGACCCCGGCTCTGAGCCTCGGCGCCGTGGGGCTTTGACGGCAGTGTGGCCGGACCCTGCCAGGCCTGGGCAGCCGGTACCAGCGTCCGGCTCTTCCGGGGGTTGCTTTCAGCCGCCCCCTGGGCGCAGCCGGCCTGCCAAGTACCCAGGCCTGGCCGGCCAAGCCCGGAGCCAGAGAGGGCCCAGGGAGAGACGAACCGAGCGGGGAAGGGAAAGGACCCCCGAGGGGGGTGTCTGACGTCCCTGGTGGTGTCTGGGGCTCAGCCGGGAGTGGGGGAGGGGTTATTTACACCCCTGGCTCTGGCCCGCCCTGTGGGGTACACGGTTGGGGAGCCGGACGCTGGACACCCAGGCGCCCGGCAGACGGTGGCACCGAGATGGTGACGGTCGCTCCAGTACCCAGGCCGGGGCAGCCCGGCCCCTCGTTAGCGCCTCCGCCGATTAGGCCCAATTTAGACCCACCGGTTTTGGTCCCTCGGGTTTCGATTTCCCGCGGTTCTGGCTCCCCGGCACGGCCCTACCCCGGCCCCTGGGTTACGTCGGGAGCCGCTTGGGTTGGGCTGAGCCGGGTCTGTCGCTTCCCTTCCCCGCCCGCGGGTCTCATGTCACGTCAGAGGGTTGAGGGTGCTGGGCTGCAGGGGGCTGGTGGGGGATCCATGGAGGCTACTGGGCTGCAGGGGGCTGGTGGGGAGTCAGTGGGGGGTGCTGGGCTGTGGGGGGACAGGGGTTATTGGGGGTGCTGGGCTGCAGAGCTGGGGGTCAGTGGGGGGCAGGGCGGCGCTCTCCAATCTAATACGTTGCCGTGGGTATTTCAGCTCTCGAGAGGACTCTGCAAATCACCGTCTCCAGAGCCAACAGGAGCGACCCCCAGCTATTCCAAGGTACCGCTAGGGGGCAGGGGGTGGGGCCTGGGGCCTTCCCCCTCTAGGGGGCGCCGGCCCCGATCCGGCCCCCGGGCAGGGACTGGCTGGCTCAGGGTGCGAGTGGCTCTGTGTTATTCCTGTTCCCAGACCCCGGCACCCCGGTGGGGAACGGCTCCCAGCTCACGGCCCAGGAGGGCGACTCCCTGCGGTTCCTCTGCTCCGTCGCCAGCAGCCCCCCGGCCACGCTGGGCTGGGTGAGGGGGGGCCGAGCCGTCGAGGGCGCCCGCCCCGCGGGGGAGAATCAGCTGCATCTGGAGCTGCCCAACATGACGGCCGAGGACAGGGGGCCGTACGGGTGCCGGGCCCAGAACGAGGAGAGCTCGGCCCAGGGGACGTTCCAGCTGCTCGTCGAGTGTGAGTGGCGTTAACCCATGGGACTCCCTGCCACTGGGTGTTAATGGGTTAACCTGTGGGACCCCCTGCCACTGGCTGCAAGTGGGGTTAACCTGTGGTACTCCCTGGCCCTGGATATTAGTGGAGTTAACCCACACGACTCCCTGCCACTGGGTGTTAATGGGGTTAACTCGTGGTACTCTCTGCCACTGGGGGTTAGTGGGGTTAACCCGCCGGACTCCCTGCCACTGGGTTTCTCTCTCTGACTCTTGTCTCTGTGTCTCCTGCTCGCCCCAGACAGCCCCCGGCCGGGGACCGGGCTGAACTCGTCCTGCCAGCGCCGGGGGCCCAGCATCAGCTGCAGCTGCTCCCTGTGCTCCCAGCCCCCGCCCCGGCTCCAGTGGCAGGTGGACGGGGAGCCCCTGGCTGGGAACGGCTCGTGGGGGGCCCTGCAGGTCAGCTCGTGGGCCCAGGGGGACGAGGCTGTCAGCACCCTGAGCTGGAGCGGGGACGGGGGCCCCCGGATCTTCTGCCTCGGCTCCAACCCCCATGGGATCTACGCCGCCCTGCACTTTGACTTCAGCCCCCCACAGAGAGGTGAGACACTCGGACTCCTGGGTTCTATCCCTGGCTCATGGAGGGGAGTGGGAGCTGGGAGCCCGGACTCCTGGGTTCTATCCATGGCTCTGGATGGGGTGTGTGGGCTAGAAGTCAGGATTACTTGTGTTTATCCCCAGTGCTGGGAGGGGGAAGAAGGGAGCCAGGACCTTTTGCCTCGGCTCCAACACCCACCGGTTCCATATTTTACTGCTGAGCCCCCTGGAAGGTGAGAGTCCTTCCCCTCTAGGGGGCGCGAGCTCTGACCTGGCCGCAGGGTCGGGGATTGGCTTCCTCAGGGGGCAGGGAATGGGGCATGGGGCTTCTCCCCTCTAGGGAGCCCCAGCTCTGACCCGGCCCTAGGGCAGTTACTGGCTGGCTCAGTGGGCTGAGAATTTCCCCTCTAGGGGGCGCTGGCTCCAACCCGGCCCCAGGGTGGGGGCGGGCTGGCTCGGGGCCGGGGTTGCCGGGATCTATCCCAGACTCTCGGCTTGTTCCGGCCCCCTCAGGTGGCCTCACTCGGGCATTGATCGAAATCAGCTGCAAACTCGTCTTCGTGGCGACTGGATTCCTCCTGGCCTATTACCTCACCCGGCTCTATTACAGACGGTAACTCGGCTACCAACCCACCTACCCACCCGCCCCTCTAAACACCTACCCTTATACCCATCTACCCACCTACCCATATACCTACCCCCCCATCTACCCACCTACCAACCCACTTAGCTACCAACCAACTGACCCACCGATCTACCCACCTACCACCCCACCTACCTACCTACAAATTTACCACCCTACTCACCCACCCACCTATCATCCCACCCACCTACCTACCTATATACCCATTCACCCACCGATCTATCTACTACCCAGCCTAGCTACTAGCTCACTGACCCAACCACACACTTATCTACCCACCTATGGACCCACCTACCTTCTATCTATCTATCTATCTATCTATCTATCTATCTATCTATCTATCTATCTATCTATCTATCTATCTATCTAACTATCCACTTACCCAACTACCCACCCACCCACCTATGTACCCATCTACCCACCTACCACCTGGCCCAGCTACCCATTCACCCACCCATCTGCCTACTCACCAACCATCCCACCCACCTACCAATAAATCTATCTATCTATCTATCTATCTATCTATCTATCTATCTATCTATCTATCTATCTATCTATCCCAACTGGCAGCCACTTACATACCCCAGAATCTCTCTCTCTCCCAGGACACCCTGCTGCTCTCTTGGAAGGAGAAGAAAGGACAGGCCAGAGGCCTGGGAATCCGGCGTGTAGATCGGGCCGTTTCTCAGCCACCGAAGAGCCGACAAGAAATTGGAATCTCATGGGACTGAGGAAACGGAGAATGAGACCTCAGCTGGGGGCACTGCCTCCTCGGATGAGACCAAGGAGCTCGTTTAGCCGAGTACCTGGCCTGTCTATGGCACATCTAGCCCGGTATCCTGCCCCCTCCAGCTCAGACCCCTGGGCCTGGGTAGCACGTGAAACCTGCCTATCATATTTTTATGACCAGTAGATGATCTGTTGCTCTGATGGTTATGACCAGGGCCGGCTTTAGGGAAAATGGCACCCTGGGCAAACTTGTATTTTTGCCCCCACCCCCATGTCTCCTGGCCCCCACGGGCTCCCTGGGCTTCCCACCCCGCCCCCCAACATCCCCTCTGGGCCCCGTTGCCTCCCCAGTGTTTAATTTGTATTGAAAGGGATGCCAGAGCTCAGCCGTGGCTCAAATTACGCCCTGGCAGGGCAGCCTGATACCTGCAGATAATAATTTAGAGATCAGCCGACAGGCGCTCTGTACCTAATTGTTCTATAAAGAGAGAAAAACCACATACAAACGCCAATGAAAGCCACGTTTAACGTTTGTATGTAAATTTAGCACAACCAGGAGATAATACAGCAAGATATTCCCAATCCCCAGCCTTGAGGTATCAGTTCTGGAGCTTTAACGCAGATCTCAGAAACACACGCTGGATACTTCGTACACTATCTTTAGTAGAGATCAATACAAATAAAAGAAATCTGCTTGCACAGACACACTGTGTTACGGCCGTGACCGCCTCTATTTTAGTCACTTGTTTTTCACTGAAAACATAATTTTAACATATGTGATTAAGGTTTCTTTTCCCTTTTATTAAGAAAGGGAATTAATTTTTCTAATTATTTTGGCATTTAAGTTTCCCGACCACAATCATGTATGCGACTCACTAACATTTGACTCCGTCATTGCTGTTGGTATCACAGCTGGAACTGCATTTATTTTCACGCACATTTTAAGTTAATTTACATACGTAACTAAAAGTACAGTTGGAAAATAAGCGACCTTCATCCGCGCAGTGTCTATCGTTATGTGTTTAGCTAATGTTTTTGAAACTGGCATTACGAAAGTGAGTACAAGCGGAAGTTACGTGCTAGGAGGAGTCAGAGTAGCAGCTGTGTTAGTCTGTGTCAGCAAAAAGAACAGGAGCACTTGCGGCACCTTAGAGACTAATGCTGAAATAAATTTGTTACTCTCTAAGGTGCCACAAATACTCCTGTTCTTTATGCTAGGAGGATGCTATGATTTGATTGTCCCACCTTGAACAATGGATGACAAAGCACAGTATGGTAATAACAGTAATAATGACAATTACTCCAGCCAGGACAGGTTAGGCATTTTAGAACTCACTACTCAAACAATTCACTGTAAGCATAAGAGAGAAGTAAAATCATGAAATGCACCGGCCAGTCAAAAACCTCCCATAACAGCACTTTGAACGAATAAAAGTACAGAGAATATAGGTGCATTGTAGGAAGTACCAACAAGTAACACCCACAATCTAAGTAAGTGTAGGGGGGTGATGAGTGTGAAAGAGACAGCGTGTGTGAGCTGGGGGCGTGTGTCCGAGATCGCGCGCTGCCGCTTTAAGAGAGCTGCCAGCAGTGCCATCCCTCTCTTGGGGAGCCCTGTCCCCCCCTGCTCTGCGGAGATGGGGTGCATTGGGGGGGCAGAGGACAGCCTGACAAGATGTGCTCAGTAACCAGCCTCCCAGCACAGCCGCTGGTGCCCCCACGCAGGGGGGCAGAGCTGACGTGCCGCTGGCCTGGGGCAGAGCGGGCCAGGGTCTGGCTGGGGTGGGAGACTCGGGAGGGCCCGGCCGTCGGGGCTGGTCCCAAAGCCCCTAGGGGGCGCTGTGTTTCTTTTAGTGATAGGTTTCCCCCAAACCCTTGAGGGTCTCCACACCAGGCAAGGGGTCCTTGTGTAAACAGCCCCCGCGCCCCACGCCAGAGCCAGCCACATCTCAGCACTGGGGAGACGTCCCTGTGCAAACAGCCCCCCGGACCCAGGCTGTTCCCGTCACACATTCGGGAACCCCACCTTTCCCCAATTCGTAGGGCTCCCGGTGAAAAGCACCTACCCCTACACAATGCGTAGGGCCCAGGGCCACCCATTCCCGATCCGTACGGCTCTGGGTGTGACTCCTTCTGCAGGGGGGCAGGACCTTTGGCCAGTGAAAGAGCCTCACACAGTAATACCCTACGTCAATCTCCGTCTTGTGTCGATGACACCGAGCTCTCCAGCCACTGAAACCGGCGGCTGCAAGACGTCCTAGGGCCAGATTCACACGCTGACTTCCCCTTCCTGTCTTGAAATCTCACATCTCGCCGCAGCCCTCGCCCAGACACTTGCACCCGCTCCCTGCCGGGCCAGTCTCCACACACGCCCGGCTCGTCCCATTGGAGTCGGGATTCGCTAGCCGTCTGAACCGGGCATCTGCTGTTCCAGGGCGCTGTTCCCAGCCGCCCCACCCCAGAGGCGGACGCATCTCAGCTCCGGGTGAGCAACCCCTGGGCAGTGTCGCTGTGTGGCTGTTCCCAGCTGCCCCACCCCAGAGGCGGATGCATCTCAGCTCCGGGTGAGTGATCAGTGTCTGCAGCATGTACAATACAATGAGAGGGGTGAGCTGCTAGCATTCAAATATTATTGTGTGACTGGAAAAAGCAGCAATAAAATAATAGAGCTGGGATGGGGGGCAGGTAGCCAGGACTCCTGGGTTCTGTCCCCAGCTCTGGGAGAGGGGTGGGGTGTAGAAGATTGGGTTTGGGGGATGGGGGGTGGAGGCAGGGAGTCAGGGGTCCTGGGTTCTGTCCCCGGCTCTGGTAGGAGAGTGAGGTGTAGAGGGGCTCAGAGCCCGGACTCCTGGGTTCTATTTCCAGCCCTACAAGCAATATGCAGCCTGCCCATTGCAGGGAAGCCACGGGCAGCCCTAGACAGGGAGGGGAAGTCGGCAGGACACTGGTGCTGGGGTTTCTGAGACAGCATCTCCCCCCGTCCGCCTCGGGCACCCACTTCTGCTTTCACGTTCTTGTGCATGCCACTTCCGCAGGCTGCGAGTAACAAACCCTGGGGAACCCGGGCTGCAGGGTCAGACAGCCGGGTGCTGGGCCCCCCCTCTGCAGGTCTAGGGGTGAGTGGAGCTAGGGTGGGGGAGGGAGCTGGATGGTCTGTGGAGACTGGGGTGCCCCTCAAGCCCGAGCAGGGTCCCACCCCATGGGGACCACACTGGAGGCGTCTGTTGTGCATTGGGATCGCCCAGACGGTTTGGACTCATTTTCGGTTAGTTCAGCGTGTGTCAATAAATGGCTGCTTTCCAGGTTTACAGCTCTCGGTGTCTCAGGTGAGCTCATCCGAAGGCTGTTGCCTCCAAGGATACAACAACGTGGCGACGAGGATGGGATTCCTGTGCTGCCCCAGCAACAGAAGAAAGTAGAAGTCAAGGTACAAAAAAACCAAACCAAAACCACCTCTTTGCTGTTGGAAGGCGGGGGTGAGAACTGGCTTGTTTGCACTGACTGTGCAGGCTGATACTAAAACCACGGCTACACTTATGGGGGTGCTGGAATCTTTTGAGGAGACTATAGTGCAAAGTAACGTATATACTGAGCGGTGTTGAGCTTTTTGTGTTTGCAAATGACATTACAGGAACGAGGAAGGTGCCGATATTCTTAAGTGTTGTAGGGGCTAAGACCTACTCCCTGCTACGCAGCTTACGACACCCTGTTAAGCCCGAGACCAAATCTTACAGTGACATTGTGGAAATCCCGGGGTCCCATTTTCCCCCAAAACCACTGGTAGTCGCTGAAAGATAGAGGTTCCACCAAAAAGATGAAACAGTTGGACAATTTGTAGCAACTTTGAAAGGCATGCGGAACACTGTGAATTTAAGGTAGGGTGACCAGATGTCCCGATTTTATAGGGACAGTCCCAATTTTTGGGTCTTTTTCTTATATAGGCTCCTATTAACCCCCCATCCCCTGTCCCGATTTTTCACACTTGCTGTCTGGTCACCCTAATTTAAGGAGATGTTGAATGACGCCCTACGTGGCAGGTTAGTGTGTGGCCTGCACAGTGAAGCTATGCGGAATCGCCTATTGACAGAGGCTCAGCTGACTTTAAAGAAGGCTCTCCCAGCTGGGGAGTTTCCCCTGACATTTACTCTCTATCGACTCTGCTGCAGTTTGAACCCATTGCCCCTTGTCCTGCCCTCTGGGGCGAGAGAACAACTTTTCTCCAGCTTCTCTACGGCAGCCTTTCAAGGATTTGAAAACCGTGATCATGTCCCCCTCCCGCCAATCTCTTTTCCAAACTAACCATACCCAGTTCCTTCAGGCTGGGCCCCTAGGGCTGCATCCATCCCTTTGATCATCTTTATCCCTCGCCTCTGGACCCTTTCCAGTTACTCTCCATCCTTTCTATGCATTGGTGACCAAAACTGGACACAGTCCTCCAGCTGAGGCGTAGCCAGCGCCGAGTAGAGCGGTACAGTCACCTCTCATTAATGCAAACAAAATTGCATTTGTTTGGGGGTTTCTTTGCAATAGCATCGCATTGCCGACTCCTGTCGAGGCTGTCTACAGCCCAGTTCTCCAATTTATCGAGGTCTCTCTGAAATTTAGCTCCATAGAATCTCAGGGTTAGAAGGGACCTTAGGAGGTCATCTAGTCCAACCCCCTGCTCAAAGCAGGACCAATCTCCAATTTTTGCCCCAGATCCCTAAATGGCCCCCTCAAGGATTGAACTCACAACCCTGGGTTTAGCAGGCCAATGCTAAAACCACTGAGCTATCCCTCCCCCCATCATGCAAAGTGTTGGGAACTCCCCCCAGCTTTGTGTCATCTGCAGATTTGATCAGTCTGCTCCCTAGTCCTACATCCAGGTCGTTGCATTTATTAATATGGAATTTCATCTGCCATTTTGTTAACCGGTCACCTAGTTTTGTGAGACCCCATTGTATATCTTCGCAGTCAGCTTCGAAGTTAATGATCTTGAGTAGTTTTGTATCAGCTGCAAATTTTGCCACCTCACTGTTGACCCCTTTTTCCAGATCATTTATGATTATATTAAACAGCACTGGTCCCAATACAGACCCCGGGGGGACACCTCTATTTACCTCTCTCCACTGTGAAAACTGACCAATTATTCCTTTCCTTTGTTTCCTATCTTTTAACCAGTTACTGATCCAGGAAAAAACCTTCCCACTTATCCCATGACAGCTCACTTTGCTTAAGAGCCTTTTGGGAGGGACCTTGTCAAAGGCTTTCTGAAAATTTAAGTACACGACATCCACTGATCACCCTTGTCCACGTGCTTGTTGACTCCCTCACACTCTTCCAGTAGATTGGTGAGACGTGATTTCCCTTTACAAAAAACGTGTTGACTCTTTCCCAAGAAATCATGTTCCTCTCTGCATCTCAAAATTCTGCTCTTTACTATTGTTCCAGCCAGTTTGCCCAGCACTGAAGTTAGGCTTAGTGGCCGCTAATTGCCGGAATCGCCTCTGGAGCCTTTTCTAAAAATTGGTGTCACATTAGCTCTCCTCCAATCGTCTGGTACAGAAGCTGATTTTCATGCTAGGTTCCATACCACAGTTAGTAGATCTGCAATTTCGCATTTGAGTTCCTTCAGAAGTCTTCTCCAGCTTCCTTATGAGAATGTCATGTGGGACTCTGTCAAAAGCCTTGCTGAAGTCCAGGTATGTTATGTGCACCGCTTTCCCCCTGCCACCAACCAGTTACCTCGTCACTGAAGGAAATCAAGCTGGTTGGGAAGGATTTGTTCTTGGTAAATCCATGCTGCTGATCACCCCTTCGTCCTCACAAACTGAAGGTTTTATACATTGCTCTAGTAGCGTTCCAGGTGTCGAGGTCAGGCTGACTGGTCTATAGTTCTCTGGATCCCCTTTTTAAAGATGGCCGCTCTGTTAGCCCTTCTCCCATCTTCTGGGAACCTTTCCTGGCATCCCTGAGTTTGCAAATATTATTACCAGCGGCTCCAAGATTTCTTCAGCTAATTCCTTCAGCGCCCTGGGTTGAACAGCGTCCCGCCCCACTGATCTGAATTCATTCACATCGGTCGGAGCGTCTCTGACGTGTTCTTTCCTTATCCCGATCTGCAGCCCTTCCCCTTCACTGTCCGTGGTAACGTCGCTGGTCGCCCGCTCCCATGTTCTTTGTTGTGGAAGATGGAAGCAGGCTCTGAGCAGCGCTGCCTCTGGCCACCTGCTGTCACCAGCTCGGGATTCTCTGGCCGATCTCATGATTCTTAGAGAAAATCTCAGGTTTTTTCACCAATGTAAGGATTTTTTTAGCCCACGATCTCTCGGGACCGTCTGGTGATTTGGGGATTTGGGGGGTCACTGTGCTGCCAGCAGCCCCAGATCAGCCCCCTGCAGAGCCCAGCAGCACTGATGGTCCCCCAGGCAGATCTGTGCCCCCCAAACAGCCTCCACGCTCACACTTCCCTCCCCCCATCTGTCTCTAGGTCTGTCCCAGCCGGACGCCCCAGCCATGGGCAGAGCCCTGCCGCCGCAGCAGGACGCCGGGGAATGGGAGCTCCTGGCTCAGAGCGCCCCCAGGAGAGCAGGGGGTCCTGCCCCCCCTGCAGCCATGCTGAGGGTCCTGATCCTCGCCCTGCTCTGGAGGGGTAAGTAAGCAGCCCCTGCAGCCCCAGTGCAGGGGGAAGGGCAGAGCCCGCGCTAAGCAGGGCCAGGTCTGTCCCAGGACTAGGAAGGGAGACAGGCCAGAGGGGGAGGGGAGCCAAGCGTCATGGAGTGTGGGGGAGTCAGGCCCTGCACCCCTCTTCCTGGGATTCACTGTGACGCTCAGCCAGCCAGTAGAACAGAAGGTTTATTAGGGACTCCAGGAACACAGTCCAAACAGAGCTTGTCAGTACAAACAGGACCCCTCAGTCAGACCCTTCCGGGGGGCAGGGAGCTTAGACCCCAGCCTGGGGTCTCCCTGCATTCCACCCCACAGCTCCAAACAGGGGGCAGGGAGGCCAGACTCTGTCTGCGACCTCCCCTCATGCCCCCAGCCGGCTGCAAACTGAAACCTCTCCAGCCCCTCCTCTGCCTTTGTCTCCTTCCCGGGCCAGGAGGTCACCTGATCCCTTTGTTCCAACACCTTCAGGTCGCACCTTTGCAGAGAAGGGGCCTAGGCTATTAGTTGCCAGGAGACAGGGTGTCAGCCATTCTCTGTCATCACACTGGCCCTCTCCAGCTCTGCAACAATCACCCCTTATTCCCACCACCTAGAGACTTAACACATGCATCGGGGAAACTGAGGCATAGAAACATTAAGAACAGTCCCGTTCCGTCACACCCAGTGCCTCAGTGTGGTGCTAGGGGGCACTGAGTGACAGGAAGTGGGAGCAGGGCACTCGATGGAGGGAGGGATGGGAAATAAATGGAGTGAGATTTGGTCGGGGACCCAGGAAGGGGCTCGCAGGGGGCTGCAGGTCAGGAGTGAGGGGCACCGGCAGAGCTGGGGGGGTGGGTTGAGGACCCAGGGCTGGGCTCGCAGGGGACTGCAGGTCGGGAGTGAGGGGCACCGGCAGAGCTGGGGGGGGGTGTTGAGGACCCAGGGCTGGGCTCACAGGTCGCTGCAGGTCAGGGGTGAGGGGCACCGGCAGAGCTGTGGGGGGGAGCTCAGGGTTGGTCTCTGCTCTCTGTGGGTCCCACTTCGATCCCTCTCCCTCCCCTGCAGGGTCCCTGTCCCAGCCGGCCGGATTTACCCTGATGGTGCCGCAGTTGCTGTCGGTGCAGGAGGGTCTCTGCGTTCTCGTCCCCTGCACCTTCACGTACCCAGCCTGGTACAACACCGACAATCCCCAGGCCCAGCTCTACGGACACTGGCACAAGGAGTCTGCTACTGTGGGCTATGATCCGCCCGTGGCCAGCAGTGACCCCGGCCGGGGGGTGTCGCAGGAGACCCAGGGCCGGTTCCGGCTGGTGGGGGATCTGACACACGGCGACTGCTCCCTGCTAATCAGCGACGCCCGACGGTCAGATTCGGGGAGATATATCCTTAGAGTCGAGAAAGGAACATTGAGATACAATTACCGCTCCAATTCCGATGGCAGTGACCCTATACTCGCGCTCTCCGTGCCGTGTAAGAGCAGCCGCAGACACCGCTCCTCAGCCCCCCTGAGCCAGTCCCCGCCCTGGATCTGGCGCCGCTGATCCTGCGCCCCTACAGGGGAAAGGCCCCGTGTCCCCGAGTGATTCTCTCCCCTCTCCCCGTGTCTCAGGGCTGACGGCGGAGCCAGAGATCCAGATCTTGCCGGCGCGGGGGCTGCCAGGGACGCTGGTGGCCGGGGAGCCGGTGACTGTGACCTGCACGGCCCCCGGGCGCTGCTCCGGGCCCCCTCCCCGAGTCACCTGGACGGGGCCGTTCAGCGACAGAGCCCGGGACGTCTCAGCCCCGCTGGCGAACGGCTCCTGGGCCCACAGCTCCGCACTCAGCTTCACGCCCAGCCCGGGGGACGATGGCAAAGAGCTCGTCTGCACCGTCACCTACAGGCCACCACGGGGACCTTCCACCAACCGAACCATCCGGCTCCACGTCGTCCGTGAGTGACCCCCCAGCCCCCTCTGCTGGGAGCCCCACCCCTGGGCTCCCCAGGCCTGCTCTCCAACCCCTCCCCCATCCACTGTCCTGAGCTGGGATATGGGGCAGAGAGTTAACGGGACCCAGTCGCTGTCTGGCACTAAACACTCTTCGGGCAAACCCCCGTTCAACGGCCCGTGACCCTCGCCCTGCAGACCCAGGGCCGAGGGAAAATCAGTGGCCGCCTTTGCGACGTGAAGGATCAAATCCGGCATCACTGATAGGACGACGACCCTTGTTCTTGCCAGGCCTGGCCAGCCACTACCAGCGTCCGGCTCTTCCGGGTGTTGCTTTCACTCGCCCCCCTGGGCACAGCCGGGCTGCAGAACTCCCAGGCCTGGCCAGCCAAACCAGGGGGGGGAAAGGAGAGGGCCGGGGAGAGATGAACCGAGGGGGGCAGGCAAAGATCCCATGAGGAGTGGGGGGTCTGACGTCCCTGGTGGTGCTGGGGCTCAGCCGGGGGCGGGGCGGGGGGGGGGGGATTTAGACCCCTGGCTCTGGCCCGCCCTGGGGGGGACACGTTTGGGGAGTGGCAGCTGAGGCTTGAAAGGACCCTGGGCCGTCTACAAGGGCCGTGAGGGCCCGGGCGGAGAAGCAGGTGGGTTGGTGTGAAGCGCAGCTGGGCGAGGATGGGCCGGATCAGCGCCGGGGCCCCAGCGTCAGCTGCAGCTGCTCCCTGCGCTCCCACCCCCCGCCCCGGCTCCAGTGGCAGGTGGACGGGGAGCCCCTGGCTGGGAACGGCTCGCGGGGGGCCCTGCGGGTCAGCTCGTGGGCCCAGGGGGACGAGGCCGTCAGCACCCCGAGCTGGACGGGGAGCGGGGACGGGGGCCCCCGGATCTTCTGCCTCAGCTCCAACCCCCACGGGATGTACGCTGTACTGCTGAGCCCCCCGGAAACAGGTGGGAGCCCCTCCCCTCTAGGGGGTGCAAGCTCCGATCTGGCCCCAGGGTGGGGATTGGCCGGCTTGGGGGCCGGGGATTGGGCCACGGGACCTTTCCCCTCTAGTAGGCGCCGGCTCCGACCCGACCCCAGGGCGGGGGCTGGCTGGCTCGGGGCCGGGGTTGCCCGGATCTATCCCAGACTCTCGGCTTCTTCCAGCTCCCACAGGTGGCCTCACTCGGGCATTGATCGAAATCAGCTGCAAACTCGTCTTCGTGGCGACTGGATTCCTCCTGGCCTATTACCTCACCCGGCTCTATTACAGACGGTAACTCAGCTACCGACCCACCCACCGACCTGCCCACTCACCCCTTTACCCACCCACCTACCCACCTACCAACCCACCCTCCGACCTACCCACCTACGTACCCACTTACCAACCCACCCACCCACCTACCCACATGCCTACTGTCTATCTACCCACCTACCCATATACCTACCCAGCCATCTACCCACCTACCTACCTACCCAACTATGTACCTACCCACCCACCTCTGTATCTATCTATCCCCATCCACCCCCTCTATCTATCTATCTATCTATCTATCTATCTATCTATCTATCTATCCCCATACACCCCCTCTATCTATCTATCCATCCCCATACACCCCCTCTATCTATCTATCTATCCCCATACACCCCCTCTATCTATCTATCTATCCCCATACACCCCCTCTATCTATCTATCTATCTATCTATCTATCTATCTATCTATCCCCATACACCCCCTCTATCTATCTATCTATCTATCTATCTATCTATCTATCTATCTATCCCAGGGGTGGGCAAACTTTTTGGCCCGAGGGCCACATCGGGGTTGTGAAACTGTATGGAGGGCCGGATAGGGAAGGCTGTGCCTCCCCAAACAGCCTGGCCCCCTATCCACCTCCTCCCACTTCCCGCCCCCTGACTGCCCCCCTCAAAACCTCCAATCTATTCAACCCACACCCCCCGCTCCTTGTCCCCTGACTGCCCCCTCCCAGGACCCCCCACCCCTAACTGCCCCTCTGGGATCCCCCCCCGCTCCCTGTCCCCTGACTGCCCCGACCCCTATCCACACCCCTGCACCCTGACAGGTCCCCCGGGACTCCCACGCCTATCCAACACCACTGCGTTCCTCGTCCCCTGACTGCCCCAACCCATATCAACACCGCGTCCCCTGACACCCCCCCCCAGAACCTCTGCCCCATCCAACCACCCCCTGCTCCCTGTCCTCTGACTGCCCCCCAGGACCCCCACCCCTTATTGAAACCCCCTCCCCCCCCACCCCGCTCCTCGCCCCCTTACCATGCCGCTCAGAGCGGCAGGATTAGCAGCGGCGCCGCCCGGCTGGAGCCAGCCGGGCTGTCCACGCGGCGAGGTAACACTGCAGGGAAGGGGGACAGCAGGGGAGGGGCCGGGGGGCTAGCCTTCCCGGCCAGGAGCTCGAGGGTCGGGCAGGACAGTCCTGTGGGCTGCATGTGGCTCGCGGGCCATAGTTTGCCCACCTCTGATCTATCCCCAAATACCCCATCTGTCTATCTGTCTATCTGTCTATCGATCGATACCTATCTATCTATCTATCTATCTATCTATCCCCATACACCCCCATCTATCTATCTATCTATCTATCTATCTATCTATCTATCTATGTATCTATCTATCCCCATACACCCCCATCTATCTATCTATCTATCTATCTATCTATCTATCTATCTATCTATCTATCCCCATACACCCCCATCTATCTATCTATCTATCTATCTATCTATCTATCTATCCCCATACACCCCATCTATCTATCTATCTATCTATCTATCTATCTATCTATCTATCTATCTATCTATCCACACTGACAGTCACATACAAACCCCAGAATCTCTCTCCCAGGACACCCTGCTGCTGTCGTGGAAGGAGAAGGAAGGACCGGCCGGGGGCCTGGGAATCCACGGTGCCCGAGTCCGGCGTGTAGATCGGGCCGTTCCTCAGCCACCGAAGAGCTGACAAGGAACTGGAATCTCACAGGAGTGAGATAACGGAAATGAGACCTCAGCTGGGGGGACTGCCACCCCGGCTGAGGCCAATGGACCCATCTAGCCTGATACCCTGCCCCCGCCCTACCCCTCCGGATCAGCCCCATCATGGGCCCATCTAGCCCCGTATCCCGCCCCCTCCCTGCCCCTCTGAATCAGACCCATGGGCCTGCGAAGCACGTGGAAGCTGCCTGTAATATTTATATGACCAGCAGATGATCTGGTTGTTGCCATGACGGTTATGACATTGTTTGCTCTGTGATGACCGCAAGGCGCCTGGATACCCGGTGACAAGCGCCGTATAAGACCCTCTAGAGCAGGGGTCTCAAACTATCTCATGTGGTGGACCGGCAATTTTTTTTTCCAATGTGCCAGGTACCATATTTGTGCCAATATACTATTATTTCTTTCTTTCTTTCCTGGAAACTCGCCGCGGACCGGCAGCCGATGGCTCGCGGGCCGGCACCGGTCCACGGACCACCACTTTGATTAGCCCTGCTCTAGAGAACAGAGCAGACCAGCTGATGCTAGTTACTGATCCCTGCAAGACAACGCCCAACCCAGCGGCTCTGACGGCCGTTCCCAGCCAGCGCAGGGAGAAAGCTTCACAGAGAAACTTGGTTTTGGTGCGAAATGCAAAATTGGCAAAACCAAAACTGTGTGTGAATCTGGGTTGATTTGCCTGAATTGTTCATTTGGTTTAAAAAATTCCCCAAAATACATATATATATTTTTAGGCTTTTTCAAGAAGAAACGTTTCACTTTCTCAATTCAAAACTACTGTATGGGTTGGAATTTCCTCTAATTTTATTTTTTTAGTAAAAAAAATTGTAAATGCTTGAAATGGAAATAAAATGTTTCATCCTCAAACCAAAGCTATTTCTGACCGCCTGGTACGGGGAAAATTTTGAATAATTTTCAGGTTCAGTTTCACATGAAAAGATTTTTTTCTCCTGACTTTTGGTTCCCTCAAAGTTGATCAAATTATGCTTTCAGATTGACCCCCAAATATTTTTTTCAAATCTTTGGTTTGCAAAATATTCAACAATTTTTCTTTATTTGACCCAAACACTTTTCAGTTGGCTAAAAATGTTGACCAGTTTTTGTTTCAAGCCACTAGCCCGGTGGGGATTGGGCCAGTGGGCCTTTCCCCTCTGGTGGGCGATGGCTTGGATCCAGCCCCAGGGTGGGGGACTGGCCGGCTCAGGTGGCAGCGGTGGGATACCTGTGACAATGAATGCTGGCTGTGTTGCTCGGGAGCTGTGCCGGAACAATTTCCCCTTGGTGATGTGCAGATAACAGCAGCCCCCGTCCCTGGTTCACTCGTCCTCGATGCCCAAGGAGCAGCCCCTCTTCTCCAGGTACCCCAGCATCCAGATGTGGCCCCGCGCCTCCTCCAACACCTCTCTGTAGAGGATGTCGGCAGGGACGGGTTCCCCCCAGAATATGTCCACTTGCTCCATGAACCAAGGTGCACAGACCCCTCCCCCCATCCGATCTGGCCCCCGTCAGTGGCCTGAACGTGCAGGGGATGATGAAGCAGAGACTCACCCAGGCTCGCACCGATTCTGGGATCCTCAGGCCCAGGTCCGGGCTCTGGGCAAAGCATCATCCATAGGAGAGACGGGATGGGAGGAACAGGCTGTTCTGGGTGGAGCCACCAGATGGCGTCGTTACACAAAGCCAGACGTAATCTTAGTGTGTGAGCAAGTGTTAAGGCTTTGGAGAAATGCTGGATTGATTGTGTTCAGTGTTTTTATGGTGATAAATACTTCTCACGGTCTCTCTCTTTATATATATATATGTGTGTGTGTGTGTCTATATCTAGTGTTATATCATTATATATCTACGCATATATATATACACACAAATTATATATAGACTTTATATCTAATTACGCTCAATTTTATGTTAATGTAATACGTTTGTGTGTGTGTGTACACACACACACATATATACACATACACACACCTGTGTATATTGTGATACAGGAGAGCCAGGGAGCAGTAGTAGAGTGTGAGAGGGGAAATATAGAAGCCCTAGGCTGTTAGGAACCTAATAAAACCCACTGCTTCAGGCAGACAGAGGAGAGGAAGGAGTTGGAACAGAGTGGTTTGGAGTTGGAGCAGAGAACAGTTTGGAGGAGTTGGAGCAGAGTGGATTGGTGTGGGAACAGAGAGCAGTTTGGAGGAAAGCAGAGGAGAGTTTGGAGAAGTGCTGTCGTGGGCTAAGAAGACCAAGACCCTAGGTAAAGGGACACCTGGCTTGTGCAGAGGGAAGGCAGGAAGCAGGGCCGGCACGCCCACTAGGCGACCCTAGGCGGTCGCCTAGGGCACCAGCATCTAGGGGTTGGAGACTCCTGGAGGCGTTTTGAAATGCCGCCAGGAACGCAGCTTCCCCTGAAGCTGCTGCCCCTGCCCCAGGCTAGGTGAGTTGCCGCGCGGGGGGGGGGGGGCGGAAGGCTGGCCAGCTGCCGTGGGGGCGGGGGGGCGGGCGCTGGTGGGGGGCTGCTGGTGGGCGGGGAGCCTAGCCCGGCACAGGGAGGCCAGCCCCAGCCGGGCACGAGCGCAGGGAGTCCAGTGCCGGGGGGGAGGGCACAGGGAGTCCAGCCCGCCACTGGCGCAGGGGGCGCCACCGCCCGGCGGGGCGGGGAGCAGAGCCCAGTGCCCCTGCCCCCAGGAGCAGAGCCCGCCGGGGAACCGAGCCCAGCGCCCCCGCCGCCGGCCACGGGGAGCAGAGCCAGCTGGGGCCCGGCGGGGAGCCCAGGGTGGGGAGCCGGTGAGTGGGGAGGCTGCCGTGGGGGTGGGTGATTTGCCGCCGGGGGGGCAGCATTATCTTGCGGGGGCAGCATTAACGGGGGACGCAGGGCCGGTGCAAGGAAGTTTCGCCTAGGGTCGCCTAGTGGGCGCGCCTGCCCTGATGGGCCCACTTCCCTATAGTTCATCTGTATGATCTCTCTCTGGTTCATTAATTGTTTCTGTCTGTTACATAATTAATTTTGCTAGCTGTAAATTAACGAAGGGGGTGGGGTAGGATTGGTTAGAGAATTGTGTTAGGATTGGTTAGTAACATGTTAGTATAATGACTGGTTAAGGTGCAGCAAAAAAGGACTCGAGTTTCACTATATAAACTGGGGCCCAAAAGGAAGTTCTTTGGGAACCAGCTCCAGGACCCAGCCCCGAAGATCAGAGCTGCCAGACGTCAACCCTCTGCCAATGACGCCGGGCAGAAACGGGCGTCCCCCAGATGGACCCGATCCTGACCGGCCAGCAAGAAAAGTTCATGTGTCTTGTCGGGAGTGGTGAGCACGGCGTGTGGGGCGGGTGCAGTCTGGCTTGGGTGATTGTTAGTGAATAGAGGTGATGTAGGGAATTACTGTGTACGGCTCTTTCACTGGGCAAAGACCCCGTAAACCCACAAAAGATTAAGCCCTGAATCCACAGGGAAAGGAGGTTTGCCCGGAGCGCACAGAGGGGTAAAGTTAGGAAGTAACTGGAGCCCTAGGAATTGGGAAAGGGCGGGGGTGCATAAATGTAGAGGGTTACGCCTTGAGCCGTACGGACTGGGTGAAGGTGGGTGCCCTTGAGTGTGTGAGTAACAGAGGATTTTGTGCAGGTAACAGTCCCCGCCCTCCCCAGCTGTCCGTGGGAACAGCCTGCATCTGTGACAATCTCCCTTTTGCGTCAATAGCACCGAGATCTCCAGCCACTGGAACCGGCGTCTGCAAGACGTCCTAGGGGCAGAGTCACACGCTGACTTCCCCTTCCTGTCTTGAAACCTCTCATCTCACCCCAGCCCTCGCCCTGACACTCGCACCCGCTCCCTGCCAGGCCGGTCTCCACACGCACCCGGCTCGTCCCATTGGAGTCGGGATTGGCAAGCCATCCGATCCGGGCATCTGCTGTTCCAGGGCGCTGTTCCCAGCCACCCCACCCCAGAGGCGGACGCATCTCAGCTCCAGGTGAGTGATCAGTGTCTGCGGCTTGTACAATACGATAAGAGGGGTGAGCTGCTAGCGTTCAGATATTATTGTGTGACTAAAAAAAGCAGCAATAAAGGGATAGAGCTGGGAAGGGGGGCAGGTAGCCAGGACTCCTGGGTTCTATCCCCAGCTATGGGAGGGGCATGGGGTCTAGTGGTCAGAGCCAGCGGGGGATGGCAGCCAGGACTCCTGGGTTCCATCCATGGCTCTGGGAGGGGCGTGGGGTCTAGTGGTCAGAGCCAGGGGGGATGGCAGCCAGGACTCCTGGGTTCCATCCATGGCTCTGGAAGGAGAGTGGGGTGTAGAGGGTCTCCAAGCCAGGACTCCTGGGTTCTGTCCCTGGGTCTAGTGGGTTAGATTGGGGGGTGGAGGCAGGGAGTCACAACTCCTGGGTTGTGTCCCAGCACTGGGAGGAGAGTGGTGGTTTAGCAGGGCTCAGAGCCTGGACTCCTGGGTTCTATTTCCAGCCCCACAAGCAATATGCAGCCGGCCCGTTGCAAGGAAGCCGCGGGCAGCCCCAGCCAGAGGAAGGGAAGTCGGCAGGATGCTGGTGCTGGGGTTTCTGAGACAGCATCTCCCCCCAACCCCCTCCTGTCCGCACCCACTTCTGCTTTCACGTTCCTGTGCATGCGGCTTCCCCAGGCTGCGAGTCTCAAACCCTGGGGAACCCGGGCTGCAGGGTCGGAGAGCCGGGCGCTGGGCCCCCCTCTGCAGGTCTAGGGGTGAGTGGAACTAGGGTCAAGGAGGGAGCTGGATGGTCTGTGGAGACTGGGGTGCCCCTCAATCCCGACCCACAGCCCCTTGTTACTCCAGCCCTGGGCTCCCCGCCCCCACAGCTCTGCCGGTGCCCCTCAAGCCCGAGCAGGGTCCCCGCCCCAGGGCTCCCCCACCACACTGGAGGTGTCATCTCAGGGGGCCACGTACAGCAGGGGGTACCCCAGCTGTCATCTCTCAGCCTCCGTCCTGGTAACACCAGGGGGCAGTAGAGGGATGGTGGGAAATGGACCTGCCGGGGGTTTCCCCTTCCCCATGGGGGCGGGTTTGGGGGGCAGGGTGGGCAGGCATTGCAGAGGGGGCGGTTACAGATACCCCAGGGGGAGCACAGACATGCAAACTTTTCCCCCATCCTCCAGCTGCGCTCGCTCCATTGCCCCCCCCCCATGGAGGGGGAGGAGGGGAGAGGAATGAATGGCCCATACCATTCTCACAGGTGAGGAAGGGGTAAGAGGGAGTGGCCCAAACCCTATTAACAGGTGAGGAGGCGGGAAGGTGTGAGTGGCCAATACCATTGTCACAGGTGTCAGGGTTCCCTCCCCACTCTGATCTCTGGGGTACAGATGTGGGGACCCGCATGAAAGACCCCCTGAGCTTATTTCTACCAGCTTAGGTTAAAAACTTCCCCAAGGCACAAATCCTTCCCTTGTTCTTGGACGGTATCGCTGCCACCACCAGGTAATTTAGACAAAAATTCTGGAAAAGGGCCACTTGGAGTCCCTTGTTCCCCAAAATATTCCCCCCAAGCCCCTTCACCCCCTTTGCTGGGGAGGCTTGAGAATAATGTGAGTACCAACCAGACCCCTTGTCCCTAGGACACTGAAAATCAAACAGGTTCTTAAAGGAAGAACTTTAAAGAAAAAGTAAAAGAATCACACCTGCAAAATCAGGATGGAAGGTAACTTCACAGGGTAATAAAAAGAGTTAAAACACAGAGGATTCCCCTCTAGGCTCAGCTTCTAAGTTACAAAAAACAGGAATAAAACTCCCTCTTAGCATAGGGAAAATTCACCAGCTAAAACAAAAGATAATCTAATGCATTTCCTTGCCTTTACTTACAATTTCTGTAATTTTAGATATATCGTTTCAGGTATGTTTTCAGGAGATGTTGTACCTGCCTGGTCTCTCTCTCTGTCCAGAGAGGGACCAAACAAAGAGAGCACAAACTAAACCTCTCCCTCCCTCCCCAGATTTGAAAGTATCTTCTTTCCTTATTGGTACTTTTGGCCAGGTGCCAACCAGGTTATTTGAACTTCTTAACCTCTTACAGGTGAAGTGATTCTGTACCTCTGGCCAGGAGGGATTTGATGTTACTGCATACATAAAAGTTGTTACCCTTCCCTTTATATTTATGAGAAAACGTGTGTAGTGGCGCGGAGTGAGTGGCCCATACTATCCTCCAAAAGTGTGGCGGGGTGCGGGGGGGAAGTGGCCCCTATCATTCTTAGTAGAGTGGGGAGGAGGGAGTGGCCAGTACCATTTTCATCCTGGGAGAAGAGTCCCAGCTGCAGGAGGAGCAGGGTGGAGTGGGGGGCTGGGGAGACAGCTGTGGGGCAGGGATGGGGCAGGGAGGGCACTCTCCCCCCTCCCTCCGGGGATGCTTTACCCACCAGATGAACGAAAACACACACACACACACACACACACACACACACACACACACACACACACACACACACACACACACACACACACGCGCGTCTGAGAGGACCGGGTTAATCAGCACTTCCAAGCTGCCACCGTCATATGTCCCTGGTTCAGTGCGTTACAATTGTTCTGGTCGTACCCACTGGATGAGCAAACCCCACAGGATTTTTGGGTGCTGCCGGGATCTTTTAGTTTAGGTACAAGAAACGTTGCTGCAGAGCGAATGAGGAAGCCAAAAAACACCTACCGAGGGGCGGGGGGGGGGGGGGGGGGCAGAGAGAGCAGCAATCAGTTTAATCATGAAAGTTATTTATTGCCAGGTAATAACCACAGGGGAGCCAAACACACAAAACAGGGATAATATTAAATCTAACTTCAATTTGATGATAAAAGTCAGGTTTAGAAAACTATAACAGATCCCACAAGTCAGGGTCAGACGGCTACACCTAGAGAGAGAGAGAGAGAGCTGGGTTCTCCCCACTCCGTGAAGCTGGAATCGACCGGGGTTCCCAGGTGATGGTGGTAGCTGAGGGTCGGGAGTGCTGGAGACAGGCAGAGCCCCCAGCACCATCAGTCAGGAGAAGACGAAGTCCCGGTGGAACTGATCCAGATGTTGGATCCAGGCTTCAGAGCACTTACTGGAGCGTGGCTTGGGGTTTTTGTAGGGAGAACACTAGATTTGTTGATGTGTAAACAAGGGAGATACCAGAGTTGTTTTGTTCAGGCTCGACATGGGAGCTGATCATTCCTGGCTCTGGGCCGTGTTCCTTGGAGGGAGCTCACAATGCAATTGGGGAGCCTCACATTTTGGATACCTATAAAGTATGTATTACTAGAATTGGTCTGATAACTGCTGAGCTGGGCGTGTGCAGGCGTGGGTTCATTAACATCTGGAGCAGTGATCCCCCATCATGCACTGCTTCCCTGCTTCTCTGGTCCCAGAGTTCAGGGCAGTTCTTGCCTTGGAATCTCTGTTCTCCATTCTGTATGCTAGTGGAGATGCCTCCTAGTCCCATCTTCCGATGCGAATGAGGCTAGGGGAGTTTCTTTAATTCTGTCACCCTTTTCCCAGGGGTGGAGGTGTGTCTCCCACAGCCTTTTTATTGCTTTCTGTAAGTCATTCTTCTGATGTAGATTTGGTTCAAGCAGAGGCTGGAGGGGGGGGGGGTCTTTCATGAGTCAGACAGACTGGGTACACCACCCTGGTTCCCCAAGAACACAGAGCTGCTAGGCACCAACCTATCCTCCATGAATTTATCCAGTTCTTTTTTGAACCATGTTATAGTTTTGGCCTTCACAACATCCTCTGGCAAGGAGTGCCACAGGTTGGCTGTGCGTTGTGTGAAGAAATACTTCCCTTTGTTTGTTTTAAACCTGCTGCCCATTAATTTCATTTGGGGACTTCTAGTTCTTGTGTTATGGGAAGGAGTAAATACCACTTCCTTATTTACTTTCTCCACACCTGTCATGATTTTATAGACCTCTATCATAGCCTCCCTTAGTCGTCTCTTTTCCAAGCTTTAGAGTCCCAGTTGTATTAATCTCTCCTCATATGGAAGCTGTTCCACACCCCTCATCATTTTGTTGCTCTTTTCTGAACCTTTTCCAATTCCAATGTGAGATAGGGCCACCAGAACTGCACGCAGTATTCAAGATCAGAGGGGTAGCCGTGTTAGTCTGGATCTGTAGAAGCGACAAAGGGTCCTGTGGCACCTTATAGACTAACAGAGGTATTGAAGCATAAGCTTTTGTGGGTGAATACCCACTTCTTCGGATGCAAGCAGTGGAAATGTCCAGGGGCAGATATAAATGCAGACAATTATATCTGCCCCTGGATATTTCCACTGCTTGCATCCGAAGAAGTGGGTATTCACCCACGAAAGCTTATGCTTCAATACCTCTGTTAGTCTATAAGGTGCCACAGGACCCTTTGTCGACTATTCAAGATGTGGGTGTACCAGGGATTTATATAGAGGCAATGTGATATTTTCTGTCTTATTATCCATCTTAATCATTATCTTAATGATTCCCAACAGTCTGTTCGCTTTTTTGACTTCTGCTGCACATTGAGTGGAAGTTTTCAAAGAACTATCCACAGTGACTCCCAGATCTCTTCCTTGAGTGGTAACAGCTCATTTAGACCCCATCATTGTATATGTATAGTTGAGATTATGGTTTCCAATGTACTTTACTTTACATTTATTAACATGGAATTTCATCTGCTATTTTGTTACCCAGTCACCCAGTTTTGTGAGATCCCTTTGTAGCTCTTCGCAGTCAGCGTTGAACTAAACTATCTTGAGTAGTTTTGTATCAGCTGCAAATGTTGCCACCTCACTGTTTACCCTTTTTCCAGATTATTTATGAATATATTGAACAGCACAGGTCCCAGTACAGACCCCGGGGGGACACCACTATTTAGCTCTCTCCACGGTGAAAATTGACCATTTAGTCCTTTCCTTTGTTTTCTATCTTTTAACCAGTTACTGATCCAG
This sequence comes from Macrochelys suwanniensis, assembly GCA_033296515.1. Classification (NCBI taxonomy): domain Eukaryota; kingdom Metazoa; phylum Chordata; order Testudines; family Chelydridae; genus Macrochelys; species Macrochelys suwanniensis. The sequence continues at coordinate 2,359,567 of CM065795.1, forward strand.
GAGAAGACCTTCCCACTTATCCTGTGACAGCTTATTTTGCTTAAGAGCCTTTCGGGAGGGACCTTGTCAAAGGCTTTCTGAAAATCTAAGTAGACTATATCGACTAGGTCACCTTTGTCCACATGCTAGTTGACTCTCAAAAAATTCTAGTAGTTTGGTGAGGCATGATTTGCCTTTACTATGAATCTGATAATTCTGCTCTTTACTATTGTTTCAACCAGTTTGTCCGGCACTAAAGTTAGACTTAGTGGCCTCTAATTGCCAGGATCACCTCTGGAACCTTTTTTAAAAATGGATGTCACATTAGCTCTCCTCCAGTCATCTGGTACAGAAGCTGATTTACATGCTAGGTTACATACCACAGTTAGTAGTTTTGCAATTTCACATTTGAGTTCCTTCAGAAGTCTTCTCCAGCTTACTTACGAGAATGTCTTGTGGGACTCTGTCAAAAGCCTTGCTGAAGTCCAGGTATGTTATGTCCACCGCTTTCCCCAGCCATCAACCAATTACCTTGTCACAGAAGGAAACCAAGTTGTTTTGGCAGGATTTGTGATCACCCCTTCGTCCTCACAAATTGAAGGTTTTATACATTGCTCTAGTAGCTTTCCAGGTGTCGAGGTCAGGCTGACTGGTCTATAGTTCCTCGGCTCCTTCTTTTTCCCTTTTTAAAGATGGCCGCTCTGTTCGCCCTTCTCTGCCTTCTGGGACCTCTCCTGGCATTCATGAATATGCAAATATTACTGCCAGTGGCTCCAAGAGTTCTTCAACTAATTCCATCAGCGCCCTGGGTTGAACAGCGTCCCGCCCCACTGATCTGAATTCATTCACATCGGTCGGAACGTCTCTGCCGTGTTCTTTCCTATCCCGATCTCAGCCCTTCCCCTTCGCTGTCCCTGGTAACGTCGCTGGTCGCCCGCTCCCATGTTACTTGTTGTGGGAAGACGGAAGCAGGCTCTGAGCAGCGCTGCCTCTGGCCACCTGCTGTCACCAGCTCGGGATTCTCTGGCCGATCTCATGATTCTTAGAGAAAATCTCAGGGTTTTTTTTGCCAATTTAAGGATTTTTTTAGCCCACGATCTCTCGGGACCGTCTGGTGATTTGGGGGGTCACTGCGCTGCCAGCAGCCCCAGATCAGCCCCCTGCAGAGCCCAGCAGCACTGATGGTCCCCCGGGCAGATCTGTGCCCCCCAAACAGCCTCCACGCTCACACTTCCCTCCCCCCATCTGTCTCTAGGTCTCTCCCAGCCCAACGCCCCAGCCATGGGCAGAGCCCCGCCACCACCACAGGACGCTGGGGAACGGGAGCTCCCGGCTCAGGGCGCCCCCAGGAGAACAGGGGTTTCTGCCCCCCCTGCAGCCGCGCTGAGGGTCCTGATCCTCACCCTGCTCTGGAGGGGTAAGTAAGCAGCCCCTGCAGCCCCAGTGCAAGGGGAAGGACAGGACCCGCGCTAAGCAGGGCCAGGTCTGTCCCAAGACTTGGAAGGGAGATTGGCCAGAGTGGGAGGGGAGCCCAATGCCTCAGTGTGGTGCTAGGCGGTGCCGAGGAACGGGGGCAGGGGGCTCGATGTAGGGAGGGATGGGACCTAAATGGAGTGAGATTTGGTTGAGGACCCAGGGCTGGGCTCGCAGGGGGTTGCAGGTCGGGAGTGAGGGGCACCGGCAGAGCTGTGGTGGGATCTCAGGGTTGGTCTCTGCTCTGTATGGGTCCCACTTCGATCCCTCTCCCTCCCCTGCAGGGTCCCTGTCCCAGCCACATGGATTTACCCTGACGGTGCCGCAGTCGGTGTCGGTGCAGGTGGGTCTCTGCGTTCTCGTCCCCTGCACCTTCGCGTACCCAGCCTCGTACGACACCGACAATCCCCGGGCCCGGCTCTACGGACACTGGTACAAGGAGTCTGCTACTGTGGGCTATGATCCGCCAGTGGCCAGCAGTGAGCCCAGACGGGGGGTGTCGCAGGAGACCCAGGGCCGGTTCCGGCTGCTGGGGGATCTGGCGCGTGGCGACTGCTCCCTGCAAATCAGCGACGCCCGATGGACGGATTCGGGGAGATATTTCCTTAGAGTCGAGAAAGGAAGATTCAGATACAGTTACCAGTCCTATCGGACTGAGCCGCGGATCTCCGTGCCGTGTAAGAGCAGCCGCAGTCCCCGCTCAGCAGCCCCCCTGAGCCAGTCCCCGCCCTGGGGCCGGATCAGAGCCGCGCCCCTACAGGGGAAAGGCCCCGTGTCCCCGAGTGATTCTCTCCCCTCTCCCCGTGTCTCAGGGCTGACGGAGGAGCCAGAGATCCAGATCTCGCCGGCGCGGGGGCTGCCAGGGACGCTGGTGGCCGGGGAGCCGGTGACTGTGACCTGCACGGCCCCCGGGCGCTGCTCCGGGCCCCCTCCCCGAGTCACCTGGACGGGGCCGTTCAGCGACAGAGCCCGGAACGTCTCAGCCCCGCTGGCAAACGGCTCCTGGGCCCACAGCTCCGCGCTCAGCTTCACACCCGGCCTGGGGGACGATGGCAAAGAGCTCGTCTGCACCGTCACCTATAGGCCGCCATGGGGACCTTCCACCAGCAGAACCATCCGGCTCCATGTTGACTGTGAGTGACCCCCCCCCCCCCCCAGCCCCTCCATGCTGGGCTGCCGAGCCCTGCCCTCCAGCCCCTCCCCCAACGCTATCCTGTGCTGGGATCCCCACACCCCACCATGCACCCTCAGCCAATTCTACTCCAGGCCGCACCTTGCAGCCCCTTCTCTCCTGGGATCTTCACCCCTCCCTGCCCCCCTTGGCTATGGCTCCGCCCTCCCATCCACACCCCCAGGTTCCCAGGCCCTTCTCTTCTGGGATCCTCCCTACCCCTGACCTGCCCTGCCCCCAGAATCCTCCTGTGCTGGGATCCACCCCCCATTCCAGTCCCCTCTTGCTGGGATTCGCACCCTCACCCCTGCCACCCCAGCACCCTCGGAGATCCCACCAGGCTGTCCCATCAAGTCTCCTCCACCCCCTCCCCTTTCTGCCGGGATCGGTGGATGCCCCAGCCCGACCCCGAACGTCTCCACAGCCTCGGAGGAAACGTCCGCGCTGCGATCAGAGACCCGCAGCCTGAGCCCCGCGAGCCGACCCAACGGACCCCGGCTCTGAGCCTCGGCGCCGCGGGGCTTTGACGGCAGCGTGGCCGGACCCTGCCAGGCCTGGGCAGCCGGTACCAGCGTCCGGCTCTTCCGGGGGTTGCTTTCAGCCGCCCCCTGGGCGCAGCTGGGCTGCCAAGTATCCAGACCTGGCCGGCCAAACCTGGGGCAAAAAGAGAGGGCTGGGGAGAGATGAACTGAGGAGGGAAGGCAAAGGTTCCCCGAGGGGGGTGTCTGACGTCCCTGGTGGTGGCTGGGGCTCAGCCGGGGGAGGGGACGGGGGAGGGGTTATTTAGACCCCTGGCTCTGGTCTGCCCTGGGGGGGACACGTTTGGGGAGCCGGACGCTGGACACCCGGGCACCCGGCAGACGGTGGCACCGAGATGGTGACGGTCGCTCCAGTACCCAGGCCGGGGCAGCCCGGCCCCTCATTAGCGCCTCCGCCAATTAGGCCCAATTTTGACCCAACAGTTTTGGTCCCTCGGGTTTCGATTTCCCGCGGTTCTGGCTCCCCGGCGCGGCCCTACCCCGGCCCCTGGGTTACGTGGGGAGCCGCTTAGGTCGGGCTGAGCCGGGTCTGTCGCTTCCCTTCCCCGCCCGCGGGTCTCGTGTCACGTCAGGGACTTTCCTGGCCCCCAGCTGAGCTCACAGCGAGGGGCCATGTCCAGGCTCAGTGATCACTAGCGACCCCCCCGGTGCTACCCAGCCGCCCTGATCCCCCCTGTCTGGTTTGTGTTACAGACCCGCCCGGGCCCCCCAACATCACTGGGACCCTGACCAGGAACGGACGCCCCGGTGAGAGGCCGCGCGGCGACCCCGGGAATCAGCCAGCGCCTCCTAGTCACGCTCTGCCCACGCTCAGGGCCGGGCGCCGGGCTCAGCCGGGCCAGGCTGCTCCGTGCCCGGAGGGGAGAGCCCGAGGGAGCCGCAGGGTGGTGGGGGGAGCGGGCCTGGTTCCCTCTGTCTCCAGACCCCAGGGTGGCGCTATGGGGCACTGGGCAGTGGGGAGGAGCTGGGTTAGGGACCTATCTCTGCGACGGAGACCGGCTGCCATGGCAACGCACCCAGATTGTGTGCCCACCCCAGAGGGTCCACGTCTCAGCGCCGGGCGAGGGGTCCCTGTATAAGCAGCCCCCATGTCCCACTCCAGAGGTGGCTGCATCTCAGCTCCTTGGCAGGGGATCTCTGGGGAGCCTAACCCGCCTGTTCGTCTCTTCCAGGGCCGGCCCCATTGGGAGCTGAGGGCGACGTCCTGTCTCTGGAGACCCAGGAGGGCGACTCCCTGAACCTGAGCTGCGAGGCTGGGAGCAGAACCGAGACCACCCTGAGCTGGGCCAAGGGGAACGGGTCCCTGAGCCCCGGCCAGGGAGGAGCCGGGCGCCTGGAGCTGCCGGATCTCAGCAGAGGGGACGCTGGGGAGTATCGGTGCCGGGCGACGAATCCCTTCGGGTCGGCCAGCCAGGCCCTGCGTCTGCATGTGCAGTGTAAGGTGTTAGGGGGCGCCGGGCCACAGGGAGCAGGGCATGGCGGGAGGGTGGATGGTCAGTGGGGGTTGCTGGGCTGCAGAGCTGGGGGCCAGTGGGGGGCGCTCTCCCATCTAATACGTTGCCGTGGGTATTTCAGCTCTCGAGAGGACTCTGCAAATCACCGTCTCCAGAGCCGACAGGAGCGACCCCCAGCTATTCCAAGGTACCGCTAGGGGGCGGGGGGTGGGGCCTGGGGCCTTCCCCCTCTAGGGGGCGCCGGCCCTGATCCGGCCCCTGGGCAGGGACTGGCTGGCTCAGGGTGCGAGTGGCTCCGTGTTATTCCTGTTCCCAGACCCCGGCACCCCGGTGGGGAACGGCTCCCAGCTCACGGCCCGGGAGGGCGACTCCCTGCGGTTCCTCTGCTCCGTCGCCAGCAGCCCCCCGGCCACGCTGGGCTGGGTGAGGTGGGGCCGAGCCGTTGAGGTCATCCGCACCATGAGGCAGAATCAGCTGCATCTGGAGCTGCCCAACATGACGGCCGAGGACGGGGGGCCGTACGGGTGCCGGGTCCAGAACGAGGAGACCTCAGCACAGGGGACGTTCCAGCTGCTCGTCGAGTGTGAGTGGGGTTAATCTGCGGGACCCCCTGCTGCTGGGTGTTAGTGGGGTTAACCTGCGGGACTCCCTGCCACTGTGTTTCTCTCTGACTCTTGTCGCTGTGTCTCCTGCTCTCCCCAGACAGTCCCCGGCCGGGGACCGGGCTGAACTCGTCCTGCCAGCACCAGGGGTCCATCATCAACTGTAGCTGCTCCCTGCACTCCCAGCCCCCGCCCCGGCTCCAGTGGCAGGTGGATGGGGAGCCCCTGGCTGGGAACGGCTCGTGGGGGGCCCTGCGGGTCAGCTCGTGGGCCCAGGGGGACGAGGCCGTCAGCACCCTGAGCTGGACGGGGAGCGGGGACGGGGGCCCCCGGATCTTCTGCCTCGGCTCCAACCCCCACGGGACCTACGCCGCCCTGCACTTTGAACTCAGCCCCCCACAGAGAGGTGAGTCACTCTGACTCCTGGGTTCTGTTCCTAGTTCGGGGAGGGGAATGGGAGCTGTTCTATCCACGGCCTTTGGAGGGGAGTGTGGGCTAGAAGTCAGGACTCCTGGGTTCTCTCTCCAGCCCTGGAAGAAGAGTGGGGTCTGGGAGTTGGAGGCAGGGGAGTTGGGAGCCAGGACTCCTAGATTCTACCCCCAGCTCTGGGAGGGGAGTGGGGGGGCTGAGATCCAGGACTCCTGGGTTCTCTCCCAACCGTGCCCCGTGCTGTGTGTTTTTGCAGGTGCGGAGGAGCCTGGCAAGCTGCTGGGCATCGGGGTGGCCTGTGGGCTGGGGGTCGCCGTCGGCTTCTTCCTTCTCGGGCTCTGTGTGATCAAGTGAGTCTGACGCCTCCCGCCCTGACCCCCAGCTGCCCCCCCGCCATCCCGCTGAGATCCCCTACCCTCTCCCCTGGGCTATTCCAGCCCCCCTCAACCCTCCCCGTCTCAGCAGTGAGATCCCCCCCACCCCCGACCCTGGCCTATCCCAGTCCCCTGCGCTTCAGCCTCCCATACTGGTGTCCCCCTTTTCTCCCTCCCCATGGGGCTATTCAATCCCCGCACCCACCGCCCCGTCTCATGAGTCTGTCCTGATCCATCTCCCCACAGGCTGCGGGGCCGGGAGCCGGCACCCCCCAGCGCCAAGGACGGGGAGTCGGCTAGCGGGAGCCAGGCCGAGTGCACGGCCGATGACGTCAACCTGATCTACAGTAACGTCACCACCATCCCCATGGTATGTACCTGGGGGGGAGCAGGGGTCCAAGCCCACCTGCCCTTCCCACACCAACCCAGCTCTGCCCCTCCATTTATTCTCCTCCTTGCCCCCACTTTCCCCCCGCTTTCCCACCCCCTTTATGAATGCGGGACTACAAGCTTTCACCAGCGCATCCGAACCACCCCCCGTGTACCCGGTGCAAGAAATGCTCCCCTGCCACCAGCCTGGGCTCCCCAAACTGCGCGGGATCAGCCCCTTCATGCAGAAAATGCACCTCATCCCTCGGGTCTCGCTCAGAGGGGAGGACATGCAGCAAATGCATCACGTGCATTCACAACGTGCATGGGAGTAGATTGGGGCTGGAATGCTGCCAACCCCCGGGCGTCTCCCGAATGCACCAGCTGGGCAAGAAATACACTTCTGCAGGTGCCTGCCATGGTATTAGGTGCATATGATCAGACAATGCCCGCAGGGTGCACCGTGTCTATTGCAAATATTCGCACCCTGCAGAAAATGCAATGAATGCATCAGCATGGTCTATGCAACCACGAGATTCATCCACAGTGCATACAATGCACAGAACCCCACGCATCTTGCTAATGCATGGCCGGTGCAGGCAATGCAGAGAATGCATTAACTTAACCGGTGCTGCCCCAGGATACATGAGATCAGTGCATGCACTATGTGTAAAATGCACACAACCCCATGCATCTTGCCAGTGCAGGAAATGCAATGAATGCAGTAACTAAACTGCTCCTGCCCTGAGCTGCGTGGGAGCAGTCCATGCATGCTCGGTGCATGAAATCCAGTCAATACATTTGCTGAACCTGTGCTGCGAGGAGATGCATGAGATGAAATCCTGCATGCGCGGTGCATGAAATGCACACACCCCCATGCATCTTGCTAATGCGTGGCCTGTGCAGCTGAGGCAGTGAATGCATTAACTGAGCTGGTGCATGGGATCGGCTCATGCCTGCAGCGAGTGTGAAACACACCCAATCCCCCGCCCCTTGCTAGTGCACCCCCGATGCAGGAAATGCTTTTGCATGGAGGGTGGGGGAAGGAGGCCTGGGGCAGCCCATGCAATCAGCTCTGCAGGGTTGATGCAAGTCTCTGCCTGGTGTCTCTGCCTTGCTCCTCACTCAGGATCACAAGACTCCAGCCGCCCGCCTGCCCAGAGGCCTCCAGGACGGGGCTGCAGCAGCAAAGGCCCCGCTGGGCCCCGGGGAGCTGGAGGAGCTGCACTACGCCTCCATCGACTTCTCCAAGCGGCCGTGCAAGGGGTGGCAGCCTCCGGAGGCCCCGGATACGGACTATTCCGAGGTGCGGCTGAAATAGCCCCGGCGCGTCATGGGCCCAGGCTGGGCGTCTCCAGCCCGTGCGCGGGGGCGGGGAGGTCACAGCGAGGAGGGAAGGGGCTGTAATGATGCTGGTTCTGGCGGGACCCAACTGAGAGTGTCAGTTCAGGACAAATTGCTTCGAGCAGGGCAACTACAGCCCCAGGCTGGGGTTTCTCCACCTCTAAGGCAAACCAAACCAGCCAGACCACAAGTCACCCCAAGCAATCCCCTTAGACACTCCAGTTTCCCAGTCTCACCACCAGTGCCGCTTGTTATGGGGACGAATGGTCATGAAAACCAATGCCCCAGTAAAAGAAAAAAGGTTCTCCCGATCCCAAAGGACCGAACCCCAGACCCAGGTCAATATACAACTCAGATCTTACCCACAAATCACGCTGTTGCCAATCCTTTAGAATCTAAAATCTAAAGGTTTATTCATAAAAGGAAAAAGGTCTAGGTGAGAGCTAGAATTGGTTAAAAGGAATCAATCACATACAGTCATGGCAAAGTTCTTGGTTCAGTGATGGAATAAGCTGCAGGTTCAAATCAAGTCTCTGGAGCACATCCCCAGCTGGGATGGGTCGTTCAGTCCTTTGTTCAGAGCTTCAGTTTGTAGCAAAGTCTCTCCAGAGGTACGAAGCAGGATTGAAGACAAGATGGAGATGAGGCAGCTGCCTTTTATAGTCTCTTCCAGGTGTAAAGACACCTCTTTGTCCTCACTGTGGAAAATTACAGCAAAATGGAGTCTGGAGTCACATGGGCAAGTCCCTGCATATCTTGCTGAGTCACAAGGCATGTCCGCCTTCTCTCAATGGGTCAATTGTGTAGCTGATGGGCCTTAATGGGCCATCCAGCAGGCCAGGCAGAGCAGACACCAGCTCGACTGGGGTCTTCCCCAGAAGCACAGCACAAGTTTGAAACACAAACAGTATAGAGCCAATGTTCATCACTTCCACTGCAAAACTGATACATGCATAGAAATGGCATAATCATAACCAGCCAAGCATAACCTGCTCTTAGACACCTCATTTGACCCCCTTTACATAAGATTTGGTGTCACTACAGGACCTTGGTTGCCACAATGATCTATACGGTCCCAGTTATTGTCAATAACATCACAGGGGGCAAGAGATTGGCCCAGGGCTGGATCCGGGGCGTGGGACACCTGGGTGCAAATACCTGCTCTGCCCCGGACTCAGGGCGGAGTCAACTACGCCTTGGAGATGCTGGAGCACTGCATTGTGGGGAGGTATCCCAGAGTGCTCTGCACCCAGGTCCCAAAGCCTGCCCCCTCCCAAACCCCACTGCCCCAGGGGGAAAGGGAGACTCTCACCCCTCAGCCATACAGCATCTCAGCCATACAGCTCCCTGCCTGAGCCCTCACCCACTCGTTTCACAGATGGATTTTCAGGCTCAGGGGCAAGAGTTCACAGAAGTGGAGGGATGGGTTTGTGGCTAAGGTGCTGGCCTGGTACTCAGGTTACCTGGCTTATAGTCCCTGTTCAGCTGAAAACGCTGTAGATGAGGTTGGGCCAGGTGCTGCATCTGTCTGGCCTCAGTTTCCTCCCCTTGAAAATGGGGATAATAATGGTGCCCTGGGCTACTTATGTTATAAACTCTTGGGGGCAGGGACTGTCTCTCGCAGTGTCTGGGCAGCACCTGGCACGATGGGCCCCTGATCTCTGTCTAGGTCAATCAGTGCCACGGGATTGTAACTTCGCAATAACAATGGTATATGAAAGGGAACATGTTCGCTCCAAAGCCAAAAGCATCCGACTGTAAAATTCCCGGTTTACAAGCTGTTACTTAAAATAGATTTTTCACGTCTCATTTCTTGTCACTGCAACTTTCTTAACAAAGGGCCAGTAACAACTCTGAGTTATTTGTGTCCAGTAAAGATTCGTTTTTCACTTCTGCTTTTCCCCTGGGAAGGCCCTGATCACAGCTGGTTTCTGGGCAGGGCTGGGCATAGCACCCAGCTGTCAGGGACTCACAGGACTCATTCTCGCTCAGCTCCGTACGGCCCCTGGGAGTAACCCTCCTTCGGCGTGACAGCCCCCCGGGAAGGTTGCTCTCTCTCTGGGGTTGGGCCTTCTGGCCCCACCACCTCCTGGGACTGCACCTCTGAGCTGGCCTGGCTCTGCCGTGGTCCCCCTCAGGGAGTTCCCTCGCTCTGCACCCCCGGGGCCTCCACGCCCAGAGGGAGCAAACCCTCCCCCCCCGCCCACCCCGATCTCTACCCTGCAGTGACTCTCCGCCAGGAGGTTTATTGAACGTCTGAGCTCAGCACAGGAGGCTCTCAGGGCCCTGGGGCCTGGCCTCCCTCAGCACAGGACATCTGGGTCTCTCCCACGTCCTTCTGGGCTCTGGCTGCTCTCTCCCCCCAGCCCAGAAGCCCCCTCCTTCCAGCTGGGCCTCCGATATCACCGGCCCCAACAGCTCCTCCCCCATCCTCTGTGTCCTTTGTCCTCCATCCCAGGTAAACACATCACCGGGGTCCTCTCTGCTCAGCCCATTGTCCCCCCCGGCCAGAACCGGCTGCCTTCCAAGCTCGAGGGGCCTCCCGATCACCGGTTGTCAGGGTCCCCCATCTCCAGGCCGTTGTCTGGGGTCCCGGCTGCCAGGTGAGGTCACATGTGGCCCTCTGCCACCACAACTTCCCCGACTGTGCTGGGATCTGGTGCACTGGGCCACAGAAATTCCACTTGCTCCACCCCTAGCAGTAGCTGAGCAAGGAGATGGGGGGGTCTGATTGTGTTTTGGGGGTGCGGCGGCATGACAACCCTCTGGGAAAGAGGCAATGGGGTTGCGGGGGGAGGGTACCTAGGGGAAATGGAGAGACTAGAAAACAAACAGACACCATCCGAGGAGTGTGTAACACATGGAGAAATTAGACCCAACAATCTAGTACAGGCGGACACACAATCTGATGAGGATGAAATGCAAGGAAAAATGAGACACAACAATCCCTTCAAGACGGGTACCTACTTCTAGAACTGTAGAATGGTTGTCATTGTGGTGCTGGAGGGTGTCATTGTGGTGCTGGAGGGTGTTGATCATTCCCAAGAAGGTTTTCTTTGATCTGGGAACAAACACAGAACCTCGCGGAAGCTAAGGGGGTGTTAGCCGCCTTCCGTCCAGCCTAAATGAGGCAGCAATTCAATCCCTCTTTGCTTAGCGATAAATGAAACGGGGGCATTGACTGGACTGCAGCTATGTGCCTCAGAAGGAGAAAGCCGCCCCCAAAAAAGGCTGCACCAAGCCAAAGGAGCCCTGAGAGGAAGCCAAGGGAAATCTTTTTGGGCAGAGTACTGTCTGCAAGCAGGCTCGGACGTCTGAGGAAGGAAACTTCCCCCTGGAGTTTGTTACCTGCTGTGTTGAGGGAAGGACGGCTGTGCCTCCATTTCTTGGGAGATAAGCAGGATTGTACCAAAGAAACACCTGACCCGGATCTACAATTTCTCCTGCATGGAAAGGATCTATGAGGCCCTGAACATTGGCTAAACCACGCCGGTGGAAAGGAGCGACATACTGAGACACAGGCAGCATTTTGAAGTGGTTTCAGCATCTTGGCTGTGTGGCTGGAAGTGTATTAATTAGTAATGATAACTTTATAACTAGGGAGACCAGGTGGGGGTGGGAATATCTTTGATTGGATCAACTTTTGTTGGTGAAAGAGACGCTTTCGAGCTAAACAGAGCTCTTCTTCTGGTCCTGAATAAGAGCTCAGGACGCTCCAAATCTTGTCTCTTTCGTCATTACCTCACCTCCATTGTCTCTCCCCATATCCTGAGACCAACCCGGCTACAATAACACTGCAAATAAGCATTATTACTAATAACCCTTCATGGTGTGAGCGATGGAATGGTGCTACTAATGAATAGTATTGGAATAAAATGGACATTCTTGTTGATTATTATAGAAATGTACTATGCGTCAAAATTCATAATTGTAGTTTGATTACTAATAATTAATGTAGTGGTTTGAGCAATGAAATATTAATAACTACTTTTAGAAGGTAGTGTATATTCTTATGAATTATCATAGCAATTTGTTATCAATGATACTTTTCTTACTAATACTTTAGTAATTTTACCAGCGGAATATGAATGAACATCAGAATATAGTGATTACTGTTAATTTACATTATTATAATAATCAGCATATAATTGTTGTTTAATTTCACAACAGATTGTCCTTAGTAATTAATATTATAATTTAGTGATAGATCATTATTAATTATAGCACTTTAGCAGTAGATTACTGATATTAACATAATTACCAATATAAAATTGGTAACAAATTTCACAACAGATTGTTCTTAGTATTTAACATAATTTAGTGATAGATCATTGCTAATTATAGAAATTTAGCAATACATTACTAAGTTACATGATTATAAAGATAAGTATATAATTTTAGTGAATAATTTAGAAACAAAATATTATTATTAATAAATTATAATTTACTATTGGGTCATTGTAATTAATGAACAACATACTATTCATATTCATATACTAGAATTTAGCAATGGATCATCATAATTAATTAGCAACATAATGTCCTTATTCATATACTATAATTTAGCAATAGGTCATTGTTGTTAATTAGCATCAGAATATTATGAATGAATATATTATAATTTACTGATAGATCATTGATATTAATAACATCGTATAAATTATTAAATTATAATTTAGCAATAGATCATTAATTGTTGCAGCAATTCAGCAATAGATTACTGACTCTGTTATTATTTGAGTGATAGATTATTCGAGTTATTAATTGCTATTAGTTCACTCGCTGTGGGGATTGCATAGACAGAACTAACCATCCATTAACTACGTTAGAAATGCAACGAGATCTCGCTTCAGACCCACTTCATGGAGACAAAGCGCTTAATAGGGGCTATTTCTGACGTACTTCCCAGCACCACCATCAGGGGGCAGCTCTGTGCAGAGAGTTTACGGCGCTGTTATCGTTGCATTGCGCATGGCCCTCGTCACGGGTCTCCAAAAGTAAGTCCCTCCCTCTGAACAGTCGGGGGCGCTGTGCTGCACTGAGCGGGGTGGGGGCTTTCCCCAGCAGTCAGGTCTGGCCCTGATGCCCCAGGGGGGGCACTAGGGGGGCGCTGATCAAAGGGGAGAGCCTGGCTGAAGGGCAACCAGCCAGCCTGCGGTGAGAAGCATCTAAGTTTGTCAGGGCACTGAAAGTGTTAAGATCAGCTTAGAATGCGTTTTGTTTTTATTTCATTTGTCCAAATCTGACTTGTTGTGCTTTGACTTATAATCACTTCAAATCTCTCTTTTGTAGTTAATAAATCTGTTAGTTTAGTCTATCTGAAGCAGTGAGTTTGGTCTGAAGTGAGTCAGAGACTCCCCTTGGGATAACAAAACTGGTACATATCAATTTCTTTGTTAAATTGATGAACTCATATAAGCTTGCAGCATCATAGAATCAGAATCTCAGGATTGGAAGGGACCTCAGGAGGTATCTAGTCCAACCCCCTGCTCAAAGCAGGACCAACCCCAACTAGATCATCCCAGCCAGGGCTTTGTCAAGCCTGACCTTAAAAACCTCTAAGGAAGGAGATTCCACCACCTCCCTAGGTAACCCATTCCAGTGCTTCACCACCCTACTAGTGAAAAAGTTTTTCCTAATATCCAACCTAGCATCCAGCGGCCATAACTGGACACTGCAAGACGGAAATTCCTAGGGTTGTGTCTGGGACCGGAGATATGGGCTAGTGTCATTCGGTTGCACAATCCAAGCGGCGGCTGGCCAAAAGTGCTCACTCGCGTCACTAAGAGCAGCTTACACGCTAGAGGCTGTGCGGGAACAGCCCGGGAGTGGAGTTCTCACAGCAGAGCAGGGTAAGGCTGGTTCCCAGAGTCGAGGATTGCAGTGACCTAGCAGATCACCAGTCCGGAGAATGCCAGGGGAACGTCACACACTGGCCTACAGAAGGCAAGCCTGGTGCCTGAAATGCAAACGACACATCTGCACATAGAAAGCAGACCCCTGGCTCTTCAATGCACAATGTTCTGTGAAAAGAAAATAAGGAAAGGAATACTTGTGGCACCTTAGAGACTAACAAATTTATTTCAGCATAAGCTTTCGTGGACTACAGTCCGCTTCATTGAATTTAAGAGTAGGTTAGATAAATGTCTATCAGGGATGGTCTAGACAGTATTTGGTCCTGCTATGAGGGCAGGGGGCTGGACTAGATGACCTCTCGAGGTCCCTTCCAGCCCTAGGATCTATGAATCTATGAATCTATGAATACATAGAATGGAACATACAGTGGGAGGATATTTATACATTTAGAGAAACATGAAAAGGTGGAAGTACCCATATCAACTGTAAAAGGCTAATTAATTGAAAGGAACTATTATCAGTAGGGGAAAGAAACTTTTGAAGTGATAATCAACATGGCCCATTACGGACAGTTGACACAAAGGTGTTAAGGGTATTTAACTAGGATATTAAACTGGGGGAAACATTAAATTAACGTAATGACGGAGCCCTTCCCAGTCTATATTCAAACCTAAGGTAATGGTATCTAGTTTGCATATTCATTCAAGTTCCGCAGCTTTACGCTGAAACCTGTCAATGCTCTGTGATGCACCCTCTGCATTTGCCTAGGGCCTGAAATGCAAACGAGGTATTTGCATGCGGAACGAATGCGCAGGGCCGGCCAGGAGGCCGACGGTTTTGCGTATACAACGGACGGGCGAGTCTGTAAAGGTGTGCGCTGCAGGCCCTGGGAGCTGGACCGCGCGCTGTGCAGGGGCGTGGTACAAGAGACACCCAGCGCCTACGGGCCAAGACCTGCCAAGCTCTGTAGGTGTGTCTACGCTCGTTGTGAGGTCTAACGCACTGAGACACCTACAGCTCTACTTTTCCAAAGGGATTTAGGAGCTGAAATCCCCTCCACCATCAGCGGGGTTTTGGCTCCTAAACGCCTAAAGCGCTTTAGAAAAGGGACGCCGGACTTTGCTCAGACTTAAAAGGATCTGTCAGCTTCATCTGTCACTTGAGTCAGGACCCTGGGTTCCAGCTTGGGTTGCCAACCCTCCAGGATTGGCCTGGAGTCGCCAGGAATTAAAGATTAATCTTTAATTAGAGACGATGTCATGTGACGAAATCGCCAGGAATACGTCCAGCCAAAACTAGCAAACCGAGTTCCAGCCCCAGCTCTGGGAGGGGAGTGGGGTCTAGTGGTTAGAGCCGGGGCGGGAATTTCAGGACTCCTGGGTTCTATTTCTGTCTCTGACCTGTGGCTTTAGGCCAGTCATTTCACCTGTCTGTGACTCAGTTTCCCCATCAGTAAAATCGGGGGTGGGAAGAAGCAGAGGAATCCTTGCCTTTTTAGATTGTGATCTCTTTGGGCCAGGAACCGTCTGCTGCTGTGTGTCTGGGCAGAGCCCGGCCCGACTGGGCCCTGATCTCAGCTGGGGCAGGGACTGTCTCTCGCTGTGTGTCTGGGCAGCACCCAGCACGACGGGGCCCTGATCTCAGCTTGAGTCTTCCAGGCACCCCCATGATTTAATCAGATTCTCAGTTTCATTTTAAAAATAAAGTCAATTCCCAGCCTTCATGGGGGGAAGAAAAGGGCTCATCCCTTCCAGCAGGGGGCAGCAGCAACACTGCCTGAGTCTGCTGAGAGCCAGAGCCCATCACTGGGAGCAGAGGGGGAGCTGCCTCGAGTGGATCTGAACGTGATGCCCCCAGCTGCTGGGGTAAACAATGTGGAATCCCACCGCTACCACCAATGCCTCTCCATGGGTAGGAGAGAGGGGCCCAGCCGTAGGGAAGGCAGAGCCATGGGGCACCGTCCTGGGCACAGGGTGAATGAAAGTCCCTCAGATCTCAGTTTCAGCCATTGTCCTAGATCCTGGTTGGACGGGCTCAGAGAGGGAGCGAGGGGTGTGTGGGGGTGTGCGTGTGGGGGGGGGGGTGTGCGTTGCGGAGGGCAGATGCATTTCACAACAGCTGGGGTTGTGCTCTGTCAGCTTCCCAACATGATCCGCAGAGACGCTTCCTCAAAGCACCGGGCACATGAGTCAGGGCCGGAAACTTCAGGCCTTTTGGGTCCCCTGGCTGAGATCAGACAGAGCAGAAATTGTCCCAGGGAGTTTGCAATGCAAACTACCCAGGGCAGCCAATCAGAGACTCATCCCCATGTGGGCTGGGTGGGGGCTCACCCTGGCAGTCAGCGTGGCACTAGGGGGCAGGGCCGGTGCAAGGAAGTTTCGCTCCCTAGGCGAAACTTCCTTGCACCAGCCCTGCGCCGCCCCCCCCCCATGCCGTCCCCCGTCCCCCCCTGCCCCAGCCAGCTCCCCCACCCGCGGGAGCTCAGCCTCCCACACACACACCCCCACCGCCACGGGCGCTCAGGCCCACCTTCCACCACCCGCGGGCTGTGGGAGCTGAGCGGGGAGCCGGGGGGCGGCTCGCCGCGGCTGCCCCCAGCTCGCCGCTCAGGCACTGGGGGGGTGCAACGAGGCGGCTCCCCGCTCAGGCGCTGAGGGGGGGGCAGCGAGGTGGGGGGCTCGCCGCGGCTGCCCCCCGCTCAGGCGCTGAGTGGGGAGACAAGGGGCAGCCGCGGCAAGCCGCCCCTTGTCTCCCCGCTCAGCTGCTCAGCCGCTGAGAGGGGAGGCAGCGGGCAGACGCCCGCCTCCCTCCAAATCTTGGCGCCCTAGGCGACTGCCTAGGGTCGCCTAGTGGGTGCGCCGGCCCTGCTAGGGGCCGCTGTGCTGCAGGGTGGGGGCTCTCCCCTGGCAGGCAGGGTTGGCCCCGATGTCCCAGGGTGGCGCTGGGGGGCGCTGTGTTGCGGTGGCCACAGACTCCAACACACACACACACACAATGACTGACACACTCACTCACCGAGACACAAGGATGCACAAACACACACAGAGCGACACAAATACTCATACACCGCCCGGGACACAAACACACAGACACACAAACACAGGGACGCAATCGGTCACAGACATAAGCATACCCAGGGAGAGTGACACAAATAGACACAAGCACACTCAGCAGGGCTCGTCCCCTGCAGCAGGGGGCGGCGGGGACACACACACACGCACCCTGCACCCAGGGGAGCAAGACACGGTTTTCTGCTTCCCTTTTATTGCAACATTCAGTGTGTGCCCCCGCTCCTGCAGCCCAGCGCCCCCCAGCTCCGCACGAGGGCGGGGGGGCAGCCCAGACTGCCAGGGGAGAGCCCCCTGCCCCCCAGCGCCCCCCAGCTCCGCACTGCGGGGGCAGGGCAGCCCAGACTGCCGGGGAGAGCCCCCCGCCCCCTAGCGCTACACTGGGGCGGGGGGGGGGGGCAGCCCTGAGCCCCGTGGAATCGGGACTTGCGCACACCCGAGTTGGCCAGCAGGTGGCGCCCGGCGCAAAGCCAAGCCACTGCCCGGAGCCCTGCCGGCGTGTGCAAGGGGCGTGTGATTTGCACACGCGTGTGGGGGGCGGGGCTCCGCGGAGGAGGGGCCTGTGGCGCGGGGGCTGCGGGGTTGGGGGCGGGGGGGTTGACTAGCCCTGGGGTAAAGCCGCTCGCTGCAGCCCAGCCCGGTGGGGGGAAACTCCCCCCCCCACTGCACGGTTCCCAGCCCCCCCCCCCCCCGAGCGTCCTGGGGGGAGACACAGCCCCCCTGAACCCCCAGATCCAAACAGCCGCCCCCAGCGCCCCCAACGCACCATGGGGACGGGGCTGAGCCCGGGCTAACGCGATTTGCACCTGGGGCCGGTGAACCGCTGAGCGAGAGGGGCCAGAGCCCCCGGGTGGGAGCCGGCGCCCCCTCGAGGGGACAGGGCCACTGCCCCGCCCCCCTGAGCCCCCTGAGCCCCCCTGAACCTCCCTGAGCCCCCCTGAGCCCCCAGTCCTTTGCTCTGGAGCTGCAGGGAATTAAATTTGCTCTGTCTGTGTGTGTGTCTCTCGCCCCCTGCTGGCGGGGATGAGCCCTGCTGTGGGTGTGTCGCTGTGTGTGTATCGCCCCCTGCTGGCGGGAATGCGCAATGCTGTGGGTGTGTTGCTGTGTGTGTTTAGCCCCCTGCTGGCGGGGATGAGCCCTGCTGTGGGTGTGTCGCTGTGTGTGTCTCTCGCCCCCTGCTGGCGGGGATGAGCCCTGCTGTGGGTGTGTTGCTGTGTGTGTCTCGCCCCCTGCTGGCGGGGATGAGCCCTGCTGTGGGTGTGTCGCTGTGTGTGTCTCTCGCCCCCTGCTGGCGGGGATGAGCCCTGCTGTGGGTGTGTTGCTGTGTGTGTCTCGCCCCCTGCTGGCGGGGATGAGCCCTGCTGTGGGTGTGTTGCTGTGTGTGTCTCGCCCCCTGCTGGCGGGGATGAGCCCTGCTGTGGGTGTGTTGCTGTGTGTGTCTCGCCCCCTGCTGGCGGGGATGCGCCCTGCTGTGGGTGTGTTGCTGTGTGTCTCTCGCCCCCTGTTAGCGGGGATGAGCCCTGCTGTGGGTGTGTTGCTGTGTGTGTTTCGCCCCCTGCTGGCGGGGATGCGCCCTGCTGTGGGTGTGTTGCTGTGTGTGTCTCGCCCCCTGCTGGCGGGGATGCGCCCTGCTGTGGGTGTGTCGCTGTGTGTGTCTCACCCCCTGTTGGCGGGGATGAGCCCTGCTGTGGGTGTGTTGCTGTGTGTCTGTCGCCCACTGTTGGCAGGGATGCGCCCTGCTGTGGGTGTGTCGCTGTGTGTGTCTCACCCCCTGTTGGCGGGGATGAGCCCTGCTGTGGGTGTGTCGCTGTGTGTCTGTCGCCCACTGTTGGCAGGGATGAGCCCTGCTGTGGGTGTGTTGTTGTGTGTGTATCGCCCCCTGCTGGCGGGGATGAGCCCTGCTGTGGGTGTGTTGCTGTGTGTGTATCGCCCCCTGCTGGTGGGGATGAGCCCTGCTGTGGTTGTGTTGCTGTGTGTCTCTCGCCCCCTGCTGACGGGGATGAGCCCTGCTTGGGGGTGTGTTGCTGTGTGTGTCTCGCCCCCTGCTGGTGGGGATGAGCCCTGCTGTGGGTGTGTTGCTGTGTGTGTATCGCCCCCTGCTGGTGGGGATGAGCCCTGCTTGGGGGTGTGTCGCTGTGTGTGTTTCGCCCCCTGCTGGTGGGGATGAGCCCTGCTGTGGGTGTGTTGCTGTGTGTCTCTCGCCCCCTGTTGGCGTGGATGACCCCTGCTGTGGGTGTGTCGCTGTGTGTGTTTAGCCCCCTGCTGGCGGGGATGAGCCCTGCTGTGGGTGTGTCGCTGTGTGTGTCTCTCGCCCCCTGTTGGCGTGGATGAGCCCTGCTTGGGGGTGTGTCGCTGTGTCTGTTTAGCCCCCTGTTGGCGGGGATGAGCCCTGCTTGGGGGTGTGTTGCTGTGTGTGTATCGCCCCCTGTTGGCGGGGATGAGCCCTGCTGTGGGTGTGTCGCTGTGTGTCTCTCGCCCCCTGTTGGCGGGGATGCGCCCTGCTTGGGGGTGTGTTGCTGTGTGTGTCTCGCCCCCTGCTGGCGGGGATGCGCCCTGCTGTGGGTGTGTCGCTGTGTGTGTCTCGCCCCCTGTTGGCGGGGATGAGCCCTGGTTGGGGGGGTGTCGCTGTGTGTGTCTCGCCCCCTGTTGGCGGGGATGCGCCCTGCTGTGGGTGTGTCGCTGTGTGTGTTTCGCCCCCTGCTGGCAGGGATGTGCCCTGCTGTGGGTGTGTTGCTGTGTGTCTCTCGCCCCCTGTTGGCGGGGATGAGCCCTGCTGTGGGTGTGTCGCTGTGTGTGTCTCGCCCCCTGCTGGCGGGGATGTGCCCTGCTGTGGGTGTGTTGCTGTGTGTGTATCGCCCCCTGCTGGCGGGGATGAGCCCTGCTGTGGGTGTGTCGCTGTGTGTGTTTCGCCCCCTGCTGGCAGGGATGTGCCCTGCTGTGGGTGTGTTGCTGTGTGTCTCTCGCCCCCTGTTGGCGGGGATGAGCCCTGCTGTGGGTGTGTCGCGGTGTGTGTCTCGCCCCCTGCTGGCGGGGATGTGCCCTGCTGTGGGTGTGTTGCTGTGTGTGTGTATCGCCCCCTGCTGGCGGGGATGAGCCCTGCTTGGGGGTGTGTCGCTGTGTGTCTCTCGCCCCCTGCTGGCGGGGATGAGCCCTGCTGTGGGTGTGTTGCTGTGTGTGTATCGCCCCCTGCTGGTGGGGATGAGCCCTGCTGTGGTTGTGTTGCTGTGTGTCTCTCGCCCCCTGCTGACGGGGTTGCGCGCTGCTGTGGGTGTGTCGCTGTGTGTGTCTCGCCCCCTGTTGGCGGGGATGAGCCCTGCTGTGGGTGTGTTGCTGTGTGTCTCTCGCCCCCTGCTGGCGGGGATGCGCCCTGCTGTGGGTGTGTCGCTGTGTGTGTCTCGCCCCCTGTTGGCGGGGATGCGCCCTGCTGTGGGTGTGTTGCTGTGTGTGTCTCACCCCCTGCTGGTGGGGATGCGCCCTGCTGTGGGTGTGTCGCTGTGTGTGTCTCGCCCCCTGTTGGCGGGTATGAGCCCTGCTGTGGGTGTGTTGCTGTGTGTCTGTCGCCCACTGTTGGCAGGGATGAGCCCTGCTGTGGGTGTGTTGCTGTGTGTGTCTCGCCCCCTGTTGGCGGGGATGAGCCCTGCTGTGGGTGTGTCGCTGTGTGTGTCTCGCCCCCTGTTGGCGGGGATGAGCCCTGCTGTGGGTGTGTTGCTGTGTGTCTCTCGCCCCCTGTTGGCGGGGATGCGCCCTGCTGTGGATGTGTTGCTGTGTGTCTCTCGCCCCCTGTTGGCGGGGATGCGCCCTGCTGTGGGTGTGTCGCTGTGTGTCTCTCGCCCCCTGTTGGCGGGGATGCGCCCTGCTGTGGGTGTGTTGCTGTGTGTGTCTCGCCCCCTGTTGGCGGGGATGAGCCCTGCTTGGGGGTGTGTCGCTGTGTGTGTCTCGCCCCCTGCTGGCGGGGATGCGCCCTGCTGTGGGTGTGTTGCTGTGTGTGTATCGCCCCCTGCTGGCGGGGATGCGCCCTGCTGTGGGTGTGTCGCTGTGTGTCTCTCGCCCCCTGTTGGCGGGGATGCGCCCTGCTGTGGGTGTGTTGCTGTGTGTGTCTCGCCCCCTGTTGGCGGGGATGAGCCCTGCTTGGGGGTGTGTCGCTGTGTGTGTCTCGCCCCCTGCTGGCGGGGATGCGCCCTGCTGTGGGTGTGTTGCTGTGTGTGTCTCGCCCCCTGCTGGCGGGGATGCGCCCTGCTGTGGGTGTGTCGCTGTGTGTCTCTCGCCCCCTGCTGGCGGGGATGCGCCCTGCTGTGGGTGTGTCGCTGTGTGTGTCTCGCCCCCTGCTGGCGGGGATGCGCCCTGCTTGGGGGTGCTGTGGATACACACACAGGAAAAGGAGCGTTGGTGTCTGGCCGCCGCTCGGTTCCAGCCTCGATGGTTAAGTCAGGAGGGTTTTAAGCCGAGGGATCCTCAGCTCCAAACTCTCTCCCTTGGTCCCTCGATACAATTCCAGCCGCGTCAGGGCCTGGCTGCGGGAATCTCCCCTCGGGGAGCACTTGGCTCTAATGGATTCTGGCTGCTGGCTCCTCGTGTGATATCAAACATGGGTCCCCGCTGCGCTGCCTTTCACTGGCCAGACAGCTCAGAGAGGAAAGGAGTGAGACTGGGGTCCCTGTTGTGCCGGGCGCTGCGCAGACCCCGACCGAGATCAGGGCCCCGTCCGGCCGGGCGCTGCGCAGACCCCGACCGAGATCAGGGCCCCCGTCGGGCCGGGCGCTGCGCAGACCCCGAGCGAGATCAGGGGCCCCGTCGGGCCGGGCGCTGCGCAGACCCCGACCGAGATCAGGGCCCCGTCGGGCCGGGTGCTGCGCAGACCCCGAGCGAGATCAGGGGCCCCGTCGGGCCGGGCGCTGCGCAGACCCCGACCGAGATCAAGGGCCCCGTCGGGCCGGGCGCTGCGCAGACCCCGAGCGAGATCAGGGGCCCCGCGTCGGGCCGGGCGCTGCGCAGACCCCGAGCGAGATCAGGGGCCCCGCGTCGGGCCGGGCGCTGCGCAGACCCCGACCGAGATCAGGGCCCCGTCGGGCCGGGCGCTGCGCAGACCCCGACCGAGATCAGGGCCCCGTCGGGCCGGGCGCTGCGCAGACCCCGACCGAGATCAGGGCCCCGTCGGGCCGGGCGCTGCGCAGACCCCGACCGAGATCAGGGGCCCCGTCGGGCCGGGCGCTGCGCAGACCCCGACCGAGATCAGGGGCCCCGTCGGGCCGGGCGCTGCGCAGACCCCGACCGAGATCAGGGGCCCCGTTGTGCCGGGCGCTGCGCAGACCCCGACCGAGATCAGGGGCCCCGCGTCGGGCCGGGCGCTGCGCAGACCCCGACCGAGATCAGGGCCCCGTCGGGCCGGGCGCTGCGCAGACCCTGACCGAGATCAGGGGCCCTGCGTCGGGCCGGGCGCTGCGCAGACCCCGACCGAGATCAGGGGCCCTGCGTCGGGCCGGGCGCTGCGCAGACCCCGACCGAGATCAGGGCCCCGTCGGGCCGGGCGCTGCGCAGACCCCGACCGAGATCAGGGCCCCGTCGGGCCGGGCGCTGCGCAGACCCTGACCGAGATCAGGGGCCCTGCGTCGGGCCGGGCGCTGCGCAGACCCCGACCGAGATCAGGGCCCCGTCGGGCCGGGCGCTGCGCAGACCCCGACCGAGATCAGGGGCCCCGCGTCGGGCCGGGCGCTGCGCAGACCCCGACCGAGATCAGGGCCCCGTCGGGCCGGGCGCTGCGCAGACCCCGACCGAGATCAGGGGCCCCGCGTCGGGCCGGGCGCTGCGCAGACCCCGACCGAGATCAGGGCCCCGTCGGGCCGGGCGCTGCGCAGACCCCGACCGAGATCAGGGCCCCGTCGGGCCAGGCGCTGCGCAGACCCCGACCGAGATCAGGGCCCCGTTGTGCCGGGCGCTGCGCAGACCCCGACCGAGATCAGGGTCCCTGTTGCGCCGGGTGCTGCCAAGACCCCGACCGAGATCAGGGCCCCGTTGTGCCGGGCGCTGCACAGACCCCGACCGAGATCAGGGCCCCGTTGTGCCGGGCGCTGCGCAGACCCCGACCGAGATCAGGGTCCCTGTCGCGCCGGGTGCTGCCAAGACCCCCACCGAGATCAGGGTCCCCGTCGCGCCGGGTGCTGCCCAGCCACAGAGAAACAGACCTGACCCTGGAGAACTTACAGGCTGAACAGAAAAAAAACAGTGAGGGGAAACTGAGGCAGGGCCTTGCTCCTGGTCCCCCAGCAGACCTGGTGTGGGGCGGAGAGGGGGGTGTGTGTGGAGAGACAGGCTATTTGCAGTGAGGTTGGAGCCGCACTGGGGAGGGACAGACTGTCAAACTCCACAGAGAACTTCTTCCAGTCTATGGAGCTCGACAGCTCAGCTCTGTCCCCAGCTCCAATAAAAGCTGTTCCCGCCCCCAGCACATCTCAAATCCTGGGACCGACACCCCCACAACAACACTGCAAATAGCTATCCACCAGCTATTCATCTGTCCATCTGCCCGTCCTCATACACCCTCCCTATCCATCCGTCCATCCCCGACACTACCCCCTATCTATCCGTCCATCCATCCGTCCATCCTCATACACCGCCCCATCTATCAATCCATCCATCCATCCTCATACACCCCCCCATCTATCCGTCTGTCCGTCCTCATACACCCTCTCTGTCTATCCATCCGTCCATCCCTGACACTACCTCCATCTATCCATCCATCCATCCTCATACACCCATCTATCTATCTATCTATCTATCTATCTATCTATCTATCTATCTATCTATTCCCATACACCCCCTCTATCTATCTATCTATCTATCTATCTATCTATCTATCTATTCCCATACACCCCCTCTATCTATCTATCTATCTATCTATCTATCTATCTATCTATCTATCTATCTATCTATCTATCTATCTATCTATCCCCAGACACCCCCTCTATCAATCTAGCTATCTGTCTAGGACACCAGTGACATTGCTTCTACCATCTCCTTGCCTTCACCCACTAAATGACCCTGCAAATCCCCCACCCCCCGCCTCTCAGCCTTTAATGTGCCCACTCCCTGTCACCTCCCCCTGATTCGTGCCTCATTTGCATTCCATTTGCATAATCAGCGCTGCGGCGATTAGAGAGCAGATTAACAGGCAATTTCCAAAGGAAAATAAAATCTAAATAAAATCATTGGCACCACAGTGGGGTTAGTATTAATTGGCTGAGAGCAGCGGGGTCTAGTGGGTTAGAGCAGGATGGGGGGGCTGGGAGCCAGGACTCCTGGGTTCTCTCCCCAGCTCTGGGAGGGGAGTGGGATCTACTGGTTAGAGCAGGGAGGCTGGGTGCCCGGACTCCTGGGTTCTCTCCTCAGCTCTGGGAGGGGAGTGGGGTCTAGCAGTTAGAGCAGGGGGCTGGGTGCCCGGAGTCCTGGGTTCTCTCCCCAGCTCTGGGAGGGGTGTGGGATCTACTGGTTAGAGCAGGGAGGCTGGGAGCCAGGATTCCTGGGTTCTATCCCCAGCTCTGGGAGAGGAGTGGGATTTGGTGGTTAGAGCAGGGGGGGCTGGGAGCTCGGAGTCCTGGGTTCTCTCCCCAGCTCTGGGAGGGGTGTGGGATCTACTGGTTAGAGCAGGGAGGCTGGGAGCCAGGATTCCTGGGTTCTATCCCCAGCTCTGGGAGAGGAGTGGGATCTGGTGGTTAGAGCAGGGGGCTGGGAGCCAGGATTCCTGGGTTCTATCCCCAGCTCTGGGAGAGGAGTGGGATTTGGTGGTTAGAGCAGGGGGGGCTGGGAGCCCGGAGTCCTGGGTTCTCTCCCCAGCTCTGGGAGGGGAGTGGGATCTACTGGTTAGAGCAGGGAGGCTGGGAGCCAGGATTCCTGGGTTCTATCCCCAGCTCTGGGAGAGGAGTGGGATTTGGTGGTTAGAGCAGGGGGCTGGGAGCCAGGACTCCTGGGTTCTCTCCCCAGCTCTGGGAGGGAAGTGGGGGCTGGTGGGTGGAAAGATGACAAAACTGGGGCAGGGGGGTTATGGGTCCTGTTCAACCCTCGGCCTGTCCCCTGAGATGGGGCGATGGGGGTTCATCCAGACCCCCCACCCCCAGTGTGAGGTTGTACAGGGAGGGAAGGACCCACCCAGGGACCTCAGACTGACCACTCCTCTGACCTGTCCCCTTTTACTTGATTCGCTTGCCCCTGTGTGACCTTTGACCCCATGCTATGTCTGTCCTCGTATGACCTTTGATCTCTGATCCCAGTGTTTAGCCCGTTCCTGTATGACCTTTGATCTTTGACCCACGTGCTTGATCTCCCCCAAGAGGCCCCTTCCCCCCTGTGCTTGACCTGCACCTACATGAACTTCACCCTTTGACCCCTGGCTCTAGTGCTCTTGGTCACATGGCCTGGGCCCTTGACCCTTGACCTATGACCCAAGACATTGACCTGGTTGATGGCACTCCTGTCATGTGACCCTTTGATGTGATTGTATGACCTTTGCCACATGACCCACGGCGAATGGGCCTCGACACATGACCTTGGCCGGGTGCTGGGATGGTGGGATTGTGTGTGTGTGTGTGTGTGTGTGTGTGTGTGTGTGTGATCTCCCTGGCTTCTGGTGTCTGAGTTGTCTGTGTGCGGGTGTGTGCCCACCACCACAAGCCACACCGAAAGTCAGATGTGACCTTTGA
The DNA here is from genome assembly GCA_033296515.1 of Macrochelys suwanniensis. NCBI lineage: Eukaryota > Metazoa > Chordata > Testudines > Chelydridae > Macrochelys > Macrochelys suwanniensis. The sequence goes on from CM065795.1 coordinate 2,384,915, forward strand.
CCCTTCTGACCTTCGGTGTGGCTTGTGGTGGTGGGCACACACCCGCACACAGACAACTCAGACACCAGAAGCCAGGGAGATCACACACACACACACACACACACACACACACACCCCTCTTCTCTGCTCTCAGCCAATGGCTCCGGGTACCTGGGAAAAGCCACTTCATTAGTTCACAAACGACTTCCTAATCTTATTAAAACCCATTTCCCAGGCTACTAATGAGAAGCGTTTGGGGGGGAGGAAAACGCGGCTCCGGAGCTCGTTCCGTCCACGGGCCGGAGGGGAACTAATCGAAACGGCTTCAAAGTGTTTACACGGGGCAGGTTCAGCTGGTGGGGAGACGCAGCCCAGCGCCCCCTAGTGCTGCCCTGGGGCATTGGGACCAGCCCTGACTGCCAGGGGAGACCCCCCATCCTGCCCCCTGCAACACAGCGCCCCCTAGCGCCGCCCTGGGGCATTGGGACCAGCCCTGACTGCCAGGGGAGACCCCCCATCCTGCCCCCTGCAACACAGCGCCCCCTAGCGCCACCCTGGGGCATTGGGACCAGCCCTGACTGCCAGGGGAGACCCCCCATCCTGCCCCCTGCAACACAGCGCCCCCTAGCACCACACTGGGGCATCGGGACCAGCCCTGACTGCCAGGGGAGACCCCCCACCCTGCCCCTTGCAACACAGCGCCCCCTAGTGCCGCCCTAGGACATAGGGGCTGGCCCTGACTGCCAGGGGAGACCCCCCCACCCCGCTCCCTGCAGCCCAGCGCCCCCTAGCGCCACACTGGGGCATCGGGGCCAGCCCTGACTGCCAGGGGAGAGCCCCCACCCCGCTCCCTGCAGCACAGCGCCCCCTAGCGCCGCCCTGGGGCGTCAGGACCAGCCCTGACTGCCAGGGGAGAGCCCCCGACCCTGCCCCCTGCAGCACAGCGCCCCCTAGTGCCGCCCTGAGGCGTCGGGACCAGCCCTGACTGCCAGGGGAGACCCCCCACCCCGCTCCCTGCAGCACAGCGCCCCCTAGCGCCGCCCTGAGGCGTTGGGACCAGCCCTGACTGCCAGGGGAGAGCCCCCCACCCTGCCCCCTGCAACACAGCGCCCCCTAGCGCCGCCCAGGGGCATTGGGACCAGCCCTGACTGCCAGGGGAGAGCCCCTCACACCTCCCGCACTTCTGACAACCAAAATTCCTACACGACCCCAGGATGGGGGACCGAGGTCTGAGCCGCCCCAGCCCCACCACCAAGGGCTTCATCCCCGGGTGAGGGGCTGTAACCTGAGCCCCAGCGCCCAGGGCTGGAGCCAAAGCCCTGAAGCCCGAGCCCCAGCCAGTCGAACGCCAGCCCTGGCGACACCATTAAAACAAAATTGGGACCGATCCTGGGGTCCCGCCCCGCGGCTTGAGACCCGCTGACCCAGATCCCGCGCCAGTGGGATCCCCGGACCGGCCTCCTAACGCCACGTGCCAGAGGAGAGCGGCAGAGGCGGGGGAGCCGGGCTGAGGGGCGTAATAAACTCTTGTGTTTCAGATCAGCAGCCAAAGGACGTCCAGGTTTCATTCCTTAGCAGCGTTCACAAGGGCCAGGAATCCAGGCCCCTGTTCCCTACAGCGCCGACCCCAAGGAACGATGGCGGATTGACCCCCACTGGGGGGGTCCGGCCCCACTGAATTCATTGACTCCAATGGTGGGAACCTGGAGGTGGGCTGTGTGGGGAGGGCAAGCTGGGGGGTGGGGGAGATCCCCACCCTGAGCCAGCCAGTCCCATGCCCTGTGGCTGGATCAGAACCAGCACCCCCTAGAGGGGAAAAGCCCCATTCCCCCCCTCCCCCCCCCCCGAGCCAACTGGGTGCAGATTAATGGCGCCCCCTAGAGGCGACCTGCCTCCCGTTGAGTAGAATTGCCACTTGCAGATGGGGGGAGTATTTTGATCCAAAGACAAGGGGCAGCGGGCTGGCCGGCCTCCCCCGGAGCAGGGCGACAGGCGGGCACTGTGGGGGGGGGGGAGGGGGACGGTCGCAAATGAAGTTAAATACCCTGGTGTCACCGGGAAATTAAGAACGTATAAATCACCCGGACAGGAGCTGGTTAGGGACAATTTTCTTGCTGTCAGGTCCCTGGGCGCATGATGTATTGGACAATATTTCCCCTGCCGCGTGGGGAGGAGGCGGCCCGGAGATGTTGCCATAACAGCATAATTTTTGTAAGTTTTATCTATATTCTCCCCCCAGATAACATATATATTTGGGGTGACATTTTGGAGCAAGGAATCCGATCACACCTCATTTCCTTAGTACAGAAGAAATCTGACAAGCAGGTCAAGGAGAGAGAGACGTGTGTGTGTGTGTGTGTGTGTGTGTGTGTGTCCCTGCTGCCCCCTGCTGGAGGGGATGCGCCTTGCTGTGTGTGTGTGTGTGTGTGTGTGTGTGTGTGTGTGTGTGTGTCCCTGCTGCCCCCTGCTGGAGGGGATGAGCCCTGCTCTGTGTGTGTGTGTGTGTGTGTGTGTGTCCCTGCTGCCCCCTGCTGGAGGGGATGAGCCCTGCTCTGTGTGTGTATGTGTCCCTGCTGCCCCCTGCTGGAGGGGATGAGCCTTGCTCTGTGTGTGTGTGTGTGTGTGTGTGTGTGTGTCCCTGCTGCCCCCTGCTGGAGGGGATGAGCCCTGCTGTGTGTGTATGTGTGTGTGTGTGTCCCTGCTGCCCCCTGCTGGAGGGGATGAGCCCTGCTCTGTGTGTGTGTGTGTTTGTGTGTGTGTTTGTGTGTGTCCCTGCTGCCCCCTGCTGGAGGGGACGGGCCCTGCTGTGTGTGTGTGTGTGTGTGTGTGTGTGTGTGTGTGTGTGTGTCCCTGCTGCCCCCAGATGGAGGGAATGAGCCCTACTCTGTGTGTTTGTGTGTGTGTGTCCCTGATGCCCCCTGCTGGAGGGGACGAGCCCTGGTGTGTGTGTGTGTCTGTCTGTCTGTCTGTCTGTCTCCAGGCTGCCCCCTGCTGGAGGGGACGAGCCCTGCAGGACAGCAGACACACACACAAACACACACGTGATCCGGGCCCTTTCTCGCCAGCGCTCGGATTCAGTGAGCGGGAGTCGGCTGGGAAATGACCGGGTCGCCCAGGAAGATGCCAGGGGGTTGCCGGCCATGGCAGAGAGACCGGACCTGGGTGACAGAGTGAGCGAGGGAGCGAGCGAGAGAAACCACATAAGCGAGCCAGAAGGAATTGATGAATGAATGAAAAAGTGACTGGAAGAGAGAACGAATGGATGAAAAAGTGAAGGACAGAGTTTCCTCCCGCAGTGTTTATGAGCAAAAAGGGTTTTTTCTCTCCATCCTTCCATTGTCTCATTCTGTTCTTCCTCGCTGGAAGGAGAGTGGGGTCCTGTGACTAGAGCAGGGGGCTGAGAGCCAGGACTCCTGGGTTCTATCCCCAGCTCTGGGACAGGAGTGGGGCTAAGTGGTGAAAGAAAGAGGTTCTGGGAGGTAGGAGTCTTGCCTTCTGCCCCGACTCAGTTTCCCCATTTATAGCTAGCGACTTTCTCCCCTCGAGGCAGCGGTTTATGACTGTTCTGCACAGCGATGGGAAGGAGCCGGAGGGACGTCAAAGGTTTATTGTTATTATTTTATTAGCGGTCGCGGTGCTGAATATTAGCAAAAATAACTTGTTGTTAATAGACAGAACTATTAGATGGGAAACTTGTCTATGGCTGAGTAGGGAAAGTCACACAAAACAACAGGACAGTAGTGAATAAGGGGAACTGGGCTCTATCTATCTATCTATCTATCTATCTATCTATCTATCTATCTATCTATCCCCATACACCCCTTCTATCTATCTATCTATCTATCTATCTATCTATCTATCTATCTATCTATCTATCTATCCCCATACACCCCGTCTATCTATCTATCTATCCTCATACACCCCCTCTATCTATCTATCTATCTATCTATCTATCTATCTATCTATCTATCCCCATACACCCCTTCTATCTATCTATCTATCTATCTATCTATCTATCCCCATACACCCCCTCTATCTATCTATCCTCATACACCTCCTCTATCTATCTATCTATCTATCTATCTATCTATCTAGTTTGTGCCAGGGCCGAGCTCCGGCACCTCTGGACTTGCTGCATCAGTTATGAAAGTAAAAAAAATTGCTTGAGCGCTGGCTGCTCTCTCAGTACAAATGAAGCACTGTATCCGTCTATCTATTCCTATACACCCCCACCCCTCCGCCACCATCTAATTTAGTTATGTGCATGACCCTCAATACTCTAAGATCTGACTGACAGCCGGGTGAGCTGTCCCTGTGTAGCGTTGCTGTGCGGCAGCTCCCCAGCTGCCCCACCCCAGAGGTGGCTGCATCCCAGCGCTGGACGGGCCATCCCATGCAGTGTAGTGGTGCGGTTGCTGCCCAGTTGCTCCACCCCAGAGGTGGCTGCATCCCAGCACCGGACGAGCTGCCCCCTGCAGTGTGGTGGGGGGGCTGTTCCCCAGCCACCCTGCCCCATCTCTGCCCTAGGTAAACTCCAAATGAGATTTGGAAGGAAAGGAGAATCTCCGCCAGGCCCCTGCACGCGTCAGACTCCAAGAAGGAGAATCTGGCCTGGCTGGGGTGATCGATTTGAGACCCTATTTGCTAAATGTCTGTTAATTAGAATTTAGCCTGTCAATAAAATTACAGCTCTGAATAAACACCCGGCCCAGATCTACGGCTTCCCCCACGGCCGCCAGGACAGTTATCACAAACTCGATACGGATTAATAATTAAGTATTTAAATTATTTTTCTTCCCAAGGCTAAAGCAAAGTTCCCACCAGCCCAGCAGGCGGCTGGCAGGCCGGAGTAGACATATGCTCCGATCCGGGACAGACTCTTAGGGGAGAATTATCCCCACTGTGGGGAGGGGAGTGGGGTCTAGTAGTTAGAGGGGAGTGCTGGGAGCCAGGACTCCTGGGTTCTACCCCCAGCTCTGGAAGGGGAGTAGGGTCTATGGGTTAGAGAAGGGGGGGCTGGGAGCCAGGACTCCTGGGTTCAATCGTAAATTCCCTTTAAGCTGCGGGGCTGTGCAGCAGGCTATCAAGGGCCATGCAGGTGGAAAGAGGTGCCCCTCCCCCAGCCCAGCTGGAGCTGCTGCAGCCAGGGAGAGGTGCCTCTCACCGGGCCCGACCTGCTGCGGGGAGAGAGGGCTGGAAGCAGTACTCCCTCCCGGCTGCAGCCCTGGGGCAGCCTGCTCCCCAGAGCCCACACAGCCCGCACCCCCTCCCATACCCCAATCCCCTGACCCACCCCGGATCCTGCACCCCCAGCCAGGGCCCTCACCCCAGCCCTGAGCCCCGTCCCACACTCCAAACCCCTCGGCCCCACCCCCACCATGCAGCACCTCCATATTGGTGCACATACCAAAATTACTTCCTCACATGGACGAAAAAAAATGAGAGGGAACAATTCTATCCCCAGCTCAGGGAGGGGAGTGGGGTCTAGTGGTTAGAGCAGGGGGGGCCAGGACTCCTGGGTTCTATCCCTGGCTCTGGGAAGGGAGTGGGGTCTAGTGGTTAGAGCACGAGGCACTGGGAGCCAGGACTCCTGGGTTCTATCCCTGGCTCTGGGAAGGGAGTGGGGTCTAGTGGTTAGAGCAGGGGGGGCCAGGACTCCTGGGTTCTATCCCTGGCTCTGGGAAGGGAGTGGGGTCTAGTGGTTAGAGCACGAGGCACTGGGAGCCAGGACTCCTGGGTTCTATCCCTGGCTCTGGGAAGGGAGTGGGGTCTAGTGGTTAGAGCAGGGGGGGCCAGGACTCCTGGGTTCTATCCCTGGCTCTGGGAAGGGAGTGGGGTCTAGTGGTTAGAAGAGGAGCGGGTATCTCTTATTTCTGCATTGTCCCTCCCAGCTGGCTAACTGCACCTGAAACACGTACAGGATGATTCATGTCGGGGCTGTCGCCTCCATCTGTCTCTCTCCCCGCGGACGCTGCAGCCTCATTGATTTTTGCCTTCACCTCCCACCTTCCCTCCCAGCCCTGGCAGGCAGAATCCTTCACTGGACCCGTCAGCACTGGGAGCTGCTCCCGCAACACCCAACCCGGAGGGGATCTCGCTGCTCGAGCGTTCTAAGCATTACGGTAGCACCCAGGGGCCCAGCTGAGACCTGTTCCCCATTGTGCATCAGAGCCAGCCCTCACTGCCAGGGGAGAGCCCCCCCACCTCGCCCCTGCAGCACAGCGCCCCCTAGTGCTGCCTGGGGCATCGGGGCAGCCCTGCCTGCCAGGGGAGAGCCCCCACCCCTGCTCACCACTAGGCCCCACCCCCTTCCCTGAGCCAGGGATAGAACCCAGGAGTCCTGGCTCCCAGTCCCATCTGTTCAGTGCAATCCTCCCAAACGGACCCTGGGAAGGGGACGCTCCCCCTGCTGTGGTCCCAGGGCAGGGTGCAGCGGTTGGGGCCTGGGCTCATGCTGGTTTGACTGACCCCGGCTCTCAGCCGCCCCGATCAATCGGCTCAGAGAAGCCCATAAACCACCAGGGAACAGACCAGGCTGTAAATTGACCCATCGATTTCCTATTACAACCGGCCACAGGGCAGCGAGACCGAGGGGGAGCCGCGGAGATTCCTGCTAGTGGTTAGAGCGGGCGGGGGCAGGCTGGGAGCCAGGACTCCTGGGTTCTGTCCCTAGCCCTGGGTGGGGAGTGGCGTCTGGTGGTCAGAGCTGGGGGGGGCTGGGAGCCAGGACTCCTGGGTTCTGTCCCTAGCCCTGGGCGGGGAGTGGCGTCTGGTGGTCAGAGCTGGGGGGGGCTGGGAGCCAGGACTCCTGGGTTCTGTCCCTAGCCCTGGGTGGGGAGTGGCGTCTGGTGGTCCGAGCAGGTGGGAGCTGGGATTATGGCTAACAGCTGCAGTACAGCACTAGGTACCTATATCCAGGACATGAGCGTATGCAGACAGGGGGCTCTGACCACAGAGCGGCATTCTCAATCCATAGGGAGCTCAGTGAGATCTCTGGGCAGGCAGCCCCTTCCCCACCCAGCGTGGGGTGCTGTGTTTATCCATCCCCATATAACCCCCTCCAAACCCCTCTCTATCCATCCCTGTACACCCCCTCTATCCATCCCTGTGCCCCCCATCCATCCCTGGACATCCCCCTCTATCCATTCCCAGGCACCCCCCCATATATCCGCCCCCGTACCCCGCCTCCACCTGTCTCTCCCCAGACACACCGCTCTACCCATGAGTTTCTATTTTCCCATTGATTTAACGGCTGCTATTTTTTCATTTTTCTCCATTTGTCTCTTTCATCTCATCAAGCCCCTTAATCCCGTTAATCGAATCGATTTATCCAGAAGGAAACCAGCTAATTTCCATTGCCCCTCTGAGCTAAACTACGATTTCACCTCGGCGGACACCCGGCTGCCGCCTTTTCAATTACCCCGTCTAATCTGTTCAGTGAGTCTGCCGAGTCATTGGATCAAAATCACGAACACCTCCAATCTGATACAATGTAAGGTATTTAATATAATCCTGATCATCTAGTCAAGAATCCGTTACATCTTTGTAATCGAATACGATTTCGTTAATCCATTTAATCTAATCCATTAATCTGTCTAGCGGACGTTTTCTACTCACTGTCTGCTGCTGTGTCTAAAATGTGCTTCACAGAGCTGGGAATCAGGACTCCTGGGTTCTCTTCTTGACGCTGGGGCAAAGTCCTGATGACCACCAGGCCTCACTCCCCTCTCAGCGCTGGGGACAGAACTCAGGAGTCCTGCTCCCAGCCCCCACTGCTCTAACCACTAGACCCCACTGTCCTCCCAGAGCTGGGGATAAAACCCAGGAGTCCTGGCTCCCAGCCACACCCCCTGCTCTAACCACTAGATCCCACTCCCCTCCCAGCACTGCGGGTAGAACCCAGGCTCCCAGCCCACCCTGCTCTAACCCACTAGACCCCACTCACATCTCAGTGCTGGGGATAGAACCCAGGAGTCCTGACTCCCAGCCCCACCCCCCCGCTCTAACCACTAGATCCCACGCCCTTCCCTGAGCACAGTCTAATGTGTCCCGTTGAAAGAACTAAAGTGACTTTTAAGAAGCTGGACACCGGAAGTGTTTTTGTTTCTCTCTTTTTTTTAGGAATTGGTGCGATCCAACGTGTGTGTGTGTGTGTGTGTGTGTGTGTGTGTGTGTGTGTGTGTGTGTGTGTGTGTGTGTTGTTCTGGATTCTTTAGAACCTTGAACAGATCTAAAATTTGTGAATCATAGATTTTAAAGCCATAAAAGGCCTTTATGGGCATCTCAGGTGGCCTCCTGTATAACACTGACCAGAGAACCTCATCTAATAATTCCTACATCAAGACCAGACCTTCTGCTTGATCTAGAGCACCATTTATGAGCCACATCAGTCAAAAAGCCCTTCATTTACACTTACTGTCACCTAGAACCAACGGCATCCTTCAGGGTATTAGAACTATTGCTGCATTGACTGACGCTAGAATGCAGAAATAGCACTGAGAATAATGATCCTGATGTCTAGCCAGAATGAAACCTGGAGCCCGATGTATTCAGAATCACTATGACTTGTGTTAATATGGAATCTAGAAGAAGTAGCACTTTGACAGAAAAATCCCATGTTCTAGACCATCTGGAAACTGGAATCTGTGTCATTCAGGGGGGCTAGGCTTAATCTAGAATATAGATGTCTCGCTGCTCTAAAAGAAAGATTTTTTTTATATTCTAGATCATCTGAACTCTTGGAGCCATGTCATTCAGGAGGGGATTAGAACCACTGACAACTTGGATTGATTTAGACCCTAGAAACTACCCAGCTCCAAGAGAAAAATCCTGCATTCTGGATCAAATGACCACTAGAGCCCACATTGTTCTGCAGAACAACAAAATCCCCTGTGTCTTGCATTAGTCTAGATGTCAGCCATCTTTGAAAGCAAACTGCAGATGTTTCTACATTCTAGATGTTTTCAGTAGATATTTACAAAATTTCTGGAACCTCTTTGATTACTGAAGACCACATCTTCAGAACATCATGATGTAAACTTGTAGGTTCCAGATTCCTTATTGATCCAGAACATAAGTTGTTGTAGCACTAGTTATTCCTCATCCAGATTAGTTTTTATCTCTGTGCTTAGGTCTGGCGTTTATCAGGAGTTTTTGGCTACAGTCTCTCCTGCGATTGTCTCTCCTCAAATCTGGGTCATCTAGAATGCCTCAAATTCTAAAGAGGGTCCCAGTGACAGCTGTTGTTCAAAGTGGTCCTGTACCAGTTTTAGAGAGAGACGCTGTCTAAAACTGGGGGAAGTTCATTTTCATGGAGAAGCTTCTAGATTCTAGATACATAAGAAGAGGTTGGTTTTGTAAAAGAAGCTCTTGGCTCTGGCTCCAAAATTGTCAAGGGGTCTAAACCCCTCAGCCAGCTACAGACTGGCAGGCAGAAATCTAGAACCCATGGGATGTCGCTAGGTTTTTAAGCTCTCAGAGACACGGCACCGGTGAAATTCTAGAATCAATAAGGAATCTGAAACCTACACGTTCACATGATGATGTTAAAAAGGAGCGATATCTAGAACCCATGAAACCAGCTAGGAGCCTCGCACACATAGGGTCTGTGACACATGGCTAGAAAGGGTTAAACACCCTGCAAAATAAATAACCCACCGAAGATATGTGGGGAGATCATGTATGAGTAGGGTGGACAATGTAATCAACAGTCCTTGAATATGCTGTATTCTGATCATTCAGAGGTCAAAAGAACATCCTAGCATGTAAATGCATTGTAAACACGGGACATCTCAGTATTCATCTCTCTTTGAACTGTACTGTGAATGGTGGAGAAACAAGCAAATGGCCTTATGTTAATTTGTATAGCTAAGTACTGGTGATGGACCGCCTTCAAAGTCATCCTAATTACCTTTTGTTCCCTGAGGAACGCCAATTTGTCAGAGGACATGAAATTGTATAAAAGATCCTCGGATCCTGATTCTGTCATCTCAGATCTGCTTAAGCTTCTTTAGGGGAAGTTTGAGTCGCAAGACAGAGGTCCCCGTTATGCTGGTACACCCTGAATATGAGATTTGGACTTTGGACTATGACCTATGAACTGAATTCTAGAGGAACTCTTTGTAATTACAAAGCTCACCATCTCTGCTATGAGTCTGCACCTCAATGAATTGAACTCATGTCTGTCTGTATATTGATCTTCTCACCAGATTCGCTCTCTTTTGTTTTTTTAATACATTTTAGTTTTGTTAATAAGAACTGGCTGTAGCGTGTATTTGGGTAAGATCTGAAACATTCATTAGCCTGGGAGATGATGTGTCCGATCCTTTGGGGTTGGTATTTGACGTGGGTACCTGGATGGAGGCCTGAGGCTGGATCACTTGAAGGGAACAGTGTTATTTGGACTTCTGAGTAACCAGTAAGGTAATAAAGAAGTTGTTTTATGCTGTCTTGGTAAATCTAAGTATTGGAATATCCACCAGCTTTATGGGAATTGTCTGCCCCATTCTTTGCAGTTCACCCTAATTGAGTGACCTCAGCTGGCCCCCACAAGGACCCCGGTCACAGTGGTGTAGTCGTGCTTGGATGCACATTACCACGGGTTAATTTGGTTTTGGGATCAGAACCACACGCTTGTCAAAATTTACTTTTGCTATTGGAGAGTTTAAGGGTTAAAAATCAGTTACCGTGAGTGACCCGTGATCGAGATCCTGACAGAAAAGCCTGGAAGAATTGTGCTCACAGAGCGGGTTGTATTTTAAGCAAAAGGCCCCAGAGCAGGAACTGAAAAATCTGTTAATTGCCAGGGATAAGGAAGCAGACCCAGCGAAAACGCTTGCACTGAGAAACCAGCAGCTAGAACTTGAACAAAAGCAAAAAAATAGCTGATCTGGAAGGAGAAGCTGCTGAAAGAGAACACCTGTGTTTTGAACATGAACACAGAATGACACATATTCGATTGCAGGAACGAGAAGCTAAGGCAGAAGTGGACAGACTTAAGCTCCAACTCAAGAGAATAAAGGAACAACAGGAACTGTATCGTCCTGAAAAACCAGCTCCTCTCAACAGCAAAGATGGGGATAGAATCTATCCAGTTTGTAACAATGTTGGTAAGTTGTTTGACTCTAAGCAGTTGTCTGTGTGTAACCAACTTTACCCCAATATTGCCACTTTTTATGTAAATGCTTCTATTGTGAGCTCAGGTGAAGGTAACCCCATAACTTGTGCAGAGAATGTAAAAGTCAATGGTCAAAGCTGTTTAGGGCAAATGTTTGTCGGAGGAAGATAGCTGTTTATCTGTGCAAAGAAGCAGTGCATATGTGGAAAAAATTCCTAATTGTCCGTCTGGTATCTCAGAAGTGAATCTGGCATTAGATAAGGCTCAGGAAGATGTTTCTCTGGAGCAAATTAAAGTTGGTGATCAGGTTAAAGCCCTGATTGAGGAAGAAAAGGGTACATTTTTTATGGGCAACGGAATGTTGACTCGTAAAGTTTGGGAAAGTCAGTGTGACCCAGGTAAAAGTGATGGGCTTAAAGTAGCTCAGTGTAATAAGACACTATTTGTGGAAAACAGCAGTTTATCTGTTAATGGAGGGGAAGGCAAAGAAAGTTTAGATGAGCATAGGCAGCCTTCTGAGCTGATGGCTTTGTCTAATCAGCAGCTTGGGAAGGCCAGGTTAGTGGAACATGAGTATCCCTCTACCTTACCTGTTACCAGTGTGGAGAATTGTGACAGTGAAGGAAATGTTCCTGTGTCTGTTAGGGGTAATGACTTGCCCATGAAGGGAGCTACCCCAATCTCTGAGCAATTTTCCGTGAACAGCCATGTGTGCTGGGACAAGGGAAATGAGATCCCCAGCTGTTTGTTTGTTAAAGGGGAATGTTTCTCCAGCTCTTTTCTGTCTGTGAAGCAACAGAAGAAGCCTGTCAGCCTATAATGGTTGAAAATGTATCAGTTGACCCAGAGCTGATTCTGGATACAACTAAAGCCCAGGAAGGAAATGGTCCTAAATTTGTGTCTGTTAGTAATAATGACATTGTAACTAGGTTGCATCCAGTTAATGTCATAAATAGCTCCCAGAGACCAAGCGATTCTGGTGCGTCTATTTTGCCTGTTGCTAGTATGTTGCTGGGTAAAGATATGACAACCTTGTCTGATCAGGGTGCTAGCATAGCCGGGGCACAAGGAAAGCATGACGGTGATTTGACTATGTTACCCACTGACAGTGTGGAAACTTGTAAAAAGGACCCTCGTTAGCACTACGAAAAGTAATTTTCCCTCTGTTGATATTCATCCCTTCTTGTCAACTATTGTGAATGGGCCACATCCACCTGTCTGAATTAGCCTCGTTAGCATTGACCCCCCACTTGGTAAGGCAACTCCCATCTTTTCATGTGCTATAATATATATACCTGCCTACTGTATTTTCCACTCCATGCATCTGATGAAGTGGGTTTTAGCCCACGAAAGCTTATGCCCAAATAAATGTGTTAGTCTCTAAGGTGCCACAAGGACTCCTTGTTGTTTTTGCTTCTAATCTTGTGACTAGCAGTTTACCTGAAAGGGGGTTGTGTGAAAATCCTACTGATGGGACAGAGGTGATTCTGGATTTAAGTGAAACCCAGAAAGAGTCTGTTATTGCTCAGAAGAATATTCCTTTAGAGCAAGCCCTAGGTGAAAAGGGAAAGGGCAGAATTTCTGTGAAAAAAATGGGTTGATGCTGAGAAAGATTCCTGACGAGAAAAATCTTCAGGGTACTTTTTGCAAGCGGTTTGCTGCAATGGATGGGTGTGGAAGTGATTTGATTGAGTTAACTGAGGGTGAATCACTGTAGAGAGAAAGCAACAGTTTGTTTGGTAGACTTGTGCCACTTCCTAACTACCAATCTTTCTGAGGTGTATAGATCCACTGATTTTGCTTTAGAAAGGCCCAGTGTGGATAGCTTTGAAAAGGTTTCAAATGAAATAAAAATGGTTAGGGGATTTAAACAGCCCTATAAGCTTAACCAGCTTGTTGGGGAGACAATGTTGTTGGAACATGAATCTCTCCATGTTGATTCTTTAAGCAAGCAGTCTGGGACTCGGGTACTGAGGAAAGATTGGGTTACTAGCTTACAAGGATGCAGGGGAGAGCATGCAAACCCTCATCTCTAGATATTTTGGATATGACTTGTGGTCTCTTGGTGGACTTGACATCTGATTCCATGTGGAAGCAGAGGTCGGTAAGGGAAGGACAGAAGAACCTTGAGTCTAACATGCTAGTGAAAATGGATGGTATCTCTTTAAGACAGAGTCCAGCCTTGGAATTGGTAAAGCATGAGGATCTGAAAACTAGTAAACAAGCTAGTGTCTGTGATGATGCAAATTACCCAACTGACGGGGGGGGGGGGGGGGGGGGAAGACTTGCCCATAGCATTAGCAAAGAGGATGCACCCAGCCAGCCAATGGAGTCTGTTACACAAAAGAGTTCAGATTTTGACCCTGCTGGACAGGGAGAAAGGAAAAAAGTTGATCATGCAAATAAAAGCCACAGGTTAACCCTCAGATACCCGAACCCCAAGGATGTGGTTAAACTAAAAGCCTATGTTCAGGTCAAGAAAAAGCTACAAAGATTCAAAAGGGATATGGAACAAGCTGACCTGAAGAATGGTTTGTCTAAACCAAAGGCTTGGCAGGACAAAAATAATCGTAAATGTTCACGTGACAGAACTGATGTTATTGCTAATGATTGTAACTAGCTTGTCGCTGATACCAAGAACTGTGAATGTTGTGAAAGCCTGCATGGTTAGACTGTTTCATTGTTGTACTTAAAGTACTATGCAGGATCTTTCCAAGGGGATTAAGGCAAAACGTCACATTTATTAGTAATACAGGTATCAATCAATACTCTAGCATATGCATATGATATATATCACACTCATGCACTCACACACTCACACACACAAACACACTCCGTCTTGCTGTTGTTACCAACTGGTTGCTCCCCTTAACTGCACTGGCCAGGTGAGTTAGATGGGAGAGGGGTGGAGCCGGGCTTCTGCCGATCCGGATCAATGCTCCGATAGTGACAAGACGAGACCCGGGGTCCTTCTGCCAGACACCTCACTTTTATAGCAGCTTCCCTCTTATGCAAATCCACTCCAGATTCAAACTCTGGGTCTGTGTCCATTGGTCTGTGTCCGTTGGTCTGTGTGCTGCTTTTCTCTGGGTGTTGTCCCAAGGCTGCTTAAAGAAGGTGTTACCTAAAGAAGGTGCTTGCTTCTAATCCCCAAGGCCTGTCAATATGTCTGCTCTTCTTTGCCACTTGATTGTTCTTGGATCTGGCTCCCATCGCCTCTCCTACTGTTGCAGTGTCTGGAGGTGGGTGTCTTCCAAGCCTCACTCATTCACACCTCATTCAGTCAACAGGGCAACTGATTACAGAGTGGGGGAAGATCTTATCCTACTCCTAGCAAACAGACACATGTTTCTTCTACTTTAACTATACTATCCTTAGGGGCTATAACATCTTGATACAAAGTTTTCTACAAGTTTTCTATATAGGGATCTAATACAAAGTTGTATGAAAACAGAGAGGCACAATGCCAAGTAAAATAGAGAGGCACAATGCCAAGTCATATGAAATACAAAATAACACAATGCAAGATGCAATGTCATAAAGATAAAGATACTTAATACAAAATAACACAATGCAACATCATAAGGATCATGACAACACGCACTACGTTAAAAGGCCTGGTGTTTCTGATATTTCACAGTTAGGGCCTGTATCTAATCTTGAAACTGTCCACAGCAGAAAAACCACGACAAGTTTGAACAGCTGTGCACAAAGGGAAACTGAGGTAGAACACCTCACAGCCTTCTGAGTAACCAGTGAGGTAATAAAGAAGCTGTTTTGGGCTGGCTTGGTGAATCCAAGTATTGGAATATCTACCAGCTTTATGGGGATTATCTGCCCCATTCTTTGCAGTTCACGCTAATTGAGTGACCTCAGCTGGCCCCCGCTAGGACCCCGGTCTAGAATCCATGTACTTCTAGACTGAACTAGGAACTTGAGCATTGTGAGATCTGGTTCTAAGAAACAGTCAGAAATCCATAACCCATTAGATAACATCCAGGTTTTAAAGCATGAGTGACCTAGAACCCGTTACACCAACCAGAAAACTGGAACATACAGAGAAATTGTGGTTTTTAGATGAGCTAAAATAGGTTGTGAACTCATGAAGCTATAGGACAAAACAGGAAGCTAGAACATACAGGGTTACATCAGGAGTTTAAAGGGGGAGCTATCTAGAACCCACACTGTTATAGATGTTCTAGACTCCGCCAAGCCCCATTTGGGTTTTTGTGAAAGTATCAAGAAATCTGGAACCCGTGACCTTTTAGAACATGCCGTGATTTTAGCACCTGCTGCATCACACCAGACTTTCTGATGCCGGGAGAGCTAGAGGCAATTAAGCTCTACCTCAATTAATCTAGACCCCTGGGTTCTAAGCTCCCTAACCCTGAATCCAGAGGCCCCGTAACTTGGTCAGGCAGCTCCGATTTGCCAGCTGCCACCCCGGAGCTCTCGCGGGAGATAGCGCCGTTCCCGCTGAGGTCTTCAGAAAAGGTCTCCCGGAGCAGAGCAAGCATGGACGTCCTGAGCACCTGCTGGAAACGCCGCCCCACGAAGAGGTAGAGGACAGGGGTGAAGCAGGCGTTGAAGCAGGAGGTGAGAGTGTAAATGATCAGGATGGTGTCCAACTGCCATTCGTCTTTGAAGAACTTCAAGCCGTGGTAGAGGTGGTAGGGCAGCCAGCTGAGGAAGAAGGAAACCACTGCGGCCACCATGACTTTGAAGGGCTTCCTGTTCCGTGCTAGCCCCTTCTCCATCATTTCCAGGCCCACCCGGCCGTAGCATCCCGCGATGGTGCAGAAGGGCAGCAGGAAGCCCAGCAGGAACCGAGCCATGAAGACGGCCAGGTGGACCCGTCTGTCCAGGTCCTGCATCTCGGCTCCGTTCCAGTCTCCAGAGAGGGTGTAATTGTTGATGCAGGTGATCCTGTCCCCGTCTACCACCCGGGTCTCCCGGAAAGCCAGATAAGGAGTGCTGAGAGCTAAGGAGGCCAGCCACACGCCCACAACCAGCTTCCTGATCCGGGGCAGGGTGCGGTGATGCCGGCACCAGATGGGATGGTGAGTGAGGGTGTAGCGGTCCAGGCTGATGAGGGTGAGAAGGAAGACGGAGGAGAACATGGCCACGGAGACGCAGGCATTCAGGAGTTTGCACATGGCCGTGCCGAAGACCCAGTGGAAATCCAGGAGGACGTAGATGGCGAAGAAGGGGATCAGTAGAGTGAAGAGGAGGTAGCAGGAGATCAGGTGGAGGAACCAGAGTGTGGTCACCGTCCTCCTCATCTTCAGCCCCAGCACCCACAGGTACAGCCCATTCCCCACCACACCCACCAGGAAGGTGGTGAAGAGCAACACGGCCACGGCCAGGTGAGTGGCGCTCACAGCAACTGGGATCTGGCTGGAATTCGACCCAGTGGTTGGTTGGATGGTCGTGTTGCCTCGGTCCATGGTGCCCTGGGGAGAGACAGAAGAGGGGTTAGAAGGGACGACAGAGGAGGGGAAAAGAGAGAGCGGAAGTCAAGAAAGGGAGAAATACCAGAGGTTTAGGAACATACCATTGGAGGGGACCTTTCTGGGCACCCTCTGGTCCTCCAGACTATCCAGGCTGGGTATTCTCAGAACAACTGGGACATGACCAGTGGAACTCACTGCTACAAGACAGAGCTATTGGCCACCTCTTGCACTGAGCGTTCTGTGCCCTGGATTTTTGTAATATCCCCATCAGCACCGTTGTATGATCCTTTCCTTCCTCAGTGAGAGAAGGGCCCTGGAGTAATAGGGAAATGGATGAAGCCAGTTGCACACGTCAGTGATTTATCACCGTGAATTTCAAACCAGGTCTGGTTCCTTTTCAAAAATGTAATGCAATTTTTGGTTGTTAATGAAAAAAGTAGAAACTGGATTTTTTTTCAGGTTTTGGAAACTGACGGGGGTAAAAAATTGGGGAGTTTGGGTAAATGTTTTGGGGGATGGATAAAAAATGGCAGTTTTGGTAAGAAAAAATGTGGGGTTTGAGTCAAATGTTCAGTTTTTATAAACTGTTATAAGCCCAAATGTTTGGGTTTTGAAAACGGATTTTTGATAAGGGGAAAAAAAACCCAATCAGGTTCCAATAACCGTCTTTGGGGTTGGATTAAAAACCATCAGTTTTGATTGAAACCATTCAGAGGCTTCGTAAAAGTCCTGAGTTTTCAGAAAACAGCTTTTAGCACAAGGTGCAATTTTTGCAAACTGGTTTTCGGGGAGAAGACACTGATTTTCCTGTTTATAAAAATCCAGTTGTCAGGCTGGTTTTTTGGTTAAATACAGAACAAGTTCAAGGTTTTTTAAAAAACTGATTCTGTTTAAACGGCAAACTCAACACTTTTACTCCCCAAATGTAAAAGTTTGTACATTTTAGGTCCGATGTTAGGAAACACTTTCTAACTCTCAAGGGGGAGACGCTCTGGAATTGGCTTCCAGGGGCGGTTTTGGGATCCCGGTCACTGGAGGGTTTTAAGAACAGCCGGACACACACCAGGTGGCTTTTCTGGAAGATGCTCTTGGCAAACGCGAGCGATTGGGCTCAGACCGGGGGGACTAATTGGGAGCCCCTAGCCTGGGCTGTGCCGGAGACGAGACTGGAACGATCTAAGGGCCCGGCTGGGTTCCAGACAGACGGATTTATGAATTAGCAGCGGCAGGAGGCTGAGAATTCAGAGCAACTTTGCCCTTAGGTCAGGGCCCTCTCCACTGGGCTCTCTTCTCGCTGGGGATAAATGCGTGTGACATCTGGCCAGCCAGATTCTCGGCACGGACCTGAGCATCACGGCACACGTGAGGCTCGGCAGCCTGGGGGCAGGCAACGGGAAGGGGAACTGCCGTCTGGCTGACTCAGAAAACCTCAAAAGCTGAAGTGGTTTCACAAATGCACATGCCTCACCCAGCAGGAGAAAGTGCCATGCTTCTGTGCCTGGAAGGGGCTTTCCACCGGGCCGCCTTGGGCCTTCTTAAGGGCTGGCTGGGAATCAGGACAGCTGGCTTCTATTCCTACCTTGGTGGGTGGGGTCTAGTGGCTAGAGCAGGGGGAGCTGGGAATCAGGACGCCTGGGTTCTAGTGGCTAAAGCTGGAACGCCCAAGGAGAGAGAAACTGCTCAACGGGCCCATCTACCCCGGCGTCCTGCCTCTAGCAAAGCCCAGCTGCTTCTGAGGAAGGCACAAGCCACCCCCTAGTGGATGAGGATGGAATAATCTCCCTGTGGGGGAAATTCTCCACTAGCCCCTTATGCCTAGGGGCTGGTTCCTGCTCTAAGCAGGCGGTTCTAACCCCCTTTCCAAGCATCTTGCTCCGAGTTTTAACTCCTGGCTATAACGGCTCCACTTGTCCTCAGTGCTCATCGGCAAGGCTCTGTTTTAGTCACAGGTATTTGTAGTACAAGTCGTGGGCAGGTCACGGGCAGTAAACAAAAACTCAGGGTCTTTGACCTGTCCATGACTTTTACTATATACCCCTAACTAAAACTTGGGCAGGGGGCCTGGGGTGCTCGGGGGTGGCCCAGGACCCCCACTCGTGTGGGGGGGGTGGGTTTGGGGTGGAGTTGGCAGGGCTGGCAGGGTCCCTACCTCGCTCAGCTCCCATTGGCCGGGAAACCCCTGAGCCAGCACCGGCGGCTGCAGAAGTGACGGAGGTCACAGAAAGTCACAGAATCCATGACCCCTGTGACAGACACACAGCCGTGCTCCCTCTTGCCTTCTTCTGCGCTGTGACCGGCAATGAGTTTCCAGTGGCACTGAGTCCCCCAGGCCACCGCTTTCATTCCAGGCATTCCCTGTCATCTGACCCAACATCCTTTCCTTTGGCCGAGCACCCCGCCCTGGCAGCGTCCAGCGGCAAGGGGTTCCACAGGTCGATGGCCTCGAGATTGGATTTGATTGGTGTCAGATTCGCCTCAAGCCAATCACACCCCCTGGCCCTTCCTGCTTGGGTCACGGCTTTGATGGGGGAAGGGGGGTGGCTGGGAGTCCGGACTCCTGGGTTCTGTTCCTGTTCCGATCATCCCATCTCACCTCCTGCATAGCCCAGGCCAGAGAACCAGGGGTTCCTCCACCCAGCCCATATCTGATGGTTGAGCTAGAGCGGAGTTTGCAGCGAGAGACACCTGCTCTCAATGGAAAGCACAACGCTGGAGAATCTGCCCTGTCCCCGGGACAGTCGCTGCAAGGATCTGTTCCCCTCCCTGGGGAAAATCTGCCCCTTATTTCCAGTTTTGATTCGTCTGGCTTCACCCCCCAGCCGTCAACTCTCGCTCTGCCTGTCCCGGCTCCCTCCGCTCCCTGAAATCTCCTCCCCAGGGAGACGTGGACAGACCCGGCTCTAATCCCCTCTGGGCCGTCTCTGGAGACACTCCACAGATCGAGCTCCTCCCGCGGGTTTTCCAGCCCTCGGCTCGCCCCCGTCGCTCTTCTCTGACCCCTCCCCGATTTCCTGATGTCCTGTTTGACGTGCGGCCCCCCAGAGCTGGGCACAGTCTCCAGCCACGGCATCCCCCAGGCTGTGTCCAGAGGGGACCCCACTTCCCAGCTCCTACTTGCTACCCACCAGCTTCTCCAGCCCAGCAGTGCCTGGGGAGCTCATGGGCCGTTGTTGACCCAGGACTCCTGGGTCCTTCTCAGCCGGGAGATGGCAGTGGGGGTTCACTCTCACTCCTGCACCAGCCCTTTCTTTGCCCCCCTGTCCCCCCGCCCACCAGCCCAGTCAGCCCATCTCTTGCCAGGGCCACCCAGCCAGGAACCTGCCGGACGGACTCACCTCCAGCCGGGCGGGGGGAGATCAGGGCCGCGGGATCCGTCTGGCCTGGCCCGGCCCGACCCAGCGCCGTGGCTGCAGCCCCCAGCAAGGCCTGGGGAGATGTGAGGCGGCGAGAACTGGACTCCAGGTTCCCTCTTCGGCTGGAACGTGAAATTGAAAGTGCGCTAAGGAGCCGGCGGGGGCAGGGCGGGGGCCAGGAAGCATCTGGCCTGGGCTCCTGGGCTGGGGTGGGGGGAGGGGGAGGGGCGTCCTTTAAACAGGGCCAGCGAGAGGGGATGGGTTTGGTTCTGGCACTCACACCGGTGATGCCCCTCACTCCCAACCCGCAGCCCCTGGCTAGCCCAGCCCTGGGCTCCCCGACCCAGCTCTGCCGGTGCCCCTCACTCCCGACCTGCAGCCCCCGGCTAGCCCAGCCCTGGGCTCCCCGACCCAGCTCTGCCGGTGCCCCTCACTCCCAACCCGCAGCCCCCCGCTAGCCCAGCCCTGCCCCCTCCCACCCCAGCTCTGCTGGTGCCCCTCACTCCCAACCCGCAGCCCCCTGCTATTCCCGCAGGGGTACCTGAGCCTGGGGTCGGAAGGGGGGTCTGTGAGTATAACCTGCCCAAGGGACCAGTGTGTGTCCCTGTGTGCTATAAAGCCCGAGCCCTGTGTGTGTGTGTGTGTGTCGCACTCCCGCACCTCACAACCCCCCCACCCCGACCCCGTGACCCCCCCTCCCCAAATCCAATCCCCCCGGGGCTTCCAGTCAAGCTGAAACCAGCACGGCGACCAATTACTCCTGGTTGTTTGTATTTGCTGTTTGTGGGTAATAAACGTAATTGAATTGAGCGTCGCAATGGGAGACAGAATGGATCTGAGCTGGGAGGCGGGGGAGGGAGGAGAGCCAGGACTCCTGGGTTCTCTCCCTGCTTCGGGGAGGGGAGGGTGGTCTAGTGGTTAGAGCAGGGGGGCTGGGAGCCAGGACTCCTGGGTTCTCTCCCCAGCTTTGGGAAGAGAGTGGGGTGTAGTGGTGGGAGCTAGGCATCAGGACTCCTGGGTTCCCTTTGGGGCTCATTGTGTGACCTGCAGCCATTACTTCCCTTTTCTGTGCCTCAGTTTCCTCAACTCTAAAAGGGGGGCGGTTGGTCCTGCCATGAGGGCAGGGGGGCTGGACTCGATGATCTCTCGAGGTCCCTTCCAGCCCTAGAATCTATGAATCTATGGGTTCAGTCCTCCCCCCCCATGTGCCAGGACCCAGGGAGCTGTCGGGCGGCTGAACCCACCTGCTCAGACCCGTTTCTCGTCTGGGCCAGACAAACAGTCAGGGCCGAAAACTGGGGCTGGGAAGCTGAACACCCCCTGGTTGTTATGGGAACAAAAACTTGTGAAACTGCTGCACAGAGCTGGGGAGAGAACCCAGGAGTACTGGCCCCCAGCCCGCCCGCCCTACCCACTAGCCCCCACTCCCCTCCCAGAGCTGGGGAGAGAACCCAGGGGTCCTGGTCCCCAGCCCGCCCGCCTGCTCTACCCACTAGCCCCCACTCCCGTCCCAGAGCTGGGGAGAGAACCCAGGAGTCCTGGCCCCCAGCCCGCCCGCCTGCTCTACCCACTAGCCCTCACTCCCGTCCCAGAGCTGGGGAGAGAACCCAGGCGTCCTGGCCCCCAGCCCACCCGCCTGCTCTACCCACTAGCCCCCACTCCCCTCCCAGCTCCCAGTGCTGTTGTGTACGCCGTGGTTGGGGGTCTGTTTCCCCAGGAGTGTTGGGTTCCCGTTGGGGGTCTCTGGGTCCCAGCTCCGGGGCCGGGGTCTGTGTAATGGACACGCCGGGGAGAGCTCCAAGTTACTGGGGGTTTTAAGCTAGAAAAGGAAGCGGCAGCAGTTCCATGAATTCCTTCACCAAGGGACTTACCAAGAGCAAGAATCCTCACTTCTCCTTAGCTCTAACCACTAGACTCCACCCCACTTCCAGAGCCGGGGAGAGAACCCAGGTGTCCTGGCTCCCAGCCCTCCCCTGCTCTAACCACTAGACCCCACTCCCCTCCCAAAGCCAGGACAGAACCCAGGAGTCCGAGCTCCCCCCCACCCCAGTATGGGTAACCGACTTCTCCCCGACAGGACATCTGATTACCCGGCCTCCATCATTAGCCTTGTTGCCATGGTAACAAATATTATTAATGGTCATAAAATCACCCAACTCCTTTATTAAATCCAGCCACGGAATTGGAGTCCCTGACCCACTGCGGCTGCTGGGAGGGGCATGCGGCCTAAGGGTTAGAGCTGAGGGGGAGGGGGAGGGCTGGGATCCAGGACAGACACCTGGGTTCTCTCCCCAGGTCTGGGAGGGGCGTGAGGCCTAAGGGTTAGAGCGGGGGTGTGGGTGGGGCTGGGATGCAGAATTCCTGGGTTCTCTGCCTGGCTCTGGGAGGGGACTGGGGTGGGATGGGCTAGAGCAGGGGGGTCTGGGAGCCAGGACTCCTGGGTTCTCTCCCTGGCTCTGGGAGGGGAGTGGGGTCTAGTGGTTAGAGGGGGGGGGGGGATGGGAGCCAGGACTCCTGGGTTCTCTCCCTGGCTCTGGGAGGGGAGTGGGGTCTAGTGGTTAGGGGGGGGGGGGGATGGGAGCCAGGACTCCTGGATCCTATCCCCAGTCCTGGGAGGGGAGGGGGGTGGGATGGGTTAGAGCGGGGGGCCCAGGAGCCAGGACTCCTGGGTTCTACTGCCGTCCCTCCCACAGACTTTGTGCGTGACCTTGGCAGACCACAGCATCACTCCGTGCCTCGGTTTCCCCACCCAGGAAGCAGGGAACACACTCCTGCCTGTTTCTCTCTCGCTGTGTCTGAGCGGCGCCCCGCATGGGGGCCCCGGGTTGTCTTTGGCCCAACGGGGCCCCAGCACCGCAGGGCCAGATCCTGTCGGCAGGGCTACCGTAATACCCCTACTAAACAGGACGGCTAAAATCTTCCAGCCCGCATCCTCCTGGGAAACATTCGTCCCTCAGCAGTGTGTGGACGTTGCCCGTCCTGAGAATCCTCTGCCCGTCCCCGTGGCCTCCTGGCGCCTCATGAACGGGGCTAGGAGCCGCAATTAAACCCCAGGTAATTAGCATCGCCCCCCCCCCCCCGTAGGGAGACATAGAGAGCAGCGTGGGGGGGGCGCTGTGT